>OY365783.1:30626913-32053913 GCA_959347405.1 Napeogenes sylphis | reverse complement strand
CAATTATGTTTTTTTTTTTCAAATTTCTTCTCTTCCTGTTTAGCCAGAAAATGTTATTAATTAATTCATAATTCATTTCATTTACGTTAATTATTAAACGCCTCTGCAATTAAGTTCTGCGACAAAGGAAAGTTAAAAGAATGTTAAATATTAAAGAAGTTCAGTTTGATTGCTGAAAAACGTTTATTTTAATTTTCAATACAAGAGTTTTTAATTTATTTTGTGAATTGAATGCGGTGTATTATATTTTTGTAGCCTTTTTTAATAGTTACTGAGTTTTTTGTAAACGTGATGATGGTACTAATAATTTTACCAGTATACTGTATACACTATTACGCCACTTTGCTTAACTCTCCCGTTTAAATAATCATTTCGAAACATTAGCGGGATCTAGTATTTGCGACAAAGTAATCTAAATTCAATTCGAATCGTTATTTCTTATTATTAATAAGAAATAAGCAGTCCAAGATCATTTATATAACACGAAATTAATCAAACACCATTAGAATATGAAACACAGTAACGATAATTTCCGTACTAAAGTTTTTAAATAGACCTTTGCGGAAATTATTATTATGGATTAATGAAACGTAGATTAATTACTGATGCAAGTGTGGAACTAGTCTTTATTAATGTTATTGCAATTTGTAATTGTAATTTTTCTAAGGCATAAAGAAATCCCTTTATTATTCCCTTTATTTAGGACTTTAATGATATTTACCAAGATTTATATTTTAGCAGATTTCCTAATTCAAAACGATTGAATAAAACAAGCATAAATTTACAAACAAACTTACACGAAGTGGTTCCTTGTTGGTAATATTGTGTTCGAAACTTTGAACACAAGAATTCTTAAGAATCTTGTTATCTTCGAAATATCTTACAATATTAGTAAATGTTTTATAACTATATTAAATAGTATTTAAGTTGTCAATTATAGTTTTTAACATGTTGCCGTTTATGACCGTTTATGATAAGCCTTGAAATTAAAATTTGCTCATGAAATTTACTAGACAGCCATAAGTTGTAGCTTACTGAAAATGAGATACTTAAAAAAAAAAAGTACAAAACTCGTGACAATAATTCTAACTCAGTAATGGTCAGAGGCATTTGAGACTTGTTACTACAAAATCTGACCTATATACAGAGTTAAAAGTAACAAAGAAAACAAGATAATGAATATTTAAAACAAAATTTCAAATAGTATCGCGAACCTAGGAGTAAAAAAGCTATCGAAATTTTCGTTCAGCCTCTTTAGTTGCCTTTGTGATATTAGTTATCGCGACTTGTAGATTTGAAACGACAGTCCTTGTTACATATTCTAGAATGTAAGTAGAGTGGATTCAAAATATTTTGTATTGTTAATGATTTCCATTGAATTTTATTTTGGATGGTATACAATTGTGTAAATGCACAAATACACAAATGTCATATCAATAACACGGTCTAGATAAAAATGTTTCTACGATTTATTCCGGTGATCAAAAACTGACATCTATATAATACACTCGCAGCAAAAAACAATGCCTCGCAATAGTAATTTAAATGCAGCTTTGATCGGAGTAGGAATACTTACACAGAATCTCACTGAAGCTTAGCCTTAAGTAGCTTTACAGCAGCGTTTCGTACGTTTAGTGTAATCCGGAGACCACAACTCCCTACCTTCTTCTCCGTGTGTCCTAGTTTAATGCAACCCGTTTCCATTCATTCTTGATATCGTTTACATTCTTCGATATTTGGAGATATATAGATTATTGATACTTAACTTTTGAGGTCAAGGTAATCTATTCCTAATAATTTAAATTTCATTTACGTATTGCAAATTATTTAATGTAGGTGCCCGTTTTGAACTAAAGATTTTATTATAAACACATGTTTTTTGTGTTTCGAACGTCGCGTCATAACATTAATGTTTATAAAGATATAAGAGCCCTGTTAACGCTCATTTGAGTATAAAAATATTTCAAGAAAAGATATAATCATCAAAGAGTTTATATCGACTATTAAACTGGCTAGTTAGAGGATTCAGAAGAATATACTACTGACGAATAAGTTTTTTGTGACCTTACCATATAAAGTAGTAATATTATTTTAAACCATTTTGGAAAAAATATGAAAACTAAATTGATGATATTACATTTACAATACCGACAAGTTGAATGATTACTAGCTAAGTTGGTTAACTAAAGAAACGCAAATGTCTGACCAAAGTAATAGAAAACCATTTAATAAAGACTTTATTTTCTGATGCAATCGCTAAATTGACTAATAACGTTAGAGAGTAAAAGGTCTACTACCTTTTGCTAATATAACCTCGCCTATGTTTAAAAACGTAAAAGAGCTAATTGTGACGAAGTAAAAAGTACTCTGTTACGTGTCCTTTATTGGTTTGAAATTAAAAATTTGGTCTTAAATACTTAGAAAACTAAATCCATATAGGTTGCAGTTCCTAATTTACTAAGTTAAAATCATAGCTTGCTCCTTATCCATTGGGTTGAGCACGCCACTCAGATACCTACCAACGAAATATGAATCGAATACCGAGATTTTTAAGTCTCGCAAGCTTATTCACTAACTAGGCGTAGTCTAATATAGGAAGAAGGACAAATTGTGCGATCATCATTTCTTCCTATGGGAAAAACATTTTGAAGTGTCGTAGTGAAAAAAATTCCTCATTTATTTGATAACTGTACGCTTATTTGTTGTCCAATAGCAATCCAAGACTTTGTAAACTGTAGTTATAAAATATTGTGGCACTATCAAATATAATTGGAGGCAGGTTTATCCAATCAACACTAGCGGTCATGCTTGGTGATCCAACAATTGTAGTCTGACACTTGGCGCACAAATCTTTTCTAAGTCGAGCAATAGCGGTGTTCAAGACTACCAAAGTTGACTGGCATTTGTAAATCATCTGCTTACATGTGATAAAGCGATGATATATTATGAGTAATTGTATTAAAAAACACGAAGTAGAGTATTGGTGACAACACCCCTCCCTGAGGAAAATCGGCACTTACAATGGACAACGAATGCTTTGGCGGCGTCTACTCAGGTAAGTACGGTACCAATCAATTACTGATATATATATTTTAAAAGGCTAACAGACTAAGTATGATGTCAAAGTAAAAGTTATTAAGCGCATTACTGAATCCAAACAAGATTCCATTCTTACGAGTGTTAGTCCACTGCCAATGATTAGAACGAAAAAAATAGTACCAGGATGAAACCCTTTGGAAATGCAAGAAAATATTAAATAAATGAAAGGAAAAATGAATTAAAGGCGATCTGACTTCGGGAAAGGAGTGGCGGTGAGCTTTTCAGGATAAAAACCGGTTTATTGCGATTTCCAGAAAAACTACGAGTCCTATGAAAAAAAAGCTAAATGGCAAATTTTTAGGTAATAATAAAACCTACAACTACTTTTTTTGCATTTTTTTACATAACCTCAAAACTTAGGCAAAAGTGCAAAAAAAACAAGTTTTTGGTTTATTATTTTTATCTTTTACAAAAAAAAATTCTTTATGCAATTTGGTGAAAACTTACCTTTTTATGTGTCAAAAACGCTGTAATTTAGATTAAAAATAAATATTTTTTTCCCTTATTTGAATTAAATTGCTAAAAAGCACCCTAATTTTCAGTCAAAGTATCACGTCAACATTTCTGATTATTTATTTATTTTTTCTGATTATTTATTAAATAAATCGGTTAGCTTTTTATTGGTTGAAATCTCTACTTTTTGATACATATACATACAACTATTGCAAATTTTCGCAAAAAAAAAAGACATACAAGCAGTATCATAATGCGCTTTGACTGCTAATAAATCTATTTTTTTTCTACATTTTTGTTGTTTAAAAAATAGTAACTACTTTTAGGTACTATTTTTTGTACTTTAAACCATTTTTGAAATTATTAGCATTGGTGTATATGTAATCGGTAACTTCAAATAATGAAGATGCAGAACTTTTTTTTTTTTTTTTTTTTTTTATATTTGCCTACCAAAATGACCCCACTCTGCCTGATAAAATTTTGTCCCCTACGAAAGATTAAAATGAATGTGATTGATTATTATATCGATAAAGGAGTTATATTGATTAAATACTAATTTTTCTATTACTTTACATAGGAAGGGTAAAATAGAAATAAATTGGTAATCAAAGAAAAAGGGAGGGTAATACTTTTTAGGAAGGCGAATATTGTAGGTATCTTTTCACAAAGTAAGCAGGTTACTAGTTCATATAGAATAATTAAGATTATAGGTTATCACGGGAATAAACGTGACTATAATAGGAACAATTCTATTCTGACTGATGCAATGGCTCCCAATACCATTAGATGAAATTGATAATATCCGTCCTATCACATCACATTCAGTTAATTATATAAAAATAAGCTGAGAAAAATCATGTTACAGAACAGTGATATAACTACGGTAAAATAATTGTAATATTTATTTTTAAGTAACGGTTAAATACTGTTAGTCATATTTATTTATAATAATTTAAATGGTAAATACATTGGAATTTACATGTTTTAGTTCATAAGTTTCAACAGTAGCTCCACCTACATAATTAATTATGGAATATTATTTAATATTTACTGTTAAATGTTTTAAGAATTAGAAGCATAGAATATTTTAACATAATGTTTAATCTTTTATTAATTATTAGAACTTATTATAAGGTATAAATAATATCATCTGTAAGTTGGTTATGAAATTGTAAATTACCCTCGCCTAAATATTATAGTGTTAAAATATTATAAAACGAGTTGTAAGGGCTGCTCTCGCCCATTCTATTACAAATAGTTGGATATTAAACATTGAAGTGCAAGTACTGTGTATTACTAAAACAAGTCTTAACAATACATATAAGTAAAACGTAGTATAGAGTAGTAGCAAACAATCACATGGTAACACCATATAAATATCAAATTTATTCGCTAGTTAAATCTTGATCAAAATAAAAATGTAGGTCTATCTTAAATTCCATATTCCTACATAAATAGCAAATGCCTTCAAATTGCTTTGTGTAAATTTTCCTATCAATGTATTTACAAAATCAGAACTCTAAATCCGACGATACGTCATTTCCTGTGGAGGGAGCTTTATAGATCGGGTACGTTCCCAATCCCAGGACGGATGCGGCCTAATAACATAAATGCAAATTCGACCATTCCGACTTCCTGCACTTACGACACGTACTATGTGTTAAAACATCGCTTTAATTCCACACCTGGACAAATGAACGCGTCTTACGAATGTTCCTTGGACCTGTAACCAGTTTGATATTTCCGGTCATGTTCTCTTTTTATAAATTTAATTGGATGATATTTGCAACTTTCACATAATCCACGGCAGGGTTGTTAACTATAAGCACTAGAAAAGTATAAAGGTGTTTTGTATTTACTTTAGAATAAGTATGTTTTATGTTTTATTAACATGGCATTAAAAAAATAACCGTTTTACTTCGGTTTACAAAAGAGTTTTCCAAGTCTTATAAATGTTGTTTTGATCGTCAATCTTAAGATAGGTAACCCTAACGTCTTGAGTGGCCTCATTTATTAACTGGCCTTTTTCATTAATTACATGTATTATGTATCAGAAGGGTGTGGTCGAAATTAAAGGCAGTGTAATTTCAAATATTTTATTCAGTGTCTCTTAACACGTATCTACATTTTGGTTCAGTCAGAAACTTAAAAATTAAACTAAATTTTGGTACTAGATGCACGATGCACTGCACTATAATTATACTTATTTGTCTTATGGCATATGCACCCATTTTAATACATTTTATTTACAAGTGTTAGATTTATTAAGTTATAAGACGATCGCCATACAACAGTGCATGCGTATTGTGAACTTATATTTAAATACAACAAAAATGGCAAAATTCAATAAAATTATTGAAACCTACCATTAAAAAGAATAAAAATCAATTCCTTTGATTTTAATGTGGAATAAATTAAGCTGCAGTGTTATATTTGTTGATGCAAAATTTTAATATTATTCTTATATTTAGCAATGATTTTAAACTCTTGATATATATTACGCATATATTTTTATATAATACTGACTTACTATTGTCATTTTTAGAATAAGTCGAGTTTCTTAGTCCAACATATGTGAATTTATTTATCATGTATATGTATTTTGAAAACTTCCTTAACAACTAATAGAGTTCACTAGATACACTCTCCAATTAATAAAAATATATTTATATGTATATAAGTATTTTTATGTACAATTAATATTAGTTAAATTAATGATTCGAACACATAGAGACGGGGTATAAAGATTATGTAAAATCTAAATTAAAAAAATATGAAACAAAAGTGACAAGTAGTCACATATTGATTCGTATAGAGCTTAAGGCTGAGCTAAACGTCCAATTTTGTGTAATTCTTGATCTTTTTAGAGAGCTACTTTGAGTTTTCCTAATGGTAACAAAATCTTGTAAATAAATTATTATTTCATAAAATTAATTTGAGAAGAAAGATATAGTACTTTTTATGAAATGCGTAAACCGGAATCAACTGGTAATATAAAAAATTTTACTGATTTAAGGAAACAAATAATTGTAAGACATAACCCAAAGCTAAGAGACAACCGTTTTATTTCATCAAACCAATAAATTGTTATCGAATTCAAATAAAATTCATGGACCGGCTGAAAGTTAGTTTGAATGTCTTTCAGTCAATAGCGCTTAACATTTATTGTTTGTCAAAAGTTCAGCTATAAAATTGCTTTTGGGTCTGAGTTTACCCAAATAATATATTAGGATTGTTTAAACTTTAACCAATCTAAATAGGATCACTTTCACTAGTAGCAATAAATAATTGTCTTTATACGATCACAAAATAATATATCATATGATCATGATTTGTTTTATTTTACGCAGCATATGCGTGATGTGAATAAAAATCTATTCATCAATACAATATGCTGATTGTCAAATAATGCTAATATTTTAAAGAATATCAAACAGTGTGACATAAATAAATACAACAATATAATATACGATAAATAATACAATATCACTTAAACTAAAAAGAAGAACTTAAAACTACATTCGTTATATCATTTAATAAAAACACTGATTGTTTCAATCGAACATTCCACTCAAAAAAACATTGCTACATTTTTTAGCACATGAATATTGTTCTTTGGTTTCATTCACTGAGAATTATTTCATAACCAATTTTTTACTTAAAACAACAATTAATACTAGTATCCACAAAATATCGAGCTATCTTGAAAAATACAACTACCCTATGGAATAACTACTTACTATTATATCAGGAATATTACGTAACATCTTTTAATTAACGAGCAGTAAATAAAACGCAGAAATATTGTATTGAAAAATGAAGAGTATTAAAAGTGCCAATACTATAAAAATAATTGATAATACCGCGTCACCTCATTCCATTTAAAACTGGTTGATTACCCACTCATCATTTTGTAATTGGATTATTAAAAAAAATGAGACCAATACTTCATATTGTTTATACTTTTCTTAGTTATGAATGCAATACACTTTGTTAACTTGGAGTTCTATTTCCTAATGTTAAATAGGTATGATCTAAAAATATTGTCTAGGTTGGAGTGTCTGTAGCAACCTTTATGTCTCAGATTCAGAGAGGGGAAATCAATTTCGTTGATTTTAAAGCGTTTTTATTGATCCGTTGTCGAAATACTAACCATATATATTATTATCAATAAAACAAAAGCGTTTTATGTTATATCAAAATATACAATTTATAACAATGTCTGAAGTCTCAAGACTAGATCCCGACTATTGGTATATTAATGGTGTTAACAAATTCCAATTATGATTTAATGATATTGCAAACTATACCTATAATATTGTCTGAAAACTGATTCACATAGAAAAGGTAATCGAAATTATAAGATGCTCAGCAACTCGTAAAATATGATAATATATTCGTCGTATTTTTTACGACGCGTGCACTTAACTTGTCAACGGTCTGACTTGCACATAGAAATGCTTAGCGGGGCATATCTTATTTCTTTTAACCTCGGTTTATTAAAAATACATAAAAATATGCAAGAAGCCGCGGTTCTGTTATTAAATATTTTATTTCCGCTCTAAAAGATGTTTTGTTTTAACAAGTTTTAAGTATTTTTCGTTGTAGGAGCCAAAATTGTCTTACACGTATATTGCATAGTTTTAGGCAATGTGTGCTGTTTAATTATTTACGAGTTATTTTCAAAGATATTTAGACTTTTCATAGCACCTGGTGTTTGAGCTTTTAGTCTGGCAATTTTAGTTTAGAAAATGTCGACTAAGTTGCCTTAGAAAATAGTTTGCCTTCAAAATGTAGCAACAAACCAACTAAAATATCTGCTTTATAATTAAACAGCTATGAATGCATGGACAATGTAAGTGGCAAAGGATATATTGTAATAATAACAATATATATGATTTATTTTGATCTCTTAATCATATCTCTTCACCTTTTTCATGTATTGGCACATCAAAGCAAAGATTCTTTAGATATAAATATGATTACACAAAATGTAAAATCAAATAGATTGAATAGCTCCACTGTCATATTATCTTTGACGTTTAATTAAATACTGCTCGCTTAACTAAATTGTGTTCTATGTACATTACAACTAGGTTAATATTTCGTTGGGCTCCTTCTAGGTGCATCACCTACCCTGTTACTATCAGATGTCAAACATGTCTCATACAACAATTAATACAAAGATTGAGGGATGGAATAATAGCACGTCTCGCTTTCACTATAGTATTGACATGTGACAACCATGTTTGAAACGGATAATACATATAAAATGTTACGTCATAAGTCGGTGAATCTCGTGTTGTTAATTATTTAAGACTGCTGTAGATATTACAGTATCGTGTAGTGTGTTAAGGTCTTAATATAAAATTGGTTGCAAGATACAACAGTTCATACAACTATAATCCATTTATTAATCTTGGACTTACCTTAAATATATTTAATACAACCTTAAACGCACATAAATATTTACAATATCCAGATATTTCTTACTTAATCTAGTTTTTTACATTTGTGAGCTGTCACTATTAAAAGCAAATCAATTTGTAAACAATTCGTTTATATCCATTTGAAGTATGTTACAAATGCTAAACCTGAAGTTTCGATAAAAACAATAATGCAAAACGGAACGGACTGGTGTAAAAAATACAATTAAACTTGCGAAAACTTTGAGTCTTAAACGAAATAATATTTAATTTACATATAAAAATAAAGGTAAATCATGGCTTCTTCATAATTATATATAAGTATGCACCAATAACATTTTCCTCTGTTGTGATGTGCGACGATCTCAAGCTTTCTTCGGTTTTAAAGATTTTCCTGTAACCAAATTTATACTATGTACTGTATTAATATAAATACGCTCACAAATATTTTAACAACTATTATACTTCATAAAAGTGGTGTTCCTGAAAATACACTTATAACTTTCAGAATTTGTACAATTAGACACAATATAATATATTTGATAGTGTTTTCACATTGGAGAATTTATTTAAAAACAATATGGTCAGAGACATTTGTCGCAGCCAGAAATTAAAGTGCTACAGTTTAGTAAAAACATATATGTTAATAGAAACATACGTTAAAAAAACCTTCTTGGACCTATTATAATAATAATATTCTTTATTGCACAACACAAATAGAAACAATACAAATAAATTCTTCATAAGAAGTTTTTCAATAAAGTTTACATAAAGATATTTATAAATAATTATTTACAAACATATTTTGTATATAAAATGAAAAATAATGATATCGCACGCTTAATAATATACTGACCTAACTCGAAAAAGCTGTTTTTTGGGAATTCGAAAAAAACGTTTCGGAAATAGTGACTCCTCTTAATTAATGGTTTATAACTGATTGAATTAGCGTATTTAAAAGGAAATTACGTACTTTATGTATAGCTCATGAACTGATTATTAATATTGAAAGGAGATTTAGAAAAAAAAATGTAATTTTAGTTAATTTTAAAGGTTTAAAAATTATGGCCATGACTTAAGTCTGTTTACTGTAAAAGATAACTATACATAATTTTAGAAATTATGTCACATTTTGTAATAAGTCTTTATTTTATTGAATCTCTACGTACAAATTTTACATTTTTTTGCTTTGGTCTATATTAGATAAAATAATAGAACATTTCTGCAAAATAAACGTGTTTCATTCTTTAATCAGGCATAAATTAAAATTATAAAATGAAGCAATACAAATTTCAACATCCGCTGTAACTAACTACTTAGATAATTTATAATAATATTAAGCAGTTGACATCTCAAGGTTACCAAAAAATCATTATAATCAGGTAGATTTTTCAGTATCACGATAATGAAATATCTATATAAAATACAAACCTAGTTAACTTAAAAATGTACTGAGAACAAAGTATATAAAGGAACTATAAAATGATCAGTCAATACTTAATTATTAGTTAGTTTATTATAGTGACTGTTACACCTTACAAAGCACAAATAAAAATGTTATTAAATTAAAAAGGTTAAAATGATTTAATAGTCACTGTATGTGACTAAAACTTGTATCTAGTTTAAGCCTTAATCCAATGAGAAATTACAATCATTAGAACTACAATACTAATTATTTATATCAATTTTAAGTGAAAAAAGAACAAATGTTTCAAAAAATATATTATAGCAAATTTTGTAAACTATAAAAAATATTTATTGTATCTTCTTACGACTTTTTCGATCGCACAAAGCAATAAAACATATATTATAATATAATATTATAATCTTAATATCTAACCAAAAATTTTCCCTATTTAGTTCGAAAACTACTCTAAACTATCGCAAAAAAATAGTAATTAATATAATTGCAAAATATGTTCTTACTAACTAATGAAGAGATCTGTTGTTACAATCAGTCAGTTTACTATTAGTAATATTTAAACTTAAGGTAGTAAAATGAGATGTTGAATAATATCTACTTAGTACTACATAAATTCAGAAAACTGTATTATAAAAATCTTTATAAAAATTAGGGATCAATTTTTTATCCACAAGGTCCTTTAAATCTCTCTTTTTATTTTCACTAAGTTCTTGTTTTCCGGAGTATGCTTTTTCTGGTGTCAGTTCCGACAAAATTTTCATTTTTTTTCTCTTGTTTCTGACACATATTTTGGTAAATTCATTATCTTTATAAGATGTTTTCACGAAAAAAGCGAAAGGTTCACTTTTTTCGCACTTTATAATTTTTATATCATTCCAACTTAAACATTTTTTGTCTTCAGTTTCATTAAAGTTATATCCCCAGTCATCTTGAAGTTTTTTCAGGTCAAAAAAAGAATCATAAGTACATTCATGAACAAAAAATTTTTGTCCGGACTTTTTGGCATTTTTAATCATGGTTACATATTGATGGGGACTATAAATTGGTCCTGATTTTAGATTCTTTTTTATTTCTTTTTCTATTAGGCTATGTATATTATCCCCCTCATTTTGTGTGTGCCCCTTAACCAAAAATTTATGTGTTATTGATGTAATATTCAAATGAGTTACTGCATAGAGATAGCTTGTCACTATGTATTTATTTTTATTTTGACCAGTGCAATTATCTGAATATAAAATTAAATTAAGATTATCACTGTTTTCACTTGGTCTTGATTCTCGGCAAATGTTTTTAAAACAATCTAATAAGCAGGAGCCTATCTCATTAGCGCCGCGCTTAGCATCAGTTTCATTCCAAAAATAAGAGTGAACATCCGAATAGGCATCTTTCATTTGGCCGTCAACCTTTTGATTCAAAAGTGTGACGGTAAAATTATAACTGTTTAACTTCGATTTATAGTAGAATGCTGATGTGTTGCCTCTTGGCGACTGTAAAACAGCCTGTAGATCGAATACTAGTACTTTGTTTTTATCATTTATTTTGCAACGGTCATTGTATTTTTCTTGCCGGCTTAACGTTTTTTCTTCTAAGTGAGCATTGAATTTTTCACGGATCAGATTCTTCTGCTCGTTGTTAGAATTTTCGTACTGCAGACATAGATCGCATTGATCTTTTCTCGGATAGTGAAATGATATGTTATACTCCTTAGTGAATATATTATAAAACGTACAATATTTTCCATACGGCTGGTTGCTTTTTTCTTGAGTTTCTTTGAAGTCTTTGAAAAGATCTGTTATATTTTTTGCCCCATCAATATATTCACGGGTAGAAGTTTGTCTTGTGTAATGTGACTCAATTCTTGGAATAGAATCTATGAATTTTTTTATGTTTGAAATCAGTAATTGATCATTAGTACGGTGGTTTTTATGTGTTCCTCTTCGATCACGGTCAATAACGCCAAGCTTATCACACTTTTGTTTTACGGTGCGAATCATGCGATCGGATATATTAAGTGTTCCTATAAAAAATGTTTTACAAACTCGAAATGTTTTATCATCCATGGTAAATTGGAAAGCCTTATTGCTCTGCCTTGGACGTAAAGCATTTGTGTATTTATATCTAGGATTGACATTGGACATACAAGAGTTTATAAATAGTCGCTGCTTATCTATGTCACCAATGGCCCAAAATGCGTCAAAAAGAGCTTGTCTTTGAACGGGTGTGAAGTTTTCTGTACATTTAAGTCTACAACGCTGTGTGCAAGGTAGTTGTACTTCACGAGGTGGAACGATTTCTTTATTCTTAGTTTCATAGGAATATCCAGTATTTCTTAACATTTTATTTACGTTTTGTCTCCATTTTTCGCAATTACTAGTACGCTTCCTACCTCTTTTTTTGCAAACATCAGTTTCTTCTTCGGTTTTACCAGGACGTGCATCATACCCTCGATCAATTTGGGCAGTTTCTTGCACTTCACTTGGTTCTTCATTAGCTGTAGTGACGGAATTATTAAGTGTATTTGAGTGTTGAGGAGCGGTAGTTAAATTTTCGTTTTTGGTATTTGGATTGTCTAAAGAAGTCTCCGACGATGAGGAACTGCTTGAACTAGATGAAGACGAGCTACTAGAACTAGATGAAGACGTGCTACTAGAACTAGATGTAGATAATCGTCGCGGTGTAGGATACACTGATGGCAGCTTTTTTTTCTTATTTTGATGGTTAAATGTAGTATCGTGGTCTGCCTCCGATTCATGTGAATACACGGGTGAAATTTTGTAATTATTTTCACCACTGATTCGGTTGCTGAGTTTGTCAGTTTCAAAAAATGTATTAACATCAGTGTATGACTGATTTTCAGAACGATTAGTAACATCTGACAATACCTGTAACGGTAATATTAATGGTTTAAATAATAATACTTTATCATTACTAATCTACACTAATATAATGAAGCTAAAGAGTTAGAGAGATCCGATTTATTAAAGAGGGTAATATACTGTAAAACATTACGCTGTAAGGTAGCGGGGTAGTTAACATAAACGTTGCCATAAGTCTCGATGCAACGGGACTATTTGAATAAACATGATGTCAAATGCGGGGATCAGCTAAAATAATATATACCTAAATTTAAAGTAAAATTGAATTCAATCTTACCACAACATTGAGTGTAGTGAATTGATCGTTACTATATTCTCGATTCATTTTCACTTCTTGATTTGAAGATTGGGCTACGTTTTCATTTCTACAAGGATCAGTAGGCGACGCTGATTGTATATTAATCAATTCCATAATTTTTTTAGACCTAGAAGCCATCTTAAAAAAATACGAAATAACGACTATTTTAAAAAGTTATTTAAAAAACTTGTAACATTTTAAAGAAAAGTGACAAAATATCGAATATTAGCAGGATAATGAAGTAAGAACTAGTATATTTTTATAAGAGATAGTCTTATATAAAAAAATGTCTGCGGGTTTGAAAATAATTTTTGCAAATAACTGACCGAACTTGTAATGGCCACAATACCTAAATAAATAAATCACGTTAATTTATAAAAAACTGACTTAACAGTAGTTAGTCATAAAAATAATCCTAAATATTTATAAAAAAGAGACCTAAAGCTAATTATTATACAAGAAAATTCAATATTTTTCGAAATAAATAGACTTAATCATAAATAGGTCAGTGTTTTGTAAAAAAAATCATAAATGTTTACCTTGTCTTTTGCACTAAATAGACTGAACAACTTATCGGTCACTTTAACATAAAAATGCTACGCATTCACTCTTACAGTGCCGGGCGCATAATGGATTTTGTCTTTGTCTCTTAATAATAGTTGTGAAGATGTGTGAGAGTGACAAGGACCGATATAGTCGCATCTCGGTCTAGGAATGTTATATTGAAACAAATCCGAGATAGAAAGATAGATGGCGTTGAAACGATTACATTTGCGTCCTTAACTCATTTTTGACCTAAACCGTAATAGGTCAGTTTATGATTAAGCGTGCGATATAGTTGGAGCGGGAAATAACGTATCAGATGTATTTTATAAAATATTTTATATAGAGAAGGACAAAGTTCGGGATAATGATCTTTGACTACTCTTTTGACAGTAGTGTAGGGTTATGGTTATGGTTATGGTTGTCTGATTGATAATTACAAAACATTCCGAAACGAAACTAGGTTTGTTTGGTAAAAGACTTCTTGAACATGGAAGTAGAATTAGGGGGAAACGAAGAGTAAGATTTTCAGAAAAACTAATTATCTACATATAAGTAACTAGGATTTTAAATAGTATAATACTTTATCTGAGAAGAGGGGTTCAATAATACACAGGGCAGAAGCGAGAGGATAAGTATATTCCGGCGAAAATGAATAGACAACCATTTGAGTTGTAAACGCAACTAAGATACGTGATTGTGCAAACCAAATACGAATCGAATACCTAGATTATGAGGCAATCTCTGAAGTTTATTCAGTTGTGCCTCATTTAAATCAGAATAGCTTGTGCATCGATGTAGACGAGTATATAAAGAACCAGAAATTGAGCTATCAACATTTCTTTCCATAGGAAGAAGATAGGAAGAACATTTTGCAACCGTCTTAATGAACAAAATTTCTCATTTATTTGGTAAGTGTACACACTAAGGTGTTGATCATTAGTAATGCAAGACTGTAAAATGTAGTTATAAAATATGGTGGCACTGTCAAATGAAATCGAAGACAGGTTAATCCAATCAAATCTAGCGGTCATTTTTGGTGATCCAACAAACGTAGTCCGACACTGATTTGCATTTACTATTGTTATGTATGATAAACTCCAGTTCCTCTATTGGACCACAAAACTTTTCTAAATCAAGCAACAGCGCTACTCAGGTCTACCAAAGTTGACTGGCGGTTGTATATCATCTGGTTAAATGTGATAGGGAGAAACAAATATTATGAGTAATTGTATTAATGAAGGTGGAGTAGAGTATTGGTGACAACATCCCTCCCTGAGGAACACCGGCACTTACACTGAAGGAAAAAGGAAAAGTATTGATTAATGCGAATGCGTTGTCCACTAAGGTAAGTACGAAACCAATCAATTACTGATAGATATATATTAAGAAAGGCTAACAGACTAAGCATGATGTCAAAGTATACGTTATTAAGCGCATTACTGAGTTCGAGCAAGGTCAATACTCGCAGTTGTTCATAATTTATTAATTCCCATTCTAATGTCATCGATAACTATAAATAATGCAGATGCAACTATGGCCTCTACAAAACCCAGATTTAAATAAATGTAACTTATTGTTTTAAGGGAGTTATATTGTTTCAATACCGGAACAGTTCGGATCCGTGATGATCAATGAGAAACCGATAGGATCTGGCCGGATTGAAAATGGTGCTTGATTGCAACCCCTAAGTACAATCAACTGAAAGTAATCGATATAGAGATGGCGCTTTGTCGTCAAAAAGGTCAAACTGTTAAAACATCTTACGCTCGGGTTATCAATCTATCTATGTATAATTTTTCCGGAATATATCGTTGTTTTTACGTTAGAATAAAAATATCGTTGCGGATTAGCTGACTGCTGGTAATCGCTATCCTCGTCTAACTACTGAGATTACGCGCTAGCTCTCTTTGACTCTAACTATTTACACTTTTTTACTAGCCAGCAACCCTCAATTGCGGTCAGATTTAATTAAGCAACCGTGTATCATAATAAACAGAAAATCAAAATTTAATTTCATAAATAAATTAATGTATGAATGTACCGAAATCATACCTGTTTAAACCTGGCTGCAAAAAGGAGCGGCCGAGTGCACACAAGCAACCGTAATTTTTTAGATTCTTTATATATATTGACCTAAGTGGACAATTTTTTTTACAATATAAAAGGGGTTAAATTCTGTCGGAAAATTAATTTTTAATAATTTAATTAAAAATACTAGCGGCCTCATTTTGATGGGCAGTCTGATGTATATTCTTCTATCATAAACATACGTAGAAATTTGGTTCTATCTACACAAGCGACGGGTACATTGCAGACGGATGTCGCACTATTAATTATATTTGGGATAAACCTCCATAAGCTCTAGAAGTAAGGAATATATCGAAAGTGGTAAAATACAACCTTCAACTAATGACGAAAGTTTATTAGCTCAGGCCGCATTAGCTAGAGATGTTTGAGTAGAACAATTTATCGCAGTGAGAGGGATAGAAATTCGAAAAAAAAAATGAAATCCACCTCTACTTCTACCTATACGGTCATTGCACATAAGGTGAAATCCTGGCAGGAAATACGAAGTAGAGGGTAAGCAAGGTTTAAGTTTAAGTCCGGGATTCATAAACAGGGATAGCGTGAATATTATTTGACTGCCGGAATGTTTTGAGTACTTAGAAGTACTATTTTCAAATGTTTAACAAGATTGTATAAAGTATTGTCTAAACTAACTATTGAGTAGAGAAGAATTTGCACTCTGGTAACTAGTATCACTGGAATAGCCGTCAGAAGAATGATATAAAAAGTATCACTGTCGTCAGCAAAAGACATAAAGAATAAAATAAGATATAATAATAATAATAAAAACAAAAAAAATAATTTAAATAATAATACCCAAATCTTGAAATAAAACGATTAATAATGTGTACAATCATCAGGTGGAAAGAAATCGAATTATTTGTAGAGAGATTACAATATTTTATATTTACAGATTTCAGAGTCTATAAAAAATGATATACCACAAATGTTTTAGGACAAACCTTTAGCTTTTTCCGTAGTAGCGTCTTCCAAGTTGCTGTCCCAGTCAAACTCAGTGACTCCACTGCGAGCCACTTCGCCGAGGTGTCGCCAGCGGAATTCGAAGTCACTGTCACGATTCTTTAGAGCCTCGAATCTAATATAACAATATATTTCAATTAATCCTAATTGCCGTGTCCATTAAAATTTAAAAAAGCCAAATCTGAAATTATTAAAAAAATACAATCGTATTGAATTAAATCAATATCTTACTATCACAAACCGTTTGAACATGAGGTGCTTGGCGAAGTCATAAAGTTCTAGGTCCAAGGAGTTGAGACGCTTGATATGGGCCACCTGGGTCGGCGAGAGCCCTGCCAGCGTGGCCCCAGACACCGTCGCGTTGTGTTGTGTGAAGGGCACCGCGAAACGGAGGTTGAAGGTCTCCTCAAACACGTATTGTGATATCTGAAGGATTTTACCAGAGAATTATTACAAAGAACAAAAAGGATATCGTTAAAAAAATAGCGTTATTTCTACCCAATAAATACTTTTTAATATACGCTACTCTTCTAACCTTAACCGGACATGCACCTTTTATTTTTTTTATTATATTTATGTTTGAAAATATTTTTAAATATTAGGCTTAATTAAATTTAAATAAATAAAGAATAAAAAATATCGAACCCGCGACCTCTGCGAAACCGGAAGTGCGGAAAAAAATTTTTGGGTGTGCACTAAAATATTTTTTTTCACTATTTTTATGAACAATATATGTCAATATATTGTTTTAATTGATCACGTCTTTTAAACTTTAATAAATTATAATTCATTTTTGGAAATATATAGTATAGTTTGTGCACTTTATAAATAAAATTGATGAAAAATAATAGTGTGCATTCGTATGGACATAAAAAAAAATTGTCGATACCGTTGGCTTATTGGGACTGTAAGAATAAGAAAGTTCATTTAACAGCTCTCTTATTCCAATCGGGACAACTATCGAACTGTGAAATATAAAATTCTAGTGAACGCAATTTTCTCCAACTCCAACTAACCGTATATTGTTGGAGCAATAGGTAATAAATATTCATGGCAACAATATAGTTGGTGGCAAATAGCCGACAAATGGCTCAGATACGAACAATGAGTTAAGTGCAAATAATGACTGCTCTTATCTACTAGGGTCATTGAACTGCAGTTGAATGGGTCATTCATTTATCTGCATATTATAGAGAGATTTGCGGTTATGACTGCGAAAACTGTAGATATTTCGGTCAACCATTTCATTTCACAGTCAGGAAATGTGCAGCATGATTAGAGAGATAGAAAAGATGAAAGGTTAAAAAACTGTTTCTTTAATTGAAATTGCCAGAAAGAAAACGGAAAACTTAAACATTGTAAAAATAAAAGAATATAATCATTTGAAATAATTATATAGTTAATTATAACTTATCAATTCACGGTCCCGAATAGTTGAACATTTAAATAATACTGTTTTGAAACTTAAAATATCGGAGTTGAAATAAGCTAGAAAAGTTTATACACCCTATTAAAATATAAACTAAGGCTTTTTAAACCGATATGACTCTAAAGGAACTGCAACAATTAACGCAATTTTCTATTGATTTCTTTGAATCAACTTGCACCATGACTTCAAAGACTTTTTCTGTTTCGTTTAACGAAAGAAATGTTTTATTTTCTATAAATTATTAAACGCCTCTGCTATGTAATTTCGCAACAAAGTTTCTGTAGTATATATATAATCGTATTATTGATGCATAAAAATCTTATATTTTAATATTCCTTACATAATTTTTGTAACTTTTTTTTTCTATTTTTGATAATAAATGTGATAAAGGAACTTATAATATTACTCGAATACGCCGTGCATCGTTTTGCGTAAACCTTCCATTAAAGAAAGCATTTCGGGACATAAGCGGGGCCTAGTCTTTGCGACAATGCCTCGCTAATTATACTTCCTAAAAGATTCCATCTCAAACAAAGTGGGTTTTTGTTAACAAATTATCTCCACTCATATCTTTGTTATTTTATTTAAATTTCGTGTTTAATGTCATTAACCAAAAGCTCATTTTATACACACAATTATAGTACAAATAGAAACAATATACCAATAATAATCATATTCATACTAATAAAGTAAAGAATATTCTCATAATTTTAAAGAGGATTCAATGTCCTAACGATATAAGTGAAGGACCGGCAAACGGCTTTTTATTAAAAAAAAAAAATAACTATTTAAAAAAAAAACCGACTTTAAAACTAAAAAGTAAAAAATAATGAAGATTTAATATTTATTATTAATAATACCTATTATTTATATTATGTCCTATTTACTAATAGGTTTCAAGTTGGTGCCAAGCCATTTAGTATAGGAATTCGGTTGAATACATTTTCGTAATTATTTTATTTTTTGGTATTCTTCGAATCGATTCAAGCTAATAATCATATTAAGATTTAATTGTTCTTTTATAGTTTTATTTATGTATATTAATTTTTGAAGTAGGCATTTCATAATTCATATGTCCATTTAGTTTAAGAATTTTGTTGAATACATTTTCATAATTTTGTTTTTTTTTCACTATTCTTCGTATTGATTGAGCTGCTTATAATAATAACATTTAATTGCTTTTTTTATGTTAATTTACGTATCTTAATCATTAAAGTAAGCATTGTATTGTATTAATTTGCTCGTATTCATTTAACTGGTTAAATATAATTATTTGTTTAAGGCTGACAACGTGAGAACCGGTAGCAGCAGCGTCAGACTTCACATAACCAAAACAACAGATGTCATTAGTCACAGAACGTATTGAGTTCCTTCCCGGAGGAGCTAGTTCAGAACTTAGACAAAAATGCTCATAAAATAAATACTAATGAGCGTACCTAAATCATTTTTTTATGGGACCAATTCGAAACCGTTCCGCATCAAACAAAAAAAGAATCGGTTCAGAAATCTCGCAGAAATCGGTGTAAATACATAAAAAATATATATATATCGGCCGAATTGAGAACCTGCTCCTTTTTTAAGAAGAAGGTTAATAAAAAGAAATATGCCCCATACTGTTATACCCATCAATTTACTTGGAGGGAAGATTAAAATTGAAACTTAAAATGTGTTTTATATTAAGTTAACTTTTTAACACCGAGGACCAACTATCATTGTGGTTACTATTGTCCCTGTACTTGAAGATATTAATATTAAATGTATAGTTAAGAGTTTCTTTCCAGAATTAAAGGAACACAATTAAGAAATAGCTATTTTGAAATGCGGCAGTAAAAATTTCTAACCAATTAAACTCCAATTTCTGAACTATAATCGTTAAGTATTTAAGAAAGGTATTATTATAGTTTATTGATAGGTAGATTCTGACACACACTGATAGGTATGGAAATGCTCATTGCTTACGCAATTCGTTTTTTTTTTAATTTTTCGAAGGCCTATGTGCATGTGCAAATTAAAAAACCAAGGTAAAAAAGCGATAATAAAATACGATAAAATAGTAATACTCCAAAATAATAACAAAGAAATACAACTTTCAAACAAGTACAATAAAAAGAGAAATTTATCAGAATCTCCTGAGCAAGCAACCAACCCAACCAGTACAGAAAATCAGTTTAGAAAACAGCCCACCAAGATAAATAAGACTAACAACATAAATAACTACATTATAAAAAAACCTACTCTCACACTTCCGGATAAAACTCCTCCTCAAAGACACAACCTGCAACAAGCTACAAAATAGCAACCAACACCGGCCCCTCTCAATCTCCCAACACGGCTTGTCACCGCGGGAGAGCTAGACTACAACCCTCCAACATTTCAAAAACTCTACATCTGCACATACAACGTAAAATCACTACTATCACCGCAAAGAATGATACTGCTAAAATATTCCCTAGAAAATATTAATTACGACATTATAGGACTAGCAGAAGTTCGGAGAGATGGTAACAATATTTTAGAAGATGAAAACCATATTTTCTGCCACACCGGAGAGTCGAAAGGACTACACGGAGTCGGATTTCTGATAAAGAAAAAACACAAACATAATATAGAAAACTACATAGGAATATCGGAAAGAGTATGTTTGTTAAATTTAAGCTTTGGTTCGATGAAGATTTCAATAATTCAAGCCTACGCCCCCACCTCTGAAGCAACGGAGGAAGAGGTTGATGATTTCTACCAATTACTGGAAAATGCCCGGCGCCTATCAACAGGTAGAGTTATACTACTAGGTGATCTAAACGCAAAAATAGGCCAAAGAAAACCAGAGGAAAACAAAATAATAGGACCATTGTGCTATGGAAAAAGGAACTTAAGAGGAGAAAAGCTAGTACACTATGCTCTCAAAAATAAGCTCACTATAATTAACACAATATTTAAGAAAAACAAAAAGAATTTATGGACATGGATCTCACCAGACGAACAAACTAGAAACCAAATAGATTATATTCTGTGTGACAACCCAAGACTCTTCACCAATATAGAAATTGTAAACAAAATACACTTTCCCAGCGACCACAGACTCCTAAGAGGAACAATAAGCTTAGTTAAACAAAAGAAATCCAGAAGCAAATTCGATTCATCTTCAGCACCAAATCTACTAAGTCCGGAATCAGAAGAAATTTTCAAATCTACTCTTAATATGAAATTAGAACATACGCACTGGGTAGACGACGATGGTATAGAATCCTACTACTCCAAGATAGAGTCGGCCATACAAGAGAGCTTAAATAGCTTGAAGTCCATAAAAACAAAAAAAGAAATAATATCAAAAGAAACTAAGAACCTAATTAAAAAGCGCACTACTCTACAGTACAAACCATTGAAAGATAAAAATGATAAGAAAGAACTCTCAAAACTATACAAAACCACAAACAAGCTACTGAAAAAAGATTATGAAAACCACAGAATAGAAATAATAGAAAAACACCTATTAAAGACGGGAAGCCAAAAGAGAGCATTTAAACAACTAAAAACAGAAAAAACATGGATTCCTACACTGAAATCACAAAAACCGACGCAGAAAAAACAGACCAGAAAAGACTTAGTAAAAATTGCCACAGAATTCTACGAGAATTTGTACGAAGATAAATCTACCGATAGCAACTGCTACAAAAAGCTTCCAGAGCCAAAAATCACGAATATGCCGACCCAACCTTTCAATAGTGCAGAAATAATGGAAAAAATTAAAAAACTAAAAAAAGAAAAGAGTCCAGGCGATGATAATATCCCAAATGAAGCATTAATTTTTGGAAGTCACATATTGATTGAGCTTATCACTATTTTATTCAATAAAATACTCGAAAAACAGGAAGTACCTCTTAAGTGGACAAAGTCAAGGGTAATACTTATATATAAGAAAGGAGATCCAGCTGATATAAACAACTATCGACCGATCAGCCTGCTACCAACAATGTACAAACTGTTCGCAATGTGCTTAGAAAAAAGGATAGAGTCAACTCTAGACAAATGTCAACCAATGGAACAGGCAGGATTTCGGCAAGGATATTCAACAGTCGACCACATACATACCTTAGAACAAGTAATAGAAAAACATGAAGAATTCAAGAAAGATCTCTACCTCGCATATGTTGATTACGTGAAAGCATTTGATTCTATCTCACACAAGAGCATATGGGAAGCACTAGAACATCAAAATCTACCATACACATACATCAATATAATAAAAGATATCTACAGCAAAAGTACTAGCCGAGTAAAACTGGACCGACTAGGCACTGAATTCAGTATCTGTAGAGGTGTGAAACAAGGGGATCCACTATCACCTAGGATTTTTATAGCTGTATTACAACATATAATGGAAAACCTAAACTGGGATAGAAAGGGAATATTCATTGCTGGAAAACACCTCAGCAACCTTAGATTCGCCGATGACATAGTTCTTTTTGCTAAAACATCAAAGCAACTAGAGACTATGTTAACAGAACTAAACGACGCTAGTGAAAAAATCGGCTTACTACTGAACACTTCAAAAACAAAGATATCCACCAACGGAAACAAGACCCCCATTAAAATAAAGCAAATGCCTATTGAATATGTAGAGAGCTATATCTATTTGGGGAAACAAATATCATTTAATAACATGAGACACACAGAGGAACTGGACAGACGAATCAAAATGACCTGGAAAAAATACTGGAGTCTCAAAGAAATTATGAAGTCGAAACTCTCCATACCACTAAAGAAAAAAGTTATGGATTCGTGTCTATTACCCTGTCTATCGTACGGAGCTCAAACCTGGATCTTCAATAATAAAAACATGTTAAAAATCCGTTCGTGTCAGAGGGCCATGGAGAGGAGCATCCTTGGTATTAAGATCTCAGAAAGAATAAATAGCAATAAAATTCGACAAAAAACTCAAGTAATAGATGCACTACAACACACAAAACGTCTGAAGTGGAGATGGGCCGGCCATATGGCCCGTCACTCGAAGGACAGGTGGCCGAACCGCGTCACCAAATGGCACGGTCCTGGAGGAAAACGACAAAAGGGTAGACCAAGAGCTCGCTGGAACGACGAAATAACTAAATTAGTGGGAAGAGAATGGATGATAGTGGCGAAAGATAGAGAAAGATGGAAGCAAATGGAGGAGGCCTTTACCCAAAAGGGGCCATGACATGTTTATCCAACCTTTATTTACTATTATTATTTCAGAATATTAAGTTTAAGTTATATTTTTTCTTTTATTGATAGTTTTATTCTACTGTAAAATGTCGTGGAAATAAAAAGGCTTTATTATTATTATTATTATTACTATGTGCATTAACCATAATAAATACGTAAATTTCATCATTACGGAATTTGAAGTCGAGCTGCTGATCCTGTCTCCTCGAGGTTTTCAGATACACTACATAATATTAGTGTAAACCATTCCGTATTGTTGTTATATATTCATTACCCACCCATATATATATCCGGAAAGTAAATATCGCTAACAAATGTTCTAACTTATATACATGATATGCCGAATTACACTGGTCATTATTCTACTCTGATCCAGGAATAAATCTCCAAAAAAAAATTAAACACTATAGGATCCTTGTACATATCAATTTTCAACTCTTGATCTTTGTTACATACCCACAATAATACACAATTATTATTCATGACTGTGATTTTTTTACACTTTAGTATGGAAATTTTCTGTAGTTTCAGTCACTAAACGAACCTACATATGAAATTTCAGATCGCTTTCTAATTAGATACTTTTAAGTTTTATGTTTATAATTTTTTTCAAATGTGTTTTTTTTTGTATTTTTCTATGTTTTTCGTTTTTTTTTAATGCTTCTGAAGTTTTGCAACAAAGGAATCCTCTTGCATTCTATAAATAATTTAAACATTGTTGATTATATAAAACAATTATCAATAAATGTAATTAAGTTTATATTATTATGTTACTAGCTTGTTTTTTCCTTAATTAGTTAGCGCTGGCTTTTGTTCTTCCAAAACTTGTTTAACCCAATTAAAACTTCACATTAAATAAAGTGAATAAAATCTTTTAATATTCCTAAGTGTCTATAAAAGTATTGAAAAAAAAATGTTAATTTTGGGTTTGACACAAATTGTATACCAAAAAGTCTTGAATTTTTTGTAAGGAAATCTAAATAGTGTTTAAAATAACATAATTTTTAAAGACAATGCTGTAAAAAATAAATGATAACTTATATTTTAGCATAACCTTTTTATTCTCTAAAGCCTAATGCAGTAGGTACCTCTACGATATTTATTGTAAATAGTAATAAGACTTTTACATTATACTGAAGATGTTTAAATTAAACACCTGGATGTACAATATCAATAGAAACATAGAAAAGTATTAATTCTTACCCTTTGAAACTCGGTAAGTCCAAAATACGCCATGGCCGCGAGATTCCTCTTCGCGGATGCTAATAAAACTCTATCTATATCAGGTGTTCTGTGTCTGAGCGTGCCGTTGTAACACCCGACCAGCGCGAGGTCAGCCAACATCCGGGTCTGTCTGTTGTTGGCGAGGTTCCACGAACAAGACGCAAACTCCTCAAGACTAACCCCGCGCCAGGATTCACCGTTGTAACAGGGCGGCACTTCTGACGCTGCACATAATATACATTTAGTAGTGACTAGAAATAATAATTATTATAATCGTTCTATTGTGTAGTTATTATAATTTGATATAAACAAACATTGTTTTTATAAAGGCGAGTAGAGGATAATTCCTGTAGGTACATATAGAATCCTTTGGGAATCGAAACCGAGACCTTCGGCTTAACAGTCAGTTTCGAACCAATAGCCCCAAAGAAAGTCTAATAATGTATAGAGGATAATGCCTGTACATATATACAGATAGAATCGTTTGGGGATCTAAACCGAGACCTTCGGCTCAGCAGTCAGGCTCTGACCAATAGACCAAAAGACAGTTTAACAATGAATGTAAACATAACATGAATGTGAAGCACTTCCAAAACTTATACCGAACTTATTTATGAAATTGTTCTTGTTATTGTAAAAAAAAGTTGATGAACGATATAAATATAAGGCCTCTTTTCTTACTTTACGACAACATAACGAGAGAATAAAATTTTAAATAACTTTTAAAAACGACACCATTTCAGAAGCTCTTCATAAAATATATATTTTTTGCAATTAAAATGTGAATAAATAATAATACATTAAGAATGGAAATACATAAAAGACTCGAATTCGTTTTTTTAATCTTCATATATTTTTCAATTAATAATTGATGTATAAATACATTCATTTGTAATTAATGGATTCACGCTTCCATTATAAAATGTTTATATTATTTAAATTTTTGAATATAAACACGGTTATTTACTTTGTAGTATCAGTACCCGCAGTTTGTTCAAAATATTGCATGACGGTACGCTACAACTTCCGACGATATGTCTTAGAAACATTAAATATAACAGAGCTCTATGATTTATAATGTTATCCATTAAACATGTATGTAAAGAAACATTCTTTATTTGTTGCTAAAGTTATATTTGATGTATGAATATTCTTACCAGTAGCAGTACGTCCCTGGCACCAGTGACGCGACCCTTTCCAAGTGGCACCTCTCTTGACGTGTCGGTACTCTGACAAATATCTGAAAGAAAATCTCATTTTTAGTCCTAATCTTTCATTAATATTATCATCATCAGCATCATTATATAGATACGTGAAGCAAAAACTTGGGACCCCTTTTTACGAAAGATGTACGGCCTGAGGAGTAGGCAGTTTAGCACACTTAAAATTTCTGTGTAGGAGAAATGCACTACGCTAATATTTTTTTAAAATATTGCACTTTTAATACATTAAATTAATGATACAAACACTACACACACTACTTCGGTGTTAACGTTGACAGCTGTCAGTATCACAGAGTTGAGTAGCTTGACGTAATAGAATAAAAAAAATAAAAATAAATATTTATAGAGGTTTTAGTACAAATTTTCATGACCACTATTAATAATAAAGATCCTTCTTTCCCCGCCGAAACTCAAATTATCACTTGTAATATTTTACATTTCGTAATATGTAAAATCTTATTTTATCATACAAAATATCATACCATAAATTATACACTTTGTAAATGATATTCCATTGCTAATTAACACCACACTGGGTTACACCTTATCACGAGATCTCCGGTAATATACAATTTTGCCCGTATTGGGATGAAAAGGGTGAAATTCTACAATAAGAAACCATAAAAGCGTTTAAATAATAAATCATATACATTTGTTAATATATTGTAAAAAACATTTTATTTTCATGAAGCGGCGAACTAGACAGCGTGTGGTACCTACCATCTAGTGTAACATAAATACATATTAGGAATCGTCGCGACGTAGCTTTCCAAGTTTTATATCATATAATTATATTAGCTTGTACCAAGCAACTTATGACTTGGTATAATATAATAATAGTAATGGTCGCTTTGTTCTGTTACAAATAAGAAAACAAGCTTTGTTTGTAGGTTATAAGTTTAGCGACTACCAAGATAATAAGATATGACCATATTCTAAACCAACAAAAGTTTACAATATAGTTATTAAAATATTTTTATATAATATTGGAATATAATCGCTGTATCAAATCCTTGTATTGAAGCGGGAACATAAAGAAGTGGTGTATAAGGTCATACATTATTTCGACGTTGGAGCCGCATTACTTCAGTCTGACCTTGCGATTTTCATATCTTACTCAGGCTCTACGTATATATCAGAAATAAGAATAAAATAAAAGAGATCAGAAAAAAGGGTTTCCTTAGTGGTATTCCAATGGATTTCATAAAAATAAAAAATATCGAAATAAAATATAATATGATACCGTTCAGTATGTTACGACATAGTGAATAATATTATTTGTGGTTTGGGAAGTATCATAGCATTAGGCCTCTGCTAGATTTGTAATAAGAATTGTGTGAAGTTCAAACACTATTTATTCGATACTAAGTTGGTCACTAAATTTGTGATTTAATATATATTTGTTAATAAAGTATAGTTTTATCATAAACTCTACACAGTTGGTATAATGTAGCTCGGAACCATCGTTTCAAAAATCTCAAAATTCTGTCAAGTAAGAGCAAATCGAATTTGTCAATCGGTTCAGAAGTTACACAATCACTGATAGGCTGAACCTAAGGTATCTTAACTAAGCTATATTGGCGAGTGTAGGTTCTTCTGTTTAAACGCTTTCAGTCCTGAATCACTCAACCGATCGCCATTACATTTTCTACACATGTTGTCAGAGTAACAATACCAAACATTTTTGAAAATATCTTTAAACATATATAGCCATGTTAAGCTTATTTAAATTTATATAAATATAGAATGTAAAAAACCGATACGGGCAGGCATAATTTATAATTTAATTTAATGGTTCTCAAAAAAAAGAGGAAAAAACGGTTGTTAAACATAACGATTTTTTATCAAAAGCGCGTGAGAAGTCGCTTGCAAAAGTTAGTATATAATATAAAGATAAACTGACCTAGCAACAGGTTCCCGAAGAAGTGTGATGTAGAAATATCTCCGGTGCACTGCTGATCCTTCGTGTCGGTCCAGCTCGCCTCCTACACACGCCGTCAGCTCCGTGAAATCTGCGTGCAGGCCGCATCTACAAAGAAATATACATATTATTGTTTGTATTTAATAATAGATAATTGAATTATATTATATAATTTTCCGAATATTAGCCAGGTTGATTACATTTCACTTCTTCACTTCCCATTGATGGGATAGAATTGATAGATACTATAGTCAAGAGTACGTAGATGTTTCTTTACCGAGAAAACCAAAACAAAGTGATAGACAATTTGTTACAGATTTTGAACCAATATTGGGGCAAATCAAAGACAAAACATTTACTCCCTTAGGCAAGTTAGCCTTTAAAGTGAGGTTAATAATGTATATTGCCACTAGGGACAAACAAATCTCATGAAACTTGTCTAATATTTTGAAACCACTTTTATTGGCTCGATCCTCGCAACTTCACTGCTCGTAACCAACTTTAAAGTTCATGTTTTGGTGTGATTGCAACCAAAAAATCGTCTGCGGATTCCGCCTTTAAAGCGCCGAGGTAGTGGAGCGTGTAGCAGATAGTTTGGCATCAGAACGTGTACTCGTTTATTGCTCACTGAGCACTTGTTAACACACGGACCGGAATATATTACTATAGTTCTATATTCCTAATTCTTCATATCGGAATTTTTATATATGTCAGTACACGAGAATGTAAGTACTATTTGCAGTTAGAAAAAGAGGGTAGATGATAAAATTTATTGAATTTACATGCAAAAATTTAATAAATATTTTTTAAATATTCAAAAATTTAAGCGGCATCGAAATATAATGCTGATTTTCAGTTCGCTTTCCTTAATATACACACCACACGATACACGATTACTATCTATTGGAGTGTAAATTATATTGTAGGATCAGTTCAACTCAACACCAGATATTATGTCTAATATAGTTATCGCATTATTTTCACGCATCACTGAAGTGAATCAAATGCTAAGGATATAAATGGCGTCAATTAACTACTACCATAACGGTTTTGGCACAGATTAGGAACGAGTATAGATATTGCTATAATATATTATATTGGGGTTATATAGCTATTTTTCTGCCTCTATTTTGTATTAATCTGTTAATAACATTTAATGGTAACATGTTTTTTTCATTTTGTGTATATCAAGGTTTATTAAGAGAATTATGTAACGGTTTTGAAATTTTAAATTTATTTACTACCTCAACGGAGATTGTAATTGCTCCGAATTGCTTCCGCCAGGATTAGCAAAGTTTGCTGTGAATCTTAAAACTTAAAGGCTTATCGAAGTTGAAATATAACTTACTAATGACTCGGGACCAACTTAAAATTCTATTTAAGTTGTTATATATCTAAAGATAGTTGATAAATTGATCAACATAGTGAAACAAACCTAAAGATATTAAAAATATATGCGGTATATAAAACATGACATAATTTATTTAAAGTATTTTATTATAATAATGCAAAATCAGACATTAAAAATCATTTATAATAATAGTGTCGTTTAGCAGATACAGAAAACAAGTAACATACGGTATGAATAAATAATATTCACATAAATTTCCTTATTAGTCCGAGAAGTTCGCCTTCAGACAGCGCGGCGCGTGGGCGGTCACTCACATTTGATTGTGATTTACAGTAAAAATTAATAACCAATCTACAATCTGAGATTGAAATCAAACTTAAATAAATATCTCGACACAAATTCTTATCACATGTCATAGATAGCATTGGGAGAGGCTTACAATTAAAATGATTGCTAGCAAAATTTAAAACAATTGCAATAGTTGTAAAATTAGCTTGAGTGTATTTTTTCTAGATGTCAAATTAAACAAATATTTACTTACATTAATGAATTATTAAAAAAATAGTAAACAATTTGAAAAAAAATATTATATTAATGCTTTCATGTCTATTCTTTTGATTTGTTTATTTTACAGTTCACTGATATTTATATTACATCATGTTATACTAAAACACATACACTGATTTATGGACAAGAATTATTAAATTAATTAAATCTTTGCGAATCGGTAGATGTGATGATAAGAACCAATGAGAAGGGTTACCAGATTTATGTGGTTTACGGTTTTTTCAAAAGCTTTTTACAACATATTTCACGGTCTACCTCAAAAGAAACTGAAATACATCAGTGTATACGGCGATTTTCTCCTGTGGCTGACATCTTATCTCAAAAGATCTCAATCTAATGCAGTGAATAGATACACTACCACATTTGGTACCGATTACATCAGTAGTAAATAGGGTTGCCAACCATACTTTATAATAAAGTATTATACTTTATTTTTGGTAATTATACTTTATACTTTTGCGTACAAATAAAGTATGTGAAAATACTTTATATATGACCTATACTGCGATGCATAGAAACAAAACACCCAAATTGGGCTTTATGGGTAAGTACTTAACTATTTCAATTATATGCTAGATCAGATGATGGAAACGATTTATAATTACCTACTGTACGAAATGTATCTAACATTTCGCTCTGTCCAACAGACGTTAATGTGACCAATGTGAATGTGTCATCACCCGTAATATTTAATAAAGTTATCGGTAATTTTCCACTTTTTATTGATAGGAGCTTATATTATATGACAAAATGGTTTGAGCTTAGCGAAGATAACTAACTGGCTTTTCATACTTTTAACATGTCTTTGAAAAATGAGGTTGAATTTGAACATTTTGAAATGGTGGAATCGAATTTTTATTTATTTAAACTTAATTTCTGATTGTCAAACAAGCTTTGAAATCTTTACAAATAGTAAAAAAAAATGTTAGCTTTTGTTAAAAGCACACCAAAATACGTTTTAAAGGCAATAAAAGCGTAGAATTTAAAAAATGCTTTTTATTCGTTTTAAATACTTTTTATTTCCTATTCAAACAAATTTATACGTTTTTTTCGTCAAAAATAGTTGACCAATCTAGTGTACCCCAGGGATGTCACCTAGTTCCTTACTATTTTGTATGTAATATAAATCTTGATGTATCTAATTATATAATACATATATATCTACTTACATATACTTATGTATGCTGCCTATGTTTTATATTTATAAAAGATATCGAATATTGTCTTGGTCTACAAAAAAAATATCGTACTTCGAAAGTTATAATGCTTCTAAAGGTAAAACATCTAAATTTAGAAAAGTTTTAAATAATATTTTGTTTTACAAAAATACTTTTGTAAGAAGAGAAAAGTACCAAATTTGTCTTATTGAATATTTGAAACTAATTTAAAAAGGGGATCAGAGCTTAGAGATCTCAGACCTTGTATATTTCAATATTTTCTTTTCTACTTATATGTTTTTATTATTATTCTTTTTTTATTTTGAAAAAGAAGAAAAATCTGTAAGAAACATTTCGATAACCTTCACTTCTTATTTATTTATAAATGGAAACTTTGATAAACTAAGGTCTTAAACTGTATTAATATTGTTATATAGTATAATATTATGTATATTTCCCATGAATAAATAATAAATAAAAAAACATAAAATAACAATTTATAATAAATACATGGATTATAGAAAATAAAACTCTCTGGAAAATATACAGAATTTTATCTCATAGAAATAATCATTTAAAACAATAGACACAATTATGTATTATTTGAACGAACTTTTACGACAGAGCTTGAATTTGGAGAGCAATTCAATGTAGTGATAAAATCTACATTACAGGCTATAAAAGCTTTCTATTCAATGAAGTTTCAGCCGCATTTATACTGTCTAGTGAAACGACAGCTTCAAGTAAATAGCCTGAAGGCTGTCCTAACCGCAGCGTGTCTCACAAAGATATTAACATAAAGCCAAGTATTTACCAGTCAACAATGGTTTTGCTCACATCAATGATATTTGCGACAATCAAATATGTCGTTGGGGAGACAACAAGACTGATATAGGGTAACTTAACATTTGTATTGTAATTATTTTGACAGGTTAGACACGGTTCCGTATATGCTTATACATTTAAAACTACTTTCATTATTAAAGCCGACGAAATCATTCGCAAAAAATATATATAGTTGGTAATATTAAATAAAAAACTAAAGTGTTTACCTTAGTTTAACAATAATATAATAATACTTTAGAAAACAATCAGATAATAGTTTTAGATATTAGATAACTCCTATACATAACAATGTTATTGCGGTGCAATATCCGGTACTGATAATGATAACATCTATCATTGTACAAGTACAACCGCTCGATTGGCACACTGCCATCAGAGTTACGGTACAAATTACATATGCCCGTTATTTCCACCCTTCTAATTTAATGGATCATCGACTATACAAATTACAAAATTGTGGGAAATCATAACCAGCGGAAGCTGGGAACGGAACCTGGCAACAGTTTTAATTAAATCATAACTATGAATGTTTGGCTGTTTTAGGTGCAATGGTCGCCAATGGCTATGGTTATTATTATATACGTACTAACCTATAAATGCTTGGAAGCTTTGACCGCTACTAGCTTTGGCCCCTTTTATGGGTAAAAATATGTCATAGACTTCAGGTAATAAAGATTTTCACGGATTAAACCTAATAAATAAAATGTGCACCTAAAATATATATATCATGGCCATTGACAAGAAATACTGGTACAAGTACAATACACAAAAAATATATAAATATAAAAAACAAATGAGAAAATATTTCAAAAAGTCTTAACTAACCGTAAAATAGATATAAAAAAAGAAACGGATGTACATAATATAGTATATACATCATAATTCTATATAGGTAAGGAAGTTCAAAGGAACTTCTGATCAAGGAGCAAAAGCGAAGTGAAAACAGTACTCCATGTGCCCCACATGGAGCTTTTTAGACTAAAAGCAGGAAGTACACCCACTCGTAAAGTATCGTCACACTCTATTCAGTACCTCCAGTTTTTTTAAGAGTTTCGATTTGCTTTCTTTATATGTCATTAAGTATTCTTTATTAAGATATATTAAAATATCCTATAGTAGGATAAATTTAAAATAATACCTATATATATATATATATATATATATATTATCTTACATTTGAATATAATTTTATACCTCAAATGCCATATAAATATTACGAGACAAATATTTGTCAAACATTGTTTTTAAATCTTTGGCATGCCGCCAAAGTCGGATGTAGTGAACGTGAAAAATGTTATTTTTATATCCATCACTTAGCAGCACCACCAAACATTAACATAAGTATATGAAAGAACTCTGAGAGTACTATGTACTCAGAATTACAAAATAAAAACTTAATCAACGTTATTTTAATCATTTTTTAATTTATTAATTTGGAAATAATTAAATTTACCATGAAAATAGATATGCATATGTCAAATGTTTACTGACATAATAAGCTTTCACTATACTAAATTCCATAAAATGTTTGCGTCAAGGACGAATGAACAAACCACAAAACTCTATGTTAGGGAATAATACAATTTTCCAAAAAAATAAAAATAGGATAATGTATATCTTATATCACAAATGTTTCCTCATATAATAAGGTATCATCGTATTGGATTTCATAAAGTTTTTGCGTCAAAAAACAAAAACATGACTGATCATGATTTCTAATCCGCAATATGTACCTACCAATAACTTTAAAATATATTTGGTGTAACCATTTATAGTTTGAATAAATAATTAATTAAAATTTAAATCAGAGCAAAATTTATTCCTAGAATTTAGTATTATCTATCATTTATTTTTAGTATTTTTTTATGTCTGTGAGTGAGGCTGTATCTAACGTATCAGAAACTCAAGGTCACTGACATTGCCAATACTGACGAATAATGTAAAAATATTAGCATTATAGCAAAAACATGGCAGTAAAGCGTATTTCAATGAGTCAGCAAAAAAAATATTTTCCGACGGACCATTAGCCATTTCCAATGCCAATTTTCATGCTAGCTTGAATTTTTATAACGTATTTAAGTATACAATTTGTAACACATCCACAATATACATGATATATTTGACTAAATATTACCAACAATAAAAAAGATGGTATGAAAATGTTGTACGAGTTCAAAAGAAAAAACAGGGACTAGTATTTGTTGTCTCTGGATGGATAATATTAGTGCCTGTTGGCAAATATTAAACTCCATTTGGTCGTATAAGCGAAGTGTCACTGGATAAGGTTTTCCGTAGAGAATATTCAAGCGCGGTTTGGCAGAACGCCACCACTGAAACCTACCTTACAATATCCTCACCCAGTTTTTTAGTACTATTACATCTTTTACAAGTCGGGTAATACATCACGGGTCGGAATGGGCGTCTCAATAAAAATTATATTCAATTATTCAAGCTTGCGTACAATCTTTGCTGATTTAAGAATATTACCAATTTAATTTTTTAACCCAATTTGTTTTTATTTTTATAAATTAATATTGATTTAATCTATACAAGAGTCATCTAAACATAGGAATTTTGTGTTCTACAACATATAAATATTTGAAAAAATCTATAAACATATATAGTATAGCCATGTTAATTTTATTTAAATGTATATAAATATAGAATGAAAAATAAACCGAAATGGGCAGGAATTCGAACCAACTCTGGGAAACCGTCCCGTCGCTCTACCAATTGAGCTACTGTATCGTATATAAATATCAAATCAGTCAATTTTTAAAAACCAAAACCTTTACATTTTGGGTAATCCAGAAAATACCCTCCCAAAACCAATTGAAATTCATGACAACTCTAATGCTATGTACTAGTAAATTACACCTCAATATACACCGCCCTATCTGGCAGCACATGTCGCTGGCTGGCACATAGCCAATGATATCTACCATCTCCCTGCGGTTCATTCACGAACACCATTTACCGATGTGATAGCTGTCCTAACTTTCGATACCGTGTCGTCCATTCTCATAAACTTACAGGTCTACTTACACTGGTCATATGTAACAAAAAACTTGATTTATATTTACCAAATTTGGCAATTCGACGGACGAGCTTTTTATAAAACATAAAAAAGCTCCCAACTAGTTTCCTGATAAATATGCAAATTCAACAAGAATTCGTATAAAATAATCTCTCATTAGCAACGTCTGGAATCTAACTTTATATCTTATAAATATATTAATTATTTAACAACTTGATAAATAATAAAAGAGAACTGAACAACTAATAAATAATAATTATTGTGATTATAATGCCATGTTTTCCGTGTACTTAAATAATTATACAACCCGCATTTTATAATTGGATATTCATCAATTAAAATATTATCCTCTATTATAACACAATTTCTATAACAATTAAAAACTAATACCCGTATATTGCTTAGAATATCAGGAGTAAAATTTGGTTATAAAAGCATGTGTGTTAGGTCAAAAAAAATGCTACGGTATTATGTATTTTTTCTCAATAAACAAACAGATTTATGCTGTATTTACTAATAGTATATAATATACAAAATAAGAAAGAAATATTTTTTAAATAAAAGAATATAAAGATTTTTTCTATCACCACGTAACTACGAGAAAGGCAACAGCTTTCCAACTGTCAGTCGTAATCTCCTAGTGATCCGTCTTACTCAAAACAAAGTTGAAACAAAGTTTTTTTTAATAATTATATATATTTTTTGTTTATTTATTTATCATATTTTGAGATTATATTAAAGAGAGAAATATATACAAAGTATGGAATATTCTTTATAAATGTAGAATTAAAAAAAAAATAGACTAGAAATTAGTGATAAGAACATTACAATTAACAATATAATAGTATCGCTTTGGTAATAACAAAAACTATAACATAAAAATAAAATTTGTTATAATGATCCTCGTGTTCGAAGGCTTTTAGAACATAAGGGTTTAGTTTTATAAACATTCAATAAGTGGTTGTATTAATTACAATTGACAACCGGTTTTACTTCCACTGGCTGCAAATTACATTCATTTGTTTGTATTTTCATAGTAATCAGTTTTATTCAAGGTAAGCCAGTTTAGTTATGATCAGTACAATCTAATCTCCAAGCAATAAAATAAAAAGGATGTTTGATAATATCTATAAATATATATATACCTATGTTCTTGTGTAAATTAAAAATAAAAATAGGATGTAAAATAGAAATATATGTGTAGGGATTCGAACCCGCAAGCTCTGAGAAACCGTCCAATCACTCTACTAATGGGGCTACTGTATCGCTACCCGCTTTGGAAAATTTAGTGTTCTATAAAGTATGATCGTCTTTTACAGAGGTCGCGGATTCGAATCTATACCCGTGTAGCTTTATTTTTCATAGGAATATATATTTAAAAAACCAAAAAAGATAATTTTCTTTACAGCAACTATTTACTTGAAGTTAGGATGAATTATCAGAAATCAGAATATGTAAATTCAACTTATTTCTGTCAGCGTAAAGTGAACATGAAAACCTAATTATATGAAGTGAATATATAATAATAAAAATATCACTTTGTCTAGACTGACTCCAACATACATTTGTTAGCTTTACAATTTTTAGGGATCCGTGGTAAAGGGTAAAAACGGAACCATATTACTAAGAATCCGCTGAGCGTCTGTCTGTCACCAGGGTGTATTTCGTGAACAATAATAGCTAGATTTTTTTTTTTTACAGATTTTGCAATTGTGTTGCCGATATAACAACAAACACTAAAAACAAAATAAAACAAATTTTTAAGGCAGGTCCCCAAACAACAAAAGTTATTTTTTTGCCTGATACTAATAACGGTAACACGTAGGGGCTTGAAATATTCACAAATATTTTAGTTATATAAATACTTTAAAAACCAATAATAAATAAAAAATAAATAAATGTTAAAAAAACTCCCATACAACAAACGTGATTTTTGTGCTGTTTTTTATATATAATGATACGGAATCCCTCATGCGCGAGGCTGACTCGCACTTGGCCTGGTTTTTTTTTCATCAATGTCGTCAACCTCTCTAATACAAAATTCTAAAGATAAATTCCCAAGTCTAATAATCATTTCTGTCAACTCTCTCATTTTTATTAGTGTCTTAAAATACGGCTTCACAGATTCAGATGATATTTTATGTAAACTACTTGAAAAAAATGTTACCTTTCGGAAGATAAAATCAAATTTTCTAATTAATCTTACTTTTTATCAGTCAATAAAGATGGATAGCCATTAGCGAAAAGATTTATCACTCGATCCTTAGATTGGGAGATATAATTATCTCATCAAATCTACCAGCTCTCAGTGTCAGATTGACAGGAGACAATGACAAACGACGTTTGCTTCTGAAAACGCTTAAAATAAGCCGTCGTATACAACAAAGACTTTTTGTTCCCAGTGCACCACAAACTTTATTTTCTACCATAGAGGCATAAAAGTGTGCTACTTTCAGCCCTTGCATAATGTAAAATGCAGAAATGGAACGCGGTACAGAAACTTGAACGCTCCATCGCACTCGGTCTTTATCAGTCCAAACTTGGGAGCTTTAAGCTTTTCATACTAATGAGGACACTGTAGCCTCTGATTATTTATCATCTATAATTTAAAATTTAAATAACATAATTAAAATTCGTTGTTGTATTTCTTTCATTCTTTAAATAAAATACATAGCAGAAAGAAATGTAAAATAAATAGTTTTGCATAACTAACAAGCTTTTCTCTAACAAATAGAAAGATTCAAATCAATCCGTAGAGTTCTGTTTGGATTGCAGTTTGCTTGGATGTTTTTTGCAGAACGAATTTCTACAAATCCTCTAGAGACTTGTCAGTTGTACAACTTTGAAAAGCTATCCATGCTATCGGGAAAGTCCATTAAGAGTTAGTGTTCATAATTTTTGCTTCTGTCGCAAAACTAAAGTAATACGATAGAATTTATATTAAATTAATTAAATATTATTTTCATTATCGGATATATAATAATTCATCTCGAATATTTACCAAACTATATATTTAATTAAAATATAAATAATTAGCTCAATTACACCAAATAAAACATAATCATTAACATTGGCTTAAACACAAAACATGACAAAATAAAAATTCAATGCTAATTAAACTTTCAACAACTGAAAAACTGAATTGAAAAAGCTTAACAAGTTTAATACAAAGTCGCGGTCATTTCAGTTAAACAAAAGTATCACATAATGAGCCGGCTTTAGCGCTAACGAGGATTGTTGACGAAAAGCCAGAAACCACTAATTTCTTTGTCCAAGATTTTCCTCAACCCTCTATTACCGCAGTCTAAAATCAAGAGAAATTACAACTCTGTATTGTAACGGATAATGAGAAGCGTTACCCTTCTTAAATTACAGACGTTATTATTACGTTATATTAATTAAAAGTTTTATTATATTACGAGTATGTATGTTGTATGTATTTTTAATTGCTTCTCTTTGTTAGACATTTTTAAGGTTTGAATTTTGTATGAAGTATTGTCTAAAGGAATATTAAGCCTTAAATTAAATTATTATAAAATTTAAACAATAAAATTAAAAATTAATCGAGACTAGGGGTCTAGGGGTCTAGGGGTCATAGGTTCGTTTCCTGCCCGTATCTATATTTTTTTATTTTACGTTCATTTCTAAAAAAAACATTAAATATTTTTTTATTCTAGAATATAAACGATGTTTCGCATATATTAACCAAAGCCCTGGTGAGATATACATTACAATTAATTATAATAATAAATAATAAATAAATATTGAACAGATCGTAATGACAGAATAATGGATATGTTGTAACAGGTTGTGTGAATAAATAAACCGTTGGTATATACAGACTCGTGCCAATATAAATACATATGGATTACGGCACTAATATTGACTAAATACATATGTAATACCGCACTTATATTTTTTTATATATTCGTTTTGTTTGTGTCTATGTTGTGAACCATCACCCTTGAATAGGAAGGGCTGATGGCTCCCTGGGGGAACGAGCATCCTAAAGGCGCGTCATATGAGGCTCGGTCCTCAGCTCAGGAAGACGTTTGACAGGATACTAATATTAACGAACTAGTCTAGTAATTGTACAGTATTATAACTAGGCTTTGTGTAAAGATTTGACATGTTATGTACAAAACATTATTATATCAATCCATATATTTTTTTCTTATATTGAATTATATAAGAAATAATGTCCCATTAATTTTAATCCGATAATTCTTACCCACGGAATAATTTTAATATTTTGACGGCAATTCTTTAGAAAATCTGTCAAAGCATAAATTTATTCGTCGAATAAATCTTGTCTGAAGATTAAAACTAAGAATTGTCACTAAATGTTCAGCTCCAACTATTTTAACCCTATTATCCAGACAAATTCTCCCAAAACTAGTTCATCGGGCGCCCCAGTTTACGAAATATAACTTCCTATTCAATAACAATTTTGTTGTGCTAATAATTTGAAATTATCTTTATCATAACCATTGACATTATTGCTATAGTAATATCAAATAACCAAAAATTACTCATTATTCATATTTATTTACTAACTAGAGGTCGCCCGCGACTTCGTCCGTGCGGTTTTTAGTGTTGCTGCCGAGTTTCATACAAAATTGCAAAATCCATCTATCTACCTATTTAAAACCCTTAAGGGTGGAATTTAAAAATCCTTTCCTAGTACACCACTACGTACAAAGACGTAATGTCATGTATTAGTCACAGCGAGATGACATATACCCTATATTCTATATTTTTCCTCAATAAACGGACTATTCAAAACAAAAAGAATTTTTCAATTCGGGCCAGTAGTTCCAGAGATTAATGCGTTCAAACAAACAAACTCTTCAGCTATATAATATTAGTATAGATTACTAACATTTATTTATATACTCGTTTCTCATATGAGATATTTAAATGTTATACATCATATTTAGGCAATAAATAGAATATTCATAACTTTGGCTTCAATATTATATAAGGGCACCCTGTCTTTTCAATATATATATACATATATATTGTTAACCACAAGCTTAAATCGTATAGAAATTTCGTCTTGTATAAAGAGTATAAGATCTGACGTGATGGTATTATCCGGATAATCCGGGCACTTGAGTCTGCAGGCGTCGGATCGTATCCGGACTGATGATATAGCAACTTATTTGAATGAAACTGGATGAAACTGTTCTTGTTACATGACATAGTTTGAATAATTTATTAATATATATACAAATATGATTAAAATTCTAGTCTGGTTATGAAGCTAAATACAAATGGAAGTAATTACTGTGTCAAAGGTTAAATGTACATGCTAATGGACGTATAATAGTAAATTCTACAGTGAGTCTAGTTAACAGTATATTGTATGAATGTCCATGCAATTACTATCGTGTGTACAATGTGTCTGTGTGTGAGTATGTGTGTGAGGGTGTGTTATGTGTGTAGATACGCAAGTTTAGCAAGTTTTTATTTCATAAGCGTAAATGTATAACATAACTAAGTCGACAATTTTACATACACACACATATGTTTGCATATTCATATTTCTAATTATTATGCAAACGCAAGGATTTATGAATTACATAACGGTGATTTCATGCAGATTTTAAACATTTTATAGATATATTTAAAATCTCAACTTAAAATAATTTGTTTAATTGTATAACAGCCTTTTGTAATAATTTAATTTAATATACTTTTTTGTAAAATATATATAAACATATATGAATAAATCTATTTCAACATTTTGTTCACATTGCCTTACATATTTTAGCATTCATGTGTAATGGAACTTCTTTAATAAATTTTGTATAAAATTATAATGAGACTAAAATACTATAATAATATTCATTCAACTCTTATTCAAAAATAATTATGTCACTAATTTGTACGGAATTCTTCATGTAAAATATATTATTGTAATAAATTAAGATTCGTTACGTTTATTTTCCTAAGTAGTTGTTACACACTCCAAAATTATTTACTGTTAATCTATTTCTGTCTGTTTGTTGGCATAACTCGGAAACATTTGGACGAATTTTGACTAGTTTAGGTTCTAATGTCAGTCTAGTTAGGTTTATATGATTTTGGGCGAAGTTATTGGTAGCAATAGATCATAATATTAAAAAGAAAACCTCTTACAATTCTTATATTTAAAACATAATAAAACCAAAAATTAGGAGTGATGTAAAATAAAAAACTTTATCGCAAGCATTGAAAACATTTAAACCTTCGAACCAAAAAGCAAACTCCTCCTAGCATAATTACTTATCGGAAATCATCAATCAGCTGTAGCGAGCGAGGGGAGATGGTTACCAAAAAACCGAACAACAAAAAAAAGTGCTAGAAGTGGCTTTGTCTTTGTTGCTAACATATACATATATTTTCAATTTTGTATATATTAATAACAATCTAAAGAACTGGACCACGTGTTATTTAACGGATACCTGGTGTTGGTGCGACTCGAATAGCAAGAAACAAGAATCAAAACACTGCTGCTCTATTTTTACTATTTACGGATTTAAATCACGTATAATTAAATTTTAAATTTACAATTTAAATTTAACCCGACGTTTTGAATGATTTGCAGCAATCGTGTTTACGGTAAGACGAGATAAAGGTGTCTATCAGTAAGGTTACGTCCACACAGTCAGGCGGCATGCTTATCGCCAGAAGCCTAACGAGCCACCTAGCGGGTACCTTTGTACCTAGAAGGTTTGCGAACGGCTGCACTGACGCTTGGCACCTAGCTTGTCGCTTGGCGACAATCGAAGTTAACAAACGTGATGGTTTTTAATCACGCCTTTCGTGGGGACGTAGCCTAAGTCAGTAAATTAGTCATCTACCTCTAACAGTTTCTAAGATTCCGGGCGTATAGTTCAGGATGTAGGTACATAAAACAATAACATAGATCTACATTTAAAAAAATGATTCTCTCTTTTTTCCTTTGCTAAAGTGTTTATTAGAAACCAATTGTGACACTTGACTTAACAAAGGATTCTAAAATTAATTAAAATGTAATACAACAAAATACTTATAAATGTTAATAGTCCTTAATGAACTGTGTAAATACAAGAAAATAAACCATTTTAATAAAACGAATGGATTTCAACGTTTAATAAAGCGATAAATCATTTTATTAATAACGTAAACAAACATTATAATAACAATGTAATTAACGTATGCAGCCGCAGACCAATTAATACATATAATCAGTCGTATTGTATAGACTTTGAAATTTAATTTCAATAAGTTGACTCATAAAAAATATTTTAATAAAAAAAATAAAAACCAACCGTGAGCTGGAAGCGAACCTGCAACCTCTGAGATTTAAAGATATACATTTTTTATCCAACTACCCATCTTGATGATTTTTTCATTTGGTATTTATTCTTAAAATAAATTATCTTAACCTGGCTAAACATGTTTCTGGTTAATTTCAGACATGTTATTTTAATTTCTTTTGATGTTAAATTCAATTATAGAGACTGTATATCGAATTATTTCTTTATCAAATTCGTAGTCTGTAAATGTGTGGGTTTTCTTAATCAAATCGTCGTGACATCATTTTGCTCTTTTCTTTTGTATTTTCCATTATAAGAAAAAGAAACCAAACATTTACATCTTGAGAAGAAATTTAAAATAAAGCATCATTTCATTGTTATAAGTATAGTGTAATAAAATAAGTAAATTCTTGGTATATATGTGTGGGAATATCCGATTGTATATTTTTTGAGGATTGAAATTTGATACAAATATTAAACGGCAATTTTATACTGATCTCTATCGAAGATGACAAATGATTAAATAAAACACAAAAGCATTCATTTGCATATCAAAAATAACCTAAAACCACTTTAATTATAAAATACATATCAATATTTCGACAGTTCCAAGGCTATTTGGTCTATTTGATCTGGAAAAATGTTTATCCAAATAGAATATTATTTATACATATTTGGAATGTATATAACTCAATTTAGCTAAATATTTTCGCTTAGATCAAGCCCTAAAACCATAGATGTATAAAATTCTCTACTGACGTATGAAAAGCATAATCTAGTCTATTCAAGTAAAAAACAAATTAGGTACAAATAAAACAAAGAACAATAAACAAACATAAAATGTCGCACATAGCGCGGTAATGCATTAAAGTCGTAGATTTACCATCGCGTGACACTAACTGTCCCGGTACAATAGACTGAAATCAGCTGATGTGCTATCTCGTTATATTGTTACAATGTTTATGTCCAATTAATTACATTTTACTTACATAAAATATGTTTTTGTAGTAAAAAGAAAGATATATTCAATAACAATCTTGATTGTAGATTTGATCATGAGAATAAAAATTTTAAAAAACCCCAATACAAAAAGACCTCTAAAAAAGAACAAAAATGTTATTATTATGTACTTATTTAAGTCGTCACGTCGGGGGACTGTTGCACGTGGTGTCTATTTCACTAAGTATTCGGAACTAATTAATGAGGACTTAGACTATACGTTTGATATCATTATTTCGTTATTTGCCTTGGTAATTTACTTTGCAGGTTCCACGACGCAACGACTTCAATTGATACATAATAATACTATTTTTATTCTTTTTTAGAGTTCTTTTTGTATCGGGGAGTTTTTAAATTATTATTTTTTTAGCTTCTTTTAGTGATGTTACTGGTATCTATATCATACTAAATATACCTACGAACTTGCCACAGACAGACACACTGATACACAGGTCAAACTTAGAACACCCCTCATTTTGGATCAGGGGTTAAGAGTTATTGAATCATAACATCTTTTTGGGTTTTTTAATTTTATTTGTTGATTAGACACATTTCTATAAATGTGGAAAGTATCTTTAAATATAAATAGCCATGTTAAGATTACATTTTAAACAAATATAGAATGAAAAATAAAACGAGCAGACTCGAACCCGCGACCTATGGGAATTCGTACGGTTTTCATAAATGTTCCGGAATAGTTGTACATTCACATAATTGTTTTTTATATATATTTTATTTTTCAAATGTAACAAAAGCTGTAACGTGTTTAAGTTTCTAGTTATACGGAAAATCAATCGTAAAGTCTAGAAATATGCAAAACTGAAGGTCAACCAGCTACTGTTATATGAAAAACAATCCGAATGATAAATGTAAATATAAAGCCTATATACATAACACACATATTATATATGTATATAAAAACCATATACATCTATAGATATTAATAACATTGAAGTGACTTTTTACAATTCCAAATTAACTGTTTTTTACTAAATGCCTATGAAAGTATATGCGGTACTTAGATAAAAAAAAAATATTTTTGACTGTCTGTTTGCTTGTTCCGGGTAATCTTTAAAACGGCTGGACCAATTTGAACAGGACTCTGACAGATTGTTGATGTTATAAAGAGTAACTTAGGATTTTACATCAGAAAAAAAATAGGTTTCAGCAATAACAAAATTTAAATTACTGAAACAGTGAACAAAACCTCAAAGAGGTATATATAAAAATTCTAGGCAGATGAAGTCACGAGTAACAGTAAGTCTATAATATAGTAGTAGTGTATACATTGCATTACTTTAAATTAAACCCATTTCGTAATATTCTGTGATAAGGGCAATTAATTTTCCTTAAAGCTTAATACTTCTAATTAAATAACACCCCATTAATTAAAACACTAATAACAATATATCATGTGCTTAATCTAGATGGTAGGAAACTGGCCCAAGCACGTTTACACTTTTATAGTTAACTAGTTGACATCTGCCATGTGTGTGTATGTGTGTGCCATCCTTATCTACGAAAAACATTTTTGGGTAAAACACATTCCAGTCTTAAATATGAACTCGAAATGGTTTCTTTTATAAAACTAAAACTTAAATTTATCACTTCCTAAGATTTAAATTTTGCTAAACTTCAATTCGTCTCAACCAATCCCGAATAAAACTTGGGAATTTATAATGAAAGTTCTTTGAAATAAGTTTCGCCGGTTCAAAAGATGCACAAGCGAGTTACGAGACCGACCGCGGTATCACCGCTTATGTGAAAGTTTAGGAAAAACTTTTAAAACAGAATGATCCTTACACGGCAGTTTTATTCAGCACTTTATATTTAAGAGCGTAATCTTGAACGAATTTCACCTTAAAATGTTCAGTTTAATTAATTTCGTGTTTATCAAGTAAACGGCGATTAAGAAATTTGTTTAACCCTCGACTTTTAGAGAAAACGGATGAAACAAAACAATTTAATCTCCTGGTAATTTTAACATTTTAATTTTCCGCATATTAAGCAGACTCCAAACTCAATGTTACAGCATAAAAATCGAATTTAGACGAAACATTGTCGTGATCAAACAAATCTGTATTCAAAGTGAAGCCCTTTCAAGTTTTTGTAATAAGACCAATATTCTGGTGATTGAAACGTTTATGACAGAGATAGGAGATGTAACCCTAAGGACCCAGACAATAGGGAGGCACTTCCCCGGGGCATGGTTCATTATTGTAACTCGTCAACTCGTCTCAGGAATCCTTTTGTCCGTTAGTCACGCGCCTCTAATATCTTCCTTCAAATCCCATCACTAGTCGCCTTACGTAATCAACTTCGCATATTTAAGAGCAAAATAAAATAAACAAGTCAATTTCAAAATAAAATAAAGCATGTGCCGAGTCACAATTATAATACTTCGGCACAATGGCTTTGTTGTAAACGTATTAAATGACAATAAATCAAATTGTTCCCGGGGGAGAAAATGTCAACGCAAGCGGAAGCCATAACAAATACTCCTATAAAATAGCTGCACATAATTTGTCTTTGTGTGCCGCAGGAACTATCTTAAATTTATGGGCGTGGTACGAGACTGTTTCATTTACAGCGAGCTTACTTCGTTAAACAGCCCTACGTGATACCAGGGTACAGTCACGCATGACTCCAGCTACCTGGTACTACATATAGTTAGTAGTAAAGATAGTTAGTAGTATAGTTATTGCGTAGTACTTATTCGTTATATATTCGTCGTTAAATTCTCATTTATTTTAAAAAAGAGTATTTGAAAATATCTTTAAACATGTATAGCCATGTTAAGCTTATTTAAATTTATATAAATAAAGAATGAAAAATAAACCGATACATATAACCGATAAATAAGATTAACATGGTTATACATGTTTAAAGATATTTTCAAACTTTAATTTCGGTAGTGGTATCCTTTCAATGTTTATCTATACTGCAAAGTTAGAAACATTGGTTAGGATTTTCGAAAGAAACCTAATAGATGTCACCACCGTCCCGATAAAGACGATTACATATAGAATGCTTAATTCACCAACACGGGCAGCGATACGGTAGCTCAGTTGGTAGAGCGACGGGACGGTTTCCCAGTAGTCGCGGGTTCGAATCCCTGCCCGTATCGGTTTATTTTTCATTCTTTATTTATATAAATTTAAAAAAGAGTATTTCAAAATCAATCTTAGATCGTGTTGAAATAACAATGAGGTGTTTCAAATTCCAAAGTGTAAACTTTTGCAAGTAAAATAAGACTTTTAAATTTACCCGAAACAAAGAAAAAAAAGAGACACTGTAATCATATACGAAAATCAAAAGCAGTGTTCAGTATCTTACTTAAACATTTTACATTCTTCTTTGAGTATATTAGTAATATTGTTTGATATTAATAGTTCGAACTTCCAATCAATAGTAATAAAAGTCTTAACATCAAATAAATACCTTGACTTTTGGTTCGAGGTCATTTAACCAAAGCCTACTAAATGATAATGTTTTATGAAATAGCTGGGCTCGTAATAATTCAGAGTATAAATTAGCCTGTTATGAACACAATTTGTTTTAGTAATTGACATATTTTAAAATTATAGTCTGTTAACTGTTTATAATCATTAAATTAAAGCTTTTCATTAATTTGCATTGTCTAACGAAAATAGTTCTTAATTAAAAAAATCTAAATATATGCTTTTATAAGAAAAACCCATTAGATAAATTCAATTATAACCAGCAACCAAAGTTATTAATTTTATTGATAAAACAATGATTTGTGATATAAAAAAGTTACTTAAAACCATCATAAATCTACTACTGAATATTTAACGTTATCGAGAACAAAACATTCAAATATCTCATTTCCTAATGTCTATACGGCGTTAAAAAGAGTGGAAAGTAATAACGGAAAGAACATTTTTACGAGAAACTGATAAAATATTAAAGGTTGCTTTTATTTTATCTTTGTATATTTTCTCTTAGCATTTAAATATGCAAAGAAAAACGTTTAGTCTTTTAAATTTTATATTTTTACAACAATATTTCTTTATTCTTTAGTTATTGTTAATGAATTGAAACAAATTGTTTTGGTATTTATAAGTATTATTTGTATTTAAGTAATATTATTTGTATTTTTTAACAAAATGTCTACTCAAAAACAATCTACATTTATATATAAATATATATGGTAAAACAAACACATCCTAATGGAGATTAGTTTTTTTAATTTCCTATACTTCACACGGCGACCCTTGACGTCGTATCCTATTATAATGTCATTAGGCAAAACAGACACGTTCCTACATTCTAATTTAGTTCTACACACACATACATACAAACACACAGATACACCCACACAAGCGACAAGGAACAAACTCGATACCCAAACCCTTAAGTATTTATAACACAACTTTATTTTCTTTTATCTAACTAGTAAAAATAAAATAATAATAAATTTCCATTTAATAAAAAGACATAATTAAATAAAATTTCTCAGTCTTCTTGAAATTAAAATCTATATTCCTAGATATCTCGTAGGAGCCGCACGTTTATAATTTGCATATATGTCAACCACTTAAAAATTCCTCGTCTTCGAGTCTCACCGACAGATGTCATTATGACCGTCCTGAGCGGAAGGGTGACGCGTGACGCTGAAGCACCAAGGAACGTGACCTGGCGTACATGTATTAACAAGTACTCACAATACTCACAATGAGATAGGAAATGACGCTGGTGGTCCTTACGATCTCTCTTCCAATATTTGTTATATATGATTTAGGTGTGTCTGTGTAGTCATTTTGAATGCTGAACCAAAGGTTGTGGGTTCGATTCCCACACAGGACAATACTTTGTGTTGATCCACAGAATTAGAATGTTCTTCCAACTCAGGGTGTACTTTGTATCCGATATTTATATGTTTGTGTAGTTCTCTTTCAAAAAAGCAAATAAATGAAATAGATATATCATGCCTTTATTACAGACTCGAATACTGTAATAATCATGAATACACTTAAAGACAATATAAATTCAATTCATATATTATTCCTTAAAACGGGAAACTAGGCGGATCTCACGTATCAACTATAAAAAGATACTTTGAAATTCACAACTACCGTCGTAAAACCTAACACAAGAGGTGATCGAACCATAAAAACTACTTAATTAATTTTAGTGGACGTTAAATAACTACGTTATCATCAAATGGTTAATTTATATCTACATGTTCGTTTAACGATGACAGGAATTCAAAACCAGGTGTAAAGTTGATATCATATTATGTTGAGTGACATACACGCATGGGTCAGATTTTCTTTCGCTATGACATTTATGGAATTCTTATTAAGAAATTAATATTTTATTTAATTGATATCATATTACTAGGCAATAAAAATTATAATTTCTCAAACAACTATCATATAGATGTTACAGATAAGATATGTCATTATTTGGAATAGGCATATCTTTATATATCTTTTCTTAATATTTTCTCACCTATAGACGCTCGTTTGTGTAATGGATGTTCAGATTCACCCTACAATCAACGAAAGGGAGATCGCATTCGTAAGTCTTTTGTTTTGATTACTTAGAGGGATCCAATAAAGCTGATGATGCAAACGCGGAGAGTACCTGAATATCTCAGAATAAATTACCTATCTCAACTTGTATTTTTATATATATATTTATAAGTTAGATATTTTTTTTTAAACAAGTCAAAATTGTTAAATTAATATTATTATTTTTTGCAATACTTTGTTTCATTTTGACGTGTACAAATAAATGTCAACCATTTTCTTGGAATAAAGAATTTTTGACTTTGACTTTGACTTTGGGTCATAATCATGAACATTAAATGAAAAGTTATAATTGCGTTGTTATTTTATGAGGCAATTGCATGTCACAGAGCAATTAATGTAATCTTAATCAGGTCCATAATAAAATAGTCTGTGTCATTTCTATTTAAATGCACTTTACAAATACAATCTCCTATGTTTGAAAATCAATAAAACTAAACAGAAATAGCTGTTCCCGCATTTCGCATATCCAATTTAACTCCAGACAGATAAACAATTATTGTTCTATCATTTACGTGTGTAAAATAATCACCTCTTTTATCTGTTTGACTTCTGACATTGACTTGATTGACTTAATACAATCAATTGAGCGAACTTGAACAGATGCTGTTTAGAATTGAGATTTATTAACTGAATATCAACAAAATATATAAATTACTTTCAGTATTCAATCTTAAATAAGATAAGATAATGATAGTTAAATCTAATATTTTCCTAGCGATACGGTAGCTCAATTTAAAGAGCGCCGGGACGGTTTTCCAAAGGGTTCGAATCCCTACCTGTATCGGTTTATTTTTCATTCTATATTTATACGAATTTAAATAAACTTAACATGGCTATATATATGTATATTTTCACCCGAATATTTTCCTCCCAATAATATTAACCCATTCACAGAATCTTAAGCATCTCAGTCATAATCAAAACATTATTATGTATATGAAAACCGGACGGTTGTTTGCAAACAAAACCCGGGTACATCTGGATACACTTGCATTGTATTCCCACGGAATCTCATTATCATAAAAGGCGATGTACCGTGAAACACAAATGCCTATACTATCTTATTAACACCGACACGATTTCTATCTCTTTCTATTATATTTCTTTGTTCTACGTTTACTTGTTATGTATATAACGATTTTAATACAAAAAAATACCTACTATTTTTTTTCTATTTAAAATAATGAAAATGTTTCTTGCAACGCATCCTATGCATGTATATAGTAAGGTAATTAAAATACTAATCTCTCTGTACTCAAACCCGATTATAATTATCGTAAGCAGTCTGCGCATTTACTAGACTTAACAAGATAGTAATAAAGTTAACATATAAATATACAACTAAGTAAATGCCTTCATTTAAATAATATATTATTAACTTTACTAAACAATAACATAAATAGTAATAGAAATATCGAACCCAACAGGCTTTTCGTGTTCTTTCGGCTTCATTAATAATAATCATAAATTATTTAAAAATAATTTAATTTATTACATTATTTTTAGTTAGAAGTAATAAAAGTTATTTTATACTATACATTAGTTTAATAACATTAACCTCATCTGTTTTTTCACAATGTAACTTAAAGGATATCAAAATTACACATTTTTATATAAACGCCAATAAAAACCATCTCCTTATGATGAGGTAATAAAGAAGACATTTTGGAAATGTTCCCACCGTGCTTGATCGATCACTTCATCCCGAATACTTGTCTGTTTGTACATACATCAACATAATAGACATACATTCAACAAATATACAAGCAATCATCATACACAACACAAATATTAAAGTTTGAAAATATGTACAAACATGTATAGCCATGTTAAGCTTATTTATAATTTAAAATAGAATGAAAAATAAACCGATAATCGCTTTCCCATAGAGCGCGGATTCGATTCCCTGCCAGTAGTAGTTTCTTTTTCATTTATCAAGTATCTTTATAGAAGCAATAAATTAACAGACATCTATCGTAACTGTAGTAAATTAGATGCCATAAAACTCGGATCAAAAGGGGTTCATCTATAAATAGTTAGCTCCCTATTTGTCCAAAAATTGATTCCGGGCCGTTAAGTATTACTTCCTCCGTTAAATTTGTAACATCCATAAAGCATGAGGCGTCGACATATTCTAATTATCAACTATCAAATGGGTCAGCGGCTGGAAAAATAAGAATTGATGAAATGATTATTGGCATCACTTCCTCTTATTGATGGGAATGTTGGAGTCACAGCTGTATTTTCTTAATGAGTTGACACTACACTGTTATTTTATCTATTGTATTTATCAATAATATAACATCTATAAAATTTATAACTCGGAAATACTTTCGAAACTTGTAACAAAAAATATTAATAGTCAATTAAATATATAAAGAGCACTAGAACACTAAATACTTAATAGTTTCTTCTATAACAAACTTCTTATAATCTCGACCTATAAATTTAGCTGACCTGTAAAAAACACTCGAATCTGAGATACATGGGACCTTGACACATAACGGATCTTTCTACGTTAAAATGTTTAATAACGTAATGCAACACGCGATGCTGTTATAAAATCACGATAACTTTTACGATGGATACATTAAAATAATGAATATTCATAAATACTACTATCACTACGATTTATATTTCAATAGTCGTAAGCTTTCATTTCAATGTAATATTCGAATGAATTGTATTTGATTGAAAATTAACGTTTTGTTTTATTTCAATTGAAAAAAATATATACAATAATATAACCAATATTGCTTTGTTACCTTTAATTACTTTGTTTTTGTTAACAAAGACGATTAAAAAACGATCTGTTGGGTTTAAAGAACTGGTAAATGTAAAATAAGAACTAAAATACAAAAGATAGGAAAGTAAAGAATAATATTGGTGAACGAGGATGGCTAAGGAAGCAATGACAAAATAAAAGCTGGGAAGATAAACTTTGAAGAGCTGGACCAAAATCTTAAAACAGGCTTTTGTAGAAGAACAAGCTTTTTGTATAAAACGCACCGACCGCCAAAGATATATGCAACTAATTATTTTACATATAAATAAAAATATATTTAATAAGAAACATTTTTATTAATTCATTTTTATCATAATCTAAAAAAAACATCATAACAAAAACCGAAATTTACTTTTCAAGTCTAAAAAGAAAACATGTACAAAAAACACATAATAATTTCATAGAGAAAGCCGGGTTTTCGGAACAAAGGGGATTCAAATTACTTAACTATTGTATAAAATAAGGCAACACTATATTATGCAGAGAGATGACCGACAAAGAATTCATCGCGTGTGTATGAAACCAATGTTCCGCGTAGCGTGAAAAAAGAAATATCGAAAAGCGTTTGAATTAAAAGTATTTTTTGGCGAATCACGTGATCTGTTTGCTCGCTGAACCATTCACATATAGCGTACTTGTATCTGAAGGGAGTCTAAATCAATCAAGAGGAATGTTTCAGTTTGTCTCAATGACTTCGGGAGATGAGTTTCCACAGCCTTTAATCTGCTCTTCATGTAATCTCTTAGGCTTTTGTAAATACATTAGTATCAATTAATATGTAATATTGTATAATAATGAAATTATTTAATTATATTTAATTTTTCTCCAATTAATTTATCAAAATAATAGAAAAGTTAAAAGTATATGTTTTCGCACCTGATGAGATAGACCTACATACTTATATTGTGTTCCAAAATATGTCTCCAGAATTACTGTGTAGCATCAAAACCGACGTGCTATTAAATGGATACGTGGAATAGAAGGTAATATATGGGTATTATAAAACAAAAAGTGGTTTACATTGTAGAGGCAGCGCTGAAACCTCTCACAATGGGAACCCACTAAGTACGGTCCACTTCTTTGAAGCTAAAACGAATTTTCCGGACTTACAGTAATAAGCATCCGCGGTCAAACAAAGACACTTTCCGTTCTGAGCAGTCGGAAACATTACATTCGAATTACACATTTCAGTCGGGAAAAACGCTCAGGTCAAACAAAAAGAATTTCCAACAATTTAATACTTCGCTCCGAAATTCGCAACTACAAAAACATTTATCGCAATCAACGTTTACATTTAGCAAATTGCATGAAGTGTAATAAGGGAAACTGAGAACTAATCTACGTCAGTTTCAGATTACGAGGGACTTTTTATCTCAAATCTCATTACATTCTGCTGACACGAGAGAAGAGACGACAGACGTTGAATGCGCAGCAACAAATGTTTTGTATTTATTAGGATGAAAAGTAAAGATTTTCTGTTCAATTTTATGTTTTCCGCCGTTAATTGGGTCACAAGCTCCTTATAGTTTGATAATGGCCCATTTTCCGTAAGATTTTCTATCTAAATGTTACTCATCTTGTAAAATGGGTGAAACGTCAAGCCACGTATGACAAGCACCGGTTCTCTCCGTACTGATCTCGGTCAAGATGGTGTTGACACCGATGACATGTGCAAATAGAGCATTATTTGCTCGTTATCACTCGGATAGTAGAACGTATTTGTTATTGCAAAAAAACATCTCCATTTCCAAAATCGAAATCAATTAATTATATATAGTTAATTGTCTTTGAGAATTAAAATACCTCTTGATGTTATTAATTCTCTCTAGCTCCCATTATTTTGTATCAAACAATAATTAATATTTTTTTTATTATACATAGAATCTTCAATTACAGAGACCCCTGTTAGGGGATATCGGCCACCCATCAAATTTACAAATAAAATTTCGACAAGACTAAATGATCCTAATTGTATTTTAATTATTCTACTTTATTGTTATTTTATTACTATCATTATTTAACTTGGTATGTCTGTTTTTAGATTTAACGACATGTAGTCTAAATAGGCTTTGTTGACTTGCCATTGGTAAATCAGTTTTATTTTCATTTGTTACGATTGTTTTTTAATGTATCCTAATCAATATAATTTGTCAAATACAATATAATTTGTCAAAGTACAAATTTTAAGAATTAATCATAAGGCATTGTTAGATTTAACAAACAAAATATTTACACAAGAACATACTTTTTGAAGTTAGAAGAAATCAATACCATACTTGTTCTAAGATAAAACACGATATCGGCACCCCTACGAGTCCACTTAAATCAAACAATCTAACAAACTTGCTCAGAAAACAAACATTAAACACAGAAAAATTGCTAGGGCTGCGATATTTTTGGAGTTTCATTAACTGCTAACAAAGTAAATTTCATGCGTTTCTATTTTCCTATTTGTTGGGAATTTATGAATGAAATTCACAATTTCTTTTACGCTGTTTCGATTTATAAAGGAATGTCTTTGAAAACCTTTCTAAATGGTAATTTATTAGATTAATCCGAAACGAAATTCAATTCAATTCCAAATACAGAACTTCAGTTATTAACAAGTTCACTATATAAATAAAAATTGAACATAAAGCGAGGACAGCTGCTTCATTATTAGACGTTAGAAAAAAGCTCAAGTGTTATACTTTTATAACTATTATGTAGGTATTTCTACTTTTCTCTCAGCGCTTTACCAATTTGGTAGACGAAAAACAGACAACCCTATTTAGCGATGTGCTGTCAACGCCATGTGCTGAGGCCGAATCCAGAAGCAAAACAATTACATCACTTCCACCCGGCTCCAACAAGAACCAACTTTAATCTTTTATTTGGCAGTACTGTATCAATATTGTATTATAGATATAATAGTGTTACTTGGCTAATACCTACTTAATAAATTCTTGATAAATACTCAAAATGCTTTCAATTTAATCTTTACATATAATAAAATTCGAAGTGATCGGTGTCTAATATATTTAAAAATTCATAATGGGGGGGCCTTTATATACGCAAGACAACTAACATTTTTTTTTATTTTATCTATATGTCTGTATGCTTACGCACACTAATCTCAGAAAAGGATAAGCCGATTTGGATGCAGTTTTCCAAAATATATTCTAATAGGATTCATCAAACACTTAAGTTTTTCATTAAAAATGGTTAACAAGTAAAGAAGTTATATAAATTTATGTCAATCACGTAATATACAAAGTCAAATAGAGATAATTGGAGAAGGCAACGAAGTCGCGGGCAACAGCTAGTATTGAGTTAAACTTGGTTACCTATTATTGGCTATTAAAAATAATAAAACTTTTAGCTTCACAAATATAAAATACTCATAACTAAATAAAGTTATAGAACCATTGTTTAACGTGTCAATACCTTTATAAATTCAATTTAATAGTTTATACGAATAGTTTCACTTGACTCAACAAATATTAAAAATCAAATAATCCTTCAGCCATGATACTGGCATTTACTCAGTCTATTTGAGCAGCTCGAATGATCGTCCATTGTACTTAAATCACAAAAGCAAACGATTCAGGATGGATATCATCCAATTGATTCAACCGTCTGTTTCATTGAACCAGACAGATGGTTTAAGAGAGATGGCGAAGCGGAAACTAAATTAATTAACCTCTTACAAGTATTTGCTAGATTTAATTGACCAATTTTAGGTTAAGTAGAACTTATTAATTACAATGGAGTGCTGTTATGTATACTTCATACTTATAGCATTGATGACAAATATCTCTGTCAATAATAACATCTTTAATATAAAAATGGTCGAGTGGTTTGCACAGACACCTAGCGTATAGTGACGCAATGTGGTTCGGATTCGATTCCCGACAGAGACAAACGTATGTATGTAACGAACATAGATGTCTGTATTTCTGTGTTTGGTCGTTTATTAAATACATTCTCAGTATTTATAACGTGTATTTCTATGTATTTGTAAAGTTGTCTAACACTTTAACAAAAGCAAATAATTTGCTTACTTAGGGCTTACAACAATGTGTATAATTTATCCTGTTATATTATAATTATAAATAGTTCAAAAAGATAACAAGAGTATAGATAGATAAGATATTTAATAAAGAAGACGGTCTCCAGTCATAAAAGAAACATATCGGCATCATTGAACGATACAATGCACTGGTAGAAGTTCATGACCGCGGTTGCCATTCATCAAGTGAATCATTTACTAACTAGGTAATAAAGATAACTAACTAACAAAGAATCCCTTTTTCTCCTAATACTGGATCATTAAAAGGGAAGTTATAAAACGGCCGTATTAAAGGAATGAAAGATAAAACGTAGAAAATATGCGTTTGTGTAAACGCACGCACGAATAAAGAATAATTGTATTCTTAATGAAACTGAATCATGCTCGCGATATTCAATTGAAACGAGAAAACCACCTTGAAGTTAAGGTATTTCTATAAAGAATAATTGATAAAAAAAAACATATGAAACTTCATTTATTCACTTATCTCATTTACTTTTAATGTAACTGATCCAGCAACAGGTAACAAATGTATTTAAAATAAAACAAAGAATAAAAAAAAATAGAGTATTTTGTCACATGTAATTAAAACTTCCATATAGTATTTCATATCCAACACACATACATGTTATTGGAAACGAATATATGACATGTTGTTAATAAAAAGACCGCCGAATACTCTCGTCTTTCGTTCTCGTATTGTTAGTTCGGCACACAACCAAAACCTTACGTGACAAATTGTCGAAATCGGCGACCGCCGTCGGCGAGCGAGGGTTATTGTAGGGCGAATTGCACGGCTCCTTGTAGTTGGCAATCTATTCGAAACTAGGGAAGCTTGTAGATTTATATCAGAGGCGGATTGGCGGCGCGCCTCACGCGAACTCTACACTAAAAGCAATTTCGGTATCGCTTCAGCCCCCGAGTGCCTTGGCTTGCTATTTCCAATCCGAGGAATAAACATTACTTATACTCCCAATTCATTCACCTGAGGGACTTGTAAGCAATATCCCATTGATTTTATTGTCCCCTACGTGGCAGTATGTTGCCAAACTGAAATTTATGTCAGTTCGAGTAATAAGGAAATACCGTTAGAGAATGATTACATGTTACATGTTTAGGACACTTTCAAACAATTAATGTACGAATACCAATACTAGAAAGTGCTAGTGAACAGTCATTAGCTGTAATTGTGCAATTGACGCTAATTTATAGTTGCATCGCGCCAACGAGCAGCGAAATGATGGCTATATTTTTTATTTATTTTAACAATTACGAATGTAACGGCTATTTCTGTCAGAAACAAATCGGAGAGCAAATTTCTGGTAGTAATTCAATCTCAACAAAATGCAAATCTCAAGGGACAGGTCCAGCTGAAATAATTTGTCAAGGCGACGACTGTAACACGATTACCTACCAACCCATAACTCTTCATTAAACTCGGCTCGAAGGACCAATATTTTAATCAATTACTCGATTGTTTTGAAATGTATGTCTCAACAGAATAAGTAATAGGAACGGAAAATGTGCATCCAATTCAAATGAAGCTTAATTGAGTAATTTACTGTATCTTCAAACAGAGTTTAGTAACAACCAAATTGACTTCGATAAAGTTTATCTTATCTTAACGATAATCTCGATATATGTAACCCAATTAGTAACTTTCTTAATCATTTCGACATACCTTCCAAATATTTGTTCTGTTATTTCGTTCCCATACGAATTCGAGTCAAATGTCTTGCTATAAATCAGTTTCATTATCAAGTTTTTAAAAGGTACATTTGATAGAGATAAGAGAACACTTAGCTCACTATGTCTGAGATAACTTCGTATATTTTTGTCGTAAATCAATGTGGGACAGAAAAAGCATATTATTTCTTTATACATATTTTGTTCGTTTAAGAAATTAGTTCTTACTGAAAAACCAAAATAAATTAACAATTCATATATAAATAATCAAATATATGATAATAAAATATATCCCTACAATTTCATTAACCGAATTTCAGATTTCAAAACACTCAAGGATTTACTTTATCCAGATCAAATGTCTTAATCACTTCAATCCAATTAAATAACCGTAGATGTGTAGAAACGGATAAGACCCATATCCCGAAGGTACGTAACCGTACATTATAAGAGCGGGTTGAATAATTTACTTTACTGCAGTAATTTGTTATTTACCGAATGCAAATGAACCACTTGCAGGAAACCATCCAACAAAAGCACTTTCGATCACAACGTACGTAAAGAAACATAATGGCATACTTTATAATTTATATTTACAAAAATTATAAGAAAATGTGTGTTTACAAAACTTATAAGCAAGACTTAATAACTTATGTTTACAAAATTAATAACAGAACTTTAAAACAAAAATTTTCTTTGAAATTAAACATTCGGAACGTTATATATCATAATGATGTAGAGATATCTTTAACTAGAGCTAGTGCTAAAAAATATATAACTATTTACTACACATTTAAAATAAAAAGAGTGGTAAATTTTTTTTATATATATAAAAACCATCCATAAAGGCTACAATCTCTTGGATAAGTCTTATATATACATACATATATAAGTAGTGTATCTCTTTCTATATATACATAACAGAAAGAGATACACTTGAAATTTTAAAAAACTTATCTGTCATGTCATGAATATTTTTCATAGAAACATGAGCTCATCTTCTATGAGAACGTCATGTCACACACTAATTAAGAACCCCCATTATTGTTAACGTATATATTAATTGCTTTTATATGTAAAGTATGTTGACGCAATGTTTGTGATCTATTTATATTTTATTGCTGTCTTCCCGGTTATCAATACAAATAAGTTATTATTTTATCAATGAACGGCTCGTTGCATAACGATATTAACAGTACTTTCAACTTGATTCATTTATACCTATATATTATTTTATTATGAGGAAGACAAACAAATTCTTTGAAATCCAATGATATAGATATCCTTTGTTGTATAAATAAGACGAAAATTCACTCTATCCGTAAATGTTACATCCGTCAAAGTTACGGATAGAAGAATAAATAAGTTCCTCGAACCGGAAAAACATATGAATTGTTCCGGCACAGCTGTTTATATACATTATATAATTACAAAGAATCCGTATGTATCTGTGAGTGCAGATTGAATGAGGTCACTGACCGAATCATTCACTCGGTTCTTACTTTTTATTTCATCACACCAATAATATTAGTTTAACGTCGTTTAGAAATTTAATTGAATGTTTATAATGTTTCTAATATCTGTATTAAATAATAATTATGATTATTGTACATACGTTTGTGAATTTATTTTTTCTTTCGATACCAACATTAAAAATAATTTAGTTTTAAAATAAGTCAAAGATCAAAGGTTAGGGAAGGCGCCGTCGGGACATTTTAAACCAATTTCGTTGCAACACCAAATCGGAACAATGGGTTGTGTTGTGAATACCCAATTATGAATATTTATCTATTTAAATTATAAACATCGGTTTCAAAACTAATCGGTTATGGTTTATAAACTTCGTACACTATTACATTTCAACCTTTATACTAAGTGACCTGGTGAATGTAACACAACAGTACATTTAAAATTTTATTTTTATTTTTATTTTTATTACCTAAATACAATTTTAAACAATGCGATATTACATTTAAATTTTTACTTTATTCTATTAAAAAAGGAATTATTCAATAAAAAGTACCGCAACGTTTCATTTGAAATTTCTTTTTTTATTCAATTAAAATAGAATTATTGAATTAAAAGTAATACAACACTTCATTAAACGCACATTTTTTTTCCATTAAAAAGGACTTATTCTTAATAATGCAACACTCCATTTAAAAGCTCTTTAATAAAATTTTAAAAATACATATACAATTAAAAATTATGCAACCCCACATTTTAAGCTATTTTCTTATTACTTAACATTTAAATTTTCATTTTCATGCAATTAAAAATGGAATTGTCAAATTAAAAAAAAATGTACTGGTCTGCATTTAAAATTTAATTTTTAAATATGGAATTCAATTTAAAAAACGAATCCTTTCAATACATAATAGGTGCGAATGTCGCTCTTTTCGATCTATCAATTTTAATTTACGATACGCCGACGGTTTAAAAATTTCACTACATTCGGTCCCAACGCAATTGGAATGCGAATCGAAAATGACAGCTTTTGTTGATAACATTTTTAATATTACATATTTTTTCAATTACAACATAAGTTTTAATAAAATTTCATTGTAGCATCTTTTCAATGTTAATCTATACTACAAAATTAGAAACTGGTTAGGATTTTTGAAAGAAATATCACCGTCGCCATAAAGACGAAAATTTATATGTAGGTCATAGGGATACGTTAGAGCGACTAGATGTCTGAGGTTCGAATCCCTCGAATCGAATTTATTTTTAATTCTATTTTTACTTAAAATGAATAAAACTTTATTTGCAGAAACGTTAAAACCATTCAAAGTGCGCTTTCAAAAGAGTGGTAAGTGGTGATAAATTGTATTAAATACCTAAAGCTAAGTGGGAGTGGTGACAGGCGTTGACTAATCTTTGGCACGGAATTAAAAACAAACAATTTTTTTAGCTTTATTTGGTGATACAAACTATAATTGTGTTTAACGTCATCGGTCTGAATACTTTGTGCAAAAGCCGTACTTAACTTTTGAAGGTGATAAGCCAGAATTCACAATTATTTTGAAAATGTTGTTCTTTAATAAGCGAAATTATTATATTTTTATTAGAAATTTGCGATACACAAAACTTTAATACGTTCATGGAATCGTGTATAAAAAGCAAAGTTTGAAATTTTCATACATTGGTCTTATTGAAAAACGACTTCAGGCCCCTGTATTTGTCGACACAGGCCCTTCCCAGCGATTCAAAAGGAAATTACTATTTTATATACAATAACACAACCTCATTGTCCTTTAAAAGTAATTTCATTTTTGATGCTCCCCTTTCGCATACAACACTCTTTTTAATTTGCTCTCTGCGGCTTGGGACATCATAAATATGACTCTTAATATGCGTTTGTTATATTATTTAAAAAATAATTTATAATAATAATAAATATTTTGTATACTTTTAAGCACTTTTATAACAAAAGGACATATGTAACATATACAAGAAAAGGGGTAAAAAATCTTTTATTTCCATTTATATCAAATCTATCAGAAACTAGCTGTTTTAATAAAACGTACCCTTTGGACTTACCAATGTATGTAAAAACTATAAATCTTCTAAGTTCATCAAACTCAATCAAGTAGTTTTTGCATATAGGAGTATTTCTAGTTTATTTAATGTATATTTTTTTATATTTAATCACTGGTAAGCAGTAATGGTATGAAAATAAGAGATTTATAACTTATTTATTTGTTAACCGATTAGTAAATAAAAAACAAAATGTTAAGTGAAGCCCATGAAAATATAATCCCAAACGATTAATCTGTTTCTGAGATTATCGTGCACAAACATACAAACATATACAGACGAACAGACAAAATGAAAAACCATTATTTTGGGTTCTTTTGCTTATATAAAGCCTTTAGGATTTTTTGAAAATATTGTACATGTACAGACAGCGATCAGTTACAGTTTTATTATATGTATAGATTATATATAGACGAATGATAAATAGTAATAAAACTATGGACATGACTAATACCAGTGTCATAATTAATTATTATAAATTAAATCATCTTATAATAATCAAAGTTTGATGACATTCCATTAATATCTTAACCCTTATCAGATGGCGAGGGTCAACATTAATTTTAAGTTTTCAACAAAACTACTAGGCATATGTTAGTGACATAAAGTTGACCCTAACCATAAATAAACACAAACTTTACAAAATTGTGAGAACCATATTTATTATATGATTTAATTAAAATATAAGTTAACTAACAAAATAATGTTATTAGAAAGCATTATTTTGATAGCCAAAAAACCAACAAAAGATGAAAGAAAAAATCTATGGAAAGTATTCAAACTACGGAAAAAAAATATTCAAATATAGACACTCCAATATTAATACAAAATAATAATAATTAGGTGAGGTAATAAATAAACTTGTAAGATAGAAAATGTTCTGAAATCATCGATAATATAGAAACTTCCATAAATAAACAATTGCCAAACACAGTAACTTCGTAAATGGGGGGTAGCAGCATATTTTTTCCCCTTCCAAAGTATTATGATTGGTTATTACCAATAACTGAAGTAACTAACTACCGTGAAAGACTAATTGGATGTGGAATAGAACATTTAAACAATTCGTCAATATTACTTATTAGAACGTTACCCAAAGAAACGTACAAACATTTTAATTAATCTATGTAAATAAATATTCATTGTATAGCTGACTATATAGCTGACTTAGTTTGTAAGAATGTCAAGGTAACAAGATAACTAAAAAGATCATTTTTTTTTATAAACGTTTCATTTTCAACAAAACTTAAATGAAACCGAGAGAAGTTGGAACTTAATGCTAGTCTAAAAAATATTCTCATTGTAATTGCTATTTCATAATAATGACTCAATAATAAGCTTTTAGCTCCGGTTCTAAAAGGCAAAAAACGTTAAAACCTACAAATTATTTTTTCTAAATTCTTCGAAACCTTGACTTAATTTTTAGAATATAAGAGATGGCTCTCAATATGTAAGGCAAGAAACGACAGATAATCTGTAGTAAATTTGCTTTCAATAGAAAGAGACGACAGATAATTTCCAGTTAATTTATGATCCAAGATAATTGCGTAAGATGTGATAGATAGGGTTGGGAGACAAACTCGTTAAAACAGAACGCAATCGAACACTGAGACTAACTTAAATTACTATCCAGTTTGAAACGATCAGTTTTATTTGAACGTGAAGTGAGATGGGACTGAAAGGACACATTTGCTAACATTTATGATCCTATTGATATATTACATTGAATTTATTAACGCATTCAATTATGGGTGAAATATATTTATATTTCAAGTTATTACAATAAGAAAATTCACGTGAATATTCTAAAATTAAGCTTTTAAAGATATCGTTGTTAGATAGAAATAGAAATTCCAAATTCCATGTTTTCGCCAGATTGCCCACTCGAGTACGCAAGCAAAGGCGAGTACTTACAAAGCACACTTAAAAGCGCAATATCCAGTTAGTATTTACCCACACGCTTGAATTTTGTCTAAACATTGAATTCAAAAACAAAAAACAAATGTTTTCAAAACAAAAACAAATAATTAAATCTATCAAATGTAAACAATTGAAAAGTAAACAAAACATTTCTGTAATCGCAAAATTTTAATGTTAATCTATGAATATTAGAAATTGAAGAACTAAAACAATAGAGCGCTGTTCTTGATTTACCCCTTAAAGGGCCTTCACAGGACACTGTTTACACGAACCGTATTAAACAAACAGACAACAATGCGACGCTAATCTAAGGAAGGAGAGCGACTCGACAACTTGAAAATCTAGTTACGGAAATTTCGAACTAATTACAGATAAGTTAGATTGATAATGGCCTGTATAGTTTTAGAATATCGTAGTTTGTCATTAGGCTTAAGACCGCCCGTCTGGGGACGACTTGGGAGGTCTGTTAAAAGTAAACTATTTAATGGCTACAAGACAATTGTTACGCCACCTCCACCAAGCTGTGGGAATTCGTTCGGAGATTTAAACTATATTAGGATCTTACAATCTTAAGCTTTCAAACATTCTTCGGTGTATGTATTAAGTTTAGACTTCAACAATTGTCTCCAACTTGTATACAGTTAGGATCTACCCTTTCACAGATAATCATATTTTAATTATTTTAGCTGCCTCTAGTAAGAGAGCCAAATAGCTACCCCTCCTTTTCCCTATATTGTTCTACTTCCCCACATTGCTTATCATGCCTCTGTAATCTAGTAGCAAAATTTCATACAACTTAATAATTTCTTACTCCTCTGTAATCTAGTCTGCAAAATTCATAACATCAAGAAACTTAATACAATTTTTAATATGGCCAGTTTAATATCTTGAAAATTTAAATATTTTTTAGATACAAAAAGGTTACACACCCGTGATATGAATAAAATGCAAGAACAAACAAAGAAAAAATTCAACAAAGCAAAGGTCATTTTCAATGATATATGACACATTTAAATCAAACACTGGATGTTCGTAAATATTCACCATTGAATAAAATAATCATTGTCAAGGATTTCAATGGATCGTTATGATGACTCTGGACAGATCGTTCCTCACTCAAGTAATGAACATGGATGGTAATCTGACACATTTTAAAGAACTATGACGAGCCCTGGGTAATAATTTAGAGGCAGGACCTACTACAGCCCGGGTTTAACAAACGACTATAAAATATGCTTGTAATAATAAAGTATAATCACGTGGCTTAGAACTCACTTGCCGAGATAAAATAAACATTAGAAAACAAACGAGCAGTCTTGTGAGATAAGGAATATTTTATCGCTGACAAAAAACAGTTAAAATATAAATTTCTATAGAAACGAGGATGAAGATACCGTACAATGAATATTGATTAGCTCTTCTTGGTTATGAAAATCCCGGGAGATAAAATTATAACATTTAATCTTAAATATTATATAAAAATTTTATTACATACATTTTGATTAAAATTTATTCAATATAGCAATAATTTCCGTGTCAATCGTCGTGTTCCGTGTTATGGAGCGATAATTCAAACATACACATAAAGCATAGTAATAAGGTGCCAATAGAAGCAAAATTAATTTATAAAACCAACGATTATTAATTCAACGAATGTCCAGTATTAAAAACTACCGCAGGGCACGATACGTCTGGGATAATGGCTACCGTATACCTGATCGAACTGCCTTTGTATATTATATGTCCGTACCCTGTCGGCCTCCGGAAGAGCAATAACTACTAGAAGGTTTGATTTGTTGGCCTCGGACAACCAAATTGAAAATTCAAGTCGTCTAGTGAAACCGAAAATCGTTTGTAATCAGCAATTCGTACCACGTCTCGTGGAATAGTCGTATAATCCGAAAGGCGGTGGACAATAGTCTGGAGAGGTAATTTGCATGGTTGTACCAAGTACACATATTCGGAACATTTGCATTCCCTAAACGGGCCGAGTCGGCGTCTACTCTGAGGACACGACAAGTCTCGGCGCCTAGCTGATGTAATCGAATCGACGACGTGTGAAACAATCATAATTCAAATTCAAATTTGGAACATCAAATTGTTTCCATGACATAAATTTATTGCTCTTAAATATGGTACAGGCCTATGCTTGTCACTTCATCCACTGTCCCAAATTAAAATGAGACACGTGTGACTGACACACTCAACTACCGTGTGGTTCGAAAAAATATAATGAAAAAACTATGGGAATCGTTTTTTTAAGTTGTGTCATAATTTAATCTGTCGCCATGTGGGAATGTGGAATGTTAGCAGACAAAAGGTACTCACTTCCAGCCCGTAGAGTATCTCGAAAAAAGCCATATTTCGTTGCTGTGCGGCCGAAAACAATGGCAGCGTTTACGCGCCCGTTGACAGTTGCACGGCCTCTGAAAAGAAAATAACTATGAGATTTAAAAAAAATATTCATACGGCAGCCGCTTGAAAATTGTGTATAAAATATTTCTCAAAGAGGTTTAGATGAGAAAAGTCAATAGCACACACGCGATTTAAAATGCAAAGCATTTTCATTTCCCCCCCTAGTGGGCGGAGTTCCTTAGCGCGGAAATTACCAGTGAAATCAGTAAGGGGGTGGGGAGGGGGCGGAAGTCCGGCGCGGACAATCGACACAGACGATGTTAAACTCCAGCAAGACGCTTTTAATTTAATACTAGAGTATTAAGCTAACTCAGATAAAGACTCCATTGGGAAATGTTTTGAGAAATGATTCTAAGTAATAGCTACAATTTATATTAGACGTGTTTTAAGAATTGTATATATTTTTAAAGCTTTCGTATAGTTTCACATATAAGACGTATGTTTTCATAATCAATAATATAATAAATAGTTAAAATAGAACCATACTGTATGTCATCAACGCTGACCTAATAGCCGAATAATATTTTTTTCATGGACAATTTATATAATTACTTTGACTGATTATAATTATAAGATAAAGGATATTAAAAATACTTTACTTCAACCTACATATTTCGAATATTATTTAAAATACTCTAGAATGGTAATACCACTATATAATTAGAATAGTAGATCGACAAAATGTGTGTATGAAATGAATAAAATGTAATTACTATGTATCACGATACATACACACATACTTGTTTACTTGTTACAGTCACTGTTCTCAAATGTTTGTCTGAATTGTTCGTGCATCACTCAAAAACTACTAGACCTATTTTGATTTCAAATATAACACATTGTCTTAACCAACATATTGGATATTTATTATTGTGAAAAATGTTCAAATTTTAATGACAATCTTTTCTCATTATTAGGGTCACCGTACATGAAACCGCGGATAACATTTAGTTATAATTAAACCAATTAGGATAAACTTTATTTGAATTAAAACAAACAATAGGAATCAGGGAATTTTTAGGATCTTAAGTCAAAGTTATAGAGATTTTACATAATGATGAGATAATGAGAACAACGAAGTATTTAATTCAAAAGACCAACTTAAACCAGCTTCACCGATTGAAAACATAAAATAACATAATTTATATTTTGTATTATATTTAGTTACGATAAATATGAACAGAATTATTTATAATAGTTATTTAAGCTAATTATTTTATACCACAAGCCACACACAAATAAAGAAGTTTCGAATTGATAAAATCCTAGCAGCAATATATATTTCCTTCAGAGATCTTTTTCTGATTCTTTTGATTAAAGAAATAGACGAAATAAAATAAAATGTAATAAAAAACCGCACTGTCCGTTGCAACAACTCTCTTTTAGTAAGAAAATTGTCAACGAGATCTCAATGAAGGAAAATAAGACAAAATCAATATTAGGAAACTGCTGCAAACGGGATAAAAAAAAAACAAAAATATTAAAAAATGAAAATAGCATTGGCTTCGCTGTTTTTAAATTATTCTAGATGCTATCATAGTCAGACTATTGTATTTTTAGATAGCAATATCTACGTGTCCGGAGCCCCAATAAGGATTATATTAACATTCAGATCTTTATTTTCTTAGAAAACATAGCAAATGCGCCGACGATGCCGCATCCGATGAAATCATTTGCATTCGTACATCAGTATTCTCATCCCAATAACGTCGACAGTCGGCACGAAAGCTGCCGAAACTAGTACAATAAAATATTAACAATGCCCTCGAAACCTTGCACGCTTATAACGAAACTTCTAAACCAAAGAGATAAGAGCTCATAAAAAATTAATGATGTATGTGCTTTAATAAATAATATTATCTTATTATGTTTTCTTATTTAACTAGAGTTATTTTTTATAAAGTTTAGCCAGCAAGTATTATGTAAGCTATGACTTATAACAAAGAAGCTTCTTGTAAGCTTTTCAGGATTATTTAATATTTAAATCTTGTATCTCAATCTGTCTCTTTATCCGCGCATCACCTAAACGCTGCTGAATAAGTTGAAATGAGGTTGGATTGTTAGAAAGTTCAAGACTGTATAGAGTAGGTTACAATATACATTTCTTCTAAATCTAAAAGCCAAATTTAAAAAATGGCGAAAAGCTATTTTAGTTGCATGGCAGTATAAAATATATCATAATGGTACATAGAGATATCCCACTATTGTTGTGTTAATTATTGTAAGAAATCTTCCACAAATTAACCATGTCTACAGCACTAAAATCTCAAGTATATCGAATTTTGTATTGTGAATTGTACTTTTCACAATGATAGGCGAAGCTGAGGGCAAAAGCTAGTTAATAAAATAAATGAAAAAAAAAATAACCTATTATTAAATAAGTAACATGTCGGGTGAATAATGTTCACAAAAACTAAAATGACTGTAATCACAGCCCGCCACTCAATCACCTGAAAAGCAATTAAAGACAACTGAGTTATAATTAGTCGATAACCAACTTATAGCTTGATAACCAGCTATACGGCTGCACCCATTAGTGTCAATGGTTTCCACGTGCCAGTGGAAGACTGCTTCTGCTGAATTTAATTTCTCAATGATGCTTACAAAGCGCGAACGCTACTTGATAAAGCCGATTTTGAGTAGAAAATTTAAAAATAATATTCCGTATCTAGATTATATATATTATTTTTAATTAATTAATTTAAATATTATCTATGTATGTATGGGCAAAAATCGATCCTGCAACATTTGAGATCAGTCCCGTCGCTCTGTCATTTAAGCTACTGTGTTTGCATTCTACATTACTTTAAAATTGAACTAAGCTATACATGGCTTGACATATTTATAGACAATTTTAAACATAAATAATAATATCACGTTATAGTTTCGTTATTATTTAGATTTTTGTAATGATGCTTGAATTTTTAAACATTTTCCTTGTTGCTACTATTTGGAACAACTAAAATAGACTTCAATACTAACGCGTATTTGGAATATCTGTTCGGAGAAATTCAGTGATACAATTTGTACAAGAAAAACGTATCTGGGAAACATAATTAAACGTTGACGTTGTCTTGTACACGCTTCTTTAATTAAAAAAAATCAAACTTAAAAAAATATATATTATAAAGTTATCATTGTGATCTAACGTCATTACATTTACATTTATCATAATTCGACCAATCGATACCGTATGAATATGTAAATAAAGAATTTTTGTTTGAATAAATAAATTTGATGTTCCCATTTTTTTTTTATTTCACTTTTTACTTAGCGAAGCACGTATCGGGCCGCTAGTACTAAAATATTTTTCTTATTTCTATCGCAACGCCAACTGTGAAGGCAGACTATAATTAAAATATAATATTATTTAATATTATTTAATATTTGACATTGCCATGGTAACGCAGTCCGTCGGAACCAATGTGAAACATTCCAAAATCACCACCTACTTACTTATTAAAAATTAATCAAAAAACCATTTTCCAGTGGACCAAATTGTGAATCTAAACAATTCTCAAGTCCCCTTGAACACACACAAAGAATTTCATAAAAATCAGTCCAGTCGTTTGGAGGAGTACCGTGACAAACACACGCACACAAGAAATATATATATAAAGATGATAAATTACGTATAGATACGACGGCTCAGTTAGGAAAGCGACGAGAACTGTATGCCTAAAGTTGTAAGTTCGAATTAACACAAGCTATTTTTACGAAATTATTATGGTGTATCTATTTAAATGTTTTTAAAGAATTACACAACAAAAATTGGCAAGGATCGCCATTAGCGAGTAATTACTAAGAATGTTTCTATAAAAATGGCTTTTAATATGGTTCTTTGTTAAATTAAAAGTTATTCACAAAATCGCTTTCAGAAGGGAGTGACGTTCCATTTTCTTTTAAAGAATCCACAATTTCCATTTTTGCGGCGTCATCGCACGCACGGCGTTCTAATAGCTTGTTGGCTGAGCCACTTCACGTGTTGGAGCACGTCTCTATAAGATCTATCATGGAGGGTTTTGCATTTAAAATTGATGGAGTAGGATTTTGCCGCTTGACTCCCGAGATCCCGCATGATCGAGCAGCGTCGAAAAGTTGACGGGTTGATAATACTGATTTTTAGGGAACAATTTCTAGGAAAACGTTCGGAAAAATAGACTTGATTTTGTTAAGCTTAGTGTTATAATTTTATAGGATCAAGCTTTCTTAGTATTCTTTATATACCTATCACTTATTATTTAGTTAATAAAAGCAGAAATTATTGATTTTTTAGGACAATAAAATTATTTGTAAATTTCTTGTTGTATTTGTTAGCTTTTTAAGATTACTATATATTATTATAAATAGAATTTATTATATAATTTATGATTTAAATAATAAAAGCAGAAATGATAGATTTTTTTAAGACAATAAAACTATTTGCAAATTAATAAAAAAATATAGAACGTTTATTTGCTATTAACAAAGCAATTAGTATATTGAGCTTCGATAACAAACAAATATGCGGCAGGCGTCTCGACGGCGACACTCAATCTTGAATGAGAATGACAATCTCATTATTGAATTTACGACACACGTCCCGGACCATACTCAGGACTCCAGACTGGCAAGTCAGATCACAGGTTGATTAACATTTAAATTGACTGAAATTCAAAAGGTCATGCCAAGAATTTTTTCGATCAGAACAATATTATGATACGGTTTCATGATTGCTATATGTACTGTTGACAAAATTACATAATGTTACTAATCGAAGTTATTTAAGAATGTTTTACAGTATGTTTATTCTAAATTAGACATTGTGTGTTTACCTTCAAATCAAGATCCATCACCAAATGCCTTCCAAAGGACGTTCCCCCTGTCTTCTGTATGTGCAGGAAAACCATGACATCATGCGCGTCGAGGTCAAAACGAAAGTCGTCATGAAGAACCTCGTCATAGGAAAGACCAGGTTGAGAGATCATGTCCGGCAAAGGTCTTCCAGGAGCCTCCGCATACGATAGTGCCAAGGATTCAGATACTCTTTCTCTGGGTGATAATGCACAGACCTGTAGCAAAGAATTATGCACATCAATGTGGAAAAATAAACAAAAAAAAGACATTAAAAAATTAATGAATGCCGTGGCTGTTGTAAATTTTTTTAATGGTTGAATCGAAGACACAAAGCTAAACCATTGTACAAAGAAAACAAAAACTTTCCTTGTATTTAAAATATCAATTCCAAAAATGACTAGCAGTAACACAGGCCCTAAAGTTTAGGGTAGCGACGCAAAAGGTTAAGAGGGTGACGAGATAAAGAGGGGGCTTGTTTGTTCGCTTTAATGAAGTGGGCCGGGACTTCATCCATTAATATACAGTAATCAGCACTCTACAGGGTGTTATTCCAAGCTTCATTTGGTTTCTTGGATTAGATTTGTTTTATATTGCACATTTTAGTGCAAAAAAGATAGTTGTAAAACACGTTTTATATGGATTTCTTTATCTGGTTTTATTTATAATATTTGTAGTAATTTACTGAGATTATAAGTTTTCTTGCGAATGCTATTACGTATTTAACGATATCCTTTATTATAACTACAGTATTAAAAATAAATTATTTCCTATTGATTTTTTTTCATTACACTAATTCATAATTATCCAAGACTTGCTACAAATATTATTTAAGATTATACTTCGTAGGCATCCGTGTTCGGATATCGGTATCGAAAAACTCTTAGATGGCTTACCCGGCAAATATTACCACTTATTGTAGAAACTATATATCGGACATTTAGTTTTGTTTGTAACCGGCCTCACCACTTTCGTAAAAGATTATAAAAAGTACTAGTAGATATTAAATCTAAACATTTTCCGACCGGAAATCCGTTCTCTGCAGCATAGAAGTGTAAAGAGCCAACTATTAAACTCCAATGAACTTTCACTTATCTGAAGACTTGACAAGTAATATGAGAAATAGTTTAGTTGATTTATTTTATAAGAAAAAAATGCCAGGTTTTTTTTTAGTACATAGCTTGTAAAATTTCATGACCCAGTTTTCATGAAAGTTGTTCAACAACTTCAATCTATAAAATGCTTGAAGTTATTGTCATTGTTATAGTTTTTTTTAATCCTTAAATATGTCTATAAATATGTATAGACATGTTAAGCTTTTTTTTTCTAAATAAATATAGAATGCAAAATAGCTCAATTGATAAAGTGACAGAACGATTTTTCTGAGTTCCCGATTTCGAATCCCGTATCGGTTTATTTTGCATTCTATATTTATTTAGAAAATTAAAAAAAATATATAATCTAAGAAAACATATATTTTATATAGAGATATTATAAGAATATTTTCAGATAACCTCGAAATAACTTATCCTAGCATACCATGTACTGTCATTCAATTTACATATGTATTGAACATTTCAGCTCGCGGCGTGAATCAAAATCTACTTGCATTATGTTATTGATACCCACCGATTTACATACAAAAAAATGTTAAGAATATAGAAAAAAAGAACTAAATAATTTACTAAATATTACACGTATAAAACAATTGAATGTTTGTGGACATTATAAATATAAAAAATAAACGTCTAAATAAAATAAGAGTCTTATTGGCCATAGAAAATGTTGGCTCTATGTTTTCGGTGAGCACACCGCAGGGTATAATTTCATTCGAGATCTTCGTACATTGATTCGTTTTCCTGGCAATTGTTAATTGAAGAATGCAGCCCTAGGGAGACATCCTACTGCCTTCACTTTTCTAATATCTATCACTTGAAGGTCTTTAAAAATTACTTCCTTAGCTAAAGTCATGCATTAGGAACTTCCTTCTAAAATAAATTTGAATAAAATACTTCATCTGAAACATTTAGTAATAAAAATTCTTCTCGTTTCACAAATATTTAGTTAAAAATGCTTCACAATTTTAGTATATAATATCACTTGTAATTTATGTCTTTAAAAATGACTTCTTCAGGTAAACCCATGCATTAGAAACTTGCAACTAAAATAAATTTGAATAAAATACTTCATCTGAAACATTTGGTAATAAAAATTCTTCTCGTTTCACAAATATTTACTTAAAAATGCTTCACATTTCTAATATATAGCACTTGTAATTTATGTCTTTAAAAATGACTTCTTCAGGTAAACCCATGCATTAGGAACTTGGAACTAAAATAAATTTGAATAAAATACTTCATCTGAAACATTTAGTAATAAAAATTCTTCTCGTTTCACAAATATTTAGTTAAAAATGCTTCACAATTTTAGTATATAATATCACTTGTAATTTATGTCTTTAAAAATGACTTCTTCAGGTAAACCCATGCATTAGGAACTTGCAACTAAAATAAATTTGAATAAAATACTTCATCTGAAACATTTGGTAATAAAAATTCTTCTCGTTTCACAAATATTTAGTTAAAAATGCTTCACATTTCTAATATATAGCACTTGTAATTTATGTCTTTAAAAATTACTTCTTCAGGTAAACCCATGCATTAGGAACTTGGAACTAAAATAAATTTGAATAAAATACTTCATCTGAAACATTTAGTAATAAAATTCTTCTCGTTTCACAAATATTTAGTTAAAAATGCTTCACATTTCTAATATATAGCACTTGTAATTTATGTCTTTAAAAATTACTTCTTCAGGTAAACCCATGCATTAGGAACTTGGAACTAAAATAAATTTGAATAAAATACTTCATCTGAAACATTTGGTAATAAAAATTCTTCTCGTTTCACAAATATTTAGTTAAAAATGCTTCACATTTCTAATATATAGCACTTGTAATTTATGTCTTTAAAAATTACTTCTTCAGGTAAACCCATGCATTAGGAACTTGGAACTAAAATAAATTTGAATAAAATACTTCATCTGAAACATTTAGTAATAAAATTCTTCTCGCACCACAAATATTTAGTTAAAAATGCTTCAACATACTGCTCTTGTCATTCTATTGTTTATTTGAACTTAACTCCCGTTATAGAAGGTTCGTTTTACATCACCATACGACAAACGACGAGAACAATCCTGTATACCGTTTATTTTGGTCCTATCACCACAATAGGCTATTAATGTTCGTTGGACGTAGGTGAGCTTTATCTAAGGCATCTATCAATACATAGTATAGACTAACTTGTAAATTCTTCAAAATTATTATAATCTTCCAACCAAACTTAGTTTTAAAAATAGTTAAGCTTATTTAAATTAATATAAATAATGAATGAAAAATAAACCGATATTCATTCATTCATATTCATGTAAATTAAAAAAAAAATACAAGAATGAATAATAATTTACAATTGAATACATATACATATTATCTATACATATTTGTCTGTGTTGAAAATATATGGCAAATTTCTCTGTAGCAAAAGATTTTCTGATTAACATCAATCTGCTTATCTATGCGGGCGTTTGTATCAAATTACTGGCATTGAATCATTGACGCATCGACAGCCTGAATGCGATTATTATGAAGAAATACGATACGGCGCCAGGCGTGACTGACGATCATTCGTTAGGAAAAAATTAAGTAATTTAATTAAAGGCTATTCAGATACTTTTGTATGAATGTAAAAGTTATGAAATATATCCTTTAACAAAACCACTGGTCGGCCTCAATGTTCACGTTTGTGGTAACTACATAAAAGCAAATGTGGTCAAAGTTGTGCGAACGTTATGACAGAGTCGTATAGTCCGCGACAAGCTCGTAAACATGTAATATTTCGAGCACATAAATATATATTGTATCCACAATAATGAAATATAACAACATTACTTTCATAATTTATAATGAGTTATGTAGCTCTCTGCAAATGTATTAGAAAGCCAGTGTTCTTTCTTATATTCATAAAGATATTACAACATGAAAAACTTATTTAAAATTGTAAATAAATATAGAATAAAAAATAAATCAGAGGTTTCCACAAATAGGACGATTGCCCAGAGGTCACGGGTTCGAATCCCTGCCCGTATCAGTTTATTTTTCATTCAATATTTATTTAAAATTGTATGAAAGCTTAACATAGCTATAAGCTACATGTTTATAGATATTTTCAAACATAGCCTACTTTATATAATTTTATTTATAATTATCTTTTTACAAAAACCAAGAACATTAATTTCGGTAAATTAAATTTAAATGAACCGCAAATTTGTTTATTTGTTACAAAACTACGATTAACATTGTAATGTACAAAATAAATGTAATAGTCGCGTGAGTGGAGCTCATTGGAGGGTGACTTATTGAAACATTCGTGCTGAACTGACCAATGGTCTCACCACCTCGTGGTTTCAAGGTTTACTGACTCCAAGTCTATTCTATAAATGTATAACTCCGTAAATTGACTGATATTGCGAACTGTAGCGTTCATAATAAAAATCTTTTCATAGAAAATATTTGAGTGCGACGCCTGAAAAGCTCCAGCGAAGCGTCCCCAATCTACATTTATCACCCAAAGAGATAAAACGAAGAACAGAGTTGCTCGGACGGAAAGGTCAGCTTCCATAGTTTATTTTTATCTAATCAACGACATTTACACTTACCACCCAGGAATATGGTGCGTGGTTTAATCTAAGTAGTTGGCTAAATCTTAGTTATTGGCTGATAATTGCAAAATAATTATTAGTTTACTTTCGATTAGAGGCGTTGGACCGATGCTGTGGGTGAACCTGTCTGGTATCCTTTACATTATCATGCACCACGCAATCCGGATAACGAAGCCATGGTCGCGATCCACCAAATAAGGATGGTTCTTTGGCACCCATACAAACTACAAAATTACAATTTAGTTCTTTGTCTCACAAAACTGTTATACTGGCTACCAAAACCGGAAATGAAGTGGGGATTCGAGTTGCAGGATACGATCGAATGGTTTGAGCTCAATTTGTCAATTTTATTTAATATACAGATGTGAGATATCCGTCTAATAAAAAGGGTCGATATTACTTCTAATATATCACAAGTTCGAAAGAGAATGAAAACCAAGGCCGAATGAAAAAATATTTTATTTAGCGATGTAGATTTTAATTAATACAAAATTAGATGAAAAAATTACCCTGAATAAAAAAAAAACAAAGCTCTAAGGATTTGTTTTCATTATTACCAATTTCCATTTTACACGGCGTGTGTGTAACTTTAATTTCAACACGATCTCCGCAGGCGCGATGTCCCTCACTAATAGCCAGCGCCATGTTCGTAACAATCCAATATGGAACTTGCACGACCGGTATCCATATACGGATGATCCTATTCTCATTCGATGGAGGTAACGAAACCTCAGTCAAGAGAATTACTTATTGGTATCGGTACGAATACCTCTTCAATTATCACTTCGGAACGATTTAAACACAATGAAAACATTTAAGACATTTCTTTAAATTCTGTACTTATTTAGCAAAATGTTGAAAAATATATAATATCACAAAGCAAGGCTATTAGAATTCATTACAAGTAAAAGTAAAGATGCAGTTGCAAATTATATCCCGACTTCCATTATGGTACATATATCTCAATTTCAAATATATTCTCAGTAAGATTTTTATAAGCTTTATTAAGATAAGCTCAGTAAGATTTTATAAGATTATTATAATTTAAAAAAAACATATTTTTAAGATGATATATATTAAGATGTAATATTTTTTACATAGTCGATGGTAATTTAGTAATAAGCTACCATTTTTAAAACCATATAAAATTACTTCCTATTCTAGAAAATCTCATTTAAAAATAATCGGTCATACCACGACCACAAATGTACATTCTTAACGGTAAAGCAACGTAAGCCGCTTAAAGGGTTGCGACCGGGCTTTTTACTGGCTGGTATACGCAAAAAACAAATGAATCCAACTTGCATGGCTGCCACCCTCTTTAATTAGTGCAGTCGCTACAAATGCGAGACTGAATAACTCTGCGATTTATTCAGCCAGCATTACGGAAACATATAAAAAGCGTTAAAATAGGCATGTTGCTTTTAATTTGAAATTAACACCTTTTTATATAAGTTGTTTTACCAATTAAGTTACATATATAGAATATCATATAACTACAGTATTTTAAGTATGTGTAATACAAAATAAATTAAATTGTATGCCAAATAATATTAAAAAACATCTTTTTTTTTTTATTTAATAAACTCTACACTATAGAAAAAAATGTTTAAAAGATATATAATATTGTGGTCATTTAAGACTAATTAGTCTAAATAAGGTCTCATTATAATTAAGATGATAAAAATATGTAAATAGATTGTGAAGGATTACTTATCACATATCAATACTAATTATCAACAATATGTGTGAGATACAAACCTATAGTATTAGACTAAATAATATATTATAATTAACTCTCTACAATTAACACACATACACACAAAAGTTCACACTGATATTTCTAAAAAGTATCACTCGGTAAAGTTTCCAGTGAAAATAATATATTGCTAGAGTAATTTTTCAATATCTCATGAATCAATTGAGTTCAATTCTCATATATATCACATGTGTATGGTTTGAATGACAGTAGATTATTTGAATAGCACTAGACTAATTTAGTAATGGAGCAAAATGACAGACTACTAGGACTCCCTAACAAGTATAGATCTGTTAGGGAGGGATAAAAAATATAAAAATTTACTATGTTATATACATAACACAATACATAATAATAGTATAAAACTATTGTGGAGAATAATTATTGTGTTAGAAAATGATAACATGTTTCGTAACATTTTGAACTGATATCATAGAATTACAGAAATTAAAGTTATTCATGATTTTTATGTATGTATGAATATATTATTATTTTACGGTAATGTTAGAAGACATTTCCTATTTGTTATCCTATATATTTTGCCAGTGGTCCTGGAAAATTTCATGGTTTGCAGATATATTTACTTTATCCCATAATATTAGCATATTTTAATTGTTTCAGTATGTTTTTTTGTTTTTTCAATAATCATATTTAAAATACTTTACTTTTTAGTTACTGTAACAAATAATATTTGCAATATTTAACATAAAAATCTTGTTTAGATATATATTTTTTTAATAATGACTGTTGGTCAATGATATTTTTATAAAATTTTAAATAGCTTAATTGTAAGTGAAAGTATACAAATCATTAAATAATATAAACAAAACAGTTGCCTCTATGTTTTTTAATTCATTGTGGTTAATTAAAAAAATGTATTTACCTGGTCTGGACAAAAATATCCAAAAGCCACCATCCCAAAAAGTGAAAGCAGTAAACAGAACAGTATCACTTTCCGTAACCTGGATCTTGGCTCCATCTTTTTAATCTCATAAGCACCACTGGGCAGCAAAAGAGCAAAATCACTATCTACCTGCACTGAAACACTTTTTTGCATTTCGGTCGAATGCATGTCTCATTTTTAAAAATATATCTTAACAAACGCGCACTTTTGAATCTTAAGAGTCTCTTTGGCGAAACAATGTATAAAATAATCGAAACTTTGCTTTGAACTCATTTTATTATTATCGTCATTTGATTATCTGATAGTGATAAGAGTTCGATAACATTGTTTTGCTGATATCACACAAGCAGCGTTGTGTCGGCAGCAATACCAATACTAAAATGCGCACCCGAGACATCACTGTTACTGATCATACTGGGTCCGAACTACGAGTGTGCAAGTGACAGGCCACCGAAGAATAAACAAAACGCATCTGGTTCTTTAAATTCATATTCACCAAATTTTTGATCTTATAGGTTCCTAATTTAATTAATTAATTACAAAACTCATAGTAGCTTTTTTCACATCATACGCTTTTACAATACAAAGATTCAATTAACATAAATTAAACAGAACATAGTTATTTATTCAGTCAGAGTGAAGTTTCAGCGGTTCGTACAATAAGTCATTTTTAAATGTCAATTTGACAATCGAAATCCAAGTTTCTAACAGAATATCCTGAGTTTTGACAGATAACTATAAATGGACACATGTGATACCTTCGAATATATTTCAAAAAGAGTATTTAAATATACCTATATTTTATGTCAAATGTGAATACAGAAGAGAGAAAATATAAAGTACTTTATTTTTAAAAAGCCTTCGTTGGTTATATAGATACGTTAGAATTATAATTTGTTATTGATTAGATATTTTTTGTAGATTATGAATGTGAATGAAATATTAATAAATATATTTTTTCCGATTAAATGTTAATCTTAAATGGAAAACTAATTTGAATAAATCTAAAGGATGTGAGGAAACGTATCGCTACCCGCTTCCATAAGTTTAGAATTCAATAAAAAATCGCATTTATTGGCATTTTAATAACTTTTTTTGAATCCTAGCCAGTACTGAGATTATTATTGAAAACATATCACAATCGAAATAAATATAGGTATACTCAATGGTCGCGGATTAGAATCGCTTCTCATATTGAATTATTTTTATCCTCTATTTATTTTAAAATTATAATTATGTATATACATTTCTTTTATTTGATAAAATGGAATGTTAATGGAGATAATATATCTCTTTTAATATATTTCTGACTAGCTGTTACCCATGCCTACATCCTTATTGAATTAAACAATTTTAAACAGGCTGAACATAGTGTATTTGACGTTTTTATGGCACCTTCTAACATTCAAGAAACTCCAACTAAAAAAAAAACAAAGCGGTCAGGCCGTGTAGAAGAACAATTACGAAGACCTGAAAGTTAATATAAAACGAAGGTACGAAATGAAATTCTGAAAGTTTATATTAAATAATAAAATAAGGAACTACGTTCCAAAAATATTTAAAAATCTTCAATCGTGTTTGATCTTCCTACTCTCCCGAAACACGTTGATTTCCTAAGTTTCGTTTTCTAAATCAAAAATGATTAAATATCTGTAGGATAGGTAGTAAAGTAGGAATTCATTTCATTAATTCCTACTTTACTACCTTTATTTCAAAGTGGTCATCAACTTGACGTAATTTGATGACCAACAACATAATATATTTATTGTATAATGTAGGTAAGATCGCTGTACTACATACGAATTATTCCCAAGTGCATTTAGCTACACTATCAATGTATAGTACATTGATAACAGATTTTAACAAAATAAACGTTTTAACTAGTTGTCGAATAAATATAAATGTATAATATGTATGCGCATTTTTATTCAGGTATTTTTTTATGTTGATATGTCAATAATGAATAATCATAAAATTTCATGTTTAGGGCTGCCACTGCCATAGTAAGAATGAAGATTGATTGTGAGAGTATTTAGATCTCGACATTTGATCTCATTCTAGAAAAAGTATATAACTTCGAATGTTTGGACCCTTTTCCTTTGCAAATATGAGCTTTTAATACGATAATCTATTTTTAATAAAATCGGAGCGACATCCCTATGTAGAGTTTGAATGAGATTTCACAGACCTCACCTGATATACTACATTTAAATTTCTATGAATTCCGTTACACATTTGTTTATTCACCATAGTATCTTGTTATTTCAATATTATACGTAAGCTATAAAAAACAAAACGCTTTTTTTTTTAAAAGCATCCAACTAAAAATGGTGTTCCTAACTTATAAATATGTGCATTCATATTTTTTATACTATTAAATTGGAGGTTCTAATTCTTTTTTATTTATATTTGACTATGAATAATTTTACTTTGTCAGGAAGAGCTACTTTAGAAACATGCCGTAAACTAGGCCAAAATAATAATAATAATGAATATTGTATCAATTGCACAAGACTAACCTTTTTCTTCTTATGTATTTGCTCATTTATCAATAGAGGTTAAAAATAATGGTCTAACAACGTCTATGACAGTTTAATCCAGTTATCCAATCATCAGTTATATTTCAACCCTTTAGTTCACATTTCATACAATTACTGCACACTTATTGAAATCAACAATTTTCCACATAACATTGTTAAAAATTTAAAAGAAAGTTTTAGGATTCCAAGTAGTTGTAACAAAAGTTAACAACATAAAAAAATATTCAAAAGATAATGGCATAACTAAGCAATAATTAAAAACTATTAATCAACATTAAGCATAGAGTTGACGTTGACCGATAAGGTCAAAAATAAAGAGGCATTTGAAAAGACTAAGGCAGGGTAAAGAAAATATAATATAAGTATAAATTGATAGTTTCATTGTCAATTAATTTTCTCTCGTTACACTGTTGTTGCACTTAAATAGTAGAAAATATTTGTTTTCTTTTATTTAAAATACATAATATGTACAAAGGTTTATAAACAAGGAACAATTAATTCATATATATCTCAAATCTAGAAGAAATTGTGTTTTCGAATAATATCCCATATGCAAGCAAATTGCATTTCATTTTTTTAAATAATAATAGGTCACAGATAAAAACTATATTAAAATAAGATCAAGTAACACACTAGTGTATTCAATATAATGTAAATAAATGTTACGAGAGAATTCCTGTATGATTATAAAACAGTATATAAAACATTCATGTACATCTCATGTGATTACATATTCTCCTGTATTATAAAAGTTATACAAGTATCCACCAAAAAATATTTGCTGGTATTTGTTAAACACTGTTCATAAAGGTCTTGTATAAACACCACACTGAAGCAGGCACTAATAGTGCAAAATATGATGTGAATTGTACATCATACCATTTAACTTCACCAGTCCTTTAAAGGATCAACTCCTCTCGCCACAGAATTTTCTAGTTATTAAATTACTATACCTCAATGATTTCGTCCACAAATTTGAAATAAAGTCCACAATTTCACACAATATCATGTGATTAGAAACCAACACATGACAATTTACGAATTAAAGTTCTGTTCACTAGTCATTATTTAATTAAATGTTCTTCCAGTATAAAATATTATTTAGCACATTTTAATTTGTTGAATGTTTTTTTCTTAGCAAAGCACTGTTCAAAACAATTATTAATCTATTTTATGTAACAACAGTTCAACTTTGGATACAACTATGATAGGTTGCATCAATTGTATAGGTTCCTCATTGTTATATACATCTCATAATGCGGTACCAATTGTTTGAGTACTAGTTGTCTATGGAGAGAAGCCAGTCCTCAAATTTTTATCACTCATAACATAGGATCAGTTGCGAGGACGCCCACGCCCGCGGGAACCATCACGGTCCTGAAACATACATTTCGTTACTTAATTTTAAACTAGTAATACTTTTTACTTTGTTACTATATAGTTATGATAAAGATGTATTATAATATATTAATCAACTTCCAAGTCGTTTTTTTATTAAAAGAACATCTAATTAAATTTGTTTTCAAAATTCGCTTTGAATGTATCAAACCTTATGATGAGGCCTGTAGCCGGACTCCCTGTCACGGTAACCACCATGTTCGCGGTTGTCTCGACCATCGCGATCATCCCTGTGATCACGGGGATCGCGAGAGTCTCGAGGATCCCGAGGGTCTCGTGGTTCACGTTGGTCACGCTGGTCACGATGGTCACGCTGATCACGCGGGTCCCGCTGATCACGAGGATCACGCTGATCACGAGGATCACGCTGATCACGAGGGTCACGCTGATCACGAGGGTCGCGCTGGTCTCGAGGATCCCGCGAGTCACGAGGGTCGCGTGGCTCACGACCATCGCGATGCTCTCTCTGCTCCCGCCCATCTCTGTGATCGCGCCCGTCTCTTCCATCACGATGTTCACGAAAATCACGATAGTTGCGATATCCTCTACCACCTCCCTCATGATCCTCACGGTTATTATCTGGGGGATTATGATGTGGCACTTTTCTAGAATCCTCCTCCTCCTGACGTCTTTCGTAATGAATAAAATCATCAAAAATTGAAGTGGAATGACAATAACTATGCATTATGCGCAACACCTGGAGGCCCTTAGCATGTGGAACTTCCTGAGTATCACGAGAGTTCGTCACTGGTTTATTCTCATTGTTTTCTAGTTTGATATGACGCAGTTGTACATTAGGAACGTCCTTAACATAGATCCACCTAACGCGGAATTGTCCCTTCCATTTGTCTTGCGACCACACACTCGAGTTGGAATTATAGTCGACGGCACTAATCATACGGGCCATTCCACAGAAATGGCCACTACCGTTAACAGAGAAAAGTAGATACACTGCACCACCTTCCCTCTCTCGGTCCCTAAATGCAGAGTCAAGACGTTTATTACCATGTTCTGTGCTGCACCAGATTTCATATTTTATACTGCGGTGAATGTCATCTTCCGAGTAAGATTTAATTACAAAGAATCTCGTGAGAGGCGCACTAAGATCAAATTCCTTCGGGTTGTATTCATTTTTCACCCGCAATTCCTCCAACACGGGATGAGCATTTTGTAGAGGAGCTGGAACGACAGTCGGCGGCACCATGGGTGGACCTGGATGCGGAGGCCGTGCTTGCATCGGTGGAGGCGGCCTTGGGGCGTGTGTCCAGGCGGGCGGCGGCTGGTGCTGTGGCGGCGGGCCACGCTGCATGGGTGCCGGCACGGAAGTCGGCGCTTGCTGCGGCATCGGCAGCGGCGCGGGCACCGGCGGCGGCTGCAGTGGCGGGGGAGGCGGAGCTGTCGCTACGGGTGCACTTTTACCAGCGTCCCATGTACTGATGTCCATGTTATGTTTTCCTGGTATTATAGGTGGTGGTGGCATTCCAGGGCCTTTCTTCTTGAGGCCTCCGCTCTGTGCCAATGGAGTCGGCTTGGCGGGTTGACTAGCTATTGAAGCCCAAGTCATCTTTTTGGGTTGCGATCCACTCGAAACGTCTTTGAGTTCGGGAGTACGATCTTTATCAATTTTGTTGTGCTCACCGAGTGCCAACGCCTGCACGCCGGTTTCGACGGCCTTAATTCCATCTGGGACGTAAAGTCCGTCAGTTCTATAGTAATCATCGTACTGCTTTGCACGACCTAATTGACCCCATGTAGAATAATCACCATTTCCAGGGAAATAGTTAAATGTTGATGCCGGCTGCCCGAACGCAGCTGTCGAAAAAGGAGTCGTGGATGGTCCGAACACACCTGAAATGTATTCTAATATTATAGAAATTTCATGAATAAATAAAGAAATGCTACTAAAACTGTCATTTTCTACTAGTACTTTCTACCATTAGGCTTCAGACAGACTAGTATATAAAATGAAGCTTAACTAACATAATAATATGTATTATGTAATACAAAATGCTACCTAGTCTGTTTAAAACTTAATTGTAGACTATAAAACCATAGGAAGATGTTTTTTTTGTTTTGGAATAAATACTAGCTACCATCCATGCCATAAGAATCGTGAGGATTGTATCCTCCAAGGAAAGTCATTGGGTCTGTTCCATTGGTGGACCATGTTCCATCCCCAACTCCAAAGGCCTGATAAGGAAGTGCTGCTGTACCATAATAACCTGAAAGCAACAAATGTTATTGTAATCACTTAAAAAAACCTTAAAGCAATGGAATTAAACAATAATAATAAATGCAATCACTTAAGTTGTTTTGTCTTTACTCTATATCTATGAACAATTATATACATATGTGTGCTTTAAAATTAATAATTCCAACAATCATAGAAAACTTTCAAAACAACATATCCATAAACCATTAGAAATTTAAAATGAAAATAATAATGGTCAAATATATGTACCTACCTGCCGCGCTGTAGGGGTCGGTCGCTGACGAGATGGGTGGCGCGTACGATGGTTGCTGCTGGTGACGCCATGACTCCGCCAACTCGTCCCCACCACTCTCTAACTGCTCTTTAGGTACATTTGTAACTGGAAAATATTATACATAAATATTTAACGTTTTTACTGTTGTTCATTACATTTTAATTAAAGTTAAATAAAAATCAAACCTATATTGCAGGCAATACAAAATTAAAGCACTAGAAAGGTAAGTCTAAATATTTAAACAAGTATAACTTTATCTAAACAAAATTAATCTTTACATAACAAAATTATTTATATATTATTTATCAGTAGAATATTTTATAGGTAAAAATTAAACCGTTTCTTAATAATGTACTTTTGATGGTAGATTGAAACAAGAAAGTTTAGACAAAATAAAGAAAAACCGATTGAAATTGGTTTCTTTCATTATATTGTTGCACTTGACCTATTATTTACAATAATTGAAAGAGACCCTATTACAATAATAATACTAGTATTTATACAAGAGTGCATAAAAAAAATATTTTTACATATTAATACACAACACAATTAAGTATAATCTATGCATATATAAAATACTAATGATGCAAACTCATGAAGTTTATTGTATAGTCAATGAATATTTAATAGATTTTATTAACATCAAAACTGATTTGGACTGTAATTACAATATTGTTGTATTATTACCGATTTGATGTGTTGTTAGCTTATTCTAATTACATTAATACTAATAATAAGTCAAATCTGTTCTTGTTATCAATAACAACCAATATTAATAAAATTTAAGTAATTATTAATTATTTGTCATATTCTCTAAATAGATCTGTCGCATTGATGGACAAATTCTAAACCCTGTGGTTATTTGTAAAATTGTTTAATTTATTAAGTTAACAGTTCATATTTTCTTCTATATATATTTTTCCTACATTAAACAATCTACATTACAATACTACGGCTTATTGTCTGAGTTAGAACAAAATAAATAACTGCCAATATTCTGAATATTTATTTTTAAACTGGGGCCACCTGTGCAAGTACATTGATTAAATTTATATTATCATTTTATAATAATTAATATATTATAGTTGATGGAGTGCATTGTAATGTTGAATATATATATATACATATATAATTATTTTATGAAATACATTCATAAGATTTTATTAGTAAATACTTCTAAATAAGTTTATTTCTGCCAGTAATATAAACATTATGTAATCAAACTTACCATGAATATCATATTACTTTATACTGTATTTTCAATTATGTTTATGATATTTGTTATAGGTTGAAAGAGGTAGAGATTGTCTAACATTTGATATCAGCATTTAGATAACAAACACCTATTGTTTGATATTTTATTTGTACAGATTGTTTTAATAAATAAACAGTTTAACGAATATTTATAGGGTTGTGACTTCTGAACATGCAAGTGTACAAATAAAGAAAATGAGATGACGCTAACAGCGGCATCATGTTCGCGTATTACCGGATGCGACTCACTAGCCGACCGGTACGAGGTCTCTCTACCGAGAAAACACCTGCAACGTCATAAAGGCAAGTCTTTACCTTGATTCCCTTGCCCTTTCATCCGCTACACGTCCAAACAACATGAAACAAGAAACAATATTATTTAAGTACCACGAAAAATACTTCAATTGCAAGTAAATAATGCATAAATAAGCGTAAATGCGAAATACCTGATCTGACACGCCTGCTGACATTGGCCGCGATTTTAGTATATTGTGCACTTATAAAAGTCTTTACTAACGACAATAACGACACAAATCACATGAGTTACACTACACAAGGTCCAGTGCGTCCAAAAATCACTTAAAAATAATAAAAAGTCAGTAATATTTAAAGAATTGTTCAATGTCCGACAGAAATTAGAAGGATCAACGAATATGGATGAATAGTAATGGCGACAATACAGTGTTGCCAACCTATAAATTGCTATTTATAAAATGTTCAAGGTGGTGTAATGTATTAAAATAACAGGTGAGACGATTTTTTTTAATAATATATGTCTAATATTCTTGTTTAAAAAATGTAATAAAATCTAAGTAAATTTATATAGGAGACAGGAATGAAAATGAAACATTTTTAAATAATTTTTTTATCACTTGGAAAATATACTTTCTAAATAATAAATACTTTTCTTGATGAGATTAACTTTTTCAAAATAAATAATTCTCTTTAATTTCCAGTGTAAATAGGCATAACATACCCAACTTTATAAAGCATACCATAGGATATATCTAGATACAAATAGAACATTTAAGTCAAATGACTATAATTGAGTGGTCTTTCAGTCTTTTTGTTACATTTTAAAATAAACATTGGAGCCATCATATATATATAGTTTTGTATTAACTGTACCAACATAAAACAAGTTGGCATTAAATAATAAAAAAAAATAAGTAAGCATATTTAATTAAGTTAACATCTCATTATGTCTTTTTACTGAAGAATGATGAAATGGTCTTGGTTCCACTAGCAGCTTTCTGTCTTGCTTTTTCTTTTGTTGATAATTGTTTAGGCTTCTTAATCTCTGGTATACTATCATTAAGACTAAACTTAGTTTCAGTCTCATTTTCATCTTCATACTTTATTTTTTTATTTGACTCATTTATTTCTCCCATCTCAGATTTCCGTTTATTACCAACATATTCAATTAAATCAGATTTAAAATCAAATCTCTTTTCCAATAATTCAATTAACTGATCTTCTAGATATTCGGATACTATACCATGTGCATATTTTAGATAAAAATCTGAAAAAAAAATGCACTTTAAATAAATAAATATTATGGGGTATTTTCTATGTTAATTTTTATAAAAATCTTAATGTGATAATGTTCTTAAATTTACTCTAATTTAATTCAATAATTTACTCTTTAGATGCACTGAAGAGCAAAAAAAAAATTCATTACATCAGTAATAAGTTATGATATGCAAATTTTATAAAACAAATATTTAGTATACAATGAAATGAAAGACATTATGAAAAAATCTTGGTGTGAATTACACATACATAACATATTTTTTACTTGGGGGTAGAAAAATGGTTGCACAGACCTTCATCCACATGTTCATTGTCTACACTACTAGTTACATATGTTGATGAAATAGCCCCAGAGGTCACATGAATGTTTTTATCTCGTAATACTTGTGCTAACTTTCTGATTCTCTGTTCAAGCCAAGTCAATGTTTTTTCTTCATTATACTTATATGCTTTTAAATCCTTTGAGCCCTGAAAAAAATATATTATTGCTTGCTGTATGATAAAATATATGTATATTATTGTTTTAACATACAAAATTCATTAGACGTATGGGATTTTAAATACATTTTGTCTGGTATTGTCTAGTTCTGTCCTCAAATGAAGGTATTACTATTATTATCTGTATTAGGTTCTATATTTAGTATTTACTATTTTTTTTTGCAATAACATAATTACTTTTAAGTCACCAATATAATCCAAATCACTAATAAAGTCCGAAATCTTATCAAAACCTTTTTCAGACAGTAAATCTTCTAACGGCATGGCTCTGTTACTACATTGGTTTCTCAATCTTGGAAGAACTGAAAGGAAATAATTAATATACATATTAAAATAGTTATGCATTTCTATAAGTATGGTAGAAATGTAGATAATAGATGGAGATAGATACTATACTAATTAGATGGAAATGCACACTGTACCATTGTCATTTACTTATTGTAGAAGTCCCATTATTCACAAATCTTTAAAATAAAAGAAAGAGGGAACAACTTATAAAACACTATATTATAATGGCACTGGCAGAAGTTGTGATCAGAAAATGAATGAAATAATGCATGTTAATAATTATTCCATGATGATTAATGTAATTTAAATTAAGATTTTGTATATTGAATACCTAAAAACAATGGGTTAATTGGCGTCATCATCATGATACTTCCATCAGATTTCACGGTCTCGTTAATAAACCATGACCGATAAGGTTCGCTAAAGGTTATAATTTCGTACATCTTGAGGTGTGCTTTATCTAAGCAATATTTCGATGGACTTCCATGAGCAGGATGTGGCAGCGTAATTATACTAAAATTATCATTTTCTAACAGTGACTCTGAAATAAAAATTCAACCTTTTAATAAACAAAACATTTTATATCAAATAAAAGATTTCGGTACTTAGAATTATTAAGTTTCATTTTATTTAAATACCTTTAGTAAGAAATATCCAAGAATTTTCAATACGCTTATTTATGATTGGTTCTTTATTATCTGAAGGCTGAGATTTACGCTTTGATCTCGTTGACATATTTAAAAGATAATTAGAGTTGTTCATAAATATTTTCCCGCCTTACGCTGTTAATCTATAACACTACCTTGTTGTGGTACAATGTACTCAAAGTTCAAACTTCAAACTCAAAGTCTCAACCTTCAAACTTGTTTCATGAAAGTTGAAACTAGGGATAAATAGGCTCGATGAACATCGATGTTGAAAGAAAAAACATCGATGTTGCTTTACAAACGATATCGTAACATCTATATTAGCGAAATCGTCATCGATTTTAACTCACAGCCTCACAATAATAATAATATCACAAGACAAATTATACACATTGATCTCACCTTTAGAGTTATGCAAATTATTTACTTGCGTTAAAGGTGATAGACAACGATACAAATATATAGAAATACACATTAAATACTGCGAATATATTTAATGAACGACCAAACCAAGAAATACAGACATCTATGCTCATCACATACATCAACGTCATCTTAAATACTGTTTTCAAAAGCTATTCTTAATAGATCAAAAGGTTCTTATTTAAAAAAAAATAATAATAATTTTGTTTTTCAGCTCCGACGCACGATCTACTTTTTCTCCTTAGGTACGATTTTCTAAACTGAAAAAAAGATTGGTACCTTATGAAAGGTACGTGTTCGTTAGATGTTCCGGAAATATTGTATGCCATAATTTATTCCTAAATATTCGCATTTCACTTTAGCAAAATATAATGATAAAGATTCTTCACAATATCAATATTTATTATTTATCTTTATAAAAATAAGACACTGACAACCAAATTAGACAGTTGCGCACAATAAGTTACGCATCAAAAACCTAACGAGGTCATTCTTTCTCCTCAAATTTGGTCCTACCGGGCGCTTTATATCAAAATCGACTCTTAAGGAGTAAACTTCAAAAAATATTTTATATTTTTCCTGCAGTTCATAAAATATTGACATATGAAATAATTTGTTCTGTTCCTAATATTGTTGAAACAATTTCACTGTATTTAACTTTTTTGTCAATTCAACTATTAATTAAAAAATCATCGATGTTATACAACATCGATATTCGGTTTTCGATAAATATCGAACCTCAGTCACTCGTCAGATTCAGTCTGACACCATAGAGATATTATATAAATTCTATGGTCGTCACTCATAGAATGAATATACATCTCTATGTCGTCACTCGTCAAACATCAGACAGTTCATTTGTCACATTTGACGTTGACAGTTTATAATTTGTAGTTTTTTAAAGTGTATAGAGTATAAAAATACCTTATGTGTGAAAAAACTAGCAAATGTCCAACAATATAAATTTTTAAACTTATTTTAGAATTTATAGAAAAATATAAGATTTTAATAATAGTTTTAAGGGGTCTCTCAAGATGTCTTAGCTCTAATAAAAAACGAAATTTCAATGAGAATGAAGGTGTGTTACTTATTAATTATTACCTAATTTTATTATATTTTCTTATCAGCATATTTTTTATTTTATGTAGGAATTTCAAAAATATATTTATTATACAGAATTCGTTCTAATGGAGCTTAAATTTTTTGATCACAAATTTATATATTTTTTATAATTTTAATGCACTTTAAAAATATTTGTTAATGAAATTACTGATAGAAAAGTTTTTTCTTAGATTTAAAGTAAGTAAATATTTTTTTTTTTTATAGGATTTAACTCTCGAAAGTCAAGAAATCACACTTTGTCTTTATCTGCTTAATTTTTACCTCAAAGTGGTTTAAACTTGAATTCTAACGCCATTGTGGTAATTTTTAGAATTTTAATCTATCCTCTTTTAAGAAAGAACAGCTGACAAATTGCCAGTGATGTTTAAGTTTTGACATCTGAAAATTGGTAACTGCCAGATTTTAGCGCCTCCAACTTTTTATAGTGTATACTTTTTCTTGGTTGTTACTGTTACTGAAGTATATCTGTTTTTGTAAAAATGCAAGCGTTTTTGAAAACGGGTAAAATATCCAGTACTGATAAACCATCTACTTCAGGATCTAAATCCACTAAGAAAAAACCTCCTGCTCCATGGGTTGAGAAATAGTAAGTAAATTACATGTCCACTTGTGAAGTTTGATAATATTCAGTATAACTTATATAAAATATATTTTAGCCGCCCAAAAACTATCGACGATATTGTCGATCAAGGGGAAGTTGTACAAGTTTTAAGAGAATGCTTGGCGGGTGGAGACTTACCACATTTATTATTCTATGGTCCGCCAGGCACCGGTAAAACAAGTGCGATATTGGCTGCTGCTAGACAACTCTTTGGAGAAATTACTAGAGATCGTGTTCTCGAACTTAATGCCTCGGACGAAAGAGGAATACAAGTCATAAGGGACAAAGTAAAAACTTTTGCTCAGCTTACTGTTAGCAACACAAGACCTGAGTAAGTAGCTTGTTTATGATTTATGTGTTTTTAAAAGACTTTATTTCATATAATAAGTTGAATACTAACCAGTCAGGTTATGACAAATTAATATACCAAATGTTTTAATAACACTTTCAGTGGCAGACCATGTCCTCCTTATAAGCTAGTTATTCTAGACGAGGCAGATTCAATGACGACAGCTGCACAGGCTGCCTTACGTCGCACAATGGAGAGAGAGACTAGAACTACTCGCTTCTGTCTAATTTGTAACTATGTGTCGAGGATCATTCCACCAATTACAAGCAGATGTTCGAAATTTAGATTCAAACCACTAGCAAGAGAAAATGTTATTAAGAGGTATGTTTTACATAACTCTTTGCTTTGGTAAAAATAAGTGAAACTTAAAATACAATTGCTTATTTTATGGCATGTTATTGTATCCCTGATTGTCCTAAGTTTCACTTATTTGACTGACAGTATTTTGTTAACATTTTAAAACTATTAATAATTGAATATATGTTATTTGTCAAGAAAAACATCTAAATTTAAAGTGTGGTATTGAGAATATGATGTGCCTGTTGACAAAGTAAAAGTTTTTAATTCAAAGGTGTACACTTGACAGTTCTGAAGTTGAAATTGGGATTATTTAGTCATAGTTAAAATAATTAATATGAAAGTAAAATTCAAGCAGTAAATTGAAAAGAAGAATATAACAGCACACATTTTATATTTAGAAGGGCCTATGGGATTTTAATTTAAGATATTCTAAATTATTATTTAGAATATCCAAACATTTTTTTTTTATTTTTTCTCTATATTTATTTAATTTCTTATTTTTCAAGTTCAAATACTGATTACCGGTTATTGTTACTTAATTTATTGAAAAGCAAAAATGAAATTTAACATTTTATAATTGCCAAATGGTTTGTGGCGGGATGTTGTTTAGTATTACTCAGGCACTCAAAAAGCAGTAGTCGCAAATAGTTGACTGTCGTCTAATGTAATAGAATAATTAAAAGCGTTTCTCCAAACCCTCATAAACATTAAAACGTAAAATTACGGTCGAATTTAGGCCATAACATATTTTCTTTTTGTTGGAAAAATCTGTTACGGATACCTCGTAGCCAAGAAGGGGATGACCGGATTTATGTGGGACTAAAGCATAGATGACGCTAACATTTTTAAGGTTGAAACACTAAAAGAAAAGCAAAGGGTTGCCCTCACCGCCATAAGGAAGCCACGGGATCCCTTCGCACTGTCTGTGACATTACCACTAGTACCTAATATATTAATAATCTATCCTTCTCACGTACTTATTATAAATTTAAAAACATTTTTTTTGTTTCATTCGTTATTCAATCACACTGGAACGTCTGAACGATAATGATTGAAATTTGGTGGACACAAACCTGGCTGCAAAGGATGCAAACACAAATAAATTGCATATCTTGAAACGTAAATGTGAAAGCATCTCCTTTTTTATATATCTATATAAAACTATAACTATTATTGGCAATAAAGCTAGTTAACAATAAATATAGTAAATTCTTTGAATTATTTTACTTTTAATCATTGAAATACACACTCATATATAGAGCTGACTAAGCGTCGACTAAAATCAGTCTAATAAGACGTTTTTACCGACAAATTAGTACTACTTATAACTAAATATGTGCTGTCCGCAATTTTTTTTGGTTTATTCAAAATTAACAAATTAAAATAGGCGACAGCATGGTTCCACACTGCAATTTTGTGCTGAACTATTCTGTGGAAATACCGAGAAGGGAGGAATGGTCGACCGGCCTCCCCTGGAGGAACGGTTGCCTTGTATGGTACACCGATGGATCGAAAATGGGGCCTAAGGTAGGATGCGGGATATATGGAGAGCGCCCTAGCCACAGGAAAAGCTTAAGCCTGGGCAGGTACGCCTCCATTTTTCAGGCAGAGGTGTACACCATAATTGCTTGTGCAACCCTAAACCTGCAGCGCAACTACACGAATAGGACCATTTACATCAACTCGGATAGTCACTAAACTCGAATACTATCACGTCGAGACTGGTGTTTGACTGCCTGACAAAATTGAACACCCTGGGCTGCAAAAACAGAGTGGTTCTAAGATGAGTCCCGGGCCACTAGGGCCATATCGAAAACGAGATTGCTGACGAGCTGGCCCGTGCAGGAGCTGAGAGCAAAACATACGGTCCAGAACCGATATGTGGTGTTCCAAACAGCCTAGCCGCATGACCCTGAATAACCTCACTAGGTGTGAGACTATAATTTGATGGGAGAAGATCCCTGGTCTCAAGCATTCCAAAGCCCTCATCAAACCCTTCAATGCGAAAGCAGCTAAGGAGAACATTGGGCTGAGCAGGAATAATCTACGTATCATAACTAGAACGCTTAAAGGGGAATACTGTCTGAATAAGCACCTAGCGACCCTCAAATTAGCGGATGAAAAAGTGTGCAGGTACTGCCACGAGGCGGATGTACCCCGATCCATCTGCTATGCGAGTGCGGTCCACTGATGCGTAAACGCAGTGACACCCTGGGGAAACACATCCTGGACCCAGTGGATATCCGACACCTCACTGCAAAGGAAATTTTGCAATACCTCAGAGTGGCAGACCTTTATAGTGGCAGTGGCGATCACAATAGTTCTTTTAGGGCGCAGTGATACTGGGTTCTCATAGCCCTGCACAGCCGCGACTTTATATTATAAAATTATAAAATTAAAAAAAAAACAAAATCTTTATCGAAAATAATTTTTGTTTTAGTTTGTCTACCTAAAGGAACTATTATTTTATTGTTATACCTAATATTTATATCATGTACGTCGCTTTTTATGATAAATTTTTGCAAATTTTTCCTGACGTTACATTATATCGACACGTCGGGGTAGAAAGGTCGTAAACACCAAAATCGTAACTTTACAGGAGACGCAAAAAACGTAACAAAAAAAAAGTTATTGCTCATAACTTTTTTGTTTTTAAACGTATTATTGAATGAAAAACTGTTAATTCTTTTGTTTTAAATAAATTTTAACGCCACATAGTCTGCATTTGAAAAAACCTCATAGGTTTTAACTTAGCATGGAGTTACGACGTACAAATTTGAATAAAATGGTAGATACGTCTGTTCAGAAAACACACAATATGGCGTAACTACATTTATCTTGACACTTCTAGCAGATTGGGCTTAAAAGCCAATGTAATCTTATCAATATATCGATACCTCGGGGTAGAAAGGTCGTAAACACCAAAATCGTAACTTTACAGGAGACGCAAAAACGTAACAAAAAAAAAGTTATTGCTCATAACTTTTTTGTTTTTATACGTATTATTGAATGAAAAACTGTTAAATCTTTTGTTTTAAATAAATTTTACCTACTTATTCATGAAATAAATATTAACTGTTAATTGCCGTACCTACTTCAATAAAGAAAAATTTTATTTTTTTTATAAAACGACAGAGACGAAGCTTCTTAGCTATCCATGGATTCACCGTGCGGGTGCCGGGCCCATCGCGTTGCAAGGATATTAATATTAATTTATAGTATATACATTTTTTATATAATATAATCTAGGGCAATGTTTGACTGCATTCCATCTGATGGTAAGTGGAATGTGGTCTAAGGTGGTATGGCCATTACCCTAGCAACCTAAAATAGGTCTTCTTCTTCTTCTTCTTTTTTTTCGTCTTCTCTTGAAGACACCCACATTGTATTCGGCCGGAAATACCGACGCAGGCAATCTGTTCTAATCCTTCGCTGTACGAAGTAAAAAAAGACCAAGCAAAGCACTTCGTTCGGACAGGTGGAATGTCCACATCAAAAGGATGGATACCTGCCGTGCGTCGGGACGTCCGGTGATAGTAGGGGGCCGGGGGAATTAGGTCTTGTAATTCCTGCGCACACTCACCAAAATGTATCCAATAGAATACTGAGAGGCTAGCAATTCTACGCCTGTGTTCAAGGCTGTGGAGGTCGGCTTCGACCATTTCGGGATCGCCTATAAGCCTCTTTGCTCGCCTCTCAATTGAGTCCAGAACCGCAAGATGAGACTTTGCGGCACCAGCAAATATGTGACCACAGTGCTCAATACACGACCGGATCTGTGCTTTGTATAAAACAAGAAGCTGTTTCGGTGTAAAGTACTGCCGGAACTTCGCAAGAACGGCAAGCTCTGCTGCTGCTGCTCTTGCTCTGACTCAATGAACCGACCAAAGTTGAGGTTCGAGGAAATCTCTAAGCCTAAGAACTGAAGCCGGTCACTTTATTCCAAGGATACATTCTGGAAAGTGGGCGCCAAGGTGAAAGTGCTCCTTTTGGCGGTGAACAGACACGTCTGCGTTTTGGTGGCGTTGAATTTTACAAGATTGGCATTGCTCCATGCGGAGCCTGCCTGAAGTTTGTCACTCAAACATTGCACCATAGCTTCTCTTGCAGACTGTACTTGATCTCTACTAGCCCGAGTACTCGGCAGATATCTTTCTACAATTTGTAGCAGAAAAATAGTTGCAGAAAGAACGGACCCCTGAGATACTCCGGCATTTATTGTCAAGGGTTCCGAGGAACACCCGTCGATAACTACTCGAAGAGATCAGAAAGCTCAGAAAGTCCGTTATCCAGCCGATCATACCAGGAGATATACCGTACGCTGAAAGCTTACTTAAATCATTATTATAATCAGTTTCATCTTCGGTGTCAGTACCAATAAGTATATTTTCAATTATCTTATTATGAGGCAATTGCAGATATTCCTGGTGGTATGCTTTAGGTATCACTTCGCTATCACAAAGACGTTTCAAATTATAAAATTGAAATAGGTAATCGGGCATTATATAAATTACGTAATACAAAATCTATATTCTGGATTCCTTCATCTTTGACATCCTCTTTTTCAGTATTTTTGTTACTCTTTCCCTTCTCTTTTCCTTTTATTTTTGTATAAGTATCCCGCTCTTTTCTAGCTTCTTCAAATAAACTAACTTTTCCTGCAATGGCTTCTTCATTGGTGGAGTATTTAATACAAATTTAATTAGGTGTTTTCTTTTTGAAGGTAGCAATTCGAATAGTTTTGAACTGTCCTTTTTTTAGAGTTTCTTTAGTGAAAGTTTTTAAGGCAATTTCTTCCCAATTTATAAAATCATTGTTGTAAAATTTCAAAGGTCAGAAAGGCGTAAAAGACAAAATACTTATTACATTGGCTTTTACGCCCAAATATTTTACATTAATAACAGTGATACAACCAAAACAACTTTATGATCCCATGCAATTGGTATATACACCATTATTTATTTAAAAAACTGGTTTAAGGTATGAAAAAATATAGGTCGTATAACACATTTTTTCTTAAATAATAAAATTTTGGGAACACAGATCGATAGAGCTTGAAATTCTAAACAAAACTGTATCACTAACTCATTTTCGCCAAAAGTGGTCTTTACGACCTTTCTACCCCGAGGTGTCGATATGTATTTTCTAATACATAGAGCGATGAATCGTAAGAAATTTTAAAGCCTTATTGCTGTTGTATATAACTCAATCATGTTGTATATAACGCAAACTGCTTTGTTTGATAAAATAAAAAAGATTCTTCATTTGCCGTTCAGAGTAGAGTACAGTAAGACAATACTATGGATATAAATATATGCATATTGCGTACGAGGAAACCCAAAAAAAACGGCATTTATCAGCTAAATTCCATTAATATTGCATAAATAATATAATTAAATTAAATTAAAAAGTTAAAATTGTAACAAAGTTGACAACCACTCTGACCGTTAAGTTGAGACAACGATTTAATTCTTACATTTTATAAGTACCTACATGAAAGATCATTGATTGTTTTGTACTTGACATCGACTAAACCATGATAATGCTGCTATCAAATAATAAAACCGGATGACAATCAGTTCAGTAGTTCAATAGAAGAAGCATCAAGGAGATTGCGTTGAATCCAACTAAATCTTCCTTTAAATGGCGCTGGCAATCCTTGTAATTCCCTTGACGGTGACCCGTAAACCTATTTGCCTTATAAAAAGTCTTTATTTGAAATGTGTTTTTAGGCTGCAAGAAGTATGCAATTCGGAAGGAGTAGATGTTGGTGACGGGGCCGTCCTACACCAGGCAGTGGACACGTGTGGTGGAGATCTTAGAAGAGCACTTACTGCGTTACAGTGCTGCCAACGATTGCTCGGGAAAATTACAGCAGAAGGATTAGTTGAGGTATTGGTGCTTTCTAAGAATAAAATATTATCTATACAAATATGTATATTATAAAACAAAGTCCTCCAAATATATCTCCCTGTATGTGATCAATTTTCCCAAAATGTAGGGTACGGATTTTTGTATGGCTTTTACTAAAATATAGTGCAATTCTTGAGGAAGCTTTAGGTTAAGTATATTTCGGTTTTATGTACATTAACTAAAATAATGATTTTTTAACAAAATATTTGAGTTGTGGATCTACAAAAATACTATAAAATAATCTGTAGTAGCATTTCTCTTATCTCTGATGGTTATTTAATAATAATTACCTTTATGTTTAATATTTTAATTAAAAATATTTACTCATTTTCGCTGTTTTCTTCGGTTCGGTATTATTATTTATCATTCACTGCTGGCACAGCTAGTAAATATATAAATAGTATAAAAAAAAATGGTATATTGTAGAAAATAACATATTATTAGTATTGCAAAACCTTTGAATAAATTTTGCCTAAGTTTCTTAAAAAAAGTTTGCCATTAAAAGAGATTTGCATTGTATTGAAAACAATTATGAATAACGATAAGAAATAATATTAGTTGTAAATAATCTGTAAGCTTTTTGTTTTTGAATAATACGGAGTGATAAATTCATAGGCATGACTTGAACCTGTGACCTTTGGGGTCCGTCCCCTCTCTACTGATATACCGTGTCGTTACTCGCCTTGATAAATTTGCATTCTGTATAATATAATCGCTTTAACCTTTATCGACATATTATTTGTAAATTTTAATAAGTTTAACATGGTTAACGTTTTTAAAGACAACACCAGACAGATCTATAAAACAAATATTTTTTATTGGTATATTCATAATCATTAGAAACAGTCACTTCACTATTTCATGGTGATTCTATGTAAAATAGAATATTTGTATCATTTATATATTATATGTTTTTGTACTAGACTCTTTTTTTTTATACAAAAGAAGAGAAGCTTTTATGTATATAAAAAGAAGCCAGTATGGGCTAACAAGATAATAAAAATATGTAGAATGGTTATGAGTAATACTAAATAATTAATGCGTTAATTCATTATCAGATAATGGAAATTTATTCCTATATGTTTTATTATATAATAGTTTCAGCCATAAATTTTTATTAATCAAAATATTCTATTTTAGGTAACTGGCCTTGTTCCTGAGAATCTAATAGATGAATACCTCAGTATTAAGAATTACAATGAATTGGAAAAATATGTGGAAAAGTAAGTACTATAATTTAAAATAAAATCTTCAATACAACTGAGAAATAAGAAAATATTAAAAAATATTTAACCTTTTTGTTTCAGTTTTCTCATGGAAGCGTTCTCAGCATCTCAATTATTAGAACAGCTATCTGATAAAGTCGTGAATACCGGACATTTAACTAACAAACAGAAGTGTGCTATCAGTGAGAAGGTGGCCGTCTGTGCTCACCGACTGTTGGACGGTGGAGCTGAAGTTATGCACCTGTCTGATCTCGGATGTACCATCATAATGGCCAATAACAACCCTTGATTTTATTATAATATACTTATAATTCAATAAATACTTTTTAAGTTTACATAAATACTTTTTAGTTCTTAACTTAGATACATTTAAGATTGTCTATGAAAATGTTAGTCATGTTTTTCATTTTTAACAATATTTAGAATTAATGATAAATTATTGGGTACTACTCGAACCTGTGAATATTGGTATACCGTACTCAAATCCCGGGGGTAACAGGTTCGAGTTCCGGTGACAAATTTTATATTCTACTATTGATAAAAAAAATAACGTTATATAATTGTTTCTTTAGGATAAATGATTGTGAAATGTTATCTTTCAAGTTACTTTCATCTATACCTATATAAAATTGATTTGTAAGTGTTTATTGTAATTATTCTCACGCCAAATTGTCGTAATTCTATTATATACCCAATTATGTAACACGTTCCCGAGATTTGAAATCTCATTGTTGTATCTCTTGTTCCTTATATCGGAAGCGATAAAGTTTACTATCGAGAGAATTGCCATATGAATTGTAAATGTTTATTAAAAATCAATACTGTGAAACATTAATGTTGAGTGTTGCTTTAATTTTTGTATTCGGAGAAACGTGTCATTGTCGCGGTTTTCGGTAATAAATGTTTTGTAATACATAAGTGATGAGTTTCTTTTTATGTTTAACAACTATAACATATTTCAATTCAGACAGCAAATAACAATAGTTTTAAACAAAAGAACAAATGATAAATATCGTGTGAATGGTTTGGATAATAATTCAGCTTAAACATCCATAGTAATGTAGTAGCGAGGCAGGTGTGCGATGTGCGTCGTGGTACTACCATCGGTCGTAGTTTACGCGCACGTACATTTCACTTCCGCTGTCGGTTGAACGGACGAGGGAGTAGGAAAGAAAGAAAATAACGTTCTTCAAGAAAAGATAATATCGGCGTTGTGCGGTGGTTCGCCCCTCCACGTCACGGTTTGCGCGCGCAAGCACGCCATTGGTCGACAGTTACTGCCGCTTCCCCTTCCCCGTCGCACGCGCAGCGTCTAGAATCCCAGATTTCAAATCTCGACCGTTTATTTCGGTTTGAACGGTGCGCGCGATCGCTTGTGTCGTCGCGCGACAACTTTTAATACTTGTTTTTTAAACACGGCAACGTGCTTATTAACGTTCGGTTCGGTGCAACGTGACATCGCTAAAGATTAGTGCGTGCAGTGCGACGTACTCCGGATACAACAGCACAAAGGTCAATTTCTTTCGATGAGTGGAGGTTTAGTGCATGTTTTTTTGACATCATGACTAGATCCACACTCATCCATGGAAGTTGCGATGCTCGTCGTGCGGCTACAAGGACACGGCGTGATGGCGCGCCGGTGATTACAGCGGGGGTATCATTACCTGTATATCGTACTAATGATACGTTGGCCGCAGGTACGCGCTTTGGCAAAGGTAATCAGCGTCTACCTGCCCGGTACCTGTACCGTCGGCAATGTCGTAAAATTCCGCTCAGCTTATCTGCTTCTTATAGTGGGATTTTTTTTTAAAGGTTTTTATGTTCTTTTAACTAACAAAGCAATTTAGTAGGGGCCAACAGGTAACTTTTGTAAATTATATATAGTATGAGCAACATTATTCTCACATATACCTACATTGTACAATTCGATTGCACGATGAATAAGGGGAAGGGTGCGGAATATAGCGGCGCGAGCGCATCTGCTCCTTCTGAGAAAGGCCATTGTGGCGGGTCCCGGAGTGGTCAGTGCGGTGACGTCACAGGCTGGGGCCGACAACCTGACGCTAACAACCTTCCCTTTACAAGTTACAATGCATATCCGCAGAGAATAAATTTATTTGTCTTAGAACTCAATTTACTTGATGTATTTCCTCTGTAGCGTGTGATATGATTAATTTTAAGCAATATTTATGATTAGTTGACCTTTACGAATTAAATTATTTCAAAAACATTTTAGAACTTCTCAAGGTATTATAAGTTAGAAGGTAGAATTTGAATAATTGATAATCTTAAGTTTAATGAATAATAGTACCAATAACATAGAACTTCACTTTCTCAAATGTCAGCCTGATGGATAGCATAGTCTTAGGGCCCTAAGGGACTATTATTTAAAGTGTTGCCTGCGGGCATATCTAATAGTGAAAATAAGTCAATCTACCTTCAAAGTAATTGCGGTATACCCAAGGGATACGTCTGTCTAAATTATCTCTTACCGAGTCGAATTTCGTTTTGAATGATTAAAGTTTTTTTTAAACGTTTAACACCGCTCGGGGTAGAATATGCAAGGCAGGTATCCTCATACCAGGTAGAAAGTTCCAAGAAAAAATAGACCCTTGCGATGAGTCAAGGATTCAAAAAATGCGGGATAATTAATATAAATGACCTGGTTTTGTTACTTATTTGGGCTATTTGAGGGTATAGAACAGTGATATTTGTTCAAGAAAACCGGTTGCTAGATTTGAAATAAACTAGTAGTAGACTTTAACTATGTAATATACCTATGTAACTTTTTTTAGTTATATATATTACATAATATATAATAAGAACATTTGTTTTTATTATACATTAGGTCATTATCCGGTTATTTTCTGATTTTCTATAATAGCCAAATTTATTATTTTATTTATGATGATATTTTGCGTGTAATATAAAAGTTGTCTATGATTTTTTAAATCTTGAAATTCAATTCAAAAACCTAATAGACATAATAAAGCAATTAACAATCTTCTAATGAAATTAATTAATCCTGCTTCTGAAATAACGCTTAGAAATATTTGAATTGATTGTTTTTGTAAATTGTTATCCTATTGACACTATTCTATAACAGACACGTGTAGGTACAGATTGTAATTCTATACCTACTTCTGTATTGTAATTCAAAAATAATATTTAAAATTCAAACCAATGGCAACAGTATTTTTAAAAATGTTACTTCCATTAAAAACAATACATAACAGTAATAATTATGGCTTATTATTTTAAATGACATGTTATTTCAAATCTTATTTTTAGGCTTTTTTGTTTTATTGCGAATATGATCCGAGGGTAATACGTTATTATGTGAAATTGTTTTAGATAAAAAAACATTTTAAATTCATCTAGATACTTTACAGAAATTAACGAGGGGATTTCCTTACAGTTTTTCCTAGAACAGCTAACTAGTTATGTAGTTACTTGGAAAAATACGTTTGAATTTAAATTATTCAATGTACATTTATAATATTAAATAATTATTATTTATAAGAGAGTATGAAAATGTTTTATGTTAAAATATTTAATAACACATTACACTTATAAGGTTTAGTTTAAAAAAAAAACAAATCTACACATTTACTTGTATCTATAGTTACATGGATTACACCAAATTTACCGAAGAGTTTGAAAGTAAAGAAAAAAAATAATCAAAATGAATCTGAAAGTATCTCGAAAAATTACAACTACTAAAACTCAAGATGGCGGCTACAATTGAATAGCAGCTTGTTACTTGTACTTCCAGGGGTGAGTAGCTATAATTTATTTTTTTAAGTATTATATACTAGATGTAGTAAAGTTAAAATATAAGACTCAAGAGGAAGTCATTTATTCATCAATACCTTACTATTTAATTAAAAATAAAATACTGATCACAATAATAATAATTATTGTGAAAAAAAAGACAATGAACAAAAAGTAAATACACACAGAGTTATTTTAATTATGCGTAATTTTTATGAAATAATTGTATTCGCACAAGAATGTAATGAGATTAAGATTTTTTATTATAAAATAGTAAAGGTTACAAAGCAGAACAGAACTCCCATGGCGCTGGGGACGTTATGGTACCATGAGTTCATTTTTTGCTTTTTAAACATACCTACTTCCGTGCGAACGATAGGGTTGAGGGAACAGGCCGACCTAGCGTAACTTTCTTTTGTTTGAAAATAACAGTTCAACGTACAAGTACAGTACTGAGTACAACATTCAACACCGCTACAAATAATACGAATCGTAAAACGTTGTTTACAACTCTAATGTGAACTTGGTGGGAACCTGCCATGTGAGAGTTATTTGTTTTTTTAATGCGATTTAAAACTTTCTTTTAACAGTTACATGTTTGTACTATAGTTTTATGCAATACTTTCAAGTTATACTAAGATATTTAATAGATTTATAATAGAATTATATTTTATTTGCAAAAGAACACCCGTATATGTCACGGGGATTTCACAAACATAAACTAACGGGTACAAAGTACACCCAGACTCGGAACAACAATCTGTGGATCACACAAACAATTGTCCCGTATGGGAATCGAACCCACAACCTTTGGTTGAGCAGTCAAAGTTGCTAACCACTACACCAACAGGTCATAAAGTTCTTAAGAGTTACTTTTCTATAACTAAACCGACAAATGTTATTATTCAAAGAAGCTACGTAGATACTAAATAACACTAACAGACTAACAGGTATCACGGTATCACACACACATTGATTATTATGTTTATATATACATTATAACCAGAGACTCCACACAAAGCCGAGGCTTGATTGTCGCCAATTAGTTGAATAGCAGTCGTTGTATCGCAGTGCAATTTGTCAGACAGACTTCTGTGTGAAATGAAAGTCGCGGCAAAATATAAGCATTTATGTAAGATAATGTTGCAAGTATTAAAACGAACACTGTATATTGTTGTCATACACAATAATTTCTTATTATAACTTAATTTTTAGTTTGACAAAAGTGCATCTTGCTAGGTAATTAAATGTTATATATGTATTAAAAAAAACCAAAAACAAAGTCGTTTCTAAATTTACTATCGAGACTCCTTTAAAAGGACAAAGGCTAAGGGTATGGTTAGAACATTTACAAGGAATTATGCTACAGGAAATAACGAGCAAATGTTGGCAGCTGCAATTATTTTTTTATATAAATACCATGCATCGCCATACCACGTGCCTTGTGCAACATTGCTCTAGCGTGCCTGTATACATCTAGTTAATTAAGAATGAGAGTAAAAATAATAAATATGTACATTGAAGAAATTCTAGCGATACAAGCCTTCATATTCAAAGAATTTAAATAATAAATCTTACTATACCTATCATTAGCTGGTTTGAACCATTCTGAAATTCTTTTGTACAATACTCTTCTCGGTACGAGGTCGATGGCTCCAATTGATTCCGACGACCGGTGGTTTGGTTTAGTATCTATTTAGTGTCCGGCCTTTTTTAAATAATTTTAGAGTTTAAATTAATTCTAGATATCTAAGGGTTATGTCTTCTAGTAATATTACTTTAGTTTCTAGTTTACAGTTATAACATTACCTCATGTATTATGTACTACATCGACTGCCCCCGGGTTGTAGGAAAACTTTGATTTTTCATAAAGTATTTTTTTATGTGTTGCTTGGCAAGCTTTACATCTATACCCCTGTACCCGAGTTATTTAGTAGTATTGGTAGAAACCATCCTAAATAACTATAGATAAACCTATTGTAACAGATTTTGATTCGATGTGTCCGTAAACTGTCATAGCTTACCAAATCTTAAAATCAAAATATAGAATTATTACATCCTATGAATCAAAATCAATTAAGATATTAAAAAAAAAACTATTAAAAGTTTTATTTTTTAGTTACTTAGGAACATTCTACAAATATTTCTGTAATCATTCTATGATTTGATTTAACGTTTTGAAAAACTGTCATAGCTTTCGTAACGTCAAAACTCATATCAGGGTTACAGATTTACAAAAAATACAGATGTAATTACTTTACCAACCTTACGAATGGAGAGGGATGAAGGCGGATAGGAATAGAGGGTAATGTTAGGTGTTTTGGTTTCCTGCTTTCTTACTTACCACACGAAAACGTACTCACTAACTACTTTATATCGATCTTCGATGAGGTTGACAGCATTCCAGTCGAGACACCCCAAATGAGCTGCATGCTACCACAACTACAAGGTCTGTTCCAAAAAGTACCTACCTATCGCGAATTTTGAACTTCCGCGGGCTACGTATATTTTTGATTGTTTATTTCTTTGTCTTGGTACTTATGCTCTTTACTTATGCTGACAAGGTCGGCCATTTTGATTGTTTAGTAAATTTTTGACCGCTGTTTTGTTTGGATGTGTTTTAACTAGTAAGTATTAGATTGTCTATTTCAAAAAATGGATCAAAGATTCTAAATAAAATTTTGTGTCACAAAACAAAATAAAGTTCGCTTACGCATTCCGAATGTTGACTGTGTTATATGGTGAAGCTACTGTAGACCAAAGCAATGTCTATCGATGATACAAAATATTCTCAGAGGGCCGAGAAGATGCGAACAGCGTGCCGAACGCCCGAACACGTCAACAACTGACGAAAACATTAATAAAGTGAAGAATCTAGTATGTAACCAATCGTCGAATCACTGTTAGAGCAGTTGCTATGGACTTAATCATATCGATTAGGTTGTGCCATTCGATTATAACTAATGATTTGGGCAAGAGTCGCGGCGAAATTTGTGCCAAAATTGCTCAATTTTGATCAAAACTAACATATGTTGAAATCGATCCTGGACGACCCAAATGTCCTCCAGAGGGTGTTAGCGGCTGATGAATCTTGGGTTTATGGTTATGACGTGGAAAGCAAAGCTCAATCGTCCCAATAGAAGCTGCCGCATGAGCGAAGACTAAAAGAAGAAAAAAGCGCACCAAGTTCGGTCGAACGTGAAGGATTTGCTCACAGTTTTCTTCAATTGCAGAGGCGTGGTACACCAAGATGCATCGCCACAGATCAATATGAAATATTACCTGCAAGTTATGCGCAGTTTACGCGAAGCAACCTGCCAGAAACGCCGGAAAACAATAACGCCCCTGCTCACACTTCATTACTTGTGGGCGAATATTTGGCCAAAAATAACACAGTAATGGTGTCGCAGCTACCCTATTCCCCAGGCCTAGCACCCTGTGACTTTATCCTGTTCCCAAAATTGAAAAGGCCCATGAAAAGACGACGCTACACCACGATTGAAGAGATAAAGATGGCATCGAAGGAGTTGAACAAGATGACAAAAAAAGTGCTTTAGAATTTAAAAAAAAAACATTGGTACAAGTGCATTATATTGGAGAGGAGTATTTTGAAGAGGACAAAAAAGATATTCATGAATAAATTAATCCTAAAAAAATATGAAATTCGCGATACTTTTTGAACAGACCTTGTATAATAGAATAAAAGTCAATATCTGGTCGCCAATAATAGGTCGCCTGAAGTATATTTGTTCCTTCTTTCAGTTACGTGAATGTTGTAATGTTTTAAAAACATAAATATAGATATATATATATGTACATATGTAAAATGTTGTGTAAGGTTTATAAGGGTTTTTTATTTTTCTTAAATGCACAGAATCTTTGTCACTTACAGCTTTATTATAGATAAATTCTGAATTTGTTACTTTAAATAGGAGGTTAAAAATATTACGAAATTATAACTAAAGTAACGTATAACCTTAATCCTCTTTGAAAATGCTTAAAAAATCCGATTTTAAAAGATCTATCCCTAGTGAAAATCAATGAACTTGCAAAAAAAAATAGTTTATGACATGAGACTTCATTACAAATTTGTGTTTATAATATAACTTTTTTATTCTTATGATATATTTGTTAAAAAATATGGCAGCCATATTTTTTTTAATATTCTTATAGCGCAATCGTACAACTTCATTCAGCCTTAGGTACATTGATTGATTAAAACGGTGGCCATGGGGAATACATGTAGGTATATATAAGCCGTGTGAATGCGTAGCGTGTGCTCCAATAACGTATATTGGCTTAATCATCGGGTAAATGTAACTGCACTTTGCCACGCAAGAGCCCGTTCAGAAACTAATCGACGACTTACAGCTTGTTTTACAAAGTAGTTATTGATGAGTTGACTGAATATAGCTTTTATGTACTGCCAATTTGTCCAAAACCTTTTTTTTTTAATCTTTTTTTTTAGATTGCCTTCGTTCGATTGGCAAGTATGATTACTAAAAGAATTAAATCATCCATTTTATTGTATTATAGATACATCTATGATCATAGATCGCATAAAACAATATGTACAATCTGTCGCATAATAATAACCCATAGTGCTTATTAGTATTTTCATTATCATAAGAGTTTAATAAAAAAAAATGTATGTAATCGCGTGAACTTTATCTGTAAGAAATATGACCTAAAATGTGTAAGCTGCGCTTCGAAATGGCGTCAATAAAATATAGAAAAAATCACTCACATTTGTCAAAATCACGCCGAAAAGACAGAAAAATGAATGATAAAATGTAAAAAGCTTTCAGAGTTATATTTATTACTGATCTTACAAAAAAGATTGAGATTATTTACTCATAAAAGTGTTCCTCGAAGTTAGAAGAAACAGGGTCGCTATCCTATGGAGGGCCATGTTTAACTACATCCCGTTATCAGTTAAAAGCCTATCCAAATCTTACAGGTAATAATAACATAAAAAACCTTAACCTATTTTGGTGGGTTGGTAGTTAGAACGGTTCAGAAACGTTACTTTTTGCAGTTGTCAAATAATAATTTAAATACTTTTTTTTTACTTTTTAAAACCGACAATTAGATAATCCTTATAAATACAACAAATACGTATACGTTATACAGAAACCAGTAAAGTTTTCACTAAAAATACAATTCTTTTCAACCGTTTGTTCTCATAGAATTTTGAGAATTATGTTTGACAGTTGATTATATAGAAAATTAAATTTTAATGATGCCATTACTCAAATTACAAGGTAGCAGTTACGATGTTGAAATTAACCGTCAGCACTCTGACTCATTGTAATTATTATGTTTCAGCAATATACTTGTACTTATATTTATATAAACTTGCCTATTTTCTAAATACTTTATTATAATATTAATGTATTGTTATACATAAAACTAAATCTAAAAAAATACATGATTTTATGCTTCAGAAATAGCCATATTGAAGAAATTTCAAATAAATAATTGTCACCAAACAAAAACTCGACGCTTATATAAAAACGCGTCCACGATAGCACTTTACGCCTCGAATCTAATTTCCTTTGAAGGCGGTCTGCAATCTGCAATCATTTTTGCAAAGACAAATCATTTTCAGCGGCTACGTGACTGCGAGTAATGAGAGGTAATGGCGCTGAAGCAGTTATTACGAGAACCACTCGACTGCGCGTCGACTTCATAGATTATTCTAAGATGATTGTTTGATGCCTATTTTGGTTTATACAATATTATATTTTTATATTACATATACCTTTATTGTAATATACCCAAATAATGAGTATCTGAGGCATTGCTTTTTTAGGTAAATAATATAAAAATAAATGTCAGACATAATACATAAACTATTTGGTTTTCGTACATACATACATACACATTATACATATAATTGGGGTTGCCAACCATACTTTATAATAAAGTATTATACTTTATTTTTGATAAATATACCTACTTATAATTTTGCATGCAATTAAAGTATGTGAAAATACTCTATTTCCAAGCTTCACTGTGATGCATAGAACAAAATACTCATTATGGGATTTATGGGTATGTATTTAGCTTTTTAGCATATAAGTTAGAACAGACGATCGAAAAGATTTATAATTAATGAACAAAATTATTCTAACATTTTATTCAGTCAGTCAAATGCCAATGGGAATCTATCATCATCCGAAATCTATACATATAATAAAATTGTCACTGATCGATTTTGAAAATATAAAAAAAAACATAAGGGGGGGTCCTTTATATGAGCAAGAGAACCCAAAACAATGGTTTTTCATTTTGTCTGTTCGTCTGTATGTTTGTGCACGCTAATCACAGAAATAGCAAAAACATTTTTAATGCACTTTTCGGGAAAGAAAGAACTATTTGGCTAATGTAAATAACTTTTATACATAGAAATTGATGTCACTCTGAGTAACATTTAGTTTTTAACTTTCATTGCTCACTCTTCACTCTATTAACACGTTCGCTGCGTTACGAGGTCTATTAGATCTCTTGCGGGACTTTCGTATTGTGCGTGGACTGAAATTCTGTTGTTTCACTCCTTGCGGGGGGCTCTAACTTGTAAAGTTCTTTATGTATGAACAAGACAAATATACACATTGGTATCCTACTTGAAGGTGAGTTCATAGACATAATAAAAAAAATTAGGGATGGATTAGGTCCCTAACGCACAGTACTATATTTTTTTTTATTACTTGCGTTAGGGGATATTTTATTACTCGTGGAATCATACGTAGGTAGGCGGCGCGGGCGCTGCGTGTCTCGTTTTAGTGTTGTTCAAGTATCGATGAGAGGGGACGCGCTCACGTTTCAAAAATAGCACTCGCGTAAATATATTGACGTGTTCATATTTTAAATTGTTTTAATTGTTGTTAAAAACAATGAGTTACTTTGAAAAAAAAAGTGTAAAAAGTCAATTAATTTTGGTGAGCATTCTAAGAAAGAAAAATTATCTCCGGTTAATACCGCGTCATTATCCAGTAAAATAATAAAAAAAATCCTGAAGGAAGATGTGTTGATCATGTTTTCCAACGAGGAAACAAAAAAAAGACGTTGCGTGGGTTGTTATGAAAAATTACGACGCACGGTAAACAGCTCTGAAGCTTCTAAAAAAACATTTTGTGGCGAGCAGGTAGATCTTTATTATTGTGCAGAATATCTTATACCATATTGGCCGCAAACTGTTAAGTGTGTCATATATAAAAAATAAAATAAAAAAAAATCATTTGCTCACAATACGAAAAGTCTACGTGCTTGCTTTAATGACAAACATTTTCCGTAGTTTATAATAAATACATACTTCGTAAATTTAACTTTTTCTATCGACAAATGACATTTTATTTTATTCCCATCACTAGTCACTTCACATATTGGTCTATCTCTGGTTGCGGAACGAGATACAATCGATGTCTAATTTTTGATTTGTATTTGTGGCTTATTCTTATGTCATAACTGCGTGCGAACCTAGCAAAATATAGAACAGTAGACTATCTTTGACCCACGAAATTTTTAAGTATTTGACATTGTTTTCGTTGAAGATATAAATGATTTTCAGAATTGTACTTTTAGGGGACTGATTAGGTCCCCAACGCACCCGGGGATAAATTAGTTTCGAGATCTTTTAGATCCCTAACGCACCAGCTGAAAGTTTTTTAATTATGATGACGCAGGGAACGTGTTAAAAGATTAAAATCAAGTATTTAAAGTATTCGAGAAATTTATCTATATACATATAATAAGTCTTTAGCTGATCGCTGTCTGTACATGGAAAATATTTTCAATAATTCACTATGAGGGACTTTTATATAAGCAAGGGAACCCAAAACAATGTTTTTTCATTTTGTCTATTCGTCTGTAAGTTTGTGCACGCTAATCTTAGAAACGGATTAACCGGTTTGAATAAAGTTTTCGGGAACAATAATATGCTTTCCAAGAAAAAAACGAAATTAGACTACTTTCGCTGTAAAAAAAATCTGTGATTAAAAATATAAAAATAAACTAGAAATTCACGCCAAAAAACAACTTGACGGAGTTTGATGAAACTTTGAACGGGTACGTTTTATTGAAATCGAAATCTAAGCGTACGAAGTCGCAGGAACATCTAATATTTAATAAAGTTATCAGTGTTTTTTAACTTTTTATTGATAGGAGCTTCAATTATATGACAAAAAAAAAAAAATTTAAAACTCCCGATACAAAAATATCTCTGAAAAGACTAAAAATAATATTATTATAAACTTATTAAAGTCGTTGCGTCGGGCCCGTTGTACGTCGACGATGGTGTCTATTTTACGAAGTTAATCATTGAGGACTTAGACTATACGATTCGATATCGTATTTTTCTATTTGATTTTTTTTTTTTGGGACTTTTAACTGACTGGTTTCATTATTGTACTAAATGAACCTAAGGATACAGAAATTTTCACTTGTTTTAATCTTTCTATCAATATTGCATAAGAACCTTTCATCCGCACCAATAAAACCTCAATATCTTAGAGACGACTGTTTCTATTTCGACCAAACATAGCTAAGAACCATCTCGACGAACCAGGCTTTCGATTAAAAAAAACTTCAATCAAATCCGTCAACGCGTTCGGCTGCTACAATGCCACAGACAGACACAGGTACACAAATCGAAAGGTAAATTTTATAACACCCCTCTTTTTGAGTCGGGAGTTAAAAATGGTTTGACTTTAGCGATCATAACTGGCTTTCCATACTACTTTCCATAGTAACTAGCATGTCTTTGTAAAATGAGATTAAATTGAACATTTTGAAATGGTAATAAATTTAATTAGAAACCAATTGTTTATTTTTTTTAAATTTCAATATTAATTGTCAAACAAACTTTGAAACTGAACTTTGAAACTTGAAGTTTGCTCGTGCTAAAAGCACCTAAATATACGTTTTTAAAGCAATACTTTTGCTTCTTAGAAATACTTTTTTTTTTTATTCAAATCATTTCATACTTATTTTTCGTCAAAAACGGTGACAAGCCTATTGATATAACACATGTTTTTATGTCAAATGTTTTTCTTGTGTGAGGATCGAACCCACATAGTCACAATGTACAGAGGTAAGACCATTGTGCCAAACAGTCCTAAAAAAAACACAAACTTTTTTATTTTCTATAAACTGATCAGTAACTAATTAGTTACAATAAATATTGACTCGAAGTCCAAATGATGGTAATTTAGTTTCCAATTTTCTTTTATATTATAGGAACTCCTTGGGTGGGTATGGACCTCCTCAGAATTCTTCTATATCCCTGTAATGCTATATCTATCCAATTTTTCCCTATCGATGTTATGCTTTTAAAAGTAATAAACTTGTAGAGTTTGAGTTACCTCTGTCTAATCTGTTGATAGATAGATCAATAATTTAATATAGCCGGACTTTGGCCATTGATTTAAAAAAAAACTATTCAGACTCCATAATGTTTAATCTTTCCACTCATAATCGTATTTGAGATGTACTTTGGATGACGTCACCTATGAGGCTGTTACTAATTAGCTAATAGCCTACACTATAGAAGTCATGCATTTTTAAATATAAATAATGTTATTAAATTCAAATTTAACGGAATATAGATATCAAGTAAATCTATCTACCTATTGTTAATTTCATTAAATAAAACTCCAAATATTGTCAAGTTGAATCCATCCATCCAACGTGTTCGCGTCAGTTCGTGATCGTTCGTGCTAAATTTACTAATCGTGAATTAGATATATCATTATTAATATAATATAGTTAAGTTAATATTATATATATAATATAGCTATTAAATCTATTAGAAAAGAGATTATATTAAGTAGGTTTAATGTCTATGTTTGACACTTTTTATATATACTAATGTATATATAATTTGCAAAAAGTTTTTTATTCATATATTCTATAATCTAAAATAGTAATAATAATAAATATGTGTTAATAATCTATTTATAACACTAATATTATGTGTGTTTGTAGTTTTGTACACACTTGACAGTTGTAGAAGTGTTTTAATATTATTTATTTACAAATCAAAGACTGTAAAGCTATTACTTATTTATTTTTATTATTGTTTATATTCTCTTTGGTTTGGTTTGAAAGAAAAGTATTATATACTTTTATTTACCATAAATCATCTCCACTCCAACGAGGACTAAATATTGTCACCATGTCATTTTGCGGTGATTCCCTGTCACAGGTCATCTATAAACACATACAATTTCCAATCACCTTACCGTTCTAATTGTATGGTACAGATTTTGTTTTTTTTATTGGGATCTGTTCTTCCTGCGGCACCGTTTCCTATATTGTCTCCTATTTTTATGTTAGGAAATCTTTTATGGATACCACCCAGCCCAAGCAATGTACCCACTAAAACCCAACGGGTACCCTTATCGCCATAACCGAATACCGCGAGATCGCTTTCGCACTCACCGCGGCGCCCCCAGCGGAGACTTCCTACATTACATACATTACTCAGATAAAAAGGTATCGTCACCAATTTCCACCTAAAACCTCATACTACTTTTTGAAAGAGAACAAACAAACAGATAAACAGAAAACTATTTATATTTTATGTGTATTTTTTTACTAATGAAACGTTAAATTGTAGTTTCAACTTTACGAAAAGTAGATCCATGGAGATGATCCACGGGCAAGTAACTCCATAGATAGGTACATATACTTTTTACTTTAAGAATAGAAGTAAACCATGTTAACATAATAAAATGACTACCACTAGAAGGGTTTTAAAAATAAAAATCATAGTATCAGAAATGTTAAATATTCTTAGACCAGAAACAATCGGCGAATTAAAACTTTCTAATACAAAAACCGACCTGTGGATTGAATTCGTTGAAAACAATTGAATGTTGATTTCATTTACGCCATTATTACAATTGACGCTTAAAAAATATTGACCAAATCGTAATCAGAGCGAAAAATATCTGTGATGGGAACTGAGTTGCTGAAACTATTAAGCATTGATGATGGTACCTTTTTTATTTTTTTTTGTTTTATATGTAATAAGTATAAATATTAGAATTATACAGTATTTTTGTTATATATTATATAACATATATTATAATATATGTTATACTGTTGTACATTATATCTATGATTGAATTCGGTCCCGCTACTTAAAGGGAAACCGTCTATGTATATATATTTTCTAATACATAGCTTATTTTTAATCCTATATTCATTCAAATTTATAGCAATAATTTCGATTGGCAACATCTTAAGAAAGGTTTTTATAACAATTATCTACAAACCTCAAAGGAAAGTGAGTCAAATTTTGAGACCAATTAAAAGTAGTATTCCTTTACAATGTGCTGGAGTATACAAACCATAGATAGGTCAAACAAAGAGGAGCTTCATTCTTCTTCTTTAAAAGAGTTAGGGAACTCATCACGGATATCAAGTATAGGCGTACATCGAAGTCAGCAGTGTGTGAACATAATAACAATAAGTTAGATATCTATCTCTCTTAAGGCAAAATGATATAAACATATACCAATCCTAATTGACGTACTCTTGCACAACGGTTGCAGTTAGCACGTTCCTTGGACATAATTGTCGGCGAAGTTCAAAGTTATTTCATATCCATTCAACAGACTTATTGCAATTTTGATGCAACGAAAGTATTGCTCACTTTATTATGTTGTAAAATTTCACAATTAAGATACTTTGTAGCTTTTATTGATGTAACGGTTGGATTGTGGGTTCTGAATTAAGAAACGATTATTAACTAAGATTTATGTAATGAATATTTCTATTTAAAATATTCTATCGTGTTTTTAATTTCTAAGTATTAATCAAGGTTCATCTGGCGTTAATCAATCTGGCTACATCCATGGACATCTAGGTCCTTCAACTGTATCTAAAATCAAGATCTAAAATTAATAAATTTAACTTTATAAGTCTAGGTTCCAGATCTTCAGAATTTTAAGTCCTTTTCTCGTTCCCACAAAAATAAAGATTACTGGACTTTTTTATTACATATTTAATAACGATTTATAATAAAACAATGCTAATATATATTAACAACTAAATCATGTAATTTTCATATGTATTAGAAAATGAAACAAAAGTTACGTAAAACATTATCCATTGAGCGAACTAATTAATCGATGTCGTGGGAGTAAACCTGAAGGACGCAATGGAATTAATTAGAAGCCGGCAAGTTGCTATCTATGTATCTAATCCGGTCCATTGCCTGCATCTGTATGCAGCTGTCTGTCCATTCATGCAAATCGGTAAATAGGTATTCATAATGCCTATAGTTGTAGTAATGTTAGGGTATCTATCTTAAAGGCTTTATGTAAGAGCTCTTGTTATTTGGATAAATATGTATTCCAATTTATTTAATATAATGGGTGATATATTAATAAACAAGATTTGAACCTGGTTCCTTATGGGTACCTTTCCGTCACTCTGGCAATTGAGATGCCGTATCGCTTCTTTGAATCTGGTACTTACAGTATTTACACATTTAAAATAAAATTAACATCGGTTAACATATTTCTAGAAAAATTCAAATATGTATTCTATTGTTTATTAATATAATAAGGTTAGATAAAAACAATTTATAAACATGTGTTATCTCTTATAACATAAGCGTTATGCGTTATATAAACGTATAAGTCAGCTTAATATTATTAGTCTATTACTTATATTATTAAGGTAAGATAAAACAAATTTTAAGCATGTTTATCTCTTTTATGTTATAACATAAGTGTTATAAACATATACGTCCACTTATTATTATTAGGACTACCAAATAATTACCTAATAATTAGATATAGGACGCAAATTTAGAAAAGTACATAAGTGCGTTTGAGCAGGTACGTAGAAAACAGATGCTTTTTTTGCGTTTTCTATATAAAACCCACATCACAATTTTAATGAATACAGTCTCAATAATGAGGACTGATTGATTAAGGTTAGTGGGTAGGTATTTTATAAATATCTGTGCTTGTTAAATACTCTGACCGATATTCAATTGGTCGTATTAATTGGCGGTTGAGAACACAGTGTGCTAGTAATTGAATAGTTGTTCAAATTGTCTTCTACATGTTTAAAATGTTATTACAAACCTGCTCTTGCTTCAGATAACAATATTTGTTTAGGTTCTAGCACAATGTATAGCTCATTAGTTAGAAAAATAATGCTTTTTAGTCATTCCGGACTTGTTCAAGTCTCCTTTCCTAGCAGAAGCCGTAATTAGCCTACACACCTATTGTAATTAAATACATTTCTGATTTCCAATATGAGATCCAAATTGAGAGCAATATTCACCAGCTCCTGGTGTGCTGTGCGGATTCCCAGTTGGTCAATCACTAGTAACATGGCTTCGTGCTTCAATACTATATATATATATATATATATATGTATATATATATATATATATATATATATGTATATATATATATATATACATGTCCTTCTACTTCCCAAGGACTTTCATGTACCAACCACTAAGTTACAAAGTGAATTTCTCGCCGACCGGTTTCAAATTTGTGGATGAAATGTTATATACGAATTTTTAATTTACTTCAAATGACAAACGCTATTAACATTTTTAACTTGATAAAGAGTGTATTGTACTAATATGCAGATTACAAAAATGATTATTGTCAAATGTGAACCTTCTAGATCAGAGGTTTCCAAACTTCTTTCGTCTAACACCCACTTTGAAAATTAGTTATTTTCTAAGGCCCCCAATTTTTTTCATCTTAAAAACTTTAATAACATATTAGTTTCGTCTGTTTAATTAAACCTATATTATAATTGAGACTTATCTTACCAGAAAGAGGTAGGTACAATAATACAACTTTACAATATTAAAACTATCTATTATTTAAAAAATAACAACGATTTACATTGAGCAATACTAATACAACTTTCATAATTAAAAGTCTTTTTCTTCTTCTTGGCATTCATCCCGACGTATGTCAGGGTCTGCCTTCCTGATCAACCTACCCCACTTTGCACGGTCTTTGACGTGCTCTGTGATTAGACCATTGGCTCTCATGTCCTGTTTCGCGACATCCAACCAGCGCTTTCTTGGAGATCTCACTGCAGGGACAGACATATCAAGGCATTTCCGTCCGACATAGTTCATAGGCGAGCGCGCAACGTGCCATACCACCTTCGACGCCGCTCTTGAACTACCTCAAATTAATGTGTTACGTATGTGGACACACCGCGTAACGCTGCACAGCATCTTCATTTCCGTGACTTGAATTTTATGGATGTGCTAAGATAGTACTGGCCATCATTCGCTGCCGTATATAAGGACCGGTCGGATGACGCTTTTTTATATCAGCCCCTTGAGTTTGGGCAATGTTCTGCGATCACAAACTATACCAGTGACTTCCCGCCATTTGATCCAGGCAGTGCTTATCCGGCCTTGGACATCCTAATCAATGCCTCCAGGCTCCTGCATAACGGTCCCAGGTTACCTGAACTTTTCCGACTTAACCGCTGGCTCAGGACCTATATGGATAGTATTCAAGTCTGGGCTCCCGCAAGCCATGTACTCGTCTTCGACATATTTAGTCTTAAAATGCCGTTCTCAAGAGTACCCTTCCAGAAGTTTAACTTATCAGCTCTAGTTTTTTCTCTCCAAGTAGTTGTCGACGGGTGTTCGGAACCCTTGAAAATAAATGCAGGGAGTGCCTCAGGGGTCCGTTCTTTCAGCAACCCTTTTTCTGCTGCACATTAACGATTTCCTGAATCCCGGTATCTATGGGTATAAACGACAGCAAAGTTGTAGATAGATATCTGCCGAGTTCTCGGAATAGTAGAAATCTAGTAGAAATTGAGTCTAGAGCAAGAGCAGCAGCAGGAAAGCTTGTCGTCTGATAGTACTTTATACCGGGACAACTTCTTGTAAACACAGATCATGGTGGTTACATATTTGTTGGTGCCGCAAAGTCTCATCTTGCGGTTCTGGACTCGGGCAAAGAGGCTTATAGGCAGCCCTGAATTGGTTGTAGCCAACCTCCACAGCCTTCTACGTCTGAACTCAGGCTTAGAATTGCTAGCTTCTCAGTATTCTATAGGATACATTTTGGTGAGTGTGCGCAGGAATTACACGAGTTAATTCCCCAGTCCCCCGTCCATCACCGGACTTTCCGACATATGGTGGGTATCCATCCAAACGTTTTGGACATTCTTCCTGTCCGAACGAAGCGCTTTCCTTCGTCCTTTTTAATTCGTACAGTAAAGGAATGGAACAGCTTGGCTGCGTCGGAATTTTCGTCCGAATATTATAGAAGAGTCTTCAAGAGTAGATTGAATAGGTTGCGCCTTACCACCTACGACTATTTTCGCACTTTCGCAATGTCCACCAGATACTGACAGATACTGACGAGGCACACAGTCAAAGATCTTCTGAAAATCTAAAAAGGTTATATGCAGAGCTCTCCTTTTTTCCTGTATGCTTCCACTAGAGTTCTGAGGGCAAAAATGGCGTCTATAGTACTCGATCCTGGCTGAAGTTTATATTGAGACTCAGAGACAGTACACTTGTGGCGGAGCCGGAAGTCGATCATGCGCTCGAAGATCTTCATGGCCTAAATGGTTCTGTAACAATCACAGTCTTGAACACTGCCTTTCCCTTTATAAGTTTAATTTAATATATTGTCACGTTTTATTTATACAATAAACTAGAACATAAATACGAATTGATAAGTGGATGTTTGAAAATACTTATAAACTTGTGTAATTGTGTAGAGCTTATACAAATCTGTATTAAATATATATGAAAAATAAATCAATACGGGCAAAGATACGAATTTGCCACTTCTGGGAAACTGTACCTAGAAGGGATGGGTTCCGGTAACGATGTATTTTACATTTATTTAAAATTTAAAAAGATTCATAAATGGATATTGTGTAGGTAGTAGAAGAATATTATTTTTAGTGAATTTTAAAATATGTATTAGCTAAAGTTACAAATCAACAATCAAAAACTTTTCTAATAAACTTATAATTCAAGAACAAAGAAAGCAAAGAAAGAAACAAACGTGTTATTATTATTTATATTAATTTGATTTATTATTATTCGTATTATTATTATTTGTATTTATTTGATATGGCTTGACAACAACTATATTAAGTTATACATGTTGTCAAGCCATATTAAACCTAAAAGATAACATCAAAGATTAATCCTTTATAGATGGAGCTTTGAAAACCACTTTTACTTGCAAGAACTTTTCTGGATTGACAAGAAGTTAAACTTAGACATGGAAATGTTGTAAGATGGTGATAAAATAATTCAAATGCCAAGGATGTAGTGGACGGCCTCAGCGGAAATCCTGCATCAGATTAGGTTGCAATCTCCATAGCACGTTCATAATTGTTAGTGCGGTAACTGCAGTCTACCGGTTTTATAACATGATGGAAACAAAACAAATTTTTATATAACTTCACAAATTAATAGATCCTGCCAAAAAAAAACCATCCAATAAAATATTACGACTATTTTATATGAATGAATTTAGTGGGTAGAAACTTATTGACTACTGAGCCAAAGTCAAAAAGTCACTACGAGTTCGATTACCTCACAGAAGAATGGTTGTGTGTCCCACAGTTTGTTGTTTAAGATCTGTTTATGCTTTGTATTTTTTAATAAAATTATAATATCACAGGACAAATAAAACAAATTAATTTAATCCTAAGTAAGCAAATTATTTGCATGTGTGTTAAGTGTTACAGCGATACAAACACATAGAAATACACGTTATAAATACTGCGAATATATTTAATAAGCAACCAAACCGAGAAATACAGGCATCTATGCATACATATATGCATGCATACGTACCTGTCCCTGTCGGGAATCGAGCCCGGACAACTTTGCGCATACGTTAGACATTTGACCCACGGGGTCCGTATGTGAAAACCCATGTAGGTACACAGGGTTATTCTATGCTATTATAATTGGTTTTTCAAAGACAATATGAATAAAATTGCTAAACCATGTTTGTAGGTACGAATGCAATGTAATATTATTGTTGCGTAACGCGGGGAAGCAAATTGCGAGGCACAGTCCGTGTCGCCGCTGTCGGCGTGTCAAAGTATTGTATCATTGACTTACCGCCCCGAACTATGAGCACATGCTAGGGCTGGCAACAACTATAACTTATTTCTTAATTGAGTTCTTCTTAAAATAATTTTTACTCTTATTGATCGTCTAAGTCATTGGCAAAAGTTTCCTTGGCGAAAAATACATAGAACGGCCATAAATAAATAGTAGTTTATTATTCGATACCAGTAAAATACTAGTTTCCAAACAGTATCATTAGTTTTAAAATGTTTTGTTTTTAAAATCTTAAGTTTAGTTTAGTTTTAAACTAAAGAAGTTGACACAGTCACTATGTCGTTCGGTGACCGTCGTGCTCAGCGGCACCGCTAATGACACCCAGCGACTTGTACCTAATTGATAACAGTAGTAAATAACTAACTCACTTACCCAGTAGAACTTACCAGTATGAACAATTATTATCAATCTCTTAGGATTTGATGAACAATTCATTATTTATTCTAACTTTTAAACTAACTCGATTCGGTCACAGGTTGATCTGGTCGAAACGTCAGGCAAATATACAAATATAAAATGTGTATGTGTATAATACGTGTATGTTTATAATACCTTTGTGTGCATGGGCGTACCCAGATTCTGTACTTGGGGTGGGTAAATCTGATTTCTTTAATATATTTTTGTAATTTTGGAGTTATAAATTAATTATCTGAGTATGTTTAAATTTATAAAAATATAGAATGAAAAATAAACCGATACGGGCAGGGATTCGAACCCGCGACTACTGGGAAACCGTCATGTCGCTATAAGTAATACATTTGAATAAGCTTAACATGGCTATACATGTCTAAAGATATTTTGAAATATCTGGGCATGGGTTAACAATTAAAGAGCAAGCGCTGGTGATTTGTCTTTGCCGAATCTCGCTTCTAATGAAAATTTTAGACAGTAAAGTGTTTGCAACAAGTTTTACTAGATAATTGTATTTGTTTATATTACATTGAGCTAATATAACAACTGAAAAGCCACTCTCTTGTCCCCGACTAACAGTTCTGAGAAAGCTTTTCTTTACCTTTTGCAATTTTCACAAAATGCTTTTTAAACATTGAAATACTTTGGAATTTATGAGACCGCGTTTTTTAAAATTAAGTTTATATTGTAATGTAAAACAAGAACTTTTATTGACAACAGAAGGTAGTAGAGGTAGGTATACGATGTACCGGGAGGGCAGCTGCCCCCCCCCCTTGCCCTCCCCTCGGTATGCCTATGTATGTTTGTGTATATAAAAATAAATAAATATAGTATGTAATACCTGTTTCGTACGCGTAAATTTCCGTTTGTTGAAATTATATAAATATTATTTACTCTAAAGACTGAAATAAAAAAAGAACATTTATAATTAACATGATTGTAAAAGTATATGCTATATTTAGACTGAACAATAAGGAAAATAAACCATATCCGTGTAGGTATGTACTAGAAAAAATAATTCATGATAATCTTATAACTTCAGTCCAAAAGTAATTATTTGATGACAGAACAGCTTAAAAATGTTTAATTATTGATCGAAATTCACATTGCTTTGAGCATTTGTTGTAAGTACTGCTTTGCAATCAAGTTTAAAGCCCATTGGCTATACCATTGCTCCAGATATTTATTTATTTCAATAAATTGTATATCAATGTAATGAAATATGTATATAGAATTGACATTAAGTTATTTCTTGCATTGGTGTCTTGTAGAGTAGGCGTTATGTTTTAATTATTGTCAATCGAACCAAATGTAAATTTTAGAATAACTAGTTCATTAGATTGTATTAGTATAATAAAAACTGTTTTGAATTGAGATACTTTAAGAATAACTTTATTTTAATTTTTCTTCAAATATTTTATTGTTTTTGTAGAAATTGGAGTATTGTTAAATATCTCACAATACTAAGATAGGAAATATTTGGTCTTTTTTCGTAAAGTTTTGGAGAAATTATGTAATTGAAGTTAGCTTAAGCAAACATCAATATAATTTTTTAAGTGTTTCTAACAAATATGTTTATAAATATTGTCTTTATTGATATCTTTTCATAGTTATCTGTCAGGCGTTCATTCCCCTTAGCGTTATGACTGACTGGTATGATCTGTTATATTGACAGGGTGATTTATCCATAGAGATATTATTTATCCTTTCCAAGGTGCAGTCGAGGTAGTATTTCTTAAACAGCCACTCTTGTCAGTTACGTTTTCATTTCATCCGTTAATCATTTTATAGTCCGTGTAGTCCGGGTAATAGAGAAAGAAAAAGACAAAATAGTAAAAAATCAAATAACCTAACGGAAGCACGAAGGGGCTGATTTGATCGGCATCATACCACATTCACACACAGACCGCCGTGAAAACAGTGATTTAATGCCACTCAGTTTCGTATAGTTGAATGAAGAACCCAGATGCCTAACCCCCAACTTGTCTCCCGATTATGATAGCGAGAGATTCTACTTAGGGACTAGTGTCATAGACGCTGGCAAATTCTTCCTCAAGCAAATTTGTATAGGCCGCCATTCGTATTCTAGGGAAGAAACGCTAACCCCCTAGGGTAAACAAGACCTGTACTCCTTGAGGTCCAACCCCAATATAAATCCGGTTTTCTGCAATATTACTCTAATCTAAACAACGATAGTTTCACCGAACAACATGGGTACGGATCATGAACAGGGTATGAACTGTTACTTCATTTCAAACCTCATACCAAAAGATCTGTGTGTAAGGGAATCTTTCCTTATTATTCAGCAGGTATTCTTTTGTTGCCGTCTTTTAGGACGTTGTACATCGTTCCTGGATTAAGGGGCGAGTTAACAAGGAATTCTGGAGATCTTAAAAGTATCTTTTAGATTTTTCGAACGTCAAATCTTTATAACAAAGTCCAAGTGGGTACTCGAAAGTGGCGAACAACTGGTCCAAATATCCATCCGTAACGCGAAAATTTTGGGCGCTTTCAAAAGCAGTATTTAGCAACTTCTGCCACCTGATCTATCCATACATCGTTAATGACACTCTTACCAGTCCGAATAACATTAAAAAGTATGATATCTTTTCAATCTTATTCGGGATAAAACATTTGATATTTCTATACTAAAAAGAGATAAACTTTTGTTAGTTTTGGAAAAAACTATTGATGTCCTCTATTACGATAAAACAGATATTTTTTTTAATGATTATTATGTATCACATTGAAGTATTATCGGGCAGATAGTGGGCGGCTATCGACGGGGCGGTATACCAAAAATCACAGGTTTGAATATTTGTATATGGATGGCGAAGCTTCAGTTAAAAGGTAGTAAAAACTATTTGGCGAAATAAATATAAAAAATATACATATACGAAAAATATAATAGTGACGATGATTAGGAAAAATCTAAGTGATTTTCAGAGTGATCTAAAACTATAAAAATATATTTTTCAATTACTATATAGAGCTTAGCCAATTACTTTGTATTGACTGTCACAACCAATTAAATGTTTTAATTTTAGGGAAAATTACCTTTATGTAGCATTAAAAAAGCTTTTTGTTGCGAGGAGCGAGAGGGCCGGAAGTTTTTAACTCTCCCTTTCTTCTTTTTCCATGTTTAAACAATGAAAATGTAAGACATATTTTCATTGTTCCTTTTTTTCAACACACAACTTCTATTTCGGGGACAAAATGAATTTATTATCAGAAAGACCGTTTTTTGTCCTCTTAAATAATTAAAAAAATTGAACTTAGAAACGGTTAGTTGTCATTGAACTGTCATGCTAAATCTTTTAAAAAGTTTAATAATATTAATACATATACTTTTAATCGATTATATTGTTTTTGTAAATTTACGGAAGACCCGATTACCACTTATGTAGGGTAGAGCGGGGCTAGTTGAGCAGTTTTTCACTTAATCGGTTATAGTTCATCAACGATAATTCGTAATGGCTTATGATGCATACTGATGGACGAGTAATTTATCCCTTAGCTTAGTTTCCATAATAATTTATTTCTAATAAGTCGAATTTGGAAGCTACATGTATTTTAATGCAGAAAGTCAAGTATGCTCAACTTACCCCATATGTGAGGTAAGTTGAGCAAGGGTATGGGGCTAGTTGAGCACTTAGAAAGTTTACCCAAATCATAGGTCCTATGTTAGGTAGACTTACAATAAAATTCCATTTTGATAATTAACTTTTATTTATAAACTTATAGTGACAAAACATCAAATCTAAAAGTAGATTTCTTGGAATGATAAGGTAAAAACAGAATCTACAAAACAGCAACGTTTCTAGCTTAGCTTAACTATTAGAATCAGACTTTAATATTTGTGTAATTATTTTCAACATAGCTTATAAAATATATTTTTTAAGAAATCATTGAGTCACGTAGGCCGTTCTTTTTGGGCCATCTTATTTACAGTCCAAGAGGGTGGAACTTTATTGCCAAATGCCAGCACTCTCAAAGGTGACGAACGTCTTTTGGAGAATATCCATAGAAAATTGATACCGTTTGTAACAAGTATTTTTCAAAGAGTCTGCATGCGTGGCGGAAAATACTGACCTCGGCGTTGCATAACCCATGGACGTATCACCTTCATTTAATTTCTTTAAAAACCTTGATAATGTCATCCGTTTGATTCTAAATTATTTGGCAGTGGCATAGCCACTTTTTCCCTCTTCACTCACAGCTTTGTCAGCCCCATTTAAGTCTTGACTAATATGGGAACCTCTAGTAGTCTTTTTTTAAGTCCTCATGGTAAAGAAAAAAAACAATTTTTTTTTCATCGTGGGAATAGTTGGGCAACTGTAGCTCAACTAACCCCAACCCGAAATTTTAAAGCAAAAGTGAATTAATAAAAAACTGGTTAAAATTATATCCAGATTCTCTATAAATATCAAAACTGCAACAAATTTACCTTAGATTAACACTTGCCTGATTGAAAACGGATGAAATTTGAGTATCACAGACAAAATATCCCGGCTTAGGATGATTTTACTTTTTAATAACGAAATAAACAATGCGCTTGGGTACTTTTCTCGATCGCCCAGTGGCTACTTTTGTTATAGGGATGAATTCCTTTCCTGGAACCCCTTCTTTTCGCTATATGTTGCGTTCGCGTGCGGTGGATAGTTTTCGAGATATTTTGATTGCCCAACTTACCCATACGCTCAACTAGCCCCGCTCTACCCTACCTTACATAAAGATATAATTTTCAAACTATTTTCAATAAAAAATTAAGACAGGAACAAACTTTTTTATACATAAGATTAGTGGGTTAGCTCTACCAATAAACAATTGTAAATAATAAATTTCGTAATATTAAACCCGGAATCAAAAAAGGTTTGATATATTGACTACATCATACTTTTACCTAATATGAATAAACTTAAGATATGTAACATCTAGGTGGATCTTGCGTGTGGATAATAGCACTTGGGGTCTTTGCTGCTAATTGCTCTGGCGTGCTACTTGCGTTTCCGGTCTCTGTCATTCATTTATTGTTACATCGTCATATACAGGGTTATTTGTAATTAGTTGAGCACCTTTTGCAGGCAGCCCCTCTACATCAATCCTAACAACATTTGTTCTACGACTTTTTAAAATTATTAGTTTTAAAAATTTAGTTTTTCCCATACAAAATTTATTTATTGCCTCTAAACGTGCATTAAACTTGAGCAAAGAGAGGCATCGCAACTTGTCAAAATATGTGCCAAGGCCACGTGCATCGGGGCGCGGGGTGGCGGGGTGACGCAGCGGCGGCTATGCACGTTAGAACTTGATCATTTTCTAAGGTGTAATAAAAAATAGTATCGTTTTCAACTTTTATTTATTAAAATATTTTCTACAATAGTTGAAACACATATTGTCTAACTGTTTAAGAATCTAATGAAAAAACAAAATCTCCAATAGAAGTTGTCCACAAGTTGAATGTCTCAATATTTTTATTTGGTTTATGAAATAAGGGCACTGTAACGAAACCAAATAAATATTATTTTTACAAAACAATAACTTCTCTTTAACTTACTTTATACATATCATATTATCTCGTTTGTTAATATTTATATCATGACAATAAAACAATAAGTTACTTGCGAATTTCTTTAAGATGGCTCGTAACAGAAAAACGTCATAATTTTCATTAATATTAATTAATTAAAACGTAAGAAGTGAATCGACTGTTTCTGACGTATAATATTCTCATAGAAGAAACACATAAGTACCATAAAAACAGACAAATGTACACAATCCACTTTAAAAATAATAACTTTAGGCTTCTTAATATGTTGGATCGTCACTATATCACAAATAAAATTATTCTTCATCATGGTTTCTGCTGTTTCGAGTTGTTGTTCGTCCTAGGTATAGAAAAAAAGACCTTGTAAAGATCAGGACCCCAATGCTCCATTTCTCAGCTAAAACTCGTATTTCTTTTCATTCTTACTTCTTCTATTTCAGACAATCAATGTATTTTAAAAATATTATAAATTATATTTCATAATTTCTTCTTCATGTTATAATCTTGAATTTATTTATTAGTTTCAATAGCAAGTCCATAAAATCGTATTGTACAGTATGTAATTACAATTCATTATTTAATTATAAAACTCTAATCAGATAATTTTATTTTTGGTTAATGTAAATTGTGTTTTGTAATCCACATACTTGTCATTTTAATTATTTAGTATTTCCATAGCAACATGGTGTAAAAGAGATGAAGCTATACGAAAAAAACTGGCGCGCGCGTTTAACAGTTTCTGACTTTCGCTAGCCTGCCGCGACCTATACTTTAGACTGCTTACAAAATACAGAGTAATAAATAATCGAGGGAGCAAAAATTTTTTTTGTTCGTTTATTCTGAGTTATTTATCAAGATTTTTTAAAAGTCGTAGAACAAATGTTGTTGGGATTGATGTAGAGAGTCTGCCTGCAAAAGGTGCTCAACTAATTAAAAATAACCCTGTATAATGATAATAATAAACTCATCGTAGTTACTTTTTGTGATAATGACAAATTGTTTAAGAATTTATGAAAATTTGTATTATTATAAAATCCTTTAATTAGCTCTTATTATACTCGTAGATCCTTATCTGCTGAAAACTCTCTATCTCTCTCTCTTTCTCTCTCCATATATGAATTATCATTATATTATGTATATTTCACTTAGAAGACGATTGATCTTGATTTTTTTATCTCGGGTTCCTTTATTTGAATTTGTAGACTTCAAGAATAAATTTTAAAAAAAATTAATTATGATACATTTGAATTTTGTACCTATAACATTTTGGACATTTAATTTAATAATGTATTTAAATTTCCACAAAATGCAACAAACATTAGTGCAAATGACAATTCCTGTCATCTTTAAAAATTAATTACGTCATATTTATAACAATGTTTACTTATATCAATACCTTTATATATTAAAATTAGTATATAGTTATCATAACAGCAAATAAATAAAATATAACCCCGAGTCAGCGAAGTGACGAGGAGGCATTAACTTGACTTGATGTTACGGCCACCATGATTTGGAATGTTTAAGGATTATTTTATATTGACAATAAAATGAAATTACAAAATTCATTTCATTTTAATGCTAGAAATAAACTCAGATATTTTATACATTTAATATTATTGTATTAGTTAAGGTGATGCGCTTGGTATGAATCCTGCACCCTATAACTAGGTATATGTAACTACTTTAGTCACATTTTCGGTTTTCGAGTGGAAATCGGTGGGTAAGTGATACGCAATGTTGTTGTCTGTAGATTACTTTTTGATTATTTGCTGATTCTATGATTTGTAAATCTATTTATATTTGTGTTACAAAGTAACTACATTTAAAAAGATATAGGTTGGCATATCATTATTCTTGTGGGATTTTGGATTAGTTAAGGGGTTGGTCTCCATTTTCCAATACCACACGCATTTTAAGCTTTTTTTTTCTGTAAAATAACATTGTAATTTTTGTAATATTATATACAGTAAAACGTCATTTGTCATCAAACGTCATCAACGTTTAACCATGTTTGTCCGAACCCACAGAATATTTTTTGTAAACCCGGAGACGCGGAAGGAACGCAGCAAGGCAAAGGTTTCTATGTTACGCAAGGACGCAGGGGATTCCCCTGCAACAGCGTTGGAGACGTCACATGAGTTCTTATGTTAATTTAAAGATTTTTTTTTTTTTTTACATAACTACAAAGTGGAATATTTCTGAAACTAAACATTTCCGTAGGACTGAAATGGTGTCAAGAGAAAGAAAATCATACGGACGTATTGTAATGATTAGTCAAAAATTAATATTATTTAGCACAGTAAAATCATTGCTTATATAAGATTTTTCAATTGTTTTGATGAAAAAAAAAAATTTTTATTATATTTACGATAAAAATGGCAACTGAAATACATTAAATCGTCTCTTAGTATGATTACAAAATTGTCATAATCATTAGATAGAGGATTAGGTCGAGCTAGCTCGTATATGAACTAGATCAAAATTAATGCATATCGTATGCGGGCTGGCTCGACCAGTAGTTCCAAAATCTCAGAAAAACATGATATACCCATTCAAATTATTATACAGTTCGTGAGAGTAAGTCACAACCATACCGACAAAGCCCTTCTAAAACATATAAAAAAATAAAGGTGTTACTGATGGTGAACTTACTCTAAACACAGGGCTGTGGTTAGGAGGAATGCGGTCCTGGCGGCTGGGCGCCGCGCACCCTCCTCTCATTTCACGTTTCTCAGAAGGAAATTTTCAATCATTTCTCCACTAGTCAACTGTCATTGGATGCAATATCGAAGAACATTAAGCCACTTCAATAATATCCAGCAAGAACTAGTGAGACGGGTCTCAAAGAAAACTTAATCGTGATTTGTATCTAACATGTATCTGAAGCAAGCTACGGTATTTGAATTTTGAGTTCGTTTTAGCTAGTCATCGTAGAATCTTTTGAAGATAACCATCAATTTTATTTTATAACAGCATTTCGTAATTTACATCGCGTTTTAATAATGTTGTAGTGTAATGTTTTGGTCTGTTGAGGTTTCCCAATAACAATTAGAGCGATAAAATATTTTAAGACCTGCTATAGAAATAAAAAATATTTCTAATACACCTACAAAATAATTATAGTGTGACAACAAAATTTACACCTGCCAGCATACAACTAACGAATTATGTTTGGGAAAACCCAATGAAAACCCCAACATATCACGGGACCGGTTTACAAAACAGTTATTCCGCAATGCAAAGCATATATATATGTACTTCTAATTACATATTACATTTAAAAGTTTAAATAAATTTAAAATTATAATTGTATATATATAACCTTTTTATATTTTATTATATTTCTGATGGACCGTAACAAAACTTACTCATAGGCTACACAGTACACCTAAGGTGGGATAAATACGATCCTGATATAATTTAAATATGACACAATAATCACACCTTTTTTATTGCATAACACATTAATGGCGTTATTACGCATAAATAAAGAAAATAAATTCACAACACGTTCAAAACATAATATACATATATTCAACACTGAAATCCCGTCAGTTATAAAGTAATAAATCTCAGTGATGTAGCTCGCGATTGAAGTATGAGTGAGTTCTGAAGGGCAAGGCCATGGGGTCATTGACCGTCTATTTAAGGACGCATCACTCGCTCAATGGCGTGCCGCGTACTATAGAAAATAAAATGTATTTCATTTATAATTTGAAAATAAAGAATAATGGCTGAAATGGAGTAAATATACATATATTATTATAATATAATAATACCTATATTATATTTAAGTTACGATTGTGACAGTCGTAAACTAAATGAGTTCTAGAACTGTCAATATTATTCTATTATTATTGCAATTAAATCAAAATGGATACAATGAATTCGTAAGTATTTTAGATACCTACCTATGGTATGTTTGGTTGTAATATTGTATAATGTTTCTATTTTAATAATTTTCAAGTTATTAATTATTTGCTTTTTTTACTTCTTCTTTTAACATGTTAAAAGTTGTGTTGTCAATGAAAAAGCATTTTTATCGTTATTTCTTGCAGTATTAAGTACTTGGTTTTTATTACCTTACCATGAAATTAGTCATCATATAAAATATGCTAATTAAGCAGGTATTTCAAATTGTACTCAAACAATTACATAACATAAAAATATTTTATGCACACGCCACATTAAAATGGCACCCGCGGACAAGCTACGCCATAAATAAAATAAATGTAACAAGAAACGACCTTTAACTATCACTGGCCAGTAATTTTTAAAATTTATGAAGATTTATGATATTAACATTACACACCTCGCTGTTCGAATTTAAAACTAATAACCAATTTATACAGAAACCGTAATTTATTTGAACTAAACGACTATTAGAGCGTAAGTGAAATTTGATCTCGTCCAAAATGATTAATCTTTTATTCTTTAATTTCTTAATTATTTTTCTTTCTAGTTTTGTTATTCAAAAGTCAGTACTCTTGAAACAGTATCATTTTGTTATTGGAATAACTATTATAGTTTCCAGTACCAAGTCAGACAATTTCATGAATATAAAGTTTCTAAAAGACAGAAAGAGATAGATAATAATTATACCAAGTTTTATAATAACATGTCGATAGAAAGAGAATTTTATTTAATATCATAAACCTTTGCAACAGAGACATGGTTATAAAATAAATAATATTATATAACCTTCAACATTTCTATAAGTTTTTATTTGAGTTGCACAACTCAGATTACTACCTGACTATACATAAGGATCTAAATTGAATATCAAGTGGCTACAAAAGGCGAACGAACACGGAAGCCGTAGTTCCCACACCTGATCATTAGCTGTTCCAAGGAAACTCTCAACTCCGATGGGAATGAAGCTATTAATGACACTCACTATAAGATTCTTTTCTCTGTAACATGAGCTATCTTGCTTCTGTTTTATACTCAAACTATACTTAGCTTAGCAATATTTATGCTATACTTGTCTTACCTGACATCTATTATTATATCATATATGCTTGCTATTTTTATATTTATCATATACATAATGAATATTCAATATCCAAAAAAAAAGATAATTGTGTTTTCTATTACTCTTAAAATTACATTTAGGAATTAGGTTATTTAAATAAATAACAGGTTGGAGTTCGGTTCTAAAATGACGCAGTTGTCACACAAACACGCACACATCGAAAGTGTCGGTAAAACATCAACGGTTAACATTATCAAGAAATCTAACAACAATTACATGGAACGATTCCTTCCTAAAAATGTACTCTGCTGTCGTGCTTGAAACTCGAAACCATAACCTATGATTATCATTTAAAATATTTTTCCTGAATCGTGTGACCATGTATATGGTTAAAAGCGAGATATTTTTGAACAATTAAACTTTTAAAACATTTTTTTATTAATACTTTAAATAATAAGGTTTGCTGAATACTAACGTAGAAAACAATTTAAATATATCTATTATAATAATTGATAAGCGAATGACGCACGAGCTCAAGCGCGGATACAGGAAAATCCGTTGAACGACAAAAAAAATGTAAATGTATTTATACTTAAACAAAACTGTAATTATGATAAAATATCATACTTAATATCAGTGGTACGAATAAAGTTATTTTAAGACGATTAGAAGCACTTGATTTTTACCAATATATATACCACAGTACCTACTTAAGTAGGAGGGCGGAAACCGGAAAGTAAAGGTATAATTAATTTATTTATTTAATTTATTTATTGCACCCCCCGCAGAATTTGCATCGGCACTTGCAAATGAAATTAGATTGAATGATTATGATTATAAACACACTTTTTACAGTAACAGACCATATTATTATTAATAAATAAAAAAATAACCAATGAATAAATATAATTTACATATTCCTATGAAAAGTTACATCATGGTGTAACTACTCTGTGACACATAATGCATTTGATGACGGTTAAAAAAGTTGCCATCAAGCTGTTTGAAACATCGTTGAGTTGAAGTCCCCTAATTGCGCTATTATTTATATAAAATATTGTGTATTATACTTGCTAAACCATGATAATTTTATATCAAACATTAACATGTTCATCAGATGGTAAAAAGTAGAATTAATTTTAATGTAATAGTAACATGCAATGTAATGTTACATTGACCATTGGTTGCTTACAAACACCTCGCTAAAGACATTTAAGACTTATAATAAGTAGTTGAAACAATGATTGCTTTAATAACTAATGTGGATTTCTTACGAGATATTAACATTAACAATGATTGCTTTAATAACTAATGTGGATTTTTTACGAGATATTAACGAAACATTTGGACATCGGTGATTTTTCTAACTAAAGTGTTAGAAGTTTACTACAATCGGATGCATCAAGTCTTTAATGCTTTTTAGTATCGACAAGCTCTTTACCAAACTTTTAATTAACCTTTTTAAAGTCTATGGGATTTTTAATTAAAAATTATTCTCATTGCAATATGCGATCATGAACAATTTTATCTATTGATCAATTACGCAAAAAAATGCGGAAGATGCCAACCACAAAAGCACATAAAACCGGTAAGATGAGATAAAACCCCTTTGAGCAAGGTACTGGCAGTTGCGGGTTGCATAAAAACCAACTTCATGTTTTAGTTGACACTGTGGTTATTCGCACAGATCCAAAGTATTAAGTAATCAAATGATATTATTAGTATAGTCTGTACTCTGTACCCTTTTATTTTTGTTATTATAAATAATCATAATAATTTTAGATAAAATATATTTCATGTTTTATCATGTCAATTCAATAACCAGTAATGTTCAATAATCTGACTTAGTCAGGAATTCAAGTCAAGCAATCAAAGACCACACACATTCACACCTCAGTCGTAAATTTTACGATTGCAATACAGCGCTGAGTTGGATTCTAATTAAATATGACTACAGAAATCAACTCAATAGTAATTCTTTAAATAATGTTTATATTAAATGTAGTATTTATTGTAGTAGTAAGTAGCTGAAACTTGTAAGTTTTACCGTTTCTGTAATAGTTGTCGTTTTTGTCTATCACATGCATCTATGATACATGTTTATGTATTATAAACATTTTTCACTCATAAATTTGGTTTTTACCGGAGACAGATTATATATTATTGCATACCTTTTTTACATACCTGTTTCAGCTTCCCGGACATTTTATTTGAACAATTTTGACACAAGAACAATTAAAAAATGACATAGTTTAGATTCTAAAAATATTTAATTTTATTTATTTTGTTACCATTATTACATAACAAGTTCTCATTTTGAGAAATAACAGAACTTTATTTGAACGAACCGTAACAATAATAAATTTAAAAAAAACGTGAAATTTGTACTCACAAAATGACAATATCATTCCAGACAAAAATATAAAATTCGAATCAATTCTTTATTGAACTTGCAAAACACGACTTTATATAGTTTTTCATAAATCATCAGGTAGGTACTATAAAAAATCTTAAGACATTTAAATTTTCTTTTAGATGACTCTTTTGTTAATGCTTATATTACGGAGAATTAATTTAAGTAATAAACATTTAAAATTCTCGGAGAAATAAAAGCAATAACATTTTAGCTCTGACATTTAGCTTAAATTAAAAAACGTAGTCATAACCTTGTATAATATTTTGAGTAGTCACAAGCACAATTTACGTTATATTGTCAAATGACGTCACATAGAGGCCCCTGGCTATATTGTTTCGTTTTACAATGATTACTGAACTACAGTATTGTAAACTTACAATGCCATAAAATACTACAACCACAAAATGGTCAATAGAATAGGTTGAAACATGGAATTGACTATTCTATTAAATTGCTTTGACAGTTCATAAATTTGATTTGTCAAACCTTAGCATTTAGTAAAACCTTGTTGATATTTTTATTAATATAAAACAAAGTAATACATTTAGTACATTTTGTTATTATTTTGTATACAATTGTTTGATTATTTCTTATGGTACAACATTGTATAGAGTTAGAATAATCAAATCAACCCTTGTCGTAAGGCGAGGGCTGTGCCGGCGCACGCCTCAAGATGGCCGACAAGGTTCAACGCTCTTCGTGACTCAGCGTTGAAGATCGTTCTGTCGAATTTTTTCGAAGGTCACGCTTGTTCGAGCCTATCTTATAATACGTTGATCCGATAAGAATAAATTCTATATATATCATAAATTCATGACATAAAAAATTGTTATAAATAAATTAGTTGCACATATTGAAAATAAATATATGTATCCGATTTGAATTACAATATCGGAATATATAAATCGTATATACTTATTAAAGTTAGAAACATTCAATTGAAAAACATATTCGTAGCTGAGAAGTAGTTCTTACTACCTCTCATCTCATGGACAATTTACTTCATCGCTATACGCAATGGCCAATGAGTTACTGTCGAGTGTCGACTGTCGAGTACGGACTACGGAGTAATGATGCGTACCTCCTCCCTTCCCTCCCCCCCCCCCATCGGTCCCCATATTTCTAGTTTACTTGCGAGTTTGACGGATCGTCTCCTTGTTTTTCTAGTTTTAAACCTCGTAAGCCTGACGAATTGACCGCATGCCGTGACGGCTCCAAAATTAAAAGATAACTGAAGAGAATAAAGGAACAAGATACCTTTTGTTAATTGAGTTGCCCTTAAAAAATATCTATATATTTTAGGCTTACACTTTGTATTTCTCTATGATCTCGAAAGTTTGACAGCACGAAAAAACAATAGCAGTGACCACGTGGCGGCATTTACAATTATTATATGTGGCTCAAATTCCCAGAAGGAATCCGCTGGTTGCCGCTAGAATTTACGATGTAGCATCCATTTGAATAAATTATGAAGTTTCACTTATTAAAAAAAACTGAATAAGTAGGTACAGATGTAAAAGGGAAAAAAATCATAGACAATTATTTTGAGAATTACCAAACCTTTATGAAAGAGCAAAAGAAAAAAAAATTATAAACATTGAAGTTTATAACATAGCGTTTATAAAAAGTTTATAAAAATCAATAATATTATAACTACTTATTTCTTTAATTTTGTCTTGCTCGTCTGTATTTTAGTCAATCATCGAATTTCCGTAGATTAGGTACCTAAAAATTTAGCACAAATTATAGTATGCCTACATTATAACAAGTATTTAGTTATTTGATTATAAAAAATAAATAAAGAACAATTTCATATAAACTCAATGACTTCAGCATAAAACTTTTTAATACCCACGCTGCATTGCGTATTTAAAAGTAAAATCACTAATATTTAAAATTATTTCATAACATTCTTTCGACACTACCTCTTACCATTTAATTAATTTGTAAATATAATTATTTAAAAAACGGGAATTATCTTACAAAAAAGGTATCACATTGGTACTTTTTATTTGCCTGACGATTTACGATACCCTTTTCGTAAAAGTAATTCCCGTTTTTCAAATAATGATGTATTATGTACCGCGAGCTTGATAGATTATTTATAAATACATATAATATACTATATATATGTATTTATAAATAATCTATCAAGCGGATACAGTTGTGTAAAAAAGCTTGTATAAAATTAATGAATACCCAGCATATATTGCGGAAAATGTCAATCCGATATGTAACATAAAAACACAGAACTAAGAAAACAGTAACAGAAAACGATATTATTAAACAATATATAGACTTTATTTCGATAAAGTATAATCAGAAGTGGCAGAAGTATTATTATATATATTTATTGAATGAAAACCAAGTAGCTACTCATAAATTAACATATTATATATAACATAGTATACTGAGTCACCTCTGCAAATTATACAACAATAACTAGAATAAAAGAGTGTCTATAAATATGTATAGGTATTCCTCATCACTTATTTTGTTATTTGGACTTTGAAATTATAAATGATTTAATTCAAAACTTTCTACTTATATATTACATTTAACGATTTGATGACAGTGCAATAATACGTAATTTGAACTTAGCTTACTTTTAAAGATACCTAGTCGAATCCACTCAAAAAGGTTCTGGAACTTATACTTGTACTTAAGTATAAATATATATTATAATACGAAAAACTTATATTTTTGTAAACTTACAAAATACATACTTTGATCACTATTTCATTATGTATAACTAATATAATATCCATTAACATTATATTATTATAAATTGGTGATACACCAGATTTTGTCAGAAGCCAAAACAGTGTTTCTGCTTTATTCTAAAAAATGCGAAAGATTTCTATAGTTACAAATGTAAATAATTATCTTATAGGCTGACTAAGGTACTAAACTATATCAACATTTTATAATTAGTTCATAAAAGAAAATTCAGATGAATCATATTTCCTATCTCTCTCAAAGTAAGAAAATTTGATTTCTCTGTTATTGTCACCGAATCATTTCCATTTCGGAATTTTTTCGATTATCACAATGGGTTTGTTATAATTAATATTTAAGTATTAGGTACTATTTTATATTATTACAAAATAAAACTGATTGATAGATCTTTTTTTGCGATGTGCTTTGATTATTTTTTTAATCGTATAAATTCCTCCAAGTATGCTTTTACATTGATATCAAATATAAAAAATCTCATTTAAATAAGCCTTCGCTTTATGAAATATCCTTCGAGATGGAGTTTATTTATCCGGGCAAGAGTTGTTCCGGCATGTTTATGTACTCACACCCTATCACGTAATGTAGGACATAGCGTTGATAGAATTTGGTGCATAGCGTTCCGACTTTGTCTTTGTCTTTGGGAAAAAACCAGGTTGATAAATTATTTTATAATGTTTGTGTTTGGGAAAAGAAATAATTAATAAATAATGTTATGCTTTTATAGATTAATAAATCTTATCTTATAAAAAACAACGTTTGTAGGTTCGGAGTTGATATAAAATCTTACTGATTGCCGAAAACTTACTGAGCGTTGTAGGTAAAATTACAAGGAGGGAAGGAAACAATAGGAACATTTTTTGAAATATTTAACTATGTAAGTGAAACGTCTAAACCGCAGGAAATAAGTGTGCGGAAATAAAAGAAAATCTGTCAATGAATAACTAGTCAATGTAATAACCCAAAAAAATAACAATATAATAATAATAACAATTACCGAGATATCTCTCTATCTCGTTTGTCTTCACCTCATTTATTTAATGATTTCATCCCAACAGTACTTGATAACATCAAGTTCAATCTGAAGTCAATCAATCAACTTTAGACACCGAAAAACCTTCACCTACAAATTCAGTGAAAGAAAGTACCTAATTAAATGTAACATGAAAGCTATTTAGATAAAATCTCTTTGAAATCAAGTTTTGTTTTAATAAATACATTTGCAGGACAGGTAAATGAAGGCAAAAGGAAATTGAAAATTTATGAAGTGACAGACAATCGGTCAGTATTATAGTAATATTTATGGATATCGTTTTAATTAGATTAGTTTGATTTGGTTTATTGTTATATTTTGATTTCACTGTAATTAGTTTTTGATTCCCATTTACCGGAAAAAACTTATGCATACGCCTAATAGTGGCTAAGCTAGTTCTAATTTATTCTCATAGTAGGGCAATACTATAATATAAAGTTAAAAGAATATCCATGTAGTTTCTTGCCGGTTCTTCTCCTTGGACTTTTTGGAAACGTTAAATGTAGAATCTAGATTCTAACATTTCATAAGTATTAGAAATAATACTTTGACTTTGTTACTAAGGCGACAAATTAATATCCGAAAAAGTTTAACACGGAAGATCAAACTTAGGTAAGTAGTAGTAGTACACGCACAAGTCCGTGTTATATAAAAATATAAATTTTAATGAATATTCAATTTTATTATTTTTTATATAGTAGGTATTAGAGTTTTAGAACGAATTTAATAGCGACGAGGAATTCGATGGTATGCGCATTTTTAATGATTAGTTCTGGGTGTTTTTGATTAGATTTCGGCTTTTATTTAGGAAGTTGGGAATGATTCGACGTGACTGGACGGATTCTCTTCAGTTCTTTTGTTTGTAAGCTCTAGTGAGGTACTGTCGTTATATCGATAAATTATCGCATATATATTTTTATTATTTCTACATACTGACAATTTTATATCTGTTTCACTTTAATGTTTCTAATTTCCTTATGAAGTTAAAAAGTACTTATCCAATGACATTTCACATACAGGTTTTACCACACCATGTGTATGTTATCAAGTTACGTATTTTAATATATGCATATTATCAAACTTTTCATTCAAATCGGTTCGTCAATGAAAATAAAACTACAAACGATAAAAAGAGCGCGGGACTACGTTAAGACTCGTAACGCTAGTGCCCTACGCCGGTTACTATGAAACCGGTTCTCGCAGCCCTTGAGTGCCGTGAAATAGTGAAACATTCTGTTACAAATCACACAACCAAATTTCAACTGTATAGTTTTTGTAATAAAATCGATATTTCTATGTGCATGTGGTACAACTAAACAAGTTGTAAAGGCTATGTTACAAATTACTCAAACAAATTTATACTGTATCTCATTGTAAATAAGTTCGTTAATCGTATATGTGTATGGCATAACTAAACAAGTTGTAAAGCCTGTACAATGTTCCACGTGCAGATACCATCGTTCGTCTTCGTCTATTTTGGCTTGTAGATCGACCATTTTACGTAGACATGTTACAGACTCTACAAATGCATAAAGTGTAAAAACTAAAATTCAAATAAATCGTGACTTCGTGGGTCAAGTTATTTTTGTTCATAGATGCGTCTTTGTGTTCAGTGCCAACGCTGGATAAAAACGTATTATACATACCTAGATAAAATTATTTTAGTTTTACACTGTTTTTATACAACCTCAGCTTTTTCCGAGGTTGATCTACTACTTTACCATTTTATTTTAATTTATAAAAGTATAAACGATACTTTAATTAACATTAAAATAAAATACATTTAGTTTTAAAAAATAACCTTAAATTGTTATTTTAATAATTGTATGATAGATATATAATAAAAATGAGACAGACAAGACGAAGCTTCTTAGCAATCCATGGATTCACCGTGCGGGTGCCGGGCCCATCGCGTTGCAAGGAGAGGAGTGCAAGCAGTGCCTGGGACTTGCGACCCAGGAGTAGGTTTAAGGGGCCCCTTTATTATGCGCAAAAAACGCTCACCTTCACCCTCCACACTCCTCTCCCTACCTAACCAAATTTGGAAAGAACCTACTAATGCCGCCTTTGAAGTACGTTCTAGAAATGAACCGATGCTTGTTCTAGATAGGCCTAGATCTTTAAGTAGGCTATAGAGAGATTTTGCTGTTATACCTCTCGCTCCCACTTCTACCGCGTACAAACTAACTATAAATTTATTCCTGATCAGTTCGTTGGTTAGTTCGTAATACTTATTGAGCTTGAATGTGTGATCCCTTGGGATGTTTGTTTCCCAAGGAACAGTAAGCTCCACAAGTATCACGCGCCTCAGTTACTTATTTTCCGTTTTCCTATGAAACTTATGTGATAATCATTTAACTATACATATAGTCTATTGAATTATACATGTACCTACAGTAAAACATTATTCCGGAACCTGTTTTACAGTACAAATACCTAATAATAAAAAGACGAGAGTAACTTTTGAATTATCACAAAATTGGAAACAAATTTGAATTTAGTAAGTTTTAGTTACGGTTTAATTCTTAAACCCTCAGTAAAAGACCGTTACCGGTTAATTATTATTTGGTAATCAACTTACCCCACCCTTATACTCCTAGAACTTCCCATTTATTTAAATTAGTAAGCGCCACGTGAACGACATTTAACACTAATTCAAAGTTTGAATGATTATGAGGGTTGCCACAAAAGTAATTTAAAAAATCATTGCATGTTTTTAAAATTTTATTTTATAAGGTCAGACTAGGTATGTGACATCAGACTATTATATAATGAACATAACAGTGGGCGTATCAATCTTCTATAGTTTATATATATTAATAATTTACTGAGTAATTGTAAACCAAATTCCAGGTTTCACTTCTTCTCATTGTAAACTTTAAAATTGTCAAATTTCGTTATCTCTTTATGTATTAATATAACCAAAAATCAATATTTATTTCAACATTTATTTTTTTATCTCCATTCGTTCTTAAACCGTTCATCAGTTTGCAAACTTGAGTGACATGTCCTAGCTAAAGTTTTTGTATTGGTACCACAGACTTGCTCGCGTATTCATTGTTAAGAGAGAGTGCGTAATAAGAGTGTACAAACATATTGGTTAAACATTTAATAACATACCGGATAATATATATCAATAATATTTATGAAACAATATTGCTTATAAAGTTGGATTTAAAGGTATAAAGTATAAAACTGCTTTGTGGTTAATAGCACTATTACAAATAAATGTATTATTAGACTAGATAATTTAATATTATCGACACCACTTTGTACACAGCAGGTATTATCTTAATATTCCTTTAAATGATTGCTTTCTTGAAAACTAAAAAAGATAAATATTCAGACAACAATTATGTCCAGACCAGTTAAATTCATAATTAACTTAGCAGTAACCAATTTACATCTGCTATGAAGTTAATACTAGTAAGTAATAATAACTACTAATTACAATGTATGTCTGAGACCACTTTAACCCTATCCCACTCTCCTATCTGGGGCTAATTTTACCCCCTACACTCCCCCAAATTCAAATTTTAAATTTTTAGCAATCACTTTATTCTATAAGCGAATCTTATCTTTAACCTTTTGGACTATGATTTTCCTTCTCGAATTTGAGACAAAATATACATTTAATTATATAATAAATTTATATCAAAGCCCTAATAATAATAAATCTGAAATAATCAAACCAAATAGTGCAATGAACCAATATTAGTTAAATTAAAACAGCGCGTGGACCCGCATCAAACATATCTGCGGGTAGATTCATTTTCTCTCACCCCGTCATTAGGCGACCCTCATGTTTAACTTTCACACACATATTATACAAAACATTTCTCTGATAAGATCAGACACTATTATGATTATTACCTGCTAGATTCACTTCTTTATTATTTATTTATATAACTTTGATTTGCATAATATACAAAAGAGGATATTGCTAGACTTGCAAAACAGTAAAAAATATATATGTAAGACTATGCATATAAATATACATATAATAATATAAAAAGATAATTATTCTTTCAATTGTATGTTTAATTATAATTTTAATTAAGATAATTTGTAAAGTTTAATTTTAATTGCAAATCGATCGTTCAACTCGACTTTCCCGAGTTTTTAAATGTCGACAATAGCACTCGCAACACGACTAGTTTTTGTTTCACGATCTTTTTCACGTAGAAAAATACTTACATTCATTTATAATATACAAATAGCAATTAAAACATAATTAAAAATAAACTATCATCGTTAGAAAATATATCCCTAAATTCAATCTTAAAATTCCATATACCTACCTAATACCGTAAAAATTTCGTCAACAATAATATCCTTCTTTATTTTATGTAATGATATATAACAATGAGGGATCAATCAAGTTTGCTTTACATAATCTTTCTCATATTTTATATAACTCTAAACTTATAAAGTTATTAGTAGGTACATAGATATCACTTTTCCTTAACTGATAGCTACATTATTCTTGTGACCTGTTAATTGAGTATTTACAATTGACAAGTACTTGTGATTTTTTATATTTATTCTTTATTTTGTGATAAAGAGTTGTGTTATAATATAATATAATAAAATCCGAATGAGTTGTTTAAATTGTTCGGAGCCAAGATTTAATTTTTAAGTGTTTACCAATATTTCTTCATTTATATTTGTAAAAAGGTATTAATTACAATACTTATAATCTGACCATTGGATTCTTATTGTCACAATGTTGAAATTACAAAAAGTGAGGCAATTGTGAAGTACCAATTAGTCGGTAGTCGCGGTCAGTGAACTGATTTTCCACTCGGTAGTACTTGTATTGAAACTGACCGATTTGTTCTACTGACAGATACTAGCCACCATTCTCAGTTTCCTTTATCTTCAGTGTTAATTAAGTTACTGGTCTCTGTCAAATTGATCTCTGGTCAAAATAATAATAAATAAAAATAAAAGCAGATGTGAATAATGGTAGAATATTAAATATTGGTAGAATGGAGACCCGCACTAACAATTACAGCTTGTATTGAATCTCGCTTATTTCGTAATTCAATCTCGGTTTAAGCCCTCAAGACAAACTACACGCCAGAGATAGGCACGCTGTGTTATCTAACGTTGAAGAACATTTACAACAGCTGAGCCGTGTTTATTTTTGATTTATTGACACTGAAAACTAAGGATCCAAATATCACGTTAAACTTTAGAATAATCCTTATATTTAGACGCTACAAGCTCCTACTAAGTTTTATCATATTAGCTTAGTTCTATATACAAATATTATTTCACGCGGTGAGTAAATATGATAGACGACTGTTTTCAATTTGTTTTAAAGTAGAGGTTATTGTCACATTTTGGAAAACGTCAAGCATTGTTTCCCGCTTTCTGTCGCAAGGCGGGAAATGTCAAATTATGGACGGAGTCGGAAACACGCGGCCTACCAGAACATGACGAATCATGAGCGGGCTGCAACGCGGTCCCGTAATTATTGTGGACAAGGTACTTTTTGCCGCTGACAAATAGGAGCGTGGAATGACTCCGAAGCTTTGTGGCACTAATGGTTCTCGTGAAGAAGCGAGCTCTAATATTAACTATTTCTTTTGTGAGAAGCTTGGTTTTGCTTTTCGTGCCTTTAGGGGGCAACGACCTCCCCTTTATTTGTTACATTACTTGAGCGTTAATATGAATCGAATGGACACTGTGATGGGCTCAAGTTTCCTCGCCCCGTCCGACAGCTTTCTGCGTCACGCGAGCTTTGATGGACATTAAATTATTTATAGACAGTTTACAAATTTAAACGATTTGTAAATGGTCTCAAATGGTAATAAAATTATTGATCGCTGTTATCCTATTACATAGACCTCGTTACCACATTATTAATACTTTAAAAAGTCGTACAACTTTATTTATATAGGTGATTTGCATAAACATGAAGTCTACAAACATTTCACTTGATGTTTCACGAAACTGTTTGTTAGTTTTGTTATTTGTTATTACAAAAGAATAATTGTAAAAAAATTATATTATTTATTTAATTGTACTGTAAATAAAATTATTCATAAAAATAACAAGGTTAACAAAAGAAAGTTATTAGTTATTATATATTCTCATGGATGGTAGGTGGTAGGTACCTGTAGGCAGCAGAGCGTGAAATTAGAACATTACTGTCTTATCTGTTTTATTATGTTTAGTCTATTTTGAACAAAAAATATTTGTAAAGAATATAATGTTATTCTTGTCTTTTTGACTGATTTATAATAAATAACATGAATATGACCCTTTAAAAATAAATAATAAGCAAAAAACTACAATAAAAGGACTAAATATTTAAATAAACACATTAAAATAAACTTACCATTTCGTTACGTTTGAAGTTTTTGATCATTAAACGACTACCAAAAAAGGCAGTGATCTTCATTTCGTATTCTTTTTTGGTAATATTATCTCAGATTGATACAATTTAAGTATCTGTTTCACAATAATGAGAATACCGCTTAATAATTTGAACTTTAATCATTAGAAATACCTATACTGTTTGCGTGTTTATACTTAGATCACAGTTATAAAGACGTGTATGCATTACGTAATTAATATAGATTATATATATTTATATGTCATAATCTTTTTGCTATCAATATGTCATCTAAGTCTTAGGACGTCCCGTAAGTATATCCCGTAAGTTCAAAATGTAGGTACATATTACCGAGTCTCGTTTAGTTAGTAGAGTTTTGTGCCTATCAATAGTTTGCGACTTTACAATTAACATTAAAAACACAGACTAATGAAATAAATTATGGACTTAAATTATTTTGTTCAATTAAAAGGGTCTCAGATAGAATATAGTTAGCTATAGATACTTATATATCAATTATTATTATTTATATCACACTATACAAATATGTTGAACATGATTTGACTTTTCGAATACCTATAATGTTCTTAAAGACAACTTTTACAGATTAAATATCAAATAAGTCACTTATATATTCGTTTTTATAAACTAGTAACTTAATTATTACAATTTAATAATAATAGATCACAATAACTTAGTTCTGGTAGACGTTTGTGTTATTTATTCAAAATAAAATCAGCTTCTTTAAGAAGATTGACATTACAATTTAACTTGCTAATATTGGTCAATAGGTAAAAGTTTGTGTGGCCTGAAATATAACATCTAAGTTAATAAAACCGTTTAAGTCCGTTGTCAAAACAATTATGTTAAATGAAGCTAACAAACTTTTCGACACCTGAGACAATTTAATAAATATCACGTTAAATTTTCAGAGAAATTGGCGCAACATGAGATACTGCGTCGGTGGTCAACGGCCCTAGGCGACCATTTTGTTAAGCGACCTTCTAGAATCTTCTAAAGGATGCAGATCTTTTTATGTCACCTAATTAAAAACGTTAATTATTAATTATTGTTTTGAACTAAATATATCTAATTAATTAATACAGTAAAGAAATAAAATTATTTATTTATTTTACTGTTGATTTTCAAACAATTTTATCGATATTTTTACTCAATGTAACAAGTAATGTCAGTCACCATTGCTCGATCAATCGTCGTAAAAATGGAGTTAAGGAATTATATATCTTAATTGCAACTAATTCGAGTCATAGTCGCTTGACAGTTATTACGAACATGATCAGGTTTGTTGCCATGCAAGATCTAAGTTATTATATTTATATAAGTATTGTAAAATACTTGTAAGAAATAAGTTAAAGGTCGTTTCTTTGTGACTATTACATATTCTTAGTACATTCGGAATGTTTATTGGAGACCGGTTTGAAATAAAATTGTATACGTTTAGTAATTATAATATTAAGCTATGTTATAACAAAGTCATGTTTTTATTTAATTAATTTAAACGTAAGTATTCGATATATATATTTTTATCAAAGTAGTAAGCGGCTCATATGTTTTATTTAATTCTTATTGACAAATTTCCACTACCCGTATTGAAACACCAGTCGTACCTATAAGTATGCGAACGAATAAATCAATAACATTAGGCTTATATAACTTATTATAGGTCAGTTGAGCATTTATATGTATTGTGATATTATTAAGAACAGTTTATAAGAATCAAGTATTTGATATTAGCCATTAAGGTCGCGGTAAACAAGAAATTCTCTAAATGTCGATGTTTGAGATCTGCATAAGACCTTTAAAGTCCAAATATTTCTTGGGTATATATTAAACTCTCCTGTCAAATCTACTGCTTTGTAATTTAACTGCCTTTAATAAGTCTTATAGGTTATGTACATATTTTCAAATTATTAAAAATAAAACTGTATAGTTCCCTTTTTGACAAATCTAACATCCGAGTTTGTTTCATAATGTTTTGCCACCAATTGTTGACATTTCGTTTGACTTAAAAATTACGAGTATTTTTACAAGAATGGTAACTGGTGCCATAAAATTGTGTGTGTGTAAGTCAGTATCTATATATATATTCTGCATATGTAATTGAGGGAAGAACCATTTATCGTCATTTAATAATTATTAGTTCAATAAGAGATTGAACATTTATGGTTGGTCTTTAATTCTAGTTTTTAATTTTAGAGTAAGGACATAAATATATAGACCTTAACTTAGCTATAAAAAAGTTTAAATGTATATATTCTAGTAGTAAGTAAATGTAGATATTCAAGTTAAGATTTAAGGTGAGCTGTTACTCAAGGGTGTACTTGGCATAGAAGCAGTCTTTAGAAAAACGATATTCATTGCATTGCACTTCTTAACCGACTTTACTTTTAGGAGAAGTTTATCGAAAATCGGTACATTTTGTTACTAGTTTCCAGTGACTATATCTACATAATTACAGAAGAGTTATAGCTAGCACATTCGACATACTAATCCATTTCAAAAGATAGTATTATTTGTCTACAAACTATCTTTTTGTATAGGCATTAAAATGATTATTGCAACCTATCTTTAAAAAATATAAAATACAAAAAGGTTATTTCAAAGACAGTGTCAAAGACTAATATGTTCTATCAGTTATTATTACATAAATAAAGATATCCAGCCACAATTCTTTATTATATAATACATTGCACATGTTACACATTACAACCTTTTATTTGTAATTTTTTCCTCAACTATTATATAAAGTTAGCGATTGTCATTAGTGGTATCCATTTTGTTTTATAAGACAAAATGTCAGATAACTTGTATCTCTATGAAGTAAATCTTTCTCATTGGCTTATCCAACATAAACATACTCGATTTACTCATAAGGTAAAAGGGGAATCTTTAATGGTATAATTATAATCATTCGCAGGCATCGGTAATTCCTTAATTGGTCTACTAATATAATAAAGCCAAAGAGTTTGTTTTTTTTCGCGGACTAATCTCTGGAACTGCCAGTCAGATTTTAATAACTCTTTTTGCATTGGACAGGATATTTAATGTGGAATGTTGTAAGACATAATATCACACCGATCCTTTTAACCAGTAATAAAAAATGCCTTTTATAAATTATAAAAAAATCTTTGTACATCTACAAATTTCTTTAAAAGGCGGATAATGCTGTTTTTTTGTTTGGATAAAATAGTTTTTAACTAATATACCAATCGTGTAAATCTTGTAGTCTATTCGGCAGGAAAAAACGGGCACTGCTAGCTGAACTTCCTTCACATATAAACATAAATATCAACCATATTTTTCTTAATCAAACAAATAATATTGTTAAAAGATATTGTTTAATTGCTGAAAGTTGAAGAGTTATTAGTTAGTTTCAGACTGAATTTTGAATCCTTAAATCTATTTTATTATCTAGTATCTATAATGTAACATTTATTAAGCAAACCCGTTAGTTGTTTGATTGTGAATTTAATACAATGACTTTTACAGTCTGCTTAACAAAATTGTTGGTATCTCATTTGTGTAAGGTAATTACGGCGTAGTGTATTGTTAGCCGAAATGCCATGGTATTTGCCGGTGATTATTCCGTAACTGTGTAGAACAATGTATGTACTTATATTTGAATAAAGTATATATAAAATACGCTGTTTTTATTTCAACTGTGCAATTTATATAAGTCACCATTTTCTGAGTCTTCAGTCGCGCTCTAACTTAAAGTCACCATTGTTTTAGAAATAGTAATATATATCCATATAAGTAAGCCCTTTGATTTTAATTAATTATAAATTAAAAATATTGATGAGTCTTACCACTCTGTGGTAACCAATTTAAATACTTTTTTATGTAATTAGAATGTGTGATTACTTATTACTTCTTTTTAAACAGCTTGTTGGTTTCGTGCGCCATATAATTGTATGATTAGAACGAATTCTATGTATTTTAGCAAAAACAGGATTTGTTTATTCTTAGTAGGGTAGTCTAGACACTGGTCAGAAATAACAAGTTGAGCCTACGGCTACGTGCATAATGGAGATAGCGAAGCTTCATTCGCGCAGCCTGTATTTGCTATAAGTTCAAAATAGTTGACCTGTCTTCTAGTATTCTAATACTAACAGAATATTTCCACAACACTACATTTTCATCTCTGTAGTGTCAGATTTTTTGAATTTACTGGTTGAGAAACTAATGACACGGTTTTGTTTCCATCCATCGTAATTTTAAAACGAGTATATACACGGGTTTACAATAGTAACTTTCTTTCGAAGGGCACCCTTATTCAATCGTGAGTGTCATTAGATATAACTTCCCCCACTCACACTTTTGTGACGTTAATGTCATTAGGGTAATAAACATTATTCACCATTAAAAAAAACAAAAGTTGTCATTATGTTCCTATGGGAATGTTATACATTATTACGTAACCAATAACTGCTAAACAATTATTAAGGGCAATGCGTACGTTTTAATAATCACCCACGATTTTTACGCCTCATGCCTACTTCATTCATTATTCATGAACTGTGTGAACTCCGTAGGCATGCGTGAATCTAGAATAAAATTGTAATAATATTGTTTTGTCCGTTGGTTAATTGCATATGTATGTCTATTCTTGCGGACGTCCGCAAATGACAAGTACCTACCTAGTACCAACACCACTCATACTTCTAGCTGTTTTTTATTATAAATAATTTAGTTTTCTACAAAGTTTGTATTATTGCACAATATAGGTATTGAATATATATATTTATTATTGAACATATGTATAAGTCTATAATTTAAATCTACATTTTATGGTATACAACCAACCCACCATTCACGGTGGTAGATTAAGCCCCATAACGTTTTCATAATAGGAAAGCCTATATCCCAGAAGTGGATATTCATATGATATGGGGAAGTAAGTTAAATCCTTTCAAATTTGATAAAATTCTCAAAGGTTATCTTTTTAAACAAAGAAGAAAACATAGCGGAAATACAATTTTAAGTTTTATTCGTTTTCTAATGTCCATTTACAAAAGAAAAACAAAATAAGTGCTGTATTTACGTGAGAAACTATCATACTTTATAAAGGTCTGGTAAAAGCACAACAGCCGGGGTGAACGACTGAACGCAATTACTACAACCGCATCATTACTGGGCTAGAGTACATCTTGCGCCCGCGCAGCCTTTGCTATCACTTTTTATGTACACTACTTCTATTTTTATTCAATATTAAAATAAGAAATGACTTTTTTGTACATGTAGTGTGAAATAAAAGTCAAAAATATTGTTCAAGTATATTTTGAGATCGGTCTACTGTAATTTGATTTAAAAATTATAAAAATATAATATTTCAATTACCTAAATAATATTTATGATAGAAATATACAGAGGTATATACTTCAATAATTCCAAATTGGTCTTTCATAGACTCTCTGTTTATCGTTTGATCTGGCTATTGTTAGCCGTTGTGTGTACGAGATAAAAATGTATCATTTGAATACTCTGTTGTTTTAGCAATCATAATGCATAACGGCTGGATAAATGCTACGCCCAGTATTTCAATAAACTGTATTTATGAGTTTCTACAAACTAAAATATTATATATATTTTTTTTATTGTAAAATAAGTGTTTTAACGACTTTTATATTTATTATCAGACTGTAATTAATATTATGGCAACTTCTAACATCTTTATGCCGTGAAGTAATACGTTAATCAATATTATTCTGTATATTGGATACAATCTCCACTTGCTCCGAAATTACTTTTAATATGCTGATAATTAGTAAAATCTATACAAGAAATGAAATATAATGAAGAAAAAGTTAGATCTACCTATGTAACGATCAGAGTTCTGCGAGTTCAACAGACTCACTGTATAGTAGTGCCATCTATGTTATCATTAGTGAACTATTATACGCAGTAAATACTGTGATAGAGTATTTTAGTCGGTCATAAGTAAATACTAGAGATGGGCCGAATAGCGGTTTCACTGAATACTATTCGGTGTTTAACCTTTACCGAGCCGAATATTCGGTTTAAAATGAAGGTTACGTGTGGCTGGGTGAATGAATAAATATGTTGATTTGTGGTTTAAATTTTTTACTTATGACATTAGAATATTATTTAGAATATTTACCTATGACATAGACTAAAAATATTCTATATTTATTTATTTATTTATTTTATGTCATATTTATTTATAAACGTTGGTAAATAAAACCAGGTTTCATGCAAGTTTTTAATTGACAAATAAATTCAATATATCTTAAATTGACTTTTTTTACAGTTTTAAACACAAAAAGAGCTTATGACTTAAACTATAAACATACTTAATAACCATTTGATTTTAAAATTATAACAGGAAGAAATATATATTTTTCAGATATTCTGACATAACATATTGATATTTTCTTTAATGTAATAGGATACATATACAGGGTTATTTTTAATTAGTTGACCACCTCTCGCAGGCAGCCTCTCTACATCAATCCCACCAATTGATGTAGAGGCTGCCTGAAAGAGGTAGTCAACTAATTACAAATAACCCTGTGTATACTACTAAGAAACACAAACTGTATACAAAAATAAACAGAAAAATAATAAAAATAGGCCTTAGTTATACAATATTTTACAAACAATACATTTTTGTCATGTAAATAAAAAAGAGCTCGTTCTGGAATCACAATAAACAAAATATATATAGATTATACATTGTTATATATTATACTGTTAAAATTATATTTTCTTATATCTAATACTAAAGAAAGCGATGGAATGTTATATATATTTAAATTCTTTGTAAGCCTTTACTTCTTAAATAATAAGGTATAATAAATTAATTTGACAAATAATATATTTATATATATTTTGAACTCTTACAATAAATTGTATCTAATTTTAATTTAAAGTAATAATAATGTTTTTGGTCTATAAATAGGAATGAGAAGTAATTTCCTATCACGGTAACCCATCAGTAACTTGACTTTAAGCATATAGCCTTAGCCTTATCATTGTTTGTTTTTATTAAAAAAAAATTACATATATGTATTCTAATTAAAATGGTAAGTATAATTCATGTATCTAAAAGACTTATTTGATTTTTTGACTTATAAAATAATGTACATACTATTATTTTTCATTGTGAAAGTTAAAAAACATTTTAAAAGCAATAGTTATTTTAAAGATTTCATTAAAAAACTTATTCACTTCCTATTTGAAGGGTAATAATCTTAGATTGGTTATTGATTTTCAATGTTTTATACAATTCTATTTAGTATTAAACTATGTATTTTATCAGGTATTCATAACAATTCAATTCTTATGTTTATTACAAGTCTTGGGATACACAAATGCTGGGCTTATTTTTTTATACCCATACAATTCAGTAGTAATGGATCAGTCTTATTTATAAGTTACTATGTGTATAGCCTTATTTAATAGTTTTATTAATATCTTTACTATATAAGGTATTAAGCATAGCGCCAAATAAATTTTCTGAATGCAAATACATATATATATTTGGTAATAAAAGTAAAGGTACTGAATATTTAATGTTTTTTGTCGTTTATTCATTACATAGCACATTATTGATTCTTAATAATTAACTTTTGAAATGCTTATTATTTACGATATATTTATAAATGGTAATATTTCACAAAAAGTGAGGTTTTGAAATGTTATTCACTGGCAGTTTATATTTCCTTTTCGGGTATTTATTGAATATTGGAAGTACAAGTATAAGAATTATATTACACTTTTTAACTTATATTAAAATATTTCATTAGATATTAGGGAATTTCAACATTTGATCCCCGGTGCTAATTTTAATCGTAAACAATATTTATATGGAATAATTACATTTTGGGACTATATTTTTGTGTGTCTAATAAAAAATATTAAGCAGCGCTAGTTTGTAGTAATAAAAACCAAATTAATCTTTTGCAACCAATGTAGCTTAAGCTCATTTGTCCACCGCATAGTACTGCTGTGCGAGTTCATTCAGTTCTCGTCGTAACTGCAGCGCCTGCGCACGTAACGCTTGCTCTCTGGTGCGTATTACTCTGTACTGTTCTTCCTTTTCTTCTGTATGCTGCTTCACAAGCCAGCGGAGGTAGAGCTCTGGAAGTTATGAGAGTTTAAAAGGTTAGGAGATCTTTTTATAGTGGTTCGTATAAAATTTTATCAGTATTGACTGAGAACATTTTGATGTACTTTTTGTAGTCTTTGTTTTAAATTTAGACTTTTAATTCACCAAAAAGAGTTTTATTACAATAATTAATGGCTCTTTAATAATTATTAAGTGAGTTTAGTTTAATTATTAATATTAAGTATCTATCCTACCTTCCCATATAACATAGCTCATAGGGGCCACGGAGGGCCAGATAACATTAGGCGAGGGGTCATACAGTGGGTTGATGTATGTACATAATTCGTCCGGTTGGTTAATCCAGGACCAGATGCTGGTTGTCTGTTCATACACACCAAGGGTCTCTCGTTCTTGATCGCTGTCGCAGAGGAATGTACCTGAAAAAAGTTATCAGTATTAGTGTCCCCTACACTTGAGAGTATAAAATCATTGTTATTTACGTTAAAATTATTTGTAAGTATAATTGTCGTTTTATGACTCTGTGGAGACTTGATAAATAAAACAAAATATAGTATTTTAAAACAATTATACAACTTTATAAACGCACTGTTATTCTTTGGAAATAGTGACTGTACATTAACTTGGTTTTTACAAAAATACGCAGAATCAAGTATAAATAATTATTACTCACCAAACTGACTGGCATACGAGTGCTCGAACAGAGTGATCAAGAAGCACTGCCTGTACTCGAAGCTGCAGGGGAACTGCTCCAGGAACTGTCTCACGCAGTCCAGGAACAGCGGGAAGGCAGGCGAGGAGCGCGCCACCGACGACGAGCTACAGAACGACCCGCCGCGCATGCGCGACTGGAACGGGTGACCGGCCTGCACCCACTCGCGCTCCACCAGCGCCTGCAGACTGGAACACATACACACTTGCAACTAACTTCATCGTGTACACACGCATACATGTTTTTATCATGTAGGTATACGCTATGCTAATCTACATATTACGTTATACACATCTTCTCAATCATTTTTTTTTATTTTCAAAGCATTTAAAACGATGTACGTAAACATCGTTTTTTTTTATATTAAACTATTTATTAAATATTGATTGAAAACTATTGATTGTACGTACTTATTTATGATCTATAACTAGTATGAATCATTATTGTTCAGTATATAGGAATATTGTGATTACTAATTTAGTAATTAGAGTCTATGTCATAACAAAGATAATAATATACCTATCCGCATATACATTAGAATAATCACCAGTTTCATTAAAAACATGTATATCAGTTATTCAGTTTACATATTTTACAGCATTGTGGGGTGGGGTTCATTTAGGGTAACCCTTACATTCAAAATCTAAATATTTTTTATAAGTTACTTTACTACAAAAAAATATTTTTTACTTAATTAATTAATTGCCACTGACCTGAGTAGAGCTGAGAGACAAAATAAACGGGTTTTTTTATTTTAAGGCTATACTTGAAGAAGAATTTTTATTTATTTACATATTTTTCACTTTTAATCAATGTTAATATTTAGTGAGCAATTTCCAAACTAAATCCATCTTAATTAATTCGATAAGATATTTAATCATTCTAGTGGATTGAATTTGCTTAAAAAAATGACATAAAGCAAGGATCAGACTTTTTATTTAAATTTATTTAATGACAATGTAGAGGTTTTATCAAAGTTAATTGTAGAAACTTACACAATTAATACTGAAGGAATATAACCTAAATAAATCTGGAAGTAACCTGGCAATGATCACTTCCTACTTACTTAGCATCTTTCTTTAAATATGCGGAACAACTGTACTATCCATTAGCACATAAATGTTTCTTAGTGACTTTCTTAAATTTGTAAAGGGGTAATACTTACAAATTTTAAAGAGTAAAGCATGAAAAATGTATATAAATAATAGCTGTGCCTGCGACTTCGTACACATAGATTTTGATAAAGATACCTGTTCAACTAATTCCGGCAAGTAGTTTTTGCGTGTTTTGCGTGTAGTTAATAAACTCCACTATACTATAGTACTATGTATATACATATATGTATATATACTATATTTTTATAAATATTTTTTTGTAAGTAGATCTGTTTAAGAACTGGGTGCTGAGTCGTTCAATTATGTATTTTTTTTATTGAAAAGTATATTATTATTCCCTGACGGGAGGACTATGAATATGGGCTATTAACATGTACTATCAATATTTACTATCAATACGTACTATCAATACTTACTATCAATACGTACTATCTATACTTACTATCAATATGTATTATCAATATTTACTATCAATACGTACTATCAATACTTACTATAAATATTTACTATCAATACGTACTATCAATATTCACTATTAATACGTACTATCAATACGTACTATCAATACGTACTATCAATATTCACTATTAATACGTACAATATGTATGTGTATCAATATGTACTATCAATATTTACTATCAATATGTACTATCAATACTTACTATCAATACTTACTATCAATACGTACTATCAATATGTACTATCAATATTTACTATCAATACGTACTATCAATATTTACTATCATGTTATATTCCCATAGATCGTGGGATCGCTAAATAGACATTTATTATATTCCCATGCATCGTGGAATCGCTGATTAGACGATGGTGCAATATATCAAGCATTCTTCATAAGAATCCAAGAGCGGAACCCTAAGATATCTGAAACCTTTGTTTGTCCTTCTTATTATTCTGTAATTCTTTTAATTATAATTTCAATTATATAAATCAGTCTTGTCTCCAACTTTGAGCAAGTCACACGTAGCTTTGTAAATTAGTTATACTTATTAAATTTTAAGTCAAGAAGTTGTATTAGTATAGTAGTAGTATTTTGGATCCTCCGGTTGCGACCGTCGTAATTGGCGCAGTCGGTAGGATAGCCGTAAATTAAAGTCAGTGAATCGATCAAGAACGTCGGCTACCTGGAACCTACACCGTGTTGCAGCAGGAGGAGTTTCCAAAAATCGAAACACCAAAGGTACGATTTTTTTATAAGTACTTTAGAATCTTTCTGAAGTTGCTTCCATTTAATTCCTACTTTATTCCTTATAATTATCCAAGATTTTCCATCCACGGCAATCTGGGACCCCTAGGTTAGATAATCATAGGAGAAATCATATTTTAGATCTTAATAGAGATTTAAATTATAGTAGTGTAGACAATATGGCTGATTTAGAGAATATATATAAAGCTATTCGATTGATCCCGGAATTTGACGGGAACCCTAATATTTTGACCCGATTTATAAGAATTTGTGATCAATTAGTTAACGATTTTATTAGTACTGAGCCCGGTCAGCAATTAAGAAACCTAGCATTAATAAATGGCATTCTAAATAAAGTTACGGGGCCCGCCGCCCGAATGATTAATTCTAACGGTATTCCGGAAAATTGGGCAGGTATCCGTAATGCTTCAATAAATAATTTCGCGGACCAGAGAGATGAGACCTCATTATATAACGATTTAGCTCTGTTAGTTCAAGGTTCAGCAACAGGAGTATTATGAAAAATGTCAAAATTTATTTAGCACTATAATGACCTTTGTCAGTTTGCATGAAACCGTACCTAGCACAGTAGATTCAAAACGAAAACTATATCAAAAATTAACTTTAAAATCCTTTTTACGTGGCCTTCGCGATCCTCTAGGATCTAGAATACGGTGCATGCGACCTGACACAATTGAAAAAGCTTTAGAATTCGTTCATGAAGAGATGAATACATTATATTTACAGCAGCGTAACGAAAATGTTCCTGAAAAGAGATCATTCCAGCCTAATCATCAGGTTAGTGTATTTCCTAAATTTTCTTTTGGCCATATGCAACCGCCTTTTTCAATGGGAGCCTCAAGACCGAATTTTGCACCCCCTAAACCTTTTAATATGCAAGCGTATTCAAGGCAAATAGTTCCACAAAATCAACCTGTACCGATCTGGCGTTCTCAGGCACCTCAATACCGTAGGCCTACTAGAACTCAACAGATATTTGGTGCCCCTCCACCAAATTATAGACCCCAAAGTAATGTATTTAAAATTGCACCCCCGAAAAATTCTTTTAATAACAATAATTCACCACAGGCCATGAGTGGTATAAGCCATTATGTACCGAAACAAATACCGAATCGCCAGCCCTGGGATTGGTCCAAATCAGGCAATCCGTCTCCTTCAAATTATTTTAAAACTAGAGAGGTAAATTTTAATGAGTCCTACGACCCCTATAATGAATATTATCAAAATGACTACTACAATGACTACCCCTCTACTGACTATTATACTGAGTATTATTATGAACCACCTCAATGTACAGAAACTTATACGATAGATACTAGCCCCAACGAAGCCATCCCCAATGAGGATTTTCAGGAGGATCCCAAATCAGACACATTAAAATAGAACTTAACCTACAGACACAAAGACATTTACCGTATATACAAATATCAAACCCGCCTCTGAGATTATTAGTAGATACAGGAGCTAACCAGTCTTTTATTAGTCCTGAAACTGTGCAACGTTTTTATTCACATTTAACTTGTAATTATGATCCATTTGAAGTAACGAATATACATGCGACTACACGAAATGAATATTCCATTACTATACCTTGTTTTCAGGAATTTAATGAAAATGATGATTTAACTTTATATATATATAAATTCCATGAATATTTCGATGGTCTAATTGGTTATGATTTACTTGAAAAACTAGAATCTAATATTGACTTGAAAAATAAAATGTTAATAACTCGAAACTCTAAAAATCCTTTAATAATGTATGACTCTCGAAATTGTAATTTATATGAGGATATTATTCCTGCAAATTCATCAAAATTGGTTCGAATTCCTATAAATTACCATGATGGCGATGTTTTAATTACAGAACAATACATTTCAGGTTGTGTTATTGCTGATTGTATTACCACAGTGAGCGATAACCGCGGTATTTTACAAGTGACAAATCCCACTCGTCATGATTTAGTTTTTTCTATGGACCGACCTGTAGACGCGGAGTTATTTAATATTCAGTGCACGCGTACTAAACAACTACCTAATCGAGTTAAGGAGGTGTTGTCACGTTTACGCATAGATCACTTAAATGTAGAAGAAAGAGCTAACTTAGAGTCATTATGTTCACAATACGCTGACGTTTTTTATATAGAAGGAGAGCCACTTACATTTACATATTAAATTAAACATACAATAAAAACTACTGACGAACAACCAATTTATACTAAAAGCTATAGGTATCCATTTATACATAGGCAAGAGGTCCAAGACCAAATATCAAAAATGTTAGAACAGGGTATCATCCGCCCTTCTGTATCACCATGGAGCTCCCCTATCTGGGTTGTTCCTAAGAAAAAAGATGCATCAGGTAAAACAAAATGAATAGGGAACATGCAAAAAAATTTAAATGGTCTCAAATATTTTTTTTTCGATTACTTTTTATCATCTTATTATAATACAATCATTTTTTTAAAATTTACTAATCATTTAAGGCCATAAAATAATTTATGAAAAGTGTAACTTTAGGGAGCGAAATTCAAAATTCCAAAACGCGCCACCATTGGTCGAAAGGAAATGTGACGTCATTTGACACACCATTCAATATATCGGCGTTTAAGTTCATACTGTGGTATCAGTGTGACTGAGAAAAATAAATAATTTAAACGTATATTTTCGTGCTTAAAGGTTTTATTAAATGATACAATTGTTTAGGTAATCTTAAAAACATTTTCTAAATACTCAAACAACTCTAACAAAACAAATACCTACAAGCTCTTTTTGAATAGCAGTTAGCATGCTACTACACAATACATTTTTAAAATGTTTCTGCCTCTGAATCATTTTTCACTTCACTTGACTCAGATAAATAACTTGGTTGATAATCAGCAGATATAGAAGATATAAGATGCTATAGAAGTATTATCAGCTGTGTTTTCAGTGAACAATTTTCTTTTTAAAACAGATAGTTTTACTTTTAAAACTGTTGTGTAACAATGTTGTGTGTTAAATGAGGATTTCCTCATTTAACACACCATTGTAGCATTGTCACCATTTGGTGACAATGCTACATTTTGTTTTTCAGCAGGTATATTTACATTGACACCTTTACTTCCATACTTCGGTTTAATATTAACTTGCACAGCTTAGTCACTTGGAAATTTATCTTTAATATGCGAAAAGCAAGGCTCTGATTATCACATTCAATAGGAGAAGTACTGAGTCTTGGCTGATTAATATCACAGACATTTGTATGGGCAGTACTAGGACTTACTACCTATATCACTTCTTCGTAAAGGTCACCAATTTTTTTAAACACTACTTTTGATAGCTAACTCTTAAAAGGCTTCATTAACCGATGTCAATCTTTGCCTTTTGACTATGCACATTCTCATTCTATCAGCTGTTGTTTTTGCCACAAAAATATATAAGGAACAACTCCTTTCTTCAAACTTAGATTACATCTTTCTCCTTGTTGTTTCGTTACACATATTATATTCAATACAATTTGCTGTATCTTCCTTAACCTGAAATAAATCGACAGACCATAAAAATTGCGTAAAACAAAAAAAGATTACGGTTTTTATAGAAAGTTATACTGAAATTTGTAAGATAGGTTAGGTTAATTTTAAACTCAAATTTTCTAATGTTTAATACTTACTATAAATTTAAACTATTAGATTAAACTTATTATAAATAAAGTATACTTACGTTAAATTGATCTTCACAACCATATAAACACGATTTAGGACATATATTATCCCTTTTAATTACCGTACACCATTGTTTTTGTATTTTCGCATCTCTTGGAATACAAAAAACACTTTGTCGGGTGTTTTTCTAATACTATTTTTGCACTCCGGTACTATACAATACTCGTAAGATGATTTTTATCTTCTTCCATGACTTGTAAAGCAATTAAAACTTAAAATATCTATGAAATTGCTAAAAAGTTCATAGTAAACATTCACTGGATGTATCATTTGACGTCACGCAAAGCGCGCGCAAAATGGCGGTGTTTAAACGGGTCAAATTTACTCAATGTTTTAATTTTCACTTTGAAAAAAAACTAGAATCTTTTCAAGCCTATTAATATTTTTTTCTACGATATAGAGAGGTAAATGATTAATTTACGTCAAAAAAAAAATACGTGAATGTTCCCTATTAACGAGAAGACAGTCGACGATAAGTATCCTATCCCTAATATAAACGACGTTCTAGATAAATTAGGTAACTGCCATTATTTCACTACTTTAGATCTTGCAAGCGGATTCTACCAGGTTGAGATGAATCGTGAAGATATTTCTAAGACAGCATTCAATGTAGAGCACGGACACTTTGAATTCTTGCGTATGCCAATGGGCTTAAAGAATTCACCGTCTACATTTCAACGTGTGATGGATAATGTACTCAGAGGTCTTCAAAACGTTGTTTGCCTCGTATATCTTGATGATATAATTGTTTTTAGTGTCTCATTGCAAGAACATATAGTAAATTTAAAGAAAGTATTTCAAAGATTACGAGAATCAAATTTTAAAATACAAATGGATAAATCGGAATTTTTAAAGCTAGAGACGTCATACCTCGGGCATATAATTAGTAAAGACGGCATTAAACCTAATCCTGACAAGATTAAAGCTATAGAAAAATTTCCTATACCAAAAACTGTTACAGAAATTAAACGTTTTATTGGTCTTTTAGGTTATTACCGTAAGTTCATCCCTTACTTCGCTCGTTTGATAAAACCTATGACTCAATCACTTAAAAAAGGATCAAAAATAAATATAAATAATGATGACTACATTAATTGCTTTGAAAAGTGCAAGACTTTACTCAGTAACGCACCGATACTTCAATATCCCGACTTTAATAAGGATTTTATATTAACTACGGACGCCTCTAACTTTGCTATTGCTGGAGTACTTTCTCAGGGACAAATAGGAAGTGACAAGCCTATAGCGTACGCATCTCGAACCTTAAATACTAGTGAAATAAATTATAGTACGATTGAAAAAGAGCTTTTAGCTATCGTTTGGGCAACTAAATACTTTCGCCCTTATCTCTACGGTCGTAATTTTAAGGTCGTAACCGATCACAGACCACTTCAATGGGTAATGAATTTAAAGGAGCCTAACTCACGTCTTACCCGGTGGAGACTTAAATTAAGTGAGTACAATTTTACTACAGTTTACAAGCCAGGCAAATTAAATACCAATGCGGACGCCCTCTCTCGAATAGAAATTAATATTGAAGACGTTAGTTCTATCGTGGTTAACCCTTCTGAAAAACCACCCTCGTTAGACGGATCCTCCACTGAAACACTCCATAGTACGTCTACTGAAACAGCCCATAGCACATCTACTGAAACAGTCCATACCAGTGTCGAGCACCCCATCTTAGAAGTTCCAATTTCTGACGAGCCCTTGAATAAGTTTAGCCGACAAATATGTTTTGTAGTAGTGGGAGATATAAAAAAACACCCGACAGTAACAAAGCCCTTTGAAACGCACACTAGGACGACTATACAATTATCAGAATCTAACCTTGAAAATGACGTAATTAATGCTGTTAGAGAATACATTAACCCTAAATTTAAAACCGGTATTCTAATAAACCCTTTTCTTGCTATGTACAAAATAATTCCAATTATTCAAAATACATTTAAAAATTCTGCTATGAATTTAGTCCTTACAAAAAATGAAATTGAAAATGTTAAAGAGTTTTTAAAACAGCAAGATATAATAAAAAAATATCACGAAGGTAAAACAAATCACCGTGGCATTAATGAATGCTACCGCGCCCTTTCCGTTAAATACTATTGGCCAAAAATGAAAGATCATGTAACAAAATATATCAATGAATGTAGTATCTGTGGGCAGGCTAAATATGATCGGAATCCCATTAGACAGCAATTTTCTCTAGTTCCACCCCCAACTAAACCTTTTGAAATCATTCATATGGACCTTTTTACTGTACAAAATGAAAAGTTTCTTACCCTCGTTGATGCTTTTTCAAAATATTCACAAGCTTATTATCTTCGAGATGGTACCGCTCTTAGTGTGATTCAGGCATTTTTAAAATTTTGCACTCATCACGGCGTTCCATTCACCATTGTTACTGATCAGGGAACGGAATTTACAAACGCTCTTCTTTCTGAATTTACCCGACTTCATAAAATACAGCATCACAAAATTCTAGCACACACCCCTAATGAAAATGGCATTGTAGAAAGATTTCATTCTACAATACTTGAACATTTAAGAATTTTAAAAATAGGAAATAAAAATGAATCTATTATTAATTTAATGCTATATGCATTATTAGCCTATAACAGTTCTATACATAGTTTCACAAATTGTAGACCTATAGAATTAATTACAGGACATTTTGACCCTCGTGACCCTGTAAACGTTAACATGACTGAACATTTACTACAACAATACATTCAAGACCATAGACAGAGAATGATTAAAGTATATGATCTTATAAATGGGACTTCTTTACAACAGCGGACTATACTTACTGAAAATCGCAATAAGAATCGTGAGCCTGAAAGGGAATACACCCCTAATAAACAAATATTCGTTCGAAATCCTATGGCGAGTAGGCAAAAATTAGCTCCACGTTACACACAGGACGCTGTCCTTGCTGACCTTCCTATACACATATACACTAAAAAGAAACGCGGTCCGGTAGCTAAATCACGCCTAAAAAGAAACCCTAAAGAACCCGTATTGTTACAGGATACTACTAACGTCTCTACTCCAACTGACACGAGGACAAGAAGTAACGATTAACTCATTAGAATCCGGTCCTGGCTTACTCCCGTTTAAACTTGGCGAAACAAAAATCATATCTCATTATCATTCATTTTTACCAAACCTTATTAGTTAAATTTCAAATATCTAAGGTTAAATCAAATTTAAGTAAAATAACATCTCTTTATGAACCTCACCTTGATTACCTTAATACTAAATTAGATAATTTAATTGCCCTGCTTAAAACCTTTGAGCATAATCGTAGTAAACGAGGACTCATTGATGGCCTTGGTTCCGTTATTAAAAGTATATCCGGTAATCTAGATTATACTGATGCCATTAAATATAATAAAGCAATACAAGCTCTTCAGAATAACGAATTAAAATTACAATCGAAACTCAACGAACATATTAGTTTAAGTAAAGAATGGTCATTATCTTATTCAAAAGTCTTAGACAGCATAGTAAAAAACCAGGATAATATCACTAGAGTACTAAACTCTGTTATTAATAACGTTTACAGTAAAGAAAATTATGCCCATATGGCCCAATATCTTATGATATTAGGCGATAATATAGATATTCTATCGGAAGAACTGCATAAGCTAGAAAATTCTCTCGCTTTTATACGTGCATTGAGCACACCTCATTCTATAATTAGCTTAGTAGAATTAGACAAAATATTAAGAAAGCTAAGGATTTTATATTCAAAGGATGTAATCCTAAGTTTAGAACTTAGAAGTTATTACGATATAATTAGAATAGGTTATTTCTATATAGGTAACCAAATAGTTATAGTTTTAAAAGTACCCATTGCCGTACCCTTATCCTATGACCTCTACCGATTATCAATTGCCCCTAATAAATTTAACCAGGTCCTTTTACCCAAACTACCCTTTATAGCAATTTCTAGTAAGAATTCTATGTACATAGAGGCTGAATGCCCGAAGATAAACTCTCTGTATCTTTGTGAAGAAAATACTAACTATATTACCCGAGATGAACCTGACTGCATCCGCAACCTGATCGAGAAACAAGAACTTGATTCAACCTGTAAATTAACATCTGTTATCCTAAAGAATGAAGCACTGGAGCAATTGGACGAAAAACACTACATCTTAAGTTTTCCCACTCCAATGAAAATTAAGATATCTTGTGGTCAAGAAATATATAAGACACTTCAAGGGAGTTTCCTAGTATTAATCCCTATTAACTGCTATGTCAAGACATCTTCATTCACCGTTGTCAATTCAAACGACTACATAAAAGGATACGCTTTAAGGATAATAGACTTACCTAATCTTGTAGATCAAGAAGAAACCAATATTTCTCCTGTAACATTAAATTCAATTAATCTTCAAACACTTCACTCAATTAATTCAAGAATATCCGAACAAACTCCAGTCAGACTTACTTCACTTCAAGATAACAGCATGATCTATCATACAACGATTCCTGTATACTTAATGCTAATCGGAGCAATCATGTGCTGTATGGGTCTGGCGTACAAAAGATATTATTGGAAACGTTCTAAAGGAAACAATCCCCCTGAACAAAAGAATACTGAAGTCAAAAACGAAGTTCATCCCCACGAGATAAGAGTGGACCACGGCAACATCTCAGCAACTCTCTCGAGGAATAGTTGCTGATCTGCGGAGGGAGGTGTTATATTCCCATAGATCGTGGGATCGCTAAATAGACATTTATTATATTCCCATGCATCGTGGAATCGCTGATTAGACGATGGTGCAATATATCAAGCATTCTTCATAAGAATCCAAGAGCGGAACCCTAAGATATCTGAAACCTTTGTTTGTCCCGCTTATTATTCTGTAATTCTTTTAATTATAATTTCAATTATTTAAATCAGTCTTGTCTCCAACTTTGAGCAAGTCACACGTAGCTTTGTAAATTAGTTATACTTATTAAATTTTAAATCAATATTTCATTCGAGTTCCGTCGCGAACAGTCGTGTCATCGCTGACGCTCGTAAAATAATTCAGTGATCGGGTAAAGTGCTGACGCTGCCGCTGCCGCTGCACTCGTGCGTCGACGGACATTCCGCGGCCGCGCGTCACGATGACCCAGTTACCGTTTATTAGTAATTGTTATTTTTATGCAAACAATCATTAAGGCACAGCTATAATTTTTATACAATTATGGCATCACCTAATACTACTATAAGTATTAAAACTGAAACCGAACGTCTGTTGTACCAGCTTTATACAGATGAACAATTGGAACGACAAAAACTTAAAAAAGTAGTTAAAGACCTTAAGGGCCAAATAGAGGAGTTTCAGCAACAACTGAAACAATTTCAGGAGACAAAGAACAAGGTTACAAATAGTAACTCCAACAGTGAGAACCCCGTCGAAACTGTTCAGTATGAGACAGACGAAGAGGAACTTGCAAAAGAAACTGAGTGGGTACGTCAAAAAAATAGGAAAAAAAGGAAACTGAACTTGACGCCATCCCCACCACCACAAAAAACAGCTAACTCAAAGGAGCCGAGGATAGAGAAACCTCCACTTCCACCTCCTATCATCGTAGAAAATATCAAAAACTATCAAGACTTCTTTGATTTAATTTCTATGACTGTAGCCAATGATACGTTTACCGTAAAAACTATGAACGGCGAAAACGTAAAAGTAAATGCCAAAAATGAGGACACTTATAGGTCCATTTCCAAAATACTAGCGCAAAATAGTAGCCATTGGTATTCCTATGAGAATAAACAGGACAGACCTATTAGAGTAATGGCTAAAAATCTACATTCCTCTTGTCTGCCTGATAGAATTGTTGAAGATATAAAGAACAAAGGATATAAAATCCAGGAAGCTGTAAATAAATTAAGTTGGAGAACTAAAGAACCACTTAATATGTTTACGTTGTCATTTCATAAAGATGAAAACATAGACAAAATTTATGGCATCCAGACTATATTAGGTTGCAAAGTCGACATACAGCCGCTCAAGACTTCGAAACTTATACCGCAATGTAAAAGGTGTCAAGCATATGGACACACTCAAAAGTATTGCTTCAGAGAGCCAAAATGTGTAAAGTGCACAGGCAAGCACTTTACAAAAGACTGTACAAAACCAGCTGAGGCGAAACCAAAGTGTGTACACTGTGGGGAATCACACCCTTCTAATTACAGAGGGTGTTTAGTGGCAAAAGAGCTACAAAAAATCAAGTATAAGTTACTGAAAAAGGTGACACCAAACGATAAAATGCCTAAAGTATTAAGCGAGAAAACCGTTCAAAGTACTAATCATAACAAACAAGTAACTAAAAATGTGTCTTATGCTCAAATAACAAAGACAGGCCAGCCACAGTTGCAAGCACAAAAGGTAAGCTCTAGCAATGATGACAAAATAAATAAAATACTCAGTCTTTTAACTTCGTTTGACGAAAGACTGAGGAAATTAGAACATAGCACCCATAAACAAAAATAATGGCTAATAAAATTAAAATAATGACTTGGAATGCAAATGGACTGCTAAAGCATCAAGAAGAGTTGCAAGCTGTCCTAATCACAGAAAACATTGACGTGTGTCTAATATCCGAATCACACTTCACTAGGGAATCATACATCAAATTCAAAGGATACAGAGCTTATCATGCTTTACATCCGGATAACACAACTAGAGGTGGTAGTGCTGTCATCATTAAAGATAGCATTCATCATTATGTAGAAAAGAAACATGAAGAACAACACATACAAGCTGTGGCTGTCTGTGTTGACACCAAATGTTATCCAATTACAATATCGGCCATATATTGTCCACCAAAGTTTTCTCTCAAAGTGGAGCAATATAAAGAATTACTTAAGGATCTTGGGAATAGATTTATATTGGGCGGCGATTTTAACGCCAAAAACACGTTCTGGGGATCTAGATTAACAACAACTAAAGGAAAGGAATTGCTAAGTGCTGTAAGAGAAATGAAATGTAATGTCATTTCCACAGGGAAGCCTACTTACTGGCCCACTGATGTACAAAAGAAACCAGATCTCATTGATTTTTTCATTTATAAAAATATTACATTAAGCTTTCTCCATATACAAGAGGGCTATGATATGAATTCTGACCATTCACCCATATACCTAACTTTAAACGATAGAATAATACTTAAGGATCTCAATCCTGTTTTAGTCAACAAGAGTACTAACTGGGAAGGCTTCAAAAATGATTTGAACGCAGCCATTAATCTAAAAGTACCATTAAAAAATCCAGCACAACTTGATCTAGACGTACTCAAATTCGTCAAAGATATTCAACAAAGTGCATGGCATAATACGCCCGAATTCAAACGAAGACTCGGTAACAACTGTTATCCAACACATATTAAAAATCTTATTGTATTAAAAAGAGCTCAGAGAAGAAAATGGCAAAGATCTAGATATCCACCAGATAAAACAAAGTTAAATAACATGACAAAAAGACTTCAAAGAGAAATCTGCAACTTTCACAATGAAAAGACTACCAGGTATCTAAGTCAACTAACAGGTGACCACTCAACAGAGTATTCCCTATGGAAGACCACGAAACATTTGAAAAACCCAATTACTCCTATACCGTGTATACAGTTAAGTGACGGAAGTTGGGTTATAAGCAACGAACAAAAAGCAAATATATTTGCACAACATCTTGAGGAAATATTTCAGCCAATAGAATATACTTTTGAGACTCAGAGGATAAATGAAACATCCAGTGATGTTCAGACTATTAGACTTACTACACCTAAAGAAGTGTACACTGAAATCAAGCAACTAAACCTAAAGAAAGCCCCTGGTTATGACTTAATAACTGCGGAAATTCTCCAAAATCTTCCGCATAAAGCCATAGTCAAACTTACTACATTGATAAATGCATCATTCAGACTCAAATATGTGCCTGATATTTGGAAAATAGCTGAGGTGATTATGATACATAAACCTGGTAAACCACCGCATGAATTGACATCGTATAGACCTATTTCCTTATTACCAATGATATCAAAATTGTTTGAAAAATTGTTTCTTAAACGCTTGAAGCCTATCATAGAAGAGCAAAGCCTAATTCCAAATCATCAGTTCGGTTTTAGAGAAAAACACTCTACTATCGATCAAGTACATAGAATCACAAATATCATAGAAAAAGCATTAGAAGAAAAGAAAGTCTGTTCTACGATATTTCTAGACGTGGCACAGGCTTTCGATAAAGTCTGGCATTCAGGTTTAATTTACAAAGTTAGAAAAACACTTCCGAAACAGATTGCAGATTTAATAGAATCGTATATCTCTAAAAGAATGTTCAGAATCAGACAAGACAATGCTTACTCAGATCTGAAGCCAATCAATGCTGGTGTACCCCAAGGTAGTGTATTAGGTCCGGTCCTGTACCTAATATATACCTACGATATACCTTTTTTAGAAAATAACACCATTGCTACGTTTGCTGATGACACTGCCATAATGGCTACAGGAAAATCTCATGCTGAAGCAGTGGAAAAAGTTCAAACAGCTGTTAACGTAATATACGAGTGGACGAAAAAGTGGAAGTTAAAATTAAATGAGACGAAATCTGTTCATATAGATTTCACAAACAAAACCCTCAATTACCATCCTGTGTATCTAAACAACAGTGTGATACCGTACGAGAACTCTGCCAAATATTTAGGCATGACCTTAGATGCGAAGCTTCGCTGGAAGGCTCACGTCAAAATAAAACGCAAAGAATTAGAGATTAGATACAAGAAAATGTACTGGCTGCTTGGGAAATATTCTTCGCTGTCCGTACATAATAAATTGTTACTCTATAAGCAAGTCCTAATGCCCGTTTGGACTTATGGCATCCAGCTTTGGGGCTGTACTAAGCCAAGTAATATCAAAATAATCCAAAGGTTCCAAAATAAAGTACTCAGAGGTATAGTGAACGCGCCCTGGTACATAAGAAATGACGACCTCCACAGGGACCTTAAAGTGGATCTCGTCACCAAAGTCATTCAAAAGTACGCAGAAGCTCATGACAAGAGACTTCATCATCATGTGAATGTCGAGGCTATCCAGATCCTTGACAACACGGACTTAGTGAGAAGATTAAAAAGAACTAAACCCTTCGAACTAGTATAGTGAAGTGATAGTGCAATGTAGTGTAAGTGCTACCTATAAAGAACACGCGAACAAAGTGTCTTCCCCTTAATAGAGACAATAAGAAACGTGTTATTGGACACTATTCTTATTATACATAAATCTATTTAGCAAGTTAAGTTAGATTTAAATTACTCATTAGTCTTTAGGCTAGATTGTAATTGCAATAATGTACTTATGTATTTTAAGAACATTATTAATTAAAAAAAAAAAAAAAAAAAAAAAATTTAAGTCAAGAAGTTGTATTATTTTGGATCCTCCGGTTGCGACCGTCGTAATTATCAATACGTACTATCAGTACGTACTATTAATATTTACTATCAATACGTACTATCAGTACGTACTATCAATATTTACTATCAATACGTACTATCAATATTTACTATCAATACGTACTATCAATATTTACTATCAATACGTACTATCAATATGTACTATCAGTACGTACTATCAATATTTACTATCAACATTTACTATCAATGTTTACTATCAATACGTACTATCAATATGTACTATCAATATTTACTATCAATATGTACTATCAATATTTACTATCAATATTTACTATCAATACGTACTATCAGTACGTATTATCAATATTTACTATCAATACGTACTATCAATATTTACTATCAATATGTACTATCAATACGTACTATCAATATGTACTATCAATATTTACTATCAATATGTACTATCAGTACGTACTATCAATATTTACTATCAATACGTACTATCAATACGTACTATCAATATGTACTATCAATATTAACTATCAATACGTACTATCAGTACGTACTATCAATATTTACTATCAATATTTACTATCAGTACGTACTATCAATATTTACTATCAATATGTACTATCAATATTTACTATCAGTACGTACTATCAATATGTACTATGAATATTTACTACTAATACGAACTATCAATACGTAACTTCTGTTCTTACCTGAAATATAAAAAAAATAAAAAATGTCTTACCGCAATAGTAGGAAAATAACTAACTAATTAACTTAACTTTATTTGTTAAATGATTCGAATAAAATATAACACAAATTGTTCAATGAATCCCATATATTCCCGAAAACTGCATCCAAATCGATTAATCCGTTTCTGAGATTAGAGTGCATAAACATACAGACATACAGACAAACTTTAAACTTTAAGGTTTAATATTTTTTCAATCCATGCCTCTTTTCTAATTTCTGAAACTTCCATTATAAGTTTCAGATAAACCAACAAGCTAAGTAATTATATTAATTTTGTTATATAATTACTTAGCTTGTTGGTTTATATTAATGATGTTCATGTAAGTTAGAATATTTGTGTATTTTTAAGCTATTGCATAGCTTCTATCGCAGGCCGTAAGCGTGGTGACCGAATCCAGAAATTCCGTAACGAAAAAAAACTAACACCCCCCACTCCGCATACTACGAAGCTTGGCCGAGTATTGTGTACATATCATTTCAAAATAGCGTAAGCGCCAAGTTGTTAATATGTATTATGAACTTATTGCTTACTAGTTAAGGTTGAGTTTAGGTTTATAAATGTTTTACTTTTACAGGGGTATTTATTTCAACAAGCCTTTTCATTTCAAAGACTTTCTGTTATTTTGTTACAAAGACCCTAATTTACTTAACAATAGTAAATGAACCATATTTGTGACGTATAAGGTTGAAAATATTTTTAGCTGTTGATATTATTAACCTTTATTTATATATATAACAAGCGGACCCGACAGACGTTGTCTTGTAAACGCGTCTTTAATTTAAAAAAATCAAACTTTAAAAAAATATATATTAATGAGTCACAATATCTAACGTCAATACATGTACATTTATCATAATTCAACCAATCGATACCGTATGAATATGTAAATAAAGATTTTTTGTTTGAATAAATGAATTTTTTCCAATATATTTTCTTTAATTTCACTTTTTACGTAGCGAAGCACGTATCGGGCTGCTAGTACTAAAATATTTTTCTCATTTCTATCGCAACGCCAACTGTCAGGGCATACTATAATTAAAATATAATATTATTTAATATTTTACATTGCCATGGTAACGCAGTCCGTCGGAACCAATGTGAAACATTCCAAAATCACCACCAAGTTACACATTAAAAATTAATGAAAAAACCATTTTCCAGTGGACCAAATTGTGAATCTAAACAATTCTCAAGTCCCCTTGAACACACACAAAGAATTTCATAAACATCGGTCCAGTCGTTTAGGAGGAGTTCAGTGACATACACACGCACTCAAGAAATATATATATAAAGATAGAATGAAAAATAAACCGATACGGGCAGGGATTCGAACCCACGACCTCTGGGAAAGCGTCCGGTAGCTCAATTGCTAGAGCGACGGGACGTTTTAGACAGTAAGAATGTATGAGATTATTGTTGTCAATGCCATAGAGGTACAATTTTATGAACATTGCTTCATATTGAACACAATCAGACATAGATTACAGAATACTCCAAGAGCAGGTGACTCCTCCCAGCTCAAATATACTGCATAAAAACACACTTACTTCTTTAGTAAAACTAAACTTTTTAATGTTAAACAATTTTTTGTTTAAATACTGTTCGAGTGAATAAATAAGAAAACAATGCTTACCCTCGGATGGTTCGGCAATCTGGATTAAGTATAATCTGTACCAACGAACACACCAGCAGCGTCGCGTCCTCTCCCCGGGTGCCGTGTATTAGAACTGGTTCGGCCTTCTGTAATTTATATAACTATTTATAGTCATAGGTAACACTGTTTTGATCATAGGATCTTTGATAGGATGCTTAGAATTTTGTTAACATTTTTTTGCTCATGTACCAATGTAACATTGTAGCGCTTAAGCTTGCAACAATTTACCGCTACTAAGAATCAAGTTCATGAAATATTCCAAGCCTTAAATAATTAATTGAAATTATGATTAATTGAACCCGTTCGGAATGCGACTTTGCATCGGCGCAGTTTAGTATCAACTAAAAAGTTATTTAATTATAAAATAAATTTTATTCTTTATATTTTGCGTCCATCGCTGCGACCATATACAGCAGGGGTGGCCAACCAGTCGATCGCGATCGACCGGTCGATCGCGGCCGCTAGTCGAGTCGATTCCGGCTAGGCAAGAAGTATTTAAAAATTTTAAGGTCAAATTAAGATTTACCTGCCCTAAAAGTCTATTAGAATATCGGGAAGTACGTAATTTTTTAAAATAAATGAAGTAGATCTAACAGCGATTCGTCGGTAAAAAGTCGATCTTAATTCTGATTAAGTTGGCCACCCCTGATATACAGGGTTATTTGTAATTAATTGGCCACCTCTTGCAGGCGATCTCTCTACATCAGACCCAACATAATTTGTTCTACGACTTTTAAAAATTAAGAGTTTTTAAAATTTAAGTTTCCCATACAAAATTTATTTGTTGCCTCTGAATTGGTATTAACTGTGAGTGTAGGTATGGCGGCTGGGCATGGACCTTCTAAGAACTTCTTAGGAATAATAAATGAAAAAATAATGAATAGAGTAATAAATGAAAGAGGGAGCAAAATTATTTTTTGTTTCGCTTTCTTTTTGTATTGTTTATTAAGATTTGAAAAAAAGTCGTAGAACAAATGTTGTTGGGATTGATGTAGAGAGACTGTGTTCAAGAGGTGGCCAATTAATTACAAATAACCCTATATAATAAATAATACTAAATAAACACATTAATTATTATACATATTATGAATAACTTAAACGAAAATTCCACCTATATAACATACATACAAAGTCATACAAAAGATACTTCATAATCATAATTTAAAATAAAGTGTAATTACCTGGTGTATGTGTTGTGCGATGATGCAAGCTGTGTGTAAAGCATTCCTGACACACTCCGGCCAACCACAGGACTCCAAGCGAGACAACCATTTGTCACTTGATATGTCACGATCCACACAGGCTGGAGCCATATTTTAAATTAAGAATAATATTTTTTTTGTTACAACATAATGCTAACAAACAAAGGATATATTTGATGGTTTCAGGACTATTTGACCTAAGAACTATTTTTTAACGAAATGGAATTATATACATATTTGAAATCAGCATTTTTTCTAATTACGAATATGTGTATAACTCTATCTCGAGTAGACCGAATAGAAGAAAAGGAGGTTGATTTTTATTTATTACATCAGATGTAATAAAATGTCATACTTTCAATTAGCTTGGAAAAGCTTTCCAATAACTGTTGTTGATTGTCCACTTCATCCATGGACCGGTTGTATATTTTCCACTGAGAATAATTGGCCGGACTTTCACTGCCTCCACCTGAACAGATTGATATTTTTACAAGTACAACTATCGGCATGAAACAGCGTACATGGACTAAACTGGGCAGAAGTCTAAATTAAGGTATCTGAGGGGACTGCGAGGGATGAAGGACTGACTTGTTCCCAGTCGCGTTTCGTTGCTCCCCACCGATACGTCACACCGCTCACTTGCAGTGTATAGTCGAGTACTCAATTGTTATCGCTATTCATATTTTACTGTCGTTTTTTACGTCTTTATTTTTGACTTTTTATTTTTTTTTTAATTCGTTTGAAAGAAAATAATTTCATAAAATCACCATTTTTGTTATATCTCAAATTAAACTCAATTCAGATGATCGTCTTATTTTTATCCAACAATATATAAACCGACAAAAATTTTACGTCAATAATTTCTCATGAAATAACTCATCATTACAAAAATTATGCTTTGCAAAAATGCCTATCCAATTCAAACAAACAATCAAATCTTCCCTTTGTATAATATTAGTTATGATGATGATGATTATATATAGCATATGTTCATCAGGAATAATGTAAAATTCTAATGGTAAAAGAGTTTTTAAAATTGTTGAGTAAAGTAGTTTCTGAGCCTATTCAATTCAGACAAATATTTCCTCTTTATAATATTAGTATAGATAATAATACTTAATTTACCTTTATTTTGCTGCTGGGAGATCATGTTAGAGCTTCTTAGATCATATATAATACCTTTCATGCCCACATTTACTATTGAATTCAGTATTTGTTCATCTGGACGACACCTACGGTGTTTTGGACCATAAAGTGGCTGACCAGCTCTGAGTAATACAGCCTGGTAGTAAAGAAGTAAGATTATTAAATAAAAAACTACTATAATATTATTTTAAATATTTAAGTTTGTTACAACTCAACAAGACAATGTATGACATGAACATACAATAGACATATAAACTATAGTAAATTAGAGCTTTGAAAGCTTCCTTTAAATAACTTACAAACTTACACCATTATTATGTCTATAAGAGAGTACAGGGAACCGGCCACCCTGTCTAAATGTAGCAGCCGCAGCCAGTGTATCATCATCAATGCACTTGGGCACCACCACAGCCTTTGGATAGCTTGGAGACACTGTGTAGTTTTGATTGACGCGAGAAATGCGCCATTCATCTGTAGCTAATACTTTTGTGAACTCTCCTTCAATACTGCAAGATTTAGAATAAAAAATAAATGAAAGCACAAATATAATAAAAAAAATTGTTGCAGCATTTTTTCAAATTGTATATAAAATTATATATTTCTTTTTTAAATAAAAATGAAAATTATATACCTGTATAGAGTGTAACCGTTTTCCATAATTGGATGCATATGTCTATAAAAGAATGGATAGAAAAGACAGGGGTCCTGTATGCTAGAGAGATTCTCCAATGTCTGAGCCATCAGAGACAGCTCTGTAGTATTGCTAATATCCAACTGGAATATCCTTAAGTCTTTGCATTTTAGGAACAGAGAACCTCCTTGGACCACCCCACCACTTAATTTGTTCTCTTTTTTTTCGATACTGTCTATATTTTTGTGTAAAAGCTGAAAGTAATTAATAGCTATAATTAAACATTTTAATAAAAACAAGGTATTTAGATAGAGTAATGCTGTTAAAAATGAAATACAAATAATAATAATACAAAATTAATGGCATGAAGAAAATATAAAAGTTTAAACTTATAAAAAATTACCCATAGCTCGCGAACGCCTTCTTTTCGCGAGCTCAAAATAAGGTGATGACCAGTAATACATACTGTACCGTCAACATTATCGTGATGGGGATATCTTAAAATAACCCCGTCTAACTTATTAATAAGAATAAGCTCTATAAATTCCATTAGACCAATTTGAATTTTACTAAAAAAAAATTACATTCTTATCCTAGGATATCAACAATTGCTATCTTGTATAAATTGTTTTTTATTGTGCAGGTGCACACTACAAATTACAATTTACAATTTTAACAATTGACTTTTGACATTGACAACTAAAATAATTTGACTTGTTGCTGACGCCTGACAAAATCAAGTTGTTGAGCTAAGCTATCCGTATACTTATAATACTCTATGATCTAGGCTGATTGAGCTAAGCATAATATTAACTTTCTGAATTGAAAAAATATAAAAACCATTTATTTGAAAAAACTATTAATTATTGTACAAAACATAATTTGGTTACAATATATTAGGTAGTATAACTTATTTACTATTTAATAAATTAGGTGTTAACTCTTAAAAATATTTCATTCTTGCAATATTTGTTATAATAAGGTTAAAAAAACTACAGAGATAAATATTGTTTTTAGTATACTACTACCATAAAGTATAAACCATTTCAGTCGAAACGTGAACGAGATAGCACTATATACAATTCCTATATAAAAGAGCGAACTGCATATATGTTTGAGAGGAAGGGTAAACCGTAGTGCGTTTTAAAGCTCCATCTATACACAACTCAAAACATTACATATAGAACGACTTACGTACGAGTGAAATGGGTAGCGAATACGAAGAAATAAACGACAGTTTGTGCTATGGCAATGTGTGGATTCTTGCGTTCGTTGTAATATTTTTGGCTAAACTTGATACATTGGTGTCATTGATGGATAAAACACGATACAATATAAGATAAAAACAACGAATTTCCCGAAGATACAAAGTTGAAAAGTTTAATAAAAGGATAAAACAATTGGTGAGTGATTATATATTTGTATGATTGTATTGAAAGTAGGTGGGTAAGTAACTGGCTAAATCACTGAGCTTGGGTAATGACCGGTTCCAATATTTAGGTATCTATTCTAGATGTGTCAACTGCTGGTTGTTATAGTCTTATATTTTTTAAATTTCTCAGTCTCATTCTGTATTTGCTGTTTGTTTAGGATATGGAGGAGAACTCTGAAGTTCCAATGGATACCGATGTATCCTCGACCACTGGAGATGTTCTTGAAACCGAAAATGTGCCTGAAAGTATTAATAATGTAGAAACCATAATATTTGTGGAGAATGTCTCAGAAGAAAGTCTTAACTCTGATAGCATTAAGCTATTCTCAGATCCTGAGCATATTGAAAGTATTGAGGAAGTTCCATTCTCTACATCTCCTCAAATTACCGATCATCAAGATAACTATTTAATAGATACTCCTGAAAGTAACATGCCACCTCAAGTATCTCAATCTGAAGTATCTCCTAAGGATCTCTCAGAAAAAATTGATGAAGCTTCATCATGTTTGCCTGATCTCCCACAAAAAACATATAACAATAAACATAAGTATCAACAAAATCTTGAAGAGCTACAAAATACATCAAGTAGTAAAGAAAAGTCTCCATTAAAGACTGATAATCATCAAAAAACATTAATGTCTGATAAGTGTCAGAAAACATCTAATGGTAAGGACAAAACTCCAGTAAAGATAATCCAAGTGAAGAAAATATCAAATGAAAAGCTTAAAACCCCACCTAAACCAAATCATTCAAATACAATAGCCAATATGAAGGAAAAATCCCCTTCAAAGACTGATCAACCTCTAAAAATATCAAAAGAAAAACATAGATCTCCATCTAAGCCTGACAAGCCACAGAAAGTAATGAATAATAAGGAGAAGTCTCCCTTAAAAGCTATGCAGCCAGAGAATGACTGTGTTGGTAAAGAAAAATCTCCATTAAAGACTATGCAGCCAGAGAATCATAGTACTGATGAGGAGAGGTCTGCATCAAAGACTGACGAGGAAATTGATAACATTAAAACGAATTCCTTATCCAAATTAAATCAAAAACAGAATATAATCAAGTTCTTAGAAAGTACAGAGGATACCAATGATTCTGCAAATGTTGTACTCAATTCCAATAGTGAAAATCTAGTTGAGGAACCTCTAGTCACTCCAATGGAAGTATCTCCTGATAAGGAACTGCTTACAGACCAAACAAAAAGTCCTTTAAATGAATCTGCAGATATAACCTTAGATGATAATAAAATAGATAGTAAAGAAGATGAACTTTCAGAATCAAATACACTAGAAAATTGTGAGAAAGATGACTCTCAGTCAGAAATTAACTCAGATATTGAAAAGGACCATAATAAAAATATTAGTAGAGAACTAAAATCACTAATTAAGTCAGCTAGAGAATCTAAAATTATTAGTGAATGTAATCAAGTGACTAGCAAGACTAGAAAATCTAGGTCAGCTTTAGACACTAGTTTGAACTCAACAGTAGAGTCAGACAAAATTCTAGAAGTACGTCGCAGTAGTATTAATTCACAGAAAAGTAATTGCAGTGAAAAGTCTGAAAAGACACCAAAGAGGTCGATGAGATCCCAAAACCCTGAATTTGTTAATAAAGTAAAGCAATTTCTTAATTCAGTGACTGGAAAGTTTCAAAAGGGTGAGTCTGATGATGAGATGGAAGTTAAGAAGGAGGCACAAATTGATACAGTTTATTCCCCTTCTAAAAAGAAAAGACACATTATACCTATGGAAGTAGATGTAAGTACTAGTAATAAGTTTTCTTGACTTCTAACCTTATTTAATTTATAACCTTGTGAACATCTATTATTTATTAAAGTATTTGTAGCTTTAAATTATTACTGTAAAACAATCCTTCATAATAATCATGTATATTGAAGGCCACACAGACCTTGCATGAACTAATTAATTAATTAATTTTTTATAGTCTACTGAAAACACAAACAAGCTACGCACAGACCCATACTGCTGGCGGTGTCATTGGGCTGTGGAGCAAGTGGCTAATGAGAAGGGTCACCCACCAATGCAATGCACGGTCTGCCCTCGAGCTATCCACTTCAAGTGCCTTAACAGCAATGAGAGGAATAAAATAGCTGCTGAGAAAAACTGGGTATGTCCTGAGTGTCTGGGAGTACTTCATGCTGAGAGCTCCGAAACAAGGTAACAATGAACAAGGTCTCATATTTACTCTTTTTAGACATACAAACAACATCTGAAGTTTATTTACAGAAAGATAATCAAAGTAGTTGTCCCAGAATGTAATATTCCAATATAATTATCTTCCTCTCTCATGTAGGTCTTATATTTACATCTATTTAAGTTATGAATGGAGAACTATAAAGCAAAATTAAACCATTATATATTTTACCAAAATTAATAAAAATTATAATAATGTTTAGTAGAAAATACAATTTCATTCTATTAAAATATGTGGACAGTACACCTTATTTTTTTTAGCTTCTTATGGTTTTGTTATCATACTTTTTAACAGGTCACCAGCAATGAAGAAAGTGTCACTAGGACTCCTCTGTGAGCTACTCCACCACGCCTTGGAAAGAATGAAGAATCTAAACGGGGTAACTATATTTACTCTATACAATATTATAATTATGGAATCTTATTTTGTCATCAAAGAAAAAAAAAAAAAACGTTTTACAAAATGTGTTGTGCATGTGTTTAATGTGTACCTTGATTATTTTACTGATTATCGAAAAAATACAGGGCAAGAATGCCATCTAAGCATTATATATTTTTACTTTTAATATGCTTATTCTATAAAGATATTTTTTGTAATTATTTGCATAACCTATTTATTTATGTCATTTTTGAATGAAATTTGATACAATATTATACTTATTTTTAAATATATTAAATATATTATCTATTTGTAAGGTACTCTTAATATGTTTTATAAAAAGACAAGAGTTGAATAAATATATTTTGTTGATATTAATAATCATTGACATGTTAAATATCGGTAGGGACGCCCGACGCCATGATGAATGCATTACGCCTACAAAATGGACGCCACGCGAGACTAACCCCGCGCACCCATTTCTTTGTTTCAATCATACTTTTATTAAAATCATTCAAAATACTCCTTTACAAATATTAACAAGTTTCTATATAAAATAAAATTATCATATAAATACGTTACTTGATATAATCGAGTAACTTTCACTCGATCTACATATTATTTTAACAGAAGATAAACACGAAACGCAACGCATAAGACAAGACGGAATACGGTGATTTGACCTTGCCAGTTATCTGCAAGAGGGACGACATCCTCCCTCTCTTTCTTATGAATCGTTATTCATAATTAGTGTTGTCTCACTCTACTACGCTAATAATAAACTTTTCACGTACACTACGAGTACCTACTTATTCTGCATTTCTGTTCTCTTCATTTGTTATATATACTCTGTAGACAAAATCTATCATTTTATTTATTTTATTTATTATTTAACATATATATGTTCTTACATTAATAATACGACAATTTAAGCCAATAATTGTTCCAAATATCAAAATGTATATATTATAATTTCTAAATAAAATGAAAGGGAACATTGTTTTCCTTATTATAAATATTTATATATAATATTTTATAATTGAAATTAAACAAAACATTAAATATTTATTATAAATTTGTATAGAAAAAACTATACAATAGCTGATAACTTAAAATTAAAACTTAGAAATAGTCAATGTATTATAATTATAACAGTTATAAAATGAGCGATTATTATAAATACTTTCCTTTTTATATTGCCCCTTAAATATTTATCTAAAAAAAATAATAAATTTATCTATAAAAAATACAAAATAATTATTCATTTAATTTTTAATATAAAAAAAAAAATGATTTCAGGTGGAACCTTTCCTGCAATCAGTAGACCGTACCTCCTTCCCAGACTACGATAAGTATGTAGTACATCCCATGGACCTATCACTGATGAAAGACAATATCACTGATGGACTGTATGGCAGCACCGAGGCCTTCCTAGCGGACGCGCAATGGATATTACATAATAGCATAATATTTAATACATGTAAGAATGGTTATATTTTCCTTGTAGTTAGGGAATGTGTAGAAATATAGTTGGTCTATTAATTTTCAATAAAACCTACTAACAACCACAAATCAACGAAGGTAACAACAGATAATCCAACTTGATACCTCAGTGAACATTCCAGTGCAGTCGAAGCTGACGGGCGGTGCTCGTGCGCTGGTGCGGTCGTGCAAGGCGGAGATGGGCGAGATAGAGGCGTGTCCCGAGTGCTACGCGGCGGCGCACGCCAGGAAACCCACGTGGTTCACTGATGTCTGCTCCACGCCGCATATGCTGCTGTGGGCCAAGCTTAAAGGTAGTGTCAAACGTGCCTAAAAGTTAGAGAGTATCACGACTGAAAGGAAGTGGGAACTGTTTGTTAAATTTAGAGACAAAAACTCCTTAAAGGTAGTGAAAGATGTCCTTCAAAAGTAGTCTGAAATATGCCCTGTGAATGGTTTGGTGATAGGGAGTGCATGTATGTTTGCGTTTTAAATAGGTACATTTTTAAACGCTCAATATTATACCTTTTTAAAGCAGAAAAATGTATATAAGCATCTTCTGATCTTTGGGTATTAAGTGAATATAAAAAAAACTCGTAATTCCAGGTTTCCCATATTGGCCAGCGAAGGGAATGTCTGTGAGTAGTGCGGGCATGGTGGACGTTCGTTTCTTCGGAGCCCATGACCGCGCGTGGGTGCCCGCTAGAGACTGTTTCCTGTTCTGTGAGAAGGATCCCAATAACTTTAGATCTAAGCGACAGGACATATTGGATAGCATGCAGGTATTGTAATATTATATTATACAGCAATAAAACAAAGTATTCATCTGTGTTTCTATGTATTTAGGGGTGTACAAAAGATAAATCATTTAAGTATAAACACCAGGAATCAGTTAAAACTGTGTACTTTATTATTAATTCTCTGTGTTATTTTCTCCAGGAAGCTGAACAACACATTCGCAATATATCGCGGAAGTACGGCCAATTTGTATATCCACCGTTCAAAACACAATTTGATCCGACTAAAGTAATTGAGCAGTTAAAAACAATGGTAAGTTAGTTTTAGCATTTTGTATCTGAAGTAACATTAAAATCTCATTTATTTCTTTTTTTAGTTTTATTATGTAAATTTGATTCATTTTGTTTTTTTTTTGTTATAACTTAATAATATACTTTTAGATACCAACATTCGAGGGCGAGGTTGCAGCTCCAGTAAATAAACCGGCGAATTCATCGCCTTCTGTATCAAAAGGAAAAAGCAGATCTAACTCTAAAAGTTCTAAGAGTTCTGTCAATGACGGGTAAGATACTTATCAGTATTTATATTATAACTTATATGTAAAGTTTTTTTTTTAAACATTGTTTATTATTTCATTTTTAGATGGTTTTTAAATTATTCTTAACCTTATCTATGTTGTTAAAGGTCCTACTGAAAACGTTTTCCTCCTTGTAATTGTATCTAAGAACATAATAATAGACTCTAACTAATATTTAGGGTTTTCTATGTAGAGCCTGTCTAATTAATATATAATTAACTCGTTATTTGTTGCCAATATTTTAAATACTGTCAATTATACACACATATAAAAAGATGATTGCACTTTATATCTCTTCTCTGTTGGAAAAGATGCATCATAGTCTTATATTTTATCTATAGAAATTTTATTGTTTTAGTGACGTTAGTGAAAGTGAAGATGTTCAAGTTTCACGAAAGATGGCTGATGGCGCTGAAATTGCGAGAGACGAAGATTGTACAGTGGACAAGTTAGTCTTAACTATTTTACATTTTCCAGTGTCCATCAAAATGTTTTTTACTACACTTTACATTAAACTTGTTACTTTACATTACGTTAAACATGTTTAAACTTTGTATATTTTAATATTATTTTTGAAAATTTAATATTCATTGAGTTAATTAAGTTTTTATTCGTCTTAATTTATAATAATTGTGAATATTACAGAAATAAATCACTGGATGTTGTCGAAAATAGAGAAACGTCTCGGAAGCGTCGTCGCTCAGACCTTGAAGAGGCTGTCATAACTATAATGGACAACAGTTCCAAAGAGAAACGAAGGAAGATTGAATCTGATAATGCTAATATAAAGAAAGAAATCACGAAAAAAGCTACAGAAGAAAAAGAAAATGTATCACTTTCAGAGGAAGTTAACAAAATTACTGAAGTCAGTGAAAAGGATAAAGAAGTTTTATCCAGTAGTGATAAAATAATCCCTAGTAATAGTAAGCCTGAGAATGAACCCGCAACCCTAGCGACGCCGGGTAAAGGAACTCCAAAAGTTAAACCAATCAGAATAAGTATATCAAGGGACAATGATAAAGCAATACCAATAATTGTGAAACCAGATAAAATAGATGTAGAAAAAGATAAAATTGGAGAAAAACATAAATCACAAAAACGAAGAAATTCTAGAAATAAATCTGTTAATGGCCAAAATGGGAAGGTTGATAAACCAGATACAAAATCGGAAAAAGATAGCGCTCCCAATAATATAATAAAAGAAAAGACCGCAGATGTGAGAACATATAAGAATAAAGCAGTGGAAGGTGAGAAACCTGATAAATTAAATAAAACCAACACAGATAAGCCAAAATCGTCAAAAGATAATCTTAACTTTGACGATAATACTACTTTGGCGGTTATAGCCCGGGATGGTACTAAGACTAATGCTACCGGTCTCCCTACAATAAGTTGTGTTCGTAGTTTATCAACTGCCGCTCCAACCTCTGATACAAATACTAAAACCACAACATCATGTAAAACCGTTGAAGTGACAGTCACAGCGGGTTCAAATTCAAGTATATTTATACCTACTAGTACAGATAATGTTCCTAATATGAAGGAAGTGGCCAATAAGTTACAGATACTAAGAAACGATAAGGACCCACTGGTAGGGAGAGTCGGCGTCCGAGCGTTCGCGAGAATGACGTCACCAGAACGAATAACGAAACCCACAGAAAATGTTGAAGTTGAAATCAAATCTGAACCCATAGATTTTGACGACGCTGATAGACAAGTGGAAAAAATCGATCTCATGAAACAATTCAGTCTAAGGCCGGTAAACCCACCGAATTCAAACTTGCGTGAAGTGCGTATAAATAAAGTTTTAGTCGCTCCAGTCACTCGTAAGACTGTATCAAAACCACCGGATGTTAGAGTTAAAGCTAAGAAAACCTTCCCTCAGCCCAGAAAGGTTGATGATGGTAGATCTGAATTGAACAGTAAAAACTCCATGGTATACATTCCCATACAGCCGCCCAGCACACAGGCACCTGTACGACCCACGAGACCCATCACTATTAATGGTACAGCAACACAGGCAGTGAGACCTCAAGTATCTTGTACTACCAGTGTGGGTAAGTTGCAGACATTTTTTAAAATCTACTTTAAATACAATTATATTTATATTTCAAGCTCTGATATTTAAATTGTGTATTTGAAGTTATCAATTTCCGATATAAAATAGTGTAGAAAATTGAAATTGATATCTGGCAACATTAAAATTAATGTCAAAAAATCGAAGAGGTGTGGTGTTTGTACTATGTCGCGGCGAGTTTCATTTATTTATTTATTTATTTATTTAGAAGCAAGTAGTTTTAAGATTTAGTCTTAAGTGGGTGCACGTAGAAATATTTTTGCGTGCATATTTTTTTTCTTCATATTATGATTTTGATTATGCTGATTTTATGATAACGTATTTCTGGGATTTTATAACATTGGCAATTTTTATAAAAATATTTATTACGAGGAAAATAATAATGAATAGAAATTATTAGTGCAAAAAGAACTTTCACTATATTGCAGATTTTGCTAATAAATACACGATACAATTTTTATTTGGATTACAAAAGATACTTTTCGTTATATACATTTCTGCTTCAACTGGAGACGAACGGGCAATGAACGTGAGGAACGATACGTCGCAGCGCGTTTTTGTTGCATTCGCTTCTATTGCGTTGCGTGTTGTATCAAAGTTGGTGTTCTAACTCAATGACTAATTATTATTATTTTTTATTCTTGACCATTTAACGTAGTTAAGGAGATTTCTTCGCGAACCTAACTGGAAGGTTTCATGCTGTTTCGTTTAATGGCTCCGTTTACTGTCATAGACTCGTAGTTGTGACATATTTAAATTATTTGCCTCTTGGAACTAGGTCTCACTGACTTATAAAGAGTTTTAGATACTGACGATTTATTATGATAAATAAAAAAATATCTAAATAGAAAGGCTACAAATACTATGTATTATCCAACAAAATAATCGAATCGATTTTCTATATAGAATTGCTCTTCATAAATATTGTCCAGACGAGAAATCATTTTAGAACAAATGAAATGAGGTTCAGGTTGTATATTTTCTATTTTTATAATAAATACGGTACAAGAAAGAATAAAGATACGACAGGCTGTGCTTCTAAAGCATGACATTGGTGAGGTGACCCACACATTAATTTTGTTGATCGCATACAACGGGTTCCAGGGTTAAGCATTCTATTATGTGTAGGCAAAAGTTTTTTATTAGAAATTTCTGATAGTAAACGAAACAAAACCAGTTATTATATACTTAACGAATAACATTTACTGTCAATACATTGGCCACCTCTTGTTGGCAGTATCTCTACAGTCTACATCAATCCCAACATAATTTGATCTACGACTTTTTTAAATTGTTAGTTATAAAAATTTAAGTTTGCCATACAAAATTGATTTGTTGCCTTTGAATTGGCATTACCTCGGAGCGTATGTATGGCAGGGGCGTTGACCTTAAGAAATCCAGAGTAATAAGTAAAAGAAGGAGCAAATTTTTTTGTTTAATTTTTTTGTGTTGTATATTAAGATTTGTAAAATGTCGTAGTACAAATGTTGTTGGGATTGATTGATTTAGAGAGGCTGCCTGCAAGAGGTGGTGTAATTAATTATTACAAATAAAGCCTGCATAATTTTTATAAATCGTAACCTTGGTAGCATTATTGCGGAAGTCTTAATTAATATATGATTATTTTCTTTGCAGCAAACAGCACAGTGAACACAGTCACAACTCCGTTAGTATCAGTATCAAATTCAAACGTTCAACCATCATTTACTGTTGTAACGAGCACCACAAACAACACGGTATGCGTGCCCACGGTTAGTCAGCCGCCAACAGTTGGACAAGTTACCCATCTTGGGCAAACATCCGCTCTTGGGCCAATATCGAATGTGGGACCAACTACCAATGTTGCACAAATGACTACTGTTAGTTCAGTATCAACGGTGGGTCAATTACCCACAATTGGCCAAATGAACGCCATCGGCCAAGTTGCTACGAACGTTCACACAGTTCCATTGATCACATCTGTAAATGGACAGTGGACATTTAGTTTACAACCGATTATGTCAGTTGGAGGCCTCGATGTAAGTATATATATTTTTTTAATATAAATAACTATATTTTATTTATTAACTTTCTAAGTACATATATAACCCAGGCAAAGTAAGAACATTTTAAATTTAACTTTCATTTTTACTTCCCACATAGCTTGTCATTTATTCTATCATTTTTATACCCAAAAAACCAATGCAATGTTACGTTTTTCAGGAAACCTCCCCCTTAATAAATGGTTTGACAGACCGAAGTACAGCCATAGCTCCGATAGTGTCTCTACCTGGAGTGCAACCACTACAAGTACCGGCACTTAATACTATCTGTAGTATCAATCCTGAAAATCCGGGTGAGGTAAGTGGATTATCATTTGTATAGGAATAAGAAAATACACCCAAAAACAACTGACTTTCAATATATTAATACAAATATCACGCAACGCAACGAAAATCTTCAAAAATTTGTACTGACACCTTAAACATTATTGCTGTTATCAGTATTATTGCTAGTTCAAAATAATATACATCCATATTTTACACAAAAAAAAGACATAAATCATATAAAAAGTATTAATAAAATTTACAGCCTCCCCGTCTGCAGCAGAAGCCGCTCCTCAACCCGCTGGACCCGAGCGTGCCCATCGGCTGCGCGCCGCCTCCCTCCACCGCGGGGCCCGTCACCGCCAAACTCAACCAGAACGCTGTTAAGGTAAAAATCATATATTTATTAAATTAAGCTATCTAACTAGCTATTGTCCTAACTCCTATCGCGATAAGCACGTTTATATGTATTTTTTGCTTGGCACGTTTTTAGTAAAATTCATAGTATGATTTTGTATTATTTGCCATATCCTTAGTAGTATACCTTATACTCTTTATATTTGATCTACATTTTGTTGACGTCATTGAGATCAGGATTCTAGGATCTCTGCCATCAAATCTGCTTATGGGATTGCCATTCAATTACAATATAAAATTATAATTAAAGATTGTATTTGGTTAAAATTTAATTAGATAAATTTCTTTTTTTTTACGTAACCATAACGATTCTAGTTAACGGACTTCTTCCGAACCCTGCTCGAGGACACCCTGGACAAGGTGGACGAGCCCGCCGCCCAGGCCACGCTGCTCAAGATGCAGGTCGAGCACACGCAGTGGAGGCACGTACAGGAGATCAGAGAACTCAAACACAACCACGGTACGATAGTAGTCCATAAAAGATTTCTAAATATGCATCAGTGAATACTTCAGAAGCAATGGATACGTTTGTTGAAAAATTACCTTCTTTTACCCAATATTATTTCACTAGCACTTTCTTGGACAAATTTTTCCTTCGCATTTGGATCTCTTTGGCCGAGTTTATGATTTACAAATACTTTGGTGAATCATTGCTTTCATGCCTTTACTAGAAATAGATCCGAAGTTATTCCGTTAAAAAAAAACCATAACTTTAAAAACTACAGTTACTAAAGTACAAAAAGTCTAATGTTATTAGAAGTAGTAACTTATTGGCTATTCTATTCACAGAACTAACAATAATGGAAATGCGCGCGTCTTACGAGAAAGAAAAGGCGCGCGCTGTGAGCGAGGCGCGTCGTACCGCGCAGGTGGAGCTTGAAGCTGCTGTTAAAGCGACTAAAGCAAAACAGTGGTTAGTTGTCATTTTTTAATATAAGCCGAGGAAATTAGCAGACGTTTTTATAACATTTAAATAACGGTCACGATGTACACCCAGAGCAATAATGTTTGGATAACATAACTTTCTACCATGTTGGAAACCCATTTACTGGTTGAGTCACTATCATAGTATCACGTTCCAGGTGTGCAAACTGCAGCCAAGAGGCTCAGTTCTACTGCTGCTGGAACACGTCGTACTGTGACTATCCCTGCCAGAAGGCGCACTGGAACACGCACTACGCGCACTGCACGCAGCAGAGAAATACGGTAGGGTTTTCTTTTATGGTGAATGTATTTATTAAGTTATAAAATCTTTATCGTCCCAAAATAATATACAACTAATAATGGCTCTAATTACTGTACCCACCAAACGATAAGAAGGCTTATAGAAAAAAGAAGATTACAAAAGAGAAAAAAATAAGTAAATATTGTATTACATGAGACATGAAATTTATACTTAATGCATATTGAGTACATAGCTTTTACTCCATCTCAATTAAATATCTTTATTAATAAATAAGTGTTCTGTCAGTAATTTAGATTTATTTTTTGTAATTGCTCCAGCCAAACAATGGTGATAGTGGAAACTCAATAGAAAAAAGACTGCAACCTGCTCCGGATAATCTCCCAGTAAGTAGCTATTTTTTTCTAAACCCGAAAAGTTTCTTTAAAATGTTTGTGAATATATATTTATGATAAATGTATTTTGACGTTGTGTGTTTGTTGGCGTTACAGAAGAGTGCGCCAGCGCCGACACTCACAGTCGGCAGTAGATTGACTCCTACGAGAGTGTTCACGCAAGAAAACCCACCCCAGAAGACTTCTATTATAGGTAACAAGATTTTAAATATTGAAATCCATACTTTCAAAGATTGATAATGTAAGAAACAAATAAAGTTAACATACAAGTCTGTTTTGCTGACTGATCTAGAATTATGTGTAAGTTCATATGTGGTATATTTATCATTTATTTATGATAAATGTTACAGTTAGTATGATGGAAGACCACAGCGGCAATCAGACCATGAAGTGCGTGGGCACGTACAAGCCCCCAGGCAGCTCACAAGTATCACCTCTTATTATTAATAAACAAGTATGTCGAAGTATTGGATTAAATATAAAGCTTGGAATTAAAACATTGAAGTATGGGACTTAATTCCTGTTTTAAAATGATTCAAAATAAAATACCTCATAGAAAATAATATAACTATATAAATATATGTTGTCCGCGGCATTGTCCGTGTGATATACTTAAACTTTTTTTGACCAAACTTTAAAATAAAAAGTATATAAAAAAACTCTTTTATAAATGCTGAATAGGGAAATTCTAATTCTTGACTTGATTACTTTCCAAGTTCTGAGGACACAACCATATATATTACTACTAAATCCATGTCTCAAATTTAATGTTAAATCTTGGAATTTAAACATGCTTTCGATAAACATGGTTAAAATTTAGAATGTTGAATTTATATAGTCATGTGTTTTAATGTAATACCTATATTACAGATAATGAACAACGAAGAAAGCTCGAAGAAGGTTGTAACTTCCGGCGGCTACCTCATAGTAGGGGCAGGCTCCACGCCGCTGGTGACGCCGCCACGACGCACTCACACTATACAGTACTACACATGAAAGAGATAGTGCAGTGTGCATTCTGTGATAAAGAATATTGTGTTAGTATTGTGTAGATGTGATCTGTTATATGAAGAATGAATTGGTGCAATGTAAAGAATTATGAAAAAAGGACAAGCCTTTGATATATTGTGAACTCCAAAGGTATGTTTTGCTGAAATTAATATTTATATTCAAGTTTATAAACATTTCCGAATATAAAAAAATCATTGATACATCTATTGTCACCAACTTTTATCTTATAATAACAACAGTGATTTAAAGAAGATTTATTTTTATTGTGTTATATTATCTGCTTTCTTACTTTTGAGTATTGATATATATAATTTCCTTTTCTCTGGGACTCTATTTAAATTGACAGTTAACTCATTAACTGCAGAATATTTTTTAGATGTAATAGATAGTGTCAAAATATCCACATTATTTTAAAGATATATATATATTCATTGGGATTGAAAAAAGAGCATAAATTGTAAGTGATTTATGTCTATGAATGCCAATCTAAAATAAGAAATATATTATGTATATAGTGTAAATTTACAAGTTTGTATTATTGAGTCTTTACATGCCGGGAATATATGGCCAGATAGCAAGCACCTTACAAAGATTTTTATTATTTTTGTACATAGAGCTTGTCTAAGAATATTCATGATTTTTTTTTTCTGAAATAAATCTTTGTATTAAAAACCCATCAAGGAAAATAGCGGAACTATTCAATAAAAGAAAAACCTTTGAATAAAAAGAAAAATAACTAAGCCAACTTAACATTTCCATTAACGAATTTTTAATGTAAACAATATATTTGTCTTATCTAATACCATACATTTAATATATAAGAACTCCATAAAAATCTTTGATGACCTCCAGAGTTGTTTTAATACGTTAAGACTGGTAATTTTAAGTTGACCTAATTAATGTTGATGTTACAAAGTTTTCATGACATCCTAGGGAAAAATAAGCATCACAAAAATAAATTGTTGTTTATTTTAAGTGCTTTTTCATGTAAAACATAATTTACTCAAAGTAAATGGTTTTGTGAATGTAAAATGTGAAGGTTTATTTTTTTTCTTGTCTTTGTACATAAATGTATTTTAATAATGGAAACTCAAGCTAGCTTGGAAGTGTACATAATTTTTAATGTCCATATCAACATTGGTTGATATGTTACTAGACATAAATGTTTATAGAAACAACATTTATATTATATTACAGTTATATTCTAACAATGTGAAGTTGTTTTTATTTTAACAACAAACTAGACATGTTATATTATTATTACTTTTTTGTCAACTGCTATGTGTGCATGTGTAAAATGATTCTGTATTTGTTAAGAAATCTTAATAAATTAGGCTATTTGGTTTTATGTATGCCCAAATTCACAAAGCGTCAGTATTTCTAAGGGATGTTGTATCTTGTTTTAAAAGGGGTAAGTGTAAGAATCTTGTACAAAAAACATAATTTTAAATTTTTTAATATCTATTTAGTCATTCTCATGTGAATTTAAGTGTTGCATAGGCAATGCTTGCAATGTTTTAGAATAAGATATGAAATGTTTTAGTTTCAATAAAGAAATTATTAAAAATTTTGGTTTAATTAAAAAAATCTCTTCCATTGATAACATAATCACTTTGTTTTTAAACAAAATAGTATTTTGTTTCAAAACCAAGACTTATCTTACATTCTTGATGGTTTAATAATATTTACTGTCAATTAACATTTCAAGAGGTGAAAGAGTTTTTTGTAGCAGGATGTAGACATACCATACCTTGAGAATAACTCCATCCATATAATAAGTATTTCTTGTTACTATTGTTTATTCCCCTGCATTACAAGACCAAAGAAATGTAAATAAAAAGTGTATATTTTAGAAAATTATATTATCTTATAAACACGAAAAAAATATTATCACAGTTCACATTTGAATAATACAACAAATATTTAATTAATCAGTTCCAAAAAACAAATAAATGGAGATTAATTATATAATGTATTAAATAATGGCTTAAAGATTCCATATTAAAATCATTAATTATAAAGAAATTAGATTTATATTGGTACAGAGAAGAATCAAAAGAAAATAAAAGAATTGCTAAGAAAAGATGACTTGATTAAAATTAATAGCAAATAATGTCAAGGATCTCCCTATTTTACTTAAAAATTAAGGTCTTTTGGAAAGTATGTTTTAAATATATATTTATTAAATCATATTATTATTACTATCTGAATTACTTATTATACATAGCAGCTCCAGCCTTCGCCAACTGATCAGCCATTTCATTACCATGAATGCCCCGATGTGCCTCTACATAGTTCCATTTGATTTCAATCTTGTCTTGTAGACTATCTAGTTCTTTGAAGTCTTTTTCATTTTTCACCGGCTCGCCTGAAGCAAGCTTCCATCCTTTTCTTTTCCATCCTGAAAATTAATATTTAAAACCTATACATATTAATGTTATTTTTATTATATTGATATACTATCACAAATAATATTAAGCATGAATAATTACATATTTATTGAGTTTCCCTATGGCTTTGGGTTATAAATATTTTTATTACCAACCTCTTTCAACTAGACCTTTATGAACTTATGAGAGTAATCTTAAGATAATAATAATAATATCAGGACAAATTACACACACTGATCTAACCCCTAAGTAAGCAAATGATTGCTTGTGTTAAGGGTGTTAGATAACAATACCAATACATAGAAATACACATATAAATACTGAGAATATATTTAATAAACGACCAAACCCAGAAACACAGACATCTATGCCCATAACATAAATGCCTGTCTCTGCCGGGAATCTAACCCGAGCCCCATTGTGCCGTGACATGTTAGATGTCTGCGCTAACCAGTCGACCAACGGGGCATTTATATAAATTCTATTTTTTTCAAATAAATTCTAGATTTAAAAAAATTTACTAATAAACTTATAAAGTAAAAACTGTTATACCTGTAATCCATTTAGTGACAGAATTGATTAAAAATTTCGAGTCAGTATTAATTGTTAGTTTAGTAACTCCATTATCTATTGCAGTCTTGATAGCTTCTGTGGCTGCTTGGATTTCTCCACAATTATTTGTTGCCCGTCCAGAAACTGGCTTGCTAATGTTTAACGGGTGATTCTGTCCCCAATATACTCCGAGGCCAGCTCGAGCACCATTTTTTCCATTGGATGAACAAGCCCCATCAGTGTATACTTGTACATAACCAAAGTTATCAACATCAAAGTCCCCAGTGTTGGTGCAATTAGGTCTCATATCTTGCGGTTCTATTAATATACTCTTACGTTCACTTTTCACACTCTTCTTTATAATTTTGTCAACTCCTTTCTCAAAACCTTTTAATCTTTTTTCTATATCATCCATTTGTTTTATTAAAATAGAATTTAAGTCATCTGAACTACCAGAATCACTATCACTTTTCGATTTCCGATTTGATTTACTCTTTTTCTTTGGAATATTATCATTACTCTGATTATGTGAACTTGTTGAAAAATTTCTTTTGAGGTTAGTAGAACTATTAGGTAAACTAGTACGTGTATTTGGCTTTAGTTTTTGAGGTACTTTGTTATCCCCCGAAGTTGTGATAAAATCCTGTGCAGCAACGACGGAATCAAATTTTTTGTATTTTGCACCAGGAAAACCTTTTACTTGAGCTTCGCAATCTGGCCATGTCATATAAATCCCGGCGGTTCGACCCTTTGCAACAGCATAGAACGGCATTTTAGGGATGTTGATTCCTTGAATTAACAATTTACTGATCGTATTTATTTTTGGCGGAGTAAATATCTTCCATAACATCTAATTATTTTAATCCGCCGCAGAAGTTGCTAAACATTAACGTATAACTTTTGTTAGAACTTTGAAATCCTAATTCCCAATTGTCAAATGTGAAATGACATCATGCAATTTTGACATACTTTATAGCACATTATATTAATTATAGAGTATATATATCTCAGCGCGAAGGCTTTATAAAACACAATCATGATCGTCGAAAGAGGAACATTGAATTATAATTTATTAGATTAACTAGTTATTGCTTGTAACAGAATCAATTTATAGTGAGAAGTGATTAAAATACATTGTTAAAACAACAATTATGATGTTACTAGACTTGTTTATGTCAGTCGTCATTTTAGTATAAATACGGGCAGCCGACAGTCCGAGATCCCTCAGGGTGGGAGTCCCTCAGGGCTCCGTCCTCTCGCCCAGCCTATACACGCTCTATACGTGTGATACTCTTAAGCTCGCACCGGGTATCAAATTAGCTTTACAACACCGCAGTTTTTACCTCCGGTAGGGACCCTCTTGCCGTCACTGCTCGCCTCCAATCCGCGGCCAACACCCTAGGTGATTGGTTTAGGAAATGAAGGATCGAGTTAAACACACAGAAGAGCACCGCCGTGATCTTCTGTCGGGTAAGGGTCGACACGGGGGTGCTAAGGAGAGATAGAATCTTTGACCGACTAATAGACTGGCAAAAAGAAGCCAAATACTTAGGAGTAACGTTCGATAGTAAATTATCTTTCGGCAAACATATTAGAACGGTTAGGAACCGAGCGGCCTTCGTTCTAGGCCGACTATCCCCTCGTGTGCAAGCGGAGTAAACTGTCCCTTAGAAATAAGGTCACACTTTACAAAGTTTGTATACGCACCGTCATGTCCTATGCGAGTGTCGCCTTCGCTCACGCCGATCTGAAACCCCTTCAGGTGATTCAGAATAAATTCATGCGCACTGCCACGGGCGCGCCGTGGTACATGCGCAATGCAGACCTCCATAGAGACCTAGGTTTACCTACAATAGCGCAATATTTCAAGTCCGAGATTTGGTCTTGCTCAAGTCATCGGACTGTGCGGATCTCTATAAGGATACTGTTACGCTGTCCGTTGAATAAGCGAAGCTTACATTATTTGTGCAGTTTTATTTTGAAAACGTCATTATGAACCACCATTACTACGACTACAATACAATGTCGGCAGCAATGCTGACGTCACACCTTTTAAAAACACTTACGGGGGTCTTCACTCCGATATTTATATATTGGCTACTCTGTCGACTAATTGGGAAGCTTCCTTAGAGCTTTGAGCGTAAATACGGTCCTTTTGTTTTGTTAAAATATGCTCAATTGAAAAAAAAATCTCATCCGTAAACAAAATTTTTCTGTGACTACCCTTTGCGTACCGCTTCAGTAGTTGTTTTTGATTTTAACACCCCAATCATCTTTAATATATCAGTTAAAAAATGACCAGTGCGTCTCTTATAGGCTGCAAGTCCTAAGTCATATCTTAAAAATACGTGGCATGGTTCTAGGTGCTATCTTCATTTCCCGAGATAAAATCTTTTGCTTTCGAACAGGACTTTTTCAAATTCTTTCCCTTAGGGGAGGGTGGGGTAATCACGGATGGTGGGTAATGGCGGACGCATAGGTTTAACTATGTTAGAGCATAATAGGAGATATTTTGAATGACGCATTTGTAAGTCGACTCTGAACTTAGTGCTAAACAGTAACTGCTAAGATGAGAGGGCGCTCTCAATTTAAAGTAAGTAAACTTAAAGATTTTTCTATTATTTGATCTTATTTTTGTGCAAAAATATAATGTGTGTATATTACTGTACGAAAAACGTAGCAGGATGCTGTTTTTTTTCTGATAAAACTTGTATTTGAACAACGATTTAAGGCACTTGTATCGTGCACCACATAGTTCTAACCTAAAAAAAATAATGTAATATCCATTTCTGGGCAAGTCGGCTAATGGCGGACGACTTAAGTCGGGTAATTACGAACGTCCGTAGTTACCCCTAAACGTTATTTTTTATGATTTTCGTTGTTAATTATGAATAAACAATAATTTCAGATGCCAAGAAATTATCAAAGAAATACTGAGACAAAATTTAAGTTAGTGGATTTGGAAAAAGCCGTTGAAGCTGTCAAAACTAAGACACTTTCTCTTGGTTACTATACATGACTACTACTACTACTTATTCTGTACCAAACAGTACTATACATGACTACCTCAAAAATGACTACTACTACTACATATTCTGTACCAAACAGTACTATACATGACTACCTCAAAAATGACTACTACTACTACATATTCTGTACCAAACAGTACTATACATGACTACCTCAAAAATGACTACTACTACTACTTATTCTGTACCAAACAGTACTATACATGACTACCTCAAAAATGACTACTACTACTACTTATTCTGTACCAAACAGTACTATACATGACTACCTCAAAAATGACTACTACTACTACATATTCTGTACCAAACAGTACTATACATGACTACCTCAAAAATGACTACTACTACTACTTATTCTGTACCAAACAGTACTATACATGACTACCTCAAAAATGACTACTACTACTACTTATTCTGTACCAAACAGTACTATACATGACTACCTCAAAAATGACTACTACTACTACTTATTCTGTACCAAACAGTACTATACATGTCTACCTCAAAAAAGACACAATTAAAACTCCAAGAACTGGAAGGAAGGCCATATTTTCCGAAAAACAGAAAGTGAACTGGGAGATCATATTTTAATTTGCTGTAATTTTTTTTATGGTTTAACCATTGAGATGGTCCCAAAAATAGCCTTCACATTTGCCAAAGTCAACCATTTAAAGCACAATTTTGACAAAAATCCCAAATGGGCTGATCCCAAATCTGATTAGATAGTGTCCGTTTTTACCCCACTCGGTATCCGCCATTACCCCCTACCACGTGGGGTAATCCCGGACACCAGACGTTTTGTTTTTTTATTATTACTTGTTTATTTTGAAAAATATACCACTGTTGAATATTTAAAGACATGTTTAATTACTTGAACTAAAGATTGATTACTAAAAAGCATTGATTACTGAAACAGTTTTCGTTTTATTTTAGTTATTCCTTAGGTGTGCGCAATTACCCCACTCTCCCCGGAGGGTGGGGTAATCACGGATGGTGGGTAATGGCGGACGCATAGGTTTAACTATGTTAGAGCATAATAGGAGATATTTTGAATGACGCATTTGTAAGTCGACTCTGAACTTAGTGCTAAACAGTAACTGCTAAGATGAGAGGGCGCTCTCAATTTAAAGTAAGTAAACTTAAAGATTTTTCTATTATTTGATCTTATTTTTGTGCAAAAATATAATGTGTGTATATTACTGTACGAAAAACGTAGCAGGATGCTGTTTTTTTTCTGATAAAACTTGTATTTGAACAACGATTTAAGGCACTTGTATCGTGCACCACATAGTTCTAACCTAAAAAAAATAATGTAATATCCATTTCTGGGCAAGTCGGCTAATGGCGGACGACTTAAGTCGGGTAATTACGAACGTCCGTAGTTACCCCTAAACGTTATTTTTTATGATTTTCGTTGTTAATTATGAATAAACAATAATTTCAGATGCCAAGAAATTATCAAAGAAATACTGAGACAAAATTTAAGTTAGTGGATTTGGAAAAAGCCGTTGAAGCTGTCAAAACTAAGACACTTTCTCTTGGTTACTATACATGACTACTACTACTACTTATTCTGTACCAAACAGTACTATACATGACTACCTCAAAAATGACTACTACTACTACATATTCTGTACCAAACAGTACTATACATGACTACCTCAAAAATGACTACTACTACTACATATTCTGTACCAAACAGTACTATACATGACTACCTCAAAAATGACTACTACTACTACTTATTCTGTACCAAACAGTACTATACATGACTACCTCAAAAATGACTACTACTACTACTTATTCTGTACCAAACAGTACTATACATGACTACCTCAAAAATGACTACTACTACTACTTATTCTGTACCAAACAGTACTATACATGTCTACCTCAAAAAAGACACAATTAAAACTCCAAGAACTGGAAGGAAGGCCATATTTTCCGAAAAACAGAAAGTGAACTGGGAGATCATATTTTAATTTGCTGTAATTTTTTTTATGGTTTAACCATTGAGATGGTCCCAAAAATAGCCTTCACATTTGCCAAAGTCAACCATTTAAAGCACAATTTTGACAAAAATCCCAAATGGGCTGATCCCAAATCTGATTAGATAGTGTCCGTTTTTACCCCACTCGGTATCCGCCATTACCCCCTACCACGTGGGGTAATCCCGGACACCAGACGTTTTGTTTTTTTATTATTACTTGTTTATTTTGAAAAATATACCACTGTTGAATATTTAAAGACATGGTTAATTACTTGAACTAAAGATTGATTACTAAAAAGCATTGATTACTGAAACAGTTTTCGTTTTATTTTAGTTATTCCTTAGGTGTGCGCAATTACCCCACTCTCCCCTACTGCTTTGAAAACCTTTTTCGTACGAACACTACGTGGACGGTTAGCTCTTTTTCTGTCACAAACAGAGGTATCTCATTGTACCTATTAAAAGCCCGATACACAAACATTTTACTAATACCAAGTTTATGGAGAGTTTTAAAAATTGCATTTTGCTCCATACTTACTTTGTGCAATGCAATCACAGTGATTTTATTCTCTATATCACCCCACTCCATTTTAATATCGCAAAATATTTTACAAGTAGACAGGGTTATTTCTAATTATTGGCCACCTCTTGCAGGCATCCTCTCTACATCATTCCCAGTAACATTTGTTCTACGACTTTTTAAAATTAATAGTTTTAAAAAATTAAGTTTGCCCATACAAAATTTATTTGTTGTCTCTGTACTGACATTAACTCTGAGTGCAGGTATGGCGCCCCGACGTTGACCCTTTAAGCACTTCTTACAAAACACAGAGTAATAAGTAAAAGATTGAGCAAAAATTTTTTTGTTTTGTTTTTTTTGTGTTGTTTATCAGGATTTGTGAAAAAGTCGTAGAACAAATGTTGTTGGGATTGATGTAGAAGGGCTACCTGCAAGAAGTGGACGCGATTACGGGCATGCCCAAAATTATCAACTATTCGGTACATAATGCTACAAAATCAAACTTAATAGGTATAGTGAAACCAACAATTGCAAAGCATAGAATGTTTCTCAATCTTTAATGTTCAGAGAGAAAATACTGTAATATTGTATTTAATATAAAGAAAAAGATTTTCCGTCAAGTATTTTACGAAATCGGGAGGAGTTTAGGTACAATTTTGTCGTTAATATTATAATATATTTAAGCATAAAAATTCCTCAGCTAGGAAGACATACTCATCTAACAATGTAAGAGAAAAAAAACATAAATAAGTTACGTAATATATCAGAAAATAAATAAGAATATTTTAAATTTTTATTACTTTGTTTTTTTGTATTTAATTTTGCTTCCAGTAGATACAGATTATTACCGATTCGTCTTGACTTGATGAAGTGACCCAACGGTACCCTGATGGATGGATGCTAGTGGATCTCCTAGATAAATAAAACTGGGTGCACCGAGTATGGGCTTGTTTTTTTGCTTTCGATGAGATCTTACCGTCAGACTTGATGGAGTGATCTGTCGGTACCCTGATGGATGGATGTTAGTGGATCTCATAGATTAATAGACCTGGGTGTACCGTGTATATTTTATTGCTTTTGAAAAGTTCTTTCCATTAGACTTGATGGAGTGATTTGATAAAGCTGGGAGCGACAAGTTTGTAATCTTTCTATTCGTCTAGGAGATCCAGTAGCATTCATCCATCAGAAAACCTTTAGATCACTCCATCAAGTCTGGTGGTAAGATCTTATCAAAAACAACAAAACAATCCCATACTCGGCGCATCAAGCTCTATTCATCTAGGAAATCCACTAGCATCCAGCCATCAGTATACCTTCAGGTCCTCTTCACCAAGCCTGGAGGTAGTATCTCTTTATGATTAACACTAGGGGCCTAAACCAGCCTTGATTTTTTTTAGTCTAAAAGATAAAGTAACAGTCACCGAAGTATTCAGCTATTTTGGGTCACAGAATAATTAATACGTATATCATATATGTAATAATAGTCTGTAATTTTATCACATGTATAATATCTACGTAAATTATCATCAATAATATAAAAGTCATTTAAAGAAGTAATAATTAACCATTAAATATATGAAAAAAAAATATATATATACATCGAAAGTATCAAATGTGTTTCATTCACACAATATTCTGGAACACATACATGTGCGTAAGTGTTACGCACACTTGTCGAGAATTGTCTATGTAGTGATGCGATTTTCTACCTAAATTAGTTTTGTAAACGCGTCCTTACTTTTGATAATAAAGTATGTATCCTTAGTAATTATTCCTTTTTTTTTAAATTTGAGTCCGTGTCGATCTTAACCCTTGAGTTTAACATTTTTAACATATGAAAAATGTCTCGACTTAAGTCGTTTCGATTTACGTCGCGTATTTCGAGATCCTAACATGCCGTAAGTACGAGGACTGACTGTACTACAAAATAACTGGTATAAGAACAGGCGGATGATGAATTGTACGATATGTAAACAATTATTTTGTTACTAAGTTGCTCAATTCTAGACCTTATAGAACAAAAGTCTTTACCTTTGGGCGCATACAATTGAAAATTGAGTTATACATGTAATAATTATAGAGTTAAGCAGATAAATTCGCTGATAGCTCCATAACTCATTTATTCATAACAATAATCCATGTTAAATAAGCGTTTTCTATATAATTTTAAGAACATTAAGATAAAGATTTAAGCTTCTTAAGTTAAGTTAATAAAATGTTAAAGGGCATGAAATAAAACTTAATAAATTAAATACCATAATGTACTTTATTAGGATAATTAACTAAGTCTGTCACCTTTGTAGTTTGAAACACAACAAATCTACGTCTTTGACTTCACTAACATTTGTAAAAATCTGACGTGTATACTTACTTCTAGAATTTCCACGTATAGTACACGCTTAAAACAGTAAATATTATGTCACAGATTATATAATTTAGAGCGAAAGTACGAAGAAAATATACTTAATATATGGTGATCAACTTTGAACATGTTATTAGTGTAACTTTTTTTGCTCTTTTATACTAAAAATACGTTAGGTATACGTCTTATAACATAAAATAATTAAATTACCAAACTTTAAATAAAAAACAATCGAGCTCAATGTTACAATATGTTACGTGACTTACGTCATAAATCATAAGCTATATAGATACATAAAAACAAAAAATAAAATTTTATTTTGGTAATCGTATAATATAATTATTGGAAAAGTATCTTAGTTAACTCATTATTAATTAAAGAAAACCATTACAAACTTATTTAATACAATTGTGAGGATGTTACTAAAATCAAATGCAAGTATTGGTAATATCTTATAACAAACATAAAATAAAATGTATCCACACCCACAAGATCTTCAGTCATAACATAATCATATTTCAAGTAATGTTAAAGTTAATGGCACTAATATATAAGTTATAATGGCTTGGGGCTTGTGGAAGATATCGATATAAAATATATTAGTCTTAATACAATAAGCTAATCATAAAAAATGTTTACAACAATTAAAGTGCGACAATCCTCAATGCTAGTCTACAACCATTGATAGCAGCTGAAAAAACATTTGACAATGTGTAACGGGGCAGATTCTGATCAAATAATTTCCTAAAACGTTATACAACTATCTACTAAGACTAAAATAATATTATTTTAGATAAGACTTACATTATCGTAAAATAATATTATTTTTGTCACATTTCTTTAAAAAGAAATGTTAAAACATTTTATAATACTTATTAAACATATTTAAAATTGAAATTAACAACTCTGATGCTTTCCAATTACTTTTCAAGCTTCTTGTTTATTTACGAAGGTAACTTTTAAAATTAATTTAACTTCTTATTTGATCATTGAACATTATGATCAAAAGTTAAACAAACTCTTACTACTAAAACAATCCACGACACAACATATTCATAAAATTTGTTAAAAATGTGAACAATTGTTTTGGTTATTTATTGGTTAGTTCATCAATTATTTGGATTTATGAAAAAAGTGACTAGTTATTAGTAACGTCAGATGCGATAGTTGGAAGAAAGTAAGGCATTTAAAAAACTACAACAATAAAGGGAAACTCTTTTTAAATGTATGAACATTATGTCTTATTATTTAATATTAATCATCATCACAAATTTAAACCTAAGTCAATAAATTTATTTCTTAAATAAAAAAAACAAAGTCAACATTGACAGGCAATTTGAACAACCCATTCTTTGGCCGTGGTCGGTATACTTTTGTAAATTAAAGTACGTTTTAAGATAGGTAGACCGTCGATTAGCTCGTGTTCAGCACCCTGTAGACTAGAGAGAAATGTTAGATCTACCTACAAGCTTATATACAACTGCCTTGCTATGGTAATAACCTTACAAATAATACGCTAATTCTAACAACAAAATCTATATACAGATTCAAAGGTAAATTTATCTTATATAGAACAAAATGTGATGTCATATCAGCTGCAGACTTCAGATTTGGAGTTAGTTTGTTTTAATCATGATTATAGACTAACCTAAAAAAGAAATACAGTTAATTAAGAAGATTGATAAAAAAAACTGTCGTCTGCAGAAGAATATTCGACGTAGTAATACAATAAAATTAAATATAACCTATTAAATCTATTTTTATGGAATACAACGTATTTAAGATTTTCATGAATTAATACAAACATGAGATTCTCCTTCGTTACATCATGAATCAAATCAATAAAAACTACCTACTCGCTAATTTCATACAAAACTACATTAAATTTTAATACTTGCAATTAATGTAGAAATAAATCTACTCATATTTTCACTCAAAGATAATTTTATTGTAAATTGCTAAGTGTTATTTGACACTATTAATCTAGAAAATATGTTTACGAGGCCGCTTAGAAAAATATTTTATCATCTAAATTAATACCTGTGCGTTTTCTATATTATTATTAAAAAGCATGGCGGTGATTATTAAAACTATCTTTTATTCCAAAATATTTATCTGTCATGGATGGAGCGATGATATGATTTTTGAGATGACGGATTGTTTAAATAAGAAATTGTGGTTTATTTTGTCATACTAAAAACCAAGGGCTAAGTGATTTCTAAACAGATAAAACAACAAGTTTGTAATACTACATATTAATATTTTGGCAGTGGAAAATTATAGATATATTGACAAACACCAGTCATATGTTACGGAGACATGTAAATAGAAATGACTAACAATCTTACTTTAACAAGGAACAAGTAGTGAGATGCCTATCTACTTAGTCAGATGATATAGAATATTATTGTGACGTCATTGTTTGATCTTTCGTTCGTAAAGCTAAATACAAGTGAAACAGGCAATTGATATGCTTACCACAGTCAAAATTAAATTATTATTGTTTAACGTCCATAGTTCTAGGAAAATTGCTGAATCTATCAAGCGATGTTAAAACACACCGTAAAAACCGCTACATCCCTAGTTCTATAAATGTCCGTGCTCGAAACAGGCTACAACACTACTCACAAGGCACGTACCAAATCTACGATACGTTGAAAAAATATTTCTCCGCTCCAAAGCCCGCGTTTGAGGTTAAAAAAGTTCATTTAAATTGCACTTTACGATCTTTGGTGTTCACTGAAACTTCAATGTCTTCATTGCAACGTGCAATGGAAATTAAACAAGGTCTATATGGAACACTCGTCGCTGTCGCGCGCGTAGTCCTCGTCCTCCTCGTCTTGACGGACACTCGATTTCTTTACTTTACTAGACACTACACCGGTATTCACTTTACTAAAAAGGCTGCTACGGTTTAATCTGGCCACCTCTCGTTGAGGACTCAGTCTTTCGGCAACCGCTCTTTCATAATTATCAGAGATTTTGCTAACACCGTTCACGGGACTCGAGAGAGGAGATTTCACAGTTTTACTAGGAGAGATCACAGTCTTTTTGAGTTCGGCAGTTTTGTCCATGAAGGCATGTCCGCTGGTGGCCGCGGTGTAGGACGGCGGGTCTTTCGCCCTCGCGCCGCCGGGGTTTATAAGTTGCGAGTACAGGAAGCTATTATTACCGAAGCCGCCGTATCTATTGTCATTCTTCCCGTTCATCATCATCAAGCTGACCGGCTTCTCCGGTGGGACGGGTTTGTCTTTCCTATCTGGTAGATTTTTGTTCTGGTTAGCCCATTTGTCGTTGCCGATGGAGTATATGGCGCTGAGGTTGACGAACCCTCCCGCGGCCGCCTCGCTCGTGCTCTCCTCTACGCTGGAGTCCTCTACGGCCTCAGTGTTCGTTACGTCATCTACATTAGGCGACAGACAGTCCTCGTCCGTCTCATCGTATGAGCTGCAATTTGAAGATAAAATTAGTTGGATGTTTACGGGTGTGTGAGGTTGATATGTACTGAATGCAAAGTACTCCAAGGTTGAATTCGAGGTTAGTCGCTCATGCTAATGCTTTCGATTTAATGCCAATGATTTATATTATTATTTACAAACAAAAGCTGCGGGTGTCGATGAAAGGAAAATATTTACAAGGATAATATATGTTTCATCAGTAAGGCAGACTTTCCAAGCGATATTGACGTCACGCAATTCTCAAGAAACCGTACAAATATTTGTGGTATTTTAGATATTTCAAACAGTTTCCAAACATCACATGTTTCGTGAGCGATTATGACGACCAACTCAAGTCTATGCGGCGCATTATAAAAAAATCAAAACCAAATTGTAAACATACGTCACAATTACTTTCGTATAATGTTCAAATCAGCTGAATTGATCTGTTAGATGTTTGTTATTGACATATTTGCGAAGGCAAAATGAAGCTAAACCAAATGTTCAATGCTTGATTCTGATCGTACATGTGCAGATTCAATGCAACTGACAATACATACATTGCAATACAACACTGTCTTACCCTAGCATAGCCAGTTCTGTCTTCCTCCCTGATGAAAGAAATTAGAATATATAATGGAATAAAAAAGAAAATGAAGAAACATATGATATCTAAATGGTACTACATATATAATACATAAATATTTGATTAAATAAATAGCGATAGAAACAACTAATAAATAAAAAATATGAATTTTCCTAGAATGATTCTCCTAACTCTCACTTGCATTCAGAACATATTGGTGTATTTCTGTTAATCGTGAGACATAGCAAGGTCTATCGTGCGAGGATGTTCTATGACCACAAGTGCTCCACAATTCAATGGACTATGGTCTAGTGCTGTACTGAGTTTTACTTTACCGCTGCAATTAAATGTTTGATCTAATTCCTTGCAACCCATTTCGTCTGCACAGGTCATAGAAACGACTAACACACTTCCTCCTCTCCGAATCCTTACATATTTTATACAACTGCCTGTTTTTAGAGAAAAATATTTATTAAGGATATTAAAGGTTCCATCTGATTGTTGGTTGAGAAGCTTACATTTGGTCTTGTGCGTCGCTGCCTCCTTCTTCCGCCACGAGCAGCTCGTATTCTTCAGCGGCAAATCTGTCCCACTCCGACATCTGCAAAATATTTTCAATACGGTTTAGCTTATAATGTAAAATATATGCAAGACGTTTATGCAAATTTAGATAGAATTTGTATCCAAAATTATGATTTTAAAAGCCTACAAAATAAAACATTACATAACTGACAGGTATTGGCTTGAAAATTCTGGAAAGCGTATCACACATATAGATGTACAGAGAAATATAACACAAATTATAAATATTACGAAAGATAAGAGATATGGAACAATTCACAAACCTCGCAATCAGAATCCCTCTGTGTGGCGAATGGATCCCGCTGCTCGTGGTCCAGATACTTCTCCAGGTTAAAGAATGTGTCAAAGAAGATGGGCGTCAGCTTGCATCTCTTTAGGTCAGTAAGAGTTATCTTGCCTTCCTCTGCTGGGTGGACCATGTCGAGCATCTGGAATTATGGATGATCGTTTAAGATTGTGATTGAGTTCTATTCTGTAAAGTTAGATTTTTCATATAAATGACAAAAAACAAATGTTTTTACAATGAGATCTTAGTTATACCTGACATAAACAATCAACAAAAGGCAACGTTTCTATGCCAATAGCTTCCATCCTCTGCATCTGTTCCTCGTAGAAGTACTCCAGCTCGTACATGGAGATGTATCCATCACCGTCCACATCCATACACCTGGTATGAGATATTTAAATTAAGACTATTTTCCTTTTTAACTCATCTGTTTCTTTCTTTCAGATATTAGTTCTGGAATTCATCAGATTTTGAGCAATGGAAGTTTTTTAAATTTATAGTCGTAATGTCAAAAGACAAAAGTATATAAAAAAAGTTATGAGTACTAAATTCACATTTGCTAGGTTATTTTGGTGCCATGTTATCTGAGTACATCATAAAGTTGTATAATATTTACGGTACAGAACTTTCTCGAACGAGTTGCAACGTTTTATAATTTCTCTACTTTATGGCCGTGATACTTAACATGATACTTTAGTGTTTAAATATGTTGCAAGCTCTGTATTACGTGTGTAATATTTCTGTCCTTGGTTTATAGTCCTATATATATTGATTGATTGGATGAGATTATATATATATAAATGAATTGGGTTATGGTATTAATGCGGCTTTTAGAATCTCATCCAATCAACTGCAGTTAATATACATGGCTGGGTTTAAAAGTGTTAAGTAAGTAGGCACCCTATAACTTGTTGTTGTTTTGACAGCCAAGTAAAGAAATGTAAAAGTTCCGGATGCTAACACTTGTTCCTTAATTATTACTCTTTTTATTCTCTCAATTACATCTTCCGCCCATCACGATGCATCTGCAATCTTTCAAGATTCCCGTGCAGTTTCCCATGAGCGATCATTTACCATCGGTTGTACGGCCGTTTATCCCTTTCCTAATACAAAACCACCAACCTGAACCAGTACTCAATAGCGGTGGGGTGCGTCTTATCCTCTTCCGCCAACAGGAACCACACGAACTCAGTGTATGACATCCTTGGCTCGCCCTCTGCTGAAAGACGGTTCTGGTTGCCGCGGGTCACGCAACCAGACAACACCCGCTCAATCATACGACTGGATAGGGCTGGAATTTATTAATTAAATATAAATGATCGCACATAATACAACGGTCCGGAATCGTGCCACGACACGGCACCGCGTCATTATACGGTACCGTCCGAATAATCACCGCTGGATTACGTCATCAGCTGGCTTATGTTATTCCTATTCAAAGTGTCTATTTGCTTTTGTAATAATTTAGCTTCACTATTGCCGAGTTCATGCTGAGAAAGTTTTAACCTACAGGCCATAATTTTACTAACAATGGTGACAGATTACTTAGAGATAAATGCTATTCGAATTAAATGACCTTAAAGTCAAGTTAATCTTAACAGCTACTAGAAGTCAAATAAATATTCGATATCAGAATCGCTGAGAATATAATGTTTAAATAACGAACCGTGATCATTGTGTCGTGCGAGATCGTGTTTATCGATAAACAGATCGTGATCCTTATCCAGCTCCCAGAACTTACAGTAGATGACGTAGAAGTGTTCATAACTGAAAAATCAAGTTTAAATTTTATAACTTCTGAATTGGCTGAAAAGATTTTTTTTAATAACTTAATAAATACTTAATTGCAATGAACTAATAATTATTATTTTTTTAAAACTTAATGAGGTATAAATAAAACGATCAATTCCAACCTACCTAAAGTATTGCGTCACTTGGTTGATGTCTTCTTCGTCTTCCAATAGTTGTATTACTTGCAATAAATTGGATCTTCTCAGTTCAGCAACCGATATCCTTCCGGACCAGGTTCGGTTAGCACAGTAGAATATCCTAGCGATCACCTGAAAACAGGTAACTTTGCTAGTTGAAGGAAATCAATAGATTTCCTATTCGAAAACATTTTCTACTACAAGCTATTGCCCGCGTCTTCTTAAGTGACAACTTTTCGTGTTTTGGGACACAACACATACATACGTACGTATCTAAAAAACACATACATACGTATCTAAAAAAAATGTGAAAAAGATTGACTTGTCAATCAAGTGATAAGTTTAATCTCTAAGGTTAGAATCTCAATATTTTGACTGTTGGTTACTTGTATGACGTAAGCACTCAGTAAGACCCAATTGTAAGGAACATAATTTATGAAAATTTCATTAGTTATAAAAAAAATGGAATGAATACATTTAAATTTATGTTAAGTATTTATTTTAAATTTATTTTAAAGCTGTTTAGTCTAAAATAATAAACTTAATAATATTATACGACGAACCGAAGTCTTATAAATTTAAAATAGGTTTGTAAAGTTAGGAGAATACGATGCTCTCTAAAGGACGGAAACTAATATCGATGTTACAACTATTTTTCAGATAAATTTTATTTTTAACTTATAGTATCTTAGTAGTGTCACATTGAAATATATTTTTTTGTGTTTTTAAAAAAATATTAGAATGGTACATTGCAGTACAAATATGTATATATTTTTTTAATAAATATACTATTTATCAATACGAGTAGGACTCGAACCTGGGATTTGGGAGTCGGTCCTCGTCGCTCTCTTGTACTCTATGTACTGAGCTATAGCTTTGATAACTTTAGCTTTCTGTAGGTATACAATCGTCTTAATAGCTATAATAAATGTATGTAGTTTTTTTATTTATTGTTATTGGTTATTGCTTTCGAAAGAAGCTTAAGAGACGGGTAGCGACACTGTATCTCAAATTGTTGCGGACGGTTTCTCAGAGGTCGCGTGTTCGAATCCCTGATCGCATCCGTTTATATTTATTGAAAATTTAAATAAGCTTAATATGGCTATACATATAGACGAAGCTTCTTAGCATTCCATGGATTCACCGTGCGGGTGCCGGGCCCATCGCGTTGCAAGGAGAGGAGTGCAAGCAGTGCCTGGGACTTATTATGCGCAAAAACGCTCACCTTCACCCTCCACACTCCTCTCCCTACCTAACCAAATTTGGAAAGAATCTACTAATGCCGCCTTTGAGATACGTTCTAGAAATGAACCGATGCTTGTTCTAGAAAGGCCAAGGTCTTTAAGTAGGCTATAGAGAGATTTCGCTGTTAAACCTCTTGCTCCCACTTCTACCGCGTACAAACTAACTATAAATTTATTCCTGATCAGTTCGTTGGTCAGTTCGTAATACTTATTGAGCTTGAATGTGTGATCCTTTGGGATGTTTGTTTCCCAACGTACAGTGAGTTCACAAGTATCACGCGCCTCAGATGTTTCGAATACAGGAATAAGTCCGGTCTGGATGACGAAACACCAACATCCCCAGGGATTTTGTAATGCTTTTCATACATGTCCATCATGAGAGTCCAATCAGGAGCCGCGCCTAATATTGAATAAGGCTTCGCTTTTGATTTTTTGGAGGAGCCTTCTTTTACGAATTCTACAGATCGTTGGGTGGTTGTTATACCCTTCCGCGCTCTTGCTACTGAAAGACTAACCGCTTCCCGCACAATTTCTAACACCTTGTCGTGGCGACGCGAGTATAGACCTTTATCTAGAAGTACCCTACACCCTACTAATAGGTGTTTCGCGGTTCCTATTGCCTCCTCACAGATGTTGCAAGACTTTTCGGTGGCTTTGCCCCATCTTACTAAATTACTTTGATCTGGGAGAGTCATTTGGAATGCATTAAGATAGAATTTTAATAATGATGGGGACCAATCATAAATTAAGGTGCGCCACTTCAAAGCTAGTGGAATACAAAAATCTCCTATGGTCACCCATTCGTTTTGAATTTCTAGGCTCATCACGTGGAGTCTTTATTTTATTTTAATTTTCTCGGCTATAATTATGTAATTTTAATCAGAATTAGCCCGACTAGTTTTAAACCCATTAGGGGTTCCTATTCATGAGCTCGAAGCATGGCGGACTCGCGGCATGGTTCACGAAAGTTTAAATACAAAAAAATGTCTATACATGTTTCTAGATCCAAATAAATAAATAAATATTCAACTCACAGTATGTACATATCGAGAATGGAACTCTGTGGCCTCCTTCAGGAAGGAGAGTCCAGGGTGGGTGTCGACTACATCCTGGACCAAGGGTACGAAGTCTTCAGGTGTGAGGCTGTTGCTTTTCCCCCGTGTTAAGATGTACACGAAGCGGGAAGCTTGGTCATGGCATTGTGTTGATAACCTTTAAAAGAGGTTTTATATATACATTTTTTTTTTGCCGAAACCAACCTATATTTATTATTTTTTAAGCATTGAAGTGTTGTAAAAAATATATGTTAAGAAATTGTTTGTACCGTCACTTGACTGTGTAGAAAGTATAAATATTCAACTACCATTTTACTTAGTTTTTTTTAAATTAAAATGAAAAAGGACCAAATATTTGTATCCCCTCAAAAAGGCTTTCATTGTATTGACAAAAATATTTGTCAATGTCCGGGTTTGACATTGACAAGTAATGTTGTCAACACAATGAAAACCTTTTTGATGAAACAATAAGTTTGATAAAAATGCTTACTCTCTCCAAAAATCAATAAATTTGTGTCCATCAACTGAAGCTTGGAGGTTCTGCTGCGTGGCCAAGAACAGAGGCATCTTCCAATAGAGAGGACACTCACACGCCTTCACGATGTGCTTAAAACTTTCACGAGGAACCTGCGGAAAAATATATAGATTATATATATTTTTATTGTACACAATACACAGACATTATAGTTACAAATACAATTTTAAAAATGCGCCCAAGTCCGAGTTTAACTTACGAAGGCTTCCGTATCATTATATATAAAAAAACGGCAAACCACATTTGTTGCATGGTTTCATAAATATTTGTTTAAATTTAATTATTTATTCTTAAAGTGAATATACAACTAACAATTCTGTGAATATTTCAAGTGTCTATCGGTTGCAGTTATTAAAATGGAGCAAAAAACAATCACAATTGTTGTATGGGAGTCACCTTTAAATATTTATTTTATTCTGTTTTTAGTATTTGTTGTTATAGCAGCTGCAAAAAAACTCAACTGTGAAAATTTAAATTCTCTAGTTATCTTCATGTTCATGTTCACGTCAGTTCATGAGATACAGACAGACAGATGAACAAAATAGTCTTAGTATCTTTTCCGTTTTCTTTGGGTACGAAACTCTTAAAACACTTTGGTACTTCAAAATGCGGTAGTTACCTCCCCCCCCTCTCCCCCTTCCTTTGTAAATGCATTTTATTTATATGCATTTTTTTTACAGATGTTATTGGCGTCTTTTCCTTGCATTGTTAATATTACATGACCTAGAGAATTATAATTGCCGAAGATATCATATTTTTCATACAATGTAAGTTGAACATTTTTCCAATTGTCATAAATAGTAATGTCAGTACAAAAAGCAAATCACGAATTTATTCTGTATACCATATTAGTCAAATTATCATATAAAAACTTTCTTCATTCATACAAACAATAATATAGAATACAAGAAAGTAATTACTATTCTATAAGACTACAGTGCATCCTTATTTAAAGCATATACAAGGTTGACAACATGCACATGTCACATATATACCTACATACCTATGTATGTAGGTACAAAAAAATATAGCAACCCTATGGTTGCTATATTTTTTTGTTTAGTATTAAATATAGTACATTTTTAAAATAATATTTAATATTTTATATGTTTGAAAAGTTCTGGTAAATAATAGTACCTACCTATCGAAACAACTTTTAAATTATTTTTCCGAATGTGTTTATAATGGGTTTTGACTCTAGATAGTAAAGTTCTATGATTTATGACAATCTTAAAAATTTAGCTCAATATTGAAATAATGTAACAATATTTTTTTTATCAAATTAATGAATTCTATTATCCATCAATTCTGCAGGAGTGCTCCAGTCAGAATTAATACAAAAAACGGGACATATGAATTTGCATTTGCCACCCTAATTAATACCCACTGACACAACTTACATACAGGTAGCATACATGATCATAAACAAATACATATAAGGGAAATAGAATTTTAAGTTCTATTTTAAAAGCAATAAGGACATTAACAGTACAATAAAAGATTGTCACTTAAGGTTAATAAGAAAAGGTGCTTCTTAAATATAGAACTTAAGTCGTACTATATAATGGTATAAATCGTAAAGCAGGTAATCGTGGTCAAGCTGTATTCCCGTGGGTGGGCTGTCCGACTTCCGTCAAGTATATAGGTCGCTGACACGTGTCGAATAAACGAATATGAAGAACGTGTGACGTTATTATTTTAAATACTTGTATACTAAAGTATAGTATGTAGTTTTAATTTCAAAAATGTAAATATAAAACGTTTATGATTCTACAAAATCTTGAAGATTCTTCTTTATTGGAATGATAATTTTTACGTCCGTAAACATACAATATCTGTAATATGAAATGGTTTTAAACAATTATTTAATTTAATAGCTATGTTACAGAGTGTTAGTATATGATATATTTTATTCTACATAGATATAAAAACAAATGAAGAACATCTCATTGCCTCAGCCTCATTTTCAAAAATCAATAACTTCCAGCCAACCTTTGGGTATACTAAAGTGTTCAAATAATTACCAATATACATACATAGACCATATAATACTAAATAACAATATATATAGGTATATTATTATTAAGTATTGTCTGCTTGTATATTAGTATGTTAATAGATTTAGAACACCCTGTAACATAGTGTGCTCCAATGTAATGTTATTATCTACAAGAGAACACTTACAATTTCGTTCATGCTTAGTCGGTTAATATGATATAGCAAGATCCTATCCGGTTAACCTTAAATAATCTAATGTAAATAGAAGCAATAATTAAAAAAAAAAATTTTTTCTAGCCCAGAAAAAAAACTTATCTGAGTTCTAATTTCTTTGAAGGTAATCTTGAATTTCCTTAAGTTGCGTAATATTCTGTCAGACTAAGTAGCCCATTCGCTATAAATAGGCAAAGCGTCGTGACCTACTTCCGCGTTCATTGACCCTAAGAGTTAGGGAAACGATAGACAGAAACAAATGCTTACTGGGAAATCAAGGGCGCTTGGGAAAATTACGCCGACATGTTAATTTTCCCACAATTGAATATAATATAAATCCGATAACCTAACTCGAAATTTACAAGAACATTACCTACCTATATTATTATTTCAAACATTACCTAAATAAATATTCTAGTGCGGACAAGTACTAAATAAGTATATACCGACCAGACGTTAGGTTTTGCTTCATCAAAGCGTGACATGTTGAATAACTAGAGCTCAAATATCACAATGGTATCATCTATTGCAAGTTGTGTTTGATCCTGAATTATATAACTTATATAAAACCATCCTTTAACTCTAAACTACGGGATCGCGTTCAAAAACAAATTATCCAAGCAATGTATTATTGAACGTGTTTAGATTTAAAATTATCATCTTATAAATGGAGAGGAAACTAATGAATTTGCATAATATATGGGAGAAATCTATAATAAGTGTTCTGAATACAAAAAGGCATGCAATTTAACGTGAAAAAAATAGCAAGTATCTACCTAGTAGTAGTAAGCTATAAATTATTTCGTTACGAAGAAAAATTACATTTAAGTTGAAGGAATTTGCAAAGTAATATACACATAATTCATTTATTATAGATTACTTACTTACTTACTATAGAGAATTTACAAAAACACTAAAAATATTATTAAAATAAGAAAACATGATGAAAAATAAAACTAAAAAGGTGTCATTGTAAAGTTACGTAGTCACAAAGTTCTTAGCCGGAGACTCCAATCGGTTAAAGCCTCAATCTTGAAGATTGCGATGAAGTTTTTAGGTCGAATAGAAAACTTGTTATCTAAACGTCAACATGCTGCGGGGAATAGGACGAAACTTGGAAAATACATCTTGGTTTAAAACCAAGTACATTGAATTTTTATACTTTATCGAACTAGTATTCCGTCATACCCATATATTGATGTATCTGTTTTTGAACGTTGATGTTTTTTTAAGTCAAAGTCAAATGTCAAGTGACAGTTGATATAAGTATAGTATTGTTTTCAGTATGATTGACAAGGATTTTGTTTTTATTCTGTATGGTTAAGTCATGAGCGTCCTATATTGGTATTGAGGACGCGGCGGATTGGGTTCGGCGAACGCTTTTGTAGTGCCGGCTTTGAAGCAAGAATAATAAATGATAAGGCATATCACACTGCTATTAAAATGTTTCTTTGTTTCACTGGTAATGTAATTTATATCAAAGCTTTACTAGATAATTATTGTAATTTCATGTTATTATTAATATTTAAAATGAAATAATATTTGAGTTATTGTTTTTTTTTGCTTGTGCTTCATTCGCTTTAAATGTGTACGTATATCAGGGTCAAAAAAACTTTAACTACAATGTAACCATATTCAAATGTTAATGATGTTTTCTTACTTATTTATATTAATCTAGTTATTTTTAATAATAACCAGATATCTTTTCACATATTATTTAAGTTATGAATATATTTGACATGTCCTTATCCCTATAGTAGACCTTTCTATTGTATAAAGGTCAGACCATTAAAACTTTCGTTTGAAGCCAAAATTGAAGTTTCGTTACAACTCAAAGAATAAATTGACAGAATTGTTGACATTATTTTCTGTATATAAACGAAAACAATATTAATATATCAGAAGGATTTCCCCTCCACGTCAATGCGAAATAAATTATTATAAATATTTACAACATATTTTTAATATATTATAACTAAAATCATCATTATAAACATAAGTAATTTTTGCTTTATAATTAATTAAGTATTTTATACTTATATTTTTTATCTAACTCTCATTAGAACTGTACATTAAATTTAAATGATCATTAAGACAAGCATAATAATGTTTCATCTTACAATGGTCGTGTCGTTTATAGCTCGTTTGCATTTTACATCCGTGAGAAGTCTCTCACGTTTGAACGTATGAAGCTGGCTTAAATGTTTTGACTTGAGGAAACATAGTGTATAACATAATTATAAATTCAAGGTGCCTCAAATATATTATTTTATATGGCAACATAAATACCATATTAGTGACGACATTAGTTGCCAAAAATATAAGTATTAACTAATATTTTTAATTTTATTGTTATTTTATATGGCAACATAAATATAATATTCGTCGTTTTGTATATTGTTTTTAAATTGCTAATTTCTGAATTTAGGCTGAATGTTATTAATGAATGTTGGAGTTTACACCGCCAGCATTCGTTGGAAACTTTAAATAACTCTGTTCGGTTCTCATTTTTATTGTGGCTATACGAGAAACGAAAAACTTTTTCCATTTCTGATTTTTTAAGGTTGCAACATAGTTTGTATGTTCACACGGAGATTAAAATAAAAGATACAAAAAAGCAATGTTCATTTTTTGTTTTTTCTTTTATACCAACACAAACCAAAATGATTAAAAAAAACTATGAGAAAATCTACTCAAAATGTACTAAAACATTACCTGGGCTGTATTGTATATTTTAACTACTTAAATCTTTATATATATATTTCTTGTGTGCGTGTGTATGTCACTGAACTCCTCCTAAACGACTGGACCGATTTTTATGAAATTCTTTGTGTTCAAGGGGACTTGAGAATTGTTTAGATTCACAATTTGGTCTACTGGAAAATGGTTTTTTGATTAATTTTTAATGTGTAAGTAGGTGGTGAATTTTGGAAAGTGTTACATTGGTTCTGACCGACTGCGTTACCATAGCAATGTCAAATATTAAATAATATTATATTTTAATTATAGTCTGCCCTGACAGTTGGCGTTGCGATAGAAATAAGAAAAATATTTTAGTACTAGCGGCCCGATACGTGCTTCGCTACGTAAAAAGTGAAATTAAAAAAAAATATTGGAACAAATTCATTTTTTCAAACAAAAAATCTTTATTAACATATTCATACGGTATCGATTGGTCGAATTATGATAAATGTACATGTAATGACGTTGGACACTGTGATAACTTTTTAATATTTTTTTTTCAAAGTTTGATTTTTTAAATTAAAGACGCGTGTACAAGACAATGTCTGTCGGGTCCGCTAGTTTTATATAAATATAAGAAAATTTTCTTTTTCAAGGTAAATTTGCTTTGATTTGTGTAAGTTTCCTGTCAACTTACACCTAATTTAATTATCCTTTTCAAATAGTCTTTTCGTCCGTAGCCTTAGAAAGTTTTCAATAATTCGGTAAATTGTTCTTATTAGTTTGAATAGAAATAAAAAAATAATACTTCTAAATAATTTTGATAAAACAAACTATTGAAAATATTTAAACAGTATATCTTTTAGTAAACGAAGAACGTAACTTTATTAGTTATGGCTATTGTTTAATATGTACAGACTAATGTATTTCTTAATCATTTTCATTGCATTTTTTCAAAGTATATATTTTTTTCAACTATTTGCTCGAGGTTCTCGTTATTATAAGTTTCTGACACCAAGAATCCAATGCATATTTGAGGCGTTAAATAAAATAATTAAAAAGGTATTTGGTTTAAAAGTTTAAACTGAAAAAGTAAACGTTTGAAAAATACTTAAGAATAGAATAAACTAATGATGAGGCAGCATGCTTTCAAATCTTAGCCTGTCCGAAAGGACAAATTAAAAAAAATATAAGTAAAATTTGGCTTAAATGTTTAAAATTGTTATATTTTCATAAAATATTGTTACAATCACGAGATTGTGTTTGAATATAACTGTTACTAAACAAATATGATTTATGTGCTGTAGATTTGAAATATTCCTTCTTATGGTAAGTACAGCGTATCCATGCTTCATCATTCGTTTCCATACGGGGCACGCGGATAAGTTGAAGCTTAGAGGAAAAAGGAGGATTGAATACAATGGGTTAAAAAAGAGAGAAGGTTTTAAAATATGTATAGTATAAAAATAAAAAAGTAAGAAGTACTTATGTCAGTTGATTTTTTGATTGTTAACATTAATACAAAATCATTTAATTAAGACTTTTTATAATAAAGGTTTTTACTATATAATGTATAATATTAATAATAAATATTTATTAAATAATATATTTTTAAAAATATCTTCTATAATGTAGAGAAGTCATTGTTTTATATAAAACTATCTGTTGCCAGTATCTTCGTTCTTCCGAAGTAAAATAAAAATACTGTGTTTTTGAAAGTAAGTTTAAACATATATAGTCAAGGTAAGCTATTTTTAAAGCCATATTAGATGGCTATACATGACTCCACTGTGCTGATAAAGACGATCATATAGAATGCTAAAATCATTGAAGCGGATAGCGATACAGTAGCTCAATCGGTAGAGAAACGAGATGGTTTCTGAGAGGGATCGAATCCTGTATCGATTTATTTTACATTCTACATTTATTTATTAAAATATAAAAAAATACTAATGTTGATCTGAGCTAGACCGGTAGTGAAGCAAAAACTGTAACTCTATATTTAAAAAACATAGGTATAATAAAATCCGACAAATATCATTTTCCGTACAAATAGGCCAACATTTTTAAAACGAATGTATTAAGTTGTGTGCACATACACATAAAAAAACCACCAAACTTTATCTCATTACTATTATATATATACATACAGCCTTATATAACGCATTGGTTTTAAAAAGAACTAGGTTTATTATTTTGTACGACGGACTATAAAAGGTCCATTACAGTAATGTTACGTCCGATGCTAAATCACCATTTGTTAAGTTCTTGTTTAATTGCGGAAAGTAATTGCTTGTTTAACTCTTCAAGAATCGTTTTATTTATTTGTAACAATTACCGCTAGAGATATTTCACAGTACCCCTATTACGAGTTTTGACATTACAAAAATACTATGTCAGTTTATCAAATCAAAACAGAATTATTGGTTGATTGATTTATTGATTGATTTAAATTTTAATGGCTATCAGTTGTGCCAGTAAAGCACGCTCGATTCCGCCAATGTCACTTAGGGAACTGTTATTTGTATGAATTAAAATCAATTAACATATTGACTAAAATCTGCTAAAAACTATATTTATCTTTAGTTATTTATTTTTTATATATTTTTAACAGTATGTATTGATAAATTCTATGTTTTGATTTTATGAATTGGTAGATTTTCATAGTTTTTGTAATGTGTCATAACTGGTACTAGTGTCATAATAGGCTATGTCAGTCTGATACAATAATTGAATTTAAAATCATATAATTTAAACAATTTAATATACATAAATAAGTACATGATATAAGAATATCTTTAAATGTTTAATCATTAATTTAAGATTCAAATATTTGAACGAGAAGCTACAGACAGCTCTACAGTCTCCTGGGTATTGAGTTAATTAGAATTCTGCAGAACTATTGTCTGCAAGTAATTTTCGTAGTGAAATATTATACCTATATGTGTTGCAAATGTCCTTTGGTATAACAATGTTCATATCAAATGAACAAAAAAAAAGTTCAGATGCATGACATCTAGAGATATAGCAATATAGATAATAAATGAATGAATGAATGAATGATCATTGAATGAATATCAGAATTCAAATACTTCTGGGTTGTCAATTTGTACCTACATACTTATATTTTTATATACAATGTAAATGTTATATGAAATAAGGCTTTGTAAAATACCACACTTTTTTATTTTATCTCTTATAGCAGACATGAAAGTAATTTGACGCATTGAAGTAGAAGGTACCGAGAATAACAGGGCAGAGGTATGTTGGAAGTTGGACGTACGCCAGCGTCCCGTTCACACGATGCAGTTTCTTTGCGTTATCTATAAATAATCTGTGGTTTCTTACTATTTTATTTATCCAACAGATATGGACAGACAGCTTTGAGCTTACTGATTGAATTATTAATATAACTCCTGTGAAACTTCTAGAAGGTCGGGGAAATTTCTATAGTCTATTCGTTTTTAGATCTTTACTTTTTTAGGTTGAAAGTCTATATAATTTCTTAGGCCACTGTTATTATCGAAATCGCATGAAATCGCGGTTTCATCTCCTTGGATTTTTTTTATACACCCTTATGTGAATATATTATATTATTAACTATTTCAATGATTGGGGAAATCATTTTTATTCGATAATAAAAGGAGCCAAAGTTAGTTTTAATATCACTTATCCGCCTGTGAAAGACAAAACTTTTCAAAATATTATTTTATGTAAGTACCGTATATTCTTTCATGTTCATTTAGTAAGATACTGTTTGTTTAGAATTAGGAACATACAAAAAAATATATTCATATATAAATAAGTATAGTCTATTTTTATAGATCTTTAGAAAATGGCCAGTTCTTGATAGTGCTAATCTACTTCAATTGCTTCGAACTAAATGACTTGGAGTAATTTTATAATCATTGACCAGATGAGATGATTGCACGAGATTAGATAAAAGCTGCTGGTTGCAGACGACATTTATTTTAAGGATATTCTTATGAAATCCGGACTTGTTTGATTTTCTTTGATGTACAAATATTTAAGTTATTTTAGTTCATTTTTACCTCCGACTCAAAGAGAGAGGTGTTGTAGGTTTGATCTGTCGATCTGTGTGTCTGTCTGTGGCAATGTAACAGCCAAACGCGTCGACGGATTTGATTGCGGTTTTTTTATTGAAAGGCTGGTTCGTCGATTCGGTTCTTAGCTATGTTTGGTCGAAATAAAAATAGTCGTCTCCAAGATATTGAGGTTTTTTTGGTGCGGGTGAAAGGTTTGATGCAATATTGATAGAAATAATTAAGCATGTGAAAATTCGTGTGTCCGTAAGTTCATTTAGTACAATAATGAAATCAGTAAAATAACTTTAAAAGCAGAAAACAAATTAAATTAACAATTTAAAAAACCGCTAAAAAGAATAAAAATAATATTATTATGTACTTATTCAAGTCGTTGCGTTGGGGGACCGCTTAATAAAGGAAGAAATTAAAATGCAAGTAAGTTACCAGGGTAAAAAAAGAAATTACGATAACGAATCGATGTTATTTAGAGTACAATGACATTATCATAACTTCAACTTGAATGATATTTATTTATTAAAACACTAATATTATTTGTCATAAATAATGAAATATTACTTTAAATAATTACAGTTTAAATCATCTACTTCTATTGAGTTATTCATAACAAAACAATAAACAGAAGAATATAACAATAAAATATATATATATAAACTTTTTTATAAAAAAAATATAAATATGTTCAATATTTATACTTACTACTAACAATAAAGGAAAAAAAAGAAGTTATATATAAAAGCCGTAAATATTATGAAAAATAAAAAATGAATGACTTCAGAAACGAGAGTGCAAATTAAATATTTAAATATAGGTAACGTACGTATTGTGTTTGAGTGTTTGTAGAAAAAACGTATAGATTAAATTATAATATTAAATAATTGCCAACATTAAAATTCAAATTAAGCATCATTTAATATTATTTAAATGCTTAATTCAAGTAAAAAAATAGTTTCTAGAATTGAGCACAATGATAAGATTAATTATATAACGTCAAATTCAAATGCCAGTAAAATTAAGAAATAAAACCGTAAATATATTGTTTTTACTCGTGACAGTAAAAGAAGAAAGATGGTTCTATGTCTACTATCTAGAGTCTAGACAAATAGACAATTTTCAATTATCTTACATATTAATACGTAATGTTATAAAGAAATGTTATAACACACACACACATAGTATATAGTATATATATATATATATATATATAAGTTCAATCAATATATATATATATATATATATATATATATATATACACATTTATTAAGCTTATATTTTAATTGTATGTACCTATATATAATTCAAGACGTGATAAGGCCGGCAGCGACACTTTAACTCAAATGTCATTGCGATGGAACAATTTTCCAGATATCGCAAGTTCGACTCCTGCCCGCTTCAATGAATTTTTCATTATATAATAAAAATAAAAAAAATATATTATTATTTTAGAACATACTACATAGTATAAATTGATTTATTTCATTACTTAAAATAATATTTTTAAGCTGGCAACCAACCACTATTGTCATTAATCACTCATTAAAGTCATTTAGTGTCAGGAATAATCAAATACTCGTCTTTGAAGAATTTTGGCACATCCATATTGGTATTATAATATTGTAGATTGTAATTGCAAGAAAACAAGATGGGTTATCAATGTAAATATATATATTTACAATAATAATAATAATAATAATTATATATATATATATATATATATATATATATATATATATATATATATATATATATATATATATATATATATATATATATATATATATATATATATATATACATTTAGGTATATCATTTATGTGATTTATGACAAATTAAGATTTTAATACATTTTGGCACGATCCCAAATTTGACTTTTTTTCGCGCTCTTTTGTCAATGTTAAATCCAATTCCAAATCCAATTGAAAAAATCATCTTTTTTAAGAGATCGGAAATCAAAAATAAATATAATATATTACCGTTCTCGTACAACCTTTATCTTTTACGGAACAAAGGGTTTCTATACATTTCATATATTCTTAAACTTTTATATAATTTCAAACGCCTTTGTATTTTAGATACTCAATATTTCAGTGTTTCGTTTGACTGAGTCTCTAGAGACTTGCTACTAATGTATAATTTATCAAGATCTTTGGTATTTTCCATTTTAACAGTTTGGCAGAATTTTAAGCTCTCTTTTGTGTCGGAAAATATGCTATTATTTGAGACTAACTTAAAACCTTTATAAATGTTAAGAAAATGATAGGTCTCTTGAGATATTCTTTAAATTATAAAATGATTAATAGAATAGCGAAATTATAATGTCGAAACAAAAGTTCAATCTTATTTCGAGAGAATTCTCTTAATCACACAAAAACTATAACCAAGACAGACGTATTCCATCATATATTTTATCATCATCATGTATTGTAAAGAGATGTATATATACTATTAAATTACGAAAGAAGTATGTCCATTTAGCCGCTGTCATTAGTTTACTATCGAGACTATTGTTTTGTCTCTTAAAAAATATAATTATTTGTATGTCATGTAAAAAAAAAAAATACCTAGGATGTAAAAGAGTTTTATGAACATATTCAAAAATAAGCTAAATATGTATGTGTGTCTTATCCAATGACCATAGACCAAAACTCACCTGGCTGTTAGGAAAAGTAGCGAATGCAGACTGAACTTTGTGCAGTGCATGGTCTTGTTGGTGTGCAGGTGGAGGTCGTCCCTTGGGGAAGTGGAAGCGTGGTATGACTCTTGCAGGTCCCGCTGCCCGTACTGACCGCTGCAACGTTGTATGCGCAGGCGCAGATGACGGCTTCGGAGGAGCTGTAGCGGCATAGTTCTGGAAATATATGTTCAATTAGTTTTTTATTATAACATACCATAAATTTATATTGAAAATTAAAGTTTTATATCATTTATTATGCTTTAAAAAACAAAAAAAATCTTTAAGGCTATTTATACGATGTTCCGTCTTTCTAAAATAGTAAAGTTAATCTAAATATATATAAGTATTACTGGAAGGTTGTATCTTAATAATAATTGGTGGTGTTTCTTAATAATAATTCTAATCTAATTAATTTAAAGATTCAGTCCCAGACGTATTTAATGCGTCTATCGAGAACTCTAGGCTTATTATGGCTTCATTTGGGACCTCTTTAGCAAACTTTTAAGCTTAGATACCTAATTATAATGGATGTTTTATATAAAACTAGCAGAAAATATTTATAATAGTTTACTGTTATTAGATTAAATTTTAAAAAATCTCATTACATTTTGTATTACGCGATTATTTTAATGATATTTACACAACCTCAAGGCTGCCTGGCAGTAGATGTTTTTTGGCGATAAGGCTGAAAAACATTTTTGTGCCTTTTGTATCACCATAATGTTATTTTTATTTGTTTTTTATCATTGTTTTATATTTTCTGTTTATTGGTGTGCAAAAAAGAATATTTATTATTATTATAATTGTATGATTATTTCCCTGCCAAATCGCAAAGAAATTTATAAAGCTGGGTACATTTGTGAATCTAAATCAGCGCGGTAATTTTTAATGTCAACTGCAGATGCAGTTTGTTTGTTTGTCTTCGTCAGTTCAAACGTCCGATGAAGATACCATTTTTATAATAACATTAATTATAAAATATTGTAACTATATTAAATGTTATTATTATTTAATTCTACTAACATACTAAAAAAATATTATATGTAATGTAAATTTAATTTATATGAAGGAAATTTTGATTTTTTTTTCTAAAGGGACTGACATGATTTTCACAAAATAGTCTCTAGGGCTTTGCTCAAGAAACAGTAATTATTATGGATGGCCTAATAGTGAAAGGTTAGTGACCCCGATTGCTGAACCAAAGGTCGTGGATTCCCGGTACAATCATTTGCGAGGTCCAGATTGTTGTCCCGGTGCTGGGTCTGCTTTTGTTAGTTATATGTTTGTTAGACCTTTTGCGATTAGGATTATTTATTCTATATGTATTAAATAATCCAGTTTTTTCATAAAAAAACAATTCAAGCTAAAACTTCTATTCAATTCCTTGATTTCCCCCAAATTATATATTTTTTGTTAATAATATATATTTGATTATATATAAAAATAAAGTCTGCCGTTTAAATAATCATTACTCGACAGCTTACTCTCATATCGTATAAATAAATCCGTGGACCGTGGACGAGGTTAGAACATAATGTTAACATATTGGCGCCATTTGACTTTAACACTGTGTTGATCAATCGGTAAAAGATTCTTGAATATACCTACTTAGGGGTGAAAAATATAAACTCTTTGCTAATTGATGCCTGAATAAAATTTAAATATAATCATATTCAAAAAAATTTGAACATTACAATATATATATATATATATTTAATAATTCTACTTGCAGGTAACTGCAAATTTTACTCAACTTAACTTATTTGTTCAAATATAATAATATATAGTTATACACAATATATTAACATGAAATGGTTTATTTATTATGATTAGAATAAGTGTATAATGCATCGCGTTTTATCGATTGCTCGTCTTCCTGCTATTTCTGGCCACAGCGAATTCAGTTTAAGTGGTCCCCACTCCAAGAACCAGCCTTGTCGGTCTATGACCCTAACAACCATTTATTTATCAAGGAATTTCAATAAAATATACTTAAAACTTAATTATAATTCTCATTTGGGAATTATATAATATATTAAACCTATGTAAAGACTATTTTATATAGCATATATCATAGAGTTTTAATACATAGATTAGGAAAACCAGGGGCCTGTGTGCGAGTGTTTAACAAACAATAAAGATGATGAGTGACTCATGCTTATGTTTGTCTAATCACACAAAAAGTAGAGACGGATAGGAGGTCTAATTTGCTTTTTTTTTTTTCATGGTCGAACTTTAGGCTCCCCAACTGTATAATAACTTTATGATATGTATTAAGTTTTCAATCTGACAGAATGAATATCCGTTATAAATGTCATGCCCGATATTTTTTGATCATCTGTGGTAATCAATGACGCGTGTAGTGGATACTTGGACATTGGCACGCCCGTTAAATTCGATTCGGAACTCTCCTTGGCCTATAATTATAAAGACGTCACAAGTCAACGCACGTTCTAAATTTAAAACTGCCGGCAATAATTATAAAGCGTAATATTTAAATGGTAATTATAACAAGCCTGTTAAAAGAGGATGGATTTTATCTTTACCAAAAAGTTTGGCATAGACAAGATGAACTTATGCCAAAAATATAATGAATATGAATCCGCCATTTGCACCTAAATTGACGACCTAAATGATAATAAAATGTGTGTATTTCAAAGAAAATTACATAATTAATAAATAAAATAATAACATTGACATCCGTAAATAACTAAACTCACTATATTCTAAGCTTAATTTTGTTCAGAAACCTTAAAAGATTTTACTCAAGTTACAGGATTATTAAAGTTGAAGAACAAAAGCGGAGAATAATGGTGCAATATATATTGTTTTCAAAGCTTGAGCCCGTGCTATGGAGAATATAATAGCAACAAAGTAAAATAAGTTTTTTTAAGTATTGTTGAGGTTTAAGTGTCAGTAAGTATAAAAAACACATAATAGTTGCAATACTTGAATATCCTTGGGCAGCTAAACATAGTATAGTTTCCTTATAAGAGTCCTTTCTTTGCCACCTTTTTTATGAATTTTATTTCGAGGAATATATCTTTCTAGTGGTATATTCAACAGATATTTTCTTTTCTGTGCTATTAGAAACTAATTAAATAAAAAACAATATAAAGTAATAAATTCCTAGAACTACGTATGCGATATTTTTATAGGGATTATGGATCATAAACAAAAATATTAAAAATATATATTTTTTAATGAAAAGTATGTAAAGGTTATCCTCAAAGTTATAGGTATAATACTGACAAATCAATCAAAAAAATTAATTAATCTTATCTTGTAACATACAATTTATTATAACCTACAAAAATATATATAAACGTGATAGTTATGAAACGTATAAAACAGTAATAAAAACTAAAATGCAAGCAAGACGTAACAAAATGTCTGCAATGTGAACGTTTCCCACAATAATAAACATTCCGCCAGACACAAGTATACTTTACACATATGGCCGCTTAGAGCCATGGCTGCTGTTAGAAGCCTTTGAAATATAACTTTGAAAAGAATGATACTATCATATATGTACACAATAATTAGCAACACAGTAAACAAAAAAATAATAATTTCTTTCTACGGTTTTATTTTTAAAGAAGAATGTTTAACATTAAAATCCTTCTACCTGTGTCTATTAATAAATTTTTAAAAAATTGTGTACAAAAAAGGAACAGATTTTGGTAAACATTATAATATTTACCGAAAATTAAACCTTTAATAGTAATAAGAATGAATTTGTGTACATCAAATAGTTTCCAAATGAATAACGTTGACGTCACTGAGCTCAAATAAGCCTCGAATGTAGGGAAAGTTGAAAAGCGCGGTGAAAATGTTTGAGCTGTCACTCAAAGGAGGTCGAAAGTTGAGGCAAACGTCAGCCACAGCTAATGTATTCTACAAATAGACATTAATTTATATCATATTATATTTAATATTTTATATTGTACCTAAATAAACTTATAACAAATATCATCAACATGAGCATTACTCGAACTTGCTACTTCTAGGATATCGTTCCGTCACTCTGACTATTGAGCTACTGTGTCACTACCAGTATTTATTATTTTTCTATCATTCTGTATATATATTTGTTTTAATCGGGACGGACAAAAAATATTTCAAATCAAGTTAAGAAAATTGTTCTCGTTGAAAGGTTGTTAGGTTCGTAAATGGATCACAACATTAATTGAATTAATTCCATTTCTAAACATTTAATTATGATGTACCAATTGAAAGTATTTAGATTTTATACGAGAGCAAAATAATAATTCTTATAAGAATATCCAATTAGTTCGTTGTTCGTTTAAAAAATCTTATCAAAAAGTCACTTTTATTTCTTTAATCAATGTTAATTTAAAACAACCTTTCCAAAACCTATTTCTTATAATTAGCACGATTCATTGAATTCGGTTCAGTCGAATCAAAAGATTAATATTATTTATTAAATATCTAAAACTACATAAGATTTATATACTATCGTAATTAAATACTCATGTGTCATATCCAAAATGTAATTAATAATTATATTCTTATCATATTTTTTGTAATTATCTTGTAAAATCCAATCTTATTGTTGGATAAGTTATAAAGCTGAATGTTCTAGGCTACTCTGGAGATGTTTGTGGTTCAATAGTCTCCGTAAATATTGGGTTTAAACTGCAGCGAGCAATTCACTGAGAATTTATATTCGGAAATGTTCAGATACAAATTTCATTTAATATATCACGCTGTATAAAAATATACTATTAGATGTTAAAATTGTATCAAATATATTAATAATTTAAATCAAAATTTTTTGGAATGGTTTTTAAAAAAACATAATTTTACATAAAATTGTATCTATGCGAGTCACGCAACTGTACAATAAATCGAAATGGTTGTTCTATAATTATAAGGCACGGGATAGGCGCGTGCGCAAGTATAAATAGTACTGCGCATGTCTTTCGCGCACGCCTAATTGGGAAACGGCAATGGCCGATAGACAGAATCAATAATTTCTTGTATATTTGTAGACATTTTTAATTAATGATATCAGATATTAATATTAATTTAATTTAATAATCTTAAAAGTAAATGTCATTAACTATACTTATTTCAGAAACAAATATTAATTAATTTAACAAAATATGAAAAAAATTTAACTAGAACTTACCTATTTAAGAAACAATCTCTTCGGTATTTGAGTAAAAAAAAAGCGAATAGAATAATAAACTAAAGACAATTGTAGGAGGTTTGTTTATTAATTTTTTTTTTGTGTCTATACTGTTAGCCCTGTTGGCTATTACAGCGTCACCGGGTGAGCGGGTTGGTCAGGAGACCTAGCCTTAAAAAGGGGGGGCCAGATGGGCCCCCATGGGGAACGACGTCCTGAGGGCGTCTCAAATTGAGACACGGACCTCGACGCAGGGCGTCGGTAGTCAGGAGGGAAGCTAAGGAAATTTTGGACCCTAGCGTCCTCCGACGGCAGAACGCCGGAGCAACGGAGCACTTACTCAGTTGGGACCGGTATAGACGGTGTGTGTTTGTTGTGTGGTGTCACTTATGCCTACGCGTACACGTCATTACCTACTGTGAACGCGTCGTCGCGTCGGGGTAAACGAGTACCGACTTGGGTCTTCTTTTCTGACTAAAGTAGTCTAACGTGGTCTATACTCTGCGGCGTCAGCCACCAGTGGGTTCGGGTGCGAGCGTGAACGTTCACTTTGAACGTGCTGAGCATCGCTATTGGGAAAGCCCCTTGAAGTACTGAGCGATGGTCGGAAGGTCTAAGTCTCTATGGAGATCGATGTTGAATTCTAAAACTTCTATAGTTACTAAATTTAAAAACGACCTTCACTAGTGTCATTATGAAAAGGAAAGCCAGCCTTTCTGTCTCTCTCTATAATGAGGTTAATATTTGTTTTCCGTTATTCAAGGTTAGTATAAAAATTCCTCAATTTTACTACCAATAAAACAAAACCATACAAATTATTGGCGCAAAATGTACTACCATATACCAAATAGTACATTTTATTATATAAAAAAATATATTATCTATAAAGTATTTTATTATTACTGTTCATAATTTTAATTATAATTAGTTCTTCTCTTAAAGGTTTGAACATTATTAAAGGTTTGTATTTAAATACCTCAATTTTATGACCAATAAGACCAAAAACACATTTACATTATTGAAGCAACTTAATATAAAAAATTGACTCTTTATTATGTAAATATATGTCTATAAAGTATCTTAATTACCTAAGAGTCTGCGACATAAAGAATATGATACACGTCTTATTACCATTAAGTAGGAAAGCTAGTCAAAAATGTGTCCATCGATAAATAAAGAGAAAGCAAATGAGGCTACCTATCTATCTCTCTTTTTTGTGATAGGTATGGGTCTCATATCTTCCCTCTTTTATTATTTATGAAACATTCGCACTCACATGTCTACTCTATGTTTAAAAAATCTATGAATATTTTACGTCAACAATGTCATTTATTATATAATCTTTGTAGGGATTTATTGGAAGCTAAAGTGATAATAGTTTTCTTTTAGTTAAAGTTAGACATAAGTTAGTCTGTATATATATATATATATTTTTTATATAAGTTCTTTAATTTTTCTTAATGTTATTTGTTTCATCCTTGGATTTACAATAATTTATAAAAGGATAAATTGGTTCAGACGAATAAGGTTTTTCACAAATGATCTTTGAATCAATTATTATATGTACTAGTGTAATATTTTTTTTTCTTTCAAAACTACCTACATAACAATCTTTATTTTAATAAAAGCATTGTATAAAAAGGATTCAGTAAAGATGATATATAAGGTGGTATATAATTACGGCAAATATATTCCATATTTGGAAGTTCTCTTAACTTCCCAAATAACAAAAAAGAGATTGATTCGATTATTCAACTAGAAACCAAAAAGTTTAAGTGAAATAAAATCTTTTATTTCATTTCCTCAAGTTGTTTTTGTATTGAACACAGCAGCTATCTCTTTCTGTTAAGAAAAAAGCAACCCAAGGCTTCGGTGTTATGGTTTCAGCGCTTTCAGACCAGCTGAGCGGTCCCGACGCGTTGCCATGGCAACCATTGATCGGCCGCCATCTTAATTTCAGTCTGCGTCTATTGACAATCAAATGTGTAGGAAACGGATAATGTGCCTACAATTTACAATTATATATAAAACAAAATATGTACACATATTAGACATGTGTGTATACATTTTATGTAAAAAGTAATGAAAAAAATATATTATGTATTGTTTATCAGTTGTCTAGTACCCATAGTATAAGCTGTGCTTAATTTGGGGCTAGATTGCGTTGTGTAGAAATGTCTGAAATTTATTTAAAATATTATATACATTTTAATGTATTATCTACTCTTATTTACGGTTAAGAATGATTATTTAAAAAGTTACATTGTTGTCTTCATTATCACCAAAGCTTAAAATGCTTGTTACCAGTTTTAAGAACGCATTTCTTATTGAGAATCGAACAAAGGAACTGAATATACGTATTTATATACATTAATATTATTAACATTAATTATATGAACAATTTAATTATTTTAATAGACGCAGGTTATTGACATATTTAAGTAAATTTGAAACGAACCTTTCAATATTATTCCATAAATATACGAAATAAATAAACGAAAATCTGGTTTCAAACTTGTTTTAAATCTCATTAAAATATGTAAAACCTTCTTGTTAAATATCTATTAATCATAGATAATAAATTAAAATAACCACAAGTAATCATTGACTCGAACGGGAATAAAGAACGGGATATAATTTAAATAAATAATAAATAACCATATTATAATAAATAATAATAACATGGTAGTAGGTACGTATCGAAATACTGCTATACTGCGGCAAATTTATAACAGAAAAGAATAAACTCTAAAACAAGGTACATAAGGTATAGTTTCATTTAACTACATAATGCAACGATCACTCAGTGTGAATACTTAAGTGTTATACTGTTAGTAAAATTGAGTTAAATATTATAATAGACTCCTTGTTTAATAAAACTAATCTATTTTAATACCAGCAATTTTTTGTTTAATAATGATTTGAGCATTGCACTAAAACGTCTTTTTATGTCTTTTTAAAGCAGGAATAATGCCACATACATTATTTCCAGCCAGCCTCGAAGTAATAAAAAACACGAGTAGTAATGAATAAAAAAAATAGAGGTTAGAGCTACCTTCAACCTCCATAATGGAATCCTTTAATTGCTTTTACATATTTTGCAAGAGCAAGCATAATGCCACAAATTATTTTTATATAAATAGAGAATAAATGAAAGAGTATAAAAACAATGAAAGAAACTATATCGTTGCATAAAAAGTATATCCAACCTAGTGGAATCCTTTTTTCTGTTTATATTTTGCAAAAGCAAGCATAATGGTACTATTTTTTATTCCAGCCAGCCTCGAAATATCCGAAAATAGAGAACACATGAAAGTGAATAAAAATATTAAAAAAAAACCATATCGTTGCATAAGAACTATAGCTAACCTCCATAGTGTAATCCTTTTTTGTGTATATTTTGCAAACACGAGCAGACCGCAAACAAATAGAGAATACATGAAGGTTCTTAAAAAAGTTAAAGATAAAAGCATTAAAGTTCTTACTAACGGTAGGAAAAGTAATTCTTAAGGGTGCAACTTGCACATGGATTATTTCCTGTAAGTGCTAACGTGGTCAAAACAAACCCGGGAATATTAAGCTGTCATCACACTATTTTAGGGTTGCTCTAACGCGCCTTTATCCTTAGAGAATTTTATTATTTATTTAGATATCATAAGAATTATATTAAAAGTATTTTACTTTCACAATGTTATTTTACGTTTTAGAAATATCTGTAGGTTACGTTTACGAAATATCATTACGATCTTAAGTCGTAGGTTCATTATGTCTAATAATTAATCTTTGAACGTAACGAAAACTATTAATATCTCGCCATGTGAAGTCGTTTATCTTTAAATATATTTTGAACTTAGATATTATAATTAAAAATAAGATTTGTAGTAAAATTATAAAATGTTTCCATTATATATATCGCTGACAACTCTTACAGTGCTGACGACATAACCTTGCACTTATGTCATTAAATCTGTAAAGAAATGTACTCACATATAGTGTACCTCCTTACAAAGTTGAGGTAGTTTTAGAAATGCGGTAATAGAATAATTTCTAATCAATTATTTTATTCGTATTAGTTAAACATATTACTATTAGAAATAACCTTGCCATTTTCAAATAGATAAAATAGATAAATATGGATGTATAACTTAGTTTTGTTCATTACAAAATTAATTAATCAATTGAATACTATTTCCAAATATATTTATCTCTAGTAATTATTAATATTGATAGACATAAAATTGCTTTCCTATAGCAAAAATATATCTCAATAATCCGCTCATAAATATTTCATTACTAAACTCAATATTTTGTAAGAAAATTCTAGTAATAAAAAAAAATTAAGAACTGCACAAAAACCTTTAAAAGACTGAAAAGACCGTTATTAAAATGTTTTATAACTTTCATAAAGGTAGAGAGAATAAAACTATTACAGAATTATGAATAATATGTTACTATGTATAAAGGACTAAACATGTGGACTATTTAAAAACTAAACTAAATGACCTTTCCAGAGTTATTTGTATGTAACCCAGGTGAGGTCATTGTTTCATATTATTAAATATGTTACTGTATGTAAGTATGTACAAAGGACTAAATACGTGAACTATTTGAAACTAAATAACCTTTTCAAAGTTATTTGAATGTAGCCCAGGTGACGTCATTGTTTCAAACTTCAAGTCTCATTCAGAACATGTACATGTTAGTGACATTTTAATATTGTTTTAATGAACTTTAGCTTTCAATTATTTCACAAATTGTGTTCCATGTTTAAAATATTATAAATAGTTTATATTTTAGAGTCTGGTATTACAGATAATAATATAAATACCTAACACTATATATATCTAATAAATATATAGTAATAACTATATAAATGGATGTAGTTCTCGTTACATCCTTTTTATTCCTCCTCATTAAATGATCATACTACGAACGTAATTGAAATTTGTTTCGTAGTAAGGTTTATATTACATTGTTTTCTTTTAGATTATAATAATTAAAAAACAAATGTCAAAAATGGTTGATGTTTTAACATTTAAACGTTAAAACATGATAATAATATAATACTCTATTATTCAAGAAAATCTAGACAGTACTGAGCATCTTTGTTGTGATCTTGTCAACAGTTTTCCACTAAGATATAGTTTCATCTCAATTGGTATTCTCGACGCGCGGCAGCTTCCTACTGATAGATTATCACTTTGCAATCCAGAGACTCTTTGGAGAGGATCAGATTTACATTTAACAGTGTTAAGATCTGATGATTTAGGGACTGATACGAATATATTTTAATTTTATTGCAAAGTTAAAAGGATTTATGTCAAAAATGTGTTACAACGATTTTGATTTTAATTCTTATTAAATATTATTTAAAATCCCTGGATACACAAGTGTGTGAGTTTTTTGTTTGTTCGTTATGTTTTATGTCTCAAATTAAGTATCCGGCATCATGAAATTTGGAGTACACGTTATCAGGGCACAGAAAGGATAGGTATTGAGTTTCTCCCTAAAAAGAATATTTATTGCTCTTGAGGGACAGACAGACAACTCTTAGACGTCCGCCTGACCTTACAATTCTGTTTATGTAGCGCGGGGAAAGCCGCTGGAAAAGCTAGTGTTTCAAAATTATAGTATATTAAAATAAATATTAGAAAATAAATATAATAGTTCTAAATGATGTTAAAATTTGTTTCGCTATTAGAATATGAAAAGCAATTTACATTTATTAGTCCCGCCAGTGTTAATGCCATGCAAATACGTAAAAGAAAAGATAAGAAATACTTCCACGTGACAAATATTTCAAACATTATATTCAACATTTTTTATCCAACAATTCAAGGGATGCACTCACCCCAAAAGGTTTCCCTTCGTCCTCATCCCTAATAACAACCATAGAAGAATAGTTTTACAATCACACAAGCATTTTTAAATTTCGAAACACGTCACAGATTACACAACAAGAAACACTTCCTAGTCGAAATATCAAAAAACAAACAGGCACGTACTAGATTACTCAATAACACCCAACTCTACAATGAATGATAACCTGCGTGCGACTGATAAGAGCAGGTGGTGGGGAGTGTTATCACTTGCGTGTAATGTCGCTGTAATGTAAAGCCTTCATTGTAATATCTGTAATAATTTCTTTTTTTTTAATAATGCCCGCTTTTTAGATTATATTAACCCTGTTTCACAAACATATAAATATCGGATACAAAGTACACGCAGACACGGAACAACAATATGTGGATCAAAAAATTGTCCCGTGTGGGAATCGAACCAACAATTTTCGGTTCACCAGTCTGGATCACTAACCACCACACCAATAAGTCATCAACTATTGTAGTTGTAAACCGATTTGAGAGAGTTAGTTACTTTATTTGGATATCTAAAAATCATTCTGTGAATGTCTATTATTATTGTAAAATAAATAGCGTAACATAGAAAGTATGATTTGTAAATAAGACAAATAATTAAAAAAAAATATAAATGTAATTATGAATAAAATTTAACTAACAATTTAGCAATATGTATCTTTTTAGCAAGAAAAAGAGATCACGTCGTTTCTTTAGATCTTTTGCTAGTTTTGTAGATAATTTACGTTCGTGTATTCAATCAATAACAATAATTAAAATATGATAGATATTTAATACTAAATTTGTTTATTATCAGAATGTTTCACACAAAATTAAGGTACAGTGTAAAAGTAATTAAATTAAACCACACAAGTTTGTAACCGCAACCTTTTATTACCCTCATTACGCTGTGGTTGTTAATGCTTTGTGAACATATCAGAGATTGAAAATGGATAATATAGTTAAAAATAGATGTACTATATAGGCCAACTAATAAACAATATTGGAGATATTTCTCTACATTAATTAAATTTATTGAAAGAAATGTAAAAAAAGGACATTAAGAAGATTTTCATAATAATAAATGTGTGTTTTCAAAAACCTTCATTTATCATTTCTTTTAAATCGGATCGTAATATCGTAAATCATTATGTTATTATAGAAATCATTAGTTGTTAAATTATCTTAATAATGACCCATCATTAGATGCGAATTATTTATTTATTAATAAAGCGATTCTAAATTATCACTTTTATCTATATTTAATAATTGTATAATACAAACTGAAAAGTATTTAAATGTATTTTTATAAAACTCATATTATTTAATTATTATTCAGAAACTTTGAAGTCGGACAAAAACGTTAATTAAATGTCAAACTGTATTAGAAAATTGACAAACAAACATAAAACATTATATATTTATAACAAGTGTATTGCATATATTATTATTAAAATAAGATATATAAATATTCAATGTCAAGACTTTAAGTAAGATAATTAAACTGAGCTGATTTCCATTTTCATAATATACTTTATCACTTGGGTTAACTTCTCCCTCGTAACCATTTTATTATATGTACGCGACAAACCCTTTTCAGATTTAGTGGTCGTAAAAAGGTATTTTGGGGCTTTACACCAAATTTACGCATAAACTTTAAAAACAACTTGAATGACTTTAAATTTATGAACATGTTTTGATTCAGAACAATGCAGGATAAATTAAATATTGTTTGCTGAAATAATGCGCAGGCGCATAAAGGTCTCTTTAAAGATCACAGTGACGTCATTACCTTGACTTCCCTGGATATTAAGATGCAATAGTGCGATACTGAGAATGGTACCCCACCTAGGTGAATTACAAAATACTTACTAATACTTATAGACTAGCATGGGTTCAGTTTAGTGTCCCTATAAAGTTAAGTGGAATTTAATTTGCTATATATTAGTCAGGTAGTTTCAGTTTATCGTGACTACAAACTCTTGTGGTATTTAATTTAATTTTGTAAATTGGCTGACTTAAAAATAAAAAGGTTCACTCTTGTGTATGATACCTACAGGATTTTAGAAAAATAAAAAAATCGATCAAGTAAGAGACGAAATGAAGATTATTTAAGGAGTCTTTTAATTTTATAGCATATAATAAAGATATGTCTTAAAGTATCTTAAACTGCTTTACGATGACGGTTTATGATTTACAATTTTCAAAAGATAACAAAATTTAAAAATATACGATAATTTTGAGAACAAAGGAATCTCCTAACGGTTATGAGGTCGGACTTCAATCAAGCCGAAATCGTGGTCGTTATCTTGTCTGAACATATCCTTAGTCGGTCGGTGACAACAAAGCTCCTAAGCTTCCTCTTTGGAGGGAAGTAATAAACCGTAAACTAATAATAGGATGTTCTTATTGAAATAGTTCATCCTCTGGAGTTTTCCACTCAATATTTATAGTGATTTATATTAAAATAAACAATTACAACAAAAAATACAAAACGAAAACGAGTTATAGTTTAACAAAACCTTATATTTATACACATATAATATAAACAAAACAACTCGGTTCAATAACCTTTTATAGTTTTATTTGGTAAAACAACCCACTAAACAAATTTTAGGCAATAACAGCTTCTAAGACCCAACTGTTGAATGATCCGATTTATTTGCATATTTTTTTTATAAAACAACGGATTAAAATGTAATAAACAACCAAATAAATAAAAGTTTTCGCAAAAATTTCGTCTAGTTTAAAGCTGATCTTAATCTACAGGTGTTTTAAGATTCCCACGCACTCTCTTTAAGGACTGATCTACTTTTTATTCACTGACGATTATACCTGTATTATCTCGATTGTTTTGAACTCACCTGTAACAAAACAAAAAATAAAATATATTTATAAAACAGATTAAAAAGCAGATTAACTTATAAATTACCAATATTACTTCACAAAACCATTTGAAGATATATGATTTTTTCAATATTTCATAAATTTTATTAACTATACTTGCAAGCCGTAATACATTGTAATAATTTACATAAGAATTTCTCAATTTTGATAACTGGATATATGGTAAAATATGTTATATAATATATTTATGATTGTCAGATAATTAGTTCTATAAAAGATATTATTAGTCACTTTACTAATAATTGTTCGAAATGGAGTCTCCAAGTAGGAGGGTAATCCTCTACTTGGTCGGGTTATCTTCAATATATGTAAGCATTATTTTATAAGCTTCAACAATGTTTAACTATTTTTATAGCAAATATTTTTACAGGTGTCCACTATTGAGTGTCAAAATGTTCAGCTGGAAGGAGATTCAAGATTATATACTCAACCCCTTATGGATTTGAATAGAGAAATGGTGACGTCAACTGTATATCCAAATAATCAGATAATGAACACTCTCTTTTCAATAGCATCCGGTAAAAAAGGGTTATCAGAAATGACACCAACAGCACCGGTGATGATTCAAGAAAAACAATATGCTATGAATCATAACCAAAGACCGAATGTATGTAATGTTGTACCAATATCTCCCCAAACAAGTACATTTGTTCCCAAAGAAGCGATTTCTGTCAGCCAACCGATAATAACAACTACTTCATTGCCTCAACCAGCTATTCCTACCAATACCATGAATAATATAATGATAGGGACTTCTATTCCAGCACCATATTCTGCTCCTTATTTACAATCCTATCAGCCAGCTGTCGTACCAGCAGCATCTTGCAGTGTACCAAGGCCCCCAAGACCTCCACAAGTCGTACCTTTGGAAAATTACGCAAATATGGTCCAATCATATCCAACGGTGTGGCAAATGCCACCGACTGTTAATGATTTTTACAATTACAATTACCAATCACCCATTGTATATGCAGACCCCACACTAAATTCACCCAACTGGGAAATATATCCTCCTTCAGTTGTACCAGCTGTAGATAGTGACTGTGGAACTTACGACATTATAACCAGATCTTGTAATTCGGATATATCAGTTCAAGAACCTGTAGTCGTAATGAATGATTATGAACAAGGTTTGCCATTCAACGTTCATATTAATGTCCCTCCATCTTTAATGCCAGCACCTAAAATAACATTGGTATCTACCCCATCATCTTGTGCACCAAAACCAGATCCCAATCCTCCCTACTCACCATTTAGCTACCCACCGCCAATAATGATGCGAAACTCTCGTTCTAGTTGGAAGAACATATTGCCTATAATATTAATATCACTGTTCAGAGACCAAGAATCTGGTGGGTGTTGCTGTCCTTGTAATTGCGGTTGTGGTTCTGACAGTCCTACCCCTATTCCATACCCAATAGCTATCCCTGTTAATAATCCTATAATTAACAACGCAGGATCCTCTAAAGCCAGTTCTCGGAGACGAGAGAACACACCTGACGAGGGTGATAGTAAGGACGACTAAAATTCTATAGTATTTTTGTCTCGTATAAAAGAACTATAGAATTGTTTATAAAGTGAAGTTAGTTATACTGTAAATAATTTATTTTATTAATAAACAATGTTATAAATATGTTTTGATTTTTGTTTTTATGATAATATTATGAACATAAAACTTTATATTTTAATGTCTTTGTCACAATATAGAGGTAGATTGATATACCGATATACTACGATAAGAAACATTTAAATTTATTCAACAAGACAGATAACCTTCATAAAAACATGGAAATTATTATAAGTATAAATTAAGTCACACAATATTTCTTATCACAGTGGCTCTTATCGATTAAAACTCTAATAGAATGACACGTGCTTATCAGAAATACGATGTTGATGAGATAATCAGATAAAATATGACGTAACCAAAGTAATATAACTCGTCTGAACAGTTTTTATGAACATAATTGTTTGAGAAAGGTTTCTTAACAACCTTTATTATATTAGCAGTGATGAAATTATTTGCTACATTTCTCTCGTTTTTATTTCTCATTTCAATCTACAAGGTATGTTAATTATTTATTATATATTAAAAATATTACAGAAATAGGAACTGAAAAATGTTATCCAAAAATATTTTGGACATTAAAGCTAACCCAAATATGATTTCAGGAAAAAGTATCCAGCCAAGTGCTGTATCCGGGATATGGCAGCCTGCCAATACCGTATGACCAATCCGATGACGACGACCTCGGTCTACTCTTAACAGTCCTCCTTCTGGCAACTAGAAACAAAAATGGCGCTAATTGTAACTGCTGTAACTGCTGCAACTGTGGAAGTTCCTCCAAGAATATACCAGTACCATATCCCATACCATTTCCAACTAACAATCCCATTATTAACAATCGCAACTCGAACTTTGATGACTATGAAGACGATGATGACTATGATGTTAAAACATCAACAAAAGGCCATTCATTTGTAAAAAATACTACAGATTCTGATATGACTATAACTTACACTCCTATGAAGATACCAGTTAACGATAATTAGGTTAAGTGGGTTATCAAATAAATATGTGTTTTATTAATTCTGTTTCATTTATGTATACCACTAGATGTTTTATATATCTGTCGAAACAAGATATTGTTCTACAGTAAAGTTCTTATATTTTGAATCAGCGTTATTACTAGGTATGCCAAATTTGATTAAAATTAAAAGAGAGACATCCTATCAGATAAACAGATAAAATATCTTTAGTCTGGATTGAATTTGAATTTTTCTATATGATTGCCTGATTGGGATTGCATCAAATGCAATTATAAAATAACAATAATCAGTGTAATATTTAACAAAAAACTTTTAACATCAAAGACAATATCACTATAAATCACTTGCTAAAGTTCGTGTCGTTGAAATAATATCCATGACAGCAAAAGCGAAATAGATATGTATGTTTTTATTATTGTTTACCTAAATTCATTGTTATTGCAGTATTTACTAACAAGTAAGCATCAAATTGATTGCAATGGTTCTAGTTGCTAGTAAATTGCTCACAAAATATTGACGTTTTTAAATAATAAAACAAAAAGAAATACCCCGCTGAGATTGTTGCGTGATTCTTCTTAGACCAAAGCGTTCGGAAGCTTTAAGTTTAAGCTTTTGCATAAAGGCTTATTTCGATAAGTATGATATAAAACTAGACGCTCTTGACACTTCCAAGTTCCATTTGACGTAGAATAGTAATGTATCCTATAGATTACTTTAAATTGGACATATTAATAAATATTTTTTTCCAAAAATATATATTTTGACTTTTATTTTGAAGTTTTATGAATGGTATATTTGAAGTTGCGTAGCAAGATATATACAAATAACTTTTTAGAGTTAAAATAATCCGAATCGGGAAGTGAATATATAATAAGACGTGTTTCTAAAGTTTAAACAGTAGTTGTTAAATATAATCAGAAGTATTTGTCTACAAAATTATTAAAAATTATCTATAATTGTGAAAGATAAACAATAATTAAAGATTTGACACACCTTTACTATGCATTTTCCTGGAGTATTAAACTTAACTAAACTAACTTAACTTAACTTGTGAAGAAAATATTTAATATTTATATAGAATTATACTTAAAAATGAATGGAATTACACATAACTTAATTTAATTTTATGTCTTTTATAGTTTTATGTTTGCTGTAATAATGCTAATGCTATAAGTTCCGATCTGTCTTTAAAATTTGGATTGCTTAATATGAATATACGATGTTGGAAAAGTTATATGAGATATGTTATGGTTTATATTACATATATTTTAAGTTCAAATATAACATTGTTTATTGTCCACATCGTACAATGGGATTCTCATAATAAAATTAAAAATAAACCAATAAAAAAAAACAAAGCTATAGAGTCACTTTTGTATTTAAAAATATAAAAAATGAAAGGTTTTATTGATTTATACTTATAATAGTTATTTTAAGTTAAAGAATAACTGAATTATGATAGAATATTGTAGTATGTGACGCTGTTGTTTTCTATAAAATTATTCCTGGACATCTTTTTTACAGCTGGAATGCCTGAATCCAGGTCTGCTATAAACGTAAGGGATTTAAGCAAATCCTGCTATAATTACTACGTAGTATTTTTAGATAATAACATAATGCGACTGTTGTAGAAAAATCAGAAGAATTAGAAACAAAAGAGACAGATAACGATAATTATTAGTCAATCTATTTCCAAAACAATATAATGAAAATAAATTTACATCCAATATTAATATTTACACAACACTTCAGAAAACAAGTACATAATGATGACAGCTTCGTTGATTGTTCCGCAAATGAGACCAATTTTATCCGCTAATGTCAAAATAGACGGAACTGATAAGAATACTTGTTAAAAGTGACATAGTAACTGATAACAAAACAAACCTGTTACCATTTACTATGCTGTCTATTAAATTCAATTTTGTTTTGTCCTTTGTCAATACAAGAATACAAATATTCGATTTATAATTATTGTTATTTATGTTTAACGTATTGTAACGAGGAATCACAGATTTATTTTCATTACATCATGTCCTTGGCATTTGGCATATGGTATATGTTTTGGGATACTTATTTTTCACAGCATAGTTATAGAATACAGATAAAATAAGTAATTTGTTCTTATCATATCATATTCCTTCTTGTAATTGATTCTATTACAAGAAGGAATATGATATGATCTCTACTCTTATAATGTTTGTAACAGAGCTCTTAATAACGAAATGTTAAAATTTAATAAGAAAGAAACAGTTATAAAAAACAGCAAACAATCAAATATTTTTATAAAATTAATGATTGCAAAATTTTATGAAGAGATAACGCGATAAATATAAAGATAAGATAATCAGAAAAAGATAACAATACTTCTTAATTACCTCACATCTCGTTAAACAAAAGATATAATTGAAAGGATAAGACAATCAGTTTGTTTTACATATTCAAGATGGCTATAGCCATAACATTGTCGGTTATCGCGTTTACACTTAGCTTTCAAGTATAATCGTTTAAAATCTTGTGAAATTCTTTGTTTCATGTATCAAGTGTGTTTATATACTTTGTTTTATTTTAGGATATTCGTGGGCAGCCTAATTTAAACAACAATGGGCCAGTTGCCCAAAATAACCTTAATCAAGGATTCCCGACTAATTCGGGAGTAAAAGCATCGTCTGACTTTACAGTGAATTCTGGAAATTTAGCAACGAACATGAACTCTCAACTGCCACCTAATCTCCAGCAATCCCTATCTTCATCTCTTTCAATGCCATCTTTTTTTTCGTTGCAACCACAACAAATGCAACAGCTTCTCAACCAGCCACAAGTTAACAATTTGCAACAACCGCCCTTTCAACAATTTAACTCTGGTCAATCGTTTTTACAACAATCTTTAATGCCATCAACATCTTTAATTCAACAACCCAATATTCAACAAGCTTCAAATGCTTTTGTCCCAAATTTTAATTCATACAATTATCCTCAACAATCGCCTGGTCATCTAATCAATATGCCTTCTTCGAGTATTTCAAATCCAACTTCATCTATATTTTCTGTATATCCACCGATGTCAAATTGCGGATGCGCACAAACCGGATTTGGACTCAATTCGGGTAATACTTACTTAGGGTCATCTAGTATTCCCCTTGTTTCTGAAAGACCTCAATTAATAACGTCTTATTCAACATTACCCTACGGATCGGTCATATCATCCCATCCTTCAACTCTTACAAACAGTGCTATTCTTCCATATCAAAACGAGGCTTTAGGTCTTCTCAATAAAAACCAAATTGAAGATAAGTTATTATTGATTGATGATGAAGAATCTTTGGATCCTGATAATATTACCGCTCTTCTTTTGTCGTTGCTTCAAACATCTAAAAAATCATCGAAAGTTTTACCATATCCACATGCACCGCTACAAGGAACAAAATGGTCAAAATCTTCTCATTTGAAATCCCTACTTCCGATTATAGTAAATTTATTAAAAGAGAAAAAAGAACGCTGTGATTGTGACTCTTACTGCAAATGTAAGCGTAAGAATAAGAAGGGCAGTGAGCCACAGATAAGTACTGGATATTCTAAAAAAAAAGAATATAGTAATCTTAGAGAGGAAATGTTCAATAACCGATCGGAGGAAGAAAACCCCAGGGTTGTAAGAGAACACAAGAAATATAATAAAATCAAAAACACCGTACCAGAAGAAAGCAATGAAAGTTTAGAAAATGAAGATTTTTATGAAGACGATAAATAGTCAAAATAAAACATATATTATATTTAAATGATTTATTTATTATAGCAATAATTAAAATATTTAATTTTAATCTGTTTTTTATTTCAACACACTGTTGTTTTTATTAGTTCTCATTGATATTTATTCAATCATTGTAATTTATTTAAAACTTATAAGTTTGTGCCGAAAATGACTCATGGTACCAGTTTTATCTACCACCTGTTAGACATTAGTAAAATATAGAAGAACAAAAGAGTATAACAAAGATAATGATGTAGTATAAAATCAAATCCCGTTTAGTTATTCATAGAACAGCTACAATGAGTCCCGCATCGTGGATCATTTCGTTTATTTTTCTTGTGGTTTTGAATGTAAGTTCTCCGTATTTATTCTTTTATTAATCTTCAGTTAAAATTTAACCAAGGAATAAATTTGACAGTTATCTTTAGAATATCTGTCAAAATAGTTATACCCATAGAAAATTTATCTAAATGACAAATTAGCTCTTATACTAATTAATTGAACAAAAGAATAAGGTAGGCTTTACAATGGTGTTATATATTATATAATAAAGTATATATAGTCTACGTTATACATAACGATAAAAACAACTTTTTTCTTATTATTAAATACGGTTTTAATATCAATACAAAAAAAAAACATAAATACTCTTACTCGTTTCAATTACTGAAAATGTCTATTTCTAATCCTATTTCAGTTTACGAGGGATAAATTTATTTCGATCTAGCAGCAAATTTAGTTATTCCAACCGATAGCCTCGGACTCGGTTTCCTGTTACCATATTGGTTTTATATATTTATATAACACGAGTTAGTTTGATTATTTGAAAATGGTGATAAATATAGATGGAAAATGGAATAGTATTATTTATACTAAATAATGAACAAAATATGAGAGACATTAATCTTAATAATTTATTTAAATATGTACCATTGAATAATATTCTCAGTATATTTTACTGACGGACATAGGCATTTGAATAAAAAATTCAATGCAAAATAGCATTTGCATTTCATTGCACCCATATAAATGTTAATTCAATTAAAGGTTAAGTTGAATGGGGCTTCAAAATATTTATTACAGCTCTTAAAGTATTTTATTTACTACATACTTGACAGGTAAAAAACATCGTGTCGCAACACTGATCTATTTGAACATAATAGATTCGTACAGACTCAATTTAGAACAAAACAGTTGTCTCATACGTTAGTTTTCCCGATTCAAGTTTGGCAAATAACATAACTTTACAGTGTTGAGTAATCATATAAGAGATAACTTTAAAAATAAGATTAAGATTACAGATGGTCGTGTGTGCAGCTATGGTGGCGGCTTCTCAGATGGGTTGGACTCAATGATGAATGTTCCCATGATGCCTCCTGTTCCAGTGGGCTCGCCTCTAGCACCCATGGCCTTCATCCCATATGGGGGTCGGGACAACAATCTCAAGGAGATCCTGCCTTGGCTGTTCCTCTTCATGTCCGGGGGAGGACCATTTTGAATTGATGTTTTTAATTTTGTGTGTCTTGTTTTATGTATATGGTTTACTATTTGGCTCGCTACTGGTAGTATGTTTTGTAATTGTGTATTTTAATTTGTTTTTATACTAACGTTTACTTAAAAATGTTTTTAAATATTAAGCATATTGATTTATTTATATGTAACTCTGTCAACTTTTATATCTAATGATCAAAATGTATTCAATTGTAGATTTAAAGTGTATGATAATAAAGTTTTTGTAAAAAACTTTTTTTATGATATGTGACTTTTTTATCTATCCATCATATAACAACTTTAAATTTAAAAAAAATACGTTTACGTTAGTGTGATTAATTATTATTTATTACAACATATACAATTTTACAAGTTTATCGTCATATTGTTTCATTTAAAGTATTACGCATAAGATATAGAATTTTATGAAATATTAGATAAGTTTCAAAATCAGTTATGAAAAATAATAATATAAAGAAACCCATATGAAAAAATAATCATATCACAAATATGTCGACTATAGGGTGGTTTCTCTGTATTCTGTTCTTCGCTTCGATTAATGTAAGAAAACTATTTTACTCGTAATTACGATACTAGGTATCAAAAAGTTTAGATTTTCTTTGTGTTTTCTTTTGATGTTTCAATATGATCTCGTATAATTTAATAATATTATACTTTATTTATTTTAAATCTTTATTAAAGAAACAAATGTAATTATTGTTTGATATTTAATATTTTTTGTTGTGACCCTCATTTTAGGTAATTCATGTCCAATGCAATTATCCAGGTATGTATGGACATGGTTATGGAATGCCATACCCAGTTATGATGGGGGGATATGATGATGATGATGGTTGGAAAAGCATTCTGCCAATACTGCTTCTGATGATGACTGATGGTGGGTTTGGAGGGTATGGCGGATATGGATACGGAAATGGAGGATGCGGTTGTTCCGGCTGCGGAGGTGGTGGATGCTGCAATAGTAATTCCGGATCTAATACCATCCCCATACCTTATCCCATCCCCATTCCTGTCAACAATCCGATTATAACATAAAATACCATGTTTTTAATCCATTTGTTTTTATTGCAATCCCAATTTATATATTCATTTTACCCATTACAAAGACCACTTGTTTTTATAGATAAAAAATCAAATTTACTTTCGTATTTTATTGTCCACGTTTCTTCAAAAATACATATTATTATAAAAAATACATTGTTTTATTTAATCTGCTTACATTTGTTTATTTATGTATAATAAAGGGAAACAATAATTAGATTACACTTATAACACAAAGACGTAACACAGATATGAGTGAAATTGCCAGAAAAAATGTTTTTACTGGACATTATATTTATACATTTGTTGAAGTTAATATATTCTCTAAAATCTGAACCTTATTGTATTAAACGTGCTCAGTACTGATATCCTTTAACGAGAAATACAGCATTGCGACATTTTTAGTTGCCTAAATCGGTAACCTATATTTTGAAATATTTTGTATATAAAAGAACTGTATTGATATTATTAACGCAATTGCATCAATATGGGGATTCCAACCTTTTTAACTATATTTTTACTCTATGTTACGGTATGTATGGGAATATGTATATAATCTTGTAAATTATTTTGGAATGTATATAATTTTAGAAGTTTTTTTTTATTACTTTCTTTAACAATGATGATTATTAAATATGTACTTTGCCGGCTATCTTCATGTAATTTAATCGAAATTTTTGCCCAACTAGTCTCGAATCCATTCGGGATTCCTATTCATGAGCTCGAATCTTGGTGGACTCGCGACGTGAACTGAACAGTGAAATTAGTTCGGCAAAAACTCCGATTGAATTAGGTTTATAGCAGGATAAATATATATGTAGTTAATAATCTTGGTTTAGTTTAAAAAAATGTATACTATTTCAGGCACATGTATCCGCTCAATTTAATGGGCGTGTAGAGTTCTTGTCTCCACCACCAGCAACCATTTCTGCTACATCTTATGTCCAGCCAACCGGACAATTCGTTGTCCCAGCTGTAATAAAACCACTTACTGGCTCTGAAATAATTTCTCAACCGCCCTCAGTACCGAGCTATCCTTATCCTAACCACTTTAATGCTCCGTTCATGCCGCATCCTATGCCTGTCTACATGGGTGGATCCAGAGATGACGACGACTGGCACCATCTTTTGTATTTCCTTCTTTTTGCCAACATGAGAAATAGATGGGGTAATGGATATGGTTGTAATGGATATGGAAATTACGGTGGATGTGGATGTGGAGGCTGCGGGAACAGTGGGTGCGGTTGTGATAGTGGATGCAACAACTGTGGAGGGGATAGTGGGTGTGGAAATGGAAACGGTGTGACATATGTACCGTACCCAGTTCCAGTTCCTATGAATTCTCTACCATTCTATCCTAGTTTGACCAGCGGTACTGTGGATACATCACAGTTTCCAAGTTCTGATGATTATTCTAACTATCCCGGTCCAACACTACAAGCTTATGGAGGAAGAGAACCAAATGAAATAAGTTTACTGATAAGGACAGAAGCTTGTAATTAAAAATCAGATACTAGATTTTTATCAAATTTCAATAAACGTGTTAATAAACTATTTACTTTTATTTTGATGCTTAATATTTTTCCTTCAAATTTTTGAAATGTGTTTATTGATTATGGCCCAATTTAATTTTAGTATAATTCATAGTAAATATTCATATTTATATTTTAATTAAGTAAGTCAGTTGCATAAATATCTGAATATAAGACGACTTCTTTTTATTTGACGGTCAAAGTGGTTTAAGTAATCACTGAAGAATGAACATGGGTTTAAATCCGATAGCTCTCTTCTTACTGGTCTCTTACATACAGGTAATATATGATTTAATTAATTAATATTATATTACTAAAAATAAAAATAACATATTTATTTATAGATCCAATTAGTGCACAATCAATTTTCAAGTGGATATGGCAGTTGTGATCCTTATATATGCTATGGTTACGGGCAACCTGACTATACCCAAGCAGGTTATCCTAACGTATATTCTCAACCTTGCAGTAACCCTTGCAGATCTGAACAACCCACAGTACTAGTACTATCAGACAGGTATAACGATGACAGTGAATGGATGGATTTTTTAAATTTTATTTCATCTCTTCCCAGTGGACCCATTTTCATACCTTATCCAGTACCAGTGAGTAGCTGTGATAATGGTTATTCAGATAATAGTTGTTTAGACCGTGGTTCCCGAAACAGTGGTTGCGGTTGCTCTAATAGCGAAAATTATGATACTTGGGACAATGGTTGTAATAGTAATTGTGGTTGTCGTAATCAGGAGCAATCCAGGAGTAGTTGCAATTTGGGAAAGTGTTCGGACACAGATTGCAGTTCCAAGAAAAGTGTTATAATACATAAAAGCGAATGCTGTTGTATGTCTTGATTCAATTTGTAAAATTATTTTGTAGCTACATATGTATCTGTTTCTTTATTTTATATTGTCACATTTACTTTTCAATACATGGTTTATACATATTTGGTGTTTTATAATTTTGATCCTTATAAAAATTAATAAATATTATATTAATAAATATATATAATATTTATTAATATTAAATAAATTATTTGTTAAATTGTTAAACTTTTTTTTAAACAAATAAAGACATTTTTTTAATCAAATCATTAATTTAATAAATTCATATCAAATTATAACGCATCATTTCTATCGTTTTTTATATAGTTCAAACACTATCTATACATACAATAAAATAAAAACTGTCACTGATCGATTTCTATACATGGAAAATATTTAAAAAAACATAATGAAGGCCTTCTTAGGAGCAAGAGAACCCAAAACAAAGGTTTATAGTTTGTCTATTTGTCTGTTTGTCTGTATGTCTGTATGTTTGTGCACACTAATCTCAAAAACGGCTTAACAGATATGGATGCAGTTTTCAGGAACTTCACTTTATATTTAATCATTTTTTTATTATTTGAGGTGGTTAACAAATAAAGAAGTGAACAATCTTTTATTTTCGTATCAATGCGTTAAAACGTTTTTAAAAAATTATTTTATGGTGAATAATAATACCTACTCTATAAAAAAATATCTGTTATTAAACGTTAAAAAAAATAACTATAAATACTCCTACACGCAAAAACTACTTGACAGAGTTTGATAAAACTTTGAAGGTTATTAATTTATACATTAGTATATAGAAAGGGTACATTTTATCGAAATCGAAACCTCAGCGTACGAAATCGCAGGCATAGCTAGTATCTTAACAAAATCATTATCGTATTACAGAGAGTCAAACAATTGCTGCACAGTTTATAGATGCACTACGTACTCTTAACTTGGTCCTCGGCAGTTGAAGTGAACCAAGAATTTAAAGACTATTAGATATAAATTCTGTTGCCCTTTCACTGGACTTAATATGTTTGAAAAAAAATATATATATAGCGAATAGGGAGAGAAATATTGAATTTACTCTTCACTACTGCCTTGTTTGTTTGCTATGTAGTCATAGGTTCAAAATTGGGTAATCAAATCTACTCTACCTAACATTATTTGGATTTATTATAAGACCTCTTCAGTTTTACCAAGAAAAAAAAACAGTTTAAACAAGAAGAATACTTACATACATTACATGGTTTTTTCCAATTTTTTTCTGCATTCTTTTCTGGTTTTCGGTCGGATAATATTTAAGAAAAATCTTTATATGATAGTTTAGTAAATAAATCTTATCAATCGTTCACTTACACACACATAAACACTTCTGCAAATATTTTGGACATCTCAAGAACACCATTCGAGGACTACCTGCATGCATTTGATTTTACCTTAGACAAAAATTTGTACCTATAGGATATTTATTCCCAAAAAAGACTTGTCATACATGAAAATACACATAAATAGTAATACATATTATATATTCATATTCGTCGTTAAGAACTATGTACCCATTTACGGCATTAGATTATTTTTTACAGTAAATTTTATGTTACATAATCAGCCAACTTAGCTTTAAATATATAAAAAGAGTGTATTTTTTGTAGCAGGAAAGAGGTGTGTTATACCTTTAATGTCTGTGTATGTGTTTGTCTGTAGCATCATAATTCCTAAAAGAATTATAAGCATAACTAAGAACCTGTTTATTCGATTAAACATTTTCAGGCCTTGTCGTTAAATATTTTTTTAATAACCTACGAAATAATGAATGGCTGTTTGTTACTACCGGCAGTATTATGGTGTCCAATGTCCTTTGAAAGAAAACATAAATCTTTAGCAAAACGATCAACTTGGCAATAGTTAAAAATATTGTTATTGTTTTCCAATATTATGCCAATAAAGATTTCATTCCCAAAATCATTTTAAGCCCTTTGTAAGACTTATTGTCTCACCAAATGTATTATTATTTATTTGAGAATCCAAAAAAGTAATTTATTTATTAAGTTCTTTTTATTTCTAAAAAAAAAACATTTTCATTCCACATTTTATATTTAGGTTTTTTATTTCTTAAATAATCTTAAAAATGATTTAAAGTTTTACATGGTAATGAATATCTATTTTTCTTTGTTTTTACTATTCCAAGGTCATTTTCCTATAAACGTGCTCGCAGTGACATATTTAAATAATTACGAAACCTTTGCATTTTGGATTATTCTAAAAACTGATACAACATACATTTATTCCTATATAAACGGTAATTCTTAGAATAATTTTAAAACCATCAAAATGGCGTCTACGAAGGTTGTTTGTTTATTGGGTCTGCTTCTGGTCCTTAAGGTATTGATTTTTTTTGGATTTTTCGATATTCTTTTTTTTTAAGGTGAACACTTATATTTAAGGTACTAATCCTACACGAACCTACATATTTACTACAAAAATATTGTTTGATGTATATTATCTATGAAATATTTTTTTTTTTCTATAGCTCAACTTGGCTCATTGTTATTTCGGTCCTTTCGGCTATGGTGGCTACGGATTCCCGGTTGGCTACGACGACGATAATGACATGGACATTCTTCTTCCTTTCCTGCTTCTTGCTATGAGTGGAAGAGGTAACTTCGGTGGTTACGGACCTCCATTTCCCTACGGTGGATGTGGTGGTGGTTGCGGCGGTGGTTGCGGTGGCGGTTGCGGATGTGGAGGGTGCTAAACCTTTAAAAACTAAGAATGGATAATAAAATTACTCCTCAAATCCATGTTTTATTTCCTTGAGTGAACGTAAAAGTAGCTAAAGTGAAAATAAAGTAATAATTAAAAAAAAAAAATCTAGTTTAGTGTCTTTGCAGTATGTTAAGCTATATTTGATTACAGTTTGTATGCATAAGAATATAATATTATGTGTTGCAAACATTCCAATAACGATTAAAAATAATATTTACAAATGATTCTTACTAAGATAATTATAATCAACATTAACCAATTATAGAAAAATAATAATTCCTAAGTAATTTCATAATAAAAATAGGTTGAGACATTTTTTGTAAAAAGTTATATAAATGATAAATATAAATAGATTTCTATCTATACAGTTAAAGCTAAAAGACTATATATTTGAATATTTTATTTAAAATATTACAGATAATGATTTTAAAATGGTTCGTGACATTATTTGTAATAAACGTGAGTACAATCTGTTTCATAAATAATTATCATTATTATGTTTTATTCTATGTATTGGTTATATCAATTGACAGTTTAATATAACATGTTTTAGGTTATGTCGTGTTTGGGATCAATACAGAAAATACCTTCAAAATACAAAACTGCACCTTCAAATCCTGACCCTGTCTCGTTAACTCTACCATCGGATAAGAGCTCATTTCCAGATGTTGTTTATCCTACTAGCATTTTAGATATAGCGAATCCCTTTTATTTTAATACGGATAGCAACTACGAGGTTTTAGGTCCATTTTCTGAAGATGTTAAATCTTCATATAAATTCCTTTCTTCGATTACCCAACCTGTGATTAAAAATTCAGCAGCGCGTGTTAAAAATCAAACGAAGGTTAATGAAACTGTAACAACTCCAGCGACAGATGCTGTGACGAATGTATTATTAAAAGAATGTATAACTGAAGAGTGTCACAGTGATAGTAAAGAAAAATGTGTTGATTTAGAAGTTATAGATAAAATTATAGAAACTGAAAATAATAAACAATCATTCCTTGATAATACGCTGCAATATTACGAATTTTATAATTTATCCTTGCCAGAAGTACAAAATGTAACCTGTTCTAAAATTCCCTTACTTGTTAAAATTAATATACAAGTTTTTAAGGAACGTTATGATGAAAGTAAAGAAGAAAAAGGAATACAAATTACAAATAATTCGAGTTCTCAAGATAATGAAGAAAATACCAAGCATTTTAAACAAAGTACAGATACTGAAAGTAACGAATCTAGTGAAGAAAACAGCAGTTCCGAAGAACATTATACAGAATTGCAAGATATCAAACATTCCGATTTTATTAAAATGTTATCGGTTTTGTTATTGGATTTATTAGCTAGTACAGATAATACTACGTCTGAAATATTAAACACGACATTTATTGAAAATGACTCATTTGAAAGAATTGTATTGGAATCTATTGATAATTTAACTAAATCGGATTCTTTTGGGTCGATAGAATCAAATATAGCAAATATGTCAGTCAATATAACTCATAGTGATATTGAAAATTTGTTAAATTTGACTGAACAATTTAGAAACAGTGATGGAGAATTCAGTAAAGATAGCAAAGAAGATTATTTTTTAGAACTTTTGGTATCACTAGATTCATTAAAAGAAAATAATAAATCTAAAGAAACTGTAGAGGATAGAGAAAATTAACAAATCATGAATACTTACTTGCTGAAAATTTTACAGTTATATAAATATGTTTATATAACATTAAAACTATTGTTAGTCTGTGGAATCTTATTCATATTGAGTGATAAAAGTACTTTAGGTAAAAATATAAACTTTTACAAATTATCTAGCAGAACTAATAACTACTACAATAAAGCCTATAAAGCCTACGAGAAACTAAAAAATCGGAGCACAAAGATTTAAGAACACAAAGTAAGAACAGTTTTGCAAACTTATATAACATTTAAGATAATTTTATTTATTAAATTAGAATAGAAAATAAATTATTAAATTACAAAACGGTTTTTTTATCGCTTAAAAATTGAATACAAGAATATTTTGACAACTGAGCTATTCCTACATAGAAACCCAGTCTAAAATGTGTCAATCGAAAAAAAAAAAGAGAAAGCAAATGAAGCCACCTATTGGTCCCTTTCTTGCATAAGTAATTAGATAAAGATAAGTCTATCTGGATTTGAATTTCTCTTTCTATTATTTATATACATTTTATTTAATTTTTAATACCATTGTTGATTTCTGGTAACAGAAACTAAATTCTAGGCTGATGGGGATTTATGGTAGTATTTCATACATCGCCTCAAAAAATCTAATTGCATTAAAGTTTATTGAATGTTTAGTTATTTAGAAAGGTTACAGGCATATATTATTTTGAAACAGAAAAAATATACTATTAATAGATAAGGTTACGATAGTATTATTAATAATTTAATTACGCAAAAATTACACATAGCCTTCGATGCGTAGATTTTTAGATTAGATAAAATTTTTAGATGCGTTAAGAAAACAGTATATTAAAACCTTGAATTACCAAGTATTGTATCTTCCTGTGTTATAGGAGTATGTTGTTTGTTCAGACTACGCTATGTGGTTTTTAGAACAAATGGCAATTATATGTCTTGTGCAATCCATAATGGTAAGTATATTTTTTCAAATCTTCTGCATTATATATTTTCTTTTATACAAACAATAAAATAATATTATTATTTTAGATACCGTTCACATACACAAAGCCACATACATATTTAAATAACAACAAAGCCAAAGGGAACAATAAACATTCTTCGAAAAATTACATGAATTCAGTGAAGGGAGAAAGAGATTTCAAAAACTCTGATACCAATAGCCAAACTATTCTTAAAGCCTTTAACTTTCATGACATTGAATACCCAGTGGCTGCAACACCTCGACCTGAACCATTTTACTTTCAAGACTTTAATAATAATCAATCTCCGCAAAGAAATTTTATCTCAGATGCTAGTAATATAAAAGTAAGTTCTGCCCTAGAATCTGAAAGAAATGGGACTTTCAATATTGTTCAGAAGTGTGGTATTCCTATTATCAACAGTTATGCAAATAAACCAGTTCTTCCAAAACAATTTGCTTCAGATTCCAAATTCAGAAATGTAGAATTTTTTCCAGAAGTAGAATATCCGTTAAGCGCTAAAGACACTTGGAAACCTAACTACTGGAGTATTCCTTCTGTAAGCAAAGATTTAAACACTTTAATACCTGAAGATTCGCATCTTAACCAGAATCTTGCATATATTTACCCAACAAGAAATTCAGGAATTAGTAGCAGGTTGGGAAAGTGTCGTTCGTTCTCAATTAAATCATATAGTGATATCATGAAGAACAAAGAACTATTAAAACAGGTTTTAAGAAACAAGGCTAATAATACAAGCAACAAACAAAACAATTCTACTAATCAAAATGACTTCATTATAAATGGTGAAGAAAACTTTGCCGCGAATGATATTAAAATTTTACCAATGGAAAATACGGAACAAGAACTACATACAACAGTCATACCATACTATTTTACTTCTGTTGATATATTACCAAACTGTGAAGTGTTTAACATAGATTTCTCTAATACATTTTCTGTATTCAATGAAAGCAAACAAAATAATAATATCCCATCCATACTTTTCAAAAACCAACCACCAATGAAAACTGATAATCCATTTATAAATAATAATGTATTAAATTTTGAAGAAAAAAGCGTAACATTCTTCGAACATGGAAATAATGACGGAAAAAACATAAGTCCAAATGATATTCAAGAAATGAACTATGATTTGTACGATGTTATAGATGTACGAAAACCAGAGACTGGTAGTGACTTATGTGGTTTAGATGATGATTATACAACAGACATTTATTCAGAAGAAAAAAACATTGGATGGTTTTCTCGTCCAGTAACTACACCAAAACCTATTAGTGCAACAACAGTCGATGTAACGTTTAAAAATTGCCAAATTATTAGACCCTGTGAATTTAACGTTGATGAACTTGAAGACTATTATATCTCGGTCTAAGATTTTATGGTAATTACGTAAATTACTTAAATTATTGAATGATTTGTAATGAACGCCAGCAACTGTCATCACAAAAATAAAGCATTGTTATATACATGTTGTAATTTATTTAATGTAATTCTTAGAAATTCCTAGATGATATTTCCTAGCCATTCCTAGATATAATTACTAATAAGAAGTATTAGAAGGATGAAAGCATGTAACAAGATGAATTTTGAGTATGAATATGGACGGGCATTAGAACGAGATGACGATATTGTACTTATTATATGTTTTTACGTATATATTTTTCTTTATCTTTATACCTACAAGCGCTAAAGAACCGTTTATAATGATTTTCCTTCTAGATAGGTATTGACTCAGCTAGTTCAAGCGTTCTCAATCCTCATTAAATATTCTGAACATACGAGTATGGTTTCACCTCTCTAAGCGTGTCTTGTTCTATTTTCCTTTCGTTAATAAATAATCGTCCCTGAGATTAATAGAAGAAAGATTGTGTTATACTAATTTATATGTTGTTTATTTTTCTACATTTATTATATTACATATTACAATGTAAAAAAATATGTTATATATAGAAGTGTTGAAACATTAAAATAAGTTTTACTTTCGAATTTGTTCGGATACGGTATCTCAGCGATTAAATGTATAGTATACTTTTATGAATCAAAAACCAGTATTAAAATTATATGCTATAAATGTCAGCGAATGGAAGGAAATACCTATGTGAAGAATTGTGGAAGTACAGTCGTTGTCAATATTCAAAAATTTTCACTCATAAAGTTATTGAATTTAATACTTTTAATTGCATAATTAGGTATTACTTTATAGGTATTCATAGTTTGGTAAGATAAGCTGAGAATTTTCTTACAATATATATATGTAAAAAATACATACATATATGTTTATGCGTCTACATTTCTACTTAAGGATCTCATGAACGATATAAATCCTTTAAAACCTAATTGTATATATTCTGACGTTTTTAAAAATGAAAGCATAATATTATTACATAATGCAAGTTTACATAATACATAATAGTTTGTTTCTAATTTAGGAGCAGATTAATAATTTATTCGTAACGATTAACACTTTTAGCACCGAGTATTCAATATGAAACCGGTTATAATGGGACAGAAAGACGACCTTGTGAGAACACCGGTTACATCACATTGACATGCGCAAGCGCAACTGTACGTCGGTCTTTCATAGACACTACAGGTCTTATTGCATCCAATATAGAGATTGTTATTTACTATACAAGTGTTGTATCATCACAGTAAAATAGAAAACATTACATATTCTGTACTTGTTAATTAGTTAGAAGGAATGGGGGATATGATTACAAATTAACGTGAGAGTACATGCTTTCACTTTTGATATGATATTATTTTATACTCCTTGCATTATGGTTTCTGAATGAAATTGCTTTTAATTATGTGAAGGGACTCTCCAATAAAGTTGACAACTGTACAGTCGACACTCGTCTGGTAAAAGTGTTTTTATAGGACCATTTTGTGGAAATGAAATTAAAACTCAATTATCTTAAGTAATTTTAATAAATATGTAAATCGTATTATTATTTAAATATATATCCTATTTCCTGTTAGAAATGTATTACGAAATCATTATTTTAGTAGAAACCTTTTAGAATATCTAAATGTATGTCAAATAAAAATACATTCTCCGCTATTTAAGTGAGATAACATGAATAAATTAATATTATATAACCGAATATGTTATGAGGTATTATTATCTTAGAGTTATTAAACAAAGAGTAGGGGAGACTAAATGTGTCCATCGAAAAAAAAGAGAAAGAAAATGAGAATACCTATCTGTCTCGCTTTTTTATGTGATTAGACAAAGATAAGTATGAGTCTCTCATCTTCCCTCTTTTATTACTTGTCAGACACTGGCACTCATAGGTCTGTCTATGCCTATCACTCCCCTACTCTATGATTATTATATAACAGATAAACCTGACAATAGTATCATTCAAATTTTGAATAATGCAAGAAATTCTAGACGGTTCAGGTAGGTGCGCCTGCGCAGGCACCGTCACGCAGTATGCGCTCGTGATCAACAATGTTGTCGTTTGCCTCACCCACTCAATGACATTGAAATTATACATTAGCTGACATTAAGAAGTTCTTTAATCATGATTTTATTCAATGTTCATTCAAGAAATCCTTATAAGATTAGATTAGTATGGTAAGTATCGATTTCCAATATCAGTTTGAATAAAACACTCAATGATAGTTTATCGATAAGATAATTGAGTATTTTACACACTATTCTACGAAATATACAATATAAAACATATCCAAGTATATTGAAGTGTAATTATTGGAAATAGTGTAAATATCGTGATATCGATAGATAACGCCCACGTCTAATAAATTTTCTTTATTTATAAATACTGTTAAAGTAAATTTTTAAACTATTTAATACTTTAATGAATGCAACATAAAAAACAGACTTGTCTATTTTATAGACATAAAATTGTTAAAACCAAACATTAGATAATATTAGTAACATTGTAAACTTGTAGTTGTAATAAATTCATGGCTGTATGTAATTATGAAACCCAATAGCCCGAATCCATGCTGAACGTCATATTTATTAGTCACATTTAAATTGAAATGATCAGATCATATCTCGAGCATACGAGTATATTTCATTCCTCCTTTAGTAATAAAGAGGTTTGACATATTTGCTGCACCTACTTGCAGATGATCATTGTGTATAGTCACCACTTATCATCCGGATCGTTTGTCCCCTACTAACGTAAATATATATTAGAAATTACTATTCGTATATCCCCTACTAACGCAAATATACATTGTAAAACTTATATAAATCTGAATAATTTAATATATTGCTATATAGTATTCTAAATATTTTAACGTCCAAAAAGCTGAAGTTAAAAATGATGGGATATTTGTTTCACATAATGATCCACCGTCTCGCGCCACTGACGGCCTTCTGTTTTTTATTATTATATTGTTTTATTCTATTTTTGTTTTAGTTTCCATTTATAAGACTATAACGTTATACAATGTTTTGAAATTTTTAAAAGTCATGTTTTTATTTTTAAGATTTACAAAAAGAAAAAACAAGAAGAAATTTATTAAAAAGACTCTGTCTTGACTCTTGAGTTATCAAATGTCTTTAAAATTTTCCATAGGGCTGTAATATTTAAATATTTTTTTTAATATAAATTATTACCTAACATTTTATATATGCAAACATAATTCAATACTTCAATATTTGCGCCAAAAAAAATACGAAAGCCTATGCTAATGTAATAAATACTATTATGTATTTTGGCAGTCGGCCCAGTTGGCGTTTATATTGGAATCTCATTTATTCTTTATTCTATTATCAAACCTTTTATAAGTTATAAACGAAACGTGAATTTAGTACAAAATTATTTTACAATTTAAAGACCTTTAGTGTACGTAGAGCAAAAAGACCATTAACACTTGAAATATTAAAGTGTAGGTCAATTGGGTCCTCATCGCGCCCGCGCTGAGCGCACAAATTAAATGATAATCTTCGTAAAATTGCTCAAAAGCTCAAAAAAAATTAAACACTTAGGTACCTACTTAAATATTTTCAGAAAACATATCTTGTATAAGCATATTTTAATTCATATATATTTTCTTATAATTAAATTATCTGCATCAAATATAAGTATTTAATAATCGCCATGTTACGTAATATTTAGTTTAAATATGAGAGTTTAGTACAACACCTCGTTTTATATATTTTTGTTATTTTATTCTATTACGTCAGACGACAATCAACTCTGCGACTATTAGACATCAGACTTGTATACATTTTACATTGAGTAGTGTACAATGAAGTAGTGTGCATAATGTTTCGCACTGTAGTGTGTGTAATTTTATTAATTTAATATAAAAAATATTAGCCATATCCATTTATTCTACATATAAACTATAATCGTGCCTATTTTTATAGTTCTTTTTCTTCAGGTACCAGGTCTTTTCTTCACGTTAATATAATGTAGATTTATCATATTATACTTAATATTTAAGTATTACTTCGAAGATCTTTCACTAGATTTACTACAATTTTTAGAATCAATGTTTACGTCATTATGTTTCACGGAAAACGTATCAATACCGATTAAAAGTATTAAATAGAACAAAAGTATTAAATAAAACTGTCATCACTACATAAAAATACACTTTAATGTAACATTTATTTTTAAATATTGTATAAAATATTATAAAACAACACACAATTTATTTTGCAGTTCGCTTCTGTCCTGAAGATCCTACAAACATTTTATGTGAACCTTTATTGAGTACTAAAACTCGTATGACCCTTTAAAAGTTTATTTAGCTATTACTTTCATATAAAAATGATGTAATTACGAGATATTTAATCAAATTAATATAATTTCATTTTGTATTGAAAACGTTTAAAACAGAATATGTTTATACTTAATAGTTAATACACTTTCTATTTTATTGTTTTATTATTGTTTCAGAATACGCTTTCTGTGTAAACCATTCCAATAAAAAAAATACCTATTGAAATTAATATTTTTGAATAAGAAATAAAAGTTGATAAAATTTTTAAGTATGTTTATTTTTTATCGGAATGGTTTTACAAGCTAAAGAAGCAATAATTTTGCAATATTTTTTTTTTTATTATTATTTGTTTTGTTTGAAAATATCTATAAACATGTATAGCCATGTTAAGCTTATTTAAATTTATATAAATATAGAATGAAAAATAAACCGATACGGGCAGGGATTCGAACCCGCGACTACTGGGAAACCGTCCCGTCGCTCTACCAATTGAGCTACCGTATCCCTGCCCGTATCGGTTTGTTTTGATACGGTAGCTCAGTTGGTAGAGCGACGGGACGGTTTCCCAGTAGTCGCGGGTTCGAATCCCTGACCGTATCGGTTTATTTTTCATTCTATATTTATATAAATTATTTGTTTTATTTCCAAAATATTGGCAAATTAAACCTTATTTCCTTTTGCAAGGTCGATACCCACATACAATCCCTTGAACTGGCCAATTATACAAAAACGCCTACCATACGCCCACCTAAATTACTTAACATCGTGTGCGATTTTAATAATAGTCCATTGAAATGTTACATTTTTTAGGCCTTACCTTGCGTTTTTTAGAGGACGCAATTTTATTTTTTTAATGTGTAGGGGGGGTCAGTAGAAGCTTAAGTTCAAGTTTGTGGGGTCGCCACCCTTGTCCCACGGCCGCCATCTTGGAAAAACGGGTGCAAAGGGTTTTCGCTCTGTATCTCGTAAACTAGTTACCCTACAGAAAATTTTATCAAACATAAAATTTAGAAAATTAAATTTCCTACAATTTTATTTCTATTACTTTTTATCGTCAAGTGACCAACAAAAAAGTTATAAACAAAAAGAAGTAAAAATTTTGTAACAAATTTCCTTTTGGAGGTTATAACTTTTTTTCAGTTCATTTTACAATAAAATGACATCACAGCAATTTTGTAGAGGGTTTTTCAACGAACAATTTCCTCTATATACTTGTTTCATTTTAATTTATTTATCTAGGTTTTACAGCGCTCCAAACTTGAACGGATTCTCGAATGCTCATAGGGATGCAATAAAAACTAAAAATTAGACTTACTTTTCTATCTATATTTTTTTTATTCATACAGTTTATTATGATCTTAACATTCCTATGCTATTATTAAACTATGTTTGACCCTTTTCCCCACTACAAAACTGATTTTACTGTTGACCAGGCTGAATCGGATGCAGAAGCGGTACAGACACTCTGCGATACAAACGATTTGCTAAGACAGAGAATGAAAATGCATTTAATCTCTCTTTACTTCCTCCAATACAAGATGCAGCCCGTTTCCACAGTTTACGAGTATATCTAGAGTATCGTCTTTATTTCCGCCATATAAGAGAAGAAAAAACGTTCGCCAACAACACTGAGTAACGATGACTCGACTTTTTCCCTCATAAATAATTTAGTTCCACTTGCTAACTCTGGATGCTTCTGCAAAATTTTTATAAATTTGACTTTGCCCATGTTATACGCTGCTGACGTATCCTGAGAAGGCATGGAGAAACATTAAATTCTCAGCTATTACGTCGTCATATTTAAAACAGACAGACAGACAGTACAATTGTTTGGACGTACGCCCTTTTGAAGGTTTTTAAAAAAATACATTAGTTTGATTCCTTCCTAATGCCGTCAGCAATACAAGGATGTCGATGTCTTCTGCTATGATTGTCACCGAATCATATGACTGTGATGCAGAAAGCGCACAACGGACGATGACCGCTTCTGCATCCGATTCAGCCTGGTCAACAGTAAAATCAGTTTTGTAGTGGGGAAAAGGGTCAAACATAGTTTAAAAATAGCATAGGAATGTTAAGATCATAATAAACTGTATGAATAAAAAAAATATAGATAGAAAAGTAAGTCTAATTTTTAGTTTTTATTGCATCCCTATGAGCATTCGAGAATCCGTTCAAGTTTGGAGCGCTGTAAAACCTAGATAAATAAATTAAAATGAAACAAGTATATAGAGGAAATTGTTCGTTGAAAAACCCTCTACAAAATTGCTATGATGTCATTTTATTGTAAAATGAACTGAAAAAAAGTTATAACCTCCAAAAGGAAATTTGTTACAAAATTTTTACTTCTTTTTGTTTATAACTTTTTTGTTGGTCACTTGACGATAAAAAGTAATAGAAATAAAATTGTAGGAAATTTAATTTCCTAAATTTTATGTTTGATAAAATTTTCTGTAGGGTAACTAGTTTACGAGATACAGAGCGAAAACCCTTTGCACCCGTTTTTCCAAGATGGCGGCCGTGGGACAAGGGTGGCGACCCCACAAACTTGAACTTAAGCTTCTACTGACCCCCCCTACACATTAAAAAAATAAAATTGCGTCCTCTAAAAAACGCAACCCCAAATGTAACTTTTCAATGGACTATAACTACAGTCCCTTTTTAATAAAGATATAAGGCTAAAGGGACACAAAGTTATACGTGTGAACTGAACATACATACATATATACATACTTTATATATACATACATAATATATACATACATACTTAATATAATAATAGCAAATTTTGACATAAAACATTTTTGTTAAAAGCGTTACTCTTGTGTCTTAAGTACGTGACACAAATATTCATAATATTTTGATATGTCTGTTTGTCTTTGAGTTGGTTCGTTATGTATAACTTTTAGACTGAATCTCATAAAGTGTAACCTGAATGTCTTATAGATCATTGTGAGATTCAATATAGGATATATGATATTTATTACCGGTCCGAAAAAATGGTAAAATCTCTTGTGATATTTGAAGAGTATCCCGTATATCCCGTCCCAAATAATTGGGATAAGGACGGGATAATGATTTCTTACCGTGTAAAATTTCCATTTTATATCCAAGAGAAAACATAGGAACTTGTTTGTAATTTAGATATTTTTGTGATAATGGAATACTTGTAGTAAGATGATAAATTTTGATCACATTTTTTTTTAGAAAATTCGTGTGTTATAAAAAAACACAATACAAATTTATTAGTTTATTATTTAAATGAATCAACACTAAACAGTCTGAAATTATACTAAAAAAAAATATATAAGATTTTTTCTTAATTTTATAGTAATATGAGTCTAATTATTTTTTATTGTCTAAGAGAAGTTTTTTGTTATTGCTATCTTTCTTTTGATTTCTCTGTAAAATGTAATGTATTTTTTCATAATTGCAAAATAAACATGTTTTTTATTTTTATGGCCATGAAATATAATAATAATAATAATATCAGGACAAATTACACACATTGATCTAACCCCTAAGTAAGCAAATTATTTGCTTGTGTTAAGGGTGTTAGATAACGATACAAATACATAGAAATACACATATAAATACTGAGAATGTATTTAATAAACGACCAAACCCAGAAACAGACATCTATGCTCATCACATAAATGCCTGTCTCCGCCGGGAATCGAACCCGAGCCCCATTGCGTCGTGACACGTTAGGCGTCTGCGCTAACCACTCGACCAACGCGACGGGGCGGTACCAATATAATGGCTAGAAAATAAATCTGAATGCTGACCTTATTGGCACACTGCCACCATTTTGATTTTGATTTTGCTTTTTGCATCTGAAGCCTTATTTAGTGTCTAACGGCAAATGGCTGTTAGGCATACAATGTGTTTTACAAGATTTTCAAATATTGGCTCATTATTATTATTATTATTCGGCATTTATTAACAGCGCTGCTAGTCATAGAGTTTAGGTACAGTTTACATAATTATTGACAAATATAAAAAGCGGCCAAAAAAGGAATATCAAATAAAGGACAAAAAAAAACTTTTTTTCCAGTCTATCTAAGACAGTTATTTCTAAACTCAACAGTTCATTTACACAAATTAAAGTTTTTTTTTTTAAATAAGCTATATCTGAACATATTTGTAGTGTTTTTAAACTCCGTCTTATTCATTATTAGGGATTGATAAACAGTTTAATTTCTGTTAATCTACAATCGAAACAAAATCTTTTTAAAAGGAACACCCCTTAAAGAAATACCTAATACCAGAAAATGGTCCATTTCCAATATATGCAAATATCAGTTTCTACATTGTAGTTTTTGTAGTCAATCGATTTTATAAGAAATACTGTCTCGAGTAATATCGTTTGCTTAAATTGAGATGTGCTTTGTACATGTTTGTATAAACATTATAATAATATTAGTTTACAAAGATGGATAATGTAGACGCACACATTTACATTCAAGAATGTGAATGTGTGTGTACGTCTACATCAAAATCTTAGTCATTGTAAAGTGTATTTATAATCTACATGTTGTTTTCAAATATCACAAGGATGAGGGCATAACACTAAAATACTTTTCCTTAAATTCATATAAATATAGAATGAAATACTTTTCCTTGTACTTTGCACGATTACACAATAATTTCATTAATAATCTACAGCACACCTACGCTGTGTCCCATCTGCAGAGTGCAATACGCAGAGGTGGTGTGGGCGCAAGGTCGCTGATACAATGCAATAACGGAACACCTTATGGAATTGCTAAATACTTAAATTTGTTGTAATTATACACATAATGAGCTTACTATAAAATATAAGGTGATAGGTAATTCAAATTGATATACAACATAATAATTGAGGTACGTCTATTCTAATAGACATGTAAAAACTATTTCAGAATTTATGCCATTTTATTATTCCTGTCTTATTACACTTCTAAACATAAAAAAAATCTAATACACTTAATATTGAGTTTGATTTTAACACAAGTATATTTCATGTGTCCTACTAAATAAGTTGTGTGTATAAGGATTTTCAACAATTTAACCATCAAAACATCGAAAGAATTAAATTACTGTTTCATGAACAGCCCTCCGCAGTCAGTACATACCGTAAATAATATTTCAAACTAGCTGTTACAAGGCACTTAATTTCCTTTTGCCTCAAATACTGAGCAATGATAATCATAACAAAAAAGATATTCAAAAAATCTTTTTATTGTAATCAAAGCTTGGTATTTTGTATTTTCTATCACAATAAAAGTTATGAAAATCAACAAAGTAACAGACAAATCTAAAACCCATTTATTTAGAGTTCTAGAAGAAATTTATTTACCAAATGGACTCCAAATCTGTATTAATGTTTCTGTATTAAATCTGTATTAATCTAAACTATTAATGTTTTGTTATATTTTAAAATTATATATTTTACAAGTGCATATTAATAACAAAAAATATTCAGGCTTGTTGCATAACAAATGTATTATATGAACTTGAACTCTAAGTCATTGTATGTATGGGCATGTCACCGCATTCTCGGTGTTTCATCTATTGAATAGTTTCCTTTGTCGTTAACATAAATATTTTACACAAAGGTTGGGTATAAGTAAACTTATAAAATATAACGTATGTTCTTTTATAGAACATATAGCTTTCAACAGAGATACATTTCTCACTTGCGGATAGCTTCAATGATAAATATATATATACACACACACACACATTTAAATATATATCAAGGGTTCCAGGTGTTTTTGGTCTTAGCGACATTTTGCGAAATGGAGATATGTAGGTACCTACATATTTGGAATCAGCGTTTTTCTCATACCCAATATGTTACATATACGAGCAAATAACTCCATTTCTCAAATAAGTGTCCATATACGAGTGTATACACTAGTGAACCGATTAATGTTTTTCATTGTTAGAGAACTTATTATCTAGTGTACGTTACGTAATATCTAAATCTAACAGCTAGATGAGGAATTAATGAAAACTCATTTCGACGAACGAGTTCGAATCCCTGCTCTTATCGGTTTATTAAACATTCTATATACATATATTTAAAAAATGAAATAAGCTTAACATGGCTATACATGTTTATAGATATTTTCAAGTAAGAACTCGTTACTTCTAGGCAAACCAGGTTGGAAATGTAACAACTAACGGATAATAATAACCCTCCCCTATGGCAAGTTTGATCCTTTAAGTACATAATGACCATTATAACAATAGAGATCAAACTTGTAACCCTTCACTTGCCGTTTGGACACTTTTATACGATAAACTATGAGGTTATTGGGTTAAAATCTGTTACATACAAAAATATGTACCAAATTCATTCGTCGATAAAAAGCAACGCCCCCATAAATATTCATAATATCCAGTCGTTTATTTATAAAGGACCTGTAAATATTGGAGATCTAAATTGACCTTCTATATAAACTAAATCTTGTTAGACTTGTAGGCTTAAATTTTGTTTTGTTTATTGAAATCTTGAAAATGTTTTAAGAAATAAACACATTTTAATTGTATTTATTATTAAATGATAGTTATTTAAAAATATTCAAAAATTTTAGAGATCTTATGTATAAGGGTCTCGATGAAAATAGAACAGTTAGAATAAATATTATTAGTTAATGTATTATACATAAAAAATCTTAGAATGTATGTCTGTTTGAACAAATAAATATTCAGTTCAAGGATGAGGAACTGAAGGATGGAAATAAAGAAGTTTTTTAAATGTAATAATGAAATATATAAAATAAAATATCCCTATAGAAGAAGCATAGAATCTTGTAAAGAAACATTTTAGTTAGTAGGAACATTTATTGTCCGTATCTATTCTATCTACTTCTCATCTTTCAAAATTAGTTTATGAAGTAAAAGTTAAAAGAAATATTTCAAATAGGAAACATTGCACGTATGAAACGCCAGTCTAGTCGTTGGGTTCCAAAAGATAGTTCCCCGGAAAACCGGCAAGAAACTCCATATTCCATCATATTCCATTTTTTAATATTGTCCATAAAATCATAAGCTCTAGTGATGTTTTATATGTATCATTTACCGGTATAAACTGTGTCAATTGCATCTGGATCCTGAAACACAATACGGCACAACACTAGTATCATATGTTCGTTCAATTGACCATAAAGCCACGCTATAATTCATTCACGCGTGTCTTTTTCCTGTTACAAATTATCAAACTATTGTTTTCCGTGTTTCTCTAATATCACTATCATTTTTATGTCATAATTATATCAAAACGGAAGTACATGATACCGTTTATGATTGCTAGTCGCTTTAAAGGTTTCGTGATTTGTATTAAGCCTAAAGCTGATTTTAGGACTTTTATTTGTTATAATAATAATAATATCATAGGACAAATTACACAAATTGATCTAGTTCTTAAGCAAGCAAATTATTTGCTTGTGTTAGGGGTGTTAGACAACGATACAAATACATAGAAATACATATTATAAATACAGCGAATATATTTAATAAACGACAAACCCAGAAATACAGACATCTATGCTCATCACATACATGACTCTCGGGAATCGAACCCGAGCCCCTGTGCGCCGCTATACATTAGGCGTCTGCGCTAACCACTCGACCGACTCGACAATGGTACGGCTAATATTTAAAATAATAATAATATTTTAAATATAGCCTTCATTTCATAATAAATGTTATAATAATGAGATAATGTTATAATATGTTGCCACAAGAAAATAAATAAAAGATATTGTGATAGAAATTCACCAACAATATATTTACCACTAAATTCTCAACAACACTATTATGAAACTCAAACTAATAACATTTAAGCTGTCACTTCTTGCGACACTAAATGTCATTTTTCTTTATGCTTTGAAACCATTTTAACCTTGAAATGTCTAGTTTTCAACTTATATATTTAACTACCTGTTGACTTCACCCGCATAGAATTTATGTTATTAGATCTATGAAATTTTGGAGTTACAAGTGAAATAAGAACTAATATGAGAATTCAATTTTTGTGAAATAATTTAAATTTAATTCATTAACTACTTTTTGACGACGTAAGCTTAAAGAAAATATATTTTTAATATAAAATATATTATACAGACTATTATATTTTAACAATGTTGTCCACAATAAATTATAAATAAACAATGTATACCAAGTTTAACTTGACTTTCATTAGAACTAGCAACATTTTCTTTATCGCAGCGTATGTACACCGTTCGTTATTTTTAATAAGGGTCAATGACTTGTCTTCCACAGATTATGTTGAGATAAAATTAAGATATAACATGTTATATACAAATGTATTTAATATTAAATACATTTGTATATAATATGTTATATCTTAGTTTAGTTTCATAGAATGCTTTTATTATAATCATAAAGTATATAAGAAATAATAAAATAGTATTTGAATTAATTTTCCTTGAGTTCCACTATATTCACTATATTCATAAAATTCTACGACAGTTTGAAGTTATTTCCCTTGAGGCAATATTCGTAGTAAGTTTAAAGTTATAGACAAACATTAAAAATAAAATACACTCATTTTCCTTGTAATTTAAATAAAAATAGTACATGTGAACTAAATCACACGTATTTGTGGAAAGTGTGAAACATTTGAATGAATGAATGAATGAGAAGCCTATTGTAGGTTTTATTGTTCTTTGTCTAAAGTTATAAAAACGGAGATCGCGTGACGGATACGCAAATATAATAAAAGTGCTAGGTTTCATATTATTTCAAATAATTATATAACAATAATTAAACATGTAAATAACATTTTTAAGTAATAATCTCTATCTTGGTTTCAAAAATTTGTCTATTTGTTCAAGTGAAATAATCCCCACTTATTCATTATTTAATTTGTGAAACAAGGTATGTAGGTATATATTGTCTTATCATATTATTTGGTTACAGTCATTGTGACTTCCTCGAAGGTCATTGCCTTTAAGTTGTTTTAAAACTTTAATATCCATAACGAGGATAGATTGTTTAAAAGTAACACAAAATATTAATATTATTATAGTTTTATATCATTAGTGTTATTACAAATAAGGTCTTATTTACGAACTGAGGTCTTATTATGAGGGAACATACTGGTCAGATACCTACCTAGGGGTCAGTAGGAACCCCTAGTACGATTTATGTATACTCTATGAAACAAAATCTATTGACAAATTTGAAAAAAAAAATAAATATGATATTACTTAGGAAGATTTATAGAAGTATCCTAAATAACAAAAGATTTTTTTTCAGATTTTTAAAATGTATTAATAGATTTTGATTCATGGAGTGTATAATAATTCCGTTTTGATTTTACGATTTCGTGAACTGTCGTAGTTTTCATAACTTCAAAATTCGTACTAGGCTCACCGTTAAGTCTACTGAATAATTACGAGTCAATGACAAATCAATCAATCAATCAGGATGAAAATGGATAAAGGTATCAATTTCCAATTTATTGGCGTGATTTGAAACGATTCTGAACCACACGACATTAATACGCTGAAGCTAACGATTAATATTAAAAAATAACAATATATGTTTGGAATATTTTGTTACTAATTATGACATTTTCTGAGTTATTATTATTAAATATGAAGTATTTATTAAAAATATTTGTTTCGTACCATGAAGTAAAAATAAGTTTTATTAATAATTCTGTTGCGTATAATTGAAATGTTTTTGATATTGTACATATTTTGAAACAAATCATAAAAAATGTAAACAAAAATAATACAATAAAAAAATTACACTACACAGGGTTATTTGTAATTAGTTGAGCACCTTTTGCAGGCAGCCTCTCTACATCAATCCTAACAACATTTGTTCTACGACTTTTTAAAATTAATAGTTTTAAAAATTTAGTTTTTCCCATACAAAATTTATTTACTGCCTCTAAACGTGCATTAAACTTGAGAGGCCACGCAACTTGTCAAAATATGTGCCAAGGCCACGTGCATCGGGGCGCGGGGTGGCGGGGTGACGCAGCGGTGGCTATGCTCGTTAGAACTTGATCATTTTCTAAGGTGTAATAAAAAATAGCATCGTTTTCCACTTTTATTTATTAAAATATTTTCTACAATAGTCGAAACACATATTGTCTAACTGTTTAAGAATCTAATGAAAAAACAAAATCTCCAATAGAAGTTGTCCACAAGTTGAATGTCTCAATATTTTTATTTGGTTTATGAAATAAGGGCACTGTAACGAAACCAAATAAATATTATTTTTACAAAACAATAACTTCTCTTTAACTTACTTTATACATATCATATTATCTAGTTTGTTAATATTTATATCATGACAATAAAACAATAAGTTACTTACGAATTTCTTTACGAAGTTCCTAGAAATTGCAGTCAGTCACAAATAGAAGCGTCGGTATACAGAAACAATCCAGGTAGTTAATTGTATAAAATATCAGTAATACTACACACTTTCATCACCATAAATCTCAAGAGACAAATGAAATATCAATTATCAAATAACAAAGATAATAATATCAAATTAAAAATTACTTGACATTTGGTTGGTATTGACACCAACTGTTGGTGTTACCATTAATTAAAAACATCACCGTAAAATAGTAACAGTATTTAAAATGGCTCCATCTTGTGATCCCAACTATAAACTTCATTCAGATATCCGACAAAATAAAATATTAAGAAACACCAGGAGGAATAATAGGAAGTTTATTTAAATTACGTCTAAATTGGCCTTTCCTCGTTTATAATATTAATAAAACTGAAAAAACGAAAACTTTAGTCTTTATTAAATATGTGTATGTGTATTAGTGTACACATGCAAGAAGTGAAACTTCTTTATGACATGTAAATATAATTCACATTTTCTTTTAAATGTGACTTAGAAATAAAGATGGCACGTAACAGAAAAACGTCATAATTTTCATTAATATTAATTAATTAAAACGAAAGAAGTGAATCGACTGTTTCTGACGTATAATATTCTGATAGAAGACATAAGTACCATAAAAACAGACAAATGTACGCAATCCACTTTAAAAATAATAACTTTAGGCTTCTTAACATGTTGGATCGTCACTATATCACAAATACAATTATTCTTCATCATGGTTTCTGCTGTTTCGAGTTGTTGTTCGTTCTAGGTATAGCAAAACAGACCTTGTAAAGATCAGGACCCCAATGCTCCATTTCTCAGCCAAAACTCGTATTTCTTTTCATTCTTACTTCTTCTATTTCAGACAATCAATGTATTTTAAAAATGTTATAAATTACATTTCATAATTTCTTCTTCATGTTATAATCTTGAATTTATTTATTAGTTTCAATAGCAAGTTCATAAGATCGTATTGTCCAGTATGTAATTACAAATCATTATTTAATTATAAAACTCTAATCCGATAATTTTATTTTTGGGTAATGTAAATTGTGTTTTGTAATCCACATACTTGTCATTTTGATTATTTAGTATTTCCATAGCAACATGGTGTAAAAGAGATGAAGCTATACGAAAAAAGCTGGCGCGCGCGTTTAACAGTTTCTGAGTTTCGCTAGACTGCCGCGACCTATAACTTTAGACTGCATACAAAATACAGAGTAATAAATAATCGAGGGAGCAAAATTTTTTTTGTTTCGTTTATTCTGAGTTATTTATCAAGATTTTTTAAAAGTCGTAGAACAAATGTTGTTGGGATTGATGTAGAGAGGCTGCCTGCAAAAGGTGCTCAACTAATTAAAAATAACCCTGTATAATGAAAAATAAACCGACACGGACCGATTCAAACTCGCAACCTCTGGAAAACCATTCGATTTGACAATTGAGCTACCAAATTATCTGTCTTAAGCTAAAATAAAACACGTAAATAAAGTTATGTATAACATAAATCAAAGTTAATTACGTTATTAGCATCGTTATTAGACTCCGTACGAGATACACAAGTCGATTGATTGACCTGAAATACCAATTACCTTGCCAAATAGATGACGAGAATTATCAGTTCTCTGAGGCGTAACAAGGATTTAATACCAAGTTACTTGTAACGTAAATATTTTTATGACCTGTAACGTATATAATAAAATACGTTACATTTATATAAGTTTATAAAAGTAACATATTTAATTATTGACTTGAAATAAAATGTACACAACATTATTCAATATGTTATGAATGATACATTGTACGATTCTAAAGGATTAAATCAGATTATAGAGTGAGGGAGTTTTTGTATCATGATATTGAATATTGTAAATTACTAGAAAAGTTATATTAAATCATGAGGGCATCAAGTACTTTATTTAAATATTATTAATAATGTTCGAAAATATATATAAGCATGAAAAATAAACTGGAGTCGAATCCACGACCTATGGGATACCCGTCCCATCGCTCTACCATTTGAGTTAGCGTATCGCTACATCCGTGAATTTAAAGTTATATATATGATCGTCTTTATTATTTATGATATATATTTTCGAATATTGCTTTATATAATAGAATTAGAAAATCGGAAAGCAGTACCAGCATACCTCTCTATTTCGGGAATAAGACACGCTGTTAACTATTAAATGTAATATTCTCATGTAGCGTGACATGGCACTAATTTAGTTAAATCGTGAAAGTGAAAGTTCGTTTCAAGCTTCCGAAGCAATATTATTTAAAAATTTAAACACAGTTTGACGAAATGAAAGGCTAAGAGTGATTCTACATTTTTGTGGAATTTATTATACAGTTTTTTCAATATATTATTATAAATAATAATATATATAATACTTTTCGATGCTTATATACTTCAATGGACTTTTATGACAGAGTAATGTTTGTACAGATAGAATCAATATTTACTACAACTTTAAGGGAAAGTCTTTATTATTGATATACTCTGTGCTTACAAAATGCTTTCTAATATAATCTTATAAGTATCTATTATAGATAAAAATATTAATCAAATTGAACAGAACCTTTTACTTAATCGTTTTTTATATGAATATTGAACAGGTTTTGATATAATCAGAGTTATTACGATAGTCATTTGAATAAAAAACTTTCTCCTAAGATTTAATCTCTGTAACTACCATGTACTACAACATAACATACATTATGACACAAGTAAGACATTTACTTTGTATTGTTAAAACAATTGAAAGTATTAAATAAATTAAGTAAATAAGTATTTACGCTACATCCAGGTTGTATTGACGTAAATTATTCGGAAATTTAGCTAGTTTCTAACCAATTTTGGGGTTCCTATTTATGAGCTCAAAGCATGGTGGATTCGCGGGTAAAACTAGTCGAAATTCCGATCAATTTACGTGAATACAGCCGGAAAATATATATTTAAGTCTGATGGTTTATATATAGTTCACGGCAGTTTAATTACAAAATAAATTCTTTAAGAATATGTTTAACAGTGTGTTCGTAGTATTATAGTAATTTTGTAATATAATTTGTATTTATAATTAAACATCTTTATAATCACTCAAGTTCTTTATTATAAGCTTACGAAACATTCAACGAAATGACAATGTAAGGAATCTAACCTCCATCTTTTTATAGGGAAGTGCACACACTATAGTGATGTGCTCATATCCTACAATTATCCAATCAAAGCCTTCCATTGCTCATTTTTCATACATAATTTTTAGACCACATTATCATTATTACCTCAAACTATAAGCTTATCGCTTAGCTATTACTGTTTCCGGTGGCGTGGAACATGCGAGGTGAACATTGACCTTGACTGATTTTGACCTCTTATTTAAACCTTTTGAAAATCGATTATGTTTTACACTAAAATAAAATAATATAAGCCTTTATTGCTGTTAACATAGAAATACAATTGATTGAAAACTAATACTATACTTTTTAACTTAAATTCCAATTAATAATTATTTTTCATACATACTTTAAATTAAGAAATTTATTTATAAACAATATAATTATTATTACTACGATAAACGGTTATTTATTGTTATATTTTTGTCACAGCTTGTCCTCTGACAAAGGTCTCTTACATTGATTTCCATTCGGTTCTCTCTTTCGCAGTCGGAGTCCAAAGCGGACCTGATACATTTTTTTTTAATTTTACACTGTTGTTCGCTTAATAATATATTATAGTCATAAGCTATATATTCGGGTCTTTTATATTAAAATTAATTCATATTCTAATGCTAATAATAAACTTATTCCTTCTAAATTTATATACTTATATAAATATAGAATGAAAAATAAACCGATACGCGCAGGGACTCGAACCCGCGACTACTGGGAAACCGTCCCGTCGCTCTACCAACTAAGCTACCGTATCGCTGTCCGTCTCAGTGAATTAAGCATTCTATATGTGATCGTTTTTATCAGGACGGTGTTGACATCTATTAGGTTTCTTTTGACATCTTTCTAGATGAATATCAGAAAACTTTCAAAGCAATAATGGACGCGAAATTAATATGGATGTCATAGAAATATTCGAACGATTTAATAACTATTGCTTTCTGTTACTAATGAAATAAACATGAAGATCTTTTCCATTATTTTTATAATCCGTATTTATTTATATATTCATATTCTTAATAAAATTAAAATGACGATAAATCTAGATGGAGAGATGCACACATATTTTGTGTCTGTAAATTAAGTTAAATACATATCAGCTATTATTACTTAAATATATATTTAGTATATAATGTTAGGTATGTATATACGTATATCTCATTTCATAGTAATAATAAAACATTCTCAGAAAACTCGCAGACAATAGATTCTTTAAGTTTTATTAGGAACGCGTTCCGTTTACGTTTCTTGAGTCTTGACCCAACACCGAATGTCCCAATTATATTCTCAGAATAAACTGTACATTTAGTCATCTTTTATACATAAATTATTTAAATAATTACGCATTAACCGTTTTAAACACCGATTATGTCACGGTGATTCAAATTATAATTATTATTATTGTGTTATTAACGATTTATATCTTATTCAAAACATTAAAGTTACACATCTCAAGAACACAAATTAAACAACACATTAAAATAAGTATGAATAATCGAAAACTGAGATAAATTTTATTATTACTATACCAAGTTTCTACAAAACATAATTCATAATTAAAATTAAATTTATCTACAAATGTAACTGTCGGAGCTAACTCACGGTTAGTGCGCAGTTTACGCGTTTTCAGATTAAATTCTCTGTTGAATTTATTATAATATATCTTAAAATAATTATTCTTACATTCATTATTATGACCGTAATACAATAATCAAAAGTTAAAAGATATCTATGGTGTTGCTGTTTATAGAAACTAACCTTTATGTCTATTTTGGAATTAAAAAAAATATATAATTTTTTAACCAAAAAAACCCATCACCACGAGGTCTCGAACTTGCTATCTCTGGGACGTACGGTAGATCTATTAGGTTTCTCTCGAAAATCCTGGAAACCTGCTACCTATGGAGGTAACAGGTTCAAATCAAGCTCTTGTAAATTCTATATTTCATAATTTTAACCATCTTAAAAGTTAAAACATCTAACGTATTTAGGTTAACTTTCAGTGTAATACCAATGTCCCGGTTTAGATTTGTATTACAATGATTACGATTGTATGGACCGTGCTATCTGTCTGTGCCGCTTTCATTCGTTTGTCCGTCCGTGTCGTTTCCGCCTTTTTACAGAACATTTTTAACAGTCGCTTTTAAATATGTCAATTTTATTTTTTTTGGAAAATAAAAAAAATACATAGTGTACCTCTGTCATGTTTTAAATACAACCCAAAGAAAAAATGGATGATTATTATAATAGATATAAAGATAGGTATAACCTATAAAAAAAATAAGCTTTTTAATTTTTCGTTAGCAACAAATCTTTTTTTTAAATATATATGGGTAGGTAGGTTAATAATATTCCAGTGACAAAGTTCTCTGACTTATATTCGATTGTAGATAAATGTTTTACCGCTAGATAAATGTCATGAAAACGTCAAAACTAAAGCGAAAATCCGTAAAACCGGGGATTGAACTCAATATTGCATATTGCAAATAATGAAATTCCGAGATGAAAGTTCATATTTACTTCCCAATCCGCATTGCAGCACTTCTACAACACTTTTAATATAACTAAGACTTTCGAGTTTTAGTCACAGATACAATATTAATAAAATAATTAAAATTATGTAAAATTTAGAATGAATTTAATGTACGTGGTTTCTTTGTGCAGTTGATTGTCATTTGTTTAAATAAACATCGCTGGGCGGGAGCCAAGTCATTCCCGCCGTTTCGAATATAAATTTAGATTATTTTTTGTCTGTATCGTGGAAGATACGTCCGGCAAGGTGAACAATCTCTTCCCGCCATTCAAAAATTTATTTATACGGTATAAATAATCAGAATAAAACTATAATACAATAGTTTATTTAAAATTTTCAAAGTATTTTTAGTAATTAAACTTTCGTGAATCATGATGATTATTAAATATATATATATATATATCCGGCTATATTAATAGTACCGGCTATATAATTTAATCGGATTTTTCGAACCCATTCGGATTTCCTACTCATGGTGGACCCTTGCCGTGAACTCATGAACGTATTACGTGAACATAGCCGGGTAAATATATATTTAATAATTTTCAAAGTAACTCAGTGTGTGACCTGATTATTTGAATTCATATCCTGTTCTTAGAGTCTTATAATTCGGAGCGCGTACACATACTGTTATACACGAAAATGTGTGTCATTGGCCCCATAGATGGGCTTTGTGGTGAAATATAAATTCCTTGCTTACTTAGAACGAGAATTAAATAAATTTATTATGTTAAAATGTGGTTTCGAACTTGAAAAAAACGCATAAAAAAGCCAACAAAAAAGGTTTTGTCGTGGTGTACTAACAAATTAAACAAAATTCTTTTTTTTTTATTTTTTTTTTATTTTTTTTTTTTTATGTGTTACAAATTTGTCCGAAGTATTATATTATAATACGTATTCTAATTGCCAATGTAAATCTGGATTTGTCCCAGACAGTCTAAAAAGTAAAAAATAACGATTATTTTCATGGTTTAACTGATATTTTTTATTTCGTGAAGTTCTAGCTTCATTGTACGAATACATTTACCCGTGTGAGGTATGTTATCACAAAACAGTGTAACATCACGGCGCAATAACTTATTATTAGCTCAAAGCGTTTTCAAACTATATTTATGGCTGTTTCAAACAGTATATTATAATAATTTCCGGAAAACTTTGCAAATATAGATCAGCTATATTTATTTATGATGTGGAAAATGTATTATAGCTATATGTAACAATTCGTCATCTTGGTACAAACACCAAACAATGTTGGATCATCTATCATATATAATTCCCCTGATACAATGTTCGTTCGAGATGATCACCGAAACTAACCATCCGATTTTATTTTAAATTATCTGTACCAAGTTTAAAGATAGAATAATTATCATTATTTTGTTGCTATGACAACGACAACGACAATCGTAGAGTTTTATATACCTAAAGTAGGGGGGTAAAATGTGTCCATCAAAAAAAAAGAGAAAGCATATGAGGCTTTCTGTCTCTCTTTTTTGCATATGAGATTAAAAAATTATTTTAAAGATTATTGTAAAGTTTAATGTTTGATAGCATGATTACGACATTGAGCTTTTACATATAGGCCCTGCATCTGTTTTTTGCTTGTGAGATTAGACAAAGGTCTCTCGTCGTACCCCTTTTATTATTTGTTAGAACCTCGCACTCACAGGACAGCCTACGACTCTTTGTATAATAACTCTATGGCTAGTATTTTTTGCTCGATCGTCACAATTAGCGTGTTTCTGACAAATCTTACATAAACGACAGAGCGTTAAGTAATTTGCCTCGAGCCGACAAGCAATTACCAACGTTTTCAATTGACGAAGGCACGCCATGCGAGAGGAAATTGAATCGGACCAATCACACTCGATTACAATCGGATTATTATTTAATACGAGAACTTTGTGATTCCTAAAGTTTGAAATAGCGAAATTGTCACTTCTTTCAATAACCTATTGGAAATGAATACCCAAAAAGTTCGAAGCTGGTCAAAAACTTTTTAGTCGTAAAAGTTTAAAGTAAAATTGTTTACCAAATTTATGGCAGAAAGACAAATGTAGTAATTTGTTTATTCAGGAAAACCGAAACCGATGATGACTTGTTTGTCATCTTTTCTCGATTTGACTAACGCTTTTGAGGTCAATGTTGATTATCAGGGTTACTAATACTTAGTTTAATAACAAATGACACATAGCAATACTCTGTATTCTTTTGTATCATAACGACTGTTATAGTCCATTTGAACTAATTTTAGTATTTTTTTTTCTAAATATATATAGATCCAGTCATTAATTTCATGACGCCTTACAACTTAATCTGCAAAATAATCTTAGGTTTATATCAGAAGAAAATAAAAGTTGTTACATTATTTATGCTTTTGTACCTTATAATTCTTGACCTTAAACCTTTGACTGCATGTAATAAGGCAATTGCTTGAAAACCGCAAATGAACCGAACCGCAAAGGGGTTGAAATTCAAACCATTAATCCAAGTTATTACAAATTATAGCAATATACGATAAATTCAAGTGTGATAAAATATAGTAGTATCTTTCTATACCAATAGTTCGGTTAATCATAATTCAAGATTATCTAAAATGCAGTTAAAAATAAACCAAGGTCAGTTTGCTGATTAGTTTTTAAGTTAGCAAAATTCAAGGTTAGGTTTTTTCCTTATGTATTTGTTAATGTAGCAACCGAAATATTGTGCAATGAGTTTTTGTTTTAAATTTTTTTGTTGTCACTTATTTGACTTATCTCATAATGACAATTTACGCATATTTTAAGATTGGCATACTTCTACTTAAACATCTTAAAGGAAAATTTTGAATAAATAGAAAAATATACGAAATTAAAAACAAGAAATATGAATAAAGGAAGTCAGAACGGGTTCAAGAAATATTGGCATTTTGTCAAAAATATGTGAACGCATACATCATATGCAAGTTAGTAATAAAACTATTGGGAGTCATTTTTGTTGTTATTTTATAATTTTGACACAATTTATTACGAACGAAAAACTTGTATTCGAGATTTTAGACAATTTCGCCCAAATAAGATAGAGTTCATGTTTTATTTATAGACCTTAAATACTGTTAAACTATTATGCCGCCCACTTAATAAATAATAAGTTACTAAATTATTCGTTCAAGGGACGGTCAAGAACATAGGTTGATTATTAATTAAATTTCTTAAATTTATTTGTAGCCGCTACGAGTAGTGATTCTTAGATAGAGAATTTTTCAATAATACTTATTAAGAATATCCGAAAAATCAATATAATTTATGTTGACGAAATAAATGTATATACCTAATTAACATTGACTGTAAAGGCCTTTATATTTTGACTTTATTTTATTAAAATAGCAAACCCAGAATTTTATTGATAATTTGTATTAAAATACATTATTATAATTAGAATTATAATAATGTATTTTATTTATTATATTATAGTTATAATTATATTATATTATAGTTATAATTTGTATTAAAATACATTATTATGTAAATACATAAATAAATCGTATTGATTATAAAAAATGACTGGTATTGCGGTTCACAAAAGTCAAAATAAACGCGCGTTTGTGTTTTTAGCTGATGTCATACACCTATGATGGTTGATGCTGCAATCAATCTTACTCACACATACAAAGTATTTATATTCACATGTCCAACTTTATATATGTATGTAAATGTATAGCAGTTAGACGTAAGATAATCTTTGTTTCGTAGCACACAAGCTAGTAATATTATAATGTGTACGAAATTTTGCAATGTCGATAAGAAAAATAAAAAGCATACCTGAGCTCTACCAATAACGTCGTGGGGTCCTCGCCACGTCGCAGCAGCAGGAGATTTTCTTTTAGCTAATTCTAATGTTGCTTCGCTCGGGCAACGTTCAAACATAAGAACACGCTCAGCCACGGAACCTCTCGTCAAGAACGGCCGTACTGGCCCTGCACCTGCTGATGTACCAGCCTCTCCAGCTCCTGCGCTAGAAGCGCGGCGAGCTCGTGCTTCAAACTTGGACCTAGCTTCAGTTACGTGAGAGCCAAATGAAGCTCTTCTTTCTCCACTCGCTCCGGTTGCTGGCTTTTTTGCACCAGTATCCAATCTATCTTGATATCTACTTTTTGCGTAATCCACAAGCGATACTGGAGGAACGACATCTGGTCTTTCTAATGGACGCTCAGCAACAATACCTCCAGTGCGCAATGCACGTAGAAGTCTTTCTTCCTCTCTGGCTACCTCTAGTCTCATTGCTGCTGAATCAACACGTCTCGCATTAGCTCCAGTACCAGTGCCGTTGCGCTCTGGTACTAAATCTGGAGGATGAGATATTTCTATCATTTCATTGTCGGGGTTAAGCCGAATGTCTCGTCTTGGCTCTGATCTCTGTTCTGAACGAATATTTGACCGTAATTCCGGACGGTCTCTACGTAACTCCGGACGTTGCTTTATTTCGGGTTTAGGTTCGGGCTTTGGTTTAGTCCGTAAGCTCTCGGCCAGTTTCAGACCGGGCGTGGGTCTGCATGACAGTATCTCCGTGGGCGCGAGGCCACGAGCTTTCCAAGTTTGATAAATGGCTTCCGCATGGTCTGATATCTGCTTGGCGATGGCAGCTATATCCTCTTCACCGGTGTCAATTTCCCGGCGGGCAGTGGCCGCCATGGCCGTACCGCTCGCGTCCTCCGGGTTACGAGCACTTAAACACCGTTGGCCCGGTCCACGAGCCCCATGAACACAATATAAACACAATCACGGAACGGTCACACTGATTCTAATATGAAACACAGACACCGCATTAAAAGTAATCGCACAGAGCTACGAACAGCTGTTACTTGCGCGTGGGGAGTAAACAAAGGCGACTGAAAGTGGAAGCTGCCCGTCGACGGCGCGAACGTACAAAAAGAGACACAAATAGCAGACAACGAGCCGGCGGCGGCAACTCGCGCGGACTGCGGCGCCGGCCGGGACGGAGGACGCCGGCCCCGCGCCGCTCCCTCCCGGCGCACATGTCCTCCTTGCTCACTCGCTTAGCACCTGATAAAATTACAACTTACTAGTCTAGACGTATCGATACTTTAATTATTAATATCTTTTTACCACTATAACCATAATTGTAAATAAATTTACTATTCATTTATCTATTATTTGATCTAATATGATAATTTTGTGTATTTTGTAATTTTGTACACTAAAAAAAGAAATATATATCTGAAACTTTTATAAATTTCCTTTTTATCAGCTCTTACAATTCCGGTAACATTAATTATCAGTATAAATATAAAGTATCAGTATAAATAATTCATGATGATATAAAGTGACTCTACAAAAAAATATAGAGCTTAATAAATGAAAAATATTATAATTCATTATAGTCTCACATGGAACTGATAAGTGAAAGCATATATGCTATGTTGTATAATGTTACATAAATACCGAAAATCACTTCCATCTGCTCTAGTTCATACGACGCACGACGCACGCGCCCGCCGCGGGCTGATATTTATTTACGTTCCCCTAATTTTTTACGCGCTCTACCGTAATACACGTCATCTTATCTACAGATCATTTTAAATTTATTGCTGTGTTACCAACATTGGTTACATAGCATTATATTATGAATAATTACCAATCTTTTTATTCATTTGAAACAATTTTCTTAAAAATGTATTTAGTATTTATACGATTATTGTACATAGAATAGGGGAACCATAGACAGAGTTATAAGTGTCAGTGTCTGACAAATAATGGCAATGGCAATAAAAAGGAGGCAAGATGAGAGACCGATACTTATCTTTGTCTAATCACATATGCAAGAAAGAGAAACAGATAGGTAACCTCATTTGCTTTCTCTTTTTTTTCGATGGACACATTTTAGGCAGGTTTCCCTACTCTATGTATAATAACTCCATGGTAGTATTACGTTTTAATGGGTAGAAGCGATGCACACCCCTTCATGGCTTATTGACTGACAATTTATAACTGTCATGACTGCATGTTACGATAATTCAAATTATTCCCTATTATATTCTATTATTTATTTATTTTTAGGGTTCTGTATAAAAAAAATATTCCGAACCAAAGTTAGTTACTGTTTGTGTAAGAACTTTCTAGCTTCTAAATTTCATGGATTATACTTAATATCCTAATGATAAATTAATTTATCTTTTTTTTTATTATTACATGTCATCTCGTATTTTTTTAATAAGCTGCAAGTTATGCACAATATCTACTTGTGATACATACTTTAATATAAAGATATATATATTTATAAAATATCCAAAAGCCTAAAGCCATCTTTTAACACACCTTTTCCCCCATTTATTTAAGATCAGTAATAATCAGCCGCTTATAAAATTAACTTCGTTAAACCTTTTCCACACTAAACATTTTGTAGGGTGGTGTTTTGATATATATTTTAATGGCAAGGGAATACGCCCTAAGGGCGCGGCGAGCGATGACCTTAATCTATACAACCGCATAATAGGTTCAAATTATATGCAAGTATCGTGTTAAATAGGTAAATTTTAATAATCTAATCTCCCAAAAATTTTAATATTCATAGATCTTTTATATCAAAAATTCAAATATAATAACTATTTTAGTTTTATAAATCACGAAATTAAACATTAAAAATATTTATAGTTTTATGAGGTCGAGACAGAGTTGGCTGTGAAGATAATGGTTGAACGTACCCATACCATAAAAATATATAATGTCAAAATCATTTTTTTGTTTACAACTTCAAGAAATAATTTCAGATTCATTATTTATATATACCTAATAATATACATACAGTTCAAAAATGTGAAATGGTTAACTGTTTTCATAGAGTTATTTTAAAGTCCAAATCAGTTTTATCCAAGTGTCAAAAATATTTACAAATTATAATTTTGCAATGAATGAACCAAGAGCACCGTTAAATAATAAAAACTGGAACGATATTGATATATATTTATTTTCGAATGGAGAGCAATATTCACCACCTAGAAAATATCACTTAAAATCAGCCGAATTAGAATTTTGGGAATCGACTATTCATTATTTGGCGCGAACACAATATGGGTCCATGTAAGAAAAGATGGTTTTGAATGTAATAATCAAATAAATGCCTATATAACTTAATTTAGCTATTTTTATAGGCATTCCAACATAGAGTTATACACTCTGGACGGAAAGAAAGTGGACAGTCCTCTAGAGCTGGTTGACGCAACTTCGTATGTAGCTGTAAAACCGCCTGATGCGTTCATTCCAGCAGGATATGAACGATATCTCATTAAAGCTTCTAGGTAATCTAAATAAAAATAAATGTTTAAAAAAAATATTCTAGCTTATGATTTAAACCTTCTTGATTTTAGGTCCTGGGAGAAGAGACAAGAAAAGTTAACTAATAGTGCTGACGCATCAGGTTTTTAGGATTTTATCATAGTTTTTGTTATCCTTACTTTTTATTCGGATATAAATCTTTGTATTCTAGGTGAAATGCAAGTAATAAAAGAACACTCTAAATCACCAGATGATGAATTTAAAACCAATGGAACATCAAATATTCAAAATAAAAGTATAACGGGAAAGGTACATGATGACTTGACGTACTCTATTTTACTAATATTACATCATTTGTATAATTTACCGTAATGTTTATATTTATTAATAAATATATTCTTAGGACGATAGCATAGGTACAAATAATACAATTCTTGCGCGCTTAAGAAAAGAAAACAACAGATATTTCGACGAAAACCAGAAAGAATATAAACCATTTTTAAACAGGAAATCTGTTGATAGTACTAAAAATAGAATCATCAAAAAAAATACTTCGTCAATGAGTAACAATAATAGCAAGGATGATTCAATCTTAGGTAAAAAGAAAAATATTTCAGTTACTAAAAATGTTAAATCTAGTTCCAATAGAAGGCAATCAATGCCAATAAAAAGCGATAAAAATAATAATAAAATTAATATCTTCAACGACCCCAAAGGAAAAATACAACCCAACATAACAAGTAACCCAGTAGAAAAAGAAGTCAAAGAAATAATTGGTGTATCAAAACCTAATAGTGGTAATGAAAATTTATCACATGAAGTATCTGATTTGGGTTCAGATAAAGATCTAATAATCTCCTCCGATGTTTATAAAAATCCTGAGAGTGAAGTTCAATCTATATATATCGATGTAGATCGAAAAACAACACCAAGAGAATATATTTCCAAAGAAAAATATAAACCTCACGAACTTAATAAGATAGAAGAGCTAAACGAAAAATTAATGAGTTCTCCAAAAGCTCACAAAGCAATATCTGTACAAAGTTTAACTGGTTCTGCCAACAAATATGGGCCAGAAACCAGTACTTCACTTACAAATACAGCTAAACCATTCAATATTAAACTAAATATTCAAGTTCGAGATGACCGAGGATCTACAGGCACAGAGAGAAGTGGTCGTTTAGGTAAATGTAAATCGTATACTGCTCTTTTTGAAGTGGAAAAAGGATCACAGGCCAATATTAATATCGATTTAAACGATGAAGATTTTAAACATGACAGTATTACGTCCAGAAAGAAATCAAATTTGGGCGATAAAGCATATTTATGTAGTGATGCTAAAGTTATAATAGTGAACTGTACATGCGGGTTATTGGAAGCTTACAATATAAATAACAAAAGCAAAGAGAATTACATAATTTTGATACCGTCCACATTAGCAGATAAAAATGTTGAAAGGTAATAATAATTCAAACGTAATTAGAGCAATGTCAATCTAATTATATACGTTTTTATCTTTGTAGCTGTTGGAGTATTCCCGATGATAATGTATCCGCTGATAAAGATTGTGTTAAATCACACCACTCAATTCTGAATACGGAGTCGTCCAATTTAAAAAATAATCCAGTTACAAAAGAAAACTCTCAAACGACAATAAAACACAAAGTTTCCATATGTCCAGATAGTCCAATAAAAATCAGTGCAGAAAATTCTCATCTAAAAAAGCATGTTAGTAATGTCACATCCAACAAAAAAGTAGATCAATACACACAGACGGATTGGTGTAATATTTTGGTAAGTAAACATATGAATATAGATTGGAAATATTTTAATAATCCACTATACGTTTTTTTCAGCTCCAAGCACGACCTCAAGCTAACGGAAACTCCTCATTTCATCTTCCACCTTTACGTCTATTAACACAATATAACTTATTATAATTCTCTTGTTTTAATTAATCACAAAAATAATCATAAATATCGTATAGAGGAATGAGTTTGATTTCTCTTTAAATGCAATTCCATACAATTGCATTTCTTCATCATGTGATTTTATTTTTCGAATATATATATTAAGCGGCTTCTGTGCTAAGTGTTCTAGTTGCACTGGTGTTAAATGTTTTAAATGATGTACTGGTATGTGCTCCATCACCTTAAAATAATCCAAGATTTCTTTTAAGTTAATTTTCAAGAAATACTCAATAATTTTATAATATTTTGAATACTGAAATTTAGATTACCTGTGAGGAAATGCCAGAAATTGCTTCAGGTTTGATAACACCTAAATCTTCTCCATCCACTTCAGCTAATAAGATACCTAACCTGGAGACATCTCTTGAATTCCAACTATAAGATTTTCCAAGTGCCTGACAATATATAATAGCCAAATCATGTTTTGAAGTATTGCTCAGTATTTATCTCCATTTTGAATAACTAACGACTTAAAAATTATAAAGATATAATATAATACAATACAAAACGATGGTATTGTATTATAATAATAAAAATTGTTAATTTGATGTATCACCTGCGTTCGTGTCATCATGGAGAGAAAAAATCGTCTTTGCAGTGGATCGCACGCTCGGATGTGATAAAATACCTAATTTTAAACACTATATACATTATATCAAGTTCATACAATTTAATAGAAGATACCAATATTGATCTAAGGACCTGATGTGACAGCTGCAAATATGTATTTTCTGGAAGTTTCCTCATAAATGTCATCGGAACACCGCAAAGAAGATTGTTCATAAGATTCAAGTATTTCGGTTGCGACCAATCTGGATTTACTTCAATATATTTACTTGCTACCACACCAACCTTTTAAAAGTTTATAATATTACAGTACAGTATTACAATACAGTATTACAGTAGAGTATTACAATACAGTATTACAGTACAGTATTACAGTACAGTATTACAATACAGTATTACAATACAGTATCACAATACAGTATTACAATACATTTACAAGTAAATAAAAACAGTGGTTGATTGATTTCTAAACGTAAACTTCACAAACCTGATGTCTATCAAGATCTGGGTGAGTACCAATATAGGTTAAGATCCTTTCGTCACTTAAATTTAGTCTTGCTATTTCTCGTCCATTTATGTATTTAAATAATGGACGGTAGATCTCCAGTGTCTCGTGTGAAATATCTTCAGTATTCCGGTTTTCTTTGACTACATTCCACGCGATTGCAAACTTTTCTCGAGCTATGTTCATCATCGAAATAGCTCTGGACTAAATTGGGATCGATTTAGGCATTAAATTTGAGATTAGTAATAAATAAATGAAGACTTTTTTAGTTCCTATAATAAAGAAAATTAAAATTAATCAAAATCTGTTTACTTAATAAGAATATTCATACCATTAGTGATATCCACAGTGTGTCTATGTATGTATGTGTGTCTGTGTATATGTGAATGTGTTTGTGTGTGTTTAAAACCCATAATTATGACTTAAAATCTACTCACAGATCTCAAAATGTAATCACCGGGCAATTGTTTTATGTCGGCAATGGTTCCATAGAGGAAGATGGCGAACGCGTTGACAGCCGTCTGCATGTAGTCTTTAGTTATATTTAGCACGCAATGTCCCCGATGCATGTATTCTAGCTGGGGCAAATGTACACCGCTTTTGTTGTTGAACAACTCAGCACTAAAATAAAAATTGTAATAAATCTTGTTATTCAGAATCAATCAGAATATTTGAAATAAATAAATATTTTATTATCTTCATATTTGTTAAAATATACTTTAAAACATATTTAATATATTGTGATCAAATGTTTGTATTATTTAATAATACTAACTGAAAGTAATTTCCCATAACGTATTGGCTCATGTGATCTGTGTAGTTATTTTCCTCGACATGTAGTTTGATTTCCGAACTAGATTCTGTTAACAGTGTCGTAATTATTTCAATTATTCAATATTGAATATTTAATAAGTGTTTTACTAATGTGTAATGTGTGTTAATATTCATATACCATCTTCTATTTCAACACTTCCGCCGTATAAAAATTTATGAAGACAATCCTGAAATACTTCATAGGGATCTGAAATTTATAGGATATTAAATAATTCTAAAAGCTAAGTAAGAAAAAATATACTTTAGAATATTTAATCACTTTGGTACTCTTAAAATTAAAAATAATTATAATATAATATTCATCCAAATTGATCTAACCTAGTTTGCTACGTAAGCAAATTATTTGCTTGTGTTAGACAACAATAAAAATACTTAGAAATATACATTATAAATACTGCTAATATATTTAATAAACGACCAAACCCAGGAATACAAACATCTATGTTCATCACATACATGCGTGTCCCTGATTTAATCTATCTTTTTAAAGGACACTATATCGTAGCTTAATAATGAAACTAAAAAAAAGATATAACTTTCAACTTTTTCTTCTGTATCGTCTGAAGAGGCAGTACGCATCGGCACAAGATTTCCACTACTTGTACTGTCTTCTACATTTCGCAAAGCACCCTCTTGCTCCCGTGGTACCCCTTCATACACCGCACATTGGTATTCTGAAATATAATTACAATAAACTACCAAAATAAAGAGAGATATAGATGTGATATTTAGCTGTTATTCCTTAACTTCAAATACTATATATATATATATATATATATATATATATATATATATATATATATATATGTATCAAATACTTAATGAGTATAAATTCGACCTCAAATAACTCTCTCTATCATATGGATATAGATATAGATCATGTAAATAGAGTCAATTCTTTTTTATTACCTCTGATTCTGCTTTCATCTAAGCTAGCAATTGTGTAGAGTCTGTTTCTGTATGCTTCTACATACCTCGAGAAATAAAACCAAATCAATATAATACTAAACTGAACCATTGTGTATGTTAACTAATCCCAAATAATCTATAGAGCTATGTCGTTTTTTCTAAAAGTATCCTTACTTTTTTTAAAAAACTTACCGCGAAGTTTTATGTATATACCTCTTTAAAATAAACTTATCATTTTATTTATTTAAAACCTTCATATTAAATGTCATTTTTAGAAATGTAATACTTATTTATTAATTTAAAATTATCATTTTAATAATGTCCGCTTCTTCCAGTGACAGTGAATGTGTTCTCTGTTACAATAATTACAGAAACTACACCCCAATACAGCCTTTGTATCCAGATCTGGGTCACCCGTTGATTTATTATGCTCAAGTTGTATGTAAATCCACTTAATAAATATAGAATGAAAAATAAACCGATACGGGCAGGGATTCAAACCCGTCGTCTTTGGGAAACCTTTCCGTCACTCTACCAATTGATCCACTATATCGCTACCCTTCTCGGTGAATTGAACATTCTATATGTGATAATCTGTATTGGAAAGATGTTTTCAAACATTTAATAAACATAATTTATAAATAAATATAATTATATTCAAGATCATGAAATAACAGAAAACTATGCTTGAGTATTATATAAAAGTTTATTTAAATAAAATCTATATATTTATATAATAACTTAAATTTAAAACAATTTTAGCAGAGGAAACAAAGACCTCAGAAAAGTGGAAGGAAAAACAACTGTTTCGTAAAAGCATTTCGATGGTACACCGAGGTAATTTTATAAATATATAATAATTTATTTAATAATAACAAAAAAATATATATTAAAAAAATATATATTATAACCTGAAATCTACCTTAACTTCTCTTTCTAGCGACTCTATCGTTTTTTGTCGACTTGCAAAGTAGGTCTCGACGAGAAACCTTTTTATTTTAATGTAATAATACATGAATATTTGCATAACTTAATGAATGAATAGATGAATGAATGAATGAATAAAATCCAGTGAATATACAACCAATCCATGAAGTTTAATTATAAACGTTGAAAAATATCAACTCAGACATGTAAACTTAAAAATATAGATTTTTTGTAGTTTGAGCTTAGAAATTAAAATAATATATGCATTAGGAGCACGTTCCTCTAAAAAATGTGGAATCTGGTACAAAAAATGATGATGCCCAAGGGTTCGCAGCCTGGCTGGACCAGAAATACGACGAATATACACGAAAAAGTCAGATTACCCAAATAATCTCATCACAGTACATTCTAAAACCGACGTCTTCGGTTCGAAGCAAAAAAGTAACACAGAAGTATAGAGTTTTTATTTATTGTTAAACTAAAATATTATTTACCTAATAATGAATAATTAGTAATATTCTAATGTATTCAATTTAATAGTGTTGTCAATAAAACATCGGTAGCAAGAAAATGTAGAATGAAAAGGTGAGTAAATATATGTAATATTTTGTTTTGTTAAACTATTTTCTCAATTATTTTATTATAGTCCATGGAGAAGACGCAAAAAGTATTTAAATAGACAAAATGGGGACACTATGAAAAAGTAAGTCAGTAGTTAATTTTAAAATAAAATCACTTTTTATCACCTCACTAGTCAAATATGTATAGTTTCTATTAAATAATAATAAAACTATTATTTGGTTCTAACTCGCGTGTCATTGTATTTATATTTTACATTATAAACTTCAAATTTAAGACCACGTTTCTAATTTGCAGCAATCGTGTTATGTGATGTGTCTGTCAGTGTATACGCGAGTTAGATCTGTTAAAAACATAATTTATTTAATAAATTTAAAATAATTTATATTGTCATTACGATTAGGTCTAATCAAAGCATTGAATTTATTTTGAATCCGAAGAACTTATCACGCTCAACCTCAGAATGCTGCCAAAAGTACGTATGTGTATCTTTAAAACCCTTTATTTTGTTATAAAATATAAATTAGACTTATTTGTAGGTATCATCGTTCAGATAACGCAAATATGATCGATAGATCACTCAAATCTAAATCTGAAAGTATAATATATATTCTGAAAGAACAAGAAATGTTTGTTATACCTTCTGATCATAAAGATACCGTAATCTATAAAAAGGTAATAAACCTTCTAATAATAATAGTCTTATAATAAACCTTCGTATAATAATAATCTAGTAAAGTTCGTGTCTAATGTTTTTTATATATCTTAGAATTGCAACGATGATAGACTAAATGTAAATAACGGACAAATTAACAAACCAGTTAACGGACAAGTTAACAAACAAGTTAACAAACCTGATAAAGATATGTATTGTCAATGTTCAATCGTTAAAATAGGGAAAATGGATGCTTCTAGTCAGTTTTCACACACTAAAACATCAAATGAATGTGGGTGTGTTGCATCATACACTTATGCGAATGAGCGAATAATCAATATTAATACAGGGTCTTCTCCTCAATCCCAACCTGGAATATATCAAAAAGTAAGTTGATTATTTTTATCTTTGCTTTGTAATGTCTCTCGTCTTAATATAGCCAAGTATCCAGTCGAAGGGCTGCCTACAAATTGAATACGTGCAAATTCTACATCGATCAGACGATGTGAAAAACTTAAAATAAACTTTTGATTATATTGAATTTATATGCAAAATAGATCAGTATTTTCTATTACGAAGTGCCTAATTGTTGGATTTGAACTGGACTTGTATATTAGTATTTATATTAAACATTAACTATTTTATTTTGATTAAAAAATATTTAAAGGTATTGATAGAAGAGCCAAATGCGATGTCACAGAAAAATATACCCAATACACATTCCGCAATCGTGCCTCGGGAAACAAGTTTCTTTGCTAACAAAAATGTTGGGAAAAATGAACGTCCATTTTCAGTTAATGGAATTGCGCAAACCTCTGACCATGCTATAAATCTCGTAAGTTTTCGTTATTTCTATATCGAGATACTCAAAATATAATATTTAAGTACTCCCTAAACGTTATGTCAAAAAACGTAACCGACATTATGATTAATATTACTTTTGTTTCAGTCCCAAATCATAAGTCCAGAACGTGTCAATCAAATATTTTTTAAAATTATATGTGTTGATGAATAAAGTTATTTATACAATTTTATTAAATATTTTAATAAAATATGCATGAAAAATATAAAAAATCTTTATTTACAAATATTAATACTTCTACGTACAAAAGAGTCTGAGATATAAATATTATCACGTTTAGTTTGGTACGCCGTAAGATGTAGCGGGCTTGTCCTGTGGTACGAATGCACTTCTTATTGCGTCAGATGGTAAACTATAATCTGATGATGGGTTTTGTGCTTGTACTGACGCCAGCGAGCTTTGACTAGATCCTTCAGATACTGGTGAGTTTTGCACAAAAGATAAAACTTCTACACTGGGTGTAGCTTTTCCCAAGGACACTCCTGAAACCAGTGACAAATATCCTGCTTGTTTAGCTGATGAATGCTCGCTGTCTTTTATGATATTCTGTACGCGACTAACGACGGTATCGTCCAGAGCATCTTTATGTATCCCTGATTGTTGGGCGTTGTTATACTGGAAAGAGTCAGCCTGGTAACTTGATACTGCAGAATTGGACTGTTGAGACTGGACTGATAATTGAGAGTATTGGGCGGGTTGTGCTTGAGGGTAGGAGTATCCTTGAGATACTTGTGGTTGTTGCTGTAATTGTTGCGATACCTGTACTTGCTGTTGCTGTTGTATTTGTTGTTGTTGCAGTTGTACCTGTTGTTGCTGTTGTTGTTGTTGATAGTATTGGATAGGTGCTGGTTGAGGTTGAGCAATGATAGCAGGAACTGGACGGATGGGCTGCACGGGTGCTGGTAGCTGGGGTACTCCGTAGGATGTACTTGGAGGTAGAATAGGTTGTGGTTGTGGGGCAACTGGTTGCGGTAGGTATATAGGTTGAGGGTGTTGTTGAGGATAGTATTGTGGGATTGGTTGAGGTTGATATTGGATTGGTTGTGGTTGAGGTTGATATTGGATTGGTAGTGGTTGTGGCGCTGGTCTCACAATTGGTTGGTAGTATTGAGGCTGGGGAGCAGGGACAGGTTGCACGAAAGGGGGCGGAATTGGTCTTTGGTAGTTGTAGCCATTTAACTGTTGTTGTGGTACTTGTGGATGAGGATTAAACTGCGGCGGCGCTGGAGCCGGGTGGTAATTAAATACCGGCGCTTGAGGTCCCGGTCGGGGTAAATTGTAAGGCGCCTCAGCTACTGCGGCTGCAACTAACGATAATAATATCACCTGAGAACCAAAAAATAACAAATTTACAAATAGAAACCTTAAAGTTAATGAGAATTAACATGTAATTAAAATCTAAGCATGTTCGTAACAACAATGTAAACAGAAGAAAGTTGACCGAGCTCCGTTAGTTGACATTGGATATGTACACATTTTCACTTTTGGGTGTCGACTACTCACCGCGTTCATCACTGTGATTTACTGAGACCAGTGTGCCATGTCAATGGACACCTCAGTGTTTTATACGCACCACCACTTCTTGATGCCATCAATGTGTATCGTCATACCATAATTATTGCACAAACCTAAGATGTGTCACCAGTATTAGGCTAGCCGAAATTATTGTAATTCTTTTCACTTAGAGCCTTATACTACATTTCCATGTGATGGGCTGATTTAACATCGTTTACATACATTTTCTATAATGTGTCTTATTTATAGTAAGATTAACATCGTTACATAAAGTTAAAATACTGGTTTTTGGTGGTATTCAGGTTATAACACATAAAACTTATTTTAAATTAGTAAATTAATAAGTATTCCCTTATTTTCTTAGAGTTATTATACATAGAGTAGGTAAGCCAACCCAAAATGTGTCAATCGAAAAAAAAAGAGAAAGGAAATGAGTGTACCTATCTTTCTCTCTTTCTTACGTGTGTGATTAGACAAAGATAAATATTCGTCTCTCATCTTGTTTCTATTATTATTTGACAGACACTGACACTTAAAAGTCTGCATGTAGCTCCCCTAATTATTATATGATTATTTTACTCATAATAATTGTAGTATTTATTTATGTGTCCGTTATGTCAGAATTATGTTTCTACCAACACATAGTTTCGTTAAATAATTTAACAAGTACATTATTGACCGACCTCATATTGACAGTACTGTTACTACCATTCCCTTGTGAGGTGATAAATCATTGTATTGTTAGAGCCACTTACGTTATGTTGCTGTATTGTATCAAAACTCTCTTCCTAAGGTCTTATGAATATTGCAGATACTATTATGTTCTTAAATGTCGGAGGTCACTTGTCTTAAATCTCTCACAATATTTAAAACTGAATAAAGATATTTGGTCAGTTTTTTATTTAGAAATATTCTCAATATTTACAATTGATCCTACTTTAAAAGTACTTGAGGGTTAATAAACAAAAATAGTTTCATATTTCCTTTCCTGGAAATAGTATTAGGCAGAGATAAATTACAATGTTTGCTTAAGTTTTTATTTTACTTTATGAGCTTTAAATTGAATCGGAAGTTCGAGCAGAAAAATCACTTTGCTCCAATCTTGTTCACGAGAAGAGATGTAGGTGTCTGTCAGTAAGTCAATTAATTAGTTATCTCCAACGGTTTCTAACTTGCCGGAATGGAAAGATTGTATAAACGAAATTGGTTAATTTTAAAGTTTATAAAGTAAAATAAAAATACAATTATGCTCTAGTTAAAGTCGTGAATAAAAATTATTTATTTATTTGCAAACAAAACTTTCGTTAACCATGGTGATTATTTAATATATGAACAGAAATTAATATTTTATCAAAATAACATATTTCATTATTTATTTACCGCGCTGTTGGTCGAGTGGTTAGCGCAGACGCCTTACGTATAGAAGCGCAATGGGGCTGAGGTTCGATTCCCGACAGGGACGGGCATGTATGTGATAAACATAAACGTCTGTATTTCTGGGTTTGGTCGTTTATTAAATATATTCGCACTGTCTATAATGTGTATTTCTATGTATTTGTATCCTTGTCTAACACTTTTAACACAAGCAAATAATTTTGCTTACTTAGGGGTTAAATCTATGTATGTAATTTGTCCAGTGATATAATATTATTTATATTATTCCACAATTTTGTTAATCCGCAAAACCACATAATTTAAGAAGTCGTTGAACTTGATCAGGTGTTCAGTTCTTAGGTCACCTCATGGATGACCTCCTTCAAATATTACTTTACATAATATCATCTTTTCTATTTCGAAATGTTGTTAGGACTTTAAATATATTTTGTAAATGTCACCGTAATAGCTTTTATTCTATCAAGTCGTGGTTTTAGAAGATTTGCGTTTTTAATAAAAAAAATCTATACCTATCTCTCTATTATATATATTTACCCGGCTGTATTCATTTTTAGTTTATCAAAATTTACCCGTATAGTTTCTAACCTATTCTGGGCTCAAATCCAGTTCACGCCGCGAGTCTTCTATGCTTTTAGCTCATGAGCAAGAACCCCGAAAAGGTTCAAAGCTAGGCGTTCAAATTTCGATGCAATTAAGGTGAATACACGCGAGTAAATACTTTATAATAAGCTGTCACTGTCAAAACCAAAATAATAGTAAAATACGAGTAAAGCTCATAGAGATTGTATATTAATTCTATGGTAAAGCTATCATAATTGTGATGTACGTAAACATCTTATATTACCAACTTCACACTGATCTTCACATACACAACTATACACCCATACATAGACACTTAAATAGATATGTTTACACGTCCATTGATTCAATGAAGGTAAATTACTTGGAGAATATAAAAATATAAAAAGTAAATAAAACTTCTTAGAGTAAACTGCTTCAAGTTTAGTAACACTAAGTTTATCTGTTTGATCTAAAGTTTTCATAACTTATTGGACCATGACCCTGAAGTGCAATAAAAATCTAATTGAGAAATAAAGTCGCGAGTTTACGAGAATGCTACTGTAAGTTGGTCAAAGTAACACAAATATAGCGTGTCACTGCTATATACAGACACGGCTAAATTGACCCATAAGATAATCCTTGCGTTTTTTTGACCCAATTTCTATGTTACCGCAAAATTGACCCATATTAACTATCATACTATTGTAATAGCTTACGTGTTATAGAAACCACGGTCTTTTCTGAACACAGTGCTTGTTTTAAAATTATTATTTTTCCTATGGAAATAAGTTTAAGTATTCATTACGTTACGTAAAATGATCTAGACTATTAATTAAATACAACGATTTAAGCGGAACGGTTTATTTATAACCAGTAAATATATTTACGTATATAAATATTGGCTAGATGACATGTTTGGTAGAGCCGCAGCTGACATAATCAATTAGTTTAACATTAAAAATAAAAACTAAACATCATTAGAACCTCCCAAAACCAAACGTCATATTTAAAAATTAATAACAAAAAGTTTAAGCAAGTTATTTTTTTAAAAGGTAAGACTGGCAAGGTTATTTAGACTCAACACCAAAGAGGTCGTTGTATCTTATAAAAAACTATCAATTTGGTGGAATATTTAAACATATATTAATCTTAAAAGATGTTTCGTTTGCACAGTGTACGGATAACCGTGTCAGTGGTATTGGCTTATCGTATATACTAACAATGAAGCAAGAGTGAAATTTAACTACAATTTACATTGTGGTACGTATTAGATAATATTCTCCCCTGACCTTTACTTGTTTCCATACTCTATGTAGATTGTAAATATACTGAAGTAACTTAATGTGTTTTTTCTTATTATAATATTCAGAAAAACTATAACTTTTATTATTGTATTCAGAAAAACTATAGTTCAGAAAAACTACAAAGCCTCTGGTAAACCATCCTGGGGTTCAAATTCGCAAGTCGCAATATTTATTTAAAATTTTAATAAACTTAACACGGCTACACATGTTAATAGTTATGTATTTTCAGACATTAAACTTTGCTAAGTGAAACGTTAACTTAAAATTGATATCAAATATAATTAATTGTATTTCTTTGCTATTTTATCACATAAAAACAAATTATAACTTTAAATATATGTTTAAAAACTCTTTTACACCTTATATACCTACACAGATACACTGAGAATATATAATTATATAAGAAAATCAATAAGAGCTAGAATATAATTAAAGATAAGTTAATTATATCCTACTCTATTTGTAGAAGATTCAATAACTTTAAAATTTTACTAGAGCTTTAGACAAAATGGTATTATTTAACAATGTATCATTATTTCCATTTAACACAAAATTAATAGAACTTAACTAACTAAAGATAGGATTAGGTTTTTTTCTTTGACCAGCACAGTCTAAGATAAATTATTTAACAATATTAACATTCTTATTTTTAATAATAGGATACTCCTTGATAGGTGGGTTCTTCCCCCTCAACCCGCTAAGTTCCACTTCCCGTTGCGTCCTCTTAGCGACAATGCGTTCATGTGTTCTCTTCATTTCTAGGATTTCCTTCATTTCTTCTTTATCCTCATCCTGTGAATTATATATTAATAATGATCCAATAATTAATGATAATAAATTGGTATATAAGTACCTTGTTACTGACTTCACATTAACTTGTCAATTTTGTTGTCAATCAAACAAGAACGGACATGTTGCCAATAGTATTGCAATATGTTACGTACATGTGTTAAGTATGAATACTATTGTTATATAAAAGGTGTGACGCTTCCAGTAAATAATAATTCAAAGACTTCTTAGAAAATTTTTAAATACACAAATGCACAAATCAATGTTACAAAAGTTCATAAGCATAAAACGATTTAATTTATTTTTAACTGAACTGATTTTGATCAAACTTTTAGTTACTCCAAGTTATAAAAACAAAATATTGTAATTAGCTTACCAAACTTGTGAAATTTTGTGTATTTGATTTTTTTCTTCCTTCTTTGTATTTGAATGCCCTTAAGTTCGAATTAATATTAATATAACTAAAACCAACCTTCTGGTTGATTCTCAAAACCAGAGCTCTCTTTCCATTGGCCATCGGTTGACTGTAGGCCAGTAACTGCTTCAACCTCTGCGCTGGAGGAACCCCTCGCTCCACCACTAACACTATCCTAGCCCACTGTCTCTGCCACTCGTTCCTGGTTTCAGCTATCTTCTGGTAGGTGTTCCCCATCATGGCGATCAACATGTTTACGAGGAGTATTGCAACTATGATCATGTATATTACGAAAAGAAGCTGAAATGTTATCATTGAATACTCTATTATAGTTTATATATTAGTTGAGCCACCCAGACTTTGTTCTGGTGAAGTTTTGGAAATTATTATTATAGTGAAATGTGCAATTATCCTTAGATATGTAAGCATAGGTTTGCATAAAAACCTTTAATCGTTAAGTCCTCTAAGGACGGAATTTTATAAAAATCCTCCCTTTTCTAATGATTACGTAATAAATGAAAATTGCATATAACATATATAGAGTCAAAAACATTATACAGATAAAACAAAAACTACTAGTAAACTTGTCCGTATTTTAATTGTTTACCTTAGCCGCAATCTCGTGGTCAGTTCGTTCAAACGCGCCATAGTAATCAGAGAAGCTTGTGAGCGACATCAGAAACATGGCCATTATACTCTCCATGGGAGAGGGCATGGGGTTTGATACCGAGTCGTCCACCCCCTCCGGTGTGTTAGGGTTGTCAAATGATAGGAAGATCACGTAGTAAGCTGATTTAAATTAATTACTTTTTTAAGTCTTAGTTTTCTGTTATTTACACACATGGCATGTTTTAGTATAGAGGGTTATTTGTAATTAATTTGCCACCTCTTGCAAGCAGCCTCTCTACATCAATCCCAACAAAATTTGTTCTAAGACTTATTAAAAATCTTTATAAACAATGCAAAAAAGAAACAAAAAAAATTTTGCTTTCTCTTTTACTTATTACTCTGTATTTTGTAAGAAGTTCTTAAAAGGTCCACGCCCAGGCGTACTAGGTACGCTAAGAGTTAATTAATCCCAGTTCAGAGACGACAAATAAATTTTGTATGGGAAAATATAACTTTTTAAAACAATTAATTTTAAAAAGTCGTAGAACAAATGTTGTTAAGTATAAGGGAGTTGGCCATTTAATTCAAAATAACCTTGTATATAGCTTACCTAGTACCTTTTAATAACATAGTTTTGAAACCAGTTATTAAATATATTTATAATATATAATACCTTGAGAAAACCCCATAACAAATACGAGATAAATGGCAACAAATCGAAGTAAGTCTCCCATCACCATTCGGTAGATCATCACCACGAAGGGACCAACAGTTTTAAATCCACTGCAATAAGATACGTTATATTTAAATATCTCTAATAAACCAAAAAACGGAGCTTAAGAAAGTCTATATGGATATATATTAGAATAATAGCGGACCTACAGGTATTGTAACCACATTTGTGGTTGAAGGTTGGGGTACATGGGGTTTGTATATTTGCTAAAAAAATAAAAAAAAAAAACAAAATACATTTGGACTATAATATGTAAAACTATATATACTTATCATACCGACAAAAGAACAGAAAATACGGAGCTGTAGTCAACATGATGATGACAGCGAGGTGATCCTCTTCTTCATCAGCGCAAGATAGACGCAAGGTGGGCAGTGCGATCATCAGTAGACATGAGAAGAGGAACATCACCCTGGATGGCGTATAGATGATGTATAAGAGAATTGTTATGGATTTTGTTTATACAGCTAATATAATTTGATTCAAAATAATCAAAAGCGATTTAAGATACTCTAAGATGAAAGTTAAACAATAATATGTATAAGTAAATATCTAGATGGAGTGAATTTAAAAATTACACCATCTGAAACATGTGTGATCTAAAGGATACTACAATATTTCCAAATATTTTGAGAATTATGTACCGTGGGTAGGAAGATGGCTGCCAGGGTACTTCAATATTTGTTTACCCCGTTTATTGGGTTATAATGTATTCATGTAGTTTACAATTTAGGTTGTACTTAAAATAAAACCATAAAATCCCTCTGAGTTTCTATCCCAGCTCTCCTCGGGTCTGTGGCAATTGTTTTTCGAGCTGGTGGTAGCTTTGATAGTAAATATCTTGTACAAAACTGACTTTCAATAAAGATTTTTATATTGAAAGATATTTATCTGTTTTGTTATTATTATAACATATAAGTCACAGCTGTTTCATGTTTGAAATTGGTAATAATTATTTTATGACATGTGATTTTCAAAATATCTTCGTCTTTGTATTTTATTTGTGAAGAAAATACACTATTATGGGAGTCGTTAAGTGTTGCTGCAAGCGACACTTAGAGTACCTTTAGGACAAATAAATCTCACGCACTCTACGAGTAATATCTTTAAGAATATTAAGAAATATATGTGAAATATTGTAATAATAGATTATTAAATAGGATTTATTTGTCGACCAATTATTACTTATATAATAATATATTATACTATACTAAAGTAATTATATATTTATTTATAATCTTGCCAGTAAAGTCAGGGGCGCTTTATAATAAAAAAATGTGACTATCAAGAGAAAAGACTAAATAAATAACAAAAAAGGTGTATTTTTTGCAAACGTAATATAATCTCTCCTCGTTATACTCTCCTCGTTATACTCACCTAGAGGGTACAGTGCTCAGATTTTCAATGAACATCTTAATCCCCAAAAACTTGGCCTCTCTCATCGCCGCTCCGATGTACGCGAGAGCTCCCAACCAAAGCATTAGTTCGGCCGTTATCCTCATCTATATTTTACTTTCGCTTATAATATTAAACTTTAAACAGAATGTTCAAAAGATTTGGTCCAGTTATTTTTTAGTATCAATAAAGGGTTTTTTGTAATCATGTAATCTTTAACATGATTTATTTATATTCTTTATTATACACCACATAAGCAAAATACGTTTTAAAGTTATTAATACATTTAAAAAAAGAAATAGCAGAGAAAAATAAATAAAATACTAGAATATCATTATTTTATAATATTTGAAAACATCTTTAAACCTGTATAGCGATGTTACGCTTATTTAAATTAAATAAATATAGAATGAAGAATTTATACAGCGATAGGGTATCACAATTGGTAGAGCGACGGGACGGTTTCCCAGAGGTCGCAGGTTCAGATCCCTGCGCGTATCGGTTAATTGTTCCTTCTATTTTTATTTAAATTTACTTTAGATTTTTTTTTTTAAATTACATGAGATATACATTACATGTTTTTGTTACCAACCTTAGCATGCCAAGTATCAAGATTCATCAAACGACAATCTTCAGTCAGGTCTTCCCACCATCCCTCCATGTCATTTTCTCTTGGCACTTCTGTAAGTAAAATAAATAATACATATCGACCACAAATCCTTTTGTTATCGTTATAATAGAATATTTAAGATAGTTATTATGTTTTTTTTTATATTTGAGGTGAGTTATATAGTACACAAAATAATAATTATATTTTCATTTGTTATATTTATTTATGTATTATAAATGAAAGCCAAATAAGTACTTAATTAAATGTGCATCAACATTTTAGCAATATTTGCAATAATGACTAAGATTTCTATTTTAAGTTATATGTTTTCTTACGTTTATCTTTTTCCTTCGGGTGACTTTTAAATTTTCCACATTGTGGAGAAGGCTTGGTTCCGTTAAATACTTCCACATCTTTAGGATCAAATTCTGCACCACCGTGTATTGTACAGTTTTCTGAAAAAACTTAATTTGTGACCTAAATTACTAATCTCTGAATAGTCTGAATAGAGTCAAAATCTCAAATACAATGGCATGTGTTACATGTTTTATTATTTGTGTGTGATATTATTGTGGAATTTGTAGAGCGTCAACTTTAGATAGATAACAAATAACAGACGGGGACCTAAACTTTATGACAAACAAACAAAAGTTCAATTTCATGAATGGTAAGCTCACAGAGATAAGCGCGACTCTCGATATAAGCCGCCTTACTTATTACACACGAGAAATACAGGTTTTGTTTGAATAATATATTTTTTAATAACCAAGTTAGGTATATTACTTGAACACAATACATAAAAGATAAAAATAATACTTGAAAATCAAAATGTTGCAAACCTCTAACTTTTTCGACGCAAAAAAAAACATTTGAATAAATTGACAACTCATGGTTGTACTAATTATATTAAAACTGTGTGACTGGAAGATGCTCAACGATAAAATTATTCTCCAATAATGCAAAGTTTTTTAATTCCGACTGGTAGGAAAATTTACTTATACGTCTGACATAAAAAATATTTTAGATGATACGTTGAATGTTACAAAAAATCCATATAATATACATTGAATAAAATATCAACAAACTATTTTTTTAGGTATATATCCATAAAAAAATAAAAGAAGCAATAAACAAAGTCGTTGGTAATATTATTATAACATAACTTATACAAAGTCAAAGTCAACTTGTATTACAAAAGTACTGCCCTAAAGCTATTTCAAATCAGATACAAATAGCCAGATAACTTACAAACTTATAAGCCAGATAACTTACAAACTTATATACGTATATTTTCACATATTATTATGATATATTTTAGTATAGAACTAATAATAGTTACATTAAAACTCACCTACTTCAGAGATCGTCTCGGTATCATTGCTAAGAGTTCTCACAGTTGTATTAACAGCTGTTGTATTTAACGATCGGTCCGGAGGTCCCGGACGAAGAGTAAAACAGATCAGAGAGATCAGAAAATAACAAGAAAATAATATGAATTGGCGGTAAAATCGGAACTTCACGAATGTATTCCATTTTGTTTTAAGAAGATCAATAAGCATGCCCTCTAGTAATTCCAAATGTTCGTCTTTTTCCTGAAATAAAAATTGTAATCTTGAAATGTTTTAAAATATAATCTGGTTATTTCATTTTATGTTTATTAATCTATTAGATAAGGAAGTTCTTTAGATTGCATCTATAGGCTTAGATCCAATAGATTTTGTTATCACTGCAACTCTTTTTATCTCCATATAAGAATCGCATTCATTATGAGAGCTTACAGTTTATTTTAAAATAAAATAATCTGATTAAATAAGTTACAAACCCAAGATTAAAAAAAAAATCTAAAACATCATTATATTAACTTAAAATATAAGGAATCATGTCTATTAAAATTCTAAATACAATTTAACAATAAAGCTAACTTAACAGCAAACTACAATAACATCACTTACTCCAAAGACAACTAGATTTAAAGCCGAATCCTTGCTAATCCTGCCTGTCTCTGTATCAATAGTATCAACTTGTCCCAAGGGATAGGCAGCGCAAGTCGTGGCCCCTATCTGCCAATAGATCTCCCTCTCGATGTTGAGGATATGGAAGAACAACTCCACCCGAGCGAGCTTAGCAGCCAGGGTCAGAGGTGTCAGGTTTTGAACATTTCTGATATTAAGAGAAGCCCCCACTTCATATGCCATGTCAAATGTACTCTGATGAAAATAGTTTTAATTTCTTTTAGACATTCAATTATATATTAATGATTTTAATTAAAAGTATTAAACAAACTATTTTGTCATAGATGATCAGCATATGCAGCACTGTGTTGCCGTTAGTGTCTTGTTTGTCAGGATTTGCTCCTCTTGCTAATATAAGTCTGTAGCATTCCTCCTGACCAAGACATGCTGCAAAACTTAGTGGGTACTCTCCCCAATATACATACCTGAAATAGATGCCGTAGATAAATATGGTTACAAACCTTCCTTAATTTAGTTATAAATTAAATTAGATTTGTAAATAATTTAAAAGCTTTGGGACGTAAATAAAATTTATTACACATTCAATCCACCAAATATAAAATACCCAAAAATTCCTAGCATAAACATTCTTCAGAATGTAGGCATTTCTTTCTCAATCGTGAGTGTTTTTATAGGTCATTGTGTTATGGTACAATTGTATTGTAATTGTAAATGCATTCATATTATTGCATTTTTACTATACAAATTTTGATATTGTTCTAAGATTTTATACTTTTCAGCGTTTTGAAACTAAAATAATAACCAAATAATGCAGTGAGAACTATTTCTAAACCTTCATCTCTCAACTCACCCATCTGTTGCTGAATGTTATACTTACCCATCATAATTAGTGTCTGGTTGAACATTTACCCACTCGTGATCAAAGCAGTCAGTACGAGATGCTTTCTGGTCTTCTGGACACATGAAGTTACCGAAGCAGCGCTCATGGTAATCAGCTCCCGCATCCAAAAGAAATTTTACCATGGTGGGATCTTCATTGACTATAGTCATGTGAAGCACACTTTCCCCTATTTAGATACGTTTAGATATCAATATAGCTCAGACTACACTGTTATATTATTTGCGTTTACGTACCAAAAGAGGTCGTACAAAAAAGTGTTTAATTATTTGAGTTCAAGTACCAAAAGACTTCGCAGACTACTGTTCCATTATTAAAGTTTAGGTTTCAAACGAGCTGGCATATTAAAATGTTCGATTATTTGTTCTTAAGAACAAAAAGTTCTCGGATATTACAGTGTTAGATTATTTGGTTATAGGTACTAAAATAATTCTGTCTGTAACTGTAAGTAAACTTAACAAAGTAAATATATCTGGTGAATTCTGTTTAGTTTTTTAATGATTATAAATGTGACAATGTTGGAAAACTTATTTTAAACTGAGACCCAAATTAGTCACAAATAATTTAACAGTGTTATGGTGTTTTGGTAAATAAAGACTTGATATCAATAAGTTAATTTTTTTATTACTGTAAATAAAAACAGCAAACCCAACTATAAGGATCTAAAAGATACAATCTGGTCAAAACATGCTGTTTTAAATATGGAGTAGATAGCGGTGCCACCAAATTTATTTATGTATCGCGATATATATCTTATTTTTAAGGTTTTTAAAGATAATAATTGCCTCTCGCCTGTAATTAAATGTATCTATTTTCCCTTAGTAATATTTTTTTCAACGAGTTATATCTCATTAGAATAAAAATAATTCGTTGGAATTAAATAACGACATTGTCAAATCATACAATTACATTTTTTGAAAACGTTAAAATAAGTTAAGATACCATAGATTTAAGATACTTCCTTCTTCTTAAAGAATATAATATTATTAAAATGGGACTTTCCAAAGTATCGTTTCGTTGTTAATAGCGATATAAAATCCATTGACATTTAGACTATCAAGTCTGTCAAGTTTTTCTTCAATCACTTAGTATTACGTAAAAAACATTTTTTTTAATGAAATATTCACAACAAGTTTTGTAAATGGATCAAATTTCGTTGGCGAAACTTTATTTTATAAAATGGATACATTGACACGTTACTTATTACTTAATTTAATAATTCCTAGTCAAATATATCTTGATATTCCGATAAATATTTAATCTTGCATTAAATTAACATCATTAATATGTTTGTTTCTTAAAACATATATAATATCCTTTATTATACAATCAAAAATTATCTAAACTAAATGAAGGCAAATATATAATCAAATAATATATCAGGTAATTTAGTAAACTGGTTTTAACCGGATTGTCTATATAATAATTAACTGAAGGAACAAACGGTAAATAATAAATCACTGTCAGAGTTATATTAAAGTTAGTTACTTTAGTAAACGAGTATTAGAACCAATTTGATAAAGTAACTGATATGTTTTGACGTTATCACTTATCCTTGTTATAATAGTATCAAGATAAAATACCTGCATTATGCTTTACAGCTACAAAATATCTCATATTATATATATGAGACATTTTGTTTAAATGCATGTTTTTAAATGTCGTGTATCTTTTGATTCATTTCTCCCAAAAAAATACTATTCAATATTTAACACAAAAACACTGAAGAAGGACTGCTACTAATGAAAATATTTTGAAAATAACTTTTCTTAGGTAGAGCCATGTTAAGCTTATTTAAAATTTAAATTATTTTTTATAAAACACTAAATAATTAAAAACCCGTAATAATACAAAAAACGGTAACGATACGGTAGCTCAATTGTTACAGCGACGGGACCGTTTTTCCGAGATCGCGAGTTCTAATCTCTGCATATCGGTTTATATTTTATTCTTTAACTATTTGAATTTTAAATACTTATAGAATGAAAATATTAAAATTAAATAATAATTTATAAATAAAATCGCCTTGCGAAACTTCATAATATGACATTAATAATAATTAAGTAACATGAATTTATTGATCGTTCTATTCTATAGTGAAGTAGGCCTCAGTCAAAGGTCACATTGCACAAGACAGTACACAAAATGTCAGCTGCTTTTGTACATTATGTAAGATATTAATGAATACATTGGAATTGAATCGCAATTAATAACGTTTTGTTTATAAGAATATTGTTTGACGTATCGATTTCTAAATGTAGGTATGCAATCGAGATATCTCTTTTATATATATAAAAAGCCGATAATGAGTGCCGTAATTATTCATTATAAGTCATTAAATATATAAATACCATAATACTCATCGCTCATGTAAATATCATTAATCAGCTTTGGATAAAACCGAAGTAATCTTTTCGCCAAATCAGCTATTAAAGATGTAGCGTTTAGCAAACAAAGATGGAGAATGGTTTCGCCTACCGCTCCGCGTTCCTGAAGAAAAGAATATCACTTCTAAGTTGAATTGAAACTAATATAACGAAGTTTTATAACTGTCAAGGGTTATTAAATCAATTATATTAATCTTTTTATAGTTATTCCGCTTCTACAGAACCAATTAAACATAATTACCGCTGCCTAAATCTGTGATATATTTCGTGAAGTTGGAATCATTTTATCAGATTTACCTTAAGGTCCCAGCAAAGCTCTCTGTACCCAGATGGGTTAGCATCATACTCTTCTTGGGTCACTGCTGGCCAGTCCTTTTCTACATCAAACTCGTCATCTGGATTCTCCATCCCTCGTAATGGGGGTAGCTAGCATTTGATTAACTTTGGAAATGTAATACATATACATACCAAATTTTTACAATTTTTTTTTCAAGTTATCAAAAGTTTCAGAATTATTTTTAAATATAAAGTTTAAGTTTAAATTAATCAAAATTAGACTTGAATCTATCTTCATATTTGGATCTACATGGACAACAAAGTATGGGAGTATTTCAGTGTTATTTATATTTTATAATAATTATATTACAAAATTCAAATTGATTAATGTGCGGGTAATGTTACAACAACCAACTAGACAAATCGACTTGAAGTAAACTTACCAATTTGTGTCTGGGTCGTTCTTTATTCCTTAATAGAACGATATGTGATATTGGTATATACCTGCCCTTGCCCCGATTATAGAGGAAAGGTTCCACCTTTGTTTTGATAGCGTGGTCTATCTCCGCATACTGCTTGTTTTGTACCGCACGCTTCATCATGTCCACAAGTAGACCACCACCTTCAAAGGATTTATAAAAAAAACATGTAATTAAATATTCAAAAAATGTTTGAAAATATCTATGAACATGTATAGCTATGTCAAGCTCATTTTAATAAATATAGAATGTAAAATTACATTACATTTACTAAGTAATATTTCGTTTTTATTTAATTACCACCATATAGTCATAAAAATAGTCCCTGAATTAAATTTATAATTTATTTTAAATAAGATACTAAAAAACTAATTCGCTCAATTAAACATTTGACTCTCTAGATTTTTTTAATATACGTAATGGGCTTCAACACTAATTATTTCAGACTATTTATAACATATGCACAAGGAGTATGTATATATACTTACCCTTGATGTCAATGAGTTTGTATAGCTTCTGCTCTGAAGTACCAGCTTGCTTCTTCACACCACTTGTAACGTTACTTTCAGTATTACCCATGTTTACTTAATTCTTTATCATTCAAAGCCAAAACATCTATGATTTTCCCATTTTCTACAGACCTTGTTAGAATTGACAAAGCAACATGGTTTCCATAGCGGTGTTGAAACGTAATTTTATTTATTGATAAAACAAACTGAGCGAGGTGTCAGAATTATATGAATTTTGTAACATACTTTCCCATAAACAACATGAAATGACCATGGGTTTGAGACGTACCTAATCTTCTTATTGGTGTCATATAATAAAGAGGTACATTAATTGAAACTGTCTTTGATCATATTTTATTGATTTGAGATAATATAATTATGTTACAATAAAAAACAAAACACTCAAGACACATTTTGAATATAGCGATATTATTATCTAAACATCAAATAAAATATTTCTGCAAGACTTAGAATTGAAGCGCTGAAAAATAGAGCAATCATTCCTCCAACTGTCACTGCAACAAAATATATAATATATATTTATCTTTATCTAACATTCCATATATTTTTGGATAAAACAAAGTGACATTTCAATACTCTTTGTTATAAACAATAAAAAACGGAAATTAAACCAATAATGAACATAATATTCTTATTTAGGAATTTATTCCCAAATTTCAGCTTCTAGAACAGTCTAAAGGGTTTAAATATTATATTGTGGTTATGTTCACTTCCTGTTTATTTATAAGTTGAAACTTTGTTGGCATAAGATCTACTTTTACCGCGTAAAACTTTTTGCATGATATTGATAAATAAATAAATAAATAGTGTATGACAGCTCACGTATTACAAGAAATAATGCATAGATCATTTTAAAACTATATACATAATTTACACATGTTTACTTCTTAGTAATTCTCTTAAAGATAGAGCTTAATCATTTGGCGTTAGTTTGAATGGGTTGGTCCCACCAAATTTGTGGTACCGTGTTACAGAATTTTGGCCTATAGTACGATTTGTGAATGAAAGATCTGGAAGTCCATACTACCAACTCTCCTCCCCCACCACTTCCTTTAAGAGGGGGCGACGTTTTTACATCTATATTTGCAAACGTTCATCGATGAAGTTACCACTTACCATCACCCTAGACCGTCTGGTGGTTTGCAATCCTGCATCATAAAATAAAGTTATTTGTTTCTAAACTTACCAACCAAATCCAAATTAGTGCGCATCAACATTTTATTATATTTTAAAGTTGGTAGCGCGGCCATTTTTATTTCCACCAGTGAACCTTCATTGTTATCTTCAATATCCAATTTCCTAAAATCATGCAAACTTCTGGCTATGTTAAATCAAATATATATAATTTTGTAAGGTTTTGTGAGGAATATCATCTTACAGTACACTTATAAATTCAATATGTTCTGTATTTTTTAAAGTTGCGACAATATTGAAAGAAATTATATAATTTTCTAGTAAAATAGATCGTTGCTAAATCTATTTTACACAACTTAGAAGAATACATAATCAAAGTCATTATAAACTAGATACTAGAATCGACAGTTAAGAACATTTTATTTAAATTACCTCAAAAATAAAGTCAAATAAATATAATTAAAGCCCAACATTAAACCTACTAATAACAAACGATTGTTTGCTCAAAACAAAATAATAAATATTCAATTTATCTTACGTAGAGTATTGAACTATATTAAGTTGACTTTCCTCACACGCGGGTAGACAATCAGAAGAGCTGGACTCATCATCAACACCCAGCTTTATCTTTTGTACTAAAAATATATTTACAGAATTCCATTAATCTTGTGTACACAGCTTAATAATAATTCTAACTATATTACCCTCGTATACGACCAAGCAATTAAGTCCAGTATAGTTGCAATACATGTCTTTATCTGAAAAGAGAGTGGACTATAGAGACGTGGTCTGCTTTGTAAAACGGACTATTATCTAGTCTATAGCAGGGGTGTCCAATCGGTCGATCGCGGCCGCTAGTCGAGTCGATTCCGTCGAGGCAAAACTATGTATTTAAAATTTTAAAGTTGAAATTAAGAGTTACCTGCCTAAAAGATCCCTTAGAAAATCAGGAAGTATGTAATTCTTAAAAATAAATAAGGTTGATCTAATACCGAATCGTCGGTAAAAAGTCAATCTTAGTTCTGATTAAGTTGGCCACTCCTGTACTTATAGTCTATATATTTTCTAAATTGTTAAACTCACAAGAAATATCCCGGGCTGGGTGTATACAGCCACAACGCTGAAACGATTTGTACGTGCTTCGAGATAAACGACAAGAGCCATAGGAATATACCTGAAACAAGTTGTAACACTTTGGCGAATTGGCTATTGCATTGATAACATAAGCTACACTCACAATGGCATCTAGAATCTGTAATGTCTTGAATTATTGTATTCTAATAACACTTTAGGGCGATAAATATACACTACAATAGACCGAGCCTTTTCAACTTACTGGATATGTATACAATGGTTCCTCTGGTATTTCATCATGACGTCTACATTTTCTAATAACAATATCTTCATCTCCCAATAAAGGGTCGATTTCTACTTGAACTGTGTTAAATACAATGTTAACTTGTTTTTCTTCAAATGTTTTAATTTCAAATTTGTATTTCTTATCCATAAAATTTGTTGACAATTCTTCTGAGCTATGGACAGTGACCTATAATTGGAATTGTTTAAATGTGATTATTGTTTGTTTTTGTCTATATGTTACTCTATGTATGTATGTATGTAGTGTAATTGGAGCTACGCAGGTGGGTCAAAAAGTTCGCGGAATGGAGGGTGAAAAGTAAGAAATAAAACACAAAATAATTTTTTCTTCTCAATGTATTCCCCCTTAACTCTAATACATTTATTAGACCTATCAGTTAATTTATTAATACCATCGAAAAAAAAATGATTTCTCTTTGTCGTCAAAATAGGCCGAAATAGCGCTCTTCACTTCTTCATCACTGGAAAATTTCTTCCCTCGAAGCTCTTTTTTCATTTTTGAGAACAAATAAAAATCACTAGAGGCTAGATCTGGGCTATAGGGAGGATGTTCTAAGATTTCGAAGCCCATTCTTTGGACAGCAGCCATCGCAACTTGCGCCTTGTGCACAGGTGCATTGTCGTGCAAAAGAAGCACACCTTGGGTCAATTTTCCCCGTCTTTTCTCCCTCACAGCAACTCGCAGACGTTCTAATAATGTAGCGTAGTACTTCCAAGTTATAGAAACACCCTTTTCTTTATAATCAATAAGGAGGATTCCTTCTGAATCCCAGAAAACAGAAGCCATGAGTTTTCCAGCCGACAGAGACACTTTAAATTTCTTCGGGGGTGGTGTGCCCTTTTTGTGCCACTGCATGGAGTCTTGTTTAGACTCAGGCTCATAATGATGAACGCAAGTTTCATCGCCAGTCACAATTCGGTTCAAAACTTCATCCTTTTGATCATCACAGAGCGCCAAAAACTCGCGACAACACTCAACTCGTCGCTGCTTGCAAAAATTGTTCCGGATTGACTTGTTGATTGACGTGTAGCTCAGTGAATTATGACCTAATTATTTTGAAACTTAGTATTTATACTCTTAATGAGTGTCACAACTAGTGCAAGTAGTAAAAACTTTTCCCCCTCCATACCCCTCATTCCGCGAACTTTTTGACCCCCCCTCGTATATCATTTTTGTTTGTATATACGCAATAGCTTATGTAGTACTTTTTTACAGCCTATTTACCTGAGCATCAGCCAAAAGACGAAACGAAAGCAGTCCAGGACCAGTAGTTCTGTTAACAAAAAATAAACTCCCAGTTCTATGCCTAAAAAAAAACAAGAAAGCAGACAATCAATTATGACCAAACTTGTTATCAGCTCTGATAAGTGATATTATCTCAGATTTAACCACATGTATAGCGACCTCCAAACAGTCCTAATGTACATTTTTTAAATGTTTTTAAACAATCCACAATATTATGATTAATTTTAAATATAGTTAAAACATATAACACGCGTGGGTATTTAGAATAGGATTCAGTTAAATTACATGTGAATGTGTGTTTTAGAGATACGGAAAATAATGTGTAAGTGTTGAAAACGTGAGAAAGTTCGTAGCAAAATGTCTTACTTGCTTACTTGCTTTGTAAAGTGTTAAAAGAGAAACAGGGTCCAGCTACAGAATCCACAATGCGAAACTCTTTGCAGCAGGAGAACATTATATTGTTAAAACGACAGTCATCTATAATTTCATTACAACTTTTGTGAACCTTCAAATTTTAAAACTTTGGTAAGTACCTATTACTTGTTCTATCATAATATATCCTTAAAGAATATTACTATACTTTCCGCTTAAAATAAGGTATACTAAAATTTCATGCATTGACCCAAATTTCTTGAAATCTTGACCTAAAGGAATTCAAACCTGAGGTAAATTATTAGACCAATTTTAGAGCTAAGCTTTTTAATATTAAAATAGTTTTAATATCAATTAGTCATTTTCGTGTTTAGTCTTTCTTTGGTTTAACATTAGGAGAGATCTATGCAATTTTTTTTTATATTTTCATACCATAAGTATTAATACTTAACTATTACTTATTTTTTTTTAAATCGTTTTGATTTATTATTAACCTAAATTAGAATTACTTACCAGAACTAAACGTCACAATGTTACTAAAATGACATACACAACACTGTGTTTTCAATTTAAACGAATGTGCTGTGATGGAAATAATTGTTATTGATTGCCTAACTTCTATTAGTTATAATAAGATGTTAAGAATACAATAACCTATATTTGATATCGGTAAAAAAATATCAGTTGAGTAGTTTGTACGTGATTATACCTACATCCAGACCGGTATCACTTTGTTGACTATAATTATAGCAAAAATCTGTTTTTAATTTTTTGCTCAATTTACTTTCTTTTACCAAACACCTTAAAACTCACAGACCGACCTAGTATCTATATTATAAGTATAAATATTGTTTTATATATAAGTCTTACACGTTCTATAATTTCCCTCCAAGGCACATTGCACGGAAGATGGCTGCCGCAGTCCAAACATACAGACTTACTACAAGAACCACGACCGAATATTAAATCTGCGATATATCTTCTGTAATCGTAGTTGAGATTTGCTATCAAGGCTGTATTATTTAGGAAATTAATTCATAATTAATATACTAAATATTATTATTTTGATCTTCATATGAATAGTAAACATTTTGATTACTTTATACTGTATATATATAATTTGAATTTTATTCTTGATTTTGATTCATCCCACGTCTTACGGGAAAGATCTTTTAAATTAGATTTGATTCCCAGGAGCTTTTATACCTTAATAGAACTTTTAAAAACAGGCAATTTGGCATTTAAAAAACCAATTAAATCGTAATTTAAAATGCAAATATTATAAGATTTTATATTATTATATTCTTTATTGCACTTTATAAAAAAACAATACAAACATGGTTTTAAAAAATGTTGGCAAGGGCGAACTTATCTCTATAAGAGATTTCTGCCAGTCAACCCATGTTGGCAAGGGCGAACTTATCTCTATAAGAGATTTCTGCCAGTCAACCCCATGGTAGAGAGAAACATGGTATCGCGGGTCGTATTAGTGCAAAAATTAAAAACAGTAAGGAAAAATATAGTCCTTAAATTTAAAAATGCGTTAAAAAAAAAAACATTAAATGAAAATACCTAATCATACACATACATAAACATATACATATATAAAAATATAAAAAAAAACATACTTACATATATATATATAGACATACATATATATAAACATACATACATTTATACATACATAAAATGAGCAGTTATGAGAGGTTTGTCACTTCGGAGCAAAGATAATTTCTAAGCTTGTCCTTGAAAGCATAAATTGAAGTGCTTTCCTGGACCGCTTTTGGTAATCGATTCCAAAGCTTTGCAGCACGTATTGTAAAGGAGTGGAGTAGGAAATGGGTGTTGTGTCTTGGGACTTCAAGCATCGAAGTGATGCAAGATCTCTTAGAGTGTATAGGAGTGGGAAGATGGTGGAAACGAGACTGAAGGTAGATAGGAGAATTTTTGTTATAGAGTATGTTATAGAGAAAAGAAAGGATGTGCATATCACGGCGAAGGTGGATAGGGAGCCATTTTAGTTGAGTACGAAATTGGGATATGTGATTATATTTACGTAAGCCGAAGATGAAGCGTATCCCAAGATTTTGTAGACGCTCTAGTTTGTTAAGTAGCTCTTTCGAGACATCTAAATAGCACACATCTGCATAGTCGAGGATAGGTAGAAGAAGTGATTGCGCAAGCAGAATTTTGGTTTTAAATGGAAGAAAGTATTGAAAACGTTTAAGATAATGGAAGGTGCAGTGCATCTTTCTGCTTACTTCGGTGACGTGAGGTATCCAAGATAAGTTTTTATCCAAAATTAAGCCTAGATTTCTCACTTTGTCGAAGTAAGGTATCGGTGTTCCACAGTACAAGATAGGAGGTACAGTTTCCCAGACAACGCGGCTTCTTAGACGGCTACTACCGATAATGATTGCCTGCGATTTAACAGGGTTAATAATAATTCCAAACGATTTGGACCATGCGTGGATTGCAGCAAGATCTTTGTTAAGGAGGTCAATAGTCTCATGCAGCTCAGTCAGCCCAAAATGACGATATATTTGTAAATCATCTGCATACAGGTGAAAGGGAGAAGATATAGAACTTGAGATATTGTTAATGAAAATAGAGAAGGATAACGGAGAAAGTACGCCACCTTGGGGGACGCCAGCAGCAAGAGTCAACCAATTCGATGAGTCATAATCGGTCTTTACTAACTGCTGACGTCCGGAAACATATGAGAGAAACCAGTCAATGCAAGTAGGTGAGACTTTAACTGCACGAAGAGTACCAAGAAGTATGTCATGGTCTACAGAGTTGAAAGCGCTACTGAAGTCCAACAAAATCATTGCAGTGAGCTTGGTGTTATCCATAGCAGACCGAATATCCTCCGTCACATTCAATAGCGCTCCAACAGTGCTGTGGGAAGGGCGGAAACCGGACTGGTAAGGGCATAGGAGAGAGGAAGAAATGAGGTAAGAATAAAGTTGTTGGTGAACTATAGATTCCAGCACTTTGGATAAAATGGGAAGGATAGATATAGGGCGATGTTGAGTAGGGCAGGAGGGATTCGAGGTTTTAGGCAGTGGTATCACAACTGCTTTCTTCCAGAGCGATGGAAAAACATTGCATGACAGTGAGAAGTTAGTGATGTGTGTGATCACAGATGCAATGTCGTCCAGCACTGGAAGTATCATTTCAAGGCTGATATTATCACTACCAATGGCCTTGGTGGAGATAGAGCGGACACACTTCTTTACCACATCTACATTTACTGATTTGAAGAAGAAATAAGGTAGGTTAGATGGAGTCTGACTGTTTAAAATAGAAAGAGTCGAAGTTTTAACAAGGTTGTCTAAGATAAGAGGTGGAGTAGTAAAATGAGAATTTAGAATATTAGGATTTATTGAGCTTTGAGAAGCATCAGAGGACCATTCTAGCGACCGTAAGAATCGCCAAACTTGCGTTTGGATAAGATTCTCTATGGAATTGTGAATGTAGCTACGTTTGGCATCCCTACACAACCTGTTACAGAGATTACGCAGAGTTTTATACTTACATAAGCTATCAACTGATGGAATTTTTTTATTTGCTGTTTTAGCCCTGTCACGCTAGGCCATGGACTTTTTAATGGCAGGAGTCAACCACGGAGCTGGCGCCCGTTTCATTCGTACTGGTCTAAGGGGAGCGTGTACGTCATAAATCTTGTTCAGCTCAGTAGTGAAAGTTTCAACCATGGTATTGATGTCGTTTGCATTGTATACAAATGCCCAGTCGAGGTATCTCACATCCTCCCTTAAACGTTCCAGATTCAACTGCTTAAAATTGCGTTGAAGAATAACTTTGCCTCTAATTTTGGGAGGTCGCACTTTGTACGTTAGGAAGATTAGGTCGTGATAGGAGAACGGGGATGTCATTTGTCCATGAGACGAAACAAAACTGGGGTTAGAGACAAAAGCTAACCCAATAAGGGATGATCTACAGTTAGGGAAGTGGTGAGTAGGATTAGATATCGGCAAGAGGTGGAGATCGACGGATGAGGTAAGTGAAAGTAATGTTTGTGCTCTGCTATCGTTTTTTAGAAGGCAGGTGTTAAGATCGCCCATGCAGATTACGTGGTCATAATCAGGAACTAAAGTCTCAAGAATATCCTCAAGGTTGTTAAAGTAATTAACTTTGTCATTTGGACTATGAAGAACCCCCAAAATAAGTTTTGTATGATTCATTATAACTAGTTTATAACTAGTTTCAAAGAAATTTCAATATAATTGAATTATCAAAACTTAAAGGAATGCTCCTTTATTATTAAAAAAAATAAACTATTTAATATTATGAGCTAAACCTTACTGAACTCCTTAGCTAGTTTTTTCTCAACTCTCTTATGAGAAAAGGTCTCGCAAATGGTGATAGCTGGAAAGTTGATCTGCCATTGTAAGTAGCCAGTATCAGCAACAAAGCTTACTTCTTTACCGCGTTTTATTACAGGAACCAGTAATGAGTAAAGACATCCAGAAAATAATACTAAGATTACTAACCAGATAAACCTAGAATATTCAATAATATTTTATATTTAATTAATTTATTTATATTTTTATTATAGTAAGTCACTATACTGAACAAATAGATTAAACTGAAACCTGGTTATTCTAGTGCTTTTCACATCAAACACAAATTTTAATCCATGTACTCCACTGTTTCGTCCAACGTTTAAAAATCTAGCCGAAATATTTTTAAAGATGTGTTTAACAGTGCTAGGAATTTTAAACCAAATCATTTTTGCTAACAAGAGTTTAAAATAAACTTACTTGTCTGGTGGCGTATTATTATATACTCCATAGTTTCATTGAATATTATTTTAAAAGCCCTAACTTACTGTAATTGTCTGCTGTAAAACGGTATACGCTATAATTATTAAAAGTAGTTGTGTAATTAAAGCTTTTTAATTTGAAGAGTTAGTAATGTTTATGTCAGTGTGACATAGTTGCCATAAAAAAATATATCGGTACATGTCCCTAATTACAATTTAAAATAACACATACTTGCAGTTTTTCTATTTTACGTAGCGCATAAGTATACTGTTATTATATGTTATGTCATAGTTTTTTATAACATATAATAAAAACTCTTCCGCAGCCAAATTTGCCTCCAAATATACTGTTTTCTAAAATCTAAAATCAATTTACTTTCTTTTACTCAAGAGTCCTTAATAAATAACTATTATAACCTTCAAATAAAAAAAAACAATTAAGTATAAAACTATATTTGAATAAATATTATAATATTAAGTTTGATCATCCTAAGGTCCCGATAAATCTCCAAAACCAGTTCTTGGCGGTAGTTGTGGGGATATCTTGAGGATCAGCATACGCTGGTGTTACTGTAAACGCTTTGGATGACCGGTCTATACGGAACCCATGTCTTAAATCATGTAGTAAATCGGACTGTGGATGAGTTCGCTCGAACTCCGAAGCTGTAATAAAATTATCATGTTACAATCGATTATCGAATTCATTTCTTTAGTAAGTTCACCAATTCTTAAAGTTCTTAATTGAATTCTAATAAGCGTTGCAGTAAAACAGTCTTTTGAGATAGATGTAGAAGATATTGTAAAAATCACAAAAAGAATCGGCCTTTTAATAAACAGTAATATATAAAAAAATCTAATTTTAACAAAACACAGTGACGCAAGCTGGAAATATCTACCAAAGTACTCTACATAATTTATAGTTCTCATTAATTTTTATTTATTATTTGTACGACACAATTAAATTAATTGAAAATAATTTAAATATTAAAATCTCTTTAAAATGACGCAAGACAAATTGTACATCATCAACATAGACTTTGCTAACGCATTTTATCAAACTTAACAACTATAATACTCACGGCAATACGGATCTTTTTCTGTGGTGAGAACGAAGTACGCTTCCTTGAGTTGCACCCCTCTTCGGTCGGCTCCGATGCCCATCTCAGAACATGGTGATGATCTACTACATCCAGCTTGTATACTTGCGTTGACGCTGAGATAATATATAGATGATTTGTTGTCATTGTTTATCCTCTATTAACTATTACTAGAGATGATGTTCAAAAAATATTGTTCTAGTATTTACGAAATAATTATAACCTGTATCTTAAAATTTAAGTTTCTTTACCCAACGTCTTAATCCACGCCTCATCAATAAAACAAATCTCTTTAAAAATACCCCAACATATATAAAGAAGGATTCTCTAGCATTGTAAAAAAATTACAGAGTTTGTTCGATCAATTCTTTGAATTCTTTGATTTAAAACAAAAACAAAGCAAAGTCGAAGAAATATGTTTTAAGCGAGTAAAATATTTAAATAAATTAATCACAAAAGAACCAATGATTTTTCAAGAATTACTAACAACATTTTAGAGATTTCATCCACTGATAATTAGATAGAATTAAACGACACCAAGTAAATGTATTTTAAACTAAATTAAACCAAAGAAATATATTTATTTCAAAACATATTTACCCTTCATAGGTCAAGTTCCAATGAAGAGCCGTGAAGGTACAGTTATTGTTGATGAGAGACTCCGTGAACAGGAGATACGACCGACCATGGCTGCATATAGCTTGTTGTAATCCTATTTAGAAAAATAATCAGCGTTGTTATCTTATATCGTGCATATGCTCAAGAGCAATAAGTTTCAGCTCCTGGCGAAATGTAAAATAGGTAGTTTTTATAGCTATATCTCAACTTTATTTTTTTACAATATAGTCACAGTGTACATTTACTAATTTAAAGGTAGTATTTCCGAAATTTCATTTGTCAGCGAAAATAAGTTATACCTTGGTTGCAAATGTTTCCGCTGTGCTCGAATACATGAAGGCTTTTCTTCTGCTTCTTTTTTTTGACTCACAATAGAACGTATTATTAGTAATCTTATATTTATAAAGTTTACCCATCTTTATATACTAGTGGTCGTTCGTGGTTTATATTCAACCATATTTAAAGTTTTTCGCTTTTGTACATTTATATTTGCGTATTTTTTCTTTTTCTAAGGAATTTACCTTTTGCGACTATTTGCCATCAAACTGAGAATTTATTAAGGATTTTATAATATATCATTTAAAATATTTGTAACACATTTTAAATTTCAGCTATGTGTATTCATTCCCGATAAAGTCTATTTAACAATGTCACAACTCATAGTACTATGTACGCGCAATATCCTTCAAAAGAAATACTGAAAATATTTTTTCTCTTCACCTTTTATTATATAAATATGTTATCAAAATGTAAAGATTATATTTTTATACAAGCAAGATATTAAAAGAAAATTAATCAATGGGTCCCAGATTTAACCGAGACTTTTTTGACTGTTTTGATATTGTTTGTGTATTTATGCCATCATCGTTTAAGATCTTCTTTTCGGATTTTGATTAATTTTGGTGTGTTTTAGAATATTTTTTGAGTTTATATTTAGTATATAATATTTATACAGTAGTATAGTAGTTTAATTCCTCCAAAATTCTCAATTTTTACAGGTTTACTGAACATTTTTTTTTGTCAAATAACAATAAATCAAAAATTTTACATTTTAAGATATGGTAGACGGCTTATTATTTAAGTCGCAAAAGGAGGTCAAACGAAGGGAAGGTCAAATGAGCGAATATTTTAATAAATATGCTAATAGAAATATTTTTTATGTGTATATATGAAAATTAAACTCTCTCCAAGCCTCTATAGTTTTAGGAGACTAAATATTTTGGATATATGTTTTATCAAATAAAAATATTAATTTGAAAAATCTAAACTCATAACTATAGTTGAAGTACTTACTATCAAACGATTTAGGGAATAATTTAGACCAAAAGGAACTCGTTTGATTTCCACAGCCCGGCTGCCTCATACCACCGTTGGGATAGAAATCTGCGTGACCTGAAAGTTACAGAATATAAATACCGGACTTCTTTGAAAAGAAATAATTAATGTATCACAATATGATGAAATACCAAAATTATTATATTTTTCCAATTTTTAAGGTTATAGCTGAAAGATCATCTCCACCTGAACATTAACTAAATCTGAGAGTTTTTAGCATTTTATTTTGATTTTGCGTCACTTATTTTACTTTTTCTCACTACTCGCTAACTTTCCAAATGGGTATTTAAATAAAGTCAAAACTAATCTTTGAAAAGTGACAACCATTGTAAGAAGAAGAGAAGAAAATTGTAAATGTTTTAAAAATCGGCAATAATGCACTGAACCGTGACGAGTTCACACCAATAGGATCGGGAAGCCCAAAACCTATTCTATGCAAAAGTCTGCCATTGGTATGAATTACATCTACGAAGTCCGCATCAGTTTCATCCAAGCGTTCCGCGGGGTTGGACGTACGGAAACATGGCTGTGCTGGGTCTAAACCTGGAATAGGTACATAGATCTGTTTTTGTTAACAGATTTGAAACAGTTATATTACTTGTTGCTGGTTAGTACATTTTTTTACTTTATAAGTCCCAGAAATTGAGGGGACTGGAACTGAATTTCATAAATCAATAATTATCAAAAATAATTATAAAATCTATTGAAACCAAAACTTGTCCAGTGATATTGTTATTATTATTATTATGTGGAAAAAAAGATTTATCAGATAATTACATAATCTATCAAATAACTTTTGTGTCAAAAAACAAACCTGTTATCCGAGCCACTCGTCCAATGTGATAGGACACGTAGGAAGCTATGTGAGCCCCTAGGCTATGACCTACGAAGTGGAAATCCTTTACTTTTGCCCCAGTAGCAGTCATTAGTTGGTTCATAAATCTACAAAATATAAAAGAGTTCAGAAATGAGTCAGTCAGTGAAACTAAAAAACATTGAAACCTTCAACTGGAACTTTATTTGGAAAGTATCTCAAAACTCCGTATTGCGACGAAATTATAACAAAATAATGCTACTAATTTTGATTCACCAGACGTAAAAAAATAACAACGATGTTTTTTCTTACAAAGTTATATACACCTGACGTTGGTTCCCTTGGCGAATTCATAATTTTGATTTACTCATACATTAAATTAATAACTAAGATAAACATAAACTCACCCCGTGACATCAGACCCAACTCTTCGTGTATTGGCCACGGCTCGCCAATACTTCCACGTGTTTCCACCCTTACTCCAGTCCACGGCTATGACGTTCACATCTTTCTGAAGTGGTAGGGTTATATGAGTTGGAAAATTTTAATATTTAATATATATTTTATAACTGTTCAATTTATAAAACCCATTGCCAGAAAAAAGAATTAAATACCCATTCTAAAAACGCTCTAGTCATATCAAGAACCCAAGTCGCATTGCTGTGACTCATGAAGCCGTGAACAATTAAAATTGTTCGTCTATTTGGATTGAAGTCAACCCACTCCAAACCAAACTGCTGTCCTGGAAGTACCTGAAACAGTATACTGGAATAATACCAAAAATATCTTAACGATAAAGCAAATTCAATTCAACCAAAAAAGTACCTGAACTCGCACAGGATTTCGACGAGACGAGAAGAAAAAATGAGTGTTTATCTCATCCGACGAATCTGGTCTCATATTGAACCAACGGACGAGCGAGCCCAAACCAAAACAGTCCACTACGTCTGGTACTGGGACCAATGTACTAGTATCCTATTATTATTAAATTGTTATTTAAAAGTTTATGCTTTATTATTTAAGTATATACAAGAGCAATGATTCTTATAAGGACGTAAACACATAAAAAGTCACTTCATAAGGAAGTTTGTCAAAAAAATAGAGTTAATTAATTATTCACAGTTTTGAAGGGGTTTTTTAAAAATATAATTTACATTGTGGTCACTATAGGATAAATAACATTTGCATTACAGATTAAAAGGAAACTGTAAATGGAATTTGATCTAATAGACAAAAAACAGGTAGGTACCTCAAATGTGGCGTAATCATTTTCCCCAAGACGCGGAACAATTGTGGTTCCTGAATCATTGCGGCTCCATTTCAAGAATTCCGATAAATCTTCTGGGCTTATGTGATTTTCAACTAAAACATGTGATATTATTTTATTCTCTATAACTTTCCAATTATGAAAGAAAGAGATCGCTTGTACTACTACATATACGTTATAGATACTTATGTTGTCATCATCATAATTATTTAAATACTATAAAATCATTCTATTTTATCAAGATAATAAATAACTTATATATTTTTATTTAAATATATATTTAATCAGTGAGTAGGTAAATATTGTACCTCTTGATTGATTTAATTCCTCGTTATTCTAGAATCTAGATTATACAAAAGAAAATATCAAATACTATTAGGCTTTAATTAATTATTTTAGCCCTAATTTATATATGAAATCATTAAGGACCTAAAAATGTATACAAAATGTTTTAATCAAATCTCCAAATGAGAAACACGTTACAAATATTTGATCGTAACAGTAACCTCAATTGACCATCAAGGTTAGTGGCACCAAGGGCTGTATACACCTACACTATATCCACAGGATATGATACTGATTGCATGTTATTCCTGACAAATTATTTAAAACATTGTTAATTCATTTAATTTAGGTTTAAACAGACCACAAAGAATGAAAATTATTTAATAGTATTGTCTAGCATTTACTGTAAAAATATTTGTATTTTTGAATGTAATTTACCATGACATCGAATTTAAATTTCAAATTTATTGACAATAAATGCTTAACGTCATTTAAAATACGCGGGAAAACTACATTCAATTTAGTGTACCCATCATAAAACAAAATGGCGGTAAACTACATACTAAGTTCACACTTCATTTCACGGCTATTTCGGTATAAACATCTACCGGATTTAGAAATTTGGAATCTAAAAACATGTTATTAAGATTTCTAGTCATTCCTGAAAGCATGTTCTATATAGTTTTAGATGTAGACATTGCACCTAACTGACCCACTTCGTGCGTGTCAGTGGGACAGGTATCCAAGGCAACCCATCAATGAACCAGCTGATTACCAGCAGTTTCTTTTTCACACGCGATGTATTGTGTTCAAAATAGAATAATTATTGAGCTAGATCCAAGTGATTTTAATCTTCAATATGCCATATAGATCAATGGTTTAACAAGGTACGTAATATTACTTAGAATTTCTTGTTATATAACAATTGTATTAGGTAATTTATTGTCGTAAATAATGTTATAATTATAATTTCCTATATCAGTATAAAGTTAATAAAAAGTTTGGTAACTATTATAAATAATCAAGTTCGATTATTGTTTTATTGACAGAAGGCTCATAAATTATTATTACCTATCATTGCTGTTATTTAATGATTTAAACATTTAATCTGATTTGATATTAAAAAATCAAAACGTCTAATCACTTAAATTAAATATGTTTTCAGAGGTAAAATAATTACGGTGTAGTAATTAGGTATTATAATTTTTCATAATTAATAGTAATAATTTACTAACCATCACTTCTTAATCAAACTCAAGGTCAAAAGTGTTCAGTAATTTATTTTGGCTTACATTGTTTCTATAAATAGCAACTCAACCCGTTCCCTTTAGCATTTTTAGCACTTAACCGATTCTATATATTCTTTAAATAATAAATTTTACTAACTAATTTATTAAATTGCAAGCAATTAACAGGTATGTTAAATACAAATACTCGCAGAATTCATATGTACCTTTACGATAACATATCTAAATAAGTAATATCTCCTACTTTGAACAAAACAAATATTATATAAGGGAATAAAATTGCTTAGGAATAAATATTTTCTTATCTAGTTACTTCTTAAATTTGTAAAAGAATATTGTTGAGATATTAAAAATCTTCTTCCATTTGCCAAAATTCAGACGTAACTATGTACTAACAATAAAAACTCGGAGCACGGTCAGAGGTTTAAAATTACATTTAAGTCACAAAAAAAACTTACTTTTATGATATTACCATGTTAATTGATTTAAGAAATTTAATTCAATAATTTATATATATTTTTCCAACCGAATATAGATAGATAGATATTCTCGTAGATATTTGTAAAGGAGTTATTTAACGGTCGATATATTATTTTCTCGAAGCATTTAAGTTGGTTTCACTTCTAATAATTATATAATTCCTTAAAAACATTGTCAAGAGCGAATCCCGACGTTGGTATCTGGGAGAATTACCAAAATTAGATTTTCTCCCGACTTTTTCAACACTGCCAGGCGTGACTGAATGTACTAAATCTTCTCTAAGTATTTTTTAAGCTACACTAAGCTTAACATAATTTAATTTTTAGAAACAGTTCTAAAAAATTATAAACATTAAGAAAAATATTCTATTTGTTTTCTTTATGTGTATAGATACCATATCAATAAATAAAAAATACAAAACTATGAAATAAACTATTTCGTTAATTTTATTCGGCTTTCATGTTTTAAATTAAGAATTAAATGTATATTCCTGTTAAAAATATATAACGTACTTACGTTCATCAGTTGTCACCCAATGTGCTAAAACACCGATATTTAAATAAAACGAAATTATAAAAACAAACGCGAAAATTAAATTCATTATTAAAAAAAAAATACGCGAAAGATTCCTCAGGATTCACCTATTCTGATCGCTCATTCAGCCAATAATAGTAAAATAAAACAGACTATTACTTATTTAATTACAAATAACCACGACATAAATACATAGTGATTTTAATTGACAAATAAATCACGATCGGAAAATGATTGCCAGGAAGTTGGACCTCTGGCTGCACAAGATAAATAAGCGTTTATCAAGCGGTCACATATATATTATACTTGCTTATTTTTAATAATTAAATGTAGTGATTCACAATTTATCGGCTTTTTCCTTGAATGGAACTCCGTTTATTGATCAAAACAACTTTCCTGATGTATAAACAATTATTTGTTAATTCCAACAATAAATAAGGTAGCTTTCAGTTTTATTCATTTATATAAAAGCAAGCATAAAACTATAGGCAATTAAATTGTTTAAAATTAAACCATATTTCAAAAATATGTGTTTCCCAAGATTTTATTTTTCAACTTACCTAAATCGTAACTAACAGCCATCTTAAAATTAAATAGGTATAACAAAGTTTTGGAGTTTTTCCGTGATAATGTTAAAAATATCAGGGTAGAAAAGCACCTATATATTGGCGTAGATAATAAGCCAACACCACACCAAATATCATTAAATTCCGTGTCATGGAACAGATTACTATATTATTATATGGTTATTTTTTCTTTTACATCGCAAAAGCACAGCACAGAATTCAGCCAACACAGACGGGAAGAGATGCAAGTACTGTTCAAACTTAAAAAAAAACATTCCAGGAATCGGTATTTAGCCACGCGCTCTAAATCTCCGATGAAAGATGTTTAGCAATATATTAATTACAAAACACTTTTATTTAGACATTTCTTTATTTAGTAAATTTTGTCTTAAAAATATTCTACATCTTGGTCCTAATCTGTATCTTTAATAAATTATTTACCTATCCTCGATAATCTAAATATTATGTAGATTTATGTTAGCAAAAATATTTTAAAAATTTTACTTTTCAGTTATGCGACGTTCAATCTCTCCAGTGACACCACAGATAGAGATAGCATTATCCTTCTAAGAGTGATACATTCATGAAGTTATCGTTAAAAAATGTAATAATACGAAAAGAAAGGCTGCTTTGTATTTTCTTTCTTTCTTTTCAAAAAATAGCCTAATTGTAATTGAAATGACAATATTCTTTCCTCAAACAATATATTTCAGGGAAAATCTAAACACCTTATGACGGGTAAAACCTTACAAGTTGTTTGGGAGTTTAGTACAAAGTTATTGGGAAAATTAACATGTATTGTAACAAGTAAACAAGTTCTTAGTCTCAGATACATTTAAAGGAAATAAAATTGTTTAATATCTGCCTACAAACCACCGGTTAGTGTATGCTGATTCAATGCTTGCCTTTGAGTTGATGAGTCGCGGGTTCAAAGTCTCAGATTTAATAGGGTCTGATTTGAAAAGGCGAATAACTTGAGGAAACCTATATATTTTAAAGAACATAAGTAACATTACAATGAACAGTGATGTACATATTATTTTTCATAATCATCATCATGTTGCACAGCACCCTTCCCACAGGCCACGATTGACAAAGAAGCCTCAGGTCAGTAAAGTGAGAACAGCAGATAAAGAAAATTCCTCGGAGATCGAACATGATTGAATGATCATATATTAATAAAACAAAAATCGTACTTTTAGAACATTATCCAAAATAATGTTTTTAAAATATCACCATGAAAGCCCTATTATATTTTCTAAGGTTTTTAATATAAATATCTAAACTAACAATGAAAAGTTACTAACACGAGTAGAACTCGAACTTGTGACTTGTTAAGGTCGGACTAGTGTACCTTACCACTAATCTACAAACTAAGTTATAGTGTTAGTAAACTAAGTTATAGCCTTTGTTAATTTGGCATTTTATAGAATGATTAATATATCATATAATATATTACATGATCGCTTATTCCGGGGAGGAGATGCCATATTCCATAGCTCTAAATTTTAACTAAAATCGACGTCACAACTACTCTCTTTTTTATTGTTATTTTTTGTAATAGTAATAATAACATAAATAATTTAAAAACAATTACGACACATCGCCAAATTGGACATATGTCAAAGCAAGGGGGTATTTATCTATATCTATTTATTTATAGGTATCCCTAAACATATTGGTCAAGTTATGTGCAATTATTAATATGCTGCTTACATCATATTAATAATTGTTGTATCCTACCGTCTCATGCCTCTGTAAATAAATAGCATTAAAATATTATAGACTAACTCTTTTATATGCACAATATATTTTACCATGTATATATAACCCTGTGTATATATATACATGTAAAAAATAATATATTATTATATATACATAAATAATTAATTACTAATTAATTATAAAACTATAAATAAACATAGTTATATCTACTTTACTATATGATTTAAAAAAAAAACAATAATTAAATTACATTATATTTAAAAAATATATAATATTTCAAAAGACACCTGTGATAAGTGAACTTTATTTTTTATATTTCGTTTGTTTCTTTTGGCTCAACATATGTTAGGGATTTGTTTGCTATACAATATTTACAAAAACAAAATAATCGTTTTGGATAAACAAAATAATCGTTTATAAACAAACATTTATAAAAGTACACATATCACAATATTCCATTAAAAAAAAACTAAAAAAAATACATTTCATTCCTCCACCTCCAAATACACCTCAAACCTTAATTATAAAGTAAATATGTATAATAATAAACAGGGATATGGCGAATATCTACTTATATGAATAATAAATATTAACCTGTGAGTTCATACTATTATTATCACTACCGAAATTAAAGAAAACTTATTAACTAGCAACATTATATACTAGGGAGTTTGGTGAGATTCTTTGGCGGGAAATCAAAAAGCACGCATTTTAAAAAAGGCCCAAAAATATAAAATTTCAGTTTTCGTGTTTATATTGTATATTTTCAAGTAAATAGTTACTTTTAAGGGCTGTTATAAATAATACTAGTTATGAGTGTAAATAGCGACGGGGGAGACCCCGTCGAAAGAGTTAAAAAACGAAAAATTGTTGGCGGTTGTCCAGAAGGCGTCGTAAACTATAATATATTTAAAAAGCCATTGTATAAAAGATTGTTTCTAGAAAACCACAGTGGCGATTGTGTGGTGTATGTGGAATCTACTGAAAATGAAAAAGTCGGCAATAAAAACCCTATCGTCCTTACGAAAACCTTTACGGAAAACGTTAAAGGAATAGTAGGAGTACACCGAATAAATGCCTACAAAGTGGGCGTTACGTTTAAAAAACCCGCGCCTGCCAATAATTTCTTAAATATGGATGGTTTTTTTATTAAATACAAGCTCAAAGCATTCATACCAGCCTATATGACTGAAACTATTGGAATAATTCGATTTGTTCCCAAAGATATGTCTAATGAAGATATTTATAAAAATATTGTTGCTGATGCAGAGGTTGTATCAGTCAAGCGATTTATGAAAAGAGAAAACGGAAAGTTAATACCCCTGGGCACAGTTGCAGTAACTTTTGCCGACACTGTTTTACCACAGTTTACCTTTATTAGCCTATTTAGGTACTCGGTACACACCTATGTGCCACCACTCATCCAATGTTATAAATGTTTAAAATTCAACCACTCCGCGAAAGTCTGTAGAGGAGATCAAATGTGTTCCTCGTGTGCCGGTCGCCATTCCTACAAAGAATGTGATGTAGAAGGCATCACTTGTATAAATTGTGGAGGTAGTCACTTGGCTATCTCTAGAGATTGTCCTGTAAAGCAGAAGAAAACGGCAGAGAAGAAAGAAAAGCACCGTCATCGTTCCTATGCCACTGTTGTGAGTACCCCACCACCCAATATAACATCTAAAACATTCCCCACATTAAATGAACCAAGTAAGTCAGTATCACAACATCTTTCTACAGTAAAAAATGTAAAAACAGCATCAAATTGTATTGATGCTGAACAAATTATAAATAATGATATAATTATCAGTGCATTAGTCAAGTCTTTAGTTGCCCTTGGTAATAATAGGGATGGTATACCTTTAACAAATAAAAAGATAAAAGAAATATTATTACATAACTTAATAACTTAATGGATACTTATTTACATATTATTCAATTTAATATACAAAGTTTAAATAGTAAAAAAGCATTATTAAACAAATTCCTTTTAGAACAAAAAGTTGATCTATGTTTATTGAATGAAACCTGGTTAAAAGATACTAGCAATATACCTTCTTTTACATCATATAATTCTAATAATGCTATAGTTTTGAATAATATTTTATATTCTACTGAGATATCTCAAGATATAGGAATTCCCAAATTATCACTTAAAGATTGTATTTTTGCAATACCTGAAATACCAATAATTATTAATCATATTAAGGATAATACAAACAATATTTATAGGGATGACATATGGCCAATGTATAGATGTAATTATAATTCTTTAATAAACCATTTACATATTAGCTGTAATCTAGATTCAATCCAAAATAAATATGATTTTCTAGACTTTATTAATAAGAAAACTCATTTCTATACAATATACACAGATGGTTCCAAAAATATTGATGTTGTCACTTCTGCTTTTTATAATCCTCAAATGATGGTTTCAAAATGTATTCAATTAGACAAAAATTGTAGTGTCTATACAGCAGAAAGCTATGCCATATTGACTGCCTTAAAATTAATAAATAGAAATGTAGATATTAAGAATGTATTAATAGTAAGTGACTCCAAAAGTGTTCTAGCCACTTTATGTAATAATAACTTAAGTTTTAAACAAAATTACATTATATATGAAATCAAACATATGTTGGACCAGCTGATTAAAAGTAATAAATTTATCGAGTTTGTGTGGGTGCCATCACACAGTGGCATATATGGAAATGAGGTTGTAGATGCTGCAACTCGTCGAAAATGCGACGAAGACCATTCGGATTTTATGAAAATCCCATATACTGATTTTTATTCCACCCTAAACAATAATTTCATACAAATATGGAGAGAATATAGAAAGCACATCATTCAAACAAAAGGAAAATGGTACGCAGAGGTCCAAAAAAGCTTACCTATTAAACCCTGGTACTATGACCTAAAGTGTTCTGGGAGAAAATTCATTACAACAATTAATCGTCTACGCTTCGGACATTGTTTAGTTCCTGCCCATCTTTTTAGACTTAAAGTCATAAAAAATGGTAGGTGTGCACATTGTTCACAAGAAAATGCGGATATTAAGCATTTAATTTTTGAATGTTCGTCATTTAACGTACAACGGCTGATTCTTGTCAGTGACATTAGCGAAATATCGCAACAGAGTTGTATAAGTGTTCCCCGCCGTGTTCAGGAATTACTTTCAAATAAACATTATTTTAAGTCTATTTTTAAGTATATCTCGAATACTGTTGAAAATATTTAAATATTAGTGTAACTTGTAACAAATTAAATATTTAATTTAATTATTATAATTTTTAAGAAAAAAGAGAAGTGTAATGAAGCTATTTTTACTGTCATTGCAATTCAATGTTAATTATTTTTTTATAAATGCATTTATATTATATTGTTTAATGTTATATTAGTTAAATATCATACTTTAAAAATAGACATGAATACTGTTATATAGCTAAAAAAGATTTAATGTTAATGTAATTCCATGTCAACTTATTTATAAATTATATAATTTTATTCTATTATTGCGACTGAAGGGCTTGTACTCATGGTCATGAAATAAATTAAAAAAAAAAAAAAAAAAAAAGGGAGTTTGGTGATTCTTTGGCGGGAAATCAAAAAGCGCGCATTTTAAAAAAGGCCCAAAAATATAAAATTTCAGTTTTCGTGTTTATATTGTATATTTTCAAGTAAATAGTTACTTTTAAGGGCTGTTATAAATAATACTAGTTATGAGTGTAAATAGCGACGGGGGAGACCCCGTCGAAAGAGTTAAAAAACGAAAAATTGTTGGCGGTTGTCCAGAAGGCGTCGTAAACTATAATATATTTAAAAAGCCATTGTATAAAAGATTGTTTCTAGAAAACCACAGTGGCGATTGTGTGGTGTATGTGGAATCTACTGAAAATGAAAAAGTCGGCAATAAAAACCCTATCGTCCTTACGAAAACCTTTACGGAAAACGTTAAAGGAATAGTAGGAGTACACCGAATAAATGCCTACAAAGTGGGCGTTACGTTTAAAAAACCCGCGCCTGCCAATAATTTCTTAAATATGGATAGTTTTTTTATTAAATACAAGCTCAAAGCATTCATACCAGCCTATATGACTGAAACTATTGGAATAATTCGATTTGTTCCCAAAGATATGTCTAATGAAGATATTTATAAAAATATTGTTGCTGATGCAGAGGTTGTATCAGTCAAGCGATTTATGAAAAGAGAAAACGGAAAGTTAATACCCCTGGGCACAGTTGCAGTAACTTTTGCCGACACTGTTTTACCACAGTTTACCTTTATTAGCCTATTTAGGTACTCGGTACACACCTATGTGCCACCACTCATCCAATGTTATAAATGTTTAAAATTCAACCACTCCGCGAAAGTCTGTAGAGGAGATCAAATGTGTTCCTCGTGTGCAGGTCGCCATTCCTACAAAGAATGTGATGTAGAAGGCATCACTTGTATAAATTGTGGAGGTAGTCACTTGGCTATCTCTAGAGATTGTCCTGTAAAGCAGAAGAAAACGGCAGAGAAGAAAGAAAAGCACCGTCATCGTTCCTATGCCACTGTTGTGAGTACCCCACCACCCAATATAACATCTAAAACATTCCCCACATTAAATGAACCAAGTAAGTCAGTATCACAACATCTTTCTACAGTAAAAAATGTAAAAACAGCATCAAATTGTATTGATGCTGAACAAATTATAAATAATGATATAATTATCAGTGCATTAGTCAAGTCTTTAGTTGCCCTTGGTAATAATAGGGATGGTATACCTTTAACAAATAAAAAGATAAAAGAAATATTATTACATAACTTAATAACTTAATGGATACTTATTTACATATTATTCAATTTAATATACAAAGTTTAAATAGTAAAAAAGCATTATTAAACAAATTCCTTTTAGAACAAAAAGTTGATCTATGTTTATTGAATGAAACCTGGTTAAAAGATACTAGCAATATACCTTCTTTTACATCATATAATTTTATTTACAAAAACTCAGTTAATTCCCATAATGGAGTTGGCATATTAGTAAAGCAGAATTTAAAATATGACATAATCAAATCAACATTTTATGAATCGGTACAAAATCTGTGTATATCTGTAGATACATCTTTAGGAAAACTATACATTCTGTGTGTATATTGTCCACCCAATGGCAATAGATTAGATACTAATAAAATAAAAAATATACTTCTTGAAATTCCAAAACCATGTCTTATAATGGGTGACTTTAACGCACATCATTTGTTATTTGGTTGTCATAAAAATAATAACAGAGGCAATAGTTTATACAATCTTATAGACGAATTTAATTTATGTATTTTGAATGATGGTAGTCCTACCACCGTACAAAGCCCAAATAGAAATTCATCAGCAATAGATTTATCTCTGGTTAGCCCTTCAATAGCACCTTTCTGTGAATGGTTTGTCCATGACGATCCAATGGGTAGTTACCATTATCCAACACGATTGATAGTTAATGTGAGGCCATCAATGTATGAGTTACGCCCTGTAAAAGAAAAATTTTTTTATGATAAAGGAGACTGGTGTAAATTTTATTCATTATCAGAGTCTAATTTTTCTAAACTTAACAGTCTTAATATTCAACCCATAGAACTTTATAACAACTTTGTAACCATTTTGTATGATATTAGGAATGAGACAGTCCCAACAAAAAAAACAAAAGATAACTTACGCATATTTAAAAAACCTGTACCCTGGTGGAACCAAACATGTGATGATGCTGTGCGAAAATCTAAGGAAGCTTTACGCGAGTATAAAAAATATCCAACAGTACCCAACTTTATTTATTATAAAAAATTAGATGCTAAAAAAAAAAGAATATTAAAAGAAGAGAGTAAAAAGTCATGGCATGAATTATGTGGTACTTTTAATAGACTAACACCTATTTCTAGAATATGGGAATATATTAAGAGATTTAAAAGAATAGGTTTTTCTAAAAATAAATATTTGAATGATGAATGGGTGCCAAGCTTCTTAGACAATTTAGCAGACTCATCAAATATTGAGGAAAAAGTAATTAATAATATTTTTAACAAGGCTTTTAAAAATGATAGTAACTCCTTTTTGAATTTTCCTTTCACATTAGATGAGCTTTACATTTCCCTTAAAAGTAGGAAAGATACCACACCAGGAATGGACGAGATACCTTATATATTGATCAAAAAGTTACATCCAAATGCTCAGAACATTCTACTTGATATCTATAATAAGCTTTGGAACAACTTAGTTATACCGGAATCATGGAAAACCCAATGTGTAATTCCTATTTTGAAACCAAATAAACAAGTTAACAATGCAACATCTTACAGACCTATTTCTTTGTCATCATGTTTGGGTAAGCTTTTTGAAAACATGCTAAAATTATGTTTAGATTATTTTACTGAAACTCAGAGGCTGTTACCAGACATCCAATTTGGTTTTAGAAAGGGTAGGAGTTGCTCTGAAAGTTTTGTGTCCTTCATATCAGATCTGAAAAAAGCAAAACTTGGTCATTCAAATGTCATATGTGTGTTCCTAGATATCAAAGGAGCATTTGATAATGTAAATATTGTATGTCTTATTAAAGTGTTATGTGAACTTGGTTTACCAAATAAAATGTTGCAATGGATTTTTAAATTCTTACACAATAGAACTTTGTTTGTTAAATTCAATAATATAATTCATGGACCTAGACAAACAAACAAGGGGACAATGCAAGGTGCTACATTGTCACCGCTTCTGTATAACTTATATACTTCTCAAATATATAAGTATGTTGATGTATCCAAAATAAAAATACTACAATTTGCTGATGATTTGCTTTTATATAGTGAAAATCAAAATATTAACATAGCCATTAATGCAATAAACACTGCTCTAAATCAAATAAACAATTTTTATAATAATATTTTAAAATTAGACATAAGCCCTGAAAAGAGTTCAGTTTTAGTATTTAGCAGAGATCCACTTGCTCAATGTAACATAGAAGTTTCCTATAATAATAATGTTATCCCTGTAGTTACTCATCATAAGTATTTAGGTGTTATAATTGACAACAAACTTAAATTTGATAAACACATAGACCGTATATCTCAAAATGCCATGAAAGGAATAAATATAATAAGATGTTTAGCAGGAACCTTTTGGGGTAGTGACCCAAAAATATTAAATATGCTATATAAAAGTATAGTAAGAAGTCACTTTGACTATAGCAGTTTAGCTTACATGAATATTAGTAGCACTCTCCTAAAAAAACTGGACATAATACAAAACATGGGTTTGAGAATAATTAGTGGAGCAATGCGGTCTACCCCTATAGTTACTATGGAGGTAGAAAACTGCATACCTCCACTGTCTCTTAGACGTTTTCAACTGGCTGAGAGATTTTGCTTAAAACAATTAACTTCCAATAATGCTATAGTTTTGAATAATATTTTATATTCTACTGAGATATCTCAAGATATAGGAATTCCCAAATTATCACTTAAAGATTGTATTTTTGCAATACCTGAAATACCAATAATTATTAATCATATTAAGGATAATACAAACAATATTTATAGGGATGACATATGGCCAATGTATAGATGTAATTATAATTCTTTAATAAACCATTTACATATTAGCTGTAATCTAGATTCAATCCAAAATAAATATGATTTTCTAGACTTTATTAGTAAGAAAACTCATTTCTATACAATATACACAGATGGTTCCAAAAATGTTGATGTTGTCACTTCTGCATTTTATGATCCTCAAATGAAGGTTTCAAAATGTATTCAATTAGACAAAAATTGTAGTGTCTATACAGCAGAAAGCTATGCCATATTGACTGCCTTAAAATCAATTAATAGAAATGTAGATATTAAGAATATATTAATAGTAAGTGACTCCAAAAGTGTTCTAGCAACTTTATGTAATAATAACTTAAGTTTTAAACAAAATTACATTATATATGAAATCAAACATATGTTGGACCAGCTGATTAAAAGTAATAAATTTATTGAGTTTGTGTGGGTGCCATCACACAGTGGCATATATGGAAATGAGGTTGTAGATGCTGCAACTCGTCGAAAATGCGACGAAGACCATTCGGATTTTATGAAAATCCCATATACTGATTTTTATTCCACCCTAAACAATAATTTCATACAAATATGGAGAGAATATAGAAAGCACATCATTCAAACAAAAGGAAAATGGTACGCAGAGGTCCAAAAAAGCTTACCTATTAAACCCTGGTACTATGACCTAAAGTATTCTGGGAGAAAATTCATTACAACAATTAATCGTCTACGCTTCGGACATTGCTTAGTTCCTGCCCATCTTTTTAGACTTAAAATCATAAAAAATAATAAGTGTGCACATTGTTCACAAGAAAATGCGGATATTAAGCATTTAATTTTTGAATGTTCGTCATTTAACGTACAACGGCTGATTCTTGTCAGTGACATTAGCGAAATATCGCAACAGAGTTGTATAAGTGTTCCCCGCCGTGTTCAGGAATTACTTTCAAATAAACATTATTTTAAGTCTATTTTTAAGTATATCTCGAATACTGTTGAAAATATTTAAATATTAGTGTAACTTGTAACAAATTAAATATTTAATTTAATTATTATAATTTTTAAGAAAAAAGAGAAGTGTAATGAAGCTATTTTTACTGTCATTGCAATTCAATGCTAATTATTTTTTTTATAAATGCATTTATATTATATTGTTTAATGTTATAAATTAGTTTCATGATTTGACTTAAATATCATACTTTAAAAATAGACATGAATACTGTTATATAGCTAAAAAAGATTTAATGTTAATGTAATTCCATGTCAACTTATCTATAAATTATATAATTTTATTCTATTATTGCGACTGAAGGGCTTGTACTCATGGTCATGAAATAAATTAAAAAAAAAAAAAAAAAAAAGGGAGTTTGGTCTTACGCTATTGGCCTAAACAATAAACCGTTCAAAATTCATTACAACTGCCTTCAAAGTTCAAACGATTGGCCGTTTGAAATCTCCTTTGTGAATTTGTCAACAATCATCTATATCTTTGCTTATAATTGTTAACATTTTATTTAAATTTACTCTATTTTTAAGTTAATTTATAATGACGTCCATCAAAGAAGACGAAAAGAAAGAAATTCCTGAGATTATACACGATCCTCAAACAAACAGCACTTATCAAAGATTGAGATTCTTTGGAAAGGTAAGTTTTTAGTTCTATTTTAAGATATACAATAGTACATGAAATACTAATTGCTTATACCATACACATTTGGGTTTTTTTGCCTAAGTAAACTAACTTTGAAAAGCATTTTATTTTGAGCATAAATTAAGGTTAGCATCAGGTGATTTCGTTTGTAACCGTTACTCTATGTTAATATTTTTATAAATTGTTTCAACCAGATAAGTGTTAATAACTTATTACTGTTAATTAGTTAACGAATAGATTAACATATTCCGGTAATTTCTACTTCTCCGGATACTTCTAAATTGTAAGTGAGCACAAACTATTTTTATAATTTTCCATACAAATTGTAGGGTGGCTTTGCAAAATGCTACGAAATACAAGATATAGCTACAAACCAAATATATGCTGGGAAGATAGTTTCAAAGAAACTTATGGTGAAATCCAGTCAGAAAGAGAAGATGTCTCAAGAGATCTCCATCCACCGTTCACTGCAACACAAACATGTCGTCGGCTTCCACAGCTTCTTTGAGGATTCACTTAATATTTATATAGTACTTGAGCTGTGTAAGAGAAGGGTTAGTAACTATTTTTCACATTGTATCTATTTAGAATAGTATTATATTAAGTGAGCCATTCATATAACATATTATTTATTTTAATGTTATCATTTAATACACAAAGTTTTTTATTTATCATGCTGTTAAAGCTACATATGAAATTATAAAATTGTGAAAGGGATCCAAAAATTACCAAAATTAATAAATTATACTTGACTACATTTTTATACTATCTATACTTGATTAATTTAACTATTGGCCAATTCATTGTAAGTGCAAACTTCTAAGATCCACCTATTTTCTCAGTCTATGATGGAGCTACACAAGCGTAGAAAAGCTATCACAGAACCAGAAACCAGGTTCTACATGCACCAAATATTATTAGGTGTTCAGTATCTACACAGCCGGCGCATAATTCACAGAGACCTAAAACTTGGAAACTTGTTCCTTGATGATGATCTTCATGTTAAAATTGGGGATTTCGGCTTGGCCGCTAAGATTGAATATGAAGGTATACAATTCATCTAATATATAAGATCTTAAATGACAAATCAGTTAATTTTTTAAGTCTCATTAAATTATTTATAATTCAAGGGGAAAGAAAGCGCACATTATGTGGCACTCCAAACTACATAGCACCAGAAATATTGACTCGGGATGGACATTCATTTGAAGTAGACATCTGGAGTTTGGGTTGCATCATGTACACACTGATGGTTGGCCGACCACCTTTTGAGACTTCAACTCTTAGAGACACTTACAAGAGGATCAAGCAATGTGAATATCGGTATGTAAATTTAAATTTACTGTTTATAATGTTTGTTAGTTTATTTTATATATTATATATACAGTGGGTTTCGCTTATAATTACTAGTTAAGTCCTTTAAACACCTGGAAGTACTGTAACTTATGTATATGACAAAGCATGTAATATGTGAAAACCAGTATATTTTATGACTATATTAGTAAAAAAATGCCAAGAGCCAGTTTTTTATGCAAGTTTTGCTTAAGTATGTAATGTAATTATTAATTAATTCTAATAGATATATATTAGCGTAGACTTGTGACTTTGTCTGCTTAAATAGTTTTTTTGTTTGTTTATTTCGTGTTTTAGTCGCTAGACCTAGGCAATTAGATTATTTATGAACATTCTTGATAAAATTTAAGTTTAATTTTTTTGGGATAATTTTTCCTCCAGTTCAATCACATTTCTACTTGTAAATTTATTTAATTATTGTCTGATCTATTATTTCCTATTTAAAAAATATTGTTTAATTTAAATTATTAATAAGTTTGAAAGTTTTCTCCTACAAACACTTATAGGTCAGATTGTGAATGAAATATTCAAATTATTCATCATTCTATTTTTTTATTTAATTTAATATTCATAAGTAATAAAACCTATTTTTAAGGTATCACATATTACATAGTTACATCCAAAAAAAAAATATTATGAATGAAATCCTCTGTATTCATATTGTTATTACATTTAAAAACTATGTGTATGTATTATTTTTATATTATTTTATCTATTATGATTTAGTTATATATTTAATATATACATTTCTACCTAGAGAGGGGATATACCTAGCCCTGCAAGCATTGTCTGGGCCCTGGCACATGATTGGCACACGTTATGCCCAGGCAGTAGTCAACAATAACACAATCAAACAACGCTACAGGTTATATTAAGTTATGGTGACGGAACCAGCAATGCATTGTGATGTTAACATGCCTATGCATTTGTTTGTCAATAATATTCCGCTTAATGTATGCCTCATTGATATTGTTTAAGTCATATCTAGAATCTTAATTAAATTCAAATTAACTACTCATCAACTTAAACTCTGTATTAATCTAATAACGTCTACATTGAAATGACACGTGTTTAAAACTACGAAAAATATATTTGTTATTAACATTTTCTCCTTTTTTAAGCTAAATATTTTTACCAGTGTAACTTCAAAAATATTCAACTTAAATAAATATCTAATTATATTTCTGTTTAAATGTCATACAGTAAAATAGTTTAAAAAATTCTCAAACATAATCAAACAAACAAACAACACAGTCTAATACAATCACAAAAAGAAATACAGCATCCACATAATATATTTCACTATTAAGCTACTAACATTCAATCAATTTTCTATTTACAGTATCCCTTCATCTCTTCGTAAACCAGCAATCTCCATGATAGGCCTGCAGTTGCAAGCCAAGCCAGCCCAACGGCCGTCAGTGGACAAGCTCCTGCAACATGAGTTCTTCTCGTCCGGTATAATGCCGGCGGCGCTGCCGTTATCCTGTCTCACCACCGCGCCCAGGACAGACCAACTCGAGGGCGTCACCTTGCACAGGCGACCACTCAACGAGGTTAACACTAATGGTAAGTACTAAAATATTAATATGGTGAGAATTAAAATATAACTGGCAGTGATGATACAAAACACTTCTATTTCCATTAGCTAATGACTATCTTTGTTTTCATAATCGTTTATAAATCAGCAGATCAGATTATGGCAGTGGACTCGCCAGTGAAACGTGGTCCGGGCGCCGAACCCCGTGCTGTCGATCCGACATTGCACAGGCTGAACCTCGTACTTTTGAGCGACCAGCTCGCCACTCTTCTTGGTGGCAAGGTAAGCATTATTATAGCAGTATTGGTTTATCATACATTTAGGTCTTAAATATTTATAATTTGCTTCATGCGAATTCATTGTTAGTCTTTTAATATTAAAAAAAAAACAGAAGGCTTTTAATATTTTTATATATTCTATAATTCTATTTCATATTATTTAGTTGAAGTGTCGTCGCGAAAGTTTGAACGACGACATGTGCGATCCGTCGTCTCAGCCGCTAGTGTGGGTCGGCAAGTGGGTGGACTACAGCGACAAGTACGGCTTCGGCTACCAGCTATGTGATGAGAGCGTCGGGGTCATGTTCAATGATACCACCAAACTCATTATGCTTGCAAACGGAGTGTGAGTATTATTGTTACATATGTATGATTTATCAACATTAAAAACAGCTCTAACAAGAAATATAATAAATATCCATAACTAGAAGACTAGTAGTAGCAGTTGTTGTGAAAAACAATAATTTTAAATTTCTTTCAAAATACCCGTGTCTAACATTTAAACTGCAGGATTAATTATAAGAATATATCATTAAACTTATTTTGAAATCATAAGAATGACGTGATTTTCAAATTGATTTTGTGTGATTTTAAAACCAGTATTTTTAAATGATATTTACCCATTTTTTTTGGCAGGAATGTCCATTACATCAACCGCCAGGGTCAAGAACAGTACATGACGATGCGTGAGTACCCACAGGAGCTAGACAAGAAGATGAAACTTCTCACCTATTTCCGAAGATATATGACTGAACATCTTATGAAAGCTGGTAAGTAAATCTGGGAATTAGTCTAATAACTACATATATCTAACATAATAGTGAATACATACAATCAATCAATTTGGTTAGAATGTTTTAGAATAATCATCAGTACACTGCTTATCTTTAATATTACATCTACATTTCTTTTTCTTTTTTCTACATGATTTCTTAATAATCCATATTTATATTCTTAACTAATGTATCTTTTATAGGGGCGTCGGTACCAGTACGAGAGAGTGATGGACTCTCTCGATTGCCGCATTTAGACCGATGGTTCAGAACTACACTAGCTGTTATCATGTACCTGACCAATGGAACTTTACAGGTAAAGTTATCATATATAGTATGCACAATAATATTGAAATTTATTTAACTATGCTAATATATTTTATTAATCTGTACAAGCCACTAGAGCATTAGGTCATAAAATATTATTCTTACCTCAACAGATAAACTTCCAAGACCACACCAAAATTATTCTATGTCCGTTGATGCAAGCTGTTACTTACATAGATGTTGAGAAGAACTTCAGAACATTCCGTTTTAGTACAATCGAGAAACACGGCTGTGATAAAAAATTGTACACAAACTTGACATATGCACTAGAGAAAATAAAAAGTGTATTAGAAAATAAACTATGCTAGTCGCCTATATACCCCTCTTTGACTATGGACCTAGTATTTGTTTATATTTTTATTGAATGAATTGATTGTCAGCACATAATGATATGTAAAAGCTACGCGCTTTCCTGTGCCCTTTTATGTATTACATTATTTTCTATTGCATATATTCTTGTTCTTTAACTGTAATAATCACATGTTACAGATGTATAGAAATAGCATTTTCATATCTATCCAATTGGATGTCTCGTAGTCTATTTATTATTTATTTCAGTAGTTCATTTTCAACACATTTTGGATGTGGCATTATTCTTAGCAATCAACTGTATTTAATGCACACATCTGTTAAAATTATGATATTCTGACATTAGGAATTGTTAGACTATGGTCAATATTCATTGATAGTACCAATTATTGTATGTTTAGAATAAAAACATTCATTCACTGTGCCTTGGAGTGTTATGTTTGAATAGATAAGTTAAAAATTTTAGTTTTGATTTGTAATTTGACCTTTATAGGAGTCAATTTTTGCACCATGACTGAGCAAGCCGGGTGCTAGCAGTTACGATTATTTGGATTTTTTATTTAGTTTTAGAACTATTTTATATCATTATCTCGTGCTTCAGTAGCATCATAACAAAACAACTTCATTTTAATAGAAAAAATAATATGTATTCATATATTTTCTACTGTCACAAAAATATTTTAGAATGTATATTTATTGTTCAGTTGTTAGAAGTTTTAAAAATAAACATGAGCTTTAAAACTCTTGTGAAATGACACCATTCTGATAATAACTCGATCAGTATTATTATTATAAATTTGATGCTCTTGAAGCACTGCAAATTTGTAACATTAGTTAGGGGTTCAATCACCCCATGTAACAACATTTGACAATAAAGTTATAAGTACACAAACTGCATTTTAACTTATTATCACACTTTTATTATAAAAAAAACAATAAATGCTAGTAACATCAGGATGGATTGATGAATGTCAACTTATAGGAACTCAACAAATTACATAGTAAAGCAAATATTTCATGCACTGGTATTGCTCTCTTACAATCATAACATGTAAATGATATATGAAACAAATCAAAACTGAGCATTAAGAATAAAATAATATTTCTTTTATTGAGTTCGTGCAAAATATAGTAATAAATTATGAGAAGAATTTGTATACTTTTTCATTAAAATCATTCTATATTTAAGATAATTAAAACGATTTATTTTCACTAATTTACAATTCTGTATGTGCTGCAAGTTGTTCATGTGGTAATGCATCACTTGGATGAACGAAAAGTCCTTCCTGGGCCTGCCAGTCAGTGTATGCACCATACTGAGAGGATACTCCTACTATTTCACCCTGTCCACTGATAGGACGACCAAAAGTCCTTCCTGAACCGGCCAAATACCTACAATTACATACACACTATAGCACTGACAATCCTTACAATATTTTATGCTTAAAATATTTTATTATATTCATATTATTATTTACTTACGCTGATGTATCAACATGTCTAAATTTGACAGGAGTGTCCCTTCTCCAGTTATCATTATTGCAGACTACAGTCCAGTTGTCACCGCTGTCTCCCTCACCATCTTCATCTCCGTAGCAAGAAACCTCCTGGTTACCAGACAAAGGAGAAGAGAAGTAGTGAGAGTGCAGGTTTCTCTTGGTACCGACATGCTGAAATCTTATTTTGCTGTTGCACTTAATTGGAGTTCTGAAAAAAATGCACAGAGGTTACTATTTTAAAAGTATATCTTATATATATATATATATATATATATATATATATATATATATTTGGATATAAGGAACATAAATAAAATTAAAGGTGCGTTTATGTAAAAGATCATTGCCGTAATACCTGCTACCAAATAAAAACATTAAAATCTATAATAATTTTTAAAATAAATGGCTCTTCATCTTTAAAGATACTTAGATTTTGTGTGTGTGCACAAGCACACACACAAGTGCACAAGCACTTCTAAGCTGAGACTAAAAATTCCAAAATTATTATCTACTCTAATCAATTTGTTCTAATTTCCAAAAAACCAGGTTGAGGTTAATTAGGATATTATAGTCCGGTAGCCAGTGACCAATTGCCATCACTAATTTCCTTCAAATTGAAAATTTGTAAAATGCAATAGGAAGTTGTGTTGTGAAGCTTAGCAACCATCAGCTGCGGCTCTGGTAATAGAGTAAAATACTGTGCTCCCTACAAAGCCTAACAATTTTCAGTATTATCACAGTGAGTGTTATCGACGTTATTCAGCTTTGCCGCCAAAATATCAAAAAATAAGAACGTGTTCTTCTTCTGGTTCTCATATTCACCCTAATTTCTTTACTAAGTTTTGTTATTTTTTCGCGTGTGTCTTTTCACTTTTGAGTTAGTAGTAGTTTTTTTCGTTCTTCGATCCCGTGATCTTTGACTTAAATAACTTTCTTTACTTCTAGGTTTGGTAATAATCATGTTTTTCAATTTGTTCTGTAGTTTCGTGTATTTTATTTCGATCTGAATTTTGGAGTTTAAAATTTCGTTAAACGATTCTGTTGTGCGGGGTTCTATAGTGGCATGACCGGTACTATATTCTGAGGTTAAATTAATTTTATTGTTCTTTGATATTAGCTTTGTTCGAGCTGTTTTATTTTGGTTATGTTTCAAGCACCCTCGTACCATGCGGTGATCAGTGTTAAAGTTGAGGTTTTTAATTATGTTGGTATCTATGAATGCGCTTACATTATTAGTTAAAATATAGTCGATTTCTGTTTTGTGTTTTCCGTCTGGGGATGACCAAGTCCATTTATAACTTGTCTTTTTACGGTAGACTGAGTCCATTAATGTAAGGTTGTTTTCTAGCATAAACTCCGTTAATTTTTGACCATTATGACTTCTCTTCCCATATCCGTATTTTCCTATTATATAGTCTTCCCCGCTTTCTCTTTTGCCAATCTGTGCGTTAAAATCTCCCATAATTACTAGGTTGTTTTCCTGATAAGGTTTTATCGCTTCTGAAATACTCTCGTAGAAGGATACCGTATCTGTTTGTGTCGCTTGTTCTGTCGCTTGAATAGTTAGTATTCTCCAGTAAATAATAAAAAATCAGCTGTAAGTCAAAGGAAAAGTTGCCAGCTGATAAGACTCGGTAGGTGATAAATGCTGATACATTACACATTTCAAGTAACCAGCTGACTAACTTTTCACTGAGATATAGCAAGCTGATGTTAATTTTCATTCACCGTAACATAAACTATGACCAAATAAATTTTTAGTTCAGAGGAAATCATTAAAAATACATATATATTTTCTTCTCATATTCGAGCAGCCAGCTTTCATATAATTCGCCATGTTACTGTCAGGTGACTTTATTTTCCCTTCAAGATATTAGATAAACTGTTATTAAAGAAATTTTAGGACGGGAGGAAATTATTAAAAAAAACTTTTTTTCTTCATGTGTGGGAAGCTGCCACTGCCTACTCCACTTCATAACACAACTTCCTATTGCCTTTTACAAATTTTCACTTGGGAGGAAATTGGTCTTGAAAATCTGTCACTGGCTCCTCGACTATTATATTGGAATCAAATACAGTAATATATAGTTACAATAACAGCGTAAATAACATCATACTTTCAAACATTTTGTTTTTGTATGAACCCGTCAGTGTGGTTTTCTATACAATATCAGTTAACTTGTAGGAAATGCATTTAGTTTAGCATTAAGTATGCCAATTGTATAAAAGTATACAATGAAGTTATAATAAATAAAATAAACCAAATACTAAGTCATACCCTCGTTTGCAAGTTTCTCCCATAGCTGCTCTTACTAGCCAGTGGCTGTTATGATCGTCAGAAACATCCACCGCAGTAACCGATTGTTGTCCTGAGCCAGACCCATACTTTACATCGTGTGAATGAAGCCGCAACTTCAAATCTGTATTCATTAACTTCAAAATAGTGCCGCATGTAACGAATTCTGCTCTAGAACCTGTTAAATTGATAAAAGATATCTTAGAACTGTGTACAATTTGGGTATTTCATTGAATATTTCAGATTTCCACCCCTAATATTAAAAGGCCACGTAATTGTTATGATGGCAAGAGATAAAGCCAGAGCTTTATGATGAGTGTAATTATTTTAGCAATATCTAAAATAGAAAGATTTGCACCTTCACACACTCGAGTAAACCACACATTTAATATGCATAATACAGTAATTAAATGTAAATAATTGCTGAAAAACTTGGAAAAAGCCATTTTCTTGACAACGAAATTCAAAGAATAAATGACTTAGGCGTGTGAGTGACGGTTCAGTATTTTGTTGACTTTTGCTACCAGTTCTGAAATTATACTTATTATAAGTTTTTCTTTTTTTTTTAGTTTTTTGGTTTAAGCATTTTATAAGAAGTATTTGATACACAATAAAAATGTAAGATTGTGTTTTACGCAACTGAAAAATATAAAAAAATATATATTATCCATGTGAATTACATTGCCAGGTGGATATCACTTGTTAGTGAAATATGTAGGGCCATGAAGCGAAGAATTATTATACATACATAGAATAGGGGAGCCATGGCTGGCCTGTAAGTGCTAGTGTCTAACAAACGATAAAAGAGGCTTTGTCTAATCACGCATACAAAAAAGAGAAACAGATAGGTAGTCTCATTTGCTTTCTTTTTATTTCGATAGACACAATTTAGGCTGGCTTTCTACACCATGTATAATATCTCTATGACTTTAAGAGGCACGCATTATAAAAAAAATCAGTAAAATATTTACGTACGAAAACAAAACAACATACTTTATTTCTAGTAAATAAGTTTTGCCCTGTCCATAATATACAATAATCATGATTTAATTTTCACTTCAACATTTTTGGGAACATCTCTCATAATTTCATATTATATTAACCCATTTATCTACTATATTAGTTAGACTACTTCTGTCTATCTGTAAAAGATCAGGGATCACATAAGATTATTATGATTACATTCATTTTGATTGTAGCAAATGCAAAATTAATAAAAAAAATAATTACATATTATATGTAATTACACAAAAATAGCTTCTGGTGTATAAGGGTTTCCTACATCCTTTATTGCTGCTCATATCGGTGTGACTAGATATGAGAATGGTGATTTTTTTAAAGTAAGAACCATAACTAAATTCAAACCTTCAAAAACATCCATATACTAAAATAATAAAATATATTAACTACTAAATATAATATTAAATACTAATATACTTATTACTACGTACACTCCACACCACTATCCACACTCCATACCTAACCGAATTTGGAAAGAACCTACTAATACCGCCTTTGAAATACGTTCTAGAAATGAACAGATGCTAGTTCTAAAATGGCCAAGGTCTTTAAGTAGGTTATAGAGAGATTTTGCTGTTATACCTCTCGCTCCCACTTCTACCGCGTACAACCTAACTATAAATTTATTCCTGGACAGTTCTTTGGTCAATTCGTAATACTTATTAAGCTTGCCAAGAAAACAGAAAGCTCCACGAGTATCACGCGCCTTAGATGTTTAGAATACAGTACACATAATAAGTCTGGTCCGGATGACGAAACACCAACATCCCCAAGAATTTTGTAATGCTTTTTATACGTGTCCATCATGAGAGTCCAATCAGGAGCCGCGCCTAAAATTGAATAAGGCTTCGGTTTGGATTTTGTGGAGAAGCCTTCTTTTACGAATTCTACAGATCGTTTGGTGGTTGTTATACCTAACCGCTTCCCGTATGATTTCTAATACCTTATCGTGGCGACGTGAGTATTGACCTCTATCTAAAAGTACCCTACACCCTTCCCTATCCCTACTTATGTTTCGCAGTTCCTACTGCCTCCCCACAATTTTTGCAAGATTTTTGGGCGGCTTTGCCCCATCTTACTAAATTACTTTGTTCTGGGAGCGTCATTTCGAATGCATTAAGATAAAAATTTGTCAATGCTGGGGACCAATCATAAAGCAAGGTGCGCCACTTCAAGGCTAGTGGAATGCAAAAGTCTCCTATGGCTGCCCATTCGTTTTAATTTCTAAGCTCATCGCGTCCAGTTGGTAGGTATAGTTTTCGTCTTGTCGCATAAAATATTTTGTTATGTCTATGTCTTGAACTTTGTTACTTGATCCTAGCCCTACTTTATTCGTTTGAGCACCTATTATAATTTTTTTATTGAATTGAAGTCGTGACTCGAGCTCTGAGTCAACTTTATCTTTTTGGGGGGAGAAGTTACAGTATTATCTTTAGATCTTCCGATGATTTGTCTTTTGGTAACTCTTAGATGTTTATAGAGCTGCGATGGTTTCTTTAATTTTAATCCAAATTGTTTCGGTCTCTAAATAAGGTTGAAGAGTCCGCTGAGTGCGCTAACCTGAGCCATAAATTCAATACGACCATAGAGATAAAGATCACTATCGATATCGCGGATAAGTTTATACAATGTCACATCACTCGAAAAAATCTGTTGTCTACCGCAGTGTACGATTTAAAAATATGAAGCTCCTTCTATGCTATAGTTATTATTCTGAGGTTTTATCAATATCATAAACGAGGAAACGCCAATTTAGACGTGATGTTAAAAAAATATCGTATATCCTAGCGTTTTTAACGTTTATTGGCTGGGTGTCTACCTTTTTGAAATCATTTACAAAGCTATCGACATCCAATGATGAAGTAAGTATCTATAGTAAATCGATTTTTTTACCTAAAAAATTAAACGGAGCTGTTTCCGCAACCGTACTAACGCACTGACCGCTTATTATAAGACTCGAATCGTGAGAGGTATATTTGGTATTCCGTTTACCCAGACCTAGACTAAAGCAATTACTTGGTTTTGTCCTCAATCCACCCGTCCATATAGTCTGCAAACCGAAAATGAGAAATATACTCTCAAAATAATTTGAGAAATATAACCAGGTCGAATCAATTACGTAGTTCCAAATGGCACTGTTCAGACGCACAGTGTATTTCGGGTGGCGTAGGTCTACCCCTGATTAAAAAAGGGAATTAAAAAGGATTGAAAAAGCACACTTTATGTATACTATTGATACTCTTACATACTTTTAACTCTCCAGAGAATTAAGATCAAACTTGAAACGAATTAACTAATTCTTTTTGATTCTCCTTCACGTTCCAAAAAAAATATATCATTTTAGGATTGAAAAGGCTCAATATTAAAAAGATTAAAAAAAATTAAAAAGATTCAATATTTGTAATCTTAACTTATCCTTTTTAGTTCCAAAATAATGTGACAATTTGTTCTCGCGGATAATTCAAAAGAATATTCTTTATTCTTTTAAAAAAATTTAATAAAAATAAAAAAAAAAAAAAAACTTGTGTGGTTTTATGAAACCACCGTAAAAGTGAAACTTTTTTTCACATTATAGACATTTAACTAAAAATTTTCGGAATAATATTCCATTAAGGGTATAAAAATTGCTTCATCAATCTTAATTTTATACTTATAAAATGGGAATGATAATGGGAAATGATAAAAGTAGACTAGGTCTCCAACTAATATTTTTATTAAACTCTGTGTCTTAGAGTACGACATACATAATACTTAACAATTATTTAGATGATATACACATATTAAAACACTGAAAACAATATTTTATAATCGTTGAGTCATTTTGATCCGTTTTTCAATTATTTTCAATCATTCTATTATCAATTCCATCTTCATCATGAATTTCACAGTTTATAAATGTAACCAATATTTTATGGTAACTAAAATACGTGAACAGTGACTTACATTCGATTTTTTCAATGTATCTAGTAAAAACCGCATCGATACGAGCGCCTTTCACTTTATCCTACTCCGCAGCCGACCGTCACGCGACATGCAACACACAGACGAAAAAGTTTGAGACGATGTAATAAAAGTTTTACTTTAAAAATAAATAAAAATCAGTTTATTTCATATCATGATTGCATACAATAGTTGTCGTGGAGTCATCATTTAAGCATAAAATGCCTGTAGTTGAAGACTCCGATCTTCCCTTATATTAAGGTAACTTTACATAATATGAAATTAAAAGTAATGGACTATAAAGATAAACAAAAATATAAAAAGACTACCAAAGTGTGTGTGTGTGTGTGTGTGTGTGTGTGTGTGGGCGCGCATGCTTGTGTACAATATGAAAACTGAAATCAAAGAGTACAAACAATATGAAACTATGATAAGCTTTGCAAAAGAGATTCTGTTTCTGAATAATTTAAGGTTAATAACCATGACCTAACCATTTTTTTAGTGTCGTTATATTTTGTATCATAAAAATGCAATTTGTTATTTATTTTATTATACAACTCTACTGACCGTTTTTTATATTGTTTGCTGGCAAATTTTGTTTTTGTTTTTGGAGAGTATAGCTTAGGACAATTATTTCTTTTCCTCTGTAGTTTGGGATCGTATGGTAAAACTTTATGCGCTTTGAGAATAATATGAAATATATATAGTTTCCTTACTGTCATTAGCTGACACAGTTCATAGAGCTTTTCCGTGGAAAATGTTATTTTTTTAAAGTACATTACCTTAAGAATCGATCTTTGAACGCGTTCTAGTTCTATAAGCTTAGATTTACCAGCTCCACCCCATATTGTTATGCAATATATTAGGACAGACTGTACCAAAGAAATATAAATTTCATTTAAAATAATCCTTTTACCATTCCTGTTTTTGTTCGCTATTATATTTCCTGGTAGAACATGTCTCAACTCTTTGAATACCCATATGAGCTTACGTACTCTACTCATGACTTGTTCTAGTTGCGGGTACCAAGTCATTCGTTGGTCAACTACAACTCCCAGATATTTAATTTGAGTAACTTGTTTTATAGTAGGACAGTTACAAGATGCTCTATCTGAGGTGTCATCACAGGTGTGTATGCAGAGAAGGAAATCGGGTTGCGATTTGTTATATATATTAAAACAAATGAAGTTAGTTTTCTTAGTATTTAGTGTCAGCAGATTTTCCTCTAACCACGTTGCAATAATAGCCAGCCCTTTTTCTGCACTTTCCTTTGCGTCGTCCCAAGCTTTCCCAGTAAATACAATAGCGGTGTCATCTGCGTAGGAAACTAGTTTTGCATTCTTTAAGTTCAGGTTGCAGAGATCATTTATATAAATCAAAAATAGCGTAGGCCCTAGTACGCTTCCTTGAGGGAAATTTAAATTCTATTAAAAAAAAAACTATTTTTTTAAATACTAAAATAATGTAGCAATTTCTGTTCTCGCGCAGAATTTAAAAAAAGTTTAATGTTTTGTAATTCTCATTTCCTCGGAGAATTCGGAAGAATAAAGGAGAATTGAAATTTTCTTTCTAGTAGAATACTCCTTAATTTTCCACGCTCGGACGCCATACCAATGCTCAGAGTTAATGCCAGGTCAGAGACAACAAATAAATTTTGTATGTGAAATTGAAAATTTTAAGAACTATTAATTTTTAAAACTTAGAACAAATGTTGTTGGGATTGACAGGCTGCCTGCAAGAGGTGGTCAACTAATTACAAATAACCTTGTATAATAAAGTTCCACAAGATATCTTAAATCTTCCTTTTCTTAGCTTTAAATCTAAAATTAAAACTATATTATTAAACAAATCTTATTATAACATTCAAGAATATTTGGTTGACCGAAATGTGTGGAATTTGGATCATTGACTCATCTGCACGGTAGATGTTATAATATTTAAGTCAAAATATATAAGTTAAATTTCATTTTCAAAAAAAGAGCAACAGAGTTGAGTTGAGTTTCTGGTCAGCTCTTCTCAGCAGAACGGCATTTCGAGCTTGTGGTAGCTTACTCACAGACTGACTATACTGTCTACTCAAATGGGACACCACGGGATCGCTTTCGCACTCATCGCGATGCCCCGACGTGATCCATGGAGAGGGCACCCCGCAACGAGGAGTACCCATCCCTTTTTGGCAGGCTTAAAAGAACCTCGTACTTGGCCTCTGACAACCCTAGTATGCTCCAGCTATTTCGACTTAACTCTACTTCTACTTAGAAGAGGTGATGGTCCGTAGCCTGCGTCAATCATACGTTACCAGGGTGTTATTGCCAATTTGTTTTGTTTGTTCTTCGCACCCTTCGCTCCGTTATTAAACGTCTTCGAATTATGTAACGATGTCACGTTTTATGCTGATTGAAGAATTATTTAACAATCATGAGAGAACTGATAAAATACTGCGCTCCTTACCAATACTTTTAAAGAACTTTGATGATTATAATCCTCTTGTAAAAGTCCGTGCAAAATATCGTAAAGAAATATGAAAATAGGTTGTATATTAATTATTAACATCGCACAAGACGTCGCGGGAATGACATAGAGATATGTATTGTGAATGACAACTTAGCTTTAAAACGTTACATTTGTTAACACGTAACTAACGATTGAATAGGCTTATTTGTACTGTTGTAAAAGTACTGTGAATTTTTATAAGGATTAAAAAGTGAAGATAGAATAGAAAAACAAGGAATGATTTATTAAACCAAGTTAAATAAGGCTGTATGGTCTTTGATCTTTGCCTGATCCAATAAATGGCACACACAACTGACAAAACTCATTTTAATTGTTTACAATTGACATTTAAAATTTGATATTGGAAATTGCAATTTGTGAGACCGCAAGTTAATTCGTGTTTCACAATAAAACTTTGTCTACTTTCGAAATTTATTTTTTCTTCTGGCTGCAATTCCTGTGGATTATCCTATAGATTGATTCAGGTCAGGAATCACTATAAATAGTGCAACAAAAGTGCAAATTTATTCAATAAGAAAATAATCAAAATTGAATAAAACTTTTTGTTTATATAAGTTACATAGGATAATGGAAAATTGTGACAGCTCTCCTACCTGCAACAAAGGTAACATAATATGACATACATATATGATAATATGACATATGTAACATGCATGTAAAATGCAGTAACTATTCACTGAACAGTTCTCAAATATTACATTTTTGCAGTGTCTTACGACCCTGGATGGAATGATCCCCCTACTTTTGCATACAATGCCAGACAATCGACGCCAAGTAAACCTAGAAATGTCTTAAACAAAAGGGTTGCTTTTCCGTTGTCTGGGGCTGTCACCAACTCCATACAACCACCACCAGTAAATTTACCACCATCTACCACCTCGCATTCAAATTTCTCAATGCCAAATTTAATACCTAAGGATAATAATGATGACAATATTGACTTGGACAGTGATAGTACCCTTAGAGAGGTGAAAGAAATATTATTAAATTTCTTAGAATCAAGCAGTGAACTGGGACCTAAAGCTGACAGCATTAAAAAGAGAATAGCCCTAATGGAAGAAATGTGGAAGAATGGTAAACTAAATAAACAAGTTCAATTAAATATGAAAAACTTAGCATATGGTGAGTTTTCATACATATTTTTTCTAAACTCTGCAGTAGCTGTACTATTTAATAACTTCTAAAAGATAGTTGACAGGTCTTTACATAAATATAATTTAAAAACAGTTGATTCATTTAATGAAAAACAACTATTTGATAAGATATCAATGATAACCTCCTTATTTATCCCTTTCCTTATTAAATAACTCTAAAAGTGTGTATGTTTGTGCATGAAACACAATTTAGAAAAATATATATTCTATCATGGTTTATTACTTTTATCAAATTCTTTATATTTCTATGGTACTATATAAGAATTTTGATTGATATATTTCTTCCAGCCCTACGAGATGACACTCCCGCCGAAGCTGATGACATTCACAAAACTCTCATGGTGGACAATGTGTCTGCAGTGTGTAGTTGGATGCCAGGAGTTAAACAACTTATTTACCACTGCATTGCTCGCTCAGAGTTACTAGCAATTGATAAAGAATAAATATTTAAGAATAAAGATTATTATAAGAAATTTTGATTTTGTATTGTATTTCATAATTTTTATATGTGGTAATTTAACCATTGCTAGAGAAACACAATATCCATACTATTGTATATTTTGTTTTTATTTAAATCAACAGCAAAACAATTTCTAGATTTTTTTTTATAAATTGTAATAATATAATAAGGCTTTAATAATGATGAAAAGATATATTAATATGCTTAAAGATATGTTTCAAATTTAATAGGTCTAGTCATAAGAGTGATTTATTGAAAACAATATAAAATCTATACTAGGAGTAAACATTTCTTTATTACTTTTGTTATTTTCTATAACATTTTATTGATTACATTTTATGTCTACATTACTTAGTTACTATCGATACTCATAATTCATGTTTATCAAACAATCATTTTGCAAAACATGTAATTATACAATGTATTAAAATGTAAATAAATCAATTACACAATTTACATTTAGTTTAAGATTCAAATGTTCAACATCTTATAAGTAAAACTTCACCACCACCAATGTTTTGATACACTGGGCACTTTTTAAAAGACCAAAAAGGTTTAGCAAAACAATAAAATTTAATTTTAAACCAATAACAATTTAGATTCATAGTGAGCCCTTCTCTTGTGATCTTTCAAGAGCTTTACGCTGCAAGCGTTGTAATATTATGTCCTATATGCCTCGTTTGATGGGTTTTGGTGCGACAGTGACTCGTACGGGGCGACACAGTTCTACCAAGGGTGCGGCTTCACGACTACCGCCATCTTCCACTGCCAGACATACTGATATGTCCACTCCACAAGGCTCCGTCCACACTCCATGAGATATTAGTACTTTGGTTAACAGACGCACGTTTTGGGTGCCATCGTCATCTGAAACAGAAGTAAATTGAATTGTTGATGTTAACTATTATTTGCTAGAATTTTTACATTACATAGGTTTTTATTGTAGTCAAATCTTTGATTCGAGCAGTAGTTATAAGTTAGAAATGACTAAAATTTTTTAATTTATTTTTTATCTAATTAACAATACATAGTAGTATCAGAAGTATACATACTAGTGTTAGTGTGATCCAAGGGTCGCAGATGGTCCCTGGGCGGCACTAGTGCGTGCACCCTGGTGTCGGGGTAGGCGACGCGCACGCGCAGCGCCGCGGGGTCACTGACCCGCACCACCTCCGCCTCCAGCGCCACTCCCGTGATCAGACCGGCGCAGAATCGCAGTACTGTGTCGTTGTCTGTGGCCGGCTCTATTATACTCGCCGAGCACATGCGGATCTGTGGATTATTTTTCTAATTAATGGTTCGGTCCAGTCTTTCGATCGTACGAGTATGTGGTAAATATGGGATACATTTAATTTCAGTTGTTTTTTTTTATTGAGGCGCATAGCTTTCAATGTACCACTATCATATGACTCGTTTGTGTCATAAATAACGGATTCTGTAATTGAGGACACTTTATTCAACATTTGTATCTCCATGAACTCCTTGCAATTTGGTATTATTATTACTAATGTAGGTAGACATATATTACAATAAATGTAATTTTACTCTCAAAGAATATGTATATATCATTTTTGAAGATCTTTTAATTCCTTCGAATTTATTTATATCATGATTATTTATTTTAGCTTATAAATTTCAATAAAAAAAGTCATTCTATCTAAATAAATAGTATTAGTTCATAAAGCTAATGTACCTTAAGGTTAGGTTTGGGTATGACTGGCAGCGGTGCGGACAGCAGCTGCGGCTGCAGCGCTCGTGCCAGCGACGCCGGCTTGTGCTCGCTCGCTGACAGCTGCTGGAACACCGCTATCGTGAACGGGTCGGGCTCTACACCTGGATTAACGTATTGTAGTGTTAGACATTAGTTGTAGTTAATATACAGATTCATTTTTCCGGTGTCGTAAAGTTTTTACCCTATCCTTAGGTATTCAATATGATTTTAAATTTGATTATTGATTGTTTGTTGTTTGGCTTGAAAGTTTGGACTTCTTACCTGGTTGACGTTTCCAAGAGTGCCTCATTACAGGTAAAAGATCCTCTATTTTTTAATATAGATACTTCTCAAGCACAACAAATACAGCTTTTTATCGTTTTTAGAGAAAGACAAAAACGCCTTGCTTGAGCCTGATATTATTTGTTTATTTATTAAGTTGTGAGTATATTTAACATTTTATAGTTTTCAGAATGGGGTTGCTAAAACGGTACTGTGCCCCGGGCGTGTTAAGCTCGCTACGAAACTGTTATATAGATATTTGCTCAAATTTGAATTTCAACTGTATAAAATGAAAATGTTTTTTACCAGAGGAGGCTAATAATCTGTCGAGCACCTCCGCGTGGTGCGTCAAGGCGGCGGCCGCAGTGAGCGCGGCGGCGCCCGCTCCGCTCGTGGGTCCGCTCGCGCTCTCCACGGCCGCTATCAGTCGCGCCGCGCACACTCGGAGCGCCAACTGATACACACACGCGTTCTCTTGTTCCGTAACACCACTGAATTGATGCTGAAGCCTGGGAATATATAAATCTTCTTAATATTTTTTTTTATAATTTCTACCAACATCTATAATATAATTGAAGAACTTGTATTTTACATCTAAACAGTCTAGAACTCGTTCCAAAAAGGTTTTTGAAGAGCAATAAAGAGGTGCCAGGTCGGTATAACTGTGAGACTACACCTGACGACTAGAAAGTGATAATATACGAATTAGTCATTAAAAGCTAGTATAAAAGTTACTGTATTCCATGCATTTTGAGTATTGTAGTAGTTCTTTTATTTATTGAGTATTGTAGTATTTCTTTTATTTATTGAGTATTGTAGTTTCGAACGCATATAGATTTTGGACCTATTAAGTGTAATGGAATTGTATATGGTGAAATATTGTCTTTTGAACGCAAAATGTACCTACCTTCTTCATTATACAATATAACGAAAGCTCAAAAACTGTAAGCTAAAAGTCAATAATGTAATGAGCATTTTTTTTTTGTTTTAAGGTTTATCTGCGATCAGTCTCGAACTATAAGCAGATTCGTTGTAGTTGTACATTCTCATTTTATGGGATCACCCCAGTGGGAGTCTCCATTCTTTCATCACCATCTAGTATCCAAAGTCGGAATATCGTGGCGCTTAAGGCGTTTGCAATAATCAATGTTCATTAGTTTGTTAGCAAGGTCGTTTGGGTGGTTCCTGAGTCGCCCTTTGTAGTTGGTAGTAGAGGACTTTATCTCTTCCTTAACGGTTTTAACTTTCAGAGCCTCATGTATTTCAGTATTGGTAACAAACCACGGAACATCTGCTATTGTACGTAGTATGCAATTTTGCATTCTCTGGATGATAGATATGCTGGAGTCGCAGGCGCTTCCCCATAGTTGGATTCCATACATCCATACAGGCTTGAGGATCATTTTATAGATTAATAATTTGATGTCTATCGTTAGTTTCGAGTTACGTGAGATGAGCCAATTCATGTTCCTGAATCGTATGTTTATTTCATCACGCTTCTTTTTTATATGCTTCTTCCACGTCAATCTTCGATCGAGGTGTAGACCAAGATATTTAACTGAGTCGTTTTGTGGAAGGATATTATTACCCAGTGTTACTGGAGGACAGTTTCCTTTTCTCAATGTGTAAGTGACATGTGTTGACTTAGATACACTTGCCATCATACGCCATTTTTTAAGCCAATCATCCATCCGAGTGAGACTTATCTGGACCGCATTCGACGCTATCTGTGGATCTGGGCTAGCCAATAGAGCTGTGTCATCTGCGAATGTGGCCGTTATGACTTGTGGTACATCAGGAAGGTCTGCAGTGAATAGGCTATACAGCACAGGCCCAAGGACGGAGCCTTGGGGTACTCCAGCCTTTATCTTATATATTGCAGATGTGAACCCATCCTCCCGTACCTGGAATAAGCGATTTAGTAGGTAGGATTCCATGAGGATATAGTAACTGTGGGGCAAGGATGATTTAATCTTTGAAAGCAGACCCTTGTGCCAGACTCTGTCAAAAGCCTGTTGTATGTCAAGGAACACGGCAGAGCAGTATTCTTTTGCTTCAAGGGATTTTCGTATTTGATCACATACTCGATGTACTTGTTCCACTGTAGAGTGTTTTTGTCGGAAGCCGAATTGGTGTTTCGGAATTATTTCATTTGTGGTTAGCATTGAAGAGATTCTGCACAATAGAATTCTTTCAAACACTTTAGATAGAACGGGCAGTAGACTTATGGGCCTATAGGATGTGACGTCATTGGCTGGTTTTCCTGGTTTGTGTATCATGGTGATAATTGAAACCTTCCATAAGCTGGGAAAATGTTGGACTCTGAATATGCCATTGAAGAGTGTAGTTATAAACACCAGGGCTTTTCTAGGAATGTAATGAGCATGCAAATGTTTCTATTGCTGGCTAAGGCCGTTCATTCATGTTGACGTACACAAGTGATCACTGACTATGATTCTAAGTGGAAAAGATATAAATAAATAAATAAATATTAAATATATTCCTAGTATTTATAATGTATATTTATATGTATTTGTATCGTAGTCTAACATCGTTAACACAAGCACATAATTTGCTTGTTTAGGTGTTAGATCAATTTCTCTAGTTTGTCCAGTGATAAATTTATATAAATATAGAATGAAAAATAAACCGATACGGGCAGGGATTGGAACCCGCGACTACTGGGAAACCGTCCCGTCGCTCTACTAACTAAGCTACCGTATCGCTGTCCGCCTCGGTGAATTAAGCATTCTATATGTGATCGTCTTTATCGGGACGGTGGTGACATCTATTAGGTTTCTTGCGAAAATCTAACCGATGTTTCTAACTTAGCAGTATAGATAAACAATGAAAAGATGCCACTACCGAAATTAACATGGTTATACATGCTTATAGATATTTTCAAACATTGTCCAGTGATATTATTATTATTAATGTATATTAGCCAACCTTATGGTTTTCAGGAGATTAATAGGTATGTAAAAATATATCTAATATAACAGTAACCGCAGACAGTCCGTAGTGAGCTGCATGAGCGCATGCGCGGGCGGGCCGGCGGGCGGCTGCAGCGCCGCGTGCAGGGACACCACGCAGCGAGCGAACAGGGACGTGAAGTTGGCGGCCCCCGACACCAGCGGCTCCATCTCCGACAACCTACAGGAGACAGTTTCATTTTCAATGAGGCTTTAAACTTTTTTTTATTTTATTTAGTTTTTATTGTAATATTATAAGTGGCCGGTATTCATTATATATATATATATAGTTAGATTTTATTGTTATCAGCCAGTATTATTAATATAATTAATTAGAAACTACCAACTTATTAAGCTGTTCCTCAGCAGACTGCAGCATCTTGAGTCTAACATTGTCTGAGAGTGTGACGTTGTCGATGTGCTGCAGCACGCAGTCGAAGAACCGCCTCACCGCGCTGTCGTCCACCTCCAGCTCACTCTTCTCACTTCTGGATTGTTGATTATCACCTGGAAGTATCATTAACTCATTTATTCATTAATTTATATTACAAGTCAAATACTGTTTGTAATTTTTAATAGAAATATATGTATATTATGTCACAATTTCATATACATTTTTTTTTAGGTTTAATAGATTATCTTATAGAAATTAATATTTTTAAATAGAATAATAATGAATATTATAATAATAATATTGTCATATTCTCAAGATCCTGAGAAATGTAGATTTAATTCAGAAATTCTTGTTTTAAAATAGTCATAGTTTTATTTTGTTTTATTATAAATTAGTAAAATATTAATAATGATTTTATTTTGTTTATTTTAATTATCATCTAGAATCATTACTTAATCTAAGTACATGGTTTATTATTTAAAATACATAAAAATCCAATGGTATTAATAATAAAATTCTCACCAATCGGCAAGTGCGGTACCAAGTGCGGCATGGTGTCTCGTAGGTAGGTGTAATGTTTGACTGTGTGTTCCTCAAACAGCGGCAACATAGTAGTGCAGTGTTGGGCCGCGTTCAGCACCAGGATTAACACACACATGTCTGAGACGGGTTAAGGACTAAACACGTTGAAAATATAATTAATGCAAAAATATTTATAATACTACAATTAATGACGTTTAGCATTAAAGAAACAGAAAAAGAAATAACGAATTTTTCGAGAAGTTCAAAATAATTTATTACATATTGCAAGAAACCTCATCTTATTTTTTAATTTTGTCAACAATATATAGCTCTGCAAAGTTTGGACCCATAATTGTTAAACAGTTGAAAAAGGATACAGGCTGGGTCATCGACGTCCGGCTCCGGCATGTCGAAGAAGGGATGTACGGCCAGCAGCCGCGGCACCAGCGGCAGCACCAGCCCCGCGTGAGACCCGCCCAGCTGCTGCACGCAACGGAACGTCGAGCGCTTGTCCTGACACACACATACACGTATGCATATACAAAACACACCTAACAAAAATACAATAAATAATACAAACACACAAATACATATACGAGATATTAGTGTGTGTGAAATTATTTTTACACTACAGAATTGAATGATGTGCATTTCCATAAGTTTTCAATCACTAGTGAAATAATAATTTTAAATTACCTGTGGATAACGTTTGAGATTTTCCAATATTTTGTCAATACACATTTCCAGGCAAGTCTTCGAAGCCACGCTACACGATCCCAGCATTCTGTGTAAGCCTTCCCTAACATCCATGGAATAATCCTAAAAAATATTTATTTTTTTATAAAAACCCTCAAAAAAAAAATTTTAAAATAATGAAAAAATACAAGCCTCCAGAGCACCCAATATAATTTCCAACTGGTCCTCTCTTAGTACAATATGATGAGAGATGCGTGTGAGGCTGTCGATAGCTCGTAGACGGACATCTTCTATTTCATCATTAAACATGTCGACAAGAAAATCAAGTGACGTGGTCGCGAATATAGGATTCACTAGTGACAACTGACACACGGCCTCCACAGCAGCCGTCCGGACCTCTGCAAGGAGATTGTATTTTGAAATAATTGCACACATATACATGCACATTGACACACACATACGCACCCATAAGCTCATCCTCCAGTCCGTGCACGAAGGCCCCGGCTGCGCCCCCTGGCAGCAGCTGCACAGCGCTTTGCTCCAGCAGCTGACCTGGCGCGTCGTCTGCCCAGCGCCTCCCGCTCGCCCACGCACCGGAGCGAACTAGCTCCGCCCCGCGCTCGTGAAGAGTACGCTTTTTCTGTATATTTAAGCTTCAAATTAATATCCTTATTTTTTATCCTTAGCCCCTTATTACTAATAGTGGTAATTTGTAAATACTAAATAATAATAAAACTGTGTTAAGGTTAAAAAAAAAGTATTGTCATACTAAGATTATCATCACAATGTCCTTTTGTACTTCGATAATAGATTCAATAATACAAACCTTCATATTACTCATGAGTTGTTTGTCGAGAGTTTGCAACAAAAAGCGATCAGACACAGCCCTGGTTGTGCCCAGCAGTGAACAAGACAGCGCCCGCACTTGCATACATAAATCATTGACCGCTGAACAAATACGAATGAATGCGTCATCTACAAGACGAATTGTTGTTTCACCGTCTTGTAATGTAACTGAACTGCAAGTAGAAATTGATTGATTGCTCCCATGAGAATCCATTTACTTACTGGTTTAGAGCAATGTTGTTATTCTATGGCCTATAAATTAAAATTCGATGATTATCAATTCATTTGCGTTATTTATTTATCTACTATTACAATACAGATTATGAGATTAGCTCTAATTTTTTTTATAATAATATTTTTTTGCTCTGCATGTAGGTTTATAAAATAGATATTATGCAATTAGGTATAAAAACATAAACTTTTTCAAGTTGTAGCAACAAATAACTTAAAATTAAAACTTATCCATTAGGAACTTGGTAACAGAATTGCATATAATCAGTCAGTTCGGTACATAAATTTAGAAATTAAATATTTAGAATAAAGATAATTATTCAAATAAATCTATATGATAATGTTGGTTTATATATAAATAAATGTTCCTCCTATATATCACACCCTTATATTTATTTCCTTACATAGAATGTAATCAAGAAAATAACTTAAATTTTATTAAAAGCTGTTCAGCAGTTTAAGTGTTAAGAGGTTAGAAACAGTATAATTTGCTTTGCATTAATTTAATAGTAAAGAATATTTTCTTTTTTTAAAGTACATTTATAAACTTACTTTTCAGGATACTTGTTGCCCAGCAACCATACAAGTTTTAGAGCCACTTCCCTCACAATCTCGTAGTCATCTGAAAGTGCTGCACATACAGGCTCATAAAGGTTTGCACTTAATGTTTGACCCCGTGCATGCAATGTTAGGAGTGACTGAAAAGCTTCACAGCGAACTCTTGCGTCCTAAAATTGTTTCGAATAAAAAAACCCTAAATAATTATGCTTATCAAATAATACTCTATCTAATGAAACACATATTTTATAAAGTACGCACATATTTTAAAGACAGGTTATACTTAGTATAATGCTTTTATTTGAAAAACTTAACTTACTTCAGCATTGCTGTAATCCCCAAGTAATTTTACAATAGTGTCAGCCTCTGCTGTCATTTCTGTTGTCCTATCTGACTCTGGATATATTGGATACAATTCACTGATCAACTGCAGACATCGGCACTTTACCTGGTGACTGGTATCTTTGAGATTGTCTCTTGCAACAGTAACTAACCTCATCATTAAAATCTTATCATCATTAAGTTTGTTGCCAAGTTTAAGGAGTGTTGCTATACCTTGCGCTATTACCTGAAAATATTAATTATAAATCAATTTTATATAGATTGAAATCATTATAATTAAGTATTAAGTGGATAAAATCATAATAACACCTTGTGTGAGGTTTCATTTTTAATCAAATGTATGGTTTCATCAATCAAGTTATTCAAATTTGCACCAGGACATTCTAGTCCTATATCACAGAACAACCATAATATTTTAACTCTGACGACAGACTCCTCCTCAGACTGGAAGTGTTCTGATAGCTTTTTAATAGCTTCCTCAACATCTGATTCTTGAAACTGTAGACAGTCTGAGATGCGTAAAAGTAACTGCAGAGCCTCATCACTTGATTTACATTTCTCTAATAGCCCTACGAAAGCCGCAGCTGAACTACCTATCAGTGGCTTTTTGGCTAAATGTAACTTCTTGGATGAAGGGCTATCCTGCAATGATAATGGATATGCAAATAAAGTAATCTCGTCCAATTTGTAAAAGAATTTTTAAAGTGAATATGAAAGAGGATAGTACCTGAAACGATTTATTGTATTCCGCTAAAGCTCTTTTTTTTAGAACAGCTGCCATCTCCTATTTTAGGTACTTAAAATAATAAGATGGTAATTTTATACTATTTATTTTTTATAAATGTTTACAACCACAACTCAAATTTCAAAATGTCAAATGTGTTTTGTTATGGCTTCGTTCATAATTATGTATATTTAGGATTAGGAGAACATACATATACCAGGTTGCCCACAAAAAGTGTAATATTTTAAATTAAATTATTAAAAAAATATTTTCGGTAAAAATTGTACCCATGTAAATAAAATATCGTCCACATCACCGCAATATATATTAAGAGTCATGGCAATATATATAATTCAAAATGATTACCAATACTTAATGTTTTTTTTTGGAAATATAACGTTATGTATATCATAGATGTATCATGTATAGACTCCTAATCCTAAATATACGTAAAAAAAACATTTTTACTGCACACGCGATGGGTGCACGAATTTGCAGCGGGATCTTAGGCTATTAGCCACAGTAAATTTTTATGTTTATAAAAATTTACAGTTTCTGAAATTTGTGGCAATGATTGGAGAAGAAGATGACTAGAAAGAATTACAACTAGAAGCTACAAGAAAAATAGATAAAAGACGTAATAATTAGTAATTTTCTGATAGAAGTTAGTAAATATCTGAATAAAATTTCATTTGAAAAAATTCAATGGAAAGTCACTGAATAATGAAGGGTGCCTCTAAATTTTTGCTATGATTCAAGACATTATTGCTAAAGTTGTTGACAATTTCTGATACAATTTCTAATTTCTAATACAAAACTGATTTATTTTTGTTAAATGTAATAATATTAATAACAACTAATAAGATGCAATATATCTACATAGGATTTCTAATATTGTTATACGGAATTAATTTATATTAAAAATTATAATTGATTAAATAGTATTTTAGTTTTTGTTCCACCTTCAAATTGGTATATTATTATTTTCTATATTTCTACGTCATAGTATTTCTATAGATTTTATTGTAACATAATATGTCTAAGTAATAATATTTTCACACGGACTTTTAGTATACGGTAATATGAGTATAAAACAACAAACCAAGTAAACAACGGGACCGATTCGATTCGGAAACCCTCTAAGGTCCCTTAAAATGTTTACCAATTTTTTTTATAAACAATAAAAAAATTACTAATTATGGATTTTTTCGAGATTATTGACCAATCTATATGTTGACTTATACAAAGAGCTAACATCACATCGTATTTCATAATGATCCGTTGAATAGTTTTGTCGTATTGGTACTAATTCCCGAAGCGGTTTTTGTCTCTCCCGTCAAAATAAATGAATTTTTGGGGGCTGCAAAATAATCTTGATTGTATAGATATTAATGATAACATACATTCTAAAATTCCATCCAGACTTGATTTGTATTATAATTATAAACCAAATGAGTTTTGTATTTTCCCGTAAAAGATTGACATTTTTCCGAAGAAAAAATTAACATATATATTGACTGAAACAATAAACTGTAACCGAATGCCCTCAAATACGATAAGTAGTTTTTCAGAAACACATTTTTTCAAATATTTTTCAAATTTTTAGAATTGTTTTAAGTTATGTATTTAATACTGATTATGTAGCAATTTTTATAGCAGTATTAGAGTATGTAATACAGAAACTAAATTGGAATAAGACGGGCATAAATATAAATGGAAATTATTTAAATCACTTAAGATTTGCAGATGATCTTGTCTTGTTTTCAGAGAACAGCGTAGAGCTAGAGCGCATGATAGTTACACTTCAAAAAGCAAGCTTACAGTCTGGTTTAGAAATAATTTTTCAAAAACAAAAGCGATGACAAATTCATCTAAAAACGAAATTAAAGTAGAAAACACTGAAATAAAATATGTAGATTCATACATTTACCTAGGTAAACAGCTCTCCTTTGATATCAAAAGTAACGACCAGGAAATAGATAGAAGAATAAAAGGGACATGGAGAAAGTATTGGAGCTTAAAAGAAATATTTAAAAGTCAAATGCCAGTAAAGCTTAAGAAAACCGTCATGAATACCTGCCTATTACCGTCACTCACCTACGGTTGCCAAACATGGAGATTTTCACGAAATGTTAAAAATAAAATAAACTCATGCCAAAGGAGCATGGAAAGGAGCATGTTGAAGATAAGGAAAATTCAAAAAATTCGCAACTCTACTATAAGGAAAACAACCGAAGCTATAGATGCACTACAGTATTCTATGTGTCTGAAATGGCGCTGGGCAGGCCACGTCGCAAGAATGAGCGACGATAGATAGACGACTCGACTGACGTCATGGCAAGGCCCCCTAGGAGCTAGAAAAAGAGGAAGACCTAGAAGCAGATGGGCGGACGACATTGAAGGAGTTGTGGGGAAGCTGTGGAGAAAAATGGCTGTAGATAGAGACTACTGGGCATCTCTGGAGGAGGCCTTCTCCCTCAACTAGAGGGGTTCACGATTCTTTTATTTTACTTTATTTATATTTTCTTTTTTAAACAAACAAATTAAATAAATAATAATAACAATAATTTATAAATAATAATAATTTTATCAAAATATTTACTAATATGTTTTTAATCTAAATGTAAAATTGATTGATTTTAGTGAAATATAAGGCTTTTTTATTTTTTTTATTTTTTTATTTATTTTTATTTTATGTAGCGATTAGTTTTTAAAACACATATTAGTTTATATTGTATGTATAGACTAGGCAGCATGGTTAAAAAACCTTAGCTTTTGGGAAGAAAACCTACTTCATTAATACTTCGGTACGTCACTCGAGTCTCGAATTATGACGTTAATGCTAATGTCCAATTTTTCGAACCTTCAGTGAATATATGAGATAATTTATCTGAAATCAAATTAGAAATTCTCATCTATAATTATAATTTACTAACGCAAGCTTATATAATATTAACTTATACTTTCAAACAAAAGTATAATGAATTTTACGAAATAATAATGGTATCTAGAAAATCTTTACAGCATAACACCGATAATTATATGAAAAGGCAAGTAGTATCACGTTTCTCTTGGATAACTTATGTTATTTTATTTAATATTTTCTATAATGATCAATATCATAAGTAACCATTCATATATCATTTTACAGTTTTTTTCACATTCTTTAATTTTTTTTAATATTTGCGATACTATTGAATGATAACATTATATTTGTTTATTTAATTAAAATCCTTAAATGATAACATTAATAATTAATTGCTTCATATATATATACTAATACCTACAAATCTGTTCTTCATAACTGTAATAGTGTTTGTAATTATTTTTCAGAAAATGCCTCTAAACAAATAGTATGTAAACATTGAAAAGATGTCCAGTCTTAAAAACAGCAATGAGGGAACTACACCCGTGCCAAGATCAGTCAGTCTTGACCAGCACTGGAAGGAATTTCTTTGTGGAGGAGGTTCTGCCTTCTGCAATATCCTCATTAGCTATCCTCTAAATAAAATCATATTTAGACAGGTAAAGAGATATCATGAACATAAAGATTATATGTTACTTTGAGCTAAAATGAGTTTATGTGTTTTGTTGTGTTGTTTTTAATTAATTTATAAGAAAAACTCAAGAACTTAAGACCCTTATCTTATCTTATAATCAAGTTTAAATTACCTCCATCTTGTTGTAATCAAGCAATACTTATAATTACTTTTTTAAATTACATTTTGCTGGTTATAGTTATGTTTTATTATTTTTATTCTTTGGCTATTTTATTTATTTAAACTCATTATTATTATATTATTTAATCTAAATGCCTTGCTTTTGAATTTATTGAAAAAATCTAGTTATTTTTTAAATTCACACTAAATATTGATGTTTGTGAAATAGCGATAACAATAATAAAATAATTGTCTGAGTTTGTTGTGTACTTTTTCTCAGACCAGAAAGGGTTTGGAACCACATAGCTTTAATTTGATTTTGGGGAGTTTCTCTTATAGAAAGGCTTATTTTGATAAGTATGTTGTAAAAAAACACCCTTCTAACTTTTCCATATGACATACAGAAAGGAATTCTGGGTTCAAATTCATAGTTGAAAGGGTGAAAATAAAAGCCTTTGAATACCACTTTACCTTATTAATCTATTGGTTTGCTTTATACAACAAGTCTTAATTATTAGCTATTTATAAGTGTTTATTTATTTGTGATTTGCTTGTGTGTGTTTTACAAGGCTGTAAGTTATGATGGCATTCTAAATAAAATTTATGTTAAATTAAGTTAGACCTCATAATTATTAGAAACATGAACTAAAAATATATGTTTATGTTTAATATATTTTGTATGACAGTCAGTTAGTAATACATTCTCTCAATTTCCAAGATTATCCTATAAAAAATATATTATAGTAAATCATATTATATTTGTGTGTATAGGTCACACTCTTCCAAATTAATGTTAGTGTTCTATTTACTTGATGTTGAACATTAAATCATTTACCTTTATAATTATTATTTTCTATGTTTTAAGTTGTAAAATTTAATAGTTTTATGAGATAGTGAAATTCCTATTATAATCCTATTTAACATTTTATTTGTTTTATATATTACCCTCATTCTGTCATTCTATATACTATGTTTGAACTTATTTATTAGATCATTTTATTTTGTGATCTGTGTAAAAATAGCCTTTTTTATGTCAAAGAATGGATTATAATTGGGTTTGAATTGTTATTTTCTATAAATTATTTCCATAAGTTGAAAAATCTTTAGAGCCGATAAGCTATATTTGGTCCAAAGTTTTTTCTAGTCATGATTATATCTTAAATATAGTATAAATTTAGTTAACTTAATTTCACATACATTTTTATCAAAGCAAGTAGTTACACAATAGCCAAGTTGGTAGAGTGACGGCGCTGAAATCTTAGAGATCTTAGGTTTGAATCCTACTGGTGTTGATACATTTTTTTATAAAAAATATGTTATTTGTTTCAGATGATGCATGGTGTGGAAGCTACATTTGCACTTAACCAGTTGCAGAAAGAAGGCTTAGGTTATTTATACCGGGGAATGTTGCCACCTTTGTTACAAAGATCTTTGTCTATGTCTCTCATGTTTGGAATCTATGATGAATGCTTACAACCGCTTTTATATTATAATGTAAACCCCTACGTCACAAAGTCTATTGCAGGGGTTGTGGCTGGTTGTTTTGAGGCAACCCTCATGCCATTTGAACGCTTACAGACATTGCTGATACATCCTAAATATCACCAAAAGTTTAGGAACACTGCCCATGCAACAAGTCATATATATAAGCACTATGGAATCAAAGAGTTTTATAGAGGGCTGGTCCCAATTTTGCTCAGGAATGGACCATCTAATGCTATGTTCTTTGTGATTCGAGATGAAGTCCGGTTAAGACTTCCTCAACAGGATAAGTTATTATATGAAACCTTACAGAATTTTATTGCGGGTGCTACTATTGGGGCTTTTATAAGCACATTATTTTATCCTCTCAATGTTATTAAGATCGCTATGCAGTGTGAGCTGGGAGCACCCCAACGAACATTGATATATGAGTTCAACTATATTCTAAGAAAGCGTGGTTCTAAATTCGGTGGTTTTTATCATGGTGCGTTATTAAATATATCTCGAGCATTTTTAAGTTGGGGTATAATCAATGCTTCTTACGAAGTTTTTAGAAAATTGTTATATCCCTAGTCAAATGTTATATTTTGTTTGTTTTTAATTTTATTAAGATATTTAAGATGTTAAATGTTTATGAATTATTCTATTGTATATTAAGTTGATTTCTATTGCAGCATTTTTAGGTAAGTGTGATTTTAATTGTGACTAATAAAGAATTGCAAGTTCAAATGTATAGTGCAATAGTATGTTCCTTTGAATTTCAAAATTTACATTTTGAAATCTACATGTAATTTAATCTTTAATGATAGCAAATCAGGATCGAATATTAAACTTGACTTTTAATAACTCATTATCATTAATTCCACTTTGATCAATAGCCTAATTACAGTTTAGAAATAAATCTATATACAGTGCTTACGCATAGTTATTTATTTAGTAGAATATCAAAAGAAATAAAATTTCTTAAATTGAATTTGTGTTTATATATCCTTTTGCGTCTATAAAGTGAAAGTAATTTTCCGGTAGTTAAAACAAATGGTTTTTTAACCAAACACGATTTAATTTTTTCAACCAAACATGTAAAATTGTATTGCAATGAATAAGTATACATCTATAAACAATCGTGTTTGTGTTTTGTTATCACTTGTTGGGTTCATTGGTATGACGTCATAATTTACTTTTTAAAGTAATTTGTTTAATTGGATAGTAAAAATTTATGTAAGCCTAATATTTAGATTGCTGGCCACGTCTGATCTTAGAAGCTACTTTTAGATATCTCATTCTCGAATATTCTTAACATTACATTTTGAAGTAACAAATTCAAGTATCTAAATAAGACACCAAACCTGACTATTTAAGAGTAAATTATTTCTTTATTATATTTAACATATTAGAAGTCCTTAATGAACTTGTAACAGACTCAAAGCGACCAGATTTCCGGAATGACTACAGATACGAGAAGGCCTTCGACACATTTTATAAGTTACACCCAGAGGGGGTAAGTTGGTATCACTCCCGCATTCGCTGTGAAGCAGAAGGTACGGAACTGATGGTGCCAGAGAATTTGGATGAAGCCGATAGCATACCACTTCTGGTTGCACCAATACTTAATAAACATGAAGGTGTTTATGTTGGTATGCATGACTTGTATTCTGAACGAATGTTTGTCACGATAAAAGGCAAGTCAATTTATATATTAATAATAATTAAAATATCACTGGACAAAGCACACAGATTGATCTAACTAACCCCTAAGTAAGCAAATTTTTTGCTGGTGTTAAGGGTGTTGGTCAACGATACAAATACATAGAAATAGACAAAAATACTGCGTATATATTTAATAGACGACCAAACCCAGAAATACAGACATCTATGCTTATCACATACATGCCTATCGAGGATCGAACCCGAGCACCCGATACGTTAGGCGTCTGCGCCAACCACTCGACCAACGGGGCGGTTAACAAATAATATAAGAATTCTTAAAAGCTTTATGCATTACGATACGATTACGATAAATGAGTTTATATATTATAGGAAGTACATTACGGGATACGATTTTGGAACTCTTGTGGGAACTTACACAGCCTGAACACAGCGGAGGGCGGTGTGTGGCGGCGCGTCGCAACGGAAGGCTGTTTGTTAGTCCTTGCTCAAAGCCGTTGCCTTTTATTTGTAAAATAAAGGCTTCCAACGTCGTTTACTACCCAGAATGTGATACTTTTCATTCAAGTGAGAATGATCATTTTTTTGTATTGACTATGTTAGCTCTATTGGCTGTTACTGCGGTAGAAAAAACAAAACAATATAATTTGACTCCATTAGTCATAATTCAGTTTTAAATATAAGATCAATATATTTATGATGGCTATTTCTTTTGTAAATAAACTCTCGTGAACCATGATGATTATTAAATGTATATTTACCCGACTATATTTACGCCGAACCCATTCGGGTTTCCTATTTATGAGTTCGAAGCATGGTAGACGGCGGCGTGAACTTACTTAAGTAGTTCGGATTAAATAACTTGAATAATAATAGCCGGATAAATATACATTTAACCATTAAGATTTAAGGTGGTAACGTTTGAAACAAAACATCATCACGAATTTCTCAGGTTGGAAGTTAGGACCCAATGCTACTTGCTATATAGTTCATACAGAGCCTCAAACATGGTTCGAGGCATATTCAACCTGTTTCTCAGCGGGCGGTCACCTCACCATCATCAACTCCAAGGAAGAAGCTGAATACATCCGTGATGTGTTTAAACAAGTGGAACAAACCAGAACTCCGAGCGACTTCGCCTTCATTGGCTTTAGTGATTTGTTGCAGAAGTATCACTACCGTACTGTGTTAGGTAATTCAGTTTCCAATTTCATAATCAACTTTGTTAATTGACTCAATTGCATTTTAAAAAATCAAGTTACATAAGCATTACAATTATCTACATCTACCTAAATAGGTATTCAAAATATCATTTTATTTACATTTTACTGAATGTGATCATATAAGCGATAAAATATAATTATTCCAATGAAATTGTTCAAAATCATTACAAAGTAGCATAGTAAATAAAGATAAACTTTACTTCGTGTCTTTATTGTATTGTTAGCAATAGATAACTATAATATTATTCGGTATTTCCAGATTAATATTCTTAATTAATATATCGATTCTATATAATTAATAGGTGAACGTTTGGATAAGCAATATATAGACTGGGATTTTAAGTGTCCAGGAAATGTCACCCTAACTGAGGAACGTTGTGGCGGATTTCAAAGAAGTGGACTAATAACAACCAGCAACTGTAATATACCAGCAATGTTCTTTTGCGAAAAACCTGCAACCAAGGCGTTTAGCATCAAAACTTTGTTGCGTCATGGCATTAAAAAAAAAAAGAATTCTCGAAAAAAAAATTAATATCAATACGCTAAGTAATTTTATTTCAAATTCTTAATTCTCTAATATTATTTGATTAGTTAAGATATTTTATACTATCCGTGACTTTTAAAATTTTGTTATAAACAATAATCTTTAGTTATTAGATCGGAAACACTCATGCATTGTTTGACCAAGTTTTATAGATTGTATATTATTGTGTTGTACGTTATTCTATCTAAAATAATGTTTTATTTAGATTTTTAATTGCATAGTTGATCATTAAATAGGTATAAAGCAAAGTCATTTCCCCCGTCTGTCCCTATGTCTTTATGTATGCTTAGATCTAACACTACATTTAGATTTAGATCTTAAGACTACACAACGGATTTTGATGCAGTATTTTTAATAGATAGAGTGTTTCAAGAGGAACGTTTATATGTATAATAACATGCTTAATATATTAGAGAGCCACTGATAATTTCAAGATTTCTAATGCGAAGTCGTAAACAAACATTGTTTTGCGCTTACATTGCAAACGCTGGCTGAACTCTACAAGATAGTTAAAAATAATGTACTAAGTATACCTTAAAAAGTTCTACAAGAAAGTCTGCGATGGTATATGTTTATCTCTTAGGGATAACCCACAATAGCCAATTTTTATCCTTTACTTTTTACGAGAAATAATGGCTTATTTACGAAGCGAATTTAAGCAATACAGCAGTAATCCTTATCTAATTAAGTACCTTAAATACATTTAATATGGAACAATATAGCTCTTCAAAGCATATAATTTAAATGAACATTTTCGAAAACATTACAGTTAGATTTAAAATATAGGGACATCGCGTTTGCGGCCGGCCGGCACTATGGTATGGAACCGTGCAACCCCAAAACACAACTGTCTAAAAAATAGGTTTTGTGGATGATCACTATTGAAAATTTTGTTAATGCATATAGCTAACTGAATGTCTAATACATATTATTTAGCATTTAAATTGGATTTTTTTTTTTTAAATAAAACCAGACCTGCAAGTTGATGGTCAAAATAACATTGATTGTGTAACTCGGAATTCCTCAAGTTTACATGGTCATTTTTGATTATGTTCAATGAAAATCTGTAAGTGTGAATTATGATTAGAGTAGTTATTAAGTACTCTGTTTAAAAAGTATTTAAATGGACGTTTAAGTAAAAATAAGAGAGGTGTAAAAAAATACACTATCTAATACTGTATCCTTACTAAGAACTTTAAATAGATTTTTGACAATCAGCGATATCTGCCGATGTCGTAATTTTGATTGTATCACTTAAAACAAGTCTTATAGAAGCCAATACAAAAAAAGGGAAAGAATTGTTTTACTACGAATTTAAGGCGTGCGAAGCCGCGTGCAAAAATACTGATATAAATTCATGGCGACTATGACTATTAATGGTTATGTATGTTTTATTATGTCAAATAATAATGCTGCAGTACGAGTAGGTACACTAAATACAAGAAGGTACTTATTGTGGTTATTTGACGATAATGTGATTAGGTATATCTGCTTGCTCGTTTTTAAATTAAATGTTGTATCATATACTATTCCTTATAAAAAATGGTTGTTTGAATCCTGAAAGAAAAGTTTTAGTATCTATAGACGGGGCAATCCCAGAAACACATTACAATGTAATGAAATGCCTCATGGAAAATGTTTGTAATTTCATAGCGTTGTAAAAAAATTGAGACTCTATGGACGGGGAAATCTCAATCGCACAAAAAATAACCTACTTTGACAACTTTTTGGTCTCTGGTTTGTGTATATTTATAAATCGATTATTTTTGTATCAGACGAACTCTATATATCGAATCGTAGCAATTGTATGTGTTTAAATTTTCAAGTAACATAATTCTTAATTCTCATAGGTTTCTTTGACTTGGTTCTTTAAATTGCTCTTTGTGTTCTCATATCCCAGTTGCTAAGAATGTCAGCATCCGTATGGATAGTTAACATTTTAGCTGGTATAGTTTTATTTACCGGCAAAGGTTTGTGGATTCTAGCAAAGTTGGGTTTTAAAGCGACGGGTATTGTAGCGGGAAGTGTTGCTGCGGCCGCCATGTCTGTGGCGGGGAACGTGAAATCCGGGAGTATTATTTCAAGAGCTACTTCGATGGCCATGAAGGCTTGAGGTATTTGTAGGATTTTTTTACAATAGTTACTTATATGGTATTTGCTGAATTTCACGATCCTCACTTGAATATTAATGCTTATAGTACTACATATTTTTATCCTAAGTACCTTGAAAAAATGAAGCGTTTTTTTTGCAATGACTGCAGTTTCATACTGAAAACTAGCTACTAGGTTTTAGTTATATTATATAATATATTATATACAGTTATATATCTTATAAGCTAATAAATGTAATATTTATTTAATTTGTGATATAAGATAGAAATCAGAATATTCGAATTTATAGGTCATGTTGTTTTCAAGTTTGTTTAGTTTTAAAATTAAAAGTGATGGTTTTAATTAGCCCTTACTATGAAACCCCTTTAATTTATATTATTTATTATATATTTGATTGTTTCAGGTAACTCAATAGCATGAGGCGTAATATGTGAGCACATCAAAATAAAGAGTTCAAAATAAAACAATTGTGTGTTTGCTTTCTATCCTTGACTTAGCACTTATGTCTAGTAATAACAGCCTTTTTTTAGTTATATCTTAATTTAACAGTCTCGCTTTGTAATAAAAAAATAAGAAATGAGGTATATTTCTTACTCAAAACGATAATTATATTATAGCTTACTCAATGTTACTTATAAAAACGAATATTACCACCATCCTGAAATTTAATTTCCTTACTGAAATCAATTATCAGCTACCGATTGCTCGTCATCCAACGATGACAATTGACAGTATAAATCAGTGTTACCAACTCAAATTTTTCCAAATCTTTCCATTCAACCTTAAAAGTTGGTAGTTTCTGACTATGCTTAATTCGAAAAGTAGGTAGTTCAACCAACTTTTTTTTCCTAAGGCTTAGAAAGAATCTTCACTATGATATATAATATCTATAACTGAATGTTTTAAGAACGTTCATGCGTGAGACTAATAATAGTAGATACATTTTATTTCTGTAGTTTTGATAAGTTTCATTATACAGTGATCTTCGCTCTCAAAAATTAATATTAAATATGGACTAGGTATTTCAAATCATTAAAAAAAAGCATTCCAAAATCTATTTATAAGTAGCAGATACTTTTTCGTACAAGACAAACAGCACGGGGCTTTTTGATTGCATTTCTTTGTTGAGTTCGTGAAAGTATGGTAACGTAAATTTAAAAAATAAATAATAGTAGATGGAGCCAAGCACTTTTCCAGTATTGTTTCAGCAGCAAGCAACCTATCATTCAAAATAGCACTTTCAAAATACAGAGTTAATGCCGATAGCTGTTCTATGAGCCTCTCCACAACAGGAAGCAAGGACAGCCATCTTGTCTGGGAATAGTGTAGAAGTTTGTGCGGTTCTATGTTTAAATATCTCTGGAAGTCTTTATAATCATTGAGTCTTTTTGGGCTATTTTTCAGTTAACTATAGACATCCCTTGCGAAGTCTTCTACACCTAGCGGCAATTCTTTACTAGCATAACAACAAACAATTATGCCTTGTGAATACATACACAAGTTAACATAGTATAAACATAAATAATAAAATGACGGACCGTTATGTATATCAACACCCTCTTCTTAGTTTGTTTAAAATTTTAAAAATTACAGGAGTTCAGAAAAAAATTAATGATTTGGTTACTTACAAGGAGTGAAGATATTAAGATATTATTTTTACAGAAATAAAATCATTTTTGGAGAAATTTAAAAAGTTGGTAGATTTTTCATCAAGGGTAGATTTGTAAAAATAGTTAAAAATATTTAGATCTACCTTAAAGTTGGTAGAGTTGGTAACACTGCGTTTATGTTTCGGAACTACGTTCCTACTATATTTAGATGATATTTATAGATTTTTAATTATACTTCATTTCCCAAAGTTACAGATAGTTGTGCAATAATGGTTATGTATGAGCACATAGGTAACGTTTGTGCCAACGTTTCTTGTTTTATACTATATAGGTATAGTTAAAACCAGCAACTTTAGTCTCTTGAAGTTCACTTAGGTCTTAGATTGTTTTAATGAGAAATTAATATATTTAGATATAACTATATCTAAGTATATTATTAATACTGGTCAACAAATAAAAAAAAATTATTGATGCCGAGATATTGTTAGTATTTTTGTATTGGGTATGCATTGGCAACACTAAAAATATTTTTTGTATTTTTTTTCCTACGTGTAGTTTTCCAAAATAAATTTAAGTTGTAGCTTAAGAAGCTGTATAGTTAAATTTAATTTTAGTGATATTTAATTTGTTTTCTACTTTTTTTTTCCAGATCAGGAATTTACTTTTTTTTATACTTCTATGCATAGAATAGGGAACATGCAAAAAAAATTAAATGGTCTCAAATATTTTTTTTTCGATTACTTTTTATCATCTTATTATAATAAAATCATTTTTTTTAAATTTACTAATCATTTAAGGCCATAAAATTATTTATGAAAAGTGTAACTTTAGGGAGCGAAATTCAAAATTCCAAAACGCGCCACCATTGGTCGAAAGGAAATGTGACGTCATTTGACACGCCATTCAATATATCGGCGTTTAAGTTCATACTGTGGTATCAGTGTTACTGAGAAAAATAAATAATTTAAACCTATATTTTCGTGCTTAAAGGTTTTATTAAATGATACAATTGTTTAGGTAATCTTAAAAACATTTTCTAAATACTCAAACAACTCTAACAAAACAAATACCTACAAACTCTTTTTGAATAGCAGTTAGCATGCTACTACACAATACATTTTTAAAATGTTGCTGCCTCTGAATCATTTTTCACTTCACTTGACTCAGATAAATAACTTGGTTGATAATCAGCAGATATAGAAGATATAAGATGCTATAGAAGTATTATCAGCTGTGTTTTCAGTAAACAATTTTCTTTTTAAAACAGATAGTTTTACTTTTAAAACTGTTGTGTAACAATGTTGTGTGTTAAATGAGGAAATGGTGACAATGCTACATGTTGTTTTTCAGCAGGTATATTTACATTGACACCTTTACTTCCATACTTCGGTTTAATATTAACTTGCACAGCTTAGTCACTTGGTAATTTATCTTTAATATGCGAAAAGCAAGGCTCTGCCTTATGATCATCACATTCAATAGGAAAAGTACTGAGTCTTGGCTGATTAATATCACAGACATTTGTATGGGCAGTACTAGGACTTACTACCTATATCACTTCTTCGTAAAGGTCACCAATTTTTTTAAACACTACTTTTGATAGCTAACTCTTAAAAGGCTTCATTAACCGATGTCAATCTTTGCCTTTTGACTATGCACATTCTCATTCTATCAGCTGTTGTTTTTGCCACAAAAATATATAAGGAACAACTCCTTTCTTCAAACTTAGATTACATCTTTCTCCTTGTTGTTTCGTTACACATATTATATTCAATACAATTTGCTGTATCTTCCTTAACCTGAAATAAATCGACAGACCATAAAAATTGCGTAAAACAAAAAAAGATTACGGTTTTTATAGAAAGTTATACTGAAATTTGTAAGATAGGTTAGGTTAATTTTAAACTCAAATTTTCTAATGTTTAATACTTACTATAAATTTAAACTATTAGATTAAACTTATTATAAATAAAGTATACTTACATTAAATTGATCTTCACAACCATATAAACACGATTTAGGACATATATTATCCCTTTTAATTACCGTACACCATTGTTTTTGTATTTTCGCATCTCTTGGAATACAAAAAACACTTTGTCGGGTGTTTTTCTAATACTATTTTTGCACTCCGGTACTATACAATACTCGTAAGATGATTTTTATCTTCTTCCATGACTTGTAAAGCAATTAAAACTTAAAATATCTATGAAATTGCTAAAAAGTTCATAGTAAACATTCACTGGATGTATCATTTGACGTCACGCAAAGCGCGCGCAAAATGGCGGTGTTTAAACGGGTCAAATTTACTCAATGTTTTAATTTTCACTTTGAAAAAAAACTAGAATCTTTTTAAGCCTATTAATATTTTTTTCTACGATATAGAGAGGTAAATGATTAATTTACGTCAAAAAAAAATACGTGAATGTTCCCTATTAATATATGTACATAGAATAGGTAAGCCATAGGTGTTTGTATGAGCGTCAGTGAAAGACAGTTAAAAAAAGATGCAAGATCTCACACTGTTTGTCTTTGTCTAATCACACATGCGCAAAGAAATTTTCATGACATCTTAGCTTTCATAATATTAGTAAAAATGACAATTGCTACGAAGTACACCCGAGACGACTTTCATAAAAAATAGAAATAGATAGAGTTTTTTGATCTACCTATCTCTTTTAAGTTCGATGATGACATTTTAGGCTGGCTTCCTTACTCTATGTATAATATCTCTATGCTTCTAAGTGATATAAAAACGTTGTTTTTTTTTTACCTTGGTAAGTATATTTAGAAAAGCCTTTCAGATCGCAGCTACAACATTTAAAATTGCCTACATAGTAGAAATAAGTCTTAATATAAATTAAAAAAAGATTTATCAAAGTCAGTTTGATTGGATTGTATTTATGAAAAAAAAAAATCTAACTTACCTTTGATTTGCAGTTACATATTTTTTGTTTTATTTTTTTTGTGTTCGGAATTATAGTTTGACAAATATTAAAACATAATAGATATTTGAGAACATTATGGTTTCATCTACAAATCTTGTACTAAAAACAATTTAATTTTTCCTTTTCTGTGAAGTTGTTTTACTAGTACGAGTGTTGACGTTACGAAAACCAAATCTATTGACATAATTTACAAATCTGTTCAGAATTATATTTACCTTTAGTTATTTATTTAGGATTTATAGTAATCATCCATTTCACAAGTAAAACTCCATCACAAATTTCATCTTCTTGGTGTTAAATTGAGAAGAGTTAAGGTGGTGAACGGTCTGGGAGTTCCGTTGTACAGCAAATTATTATTTAATTCGCATCTAACAAAACCCCGAGACAAGTGTTAGGTACAAAATATTAGATTTCATCTTATGTCAGACAAAAGATTATATTGTAATATCTCACAATCTCACAACTAGGAACATGGTACTACACAACTTGAAGTGTATGTTAATTGGCTAGAATGTAACATTTTCTAAATGCATGAATATGCTCCTGCATGAATATGCTCCTGTTGGTTTGGTTTGGTGGGTACAAAATTTGGCTTGGTTAATACTCCTTATTTGTTAAGCAATATATCATTATATTCTTCACAAATCATTAAACGTAAAAAAAATGTTGTAGTAGTTCCAATTGTCGAAATTAAATATGCAAAAAAAAATCGTAATCAAGTAACTTAATAATTTGAATCACTGTGTCTATTAAAAACTTCTAATAAACAGGGAATATAACATTAGAAGACTCATAAATATAAAATAATATAATGTAAATCTATACTAATCTCTTTAATTCCACTTCAGATCGGTATACAGAGTTATTTGTAATTAATTGGCCACCTCTTGCAGGCAACCTCTCTACGTCAATCCCAACAACATTTCTTGTACGACTTTCTAGAATCAAGAGTTTTTAAAATTTAAGTTTTCCCATACAAAATTTATTAGTTGCCTCTGAACTGGTATTAACTTTGAACGTAGGTATCATTTTTACAGTCCACGTGGACGTAGTCACTTATTAATGATTGTAAATCATTTCAACTCAAAATTTTTATATTTATTAATATCTGTATATACCTATATAAAAAGTCTTGAATCATGTTACTTAATACATTTATAATTTATTACATTGTCGAAATTTTCACGCGGATCCTTATTTTTCTCGTATTAAATAAGTATCGCCTAAATTCATCAGACGGATAATATAGGATAGGGACAATTGTAAAGGTAAAATATTTTTTTAAATCGGTCCAATAGTTTCGGAGACTATTCATAATGATAAAATATGGCCTATGTTCGGATAATGATAAAATATAGCCTATGTTCATCAGAGATAATATAGGATTCTTATGATAAAAGATTTTTTTCGGTTAGGTAGTTTCTGAGCCTATTGAATTCAAACAAAATCTTTCCTCTTATAATATAAGGATAGAAAGAAATACTTAAACAACTGAAAATTTGTGTGTCCGTAGGTTCATTATGTACAATAACGAAACCAATAACATAACTTTAAAAAGCAGGAAAAAAAACATAAAACCTTTAAAAAAGACTTCTAAAAAGAATAAAAATAATATTATTGCAGTCTTTTCGTCGGGGGACCGTTTAATAAAGGAAGAAATGCAAGTAAATTACCAAGGCTAATAAAGAAATTACGATATCGAATCGTCTAAGTCCTCAATGATTAACTTCGTAAAATAGAAACCATCGTCAGCGTAAGTACAACGGTCCCCCGACGAAGTGACTTCAATAAGGTCTTTATGTATCGGGAGTTTTTTATTTAATTGTTTAAATTTCCTTAATAATGTTGTTTTTATACCTTATATGTAGGTTTGACATTCTTTCCAATTTATATGTCAAGAAAAGCATTTCAAAATTCTGCTGCAATATTTACAGGCTTTACATAGTAAAAGAAACTAAATAGGTATGTTTTTTTAATATTTTTCGACTTTTTGAAATTGTTTTCTACAAAATGAAATAAATAAATACAAAATGAGACATTCCTATAATTGAAATTCAACTGATCTATCATCCAGCATCGAATACCTACAACATACCTACCTACTTATTGTAAATAAATTAAAAAATACTCACTGAGATTATGTTTACAATATTTATACTTAGGTAACTTCAACTGATAAAAATCGCTCACGAAAGATAAGATAAAAAAAAAATCTTACACAATAGCTATATCCTTACTGATTCTTATGACAAAATATTAAATACATATATGTTACATAAATTATGATGTATAAAGCAGACACTGTTTGACATAAAGAAATGATTTTATAAATTAATGATGTATCACTTTAAAACCTAATTAAGTGGTCATCTTATTAGCCCTTCACTTATTTTGTTTTTTAAGCCGGGATCGATACAGATAAATGGATTGAAGTCTTGCAAGTCTACCATTTCCAAAGACATATCCCACAACTTCTTAGCGTATTCATCGTTCAGGGCCTCTCCGCTAGGTGGCGTGACCTCGCAATCACTGCAAAATGTTAATAGATTAAAACGGATATTAGGTATATGCGTCAATAATATAATACAGCTACTATATTAAAAGTACTTTAATGACTAACGTAACAGTAAACATAGCTTAGTGAGTAACATAATAGATTATTACTTAGTTATTTTCCTTTACTTAGTCATTCCAAATTATTGAATTAATTACAGCGTTAAGCGGCTTCATAAAACCAAAGTCAACCTGTTAGAAGCTAAAATCTTTATAATTTAGCCTAATATAAGGTTTAAGTATTTCATTTGTGTTAATTTAGTCGTCCTACCTAGAATGAAGGAAATGCTTGTAACTTTCAAATCTTTTTTTTTATAAAAAATTAAATTAAATGTCCGATATGTTTACGAGTTTTTTATCAGAAATATTACCTATACCTAAAAACTTGTTTTTAAGTTTAAAATGTATTACAATTAATTCAAGTTTTAAGCAAAAATACAAAGATTGACATCTAAAATGTTTCTACATTGTTAGAAGTCTTCTATGATATTTAGATATATTATGTTGATTATTACTTACGTATAGTACAGTCCAGATTCATTGGCGCATTTTTTGTCAACAGCACAATATATGCTAGTTTGAGCGCCCATTTCTACAGTTTTAGAAAAAGGGTAGAATATGTAATCTACAACTATTGTTTTTAGAAAGCTCGTTAGGGTTGTGTCCAAATGTCGATATATCTCAGTTTTAATTAAACCGGGGTGGAGGCTGTATGTATTTATACCTTTAATGTTGTGACTCTGAAAGAAAAAGAATCCTTGTTAAAAGGAACTAGATACTAGTATGAAATACTGATAATTAATATCTTTTTTATTTTATCGAACTCAAATAATTTATTAAAGAGAGAATAAATTGTAATTATGTTGTATTATTTGTATAAAAGTAATCTATACTTTTTTATTTTAGTTTATACAGGACACTCCAAGAATTATCTATATTCTTAAAATAAAAAATAAATGAATACATATACATATATATTTGTATATTTTTTTCTTTTATCTTCATTAACATTTAAGGAATAAAACAATAATACAATAGCTTCGTTTTTTCTATTCTTTGTATTACGTATTATAATAATTTATGTATTTAATTATTATTGTCTAAAGTTAAACGGCGTACAAAAGGCAGACTTATGCAACTAGGCATTCCCTAATAGTCAACCCAGAAATAAATCTATTCTAACCATACCTCAAGTTTAGCTGCCAATTCTCTTGTAAATAGAACATTTGCTATTTTACTTTGCGCATATGCTTCAGCAGAGTTATATGCTCTTTCCTTGTAGTTTAAATCTTGGAAATTTATACTAAATACTAAAAATAATGAAGCAATTAAGAATTAACAGTTTAAAGTGGATAAAGTTTACAAAAGTCAAACTGCACTCATTACTAATCAAGCTTAGTTTAGCTTAGACCTGTTTGAAGTTATTTCTCGAACCTATCGATATACAATCTGTATCTATAATTATATCAAGGTGTGATTATATTTATGTTATGCTTGTATTTATGTAAATACACTATATTTATTATGTAATACAATATAACATAATTATATTTATGTAATACAATAACATATATGTATATGTTAAAGGGTTATGAAGGGGAGTTGACACTCGACCATGTCTGACAATTGTCATACAAAGTCGGATCCACCTTTTTACCTCTTAAAGGGGAAAGCATCCTTCTCAATTTCCAAAAATGCTTTCTTTGTGGTAACTTGCTACACTGTAGGAACCTACATACAGAGTTTGAAGTGAATTCTTTGAAGAAATAAAAAGTTTCAGTATATCCCCTTTTTCTCCCCCTAGGGGAGAGTTTCTAAGCATCCTCTCTCCCCTACACCTCCCAACAACACACACACACGCATGCCAAATTTCAGCTTCTTGTGTTCAGTAGTTTCCGTTATGCTTTGTATGTCAGCCAGTCAGTCAGCCACTCAGTAACGGAAGAGTTTTATATATACAGATTAAAAATAAACTATTCTATCAACATCTAAGACTTCTAAAATGTTAAAATGCCAATACACAAACTTACAGGTATGTGCTTTGGACGAAACCGTTACTATTCTTGCTGGGATACTGTTTCTAATTCTTGGTAATAGCAACAACGTAAGAAGAAAGTGTCCTAAATGATTTGTGCCAAAATGTGTCTCAAAGCCCTCATCAGTCACCCCCTTAGGACACATCATTACCCCGGCATTATTAACTAGGATATTAACATACGGTTCAGTATCCAGAATCTTCTGAGCGAAATCCCTAACAGATTTCAATGAAGATAGATTACACTCTTCAACTACTAGAATACCCTTTTCGGGAGTGTCTTTACAAGTTTCTTCGATGTCAGTTTTGGCATCTTCAGCTTTTATAACATCTCTGCAAGCCATAATTATTTTTGCACCTGAAACATTGTTCACTATTCTTGACGACTATTAAGAATCTATTAAGAGACAATTTATTAAAAGTACATCCTTTTTTTAGTATTCAACCGATCCTTTACGTTTTTTTTTCTATTTCCTGTTTTTTGTAAAATTATTTATATAATTGGAAAACATATCTTAGAGTAATACATACCTCTTTAAATTAAACGATTTCTTAACGGGTCTAACTCGCATATAATTGTTGATTTATATTTTACATTGTAAATTTTAAACTAAAACTGACCTCATCATATTGTTAGTGAATTTTGTGTGCCTCCTGAACTATATGCTCGTAAACTTAGGAACCGTTGAAGGAAGATAACTAATTAACTGACTTACTGACACCTCCATCTCGTCTTACCATGAACATGATTGCTGCAAAGCTTTCAAAACGTCGGATTTAGTTTAAAATTTATAATAAATAAATAAAAATAAAAATAAAAATAAAAAAGCCTTTTATTTCTCGCTTTTCATAATCAGTTGCATGCAGTGCAATTACAATCTTAATAATTAATATGCAATACAATTTTTATTTTTGTATGATTTAATTTAGGAACATTATTACTAGTTCAATTTAATAAATTAGTATTGTAGATATGAAAAGAATAACAATTTAATAGATAATAAAATAATAAATAATAAAATAAATTTGAGACCATAATTAAACAAATCCATATAATTATTTTAGTTGAATTTTTGGTTCCATTCATTAAACACATGTTATTATTAAGTTTATAGATTTATTCAGAGGTATATATTTATTAGTTAGCAAGAACCCTCTCCATGAAAGGTAAAGGCCTCCTCCAGAGATGACCAGTGTTCTCTATTCTCTGCTACTCGTGACCATTGTGTACCTGCTACTCTTATGATATCGTCCGCCCAGCGTGCATTTGGTCTTCCTCTTCTTCTCTGTCCTGGTGGGCCTGTCCATTGTGTTGTTTCTTTAGTCCATCGCTTGTCGTTCAACCTCGCTACGTGTCCAGCCCACCGCATTTTAAGTTTTTGTGAGTGGCTGAGAGCGTCTTTGACTTTGGTTTTTTGTCTTATATGGGTATGACGAATCTTTTGGATTTTTTTGATTTTGAGAATACTTCTTTCCATACTTCTTTGGCAGGTTGTTATTTTGGTTTTTACTTTTGTGGTAAATTTCCAAGTTTGACAGGCGTATGTCAACGTGGGTAGTAAGCAGGTGTTCATGACTTTCGTTTTCATTCGTATGGCCATGTCTCCTTTAAGTATCTCTTTGAGACTCCAGAATTTTTTCCATGTCATGTTGACCCTTCTGTCTATTTCTAAATCATTGTTTTGTTGATTGAATGAGACTTGTTTTCCCAGATAGATATAAGCCTTAACATATGTTAAGGGTGATTTTTCCAGATATATTGGTATTTCATTATGGTTCGTCATGATGTTAGTTTTAGATAGGTTGATTTCTAAGCCCGCCTTTCGACTTTCTTCATGTAGAGTGTTTACCATCACTTGCAGTTGGCTAGGGCTTTCTGAAAGCAGAACTATGTCGTCGGCAAATCTTAAGTGACTCAAGCGACGACCATTTATATGTATGCCAAATTCTTCCCACTTTAGTTTTTCAAAGATGGCCTCCAGCACCGCAATGAAGATAGTCGGCGAGAGCGGATCTCCCTGCCGTACGCCTCTTCCTAATTTTATGGGTGATCCTGTGGTTTCAAGTTTTACCCTACTTGTACTATTGTTGTAGATTTTTTTAAGGGTTTTTATATAGTCTAGTGGCACTTCCTGTGAGAGTAGAGTTTTCCATATTGCTGAGTGGAACAGAGAGTCAAATGCTTTTTGGTAATCGATAAAGACTATATATATTGGTCGCTTAAGCTCTTGGTATTTTCTATTAACATTTCTAGTGAGTGTATGTGGTCTATTGTTGAGAAGCCTCTTCTAAAACCCGCCTGCTCTATAGGTTGATATTTTTCTGTTTTTTCTTTTAATTTTTTCTCTATTATTGAAGAGAATAGTTTATAAAGTGATGGTAGTAAGCTTATCGGTCTGTAATTATTTATGTTATTCGGGTCTCCTTTCTTGTAGAGCAGAATGATATCAGATTCTGACCATTGGCGAGGGGTGTACGAGGTGCGCAGTATTTGATTGAACAGTTGAGTTAGCGGCTTTGTTAGGTACTCACATCCAAACTTTATGACTTCGTTGGTGAGCCCATCGGGACCTGGACTTTTTTCCATTTTTAGTGACTTAATGCCTTTGGTTACTTCGGATTCATCTATGATAGCTCTCTCCTCCGCTGTATGTGCATTCGGTACATTCGGTAACTCGGTTTCACAATTATTATCCGGTGCGCTATATAGGTTCTTATAGAATTTAGTTGCTATTTTCAATATATCTGCTCTATTTTGCTCTATTTAAAATTTATAAACTAAAATATAAATAATTATACGCAAGTTAGATCCGTTAATTTATTTTTTATTTTAATGACTACTTGTGAAAATTTAAGATAGTAGTACCTCTTTTGTAAAAGTCTTGGACTGTAACTTTTCCAATTCCTGTATTGCATCCCGTTACGACAATTGTTTTGCCATTTAATTTCACATCACTATAGCAGCGTCCACTGAACCAACCCATATTTAAAAATACGATAGTCCCAATTTATAAAGTTCTTTTTTTTAATATTACAAAAATTACTGCTAAAAGTCAGGACCAATAAACATGTACTGCGATATTATTTCGTTCAATACATTTTAACTTTTATCACAAGCTAATCAGTTTTTATCTGAGTGAGTAATCCTTATAACTGTTAGAATATAAAAACGTCACTAGTCATTGAACTAGAATGCCACCAGCTAATCTATTAAAATTTCTGAATACACCTTAGATAAATTGATCGCAGGTGCACTTGTTTTATCTTTTCTATAATTCTATGAAGCTATATCGTTTTTCTTAATTATAAAACTATATTTATTTAAATTTTAAGGTACTTAGTTTAAATGGAGAACGTAAAGAATTTAATATTAGGTAATGTACGAATTATTATAATAAACATATTGTTAAAATCATCATCATCATTTAAATAACATAAAACTAAGTAAATACAGCAAACTACCTACAGAAAGTTTAAGTAAGTAAGTTTTGTATTGTGTCATTTTTAATTTTAAGCATGATTCCAAGTTCTCATATTAAGACGACTTCTCAGTTTACTCTTTATAATATTGAAAAGGGAAAGAACAGCAATCGCGAGCTTTTTCAGCTGATCGTAAGATTCAGGAACAGTATTCCAAACGTTGAAAATGTTGAAAATCATATCTTCCTTCTCCAGGTCATTCAAAGCAGACGACTTGCGTTGGGAACTAAGATCACATTTTTTCTTCTCCAATATTTCCAATTCAACACAAAGACATTCAGCCATATTTCCTTGTTTTTTAAATCCAGCAATTGTATTTAAAAAGTACCAATATCAATTTCAAAGGGAGAAAATATCAACTCGGTTATCGTAGCGTTGAGAGGATTTTTCACAAATGCTAAAGTTGCTCTGCTGTTTTTAAATTCCTGAAACCTGCTGAGAAATGCTTACCTTATATTTGAAATTATCGTTTTAAAATGGTGTTTATCAATAGAGGAATTATTTTCTTGGCGATGATTGGCAGGCTCGGAAAGTAAAACAATGTTTCCCTTTCAAAATCCTGAGCAAAAATGGATAATTTGTTTTCGAATGTTATTACTTTTTTTAACATCGAAAAAATTAAGTTTCCTTTCCCTAAAAGTTTACGATTAAGCTGATTTAGATGACACGTAACATCTACCATGAAATAAAAGTTTTGGATCCACTGATCGTCTGTTAGTTCTGGATAGTGAATGACCTTCTCAAGGACAAATACTTTAATTTCCGGAAAAAGGGACGGGAAACGTTTTAAAACGTTACCTCTTGATAACCAACGTACCCTGTTATGAAGCAGAAGATCAGCGTACTCACTTTCCTTTTCAAATAAAAATTCTTTGAATTGGCGATGATTAAGAGCTTTAGCTAAAATGGAGTTGATAATGGTAATCACTAATTTCATAACTTTACAAATTTCATACGGAAATGTTTGATACAATGCTTCTTGGTGAATGATACAATGGTAAACAAGTATCTATCTTTATTGGTTTTGACAGAACATGGTAACTCTTTAATTCTTCTCGCTTTGTTCTGATTTACTGTAACTTCTCTCCCAAAAGACAAAGTTGCCTCAGAGCTCGAGTCACGACTTCAATTCCATAAACAATTTATGATAGGTGCTCAAACGAATAAAGTAGGGCTAGTATCAAGTAGGAAAGTTCAAGACATAGACATAACAAAATCTTTTATTCGACAAGACGAAAACGATAATTACCGACTCCACGCGATGAGCCTAGAAATTCAAAACGAATGGGCGACCATAGGAGATTTTTGTATTCCACTTGCTTTGAAGTGGCGCACCTTAATTTATGATTGGTCCCCAGCATTATTAAAATTCTATCTTAATGCATTCCAAATGACTCTCCCAGATCCAAGTAATTTAGTAAGATGGGGCAAAGCCACCGAAAAGTCCTGCAACATCTGTGGGGAGGAGGCAATAGGAACCGCGAGAAACTTATTAGTAGGGTGTAGGGTACTTCTAGATAAAGGCCAATACTCGCGTCGCCACGATAAGGTATTACAAATTATACGGGAAGTGGTTAGTCTTTCAGTAGCAAGAGCGCGGAAGGATATAACAACCACCAAACGATCTGTAGAATTCGTAAAAGAAGGCTCCTCCAAAAAATCAAAAGCGAAGCCTTATTAAATTTTAGGCGCGGCTCCTGATTTAACTCTCATGATGGACACGTTCGAAAAGCATTACCAAATCCCTGGGGACGTTGGTGTTTCGTCATCCAGACCGGACTTATTCCTGTATTCGAAACTTCTGAGGCGCGTGATACTTGTGGAGCTTACTGTTCCTTGGGAAACAAACATCCCAAGGGATCACACATTCAAGCTCAATAAGTATTACGAACTGACCAACGAATTGATCAGGAATAAATTTATAGTTAGTTTGTACGCGGTAGAAGTGGGACCGAGAGGTATAACAGCAAAATCTCTCTATAGCCTACTTAAAGACCTTGGCCTTTCTAGAACAAGCATCGGTTCATTTCTAGAACGTATTTCAAAGGCGGCATTAGTAGGTTCTTTCCAAATTTGATTAGGTAGGGAGAGGAGTGTGGAGGGTGAAGGTGAGCATTTTTGCGCATAATAAAGGGGCCCCTTAAACCCACTCCTGGGTCGCAAGTCCTAGGCACTGCTTGCACTCCTCTCCTTGTAACGCGATGGGCCCGGCACCCGCACGGTGAATCCATGGAATGCTAAGAAGCTTCGTCTGTCTTCGAAGTATTAATAATGTTTACTTTTATGTACATATTTGTATCCTTAAGCAAATAATTTGCGTACTTAGGGGTTAGATAAATTTGTGTAATATGCCCTGTGATATTATTATTTATTAGGATCCGCCACAATGCGCTGCGGGAGTTAAACTGTGCGCCCTCCCCCTTTTTTATGCTACTCAAGTCGGTCCTTACCGCGCCCAAGGACTTCCAATGAAGTTTCTGGCACCGGAAAGGTTAAGAGTAGCATTAGGTTCATTTAAACTTAAGTCTATGAGAGATTCAGTTTTTTGACCATATCTTTAAAACGAAACAATATTTTTTTATTCTATATTTTGGAGTAGAATCCACGTCACGTCCTTGACGTGCGTGTAAATTTTGGCTAAAATTGGTCGAGTGGTTTTCCTGTGATGTTACCTCGAAAAATTAATTCGCAAACGGTCAAGAGCTTCGCTTACGCTCAGTTCAATTATTAAATTTGTTAATTACAATACCACTTAAAATGTTTGATTTTAAAACTGTGATAATAGATAGTACGGGATCTTATGAAGTTGCTGGTATCAGCTAGCAAATAACAAATAACAAAAAATACTTATCTCACATCCTATCAATGGCCGACGCTAATCTGGGTAGATTTATTAATTTAAAAAAAGAAATCCACATTCTTAAAATCATATTTTATTGGTCTCTAATTCAACCTTATAAACTCGGCGTCACAAAAATCGCACCTCTATGTTTTTTTCAGTAAATCGCTCCTAGAATCTAGCACATAAGTACTACGTATGAAAAAAATATATCATTCTAAAGTGCACTTCAATACCTTTATATTAATTACCTGTATCATTAAAAAAACAATTACCATTTCTAGCCAGGGACCAATCAAAAAAATGTTTTAAAAAATGCTTACTTAAGGAGCACTACTTGTGCTACCTTATAAGGGTATAAAAGCTCATGTAAAGGTAAAAAATGGGTCAGTCGCTACTCAGACTTCAGAGTGAACACACCGGAACAACATACGCAAGAGAACAGTACTTGAAGATGGATACAACCCCTGATAAAGCCGCACAAATCATTGCGCTATTGCAATCAGGACTGCGACAGGTTGACGTTGCTCGACAGTTGAACCTTAGCCGATTCTCAGTTCGACGAATATACCAACGTTTCCTTGAGACTGGTGGCTATACTCGAAGACGTGGATCCGGAAGAAAACGCTGCACGTCAGAAAGAGACGACCGCTTCGTTGTTTCCACATCCTTGCGGCACCGCTTCAGCAATGCTGTTGAGTTGCAACAAGAGCTCCGATCGGCTTGCAGAACGTCTGTGAGTGTTTCTACGATTAGAAGAAGACTGAAAGAAAAGGAATTGAGAGCTCACAGACCTGCTAGGGGCCCAAAATTGACCGTGCAGCATCGAAGAGAGCGGTTACGATTTGCCCAGGAGCATGTCAACTGGACGAGTGAACAGTGGAAAGCCGTTCTCTTCACCGATGAGACACGAGTATGTCATTTCTGCAACGACAGACGCAGAAGAGTATACCGAAGACAAGGAGAGCGATTTGCCCAGGCTTGCATAGAGGAATCCGTCGAATACCGAGGTGGTTCCTGTATGTTCTGGGGTGGCATATCCGTCGAAGGGAAAACGGAGCTTGTGTGCGTCTCTCGGACTGGTGGTGGTCGCGGGCAAGGGTCGCTGAATGCTCGGCGGTACATAACGGAGATCTTACAAGACCATGTGGTTCCGTATGTTGGTTTTGTTGGCGATGGGTTCATGTTAATGCATGATAACGCCCGTTGCCAAACTGCGTTTGCTGTGCGGGACTATTTGGAAGAGGTTGAGATCCCTGTTATGCAGTGGCCAGCACGAAGTCCAGACCTGAACCCGATCGAGCATCTCTGGGACGATGTAAAGAGGCACGTACGAGCACGAGATCCTGCTCCCACCACTCTACAAGAGCTCCAGGATGCCGTGAAAGACGAATGGGACAACATACCCCAAGCAAGAGTGGTGACCCTCGTGAGCTCCATGAAGGATCGGCTGGAAGCTACCATCACAGCAAGGGGTGGAAACACTAGATTTTAAGGCCTTATTTGTAATTTTTTATGATGTTATTAATTTTATTTTTTGTCATTTTGTCATGTTTTAAGTTTTTTGTTATTAAAGAATTAAAATGCATACACATGTTTTTTATTTTCTAATCGGCAATTGAATTACCTTTCCAATGATATCCTACAATCATATCCTTACAATTCACAAAGTTTGAGTAAAATTATTTTGAAGTTGCTTTTTTAAAAGGTGCGATTTTTGTGACGCCGAGTGTAGTTCAAAGTCAAATCGGCAAACAACCTGCAAGATATCCGACTCAGAAATCTAATCTTAGAAAAGTCATCCGCAAAACCACTCCTATTGGAACTCCTATTTCCACAAACTTGGCCAATCCTTTTATAAGAACATGAATGTGGAAGAAATATATATGGGTTCCGACAGGGACAGGCATGTATGTGATGAACATAGGTGTCTGTATTTCTGGGTTTGGTCGTTTATTAAATATATTCTCAGTATTTATAATATGTATTTCTATGTATTTGTATCCTTGTTTAACAGCCTTAACACAAGCAAATAATTTGCTTACTTAGGGGTTAGATCAATGTGTGTAATTTATCCTGTATTATATATATATATATATATATATATATATATATATATATATATATATATATATATATATATATATATAACTGTCCTTGAATATACCTATAATAAAAGCTTGATTGAAGTAAGTATAATTTAATTTTATAAACAAAATATATATTATTTATAATTTTGGTATATTCAAAACCATATATTGTGCATATAATATCGAAGCTATTGTTTTAATTTTGATAAGTAAATGAATAAGTACTTTCTGTGTAACATTGATTAAAACAAGAATATATCTATATATTTTTTGTTTTGTTTTATCTATGTAGAACAATCTTTAATTCCAATAAAAGAGAATAATATTTTTTTACTAACTTAGTTTAGTCTAATCTAAAATATGATTAAGTACCTAATACATATTAAGTCGAGCCTATGCTTCTGATTAGGTCTCTAAAAAAATCTCATGAGCAATTAAAATTTTTAATGAAACAGGTTTTAACTGCATATTTCCCTCATTTTCCTTTATAACCTATTCTATGTGAGAGAAATGTAGCAAAGCCAAAGGATAAAAGGTGGCCCTTTAGAGTAGGTAGTTACATTTTTTCTTTTGCTAAGACTTAGGTACATCACTTTATAAGTTGATTAAAAATTCTCTCACTCTCCTAGAAAACATTACGCATAAGGAAAATATATATTTCATCGTCGACGACGCATCTCTGTGCATCTGCTACCACTAGGGTTGCCAACTTTTTTTGATGAAAATAAAGTATAAAATGGTTTGAATAGGAAAAAATAAAAAATTTGAATGAAAAAAAAAGTATTTTTTAAATTTTATTCTTTTATTGCCTTAAAAACGTATTTTTACGTGGTTTTACCACAAGCTCAAATTTATTACTATATTTAAATGTTTCAAAGTTTGTTTGACAATCAACATTGAAATTTAAATAAATAAACAATAGTCGCATTGACACTCACTATTTAAAAGGAATCACAAACCTCCAGACTTACTACGACATATTGGAAGAAGCAATAACACATAGCCTCGAAACCATAACTGAGCGCAAAAAAAATAATAATGAGCACAAAATTTTAAAAAAGAAACAATAGCACTAATAAAAAGACGAACTGAATTAAAATTCCAAAAGAACAAAGACAAAGAAACTAGAGAAAAACTAAGCAAATTATACAAAGAAACTAGTAAAGCTTATAACAATCACAGACAAAATATCATAACACTAAACCTGAACAAATTCAGAAGCACAAAAAGAGCATTCAAAGATCTAAACCAAGGTAAAACATGGATATACAAGTTAGAAAATAAATCTAAAGAAACCAAGACGAGACAAGATATAATAGATCAGGCAACAACATTCTTTCACGAATTATATAAAAGAAGGAAAGAAGACACCAATTCAGAGGATGACATTGAAGACAATGTCTACAGTGAAATGACCAAAGAAATAGATGAAAAAGATATATACGAACACATAAAAAAGCTAAAAATAGATAGGAGTCCAGGACCAGATGATATAACGAATGTAGCCCTGAAACTCGGGGCACCTGTGTTGATTAGCCACATTACTCAACTGTTCAACACGATAGTTGAGACAGAAAAGGTTTCAACCCAATGGTGCTCGTCAGATATCATTCTCCTATACAAAAAAGGCAACCCACTAGACATTGGAAACTATAGACCAATCAGCTTACTAGCCAACATGTACAAACTTTTTTCTTCTATAATTCTGAAACACATAACCAATTAAATCGATAGTTTCCAACCAATGGAGCAAGCAGGTTTTCGCTCAAGCTTTAGCACAACAGACCACATACAAGCAGTAGAACAGATCATCGAAAAATATAAAGAATTTAACCGTCCCTTGTATATGGCGTTTGTTGATTATTTTAAGGCTTTTGACAGTATAAGCCACAAATCCATTTGGCATGCCCTTAAACTGTTTAATGTAGATACAAAATATATTAACATCATAAAAAATATATATGCAATCACCATAAGCAGGATTAAACTTGAAGTGAGAGGAAAAGAGATAAAAATAGAAAGAGGAGTCCGATAAGGAGACCCATTATCCCCGAAACTGTTTATTGCTGTGTTGGAATGTATATTCTTACATCTACAATGGGAAATCAAAGGGATACTAATAAATGAACGCAAATTAAACCTCTCAGATTCGCAAATGACATCGTGGTGTTATCTGAAACTTCAATAGAATTGGAAGAAATGCTAGAGTCCCTAGATCAAGAAAGCAGCAAAGTGGGTTTAGAAATGATTTCCTTAAAAACTAAAATAATGGCAAACAGCACAAAATTCCCAATCACAGTAAGAGGTAAAGAAATAGAGTACGCTGATAGCTATATATATTTAGGTAAGCAGTTAGCATTCAATAAAGCTAATATTGGAGAAGAAATTGATAGAAGAGTTAATATAACTTGGAGAAAATTTTGTAACTTTAAGGAAATACTGAAAGCAGACTACTCTATAAGCTTGAAAAAAGTAATATTTGAAACATGTCTTCTGCCCTGTTTATTATATGGTTGCCAAACGTGGATTTTTACAAACCGATTTAAGAACAAAATTCAAACAACCCAAAGAAGCATGGAGAGAAGTATGCTGAAAATAAGGAAAAAACAAAAAATTCAAAGCGAAGTAATAAGAGAAAAGACCAAACTAACCGATGCACTCACACAAACTTTGAGACTGAAATGGCAGTGGGCCGGTTGGAAAGCCGGAAAGCCTGGTTCGTTGAGATGGTACTTGGTTTGGTCGAGATAGAAACAGTCGTCTACAAGATATTAAGGTTTTATTGGTGCGGGCTCTTATGCAATATTGATAGAAACACTTAAACAAGTGAAAATGTGTGTGTGTTAGTTATCACTTCACATCCTGGTATATTTTTTAAAATATTTTCAATGTACAAAGATTACCTTTCTACAGATTTATTACATGTATAGAATAAGATTTTAATGGTACTTATTACGTGATTGCCATAAATTGACATAACTTTTTATTTCTTGACCGATTTAGATGAAACAAACACTAAATGTTTAATGAAGACTGTGATAATATATTTCTGAAAACTGGAATCAAATTTGTGAAGCCGTTTCTGAGATTAGCATGCACATACATACAGACATACAGACAAAGTGAAAAACCATTGTTTTGGGTTCTCTTGCTCTTATAAAGATCCCCTATGATGTTTTTTTTTTATTTTATACAGAAATGGAAATTCTATACATGTACTAAATCTGTAGGGCAGTAGTCTTTGTACATTGAAAATAACAGAAATCATTTTCAGCATTTTTAAAATCTTTGTCAGTTTGTCTTTTAGTTGTGCACACAACACCAAAAAAAATATTTTCTAAAATTCATATAGATTATAGGGGGACCTTTACCTAAGCAAGAGAACCCAAAACAATGTTTTTCATATTGTCTGTTCTTCTGTATGTCTGTATGTTTGTTCACGCAAATCGATTTGGATGCAGTTTTCGGGAATATATTGTCATGGTATTCACTTTCCATTTTGGTTTTTTTTCTAACAATCAGTTAACAAATAAAAAAGTTAATAATCTCTTATTGTCGTACCATTGCTGCTTAGCAGTTAGATGATTTATAGATTTAAAAAACATTGGTAAGTACAAAGGGTACGTTTTATCAAAATCGAAATCTACACGTACGAAGTCGCAGACACAGCTAGTTAATTTTAAATCGTTCATCTTTTCTAATTCATATGGTAAATAGTTAAATACATACCTATAAAACCCATAATGAGTATTTTGTTCTATGTATCGCAGAAAAGCCTGAAAATTAAATTATTTTCACATACTTTATTTGCATGCAAAAGTATAAAGTATAATTACCAAAAATAAAGTATAATACTTTATTATAAAGTATGGTTGGCAACCCTAGCTACCACTTACCTACTCGTACCTATATCTCAAAGATGATTCTGAAAAAATATTTGATCTGAGGCAACCTGAAAGTGGTTTTTAGAATCTGGAATTTTGGATCGCTGATCATTTAGGTGCTAAATCACAAGCTCATTAATTCTCCTTTCTATATAAAATGTTATTAACTAAATAAAAAACCCTGGTAGCTTTTAACGTACAAATGTGTATGACTTGCAGTTTAATTTATCATACTCAATAATAGGTCAATTATTTTGTATAGGTATTTTTTATATTCAAGGTTTTTTACAAAGTTATTAAGGATATAATTGTTCTACTACTGTGTTTTCAAGAGTCACTATAATGTATGTCTAGTCAGTACTCAGTAGTCACTAGTGTGAGAACTGAGAGGTCAGAGGTGTCAGTGCGCAGCAAGCATATTCTCCGCGGTCCGTAGAGTTCTATAGTATATAGTGTTCCTCCGTTTAAACAGATTACAGTGCGCATTCTATAGTGTGTGCGTTGTGAACACGTTACACGAAGAAGTATTAGCGGTATATTTGGTGTTTTCGAATTCTATACGACCAAAAACAGAAATCAGAATTATACCAATTATAATATATTATAAAAAAATCGAAAATGCCTCTCTTCAGTGGACGATGTTATAGTAATATAAAGTTAATAGGAAAAACAGCAATAGTAACGGGATGTAATACTGGAATAGGAAAAGAAACAGTATTAGACTTTTATAAAAGAGGTAAATATTGTTAATTTTATAAATGTTTCAAATTCAAGATCAAAATCAGATTTTGCGTTTTAACACTACTAAAGTTTCACAATTATATGATTAACCGTGTAATATGTTTGATTCTTTTAAAGGTGCTAAAGTTATAATGGCTTGTAGAAATATAAATAAAGCAGAAGAAGCTAGAGAAGACATTATTCAAACTTGTAAAGATATACCTGAAAAAGGAAATATTGTTGTTGAACAATGTGATTTATCATCTTTAAAATCTGTGAGAGATTTTTCTCAAAAGATTCTTCAAACCGAACCCCAAGTTAACATATTAGTTAACAATGCTGGTGTTATGATGTGTCCTAAAGAATTGACAGAGGATGGTTTTGAAATGCAATTTGGGACAAACCATTTAGCACACTTTCTGCTCACAATGTTGCTGTTGCCAAAAATAAGAGAGAGTACTCCAGCAAGAATAGTTAATGTATCTTCAACAGCTCACTACAGTACAATTTTTTTGCTTATATTATTTAAATGAATAGTTTACTAACTTACAAAATTTATACTTTTCATTATATAACTTTCAGTGAAATATATAAACCCTTTTGTTCAAACATTTCCTATTAATTGATTCCTTTTTGTAAACATACATTTATTTAATTTCAGGATATGACATTAATTTTGATGACTTAAACTTTGAGAAGAGACCATACAATGCAATGCAGGCTTACTCGCAAAGTAAATTAGCTAATGTTGTATTTTCCAGGGAATTAGCCATCAGGCTCAAAGTAAAGACCTGTATATGTATATAATTTTAATATTAATTTGTTATCTATGTGTAGTATTGATATTTCTGTTATACTCATCAGGCTCACAACATTGAAGGTATTAATACATACAGCTTACATCCTGGAGTAATCAAGACCGAACTTGGACGTCATTTGGATAAAAGTATGTTTAGAGGGGCAAGAAAACTTTTTGGACTAGTCTTCTACCTCTTTATGAAAACCCCAGAATCCGGTGCTCAAACTACCATATACTGTGCAGTAGATGAGAAATGTGCAAATGAAACCGGATTATACTATTCGTAAGTCTTCTTATTTCTGTATTTAATTATTTAAATAATTAACTTATAGAAACATAAACCATGAAGTTTAGATCTGTTATTTATCAGGTTCTGATTAACATAGAATAAATAACTAATTTTGAAAAAACCAGTCGTATTTTCTAAACTTGTTTTGAAGCTAAATATTAATATATTTAAACAATTTTAGTGATTGTGTTGTCACAAACCCGGATGCTAAGTCCTTGAAAGATGAGTATGGTAAGAAGTTATGGGAAAAGTCTGTGGAATTAGTCAAGTTGGGAGAATATGATCCCTTTACTGTAAAGAATTCTGAAGCAACAAGTAAATAACCTCCAATGTTAGGATTTATAAGAAGAATAATTGAAAACAAATGTTTATCTTAATCAATTTATTCAAATTGTAACCAAGTTAATACACAATGTTATTTGTGTAAGAAAAAAATATATGTACAATTTTGTATATGTATTTAATAATTGAATAATCAACAACAATTAATAAAACAAACACTTATATAAAATTACTATACATATGTAAATAAAATTAAAATGTATATTGATACTGTGTATTATTATTTACATAATTTATAGCTTGTTACATAAATTACATATATCTTACAAATATGTATCTTACAGTACAATTGTTTATACAATAACTTTATTTTTATGTCACTGGCATACACTTTTTTATCTATTTGACTTATAAAATAATATAATAATATACTTGTTCATAGAAAACTGATTGATATATTTTACAACATTTAAAATGTAATGTTTGTAAGTATTATTTTCAAATGCTCATAATTTTATATTATATGTTATTATGGTAATATATTTTTAATAATACCTACTGTATTTTACTTGTAATAAATTGTAAAGGTTTATGTGGTATTTTCATTGTGATAAGATTTGGTCTTCAATCTTCCATACTTTGGTGTTTGTATTATGTTTTTTTTTAAGTAATTAGATTTAGAATTAAAATTTTAGTTCTATGATTGTAATTCTTATAAACTATTTAATCACCTTTATTGTTTGATTGCCAAAGGGGATCTTAGTACCTGTCTACGTGCTGTTCTCGAAAACTTATTAAAAACTTTTTCATTTTAAAAACATTTCATTTGTTGAGTAATAACTAGTCAATATTACAAGAATATCATCACGAATATCCATCGAATTAGTGAACATTTAATTTGTGAATCACTAGCCAGAAAAAAAAAGCTACAGAATGTTACATAGGTAGGGGAAAGGAAGGCAAAACGGACCCTGTAGGTAAAACGGACCTCGATTATCATTTGGAAACTTATAACGATATCTATGATCCCGTTTCGTAAAAATGTTGGCCTCCGTGTTCCCGGTCTCGGTCAGTGTCCTCAACTCCACCGGCCGCACGAGCACAGTTTATGCAGGGTAAGTTTATTTTTTAAAGTTTTGATGTAAAATTAATGAATTTCAAGTAGCCTACAGTTAGGTTTGGTTTGTCATTATGGCTTCTAGTGTTATCTATAAGCAAACTGATATTTGATTGATCATTTAACGAAGTATCTCGGTGATATCTCAATTCATAACTTTACAATTTACAGTTGTTGTTATTTATGCCTAAAAGGCAAAACGGACTGGTGTACCGTTTTGCCTCTGGGGTACCATTTTGTCTTCATTTGGATCACGTGGGTACAAATACAAATGAACTGAAAGTATTAATGTAATTATTATTATATTTTTTTGTATTTGTTTTAGATGGTTAATATTATAAAAGAAAATCCAGTCGTAATTCCTGGGATGAATCTAGCATGAAAAATGCCATTGAGAAAGTGTTTGCCGGCGAAATGGGGCTCAATAAGGCTTCTGTTTAATTCCAGAAAGCAGCAACGATGACAATAGCTTTCAATAGTTTTCGTGCCACCGGCATTTGGCCTTTGAATCGTGATATATTCACAGAGGCTGACTTTTTTTGCAGCAGCAGCTACTGATATCGAATTAGCGTGTCCAAGTCCAAATCCATGTTAATCGAGGGATCTAACTTTAAACCGCCAAGATACCCAGCCTTCAATATCAAGAGCCAAGGTGTCAAATATTGATAAAAATACTTTAACATCTACTACACCCACAATAATGGACATTGACGAGTCTCAGTCAAGAGTTATGCCGTCTATTTTAGATGCTAATCAAATTAATACTGAACCTACTACAATCGCAGCAACAACAATCGATGGCGATTTCAATATCTTTCGTTGTGGACCAAAAGATATAATGCCTTTCCCGAAAACTACGCAGACCAAAAGAACAAGTGTCAGACGAGGAAAAACAGCAATCATCAATTATCTTCGCCATATCAGACGAGGAAAAACAGCAATTATCTTCGCCATATCGTCTGGAACTTGACTCTTCTCAAAACAAACAGGCTCAAAAGATTAAACAAGCCGTTAGTTTCGACAGTAATTCAGAATTTGAAAAGAAAGAAAATGCAAAAAAGAATAAAGATATGAAGAGAATCAAGACAGAGAAAACTGACAAGGGTCAACCGATTAAAAAAAAAGGGAAAGCTAGAAAGAAAAGTGATGTAAAAATATCAAAACCTAAGAAAGATGACAATTCATCTAACGATGATGACGCCGAGTGTCTGTACTGCTCTCAACTGTTCTCAGAACCAAGTGGAGGTTGGGTGCAGTATCCAAATTGCCGTTTATGGGCACATTGCACTTGCGCAGGATTAGAGGACGAAGACAAAAATACAGTATTTTTATGTGAAAAATGAGTTAATTGATTTATTTTATATAAGTCCGTTTTGCCTTCATGCGTGTTCCGTTCTGCCTCACTCATGAAGGTAAAACGGCTCAAATTAGGGTATTAGAAATCATCTAATATCTTTATAATCTGTGACTTTATCCAAGTCTGATTCGTACGTAACATAGAGTTTACATTGTTGATTAGTTTTACGTTTGAAGAACTTTAATAAAACGTTTAGTTTTTTTTATTTATTTGCTTTTTCTTAAGTGGTCCGTTTTGCCTTCCTTTCCCCTACTATCTCCCACACAATTTCTTTTGGGATATCAACAATTTGATAGACTTTCTATGAATTTATTATAGGTAAGTAGATAAAGCAAATCGGGATGCGTTATACTTCAACAGGGCAATTACGGAGAAATGCCTATACTTCGTTTCAAATAAGACCACTCTTCAATAATAAAAGCCAATATGAAACCTCTATTCAAAAGCATTCCACTTAATGTTACGCCAACAGCTGGTCAGCCTGTAACCTGGATAGCAGGGCTGAGAAGGAGCAAGACAAAATCAAAGTAACTGGATGTGATCTACGCACACTGATCACATCTTAAAACTAGGTAATTTATATAATGTTAGATTCATAAAGGCGGGTAACTAAGCTTATCATTGCTAAACAGATGGGAGGTAGGTACTGTGCGACTTTTACTCACCTATAATTATTACTAAACGAAGGTTTAACAAAAAAAGTGTATTTGAACCTTTCGTAAACGCTTTCAATCAAATCAAACAAGAAATAAATTTTTAATCTCCTTTATTCTTCCGAATTCTTCGAGGAAACGAAAATTAAAAAGCATTAAACTTTTTTTTCAATTGTCCGCGAGAACAGAAATCGCTACATTATTTTACTATTAAAAAGAATTAGTTAGTATTAAATTATTTCAATTCTTCTTTATTCTTTTGATTTTTCCGTGAGAACAATTTGTTACATTATTTTAAAATTAAAAAGAAAAAGTTAGGATTACAAATATTGAATCAGTTGCTATCGTTTCCAATACTAAAATGATAAAAAAAAATGGAACATGAAGGAGAATTAAAAAGAATTTATTTCAAGTTTGATCTTAACTCTCCGGAGAATTAAGAGTATGGAAGAGTATCAATAGTAATTAAAATTAGTAGTTATTCAAAAAGTGTGGTTTTTCAATCCTTTTTATATTTTTTTTTAATCAGGGATAGATATAAGTAGATACCTACTTACATATAAACCTATATTTTTCTATTGTACTTCATTACTAGATATTCATATATTATACAGGGTTATTTGAAATTAATTGGCTACCTCTTGCAGGCAGCCTCTCTACATTAATACCAACATTTGTTCTACGACTTTTAAAAATGAATACTTATATATGTATACTTTTTAAAATTAAAATTTTCCTTTACAAAATTTATTTGTTGTCTCTGAACTGGCATTAATGATTAACTCTGAGCTTCGGAATGGCGCCCGAGCGTTGACCTTTTAAGTACTTCTTACAAAATACAGAGCAATAACTAAAAGAGAGAGCAAAAGTCAAATGTTTGTGTACCGGGCTATTACTAGATACAATGAGACTTCCTCTGTTTGTAACAGAGAAAGATCTGGCCATCCACATAGTGTTCGTACGAAAAAGGTGGTTTAAGCAGTAAGGGAAAGAATTCGAAGAAATTCTGTCCGAAAGCAAAAGCTTTTATCTCAGGAAATTAAGATAACACCTAGAACCATGTCGGGTATTTAAAGAGATGACTTAGGACTTGCAGCTTATAAGAGACGCACTGGTCATTTCTTGACTGATAAATTAAAGATAAATAGGGTGGTAAAATCGAAAAATCTACTAAAGCGGTACGCAAATTGGGAGTACGCGATTGGGAGGTCACAGAATTATTTTTTTTACGGTTGAGAAAAAATTTACAATTGAGCAACATTTTAACAAACAAAATTTAATTGTATTTATGCTCAAAGCTCTAAGGAAACTTCCTAATTAGTCGACAGAGTGCAACTTGGGTATTATCCAACTTCAGTGATAGTTTGGTTGAGTGTTAGCTATGAAAGAGTGACTGAGCCATTTTTTTGTGAAAAAGGTATCAAAAAATTTGGCACAAGTGTATCAAGATACCATTCTTGAGAAGGTAGTTAAGCCCATGAAAACACCATGTTCAATAACCAAGAATATGGTAGTTTTCCAATTACAGCACTAGAGCGCATTATGCGGCATAATGCTTAACGTTGAATGTTTCAACGACAGCAACGCTTCGCACAATCGAGCACTCTTAAAAGTAATGTTTTCGCGTGATAGGTGCAATCGATGCCAACTCAAGAGTGCTCGATTGTGCAAAGCGTTGCTGTCGTTGAAACATTCGACTTTAAGCATTATGCCGCATAATGCGCTCTAGTGCTGTAATTGGAAAACTACCATATTCTTGGTTATTGAACATGGTGTTTTCATGGGCTTAGCTACTCGGCGTAGGGTCATAAAGCTCTGTCCACGCAGTCTTGGTTGGAAGCGAACGTTTCAGACTTCATTAGAGCTGAAGACGGGCCGTCCTCAAGTCCCGATCTTAATCAGCTGGATTATGATTTATGGTCAGTTTTAGAGAGTAAAGCTTGCCCCATGGCGTAAACTCCATGATAATTTGGAGTCCCTACAAAAATCATAAGATTTTCGTCATTACCTTCTGCAACTTTTGTTTCATAAAATTTGTTTAAAGAATTTGATAAAACATTCAAGTTTCTGAACTAATCGAGGGACTTCCTCTGCACAACCTATTAGCGATCGAAAATTGAAAGAAGCTGCACGTGTTACTGGTAAAATAACGTTAATTATATTAAAAGTATCATTATCTCGTCATTAAACGACTGGTCATATTTTTGGTAAGCATATTTTCTTTTTTAAACTATGTATATATATATATATATATATATATATATATATATATATATATATATATACTAGCGAACCCAGCCCGCTTCGCTGGGCTAACCCTTACTTTACCTGGTGGTGGCGAATTACATCAATGGGCATAGCATATTCGTTTTCTTCGAGGAAAAATACATGGTCATACCAATTTTTATGACAATCGGTTGAACGGGGCGGAAGTCGATATTTGACAGCGCCACCTGGTGGCGAGTTACATCAATGGACATAGCATATTCGTTTTCTTCGAGGAAACATACATGGTCATACCAACTTTTATGACAATCGGTTGAACGGGGCGGAAGTCTATATTTGACAGCGCCGCCTGGTGGCGAGTTACATCAATGGGCATACCATATAAACCTTCTCCGTGGAAAAATACATATACATACCAATTTTCATAATCATCGGTCCAATAGTTTCTGAGTTCATCGATTTCATATATACAAACATCCTTCTATATATATATAGATATATATTTACTGTTATTATTATTTCATTTTCGTTGCCTGAAATCATTAGGCTTCATTTCCGATTGATTGCGACGGTTCTAGTTGTTCCAAAATTACATTTTAGCCCAGTCATATTAGGGGTTTCACCTCGGAATGAAAGATAATAAGCTGGAAATCGGTAAAAACCTTTGTTTTGTTACCCTAAATATTGTCTCAAAAGTCACAAATGCTATCGTGTCCGCGTCTTAAGATATTGAAGGTCAAAGGTCACAAAAAACGATTTTTTGCGAATATCTCGGTTCCTATTGCTTAAATGATATTTTTAGCTATTATAAAAGTTGTAGAGTATAAAATTCTCTACAACTTTTGTCTAAACTTTTTTTTTATACGATCAACCGTTTTTGAGGTAGAGCGCGAAGAGTGCGCAGCGTACAGTCATATATGAGCTAATGCAGGGTCAAGCGTGAGTTACGGTTATCAGTACGTTGTATAAAGTCAATTATTGACAAAAAAAATATAATTATTAAGCAATGCCCATTATTTCTGTACTTATTCTTAATTATTTATATTTAATTATTCAACTATAGTATATTACTAATTCTGTATTATCTATATTAATTATATTTTAAAATAAAAAGACAGTAAGGAAATATATTTTAGATATACCTTTATTTATCGTTAAATATGGCATGTTATACATTTATTAAAATGTGAGTTTAAATATTAAAATAATTTGTGAATCGAATGAAATTGCGAATGAAAGCTAGTTATCTTCTTCTTCGTCGTCTTCTTCTTGTTGTCGGTCTAAAATATTCAATTCATTGTCACCATCCTCATTATCGGTCATATTCATTTCCAAACCTTCTAGAATTTCAGGATCGTATGTGCTTTCTTCATCGGGATTACTTGGATATAGTGGAGCGTTGAGGCAAGCTTGTCTATTGCACTGGCCACAAGCTAAAGAACATAGTAGCCCTGATTTTCTGCATCCACAGCGGGAACCACAACCATTTTTGCAATTGCAAAATATTGTGTTTAGTAGTTCGGCTGGTGCTGGAGGTAATAACGTTGTTATGGGCTCCAGGTTTTCATTTTCAAGCTTCCAGCCCCATTCTTGAGGTTCTAAGTTCTTCCCACGTTTGAATCTGGTATAGACACGATTGATATGTTGACGGGCTGCTACACTTGTTGGTGGAAGTGTTGACAATTGTACAGGTTTATTTAGTTTTGTTAATTTGATGAATTGCGTATAACGGAAATAATCAAGGTTGTCCTCAGATTTTGGAGCATTATATAATGCCAAAAAGATGCGCACTCCATTTTCAAATAAAGTTTGTACGGGGCAGTTTTCTTGTTGAAATACTTCCACCAGTTTATCCAAATCTTTTTATTTTAAAATATAATTAAAATAGATAATCCAGAATTAATAATATACTATAGTTGAATAATTAAATATAAATAATTAAGAATAAGTACAGAAATAATGGGCATTGCTTAATAATTATATATTTTTTGTCAATAATTGACTTTATACAACGTACTGATAACCGTAACTCACGCTTGACCCTGCATTAGCTCATATATGACTGTACGCTGCGCACTCTTCGCGCTCTACCTCAAAAACGGTTGATCGTATAAAAAAAAAGTTTAGACAAAAGTTGTAGAAAATTTTATACTCTACAACTTTTATAATAGGTAAAAATATCATTTAAGCAATAGGAACCGAGATATTCGCGAAAAATCGTTTTTTGTGACCTTTGACCTTCAATATCTTAAGACGCGGACACGATAGCATTTGTGACTTTGGAGACAATATTTAGGGCGACAAAACAAAGGTTTTTACCAATTTCCAGCTTATTATCCTTCATTCCGAGGTTGACACCTTTTTTTACCTAATTTCACTGGGTTATTTAAGATTGACGTTTCTGAAACAGTGATCACAATAACAAAAAATATATCCGGCTGAGTTTGTTGTGTGGTTCTTCTCAGACTAGGACGCCTTTGGAACCCTCATAGCTTTAACACTAAGATGGAAGTGCTTTTACAGAAGGGCTTATTACGATAAATCTAGTATAGTAATAGGCCCTCCTCACACTTCCATGTTGACGTACACAAGTGATCACTGATTATGATTCTAAGTGGAAAAGATATAAATAAATAAATAAACGACAAAAGAATTGAGATCTAAATGTCAAGTTCAATGGTCAGACCTGAAATTTATTGATAGCAACATAAAATATTTTACAACAGTTTAAATATCCTTTCTTCTTATAACTAAGGATTATATTATATTTAACACCTTAAGTCTGACTTGGCTTATAGTTTTCATATACGAATTATGATATAGAGTTCGCAAGTTCTAAAGCATGCATGTTCTTAATTTATTCTTCCGAACATTTAGCTTGCTGGCACAAGCTAGCGATCGAATATATTTTATAATAATTCGTATATGAGAACTGGCCAAGTCAGACAATGGGCTTCAATGTATTATACTAAGTTATAATAAGCGGAAGGCCGTCTGTCGAATATAATCAGGTAGTACTAGAAGCTTAAGGACTATTCGCGCGTGTAACCTAACAGAGAGGTTTCTCTCCGAAAAGTTGTAACGTGGCCCGTTGAATACACGAAGCTATAATTAATTGTGAAAAATTATTTTGGAGTACCTATTATAACGAACCACCATTACGTAGACGTCGAAGATATTAAATATGTATTAAAAATAGAATTTACTTATAATACAAATAAAATATGAAAAAAAATTCAAAATAAAATAATAATAAGTCCCGGCAAGCATATTGCAGGACGCTTTCCGGCCCGCTAGTCTGGTAACTTGCAAGGTCACCGTTGGAGGCTGGATAAGGATGGTGGAGGACCAGGATATCTGGCGCAAAATGGGAGAGCCCTATGTCAAGTCGTGGACTGCGATAGGTTAAAGCATTTCAATTGTTTTCACGTATCTCAGATACAAATCACTATGTTTCATTACGGTTTATTTGATTCGTAGCCGATTCATTATGTATTACAAATATTTCTAGTTTTGTTTTGTGACCTGAAGCCTGAAGGTACACTGATACACTGATAGATGAATGCTAGTTTTGTTAGTTCAAAAATGCGGAGCTTAAACTTGGAGAATCCAGTTCTGTTCACCCAAGAGTATAATAGGACAAGATACATTAGAACTCTGGCCCATTTTTCTCATAAACATCGACATACCTAATAACTTTTTATTATTAGTCTTGACTCCATTTCTGCATTAATTATCACTACAAGATATTTTTAGACTCTTCTTTATCTTACACTTACTTTTTTGCAAAATACTTTATTTTTCGAAAAACACGTAACTGGTCCTGATCCAAATATTGGTTTACAATATATTATAATAATAATAATAATATCAGGACAATTTACACACATTGATCTAACCCCTAAGTAAGCAAATTATTTGCTTGTGTTAAGGGTGTTAGACAACGATACAAATACGTAGAAATACATATATAAATACTAAGAATATATTTAATAAACGACCAAACCCAGAAACACAGACATCTATGCTCATCACATAAATGCCTGTCTCCCGCCGGGAATCGAACCCGAGCCCCATTGCGCCGTGACACGTTAGGCGTCTGCGCTAACCACTCGACCAAAGGGGCGGTATTATATAACTTATCAAAATCAATATATTGTAATTATTTACCATAGACCTCTATATTATTAATTAAAGTTATATAACAGCATGTAAATATTGTCTTTTACCATTAAATTGTCAATTGTCAGTTGTCACTTGTCAGTTGTCGCCATACCGACATAAGTCTTGGGACTAGCTGGATGATTAAAAAATTGCAAAAAAAAACAACTAAAGTGTACACAGTTGTGATTTGTAAATTATTGTTTGATGCTTTTGATAGCAAAGACAATGTTGGTTCGCTAAAACTTATGTAAAATAGTTGGATACATTTTATTAATGAAGAATGGAGTACGACAACGATGATACATGGAAAAGGTCCATTTCTCCAAAGCAAAAAAAAGGATGTCAGCCGATACCGCGTAAATCTACAACAGCTGCGGTTATTGTGCTCGGTCTTGCGGTTTTGAGCTGTTTATTTGGTTATTGTGTTTTAAGCGAAACTCTTCCATATGAATCTAGAACTCTACGCCTCGTGATTATCGTAAGTATGTTGTTGGTAAACAAAAAAAAAATGTAATATCCTGCGAGTTTTCCCCTTTCTTTCTCTAAGTACAATTGGCAGTAGGCAAATATTATATCTTAAAGTTTCTAAACTATTACCAACTTATATATCATAATGACAGACATTTACTTTATTAGTATGATATGCAATTTAAAGTTTTGTTATATATTATTATCAATTATATTTTTTAAAAAGTTATGGAAGAAGGAAACACAAAGTGTGAACTTTTTTCCATTTAATAAAAGGGCTGTTGAAGCAACAGATGTTTAAACTACATATCAATATTTTTTTATTAAAAATTAATTTGCTATATATTATCTTATATGCTGAATACATTTAAAAGGAGTGGTTTTTAAACATGTGTAATTGTTTACAGTTATTCCGTCATGGAGCCAGAACTCCTATATCGTCATACAAAAGTGATCCATTTAAAAATTATCGGTGGCCAGATGGACTTGGTAGTCTAACAAATGTAAATAATCCCCTATATAATATTCCTATTAAATATAATGATTTTAATTTTATGCAGTTATTTTATATGTCAAACTGTGATAAACTTTGAACTGTTAATCTTGTAAATGTTAATCTTATTACCCCTTTTTTTCTGATAAGTTATTTCAAAATCATTAAAATTTGTTTAGGTGGGTAAGTTACAGTTGTATGAATTGGGAAAAAAATACCGTAACTACTACGCTAACTTTATTCCTGAGGAGTACTATGAGAAGGATGTCTTTGTACGAAGCAGTGATAAGTCAAGGTGTATGATGAGTGCATACACATTCCTTGCTGGGCTCTATCCTCCCTCAGAGAGACAAATGTGGCATCCTGAGATTTCTTGGCAACCAATTCCAGTGCATTCCTTACCTAAGAATCTAGATAATGTAAGTGTACTAGATAAGTCATTACTATATGTAATTGTAGACAAACTTATATAAAAAAAAATAAGAAAAAATAGATATATACAGGGTTATTTGTTATTAGTTGGCCACCTCTTGCAGGCAGCCTCTTTACATCAATCCCAACAACATTTGTTCTATGACATTTTTACAAATATTGATAAACAACACAAAAAAATGTTTGCTCCCTCTTATTATTACTCTGCATTTTGTAAGAAGTACTTATAAGGTCAAAGCCCGAGCGCCATACCTACACTCAGATAATTACAAATAACCTGTATGTATAAAAAATACTTCTAAAATAGAAACATTTTCTTTTTATTTATTTTAATATAGTTTATGGTTTTGCCATTTTAAAACACTGGATGTTTAATACAGATAGTGGCAGCTACAAAACCTTGTAAAATTTGGAAGGCCATGTATAACGAGTTATTAGCTGAAAAAAATGCTGATCCAAAATTCACAGAACTCTTTGATTATTTAAGTAAATACACAAACCAGAGTGTGCATAGTGTTCTGGATGTTGACTTCCTATACAGCACCTTGTCAACACAGCAAGAGGCGGGCTTAAAGATACCAGAATGGACAAGAAATGTTTTTCCAAATAAAATGCATAATCCTTTTATGCTCAGCTTGGCTCTACTTTCATATAATCAGACAATGCAGAAATATCATACTGGTAAGAACTAACATTTGCTTTTCGAAAAGTATATACTTTGCACGTGATAATAGCATAATTTTGTATAAACTTAATACCAGGTCCCCTTCTGTCGGAAATCAAACAGTATCTAGAAGACAACGTCAATAACATTAATCTGGATCGCTCGCTTTATTTATACTCGGGGCATGATGTCAATGTGGTCTCTCTCTGGCGGGCCCTGGGCTTCAATGAGCTATTAGAACCAGAGTATGGAGCCAGTGTAGCCATAGAGCTGCATCAGGAAATTGAACAGGACAATTATTTTATAAGAGTGAGTAGTTACTTAAATATTTAATTGATATAAGTTGTAACTTTATTGACATCCCCATGACATAATTAACATTTAGGTTTTATTATTTTAAAATATCAATATGGATTGTTTTAGAATACATGTATTATTTTAAGATAATAAATTTTGTTATGTATATTTGCAGTTATTTTACCGAAACAATACTAAAGTTGAGGTACCTATGGAGTTGAAGCTACCATTCTGTGATGATCCTTGCACTTACAACAGATTTGTGGAATATCTCAACACAATGGTGCCTAAAAATTGGGAACAGGAATGTGAAAATATTTGAATGATTTTTTAGGTATGGAACCTAATACAGCTGTTAATGATTATTTGACAAAAATGTTCAATACAATGTTTTAAAACCATTATGGTTAACTTTAAATTTAATATTGAATTATGACACATTTCGATTTTCGTGATTTATTTAGATCTGTCTTCAAAATATTATATTATGTTAAATTGCCAGCTACGTAATATTCGATAATGGTTTCTTAAAAAGGTATGTTGGATCATTAAAAAGTTTCTTATTATACCTACTTCCACTGCAAATTATATACATCTGTTACCAATAAACAGCTTTTATAAATATTATTTTTTAAATTAGTAGATATTGAAAGCCAAAAATATACCATTTGATGTGCCATATATTGTATCCATATATTTACAGAAAAACTTGTTGAACTAGTATAAGAGTTTTATGCACTTCAGGTATTTTTATATATTTTTTTAAGAATATATTGAAATTATATTTAATTTTTACATTGAAAGATACAAAAATTCATTTAATAAGATTCTGAACCAGTGTGTAAAGTTAATTTTCTGCCTAATAAATTTATTGACAGAATGTTGCTCAAAAATAAATAATAATCATTTTAGAATTTAAAACACAAACCAAATTGTTTATTACTTACTATGGTCGAAGCTTATTTCTAATCTGAGCATTATCTTGAATATTTGGTACTATTTATATTTGTGTGTTTGGTGGTGGTTTGTTTACATAAAATAATATTATATACATATTTCTAAATATAAAAAACTATAATGCAAATATAATAAAGGGTTTTTATATTTCATTTATGAAATAGGCAATGTATTGCACCTTCTATTACTATTTTATATACATAGTTGTATGAAATTTTCATCAGCATGAAATTATTATTTTTATATAATATGTATTTGCAAAAGAATTTTAATTCCAAATTGCATGTCACCGTCTCAAAAAAACAGTAATGTACCACTTTTGTCTTCGAAAATATGCAAAACACATTCATTAACATTTATAAGTAATTATAAGTTCCTAATTAAATACTTAGCATTTTCTCTGCACTGTGATAAATCTGCACAGTAACATGATTTTTACTCTATTTAAAAAAACATCTTCTACACATACCTTTCTACTTGTCTAAGAGAAGAGATAGTTTTTAAAATGTTATTAGTTTTTTAAAACTTTGCATGTTTTGCAAAAAAAAAAGTTTTTACAAAACATGTTAGAATTATTATTTACGACATTGTTTTACCATATTTTTAAATTATGTTTTCAGATATTTATTTGTTATCATGGTATTTTTTTTTTACTTACTAGATCCGATGATGTCTATAATCAATAAATATTTAGTTTTATTAATGATATAAAAAAAAATCTTACTTGTTAATTGGTAAGAATTTATGTCTAAAAATAACGTGTTTATTAATGTTATGTGAATTGTTGTGAAATTAGTAATTTTATCTGTTAATTTTAAAATTGTCTGTTTGATATAACAAATTGCAATAATTAAATGTGATGTATATATTTAATGTCTCAATAGAATTTATGGTCTACAATGACTAAATAAAATTGTATTCAATGTGATTTGGTATTAATATAAAACATTTTTGTGTATTTTTTTTCTGTTTGAAGCCCAAAAATATATATTTTAAATAACAACTAGTGATATCTATTATTGCTTTCCAGCATAAAGTTTATTTTTACTAACATGAGAGTTTAACTAAAGATACATTTACATTAATTGTTGTTATAATATAGAAAACTCGAACTTTTTAAAAATATATTTATTCAGTTTATATAGAATGGACGGCACAGTTACATAAACACCTTATTCAAATTATTATAGAACTTAAAACTACAGGCACAAAGTGTGGCATTGTGAACTTAAGTATAAAATAATAATAAATAAATAAATAAAAATACATTACTAGTTCTTATGTCACTAATATTTATGGTATAAAACACATCTTTTCTTAAAGCTATACTATGTGTATAAAATTCAAGTATGTATAAAGATTGTAAAGTTCAGTCTTATATATTATTTTATATTATTGGGTTTGTCTAAATTTTCAAGTATAACTGTTTATCAAAATTACTTACATTAAAAATGCTCTTGTGCATGAATAAAATAAAGGCATTTGACTTAAATTATGATTTGCATAGCTTCTTTTTACCACAATTAACAATATCAAGTAACAGATAGGGTGGGATTATATTAAATGTCGTAATTTGTCAATTTAGCTATATAATTATTATTATATAGCTTAATAAATTACTTAAGCTAAATAAATTACTTTCCACAACAAGTCATAACATGACGTTCTTTGTATGCTCTCAAAGCTGTATAGATGGTTACTACAAACCATATAATTACAGAAAGCCATGTCGTTATTAGAGCTATTTGTAAAGAAATACCAGTGTTGATAAAATCACCTTGACGGCTATTAGCATATTTCTGAATATAATCCATGAAATCGAATATAGCTTGGCAGCTAAGCCGAAAGTGTATGGCAGTTGCATGGTCTCCAGTTGCATGAAGCTCCTAGAATATAATGCATTTTTAAGCATCATGGGATACACAAATTTTACTTTAGACAGATATAGATTTGATTTTGAAAATTAATCTTTTAATGTTCATATCAAATTAGTTTTAGATTTACCCTGACTAAATGTCCTCTGTATTGGTGACAAGTCTTTAAATACCCATCAGTCATGATAGCTGCATGTACAAGATTGTAGAGTGCAAACACTGCAGCCAAGCTTGAGGACGGGATCCAACAGTAGATTACAGAATCATTCTGTTGTGCCACTCTGGCACGAGTAGTGACTATTATTGTTTCTCCTTCACTGAAATAACAAGTATGTATGAGTTCTAACTTTATATTATTATTATTTTCCGACTTTTTAGATTTTTTTTACTCTTACATTTCCTCCATGGCTGTTGATTTATCACTCTCATAATGCCCTACATTGTTAATACAAACTCTGTACATATGAAATGAAGCCATTACTAAAGCAAACACTATTATTGGTATAGGAGCAAATATAGTGTAGAAGCAATATGAATTGTGCCCGCCATTGAAATATTGGAATGTACTGACGCCATAAAAAATACAGCCACAATTAGCGTTCTCAAGCCAGCTGCTAGGACAAACATCAAGTGTCGTTCGCCAATGATTATATGGTATAGCAACACAAATTACAGACACGCTGAGTAATACTGCTAACAAGCCGTAACACCAGCACAAACGCCTTTCTGTTTCATATTGATTCATAGTGCTTCTTTCTATATTTTCTTGTTTATGTATTATTTTTTGTGACGAGATTTAAAAGAATCATTAAGCAAACGTGTAGAATTATTACTTATATTATTGTTATAAAAATGAAACAATTCATAAACAATGTTTTTTCATTTCTAAATGTAACTGTAGGTAAAATACTCTGTAGAACACAGTTCTTCTTTATAATCATACAGTAGATAAGATACGAAAATGTATCAGTGAAAGATAAGAGTCAACTATGTATACAACAAGTTTGATAAACTTGGATCGACAAAATCCTTAGATTGCTTTTATGGATAGTTATTACACATGAATATTATCGAGGTTCTCAAAACAAATTGTTCAGTTTTCGAACAATCACTATTTTATTTTAGTAATATACAACTCCCAACACTACAAGAATATTCGTATGTAAAAACTAGTATTTTTATATACTACATATAGCAGGTGTGGAAGTATGGAATTACAAATTTATTGATTTAAAATTTCAACAACTTAAAAATAGGACAGGTGTCAGGTAATAAGTTATAGTAATAAATGACAACTGTTTTTTTTCTTTCTTATGACATCCATATTACGGAAATTCGAAAGAAACTAGGGCCATACTGCCTTGATGATAATTTATAACATGATAAATAAATAAAATGAAAAAGTTCTTGAGTCATGATGTCCGACTAAATATTATAATACAAAGTAGTATAATTTATTAAAATATATACAATGATCCATTATTTCGATGTATGCCTCATGGCCGATGGTATTTTTGTAAGTCTAAATCCTTAAAACTACTATTTTAATTAACAGTGGTATAAAATTGGTAAGATTTTAATATATGTTAAATAATTTTTATTTTAATTAAATCAATGTTTTGTTCAATCAATGAAATATAATAAATAGCTATCTCGTAATCTGTATTCCTTTTATAATAAAAAAATATTTATTATCTGTTTGATGAGAAATATTATTGTTTATTGATTTGATAGTATTGAATTTATTTTAGTAATATAAAATTGTTCTTTTTTTATATATAAACAGTTCTTTCTAACTTTATAAAAATAATAAAATGAGGTTGAATGCCAATATCAAATTAATCGGAAACAAGGTTGTCTTGGTACCTTATAGTAAACATCATGTTGAAAAGTGAGTCGGACAACTTTAAACTAAATATAAAACATTGGTTAATTGTTAATACTTATTTCTTAAGGTATCATTGTTGGATGAAATCTGAAGAGTTGCAGAAGCTAACAGCTTCAGAACCTTTAACATTAAAAGAAGAATATGAAATGCAAAAGTCTTGGCAAGAAGATGAAGATAGTAAATATAAATTACCATGAATTTGAAAACAATAATAGATGGGGTTCTACATATTTAATTACTTTTCAGAATGTACCTTTATAGTTCTAGATAAAACAACATATGCAATGAATAATGGCGAAATAGGTAATAATGAAATAAAACATTCTTTATAATATTCTTCCTATAAATTTGCCCCAACATTTATATAATACCTTTGAAATTAATTTATTTTAGACTCTATGATTGGTGACACAAATATCTTTATAATAGATCAAAATGAAAAAGTTGGTGAAATAGAAATTATGATAGCTGAACAAACAGCAAGGGGTAAAAAGTTTGGTTGGGAAGCTGTCATATTGATGATGCTGTATGGAATAAACAATATCCTTTTAAAAGTTTATGAAGCAAAAATAAATATGGCAAATGACACAAGCATTCAAATGTTTAAAAAATTGAAGTTTGAGGAATATTCAAGAAGTGATATTTTTCAAGAAATAACATTTAGGAAAATTGTATCTGATGAGTGGGTTGAGTGGTTAAATGCACAAGTTGAGTTTGAAATACAAAGTTATAATTCATAATTTTATTTTATATCATAAATAGATACAATGAAAGTTACAAACATATAATCCATGTTATGCTAAAGTTTGACTTATATATGGTATGATATAATTTTTGGGTTTGCATCTCAGATGTTCACTGAGTTTCTAACTGCCATAATTACCTTTTATTATTCTTCTTAATTTTAGCAAAAAAAAAGTAATAGGAGAGTACAATAATTAACTTGCACTACCTTCTTGGTAGCAATACTTTTAAAAGTCTGAATCAAAACTTTATAAAATTGCATGGTTTACAAAATATAAGTAAATAATGTCCATGGCTTATTGTTTTTCTTCTTGGATACTTTTCATGTAATAACCTGGTGTCTTGTAGTCAGCATTATTCCCAAATTAATTAAATTTAGGTACTGTGCAATATATTTTTACCAACCTAACAACTTAAATCATATCCTAAACAAAACTAAAGAAACCATTTACTTCAATGCAAGAATTCAATTGCATTATGATTTTCAATATATATAAAAGTTATAAAATAAGAATTTATATTTATTTATTTAACATTTATGTACACACAGAAAACTTATAAGAAAAACATATTTTAACATAGGTAATGAGAAAAAATGTGTATACATAACATTTTTTTAAGAAACTAATAACTACTGTGTAACTACTTCAAAAATTAATGTCCGCTTGTTTTTTCGCGTATGACGAAAAAATCTTAACGGATTAAGATGACACCGTTGTGGTTATAAACTATTAGCCAGTTAAAAGAATTCGTACTATAGTTTCTTTTATGTAAAACTTTAAGGCACTACTGAGTACTGATATTCGACAAGCGTATAACGAAAACAGTCTCTACTAGGGCTTCCAATCCCGCAGTATGCATCCAATCTCGGTATTTGCGGGACTACAAATTTTCAATCCCGCGGGATCTCGGTATTTACGGGATCCCGCATACTAAAAATATTTATATTTATGTAAATTAAATAAAAAAAATAATTAATCAACTAACTCCATATTTAATTAGACATTAGGTACTATTAGTATGAGATCAATAAAATTATACTGTTTATTTATAAAAAAAAATCAATAACAAATACTGGAAAAAACAAAAAAATCTATCTTTTTTTCAAAAAACAGAAAAATATTAAAAAAATCAAACAAAACCCATTTTTAACTCAAGACCATGATAATTATTTAAAACTTTATAATTATTTAGTTCAGTCATTTGGTCAGCTTTCAATTGAAAATAGTTGGGAAGGAAACAAAATATATCTAAAGAGTAAAGTGTCGTCTGCCATACTTAGGGTTGCCAACCATACTTTATAATAAAGTATTATACTTTATCTTTGGTAATTATACTTTATACTTTTGCATACAAATTAAGTATGTGAAAATACTTTATTTTCAACCTTTACTGCGATTCATAAAACTAAACACTCATTATGGGATTTATGGGTAAATACTTAAAACTATTTAACATATAAGTTAGAACAAATGATGGAAACGATTTATAATTACTGAACGAAATGTATCTAACACTTCTACAGTGAGTAACAAGTTAATGTGAATGTGTCATCACCTGAAATCTATACATATAATAAAATTGTCACTGATCGATTTCTGTACTTGAGATATATTAAAAATAAAACTTAATGGGGGGTCTTTATATAAGCAAGAAAACGCAAAACAATGGTTTTTCATTTGTCTGTATGTCTGTATATCTGTATGTTTATGCACGCTAATCTCAGAAACGGCTTAATCAATTTGGATGCAGTTTTCAATAATATACTGTAGTAATCTTCACTTAATATTTAGTGTTTTTTTCATATAAATCGGCTAGGAAATAAAAAAGTTATTTTAATTTATGTCAAGTACGTAATAGGTACCATACAGATCTTCTTCTATACATGTAACAAATCTGTAGAGGAGTAGACTCTGTACGTTGAAAATATAAAAAAAAACATAACAAGGATGTCTATTTCTTACATTTTTAAATTTTTTGTCTGTTTATCTATTTCTCTTTTAGTTGTGCCGCAACACGAAAAAATATGTGGCCAATGTAAATAACTTTTATACATCAAAACTTGAGCGCCATTCTGAATAAAATTAAATTTTTCATTCATCATTGTACACTCTTCACTCTATCAAAAGATATAAGAACTTTATGTATGTCTATACATATAATAAAATTGTAACTGATCGATGTCTGTACATTTAAAATATTTTCAAAAAATCATAATGCTAGCCCTAGCCTATGGAAGCCCTAGTCTCTACATCAATCCCAACAACATTTGTTCTACGACTTTTAGCAAATCTTGATGAAAAACACCAAACAAAATAATTTGTAGAGTTAATGACAACAAATTAATTTTGTATGGAAAATTATAATTTTAAAAGCTATTAATTTTAAAAAGTCGTAACACAAATTTTGTTGGGATTGATGTAGAGAGGCTGTCTGCTAATGGTGGCCAACTAATTTCAAATAACCTTGTATACAGCTTCGTTGTTTCCCAATAAAAAATAATGGACAAAAGCTCAGTCTGTTTAAGGAATGGTAAAACGTTGATACAAAATGCTGAACCTTTTTCACAAAATATGCATTCCAAATATTTTAAGTTTCTACATAATTTAAAGTGTGTTACTTTACGACTTAGTGCCATCAATTTTAAAATTTTTACATTTTTTCCCGTTTCTCATAGTCAGTACCTTCCTTTTAAAGTTTCAACCAATAGCAAAAGACCAAGTTAACAATGGATGACAATTGACATCATTTGAGGTGTCAACTGTCAGTTGTCTGCCGTCAGATATTGATCACTATTGTTTTAGGTTCAATTATCAATATTCAATTCGTTGATCAATAGTCTGGTTAGTGTACACTGTGGTTAGCGCTTGGTGGATTTTTGTAACACGAATAATGGCTTTCCGTGTTGTTGGTTATTTGCTAATGGTTTTTGTTAGTGTAGTTTTATGCAGCCGTCATGAGGAAGTAAAAAACGAAGAAGATTTAGGTGTGAAATTTGCAAATCAGTGTGAAGTATGTAAAGTCCTCGCTACAGAACTGCAAGGTAGGCTTGAAGAAACCGGCAAAGTTCATGACGTGATTGAAATTGGATATTCCTTAGATGACGTAAAACCTAAAAAGAAGACTAAGTATGAAAAGTCTGAGTTACGATTAATAGAATCTATAGAAGGTGTATGTGATAAAATATTAGAATACAATATCCATAAAGAGCGCGAAGATAGTACAAGGTTTGCCAAAGGTATGAGTCAAACTTTCAAAACTCTTCATGGGCTTGTTGATAAGGGTGTGAAGGTAGATCTCGGTATTCCCCTTGAACTATGGGACAAACCTTCTGCTGAAATCACACATATGAAATCACAATGTGAAACTTTACTTGAAGAGAATGAGGGTGCTATTGAGGACTGGTACTGGAATCACCAGGGTGAAGTAGATTTAAAACACCATCTTTGTACAGAGCATGCTCTGAAAAACACAGATAATGCCTGTCTCTTTGATGATCTCAAACCTAAGGGAGAAAGAAGTGAGAGAGAAGATTTGTGATCTTATAGCAACTCAAAAGACTAGTGTCCCTGTGATCATAAATATTTTATAAGTGCTAACTTTACATATTATAATATAACTTTCAGTACAAGTTATTGTAGTCATAAGCAGTATAAGTTGGTAATAAAATAGTTTTATCTATTATTTAATAATGGCTTCCTGTCATTCTATCTTATCTCATTTGTAGCCTATATTTTAATATTTTTTTATATTCCAACTTGTTTTTTAATAATATTTAATGTAAGTAAAATATCTCTTTCAAGGTTTAATGTAGGTAAATTTCTGAAATGTATTAATAAATTATCAAAAATATAGTATGAATATTATACAGTTAGTGAAAATAAATTAAATTAATTAAATTAGTTAGTAAATTTATGAAATTCTTTTAATATATTTAGCTGTGCAAATGGCTTTTACTCAAGTGTAATTAATTTGTAATTTCATATCTAATAATTGTTTTTATATGAATAATTCTACAAGCTGTCTTACCACCACTTTAAATTATGAATTCTGGATTGTTGTGCAGTATATTAAAATGAATGAAATGATTAAATAACCTTTTAGTTTTTTATTAAAACATATTTTATTAAAACTATTAAGTTATAACTGATATAGGCTGGTAAAATGAAATAAAACAAAACATTATAATATAAGCACCTCTTTAATCAACTGTCAAAAAGTACTATACACATAATATCTGCTATAATTTCTACACCAGTATTTTTGGTGCAAATAATGCAGGTATCTTTCAATATATTAATTATAAAGAAAAAAATTACACTAAAGAAATATAAATAAAATTATTTTAATAACTAATAGGATTAAATACATTCACACATTTGTCAGTAGACAGCGGACACACAAACCATTACATACTAAATATAATTTAACATTAAAGAGTGACGGACATCATTTAACATCACAAGTACTGTTCGATGTGGACGTTGTATAAAAATACTATGATACATCCATGTCATATCAATATGATAACAAATGAAATAACTAATTACATAAAAGAAATCACCTATTGGTGCCTAACTACAATGGTTTGAGTGTTGTATGCTAGTGGTATGGGCTTGTGTCTTGGTAGTCGTCGTCGCTGTCGGAGCCGTCGTCAGTCAGCTGTCGCTGAGCCGCCGCTTCCGAGAGCCCAGAGCGTTTAGAGCTCGATGCATCTGAAGATATAAATGCTGGCATTATGTTTGCTAAGTTATGGAATTTATTAAAATTGTCAGTGTTGGAAGTTCTACAATTAAATATTTTTAGTATACATTAATGAGCTAATAATTAATAATTTAAAAACTACAACTTCAAAACAAATCTACATCATGCAATTATCTATCAAATAACAAATAAGCTCTGTGCAATAAGAATCGCGGAAGCGTGTGTTCTATGTTAAGTGTTACCCAAAGAAAGCTACTAATAATTACCCAGTTACCTGCTTGCTTCTCCCACATGAGGTCGCAACGACGGGACTTAGGTGGCGGCGGGGAGGCTGAACCTCTGTCAACAATTATATTACATATAAAAATAACTGATTCTGGGGTTGACTATTTGTATAGGTATTCGAAAATAGAATACAATAGAAAGGAGTGAAGAGAGGGCGGTACAAAAAAGTAAATTATACATTTTCACTGATTGGAACCCTGACAGGATTAACTCGTTCCTAGTATCGAACGAGATAGAGGAGAAGAGGGAGGGGTGTTACTAGTACTGACCGATGTTCCGGTTCGGGCGAGGGCGAGTGTGAGTGGTCGTCGCCGTTCTCACTGGGCGGCGCGGAGGAGTGCGGCGACGGCGGCTGCGACAGCGCCTGCATCAGGCGACCCTTGGACTCGTTCCAGATGCTGGACAGCCTCCCGTCCGGACCGAACAGGAGGAGGAAAGCGTCGATCAGCTCCCGGGATTTCTCCTCCCATTTTGTTAGTATGTCCACTCGCTTCTCACCTATGTTTGTCATCACCTAGAAGAAGAAAATGAATTGTTTATTTTCGGAAGTTTTTATATTGTTTTTCATGTTGTGTATTGTATCTGATATAGTCAGAGCAATGAATAGGAGACCAACTTTCTTCCCCTTGTCCTTGAGCTCGTCCATCTTATTCTGTAGTCGGAACTTCTTCTCGTTGAGGAAGGACACGTTCAGTTCCTTGGCGGAGTAGCCTCGCGCGAGGTTGCGTCGCACGTAGATATCATAGTCGCGCACTATCCGCGCCACGATGTCAGATGTTGACACTCCTGTTGAACATATGTATCATTAAGTAAAGAAATTTATAAATAAACTAAAAATATCTCACAGATCTAAACAAAAATTGTACTGACATTAAAATATATTAAAAAAAATACCATGATCAAATTTAAAAAATCTCGAACTCCAGGACGTTAAACTATAAACAAAAAGTCGACTATGGCTCAAAAGCATGTAAAAAAGCCTCACCTTCCGTTCTTTCCGTAGCAACAAACATATCCTTGGCCTTGATCATGGCGTACGTGTCCTCGCAGTCCTCCGTGGTGTAAGGGATGTCGTCGTGCGCCAGGAAGTCTATCTTGTGCTTCTCTAGGAACGCCTCATCGTACTCCCAGGGCGCGTTACATACTACCTGGAAGTGGAAGACTTGATTGAGTTTCATTTTTAAAGTAACTTTAACTTTTACCGGCGCTTAACTTCGGGAGTAAGCTGGCGAATGCGTGACGTTACGAGACGGAAGTTGGGAGGGACATATAAGTGAAGATAAAAAGAGAGAGCGTTTGAAACGATAAATTTAAATATTTGTAGAAAATTAATAAATGTTTATGCACATATAAATAAACATATTATATATATTCTATTTGTATATACATATATATACAAATAGATAGAACTGAAGAAGTTTTCAGTCTTGTAGTCTGAATTCCAATCGTTTTGTTTTTTTATTTCTGATGTCTGGTGGTGGTGAAAAATATGATATTTATTCTGTAAATTTTGTCGTAAAACGTATTTTGGTTCTCGAAAATAAATTAAGAAGGATTGCAAAACATTTCTGAGAATAAATCACTAAGACATCTGCCATAGAAAAAAATAATTTGTTAAAAATTTAAAAGAAATTACCTCATCAACGTATCTGCAATGTCGCACGGCTTCGTACCTTTCTTCCTCTGTCATGACTGTTCGTCCCTTGCGGCTGTGTGTCAGATTGTCGTTACATACTGTTGACAAGAAAATTGTTTTTTTAGTATGTACTAATAATTAACCATTTTGAGAAACACTAATAAGGACATACCTCATGTAACTTACAAATATAAATCTATCTTTATAACAGACGTGTTTTTAACACTAATAATTTAGCATTTTGAGAGACTATTCAGAAAATACCTCATTGTACTGACAAGGAGTAATCGATGTTTATAACACAGTGTCATTAATTTATTGAGTTTAGTGACGTCTGATACATCTTGATACTTGCATATTAAATGGCGCCCAATATTAAGATTTTTTTATTACACTAAAATGTATTGTTGCATGGCTGGTTAAACCTCAATGGATACCTTTACTCTAAATTCTGTAAAGCATTATAATTGTAAGATATTATTAAAAATTGTCCATTTTTTCAGCTCAATAGTATTGAGTACCAAATATAAATGATATCAGGTTTGTACAAGGATTTTTTTTATTAACATACCATTTTTTTATAATAAAAATGTCTCGAAATGTAATGGAAACATACTTCTTCCTAATATTTTAATTATAATAAACCTGTTATCAAGTATATTCGTAATATTGCTAGTAAAATATATCTAATTCAAAGATCTATCTTTTTACACAAAACTTGTATCTTGGTTCAAGGATTCGTTATAGTTCTAGATTATTCGATTATTAAAACGTTTTTAATTTTTAAATGTATATCATAATCTAATAGAAAAGAAGAGAAGAGTATAGTAAGTTGAGGGAGAAAGACTATACCGTATAATCAATACAAAATTATTTACCAAACAATTTACGAACTGACAGAGAAAGAATAAGAAAAACATTGATAATCTCTTCATACCGATATCTTCAAGTTATATAATACACGAAACAAAAACAAATAAAAGTACATAATATCTTATCACAATTATCTAGTTATAAATAATAAATTTACATATCTACAAAACCAATAAATTTATTTTTATTCTTACATATTGTAAATAAGAATGATACTAACATTCTGTTTTTTCGCGTATAAATCGAGAATATTTTCTACAGTGAAAATACTTTTCTGGCCGGTTTTAGTCTTTGTGACATCTCATAGCAGACAGATATTAATTATTTTTTTGAATTACTAACATAATATCATATACATACTTATATAAAATAGTGCGCGACAATGACAGGGCGAACAGCTGTTTACGCAACAAACACCATCTTATATAAGATATGTTTTTACTTTTCATATTAGAAAAAAGTTTGAAATTGAAAACGGTTTCGGTAATTAGCTCATCTTTTGTTCACGAATTTAGATACAATTTATACCATTACCTGAAAATGTAGACATTTTCGATTTTTATAAATAATTTAAATCTTTAAGTAGTTATTATCTGATACGAGAACAAACCAACAGTGGAAATAAAAATGTATATTCCTAATTTATAAAATTGTTTTAAATGCCCTGAGACTTAGTTTTATAATGGACAGATTTGGTTTGATATACATATATATCATATATATATTGTTAATTCTATGTAGGTGGTTATCAATGCGTCGAGGTCAAAACAATTACGCCATCACGCCAGTAATTAGAATCATACGATACGTGCGTTCAAGATAAGTATTCAGACAAGAAATTAATCTGATTAGATAACTTAATAGTGAAATATACCTTTTTAATGATAAGTATTTGAAGGTCTTATTTATACAGTCTAGCTTTTTTATCAATATATCTTACCAAAAACAAAATATTTATCTTAAAATTTTTCAATCCAAGCTAGTGAACTACTTCTGTTTTCTTTATTCGGATACAATGGACTCTATTTCATATGTATTTAAAAATACAATATCACAAGGTTTTTTCAGACCATTTAGTTTCTGAACGCTGTGGAGCGGATATCATAATAGTCCTCATAGTATACATTTTTATAACGTTCTTTATATTTATTTAAAGTGTTTGTTGTTGCATTGACTGTTACGATTCACAATTACCTTATCTGTATGTGTGTTATTGGTTTTATTGCGTATAATTGTATTTTCTAAGACTTTCACAAGTACCTACTACACATTAAAATAAAACTATTTTTACGGATTTAACTAGCGTATAATTAATTAAATTTTATATTTACATTTCAAATTTAACCCGACGTTTCAATTGCTTTGCAGCAATCGTGTTCACGGTAAGACGAGATGGAGGTGTCCACCTCCAATGTATAATGTAAATTTAAAACTTAATACGCGAGTTAAATCTGTAAATATTGTTTTTATTCAATGCGTTAATTTTTTTTTCAAACTTTACCTACTACTTAGCATGCCTGTCTGGCATATTTGTGTGTGTCTGTCACATGCATATATGTATGTCACATCTGTGTGTCTGTGTGTGTATATGCCTACAGTAAGCTTGATGGACTTACTGTCTATTATTAGAAACAGAGGATAGCTCACCTCCAACAATAAGATATACATTGGGGAAGACGGTCTTGGCCTGCTGCAGTTGTCTGGCGTGTCCTTGGTGGAACATGTCGTAGATGCCGTCGGAGTAGACCCTCACCCTGCGGGGCGCTGTGCCTGCCGCAGCCACCGCTCGTGGTATACGACCGTACGAACATCTCTCACGTTCTGCCACCGCCATTGGATCTGTGCTGAATGGGGCTGCATGTCTGAGTGACTGGAATTAGAAAACAAATCTATAACAAACATAGTAAAAAAAACTAGGTAATGCTGATAAATGAAAGAAAAAAAATGACATACATTTCTTATTTTTATATAATAAATATAAACAGTAGAATTGAAGTTTTTTTTTATCTTTTCTACATAACGTCCTTCAATTAAACAAACAGGATAAATAATTAAGAACTACATCGTTCGTACTACATAGCAAATATTTTTTCGAACATATATTTCTTTCTATTTATATATATATTTATGGTGTATAATAAAGATTATAATAATAATAACAACAATCCAAAATATAATTTCATTAATTATAATAGGTATACGACAGCTCCATTTCATTTAATTTTTTTTATAATAAAAATCAATGTTAGTTTCTTGGAAGTAGAAACAACTACCTATGTACATACTCGTAAATCATGCAGCGTTTATGAGAAATAGTGCATACATTGGGTTGGACGTAGGAAAAATATTTGTTCAATTTGCTTTTCAGACTCTACGGCTCTCATATGTAAAAGTTGGCGGCTTTCCAAGCACGTTTCCTTGAATGGATTGTGATGCAATATTTAATTAATAGCTTTTTTATAATCATATCTTATCAGTAATCTCTATCCGTATATATATATATATCCGTATAGATTATTGTAACATTTTACTCAAATAAAAGAACATTGATTTTTTTGTAATCTTATTTGATTAGGATATTTTTTTAATTCTATTGTTTTAAAATTGTTAATTAAAATGAATGACAAAATCATCAACACGACCCTGCGACCTCTGGGAATCCGTTCCGACGTTTTACCTATTGCGCTATCGTGTCAATACAACTAGCTTGTAATATAATCTATAATAATATTTACAAGCACTAAATCTAAGTCTATTAACAGTAACAATTATAAATAAAGTTTTACCTACTATACAATTGATATATAAATTCATAACAAAATAATGAGAATACCGCGATGTCAAGGATCAGCGGCGATTATACGATAATAGAGTGGCGTGATGTGACGTCACTAGTATCAGCGAACCTGTGTGTACCCGCTATCAGGGATGACTGGCCGGTCATAATTAAATATTGCACTGCACAGTGCACACTATACAAACTCCCGCCTTTTTGTTTGTCAATGTTATTGTGTAATCGACTGCTTTCTGTCAACACACGTAATGTGTTAAAAGATCCATGGATAATCATTAATTATTAAAGGTAAAACATAATAAGTAATAATTACATACTCATTGTTTTTACGCAGACAGCTATTCAAGGTAACTTTATTTATTAATGTACCAAAAAAAAGATTACAAGAAAAAAATATACATGAAAAAAGTGTACAAAGGGTTATAATTCTCTAAGATATATGTACCTACTGGTTACGCTTCGAAGAAAAAGAGTATTTACTAATTATTATACGGTCTTTAATAATTTCAGAACATAAACGGATAAAAGAATATAAATTTAATGTCAGTCATTGATTTAATTATAATATATACATATTTCATAATGTGATATAATATATATCACTTGAGAACCCCAACCTCCCAAAATAATACGCTACGAATACATAATACCTAGGTATTTGAACTTTTTTCACAATTCTCGATTTACACTAATGATAAACCACACCAAATTACGTAAAAATGAGAAAAAAGTGCGTAGTTACAATCTTTAAAAAGATGACTGAGGCCTATCACACAAATTACAACATGAACAAACAAACAGACTATATATTGTAAATAAATTAATAATATAACAAATAAATGTATATTCTGAGTCATAAAAGTAAATTCCCGTCATTACTCACGTAGCTGCAATCTTTGACAGGTTTCGTAAGCGCTCTATTTTTTAATACAAAATTATAAAAAAAAAATCTCTTCTTTGAATACATAAATGTTTATAAGTATATTTATATATACATGTGTATAGCCATTTAAAACTTATTTAAATTATAATATATATAGAAAAATAAAACGATATAGGCAGATTCGAACCCGCAACCTCTGGAAATAACTAGATTGCTAGATTACAAAACGGTTTCCCAGAGGTTAAGTTTTGCGTTTTATATATAAATATATATTATATAATTCGAGAGCTAGAGCTAGTTAAAAAGAAAACTATTGACACATTGCCAACATGACAGTACAAACACATTAATGACAGTTAAATATAACCAAAAGAAAATCAAGTAGAAACAATTTAAATTTTATTGATCTAGCAGAGCGTTTGCAAACAAAACAGAGGTTACGTTCCTGTTTCGTAACACGACGCATTAGGATCTTCATTAATTAAAAAAATATATTAAAATTAAACAAATTTAATTAGCTTCGGTTATTAGAATGTGCACATAATACAACTTATTTATATCTGTATCTGTAAAATTGTAAAGATATTTTCAATAAATATTAATATATCATTGATAAGGGGCTAATTATGATCTTATATCTTTCATCTGTTTATATTTTAACTTATAGATATATAGATTTACAAACAATAATAAAAGGCGTGTACTTCCTGTCAGGCTATAATTTTGAATTGTATTCCTGCTATTGGTTTCATTATTTATAATAGACAATATTTTATATTAAAAACAATATAAATACTTATTATAGAGTATATATATTAAAAAAATACTAGAGATTTAAAAAACATGTAAACTACAATCATGCACTTAAACTTCATTGTCACATAATTCCAACAGAAATATAAAAATGAGAAATTTAAAAACGCCGTAACATGTAACATTTAATGGTTATTTTCCGTGTTAAAAGTAATTGTTATAAAATACATTTTTTAAGTTATTTACGTAGTCAATGCCAAGTAAGAATGCTATTTACATACTAGATGTTTCCGGCGGCTTCTGTGACTCATTTATTGATAATAATTATTTTTAAGTTTAGAGACCTCCGTATATTTTCCAAAGATGCTTAGATCAGTCCCGGGAAGGTTTCTACCTGCAAGTCCCTACACTAAGGTCAGCCATTTTGATCACTAGGCCATATCAACACAACAAAAACTGTTGATTTTATGTAAAGAACTTCTTATAAAATCACAGACATTAGAATTCTTTCTATTTGCCATAGATATAAAACATTTTTACTAAAGAATAATATTTTAATACAATACAATGCAGAAAAACACATTATTTAAAATGATGACTTCCACTATGCTATTTAATATTATAAATGATGTGTAATACATAATGTAAAAGAAATCCTTGAGAGCCGTTTTGAAAGACTGAAAAAATACTAGATGGATTTTACAGATCCAAAATTTGAAATTACTCCCTAACGGAAGGTCATTTGAAATACAATATCTCAATATAAATTAAAATATATTATAATACAATATTTGTATTATTTTTTTGTTGACAATTATTTTACATTGACAATGATTAATATCTTCTTAATTATCCGATATAGGTACTATCAAAATATGATAACGCGCACCTGGTAGCGGCTCGTATTTATAATTTGTAATTACTAGTTTCGTTACCCGCTTTGTAGTGATTACTGTCTTCGTTACAGAACTACATCAATCAAAACAGACAATATAACTATAAAATCCATCTTTTTAAAAACAAACCTCTCTGCCGTTATTCTTTTTTTTAACTGACTGAATTGCAATGAGTAGCACTTGAGTACTCTCAAAATTATGAAATTCTAACATCACTAGTTTCAATTCTGCGTTAATACTCAGTCATTTTTATTCGACTCTTAAAGTAAATATAGATCCTATACTTCCTTGTTATATAAAAAGCAACAAGCAAGCTCTTTGTAATATTCATTTATAAACTAAAGTTTATTATAAGATTTTAAAATTGAATGTAATTATTTGAACGTCAATGTCATAATTTTTTACGTCATTGTCTAAAACCAACTACCAAAGGTCATAACTTTTGTTAAAAAAAAACTATGAATATTATTAACATATTTCTAAACTTTCAAAACATAATGGACGTTATTCAAGTTTATGCTATTTTTAACTTGGTAACACCATTGTAATACTGTCTTTGGTATGATTTCCTTGCGAGTATAAATCTGACATAGACATAGGGTTATCTGACCGCGTTTTTTCTAGAAGCCTATCAGCTGAGCGGGTCAAGAGCCGGCTTTAGAATCCGGTTCGATTAAAAGTTCCAAGCATTCCGTACGTAACTGTAATTCGCTTATTACTTGTGTGTAGGAAGAAAAGTACTGCTAGATTCGTAACAATAACATTTGCTTTACGTGATTTTATGCATAAGTTTAGATGTGGTACTTTTTTAAACAAAAGGAGTTAAAGTGATAAGTCGGCTTAAAACTTCAGTATCTGATATGTTACAAAATGATATTACCGAGTAATTTATTGACTTGACTTGTAATTCATAAATTCTAAGTCATAAAGTGAATGATTCCGACTTCACTTATAATAAATATCATAATTCATAATGTCAATCAGCATTGTCGAGTTCAATATTCATTCGAATCCATATCAACCCACAATACACTGACTTATGAATATTCAACTGTACTATGTTCCTTTACCATACTTAGTCACTTGACAAAAACTTCCCATTTGCGCAAATACTTAATAATTGTTTTAAACGATGACGTTACGCTAGTTTACCATACGACCGTAATTATAAAATGGCTGATGTAATGATTAAAAGTTCATTTTATAATCTAAATAGTTTATAATACTTCAAATAAATAACAAATAAAAACACATAGAATATAGGTTTTTAATCTAATATTTTAATGGTTAAATATTTAATCACCGATCAATATACATAATTATATATGTACCTACTTATTAAAAAAAACTAGTATTTTTGTTTTATTATAAAAAATCATATATTTTGTAGTAATAAAATATATTGGCCTTGAAATGTAATCGTGAGAATAAAAATGTCTTTTAATAATTGAATTATAATTAAATTAAAAAACGGGTCTCTAACCGGTAATGGATTTACGAGAACACATTGCATAATTTCGCAATAAAAGCATTTGATTTAATGATGATAATTATCATAACAAGCTTCTTTGATTTAATTATAAAGAAAGTAAAGGTTTAATTCTTAAACCAATAGGTACTTTCTATAATAGTCCACACTATACGCTTTCACTCATTTCATTTATGAAAACTTTGAGATCTGTCAATATAACTAGGTTTTCTGTCCAAACTTTCAAATTACTAATACATATAAAATCATATGGACTGAATTATTAACTAAATGTTTTCCCTGTTACTGTTGGCTTTAAGATTATTAGCAAAATTGAGGAGAAAGCAATGTTTTGCAAAAAGAAATTCCGTCAATACTTACACTAGAGTCTATGCTTTCAGGTTTCACATATCCATTTTTCCGGTAGCCGTTCAAGCCGGTCTCCACTTTTCCATTACGGTGACCATTGGTAAGTGTGGTTGTCATGGTTAAGGATGACATCATTAATTAATTAATAGTCTGACTTTCTTAAAAACACAATTTAAATTATTCTAACACTACACTGACTGCTTCTCGCATGATTCGCAAGTTCTTAATTTCCGGAAATACAATTTCTTTACAGTATTTAAGGTGATGTTTATTACTTTTTAATTATATGTGATAATGAAAAAACCAATCATGTAATGATTAGTTTTATTAAAAAAACACGCGCGTATCCTCTGAACGACAGGAGGTGACTAATAAGAGTGTACACTACAGCCTATAGGTTAACAGATTCGGAATGAGTGAGGAATGTGTATTGAGGAGGGCGTCGGCGGCAGGAGGCGGGAGGGCGGGAGGAGTGTCGGTGGCGCGACGCCGACGTGGAGGTTCGTCAGACACGCGATGCGCCACGAGAGCGCTGTTAGTCGCTTCACGCTTGTCGAACTCGAAGGGAACACCAAATGACCTTGACTAGATGTCGTTTTTAATTTTATCTCGACCGTATTCTTATTTCTTAAATCTCCACTTGCGCTCGATAGCTTTTACTACGTCTATTATATTTTTCATGCATTTTAAATTCTTATCTTGAATTTTATCGTCATTTCCAAGGCGATAGTTTTCAAACAATTTTTCCAATTTTCTCCATATACTCATGCTTGTTTTTAGATTATGAACCGACGGTTATCGACACTGGTACATAAATTAATTTGCATGTATTTATACTAACGTAAAAAAAATTATGTAACGTTTTCGCGAGGTTTTCCATTGTCCAACACATCCTATCCTAACCTAAACTTTTAGTTAAATAAAGGTTTTAGACTAGTTCGTTTATTACATTAAATTTTTCATAATCATTACACGTAGCTTTTTTTGTAAATAACATAATCGTTAAGTTTTTCATAATCATTTCATTTATTTAATTCTTTTCCAATATCGAAATCCGATAATCTTTATATATCCAGTGGGTTTCCGAACAAAAGAGGATTTATAGAATAATCCTAAATAACTAAAGCTAAATATATTCTAAACAGGTTTTTTTGTATATTTATATTCATACAGTGTATAATATATATTTTTTTATTTTATCATTTGGTAAACTGTCATAGTTTTCGTAACGTCAAAAGTACGAACTAGGGGTACAGATTGCAAGTTTGAAAAGAACATCTTATCAAAAGACAGTGATTTAATACTGTCGGAGGTTTCATCTCAAAATGTTACTATATTCCGATACTAAATATTCGGTTATCGCTGTACTGACCGCCGGATATCCCGTCACACCATATTTGTTTCCATTGCCATTATTAAAATGAATACTCTTTTTGGTTACATTTTTCAATGATATACTTATCATGAGTATATTTTGCTTATCCTACTCATTTCTGAAGAGGATATCAATTTCCCGGACGATGACAATGCCTTTTACTTGAACGTCATCCAGGTTTATCCTACATTGAGATCATCGCTTCTGGGTATGACGCGATTTGTTTGTTACATTTACATCATTACTATTCGTTTTTATGAGGAAACTTAGATCACAAGATAATACATCTATTGCGTTTTTTTTTAGTTGTGATGTTAATTCGTTGTTATGCTATGCTTAAAAGTGTTTTTTTTATTTATGTTAAAGCCTACAAAAGTTTCAGGTTAAAACTCAATTTACTTCTTGTTAATTTAAATGTACACAAAAAGCTACGTGAAAATTGTAGAACAACGACCGGCATAATGACCTCGTTTTGTTGGCAGAGAGAAAATTGTAACATTATCTATAGACTTATAGCTTTAATTTTAAGCTAGGGAGTGTCTTTACAGAAGGGCTTACTTCAGTAAGTATGGTGTCAAAATAGGCCCTTCCATTGACTTACACAATTGATATCTGGTATGAATTCGAAGTGGAAAAGATATAAATAAATAAATAAAGTAAATAATAATACTCATTTACTTAATACAATATTTAATACATGACAGTAAAATTTGGACCACAACTAACCATTTCTTGTATTGACCATGCGATCCAGTCTGACATTTAAAATAACCTTGGATTGCTTTCCATCCACAAGTCTGAGTTGCACTGATGTTCCCAAAAACGGATTGTAATTTTAAATATCGTAATAAAAATGGAATCGTTTATTAATTGTATGTTGTTAGCGGTATTGTCTTTATCTGCGTCAACAATGTAAGACTTTGTTTAAATTGTCTTAGTCAATTTAATTAAACAAACTTTACTAATAGATTAGAATAATTTTCGTGTTAACCAGTAGCTACCCTTGTTATGCACTCTATGAATCAAATTCTATTGACATATTTAAATAATTAGGAAAAAAATATATTTATCTTTAGTTATTTAGGAGAGTTCTATAAATCATCGTCAATACTCCTACTAGGAGTCCAGGAGAGGTTTTATAAATAGGAGAACAACGGGGATTATATCTTTTTTTAATGTGGCAAAAATATTATTTTTTTCCACATCCACGAATACGAATTTATGTGTGTACATTATTGATATTAGCACCTTTGAAAATCGCGCTTCTGTGTCATACTAGGTAAATTCATTAAAAACTTTACGTAGGTACTACTCAATATTGTCAATAAGTGAAGTATACGAATCCATATTTATATAATAAAAAATGTTATGAAAATAAAAGTATTTAAGTAGCTGTAAGATTATTCATAGTAATTGTTTCGGTTCACAATGTAGACCTATTTTTTTCACTCTTTCAGTGTTCTCCATATGTAGCACGTTTGTATGTCAACGACGCAGTTTCATATCTGTAAAACTTATGTTTTAACACTGGTTGGAGTTTATTTAATGACGACATTTGATTTATATAATGAACAAAACCTTGGAATATAACAAAAATATAGAAGATAATATCTTTATAATATAAATCTCTATATAAAACAATGCATTATATAATTAGTTTTATGTTACCAATACAATGCATTACTCAGTTCCTACTTCATTCAATAAGAAATTACTGCTAATGTATATTTATAACCATTTGCGGGCAGCGATAAGAAATATCAGAAACATGTAAATCTGAACTCAATATCAACATTAAGAGATTATTTTCAATGCCTTGTACTTATGTTTTCAGAAACAATTATAATCTATATAAGTTTATATTTGGGGTTTTTTTCACTAACCCTGTTGTTGAAAATATAAAAATGTTATATATGCCGGAGACCGTTTAATGTCCCAATACTATGCTAATTCTCCACCGTCATAGAGATGTCGATAGGTGTCACTACACTCTATAACGTGGTCACCGATCACGCCACATATTTGGCATCACGCCCATTCTATTGCAATTGGCTTTCGTTTTCCAATAAATCTATTAAAATAAATTATATTTTTACTTTACTAAAATGGATGGATGGTTGATTTGAATTTGGTTTGAACATATGTTAACAATTTTACACAGTTAAAATTTAATGCTATTGTATAGTGTTAATATGATGATGGGACCCATGTAATCTTAAGATTGAATCTAGCAGTACCCCTTGATGACATACAGGTGTTCTAGAACCATTTAATTTACTGTAATTAAAATCAATGTGTTCATATTAGCAACAACACAAAAAATATTAAGTTTGACACTGGAATAGAAGGATATAAACATGTATTGAAACTAACTAAATATGCCCTCAACTATATAAAATTACAAGAAATCTTACAAGATGAACAGAACTAAAGTCTAAAGTATTTGTTTACCACCAAATGTTCATAGAAATACTCAACCCTTGAATATGTTTATATGTTGTTGGTGCCAAATAAAATATGTTAGTTCAACAACAGTATATAAATAACTTAAACACTTTCTCATTTACTGATAAAAATATATTATCTGCTTAGGAAGTGGTCTTTTTAAATAATGTGTTTTGTTTTAAAGTTTTTTTTTGTTTATAAAGTATCTTAATAATAACTTTTTATACAGAACTATCAGTTTTATGCATAAAATAAAATAATTTATAAAATATATAAGTATTTTAATCTTAGAGAAAACTACAATATTCTTGAAAAAAAAAAATTACGCATAATAGAAGTTCCTACAAAATATCAGTTTTGTAATACTAAAGCCAGATTATTAAATTATATATATATTTTTTTAATTTTATAGAAAATAAAATGAGAATTCTTCTTCTTCTTCAAGGGCTACACATGTAATGTATGTATTTTCATCAGAGCATATACAAAATCTTTTAATTTATTGATATCAATGTTATTAAGGCAATGAAATATATTATGTACCTACACAATATAATGCCGGAATATTACTGACAATCATATAATTTTTTTTTGTATTTAACTTTCTTGTATGTAAATAATATATGTTTACCCAGCAATACTACATCTGGGTTAACATATGCCATATTCATATTTATAAATATAATCTTCATAATAAAAAAAATACCATAAAACCTGAGATAATTTAAGCAATGACAGTTTTACAGTAAATTATTCTACATAGGAATTGGGTTTTATTAAAATATGCTGCTGTGTATGTTTTGAAAAAGAGACAAATTAATTAACTGTTATATAAAACTTGACCTATTTATAGGGCTAAATACAAACATATAGATTTGAAATTTCTAACAACTTGTATATTAATTATTTCATATATAATATATTTATCTTTAAATAATAGTAAACAAAAACAAAAATGTGTGAAAGTTAGTTTGACTTCTAAGAGAATGTATGAGTTTTATTTATTTGGGTATGAGTATTTACATCAAATTAAATGCATTTGAAGAATCAAAGCAAGAATCTCTAAATTTAACCTATACCGGCATGATACATTTGAGAGAAAGAGGAAATAAAATCTGCACACACAATATTTGTCAGCATAATAATGTCATGTTAAATTTTAAATGTATATAAAAAGAAAAACATTTTTTTCATTTTACATTTAATTAAAATTTAAATAAGATTAACATGGCTATACAGGATTAATGTTTATAGATACTACCAAACATGAATTTCCAATTGGATATCTAAAGCTATTGCATAATTTTTAGTTTTTGAAATGTACATAGGTTAGAACACTTAATAGCATTACAGAAAACTGATACTCACCTCTGATACTTCATAACTCTGTAAACTGTTGCTTTCAAAACTTGTGTCACTGCCATTGGGTCCCTCGCCACAACCTGACTCCAATATTGAACTCATTTCCTTTTCTTTCGTGTTTCGAGACCTCTTACGTGACATTATCTCATGGCACACCGGTGTAATAAATAACACGCATTTATAAAGTAAAATGATACCTTAGCCTCAACTTTTAATAGTGTTAATTTCAGTAATAGGTTTTAAATGTTCAATTATAATTTAAAATTAGATTTACAAAATATAACCAAAACTATTTATTATTATGAAATGATATACATAAAAGATTTTAAATTGATGTAATAGAACTTTTATATGAGGTAAATAATATGAAATTAAGTTTTTTTTAAGATTCTTAAACTTATTAGTGTAAATGCACCGAAATTTTCTGTCAACAAAACACTGCTGACGTCTAGGCTAACAAAACACACATATTATCATTACTTGGGCGACTGAAATCTGAATTTCAAAAAAAGATTCAATGTGCAATTGAAATTAGATGAATGCCAGTTGTCAAAATGCTTATGTAGGTAGAATGTAGATAACAAGGAATGTTTGTGTCTAGTATTCTGTGGTCGAATTGCACTATGGCTTAAAACTTTAGAGGTGTATAATATATTGTAAATATATTAGATCATTAAAAAATATCGTAAGTTATTTAAAAATTTAAGATACAATTGTACGGTCTACAATAACATAACAATCATTAAACAATTATTTCCAAAAAAAAAAAAATTGCTTAAGTATATAAGTACATTTTCTAATTGAAAAGCTTTCATATTTTTGTCTGACGGCTTTACTTTGGGGTGTTTGATTATGTAAAAAAAGAAAGCACCTCAAATAAGGGATTCTAAAGACAGGAAGCGCGTTTATTATAATATGCAATATTTAATTCTGACGTTCATGTTTATTTTTTCGCCAACGCTATTAACGGGAACTTGTATATCGGTTTTTACCATATTCGATTTAAGATTGAAAATAACTAATAAGTAACTTACTTCAAACCAGTAAGTTCGATGCTGTGTAATTCATGTGATCTAGATTGATAAACTAGTAGCCAAACATAGGAAATATTTAGTAGTTTTCAATTAACCGAAAATAAATAAAAAAATCCATCACCACAATATCTGTATTAATTTACATGTACTTCTAAAGGTTGGAATTTTTATTTCATACATGAATTGAAAAAGTAATCCGTTGTTGATCGTCAACTTTCTATGTAATATTTGAGTTTTTAGAATAAAAAAATATACATTTTAAAAGATTCAAAATTAGTAATATACGTCGATAGATTAGGCTTAAAACTTTTTTTCTATGGCAACAATGTAAACATATTTTCTATTAAGTTTTTTTATTTACTTTAGACAAAAAAAATCTATAAAAAATGCATCATATATAGAATATAACATTTGATGCATGCATCTAACGTTAAAAAAATACAACCGAGCAAAGGACTCACTAACGTAGTTTTTAATATGCCTTTTTCTAACAGACTCCGTTTTGAGCATGTTACCTCAAATTAAAATGTACATGTAAATTAAAATCCGACAATAAAACTCTAAATATGAAAACTGTACGGGCGTCGTGTCTGTGGGAGGCGTGGGTAAATGTCAAAATTTATTGAAAAAAAAACATTTGTATTTTAAAATAATTATTGAATTGTAAGCTCATGTTTACAATTTAGTAATTATGCTCGATTAGCATTACAATTTAAAAGTGTGATATTTTAGCCAGGGAAACTCCAAACTTCGTACAGGTCAAAGTATCTAAAGACCACTAAATTGATGGCAATGCTGTAATGCTGTTTCACTAAGGTATACCTTAGTATATTGCGAGAAGACTGAGAAGTGCTAAACTAACCTTATAAATTGTTGAAACTATTGGTGTAAATTCTTAGTACTGTTATTCAAATGTTAAGTAAATATTCATTGTTTCAAAATACTTATGAACATGTATAGCCATGTTAAGCTTATTTAAATTTATTAGAGAATGAAAAATAAACCGATACGGGCAGGGTTTCGAACCCGCGACTACTATTCTACTATTGAATATTAATTTTCAGTATTTTTTGTTAAACAATTGAACCGTTCAGATTTTATTTACTTATTAGTCGCACAGCATGCCTTATGAGTACCTATATAATATTCTTAGTGACAGTGTGTTTATTCTTAAATACCTTTATAACATTAAAAGTTGAACCCTAACTTGCCCTTGCACAATCATATTACTAGACACTGATGCGGCACTCTTCTATTAAAATGCGTCAGTGCAGTGCAGTCTTACAAAACAGTAGCTTAAAAAAGAAAATTTTCTTATAACCGTCGACCGGTTTAGGTAAAGACGTCGGTTAAAAAATCATGTGCCATAATCGAATTGCAATAAACGATTTTAATTTATGAATAAAGTATAGATTTTGATTCATAGTGTATAACAATTTAGTTTTGATTTTACTTTTTGATAAACCGTCAGATTTCATAATGTTAAAACTCATACAAACTAGTACTGTTGTCCAACATTGAAGGTTTTGAATCGAAGAATTTTCTTCCTGCAATATATATTTTATGAACGTTCCATCAATCCTAATAAAACAAACCCTTAATTAAAAATAAAACAGTTGTTCAATGCCAATAACTTTTATTTTAGTTAAACAAAGAAATGTATATGTAATATCATATATATTTAATGAATAAAATTATTTCTTATAAACAGACAGGTCTCGTCCATTGCGAGAAACAGCTACAAAATATCCCAACGGAGCCGAAACATAACCTAAAAATGACGAATGTGACAGTCCAATTTACCAAAAAAATATAGTGTTAGTGTTAAAATAACCTAAATATAACACAATGCAAGATGATTAAAACTGTCACTTACTCGTGGTAAGTTTGTATGTAAATATATCTTATTAAATATTTCAATATGCACTTGCTTCAATCAAAAATGAGTCAAAAATATAAACTTTATAAGATATAAATACATCTAACAATGAACATGAACTATGATAATGTAGTGATATTATAAAATTGGACTATCAACATAACATTTTCGCTATAAAATATTGATATTAGAAAAAAACAATAAAATGTTTAGAAATTGACAATGATAGTCAAAGAGGTGCTACTTCGTATGGCTGATCATCAAAATTAGTATAAAATATATCACAGTAATTTTTAGCCCAACTGATATCTCATGAGATCCAAGAAAGGTTATCCACAGAACGGGTGAGTGAGTAATAATAATTACGAAAATGTTTGATTTTACCAGTCATTGAATTAGTAATTAGGTCCATTACATGATCTGTAAATAGATAATTTATTTTTGGTCAAAAGAGTTTATTCGTAGCATAGAAGAGGCAGTCAAGGATTATAATTCACAAGAGATGGGCTCGTGTGGGGAGCGTGACTGGCAACGGAGGAGGCGGTGAGGCGCGGGCGGGGTGAATAAATACAAGCAGCGGGCTGGAAGCACCACTAAGGTACGGGGGTCGCCAGCAGAGCTAGTTTCAGAGCTTCCTTGTGATCGTTGCTCAATTGCATCAAGCATGAATTAAAAAGCTCTGCATTACTCTGAAAAGTAAATATTTTAGATATTAATACTACAACCTGCTGCATTCATCAATAATTTTTATAACAATGTTATGAAAAACTAGAGATTGCATAAACTTAAGGTAATCTGCAAAACCATGTAGGTTTCATTTTATAAAAAAAATATATATATGACAATCCTACTATTTTTATAGTATATTTTTATTACTAAGATTTTAGAGAATTTGTTTGAAGAAAAAAAGGTGAACTAAAATATATCGGTCAAAAAAATCTAAAAAATAAAAAAAAATCGTAAAACTATTTTATCATATAAGTAATATTAGTATACATTACACATCATTATGTGTGTGTGTGTATTATGTACTGATTGTTAGTCATTAAAATTTATTATAATATTTGCATGCAGTTTGTTTTATATTTAAGGTATATAGTATCCATTCTAAATAACCTGTATCTGTCGAACAAGCGAGACCATCTGCGCAAACACGGGGTTATCGTCGGGTACGGCGTCGCGTAAGAAAGCTTCGGCCAGGGTCGCGATGACTCGCTGCGGAGCGTCCGGCGTTGCCAGTGCCGCGTGCCCGCTGGCCGCCAGCTCGCACAGCAGAGAGTACACATGTGGCGCCTCCTCAGTGTCCTCCACCACAGGCAGCCAGGTCAACCTGCATCAACATACATGTCACATCATACATTCTATAGAGTATAAGGAATACTCTGTAGAATAAGCGACCAGTCAAACCAGTATTTATTAATTTCATAAACATTGCAAGAGTCCAACTATTTCACTTTAGAGAATGTATTAGTCTATTACAATGTCCTTTAGTGACTCACCAATGCCTGATGATTTCGTCCCTATTGATTTGCGAATGGTTGTATTTTATTATTTTAGTGACAGCAGAAATGGCGTTTTCGGTAGCGTTTAAATTTTCTACAGATCTCGAAGTCGGTTCGGCGATGAGTGCTGCTAAAAGTGGGACTGCTCGGGCGCAAGCAGCTGCAAAGTGTTGGCCTCCGAACTGAGCCAATACACCACAACCGTACGCGGCAGCTTGTCGGACTTCAGGCTCTGGTTCACGTAAACCATTTAGCATCGGTTCCAGGAATATGTCTTGATACTTTACACAAGCAGGACCTTAAACCCATATTACAAAATAAGTTTATTTTCAATCAAAATATATGTATATATTTATATATCTTTTGCATTTACAAATCACTCACCACCAAACTCTATAACATCATCGAAAATGCAAATTGCCCATTGACGGTCAGCATACGGACGCCCAGGCCCGAGTAGCTGTACGAGGTGGGGTAGTAAAGAGTCGAGATGAGGGAAGAAATTTTCGTGGTAAGCCGACATGAGAGCGTGCAATACGTCGGCCACTCGGGACAGACCATATACATCTTCGTTATCTTCGTCTACTAGTTGTTCCTCAACAACCTGGATGACAAAATATTTTTTTAATGGTCATGATTTTATTCATCATCATCATATTCATAGGAAAAAGACTTTTTTATACTGTTATAATTATAATAAAAATAATAAGAGAATGAAGGTAGGTACCTCATCATAATCTTCGTCAGTACGCTTTTGTCGCCGTTCCGTGGCGCGTTCGAAGTGCTCAGTGAGCAATTTGTTCAGAATGCGTAGCACTTCGGCCATCGATTCGTCTCCTAAGCATCCTGCGCCTAGCAGCTCAATGCACTAGAAATTTTTACTAGTTATAATAATATTTCTTAATATTGCAAAAAGATGTCAAAAAAACCGACACCATAATATACTTTTTGTACCACACCTTTGCAAGACTGTTAAGAAGTTCCACTTGCACATCTTGATCAGGTTCAGAATCAATGGCTTTCAACAAGTCGGGTAAAATGAAAGCCCACATGCCCTGTATGTACTGAGGTCCGCGGATTTGTGCACATTCTAGCAAGTAAGGCAACGACTCAGCAGCAGCTGTACGCACGTTGTCATGGAAGTAAAATTGTAACATTTGCACCATTAGCTTCACAACATCTTCAGCATACTCTACAAAAGCCTCTTTGAGTTCCCGGGCGTAGCATACTAACATGTCGCAAGCTGAAGCTTTATCTTCAAGACCTGAGATTGTTTATTTAGTTAATACTGGGTTTAGTTACAAAAACAAAAAGTATTTCTATGAAAATGAATAATATACCTGCAGTTTTAATGCCAAAGTTCTGTTGCTCTCCTAAAGTCACAAAGTGCCAATCAAGATCTCCCTCGATGACCTCGAGGTCGTCATTATCTAATAAAGCTACTTCCGGCTTCATAGCAGCGGTGCGCATCACCGGTTCCATGACCATTGGTAAATATTGTGCAAATTTTTTGCCTAAATACAAAGAAAACATTTTTTTTTAATTTTCATAACTAAGAAACTTAGTTATCATTGTGTAATGTAAAAAATATTAATATGATACTTGTCATACACATTTGAATGCCAGTTACCACTAATGAACATTACTTACTAAATAGAATCTCGTCTTACCCATAATTTTGCAAATTCTTGACCAGGCCGAAATAAGGTATGAAGTCTGTGGATCATCAGCAGGTAACTGATCACCTTCGGTATGGGTTTTCAACAACATGTCCATTACTTCCGATGCATCTGCCATGAATTTCTCTTCACCAACTGCTAGACCTGTTTGTTAACAAAATAAAAGAGGGTAATAAGAAAAATTAACTATGAAAAATATTATGAGTATTAATAAGTCTTTCTTTTTACTTACCAATTAAACTGACGCATTCAATTGTTTTACCACGAAGCATCTTAAATTCGTCAGTTGTTGCATTAGCAATGATATATTTAAGACACGGCATCAGTCTGTCATAGTATGCCACAAAATCTTTTTCCACTGTGTCGGCAACTGAAGCTATAGTAGTCACAATCTGCTCCAAAACAAGCTTGTTACCACTTTCTACCAACTAAAAAAAAGGAGACAAAATCACTTGTTAATTTAGTTTTTATCATATTATATAAAAAGTACCATTAATAGATTATTTGTTGCTGAACTGAGATCCCTAACTCTCTATAGAAGAAGGAAAGGGAGCAAATGTCATCATTTTTCTCCCAATGCTATGGAAGTGATAAAAACATTTTAGGATTTTACCACTAACGAACATTGGGGTTTTGAGAAATTGAATATAGTAAATTGTTATACCTCCTTAAATTTCAGATTTAAAATTGCTTCTATCTTTCCCATCAGTGGTCCCAAATATTGAGTTAATATTGATTTAGGACAATCTTCACTGAAGTTCACCAAAGCAGCTGCTGCATGAGCCTTAGACATTAAAATATTATGTTATTTTTTTTTATTAACAAGCTTATAGATAGAACCGGGTTTCCCAACCATTATTTAATTGTCGGATGAGTCTCCCTGACTATAAATAACGTTTTCATGTACTTTATCCACCCATTTACTGTGTCAATAAATACAAAAAAAATCATACATTGGGTATGTAAATTAAAAAGAAACTAAAATAAGAGTAAGTACTAATTGTGATAGTTACTAATAAGACATTTGAGACTGCAAGTTCTGTACCAGTTGGTTAATTCTAGGTTTTTTTTTATCAGAACTATAACCAGGTTGTTATTAACATCAAGACAATTTCGTTGTTTAATTTAATTAAAACTAGACCAGAAACCTTGTTCTGGTAATTGTAATACATCGCACTTGTGAAGTTATAAGTATAGCTTATTCTAGCCAACAAAATTGTCAGTTATTCAAGCCAACCTTCATTGAAATGTTTCATCTTTGAAAAATGTGAGGAGATTGTGTTTTTCTTTGAACTCAAGAAAAAGAATTACCTCTTTTTTCAATTCATAACAGGCAATTTTAACAGGCTTTTCTTTTTCCAAGTCAAAATATTTATTAATTTGTTTTTATATTTGGAATATTTGTTTCATTTTGACGTGTCCATAAATATAAATGTCAAACACTTTCATGGAATAAAGACTTTTGAGCTTTGAGATACGCCTGTATAATAAGTGTCCGATTTATTCAATCTCATCTGCTTGAGTGATCAGCTTTAGAAGAAAAAAACTCTTTCATCTTCTAAGCTAAATTAAGATGTTTTTGCCTCAAATGCCTTTCAAGGCGATTGGGGCTCATTCTATAATTACTCAAAACCTTTATACATATCATACACTGAGGCAATTGTAAGTTGTGTTTGGCTATGAAGGTAAAAGTCCATACTTTATGTAATCTTTGAAAAACTTTTTTTTTTTTAATTCCATTTTGTATCAATATTAGGTACTTCAAGTTCACAGTTTCAAAATTATTGGGATGTTGGATCTATTGTGTTGTGTTAGAAAGTCCCAATGGCTGATCTATGAACGTGTCTCAATAAAAATAAAGTAAATACCTATATAAAGTAAATTCAATAAAAATGGTGACTGTACTATGAAAATACTCACTTACATTTTAACAGTGAGACACTAGAATTTTTTACACTCAAACTGATTTCTCAACAAAGTTAGTACACCGAAAATAAAATTTTTCGAATAATTATGAAAATAAATGTCATAGATGTTAATGCGCGTCCTGTATCTTTCATGTTGTGACTTGTTGAAACTTGTATAATCTGCGATTGACGACGTCGTGTTTTGAAACAGTGGTTAACGATAAATGATTATGATATTAATTAATGTCATTAATTTTATATGTGTACATTAAATTCACATTGTAATGTTATTTGTTTTTTTTTTGTTTCTAAAACACAAACACTTTCCACCTGCCTGGTTGGCAATTCCTGTTATAGATGATAAAAAAAAACTCTTTAAGCATACCTGTACTCGTGGGTGTGCATTGTCTTCAAGTACCATTAAGAGACCAGGGACTACTTTGTCATGGAATTTCTTTTCAAAAACTGGAGCAAAATCTGTTGACATTTGTCCAATAGCATTGCATGCCGCATAACGTACTCGAGGATGCTATAAAAATAATTTTATCAAAGTTTATTAATAAATGTCGAATTAAAGATGTTAAATTAAAACATAAAATATATATATATATACAAAATATTATCAAATCGTTGTTAATGTGCCAGTAGAAAACACAAGAGCTGTTTAACTTACTGGATCAGTAAGATAGTTCAAGACCGCAGATACAACTTGATCTAACATCTGTTCCATTTGTTTGTGACAGCCTTCACCTGCAGACGACACCGCCATTAAGGCTGCATGTCGCCTTTTCCAGTCTTGAGAGTTCAACATTTCCGGAACTTGACCCACAATTAGACTAAGCATTATCTTGCCGCCGAGACCACAGCACATACGATCCAAGGCAGATTCTGCTGCGACATAGTTTCTGTACAATAGTAAGTTTAATTAAATTTACTTGAAAAATATACCATGTCTTTCTTAATTAATTAATATTTTTAAATATTATAAATTTAAAATATGAACTTAATTTCTTTCTTAATTTAATCACAATAAAAAACTTAATTTGTAATCAAGGGACTGACATGCTTATGTTAAGGAACATAAGATGCTAATTATCTTGATGTTTATTCTTGTAAGATTCTTTGGAGGTTATAGTTTACACACTATATACCTAGTTTAGAGAAACTTACATGCAGTACTGTCTTCAAAAAAATTGGATTCTCCATGTTATAAAAAAATAAAATAAAAATGAACAACATACTTACAGTTCATTATCTTCATTAGCAGCATTATCCTGCACAGCCCAGTCAGGTTCTTCATCTAGCTCACACAGCATGTCAAGTACAAGTGGTGTCAGCATGCGTATTGCATTGGGAACCACTTTACGGACCATGGCCGGTGCTGTTTCACATAGTGTCACTAGTGTCTCTAAAGCCAACTGACGCCAGTTGTCTTCTCCATCTTTGTCTCCAATAACCTATACACATTAAGGTCTTTTTATATTCATTAAAAAAATACATAACAGTATTACTGTGAGATGAACAAAAGTATTTTATGAGATATCTTACCTTAATACAAACTTGAAAGATTGTCTCTACTTGAGGCCGCAGAAATTTAGGGGCAGATTCAGCAAGCTCAATAAGAACTTTTAATGCTGCATCATCATCAGCCTTTTCTATTGATTGTACTACAACCTAGAATAGAAGAAGCCAATCTTTATCTATTTTAATTATTTCATGAACAAAAAAAAAACCTGTGAAATTATAATGATAATATTGTCTTGAGGGCTACTATCAAACTCTGATCTATTATTAGTTCAGTGTTAGCGAAATCCTCCATTTATTATTGCACATTATGGCAGTATATAATTCATTTAGAAATATACACGTAGGAGTTTATGTGCTAAGATATAAAATTAAAAAAAAAGACAAGATCAATACCTGCATAAATGGCAAAAGTAGATCACTAAAATGTTTCTGAATGGCTGGTTCCTTATCATGGAGCAAAATGAAAGCTCCAACAGCTTTTACCGCCTGCATGCGTAGGATTTCAGACTCGGTAGGCTGCAGTGCTGTGAGTAACATCCTTTTAATTACATCCAGATTTTCATTTTGACGATTCCCAAATACTCCTGGCACAGATCTGTGGATATTCCATATAAATTATTATCAAGTTGCTTTTTGATTAAACTCTATGTAAATTAATCTCATAAAACTTACGTAAACATTCGTATACCAGCTTCTTTAATGTTCGGATCTTGAGCACTTGCACAGTTGAACATAAATTGTATAAACTCTGGCCATTGGTTGACTCCATCATCATCTATGTGATTCCTTGCTAGCTCTGATACCACATCACATATCTATAATAAATCAATGACATATATAAAACATTATATATGTAGTAGTGTACTTATTTTTATACACGATAATCTTAGATATCTATAGCAGTCGAAAATTAGATGTAATACCTCACTGATTCATCATGAGTCATGATAAAATTAGGAACAAAGCTTAATTTAACAATGGATGTGTAATTGTTTTAGCTGTGGTTTAATTAATAATTAATTGTTTTACTTACTTTTCTCCTCAACTGTTGGCTCGAATCCATCTGTAGTGTGAGTAGAAGTTGTTCTCTGAGCATGGCTTGCTGGTCAAAGGGGAGTTTAGGAAAAAATTCGAAGAACTCTGCACTGAGTAGCCTTCGCAAGAGCACGGCTGCAGTTTCTCTACAATCCTCACCGAGGTCAGCATTTTGAACAGCACCAACTAAGTGAACTACCTTCGTTTCGGTAGGTATGTCGTTGTATACTTTCTAGAAAAATTGCAGGAATATAAACATAAAATGCGCTCTAAAGTATTAGAAAACATGATAATTTAAAAATTAAAAAACCAAAGTAAAAATCAGAAATACTTTACTATAAAAACAACACTACCACATGTCCATCAAATTAAGCCGCCCGCTAACATGGTTAGACTTTGGAAGTAGAAAAAAGTTAATAGACAAAAATGTGTAACACAGTTATTAAAAACATCTATATTTAGATAAAGCAAAGAAATTATGTTTATTACGCCTCATTTATTGTAATAATGCTAATTAAATCTCTATTCTTCAAAGACCACGTTTTGACACGAGACCACGGCCCTGCGATGGTGCCGTTTTTAGATAATTAATTGCTCAGATAGGGAAAAACGTTCAAATATTACTTCATAGTGAAGATATTAATAGGACTCACCTCTGCCTGCGATCTGATTTCATTATCTATAGACAATATTGTATTTAATAATTGATAAAATTGAGCCTGATCTCCTGCCATGTTGAACCTCTTCAAAAAGGCCCGATTTTTTTATATAAAATTTTACGCGGCTGCTTCTGTTCTATTTTGTTGCCAGTACGATTTGAATGTGATTTTAAATAGGGCTGTCGTACCGGTTATATAAAAAAATATATCGGAAATCATCGTGGCCCACCCTTAAATTAAAATTATTACAAATAATTTTGTATTCTTTTCGGTACTTAATTTTTGACTTACTTCGCTAGGCCTCTCTTGGCTTTTTAATATCTCCATTACGGATTGTCTATAATAGAACGGAAATCTTTGTAAAGATTTGAATCGTTCTCTATTGCTTTAAGACATAAGTCATATTTTTTTTACAAATATACCAATGTAAAAAAGTGTAATAGTTATTATTTACAAATATCTAGAATCTAATCACCTTATCAATGATTTGTAGCAATTATCGAAAGAACAGTTCATGAGAAAAAAAATACTAAAATTGGCCTTGCCCACCATCTGCTAGGCCACTATGTTTATAATAGTCATGCTGTTGATTGGTGTTGGAAATTCGATTATAATAGTATTTTATAATATATAGTTTAATATGAAGATTTCGTGATGTAAGAGACTTTAAGAACAGATGTAATTATCGTTATATTTTGTTATGGCACCTATTATTTATATTATTGATTGCTTTATTTTTAACTTATAATAATTTAATGTTACTACAGCCTTGGCCACTATGCTTAATGTACTGTAATTAAATATACTTAATGTAATAAAATTATACTTAATGTAATTGATGTCGGAAATTCGAATATATTAATGTCTAGTAGTTTAATATGAACTTATAATCCAGGGGGGGACAGTTACCTAGTACAAGTATTTCTCCAAAATAAGCGGCATCTGTGCCCAAAATCCAGAAACATTACGATTTTAATTCTTGCTATTTATCGACAGATGGCAGCTGACTAAACATCACAACAATCTAGATCGTTCCATTTTTTCAATTTTCATTTCTATTTTCTATTGTGATTTGTGGGCTGTGGCAGGTGGCTATGAAACTTAGCAAGCAAGGGTTCGAGTCGAGTTTCTTTGCTTTTCCTCTTTATTATATTCGAGCTGGTGTATTACAATATAATGAAAAGACATAATTTTTGTGTTGTTTATAAGTAAAAAAAGTGTCTACTGGAATACGTATAAGTTGTGCTTATTTGGATGTTCCGTGTTCGCCTAGTAGTAAGACGCAGAGTACTATAAGACGTAAGTGCATTATTTTTAACTCTACCTTACTTATACTTAGATCTAAATATTACTAGTATAATACTATTTTCACGACATTACGACGAATTAACAAAATATTATAATTTGAATGAATTTAATATAAAATTGACATTTTTTATATTGTTTTCAGGTGTTCCTACGCATCTTTTTAAAAATCCTAGTTTCTTAAGCGAAACTGTTTGTGTGTTGGTGGATAACTGGATTAAACATCTATCTGTCTAAGAATATTAACTATGTATATAAATTGCAACACATGTATATTATAATAATTACTAAATAAAAGCTTGATGAAACATGATGTTTTTCATTTTAAATACTTATTTAAATGTCGTTTGTTTAGTATTTTTATTTTTTATTTCTTATTGCAAAAAGTTTTTTTTTTAAATAAATGAAGAAAATAATATTTTCAAGTAAATTTATGGGCTTTAATAGATTAGTTCGGATTTAATTTACAGAGGTCGCTCCTTCAAAATTTCCGCATAAAAATCGTCGAAGAGGGCTCTCTATATCCTTATACTTATAAATTATAATACTCTATGTTATAATCATACAAAGTTACTACAGCCCAAGTCAACGTTTATCTTGATACAAATATGAAATATTTTTAAATTGTATATATCTATTATCTTAAAAAATATTTAAAGACTGTACCATATATGAGAATTGTAATGTCAAATTTTGAGAGATGATTGTCTAGCGTCTTACTCTTGTGACATGACAGCGATTTTATATTATTTTCATTATAAAAATTAAAAGAAATTTATAGTTACCAGTGTTCTGTGTTCCTAACTGTTCTTTGAAATATGTCCCGTTTAATGAAAAAGTCAAATCTAAAACGTTATTGATCATTAAGCTGTTCACAAGACACAAAATATTTATAATATTTTAAATCATGGTACGTAATCTAACCTATAATTACTACATTATTATAGATACATTTAATTATTATGCCGTAATAATTGTTTTAGGCCGGTTCCATAATATTGGCAGGTCTTGGTATGGCTGCTGTGGGCTTTGCAGGTCGCTATATTCTAAGGCAAATGCCAAATGCTTCAACGAAATTTGCGGAAGCAATGAAAAATTTACCTAAATTTGATTCAGAGAGTTTAGCTAATTCAAAATATTATAAAGGAGGTTTTGAGTCTAAGATGACAAAGAGGGAGGCAGCTTTAATTTTGGGTGTTAGCCCTACAGCTAATAAAATAAAGGTAGTTTTTATATGCCATGTATAATATAAAGCTAATGATGTAATTTATTTTATTAATAAAGTTCCTTTCAAATTGTAGATTCGTGAAGCTCACAGACGAATAATGTTATTAAATCATCCAGATAGAGGTGGTTCACCACTCATTGCTGCAAAGATAAATGAAGCAAAAGATGTTCTTGAAACTGGAAAATCATGAACCTTAAATGACATATAGGTATAGTTATATAGTTAATAGTTTCTGAGAGTAAATTCACAATCACATTATGGTTACATGTCTCCATGAAATGGTTTTAGTGATCCATTAGTTATTGGTCACTAAAACATATTGTGAATATTGTATCATAAGACAATGTTATAAAGTGTTTAAGAAAATAAAAATAGTACAAACTTCTTAGCAATTTATTCTATTATATAAGTATATGTCTCAAAACACGTATTATAAAGACAATAACACACATATATGGAATTCATTTAGCAAAGAGCCAAGCTTAAAATAACATCAAGATTTTAGAAAAATATATATACATATAATGTAGGTACATTACATAGACAAAAAAATATAAGTAGAAGTAAAATGTATATTTAACAAAATACAAAAAGATAGGAACTAATGTACATAAATATATAAAACACAGTTCACATATGAATAGTCAAATTCCAAATATTGCATTACATACTATGATAGAAAATGTGCAAATGAGGTGTTAAATAGTTCTTGTATATTTGATAAAATGGTAAAAAATATAACAGATATTATGCTCAGCAACATACCTTCAAGCTAATTCTTATTCAATATTAAAATAAAGAACATGCCATTTAAATGGTAAATATTTTTAGCCACCACTTAGTGCCAAAATCAAATTTGTTTTGACCTTACAACCAATTATTTAAACTATGACAATTCTTTGGTTACTCTTAAAATGAGAACCAGGAATGGAACTAAAATTTTTCACATTATTGGTTTTTTGAAATATAAAAACTAATTCCTGATATAATGAAATATGAGCTATCAACCACTTTATGTCAATCATTTAATGAAATACAATTTAATAGAATATACACTATTAAAAACAGAATTCTGATATTACATAATATTAGTAATTGTGGTATAACCAATATGGTGCAAGTCTTTAATGTAATCAAAAAGTCAACATAACAATTTAATGTCATTTATAAGTGATTTCAACATATCTCACTCACCTGGTTACTTAATTAAAATAAATACTTAAACCTAACACATCCAGTTCATAATTTAAAGAAGCTGCAAAAGAAATTAAAAAGGATAAAATTATACTAATTACTTAAAACAGAAAAGTAATATTTCATTTATCAATCTTTTAATCAAATCTTGTATAGCCAGTATTATTATAAAATAAATATTTTAAAAATGTAAGAATAATTATAAAAAAATTTGTTCATAAACATGTTTGTCATGATTATAGATATTATTATTGAATCTGAGGACTAGTTAGTTTGTACAGTAGTGCCCATTGAATCTGTCTTTAATTTTAACTTAAATATTATTTTTAATAAAAACATTACCAAATAATTTGAACACTCTTGAAAATATATTGATAATTAGTTTGTTAATGCAATTTGGTAAATCTTTTGACAAGATGAGATCAAAAGTAAGTCTAAAGAACAAATCATCGGTGCTCCTTTTGCTGCTGCTCTCGACGTTGCTTGGCAAAACGCGCCCGTAGTTTGAGGATTGTTGTGTTAGAAAGTGTCCCGGGTACTTTGAAAATTGACTGTAAATTACCAATTTAAGTATTTTATATATAATAATAGCAACTTCAATTCACAGTAATTATTGTAAGATCATTAAGTTCATTATTAAAAAGTATGGACAATCATGAGGAAAAGAAAAATTATCATTTTAAATTTGTAGAAGTTGAATAATATTTAGTAGAAAACTAATAGAGTAATAATAGTTTATTATAGATTAACACAAATTACAATATTAATCCTAATTACTAATGATACATAATATTGTAATCTACTTTTTTATCAATTGCAATTCATTATAAGTTCCTATTAACCAACTCTTAAATTCAATATAAATGAAGTTACACCAGTGTGACCTCATAAATTAATAAACTTTTAATTTTTATTACAATAGCTATAATTATATTATTATATACATTATAAATGCATACCTGCATAAATTCATGGCAGTGTAATGCACTTGCATTTTTCACCATAGCCTTAAAACATTCTGCCAACGACGTAAAATCATTACAGGCTAATATAGATGCTCTGTTATTCCTTATCAATGTAAGACAAACTCTGAACAGTATTTTGGAGCCCTCGTAAAAAAGGCAATCCCATATACGCAAAACTGTTTCTATAGGCAGGACTTCGGCGAATAGACAAACAAACCACTTAGTTGTTATAACAGCCCATGGTAATCCTGTAATATTTATGAAATATACAAAATATTTTTATTTATTTATAATCTAAATAATGTCAAACTATTGAGTAAAAAAGATAAGATTTAAATAAACATGTTGGTAATAAATAACTGATCAATCATAATAATCAAAATTAATTAAATTGATAAAATGATAGTTATTAATACATACCCAGATTTATTACATGCTGATGAACATCAGGTGCTTTGGATTTGACAAGTTCTGACAACACTTCAATATCTACAATAAGACCATCCATGGTCTTTGTGTAGTAATCGGGAAGAATTTTTTCTACTAAAACTTTTAGAAGCCAAAATGATGTTTCTTCACTTTTAGTAGCCAGTAAGAGTAGGCCTGCAGAAATCAATAGCAGATAAGACTACAAATTTAGAATTCCCATTTAATACAATAACTTAATAAGAAACATCCTTCTTTAATATCAACTAATACATGTTCTAATTTATATAAAAATATTGGCAACACATACCAGCAATATAGTTCAAGCCTTGACAATAACCAACTACTCTATTATTGTGGGCATAAGCTATCAACACATGGAACAGGTGTGTTTGGTGATTAGCCTCTTTTGAGAAATAAATGTTGTCAGGGAATGTTCGTGGCAAGTCTGTCTTGACAAGATCAACAAGTTCCTTCTCAAATGGGCCATCTAAAATCTTTTGGTATAAATCTGGAGATAGGTCTTTCATTTTGTCTGCTTCAGATATTGCCATCCATACAGAAGGCCGGTGGTCACCTTAATTTATTAACACATTAAAAATACCACATGTATATATCTACTATTACTAGGTATTACATGTTTTATAATTATTTGAAAGGGCAATAATAATTTACATAAATATATAAAATATAACATTTGAATAAAATTATTTTAGACTTAAATTAAAAAAAAACTGACTTGGGATTCCTTTGCGTACATATCTTTTAACAGTGTTTGTACGTTTGACCGACTTTCCTTCTCCAAGTAAATTTGACCATTTTTGAGCCCTTGATGCCAAGACTTTCAAGTAGTCAGACATGAAGTCTTCGTAGCTTTCATAGTCGAAATCATCATGTCGTTCAAAGCCGTATTCGTCAACCGTACTAAAATTTATGCGATAGTTTGTTATTATTGAAAAATTACACTAGTAAGCACAACTTCTAATGGTGAATCACATATTACCTAAAACTGGAATGGGCCATCTTCATATGTTTAGTGAATTTTATAGATTGATGTTAAAATAATGCATAATTAAATAGTCTTATTAAATAATCAGTGTTTATAATTAGATACGCCCCCAAAATACCCCACTTTATAAATTGTTACCCTTCAGGCTTTACATGACAGTATAATTTTTTGTTAGGTGTTAAGAGACGAATTGACAAAGGAGCATTCCAACACAGCCTTTTGAAGTATGTACATTAAGTTTATTGTGAATTATTTTTTATAAGATTTTACTATTCGTATTATTGTTTGTAACTAAAGCTTAAAATAATAAGATATTTATATTTTAGAGAACAATGGATGCATTGAATTTAAAAATATTTTAATTCAACCGAATACGTTGACTAATGAGTAATGACAGACAGCCAGCGGTCAACTGTCAATGTCAAATGTCAATACTAAGAAATTAAAAATTTCATTGGGTGAAAACATTGAACTTGAGCTGTTGTTTTTTTTTTTGTTAACTTAAACGAGACTATATAATAACTAAGTAACTATATAAATAACAGCCCATAATTATAATAATGGGACCTCCACCCGTAGTTACCGGTATATCTCCGAAGGAAGGACCTCCTGGAACCAGAGTAACTATAAGAGGGGAGTTTCTGGGTGCTACTGCTACCGATTTAACAGGCGAGTAGTAAAATACTTATTAAATTATATAAATTAATGTAATTAACAAATATAATTATAATCTTTTTCATAGGTTTAAAGATTTGTGGTTGTGAGTGCTTGCTATCAGCAGAATGGAAAAGTAAGAATAAGATAGTTGCAAGATCTGGTCCTTGTAAGGGTAGGGGTGATATTATAGTTACTACAAAATCTGGAGGAGAAGGCACATCTACTGTACAGTTTAGAGGTACAAGTTTATATTTTACCTCAGTCTTATTGGATTTCAATTGTTATAAAGTATTTTGTATACTTTTATATTTTTATTATAAAAGTAAATAAATGAGTTATAGATAAATAAGATAAAGGCTTTAAAAAAAGCACATAATTTAAATATTTCTATTGATTAGGTTACCATGAATCAATTGGTCCAGTAAAAGAGAGTGCAGTTTGGGTGGAGGAAGCTGCTCCCCCATCCCTCCCTTGGGGGAGACGGCCCATGTCACCTACAGCCTACATTCCCCCTGATCCCTTAGGATTGTCCACCGAAGGAGAGGAATGTAAATTCCCTGAGGAAGAGCTTAATGAGCTGTTTCCTGATGGGTAATTATACATATAGCTAATTAAGATAACTCAAATGACATTCTTAAAATATGAATACTACATCTTATTTTAAAATCTTAGATATGCTAACCATAGTTTTGTTGTTTGTTTCAGATCTGGAAAACTATCAGATGAGAACTTCCAACCTGGCTGGTACCTGCTGGAACACCACAGCAATACATCTTTTGAGGATTTAAAAGCTGGAATGGTGTTTTTGCAGAGAAAGGTTTATTGTATTGATAACTGCAGAACATGTGCTACTTTTTTAACATATAAGTAACTTTTGCAAATTGGGACACATTATAAATAATTTAATATAAAAGGTGCGCCAGTTGAGCTACAGTATCACTATTTGTCTTGGTGAATTAAGCAATTGTAACATGATTTTTTTCTATTGGGACAGTGGTGGGTTTAAGTGAACTAAATACTTTAAATGATAATTTAAATGATTTCTAGGTGGAAGGTCAAAAAGAAGGCCAGTTGAGTTTCCTCAAAGCCAACACAGGTGCAGTGATGGACCAGCTGGACAGACTTGTATTACTCAAGAACATGTATGAAGATGATCAGAGGAAAAATGGAAAAGAACCTCTACCTAGTTTACAGAGTGCTATTGAAGGTATAACAAAAATGATCACCACAGTAATTAGCATCTTTTAGCATAATATTTATTTGAACAGAGTTTGGCCAGATATGAATAATACACGGTTTCAAAATATACAGCAGTCTCTAGCCAAAGGTATAGATGTTGTAACGCGGATGCCATATTGCATTATTATTGGTCATATTGTACTTGTGAGAACTGCACATAGTACTTGGATAACTGTAACTTTTGAGCTGTGTGTGGGTAATGATTATACATATATTTTTATAATTATTGAATTTAATTGTAATATATTATAATGCATTATTTGTGTAAGTAAAGTAAGCAATTATTGCTGAAAGATAATGCTGATGGCGTCGATTTATGACTTTAACGCCTGGCCATTATATTTTGGAATGAATAATCAATAATATGATGTTGATGTCTTTTATTGATATCTGTCAAATGTATATATTTTTTTAAATTCTAGAATCAATAACTCTAGCCGATTCATTGTTCTCCGAAATTCTATCGCGTAAAGAAAATGCAGACAAAACTCGTGAAGCACTCTCACTGTTGACCCGACATAAGTTCCTCTTCCAACTACCCGCGTCCATAGACAAGAATATACGCAAGAAGGACTACGATCTAGTGGTCAATGATTATACTAGAGTTAAAAATCTGTTTGGAAACACTGATGTAAAGGTAATAAATATAATATTTAACATTTTTTTTTTAAAAAGTATATACTAAAATTATAATTTGTTTAAGCTTTTTCAAAAAATTCTTGATGAAATTGACAAGAAAATTGAAGATTTAAAAGAGAATTTACATACACGTATGAAAACCATGCCTATCAATGTTCAAGAACAGACAAAGTATATAAGGTAATGAACAATATGAACATTACTACTAAAAAATAATGTGTTTATAAATCATGTAAAAATTAATATTCATAATTACGACATTTACAAATTGAATAATGAGGACAAATCTAACAGATATAAAGCTATATCTAGCTTAGCTTAGCTCTGTCTGTACCTTATTAGGTACAGACAGAGCTTCCACTCTGAAATGAGAATGACATAATAATTGACTTGACACTTGTTTACTAATTTATATCAATAACCAATTGCTTAAAAATGTCCTTGACTTCTAACAAGATATAATTTTTTACATAACTATAATTTATTATATTTTTTTAATTGTACAATAGATATTAGCTGTAGAAGTATTATTATTGTTTAAAAAAAAATTGCAACTGCCTCTTTTTTAATAATGTCCTTATATTTATAGGCTACTAATAAGTTTCAAGTATAATTTAAATGATTTTTTTACAATCTATTAACATATTAGCTATAGATCTATTATAAAAAAAATACAAAGAACTCCTTTTTTATAACGTTATTATGTTTATAGACTACATATAAATTTGAACTACAATAAAATATATTTTTTAAAATTATATAATAGCATATTCGCTATAGATCTATTATTATTAAAAAATACAAAGATTTCTTTTTTAATAATGTTATTTTGTTATTATATCTATAGGCTACTTATAAGTTTGAACTGGGAAGGCGACGCGGCGTGGGTCGCCATAACGACTCGCAAAGATTACCTCATGACCCTCATGAACAAAGTAAAAGACCACTTTAAACAGAAAGAAGAACAGGAGTCTAATGAGAAAGGTAATTAAATAATAATAAATATTTGTAGTAGGTACACAGAACAACTGAACCGATTTGCTATTGGGTTTTTTATTTGATAGCAGCTTTGTCATCGATGGATGAGCAACAAAAAATCAGTGATAGGTTATTTACTTGAGAAATGTACACCGAAAAAACAATTTTCGCAAAATGTACGGATAAGTTATAACCCACAATTTCTTTCTTATAATGAAGTTAAGAATGGACATTTTATTTCATTGGTCATGTTGTTAGTTTGGAAATACGGTATCTGTTTCAGTAGTATTTAGTTAGTTAATGTAACCGAATACTTAATCAGTCCCATCTCTAGCTAGTGTCGAGCTCTCTCAGAGTTTTTTAAAGCCTTTAAAAGAAGATCCAAGTCGATTCTTATCGACTTAGATGACAAAATAACGACTGACAACAGACGATTAGCTTACACTGTATCACACACCTACACACACCGCCTTCGCCGGCGAAGGCGAGGCCCTAAACGCACGCTGCCTCGGCGTTCTGCCGTCGGGGGGCGTTAGTGTCATTATACCCATCTATCCCATCCTATAAATACGCTGTCTTAAGCCGAGGTCGGCCTCTTATAGGCACCCTTAAGGCAGACGTCTCCCCCGGGCCCCTCAGGCCCGGGTTTTTCAAGGGCGGGTCTTAGTACTCGCCCATTCCCCCGGTGGCGCTTTAATAGCCACTTGGCTAACAGCATAGTCATTACAAAACAAAAAAAAATAGCTAGTGTCGGTAGAATATGATCGACCGGCAGTCGCGGGAGAGAGATAATTAAGATGAATTATTAAAACACTGCAATGTAGTGGAAATATATACACCTATAATATAATTAATGTTATGATAGTACTACAAAATGCAAAAAAAAGAATGAATGGTTACATAGAAGACGCACGTGTACGATCGCAGAGCTAGGAGCGAAGAGGCATTCAAGACCTCGACATCGCAGAGAGTTAATGAATGATTGTACAATTTATGGTACAGTCTAGTGAATAAATAGATTATTGCACATAATAAGAATGGTAATGGTGCAGCGTAAATTAGGTCTACATAATTACACAATTATGGTACACTAGTGAATGGATGAATGAAAGAGAAGGTATGGAATGGAGGCGCAATGAAAGCATGAATACCTAACCCAAAACACACACACAATGAGCGGTGACAGGGCGGCGTCGCGCGCGCTCGGGCGAGGAGGGTGTGTGGAGCTGGTCGCGGGGGGAGTGGTGCGGGGCGGCGTGCGGCGCGCTGGCGGACGAGCTGCACGCGCTGTGGCCGCTGGCGAGGAGGTACTTCGCGGGGGAGCTGGCGGGCGAGCCGACCGACCCACAGCGACACGCCGCGCTCAAGGTCGGGACCGATACAGAACACGACACACTATAGATGTAAAAAAATATATAAGTTATAAATTCAATAACGGCACGCTTTCTTTCAACTTATGTCTTCGAGTCCGTTTCTGTCACTTTGGCTATCTTGTTACTCGCCTTCATGAATTTAAAATTCTATACATAATTGTGTTATCAGAACGAAATTTTGAATAAACAGAACATGGTCAACATAACAATTGTCAATTTTATATAAATTTTAGTTATTGAAAATTCCTAAAAAAATAATAACATTAAAAAATAATATATATCGATTATTTTTTGGACTCGAACCTGTGACCTCTGAAAAACCGTTCCGTCGCTCTGCCAATTTCACTACCGTGTCGCTACCCTCCTCGAAGTTAAATAAGCTTAACATCTCTAAATACATTGATGGACAATTTCAATAGTTTTTTTCGGTTGTGATATCTTTTCAACATTATTTTATACTACATAGTTATCAACATTGCTTAAAACTTTTGAAAGAAGCCAGAAAGAGAAGAGATCAGCTCTTTCAAAAGAAATATTACATATAGAATACTGGATTTATATTCAAGACGGCGAGCGACATATAACTTTATTTTCCATAAATTGCAGATTAAACTCCTGATTCATTATTAATTTTATATTTATTTAAAATATATACTATACTTATTGCTCCTGTAACCGTGTACAGAATTACTTGACCGATTGAATGGTCTTAATTTTTTTTTAACATGATTAATAGCTTTTTGGTAATCCGATTGGTGGAGCCAATATCGAAATATTATATCATTTTACAACACTATTTCCAGGAAATGATTATTGCCGCAGTGGAAGTATTCTCGGAGCAGATGCGTTCTTGTTTATTGTCTGGTGGTGTCTCCGGTGGTAGTGGTGGTGGTGGCGGGACCGTGCCCGTAGACGCACTGCGGACTCGCCTGCTCGCTAACCTCAGGAGTTTGAGGGAAGCGTATGACTCACTGCTCAAATTGGATCTGCCTTCACAGGTATATGAAACAAAAAGACAGGTTCCATATTAACCTTATACCTAATTATTTCTAAAATTATGTGTTCCGACTGTTTATAAAAACGGTTAAATCAAATATTATGTTACTTCGAATGGCAAACATAGTGAAATAAAACAATCCTAAAACCATTTAATTAAAAAAAAACATAGAGTAAAAATTAGGAATAATATTGAAACGAGATCAAAAAACACTAATAATCACAATAATAATAACAATTATTATTGTCATTTATTTCATATTAATCTTATTATTTACATTTATACATATAACATTAAAAAAAAAACAACATTATAAATATAAATATAAAAAACAGTATCCCGCCGACGTGGGCCTTACAACCAATCCGTCGGTGGTTAGGGCGACAGCGAAAGAAACTTCCTCACAATGCGTGCCGTACCCAAAACTGCTGCTCTTTGCATCCGACCCTTGATCCAGTTTTTTAGTGAGAGCCTCTTGAGATGATGATCGAGACTCTTCGCTATAAGACCATTGACGGAAACTACCATCGGGACAATTATTGTTGAGTCAACATCCCACATGTCGGTAATCTCGTGAGCTAAGTCCAAGTATTTTGACAGTTTGTCCTTCTCAGCTTTCACAAGATTAGCGTCACACGGGACACTGATATCAACAAGAAATGCCCGGCGCTCTAACCGATCTACCAGCACGATATCAGGCTTATTGGCTACAATAGTCCTGTCCGTTATGATAGATCGGTCCCAATAGAGCTTAGCATGACCATTTTCCAAAACTGGCTCCGGTAAGTACTTATAATATGGCACTTCAAAAGGTACCAGACCGTATTGAAGAGCAAGTTCTTGGTGGATAATCTTGGCTACTTGGTTGTGCCTGTGCAAATACTCTCCATTGGCAAGACGACAACAACCGGAAATAACATGTCTGATGGATTCCCCAGGTTGGTGGCACACACGACATAAATCAACAGTGCCATCCTTTATTATGTATTTCCGATAGTTGTTCGTCTTGACAACTTCGTCAGCAATTGCACAAGCAAAACCTTCGGTTTCTCCAAAGAGATCACCGAATCGTAGCCAAGCCACGGACGCCAGAAGGTCTACATCAGGCCCATAGAGTGCCTGGTGGAACCGTCCATGAAGCTCCTTACTTTTCCATATATTTATACGGTCGTCAGTGCTAAGTACTACCGGTTTATGCCAGTTGTCTTTGGCTAAGGAGAGCGGTGTGAGGCCTTTATCTACTGCAACAATGTCCCGATGCATTCCACACTCAGCATGAAGGAAATATTCTCTAAGATTGCATACCTCACGGTTGTGTAAGTTTTTGGCATTAAGGAAGCCGCGACCCCCACACTTCCGTGGAAGTGATGATGATGATACGGATGATAGATGAGCGCGGATGATGCATGCGATACATTGTCAATAGTTTTCGGGCCTTTCGGTCCAGGGCATCTAATTCGGTCTGAGTCCACCTTAATATGCCGAAAGTATACATCAGCAGGGGCATTACCCAACTGTTGAATGCACGCACTTTGTTACCTCCTGACAAAAGACTTTTTAGGACTTTTGTCAAGCGGTTAAAGAAGCGTTCCTTCACTAGCTGTTTAATGTCCCCACTTAGTATGCCTAAGCATTCCGACATACCAAGGTATTTGTAGGATTCGGTTTCAGAGAGGGATCTGAGGGACATTGTCTCCGAGAGTTGTAAATATTCGCTATTTACAACTCGGCCATTCTGCACATGTGCAACCGCGCATTTATCTACACCAAACTCCATCCTAATGTCATTACTAAACGTTTGCGTAACGCTTAGTAATGATACCAGATCTGCTTTATTTGGTGCAAATAACAATTATTATTATTATTAAATTATCCACTTCCAGCCTCTCAGTATAGTGGAGAAGATAATCTTTGACTACCGTGTCTACGGCATGACGGTGTTCCTACAACGAGCTCACAAACGTGTCAAGAGTCTCGCTGAAACTGAAACTTGGAAAATCAAAGAGTTTACAGACTACGGTGCTATTACTGAACTCGTAAGCCATTTATATTAAAACTATGGAATTTACTTTTATTTATTCAAAACATTTAGAGTTATAAATCGTTTGAAAGATTGTTTTACATTTTTATAGTATTTGCCAAAAAAAAAACTATACTATATAATATAATATAGTACCCGGCAATAAATATTGCACATCGACCTTTGGAAAGAGGCAATCGGCTAATTTCGGCTTCGTAGAGCATTATCTCTGTCGCACGAAATTGAAACAGTATGGTAACTATAAGGAGCTGTAAAAACAGTATAATTTGCTTCTATTGATAATTATTTTTATTCTTTGTATAAAAGCCACAAATTTTTCTATAAGTGGTGGCTTTAAGCTGGGGTAAAATAAAATAATAAAAAAAAGACGTGTGGCACTCGGAGACTGCCGCGGTAAAGCTATTGCATAGCATTTTTGATCAACTTATGCAATTATAGTTATTTATTTATTTATGTAGTTGTTTTTTTTCTTTGATGTTAATTCAAGTTGTGTAACTTGCGTGTGCGTGGTGATCTATAAAAAAACATTTTTTTTTCTTTTAGTGAATAAATTACTCATTTATAGGGTTTTCCTACGCTATATAGGATAAAATTTTAAATAAGAATGGTATAATTTCTCAATTTAAATTCCTATTTTAGTCCTATTTAAATGAGAAATTATCAGTGCTATGTAATATCATAAAAAGGTTAATAATATTAACTGCTAAAACGTTTTTAACCTTAAATCTCAGGAATAAAGTTCAATTAAGATTGTTAAATTCTTGTACTCAGGGTCTTTTGTTACACCATAACAGAAAGTCATTGAAATGAAAATCCTTGTTGAAAAAAATACATTTGTACAAGTAAAACATTTATTTTAAACTAAACCTTAAGCGGTAGACAATAAAGTTCATAACACATATTATCAACTTGGCGCTTACGCTATTGTTAAATGATAAGTACACAATACTGGTGTGTTAGGTTATTTTCGTTACGGAATTTCTGGATTCGGTCTCCACGCTCAAGGCCCGCGATAGAAGCCATGCAATAGCTTAACATGCTTACATTATGTTCACGTAATTTATTATTTAGGAAAATTATAACTGTAAATAATAAAGACCATTATAACTATTCTTGAAATGAGACATTGTAATAATAATAATTCTAATTCTCAGCTACTTCCATTACACCATCTGTGCTCTCAAAGAGGTCAATATCACTGTCTCTATCAGCTGTATTTATCACTAGTCCATCAGTGTAATTGTCTAAACTGTGTTGAATGCTTCTATATTCATTTTCACATTTGATTGTATGATCGCTAACCTTTTTCCACTCTTCAGCGCCGATGTTTGATGTCGGCTGTCAGTGGTTTATTCTTGTTTAGTTTCATTTACGAATTCATATAGTTATTTACATATTTTCTCCGTTTTGTTGAAAGAAAATATGACCTAATAGCAAGAGCAGTGTCCTACATTATAAGGGGCTGTAAATCCCATTCTTTCCAGAAAGAAAATTAAGTTCAAAACGTAACCTTCCATCGGTAAGTGATCCAACATGGTATTTTTTTTACGTTGTTCTTCATTACAATAAACTATTTTTGTTTTTTAAATGGTTTACAAATTATAAAGAGAAAATCATCCTATGACCAAATTATAGGACTGCTATATGCATATTTATTATGTTATTTGAGTATTTTAAAGTATTCTATATTTTTTTGCTACAGTGTTGTAAAAAGCACAGTTATCGAAAATTTAATCCAGTATTATTCTAATGAATTCTGCAACATCTATGTGCTATATCTAAGGATTATTATTCTAGATTTCCCGTGGACGTTAACTGACGACAGATATGGATCGACACGATTCCACAGAAAAATTGGGAATAGAACCATTTTAGTCCGCAATATTTTAATAACTAATATTTTTTTTCTGACCATTTTTTTTTAAATTTACTTTCAATAAATGTTTTTGATTTTGTTTTTCTAGTTTATTTGTCGTATTGATTATTTTTAAATGCTACCTTAGTTATTTTCTAGAACGGAATATAGCTGAACGTTATCGCACACGGCAAAATCCTCTAGGTGATAGTACTTTTTGATGTATCTCGTTCTAGCAAGTGATGGAAAGCACTTAAACAGTCTTTTAAAAACAGTAGGTACTACCATAGAGATAAGGATCACTATCGATATCGCGGATAAGTTTACACAATGTTACATCACTAGAAAAAAAATTGTTGTCTACGGCAGTGTACGCCTTAAACATATGAAGCTCCTTCTATGCTTTAATAATTATTTTGAGAAATAGGTAGTGTGGTAGATAATGCTCTACGAAGTCGAAATCAGCCGATTGTCTCTTTCAAAAGGACGATGTGTAATATTTATTGCCGGCTACTGTATTACAGCGTCTCATTTTAAGAATGGGTATAATGGTTTTTATTATGTGCAGTTATAATTTTCCTAAATAATAAAATTTTTAAATAATAAAAAGCATGTTTATTAAATTATATTACTCCCCAATTAAAACATCCACTTATAGAAAAAAAAAGTTTTTATACATAAAATAAATATAATTATTATACTTGTTTTAACAGCTCCTAATAGATACAGGAATGATTGTATTTCTTGCGACAGTGATAACGCTCTATGAAGCCGAAATTAGCCGATTGTCTCTTTCCAAAGGTCGATGAGCAATATTTGTTGCCGGGTACTATACTTTATATGTAAATATAATACATTAATTTTACAGCCACATCTTCTGGAATCATATATGACAGACGCACTGTCTTCTATACACAAGTGTGTGTTCACGAGCGGCAGGCGGGAGACGCCCTTACTCAGTGAGGGCAGTGAACCACTCGCCATACTACAGAAACACACGCAACAGATACTATTAGCGTATGTTGGCGTGTTGCAGGAGATTGCGTTGCAGCACGACGATCAGGTTAGTACACACACACACATGCAACCACACCTACACGTACAAGCAACGGTCACATTGTTATACGCAAGTACAGCTACAGGTAGCCTACCTAATTTATGTGTGACTGTTCCCCGCATTCCATAATTTACATATGAAATCTAGAAAACAATCCCCTGAAGATTAAAAAAAATAAGATGTAGCTTTGTTTAAATTTACCAAAATTGTTATCTGCATGTTACCACTTTCCTTTTTTTAGTGTTAACCTTACATTTTACTTTTACCTTTTATTTTTGCTTTTATTCATAACCTCGACCCTCCTATTGAAACACCTAACAAATAACAATTATTCCCAGGACTTCAACAGTTCGTCCCTGTCAGTGGCACTGGACCAGCCGCTGCAGGTGTCCAGCGGAGCGCAGCAACGACTGCTGCTGGCCGCCGCCGACGCGCTGTACTCGCGCCGCGTCACGCTCACCCGCCTACACGACACCTTCACCAGGTCTCCTACCACCGTACACTCCGTCCGGACGTTCCGGTGTCGATAGGACGCCGCAGACGACTTTACACAAATCTTAATAAACTAACACAAAAAAGACATATACATTTCAGTGTAAAAACCATTACAAAAATAAAGAATTAAAAAAAAACACAAAAAAACGAAACAAAAAATGTTTGCTGACTTTTTTACCTATTACTCTGTATTTTGTAAGAAGTACTTAAAAGGTCAACGCCCGGGCGCCATACCTACGCTCAAAGTTAATGCCAGTTCAGAACCAACAAATAAATTTTGTATGGGAAATTTTGAATTTTAAAAACTATTAATTTTAAAAAGTAGAACAAATGTTGTTGGTATTAATGTAGAGAGGCTGCCTGCAAGAGGTGGCCAATTAATTACAAATAACCCTGTATATACTACGGTCGGTTATTAATATTATATATATATCAAAATATTTTTGTATTCAAAACATTTAATATTTAAAAATATTTTTTATTTGCAGTTTCGAATTTCCGAGTCCGACCCTCGCCCTGCAAGCAACGAAGGACGCTTTAAGCAACCTTGAAGCAAGCATTGCAGAGACATACCTGGAACACAAGGGAGACCCACTAGTGGGCACGATAGAGCCCAGCATGTACATGGGCAGACACGCGATACACCCCGACGCGATCGTTGACGACGCCAGACCTTATGTTTACGAAATTATTAATAACCTTATTGCAGTTCATGCTGAGGTAAGTTGTTTTAAAAACATTTATTTTATTTTATAGTGCACGAGAGAGCCCTGCAGACGTTCTGCCCTGAAAACATAAAAAAAATCTTGTGTTAACCAACCTAATCGGTTAGAGATCAGTTGTAATTTCAAACTTTCTCAGGACCTTTACAATATTAAACACATTATATTGTATAAAAAGTCCAGTAGAATTCGGTATCCGGTCCTATAATATGCGTTCAATAAAATTACATACCACGTGTATATTTTTAACGGTTCCATATATCTGCAAGATGCAATGCTTCTGTACCATCTGGCGACGAGTAAAAGTAAAATGGGTACCGCTAAATTATTATGCACTAAATTAATTGTAACTAAAACTTTAATATGAAGAGGTTAACTACTTTCTAAGAAACCTTCTATAATAGAGGAAGTTTTCCATACATTCACTTATTTCTCGAAAACACACGTCGAAAATATAAAAAAAATATGTTCACGGATTTTAAGAGTCTAACCAAAATATTGATATAATATAATTTCTGAACCCTACACTAATTGATTATATAAATAAACTTTTAAGGTAACCACAATATAATAAAAATAGTTTGCGCAATGTTAATAAAAATAGTTTGTGATGAAATGAAGATTACAGTCATAATGCCAGTTGTTACGCTAGATATTCACAACTAAGACGCCGTTAGTTAACTAATATTGAATATAAATTATTCATATCCTTGCTACTAAGTTACATATATAGCGATTATCAAGCCATTACAGCCTTTCAAAAAGTGCCGTAGTGGACTATATTTCACGTCCACATGGCGGGGTATTGGTAAAGTTTTCAACTAGCAATAATCGCACCTCGGATTAACCTCATTGGTTACGATATTGCCTCTGCGCAAAGTTACTTGTAAATTTCCGAAGTAAAGTATATCATGATTTTGATTCTTACAAACGATACCGTGATTCAGAATACCACTGGCGCCATCTAGTATCGATGATGAAACTTAACATTTTCATATTTTATACGCGTCAGAACGATTCATATTGTAGTGTGTTTATACCATTCTACTTTCCTTCTTTACCATATTTTATTATTTATTTATTAAGTAGCGAAAGCTACTTTATAGAATCGTCAGGGATGTCTCCATGACTCCTGATTTATAAATAAATGAGTTTCGCGTACTTTTGAAGTACCAAAAGCTATTGAGAAAAAAATGCAGCACATGAATTGATTCAAAATGACGGTCAATATCCAAAATTGAAATACTGAATGTGTTAAACTTTTTTTGATCAACAAAAAAGTGAAGTTATAGTAGCCGGATTTGCATACGAAAATGTAGAAGTTATAATATAAAGAAGTTAATTATGTCATTTATTGAGTATGTTCAACTATCTATACTAATATTATAAAGCTGAAGAGTTTGTTTGTTTGAACGCACTAATCTATGGAACTACTGGCCCGAATTGAAAAAATCTTTTTGTGTTGAATAGTCCGTTTATTGAGGAAGGCTATAGGGTATATGTCATCTCGCGGTGACTTATAGAAGTCAAACAGCAATAAAAAATGCTGCAAAAACGGGAAAAGATTTCTTTTTGAGAGCTTTCCTCGCGTGCGCTGAGGAAACACTAAAAACCGCGCGGACGAAGTCGCGGGCGACCCCTGATTAAATATAAAATCGAATGAATGACGTAAATATTGTTTGCATATACGCGCATTTATGTATTTAGACATTTAAACCCGTACTTCCGACCGAGGGTAACATCAGAATAATTAAAATAGCACATCTTGGTCGTGAGACCATGGGCTACTTTTGTATTGTACAAATTTGTGTCTTAAATCTTAAGTCTTCAGGAGTTATGGAGGCTACAGACGGACGGACAGACATCCCTGACGATTCTATAAAGTAGCTTTCGCTACTTAATAAATAAATAATAAAATATGGTAAAGAAGGAAAGTAGAATGGTATAAACACACTACAATATGAATCGTTCTGACGCGTATAAAATATGAAAATGTTAAGTTTCATCATCGATACTAGATGGCGCCAGTGGTATTCTGAATCACGGTATCGTTTGTAAGACTCAAAATCATGATATGCTTTACTTCGGAAATTTACAAGTAACTTTGCGCAGAGGCAATATCGTAACCAATGAGGTTAATCCGAGGTGCGATTATTGCTAGTTGAAAACTTTACCAATACCCCGCCATGTGGACGTGAAATATAGTCCACTACGGCACTTTTTGAAAGGCTGTAATGGCTTGATAATCGCTATATATGTAACTTAGTAGCAAGGATATGAATAATTTATATTCAATATTAGTTAACTAACGGCGTCTTAGTTGTGAATATCTAGCGTAACAACTGGCATTATGACTGTAATCTTCATTTCATCACAAACTATTTTTATTAACATTGCGCAAACTATTTTTATTATATTGTGGTTACCTTAAAAGTTTATTTATATAATCAATTAGTGTAGGGTTCAGAAATTATATTATATCAATATTTTGGTTAGACTCTTAAAATCCGTGAACATATTTTTTTTATATTTTCGACGTGTGTTTTCGAGAAATAAGTGAATGTATGGAAAACTTCCTCTATTATAGAAGGTTTCTTAGAAAGTAGTTAAGCTCTTCAGCTTAAAGTTTTAGGTACAATGTTTTTACCAAGTTTTTAAAGCAAATATAAGTTATAACGGTCACAAAGATGAAAGAAAACCCCAAATCTAATACAACAATCTATAGATCACGCAAAGAACTATCCGGTTTGGTTATCGAACCCACACCCCACGGATCATCAGGGAGAGTCACTAATCACTCACTGACTTTGATCTAATTATATAAATAGTAGACTACACGTAATTTTATTTTAAAATGATATAGGTACATCCACTACGATGTATATATTACATATAATATGCATGTTGTAGTGATAAATGACATTAATTACGAGTATGATTGATTTATTTTTATAAAAACTCGACGCCAAATAAACTGTTCCCCGATTTGGTTGACAAAAAGGTATTAAACATTTTCTATGGTTTTCTGATCTCTTGACATGAATGTCGGTCGTATTACGTGTGTTCCAGGTGGACAGCATCTGCGGGTCGTCGTGTTCGCGGTACGTGCGCGACATCAGCGAGACGGTGTGTGAGGAGGTGTCGCGGCTGTGGGCGGGCGCGCGCCCCGCCGCCCGCGCGCCCGCCTTCCGCGCCCGCCTCGAGACCACGCTGCTGCGCCTCGCCTGCGCGGACCACCTCACGCGCAAGGCAGAGTAAGTTTGTGTGTGTGTTTACTCTGTGGTTCCTGGTTTTCGCGGACATGATCACACGCTAGGCCGAGTGAGTTGTGTGTTTGTGTGTGTGCATCTGACTATGGCGCGTGGTTTTCAAGAACAAACTCACTCATTAGGCTGATTAAGTGTTTATGTGTGTGTGTGTGTGTGTGGGTGTATTTATTCTGTCGGCGAAGCACAAGAAGACGGACCGTCTAAAAAAAATATTTGATAGAAGTGTACAGTGCGTAAGTCAAAATGTACCATTTCGTGTCCGTACCATAATAATATATAAATCACTTGAACAAACAATCGTTGTTGTTACAGAAACTATCTTGCTGAAACATTAGCAAGCATCCCACCGCTGGAAACAGAAGAGGAGAGAAAGTACGTATTTGTAATTCATATTATATTCATCATAAAAAGAACTCATTGAAGCATACTGTTTTATTTAATAAGTTTTCGAACTCATAATATATCGTAATATTATTATAATAATATAATACTTTTTAAAGAGTGGAATGCTGCCTAAAAAAATTAAAAAACCACACAAACAGATAACATAAAAAGTATAAAAATAATATTATTATGTACTTTTTAAGTCGATGGACCGTTGTACGTACGCTATTTGTAAGTCATATGCAAACAGTCAGACATATTTTTTATATACATATATTATAGTCCAGTGCAGTTGTTATTCTCCCAGCAGATTGGATTTTAAAAACTGGCCTAAAAACTACATCCAAGGATTTGTTCAAAAAGGTCAGCGACAGTTAAGAAATGTATACCTAAGCGCCGAACCATAAATTGAATTAGAAACAATAACCACTTACTTTTTTTGGGTTATTTTTTTAAGTTCGCAAAGTCTCTTCGGCTTCATTTTTTTTAAATCATTTGAATAAATTAAGATCGCCAGCGCAAACATATATTGTATTGGATTAAACTACAGCCCACTTATTTTGACCTATTAGACTGTAAAAGACGTTTCTTTGTTGACCAAAAATTATTCCCACGACAATACATTAAGCAACCATTGCAGAAACTATTGTTTCAGCCCTGGTAATGTTTTTCGAATTGTCAAATAGAGACTTGTGGATAATTTGGGTTATTAGGCTAAATTGTTTTACATTTTGCAAAATGTATAAATATTGATTGCCAGAATGAAAAAGAAATTATTAGAAAAACAACAAATAATAATGATTTCAAAGCATTTGTTTAGTCCATTTATATGAATATCCAAGGGAGTAGGGTTAAAAAATGGAATAATATTGCTCCTGGCAACATTCAGAATCATAATCTGCAAGCGGGGAAATCAAAAAGCGCGCATTTTAAAAAAGGCCCAAAAATATAAAATTTCAGTTTTCGTGTTTATATTGTATATTTTCAAGTAAATAGTTACTTTTAAGGGCTGTTATAAATAATACTAGTTATGAGTGTAAATAGCGACGGGGGAGACCCCGTCGAAAGAGTTAAAAAACGAAAAATTATTGGCGGTTGTCCAGAAGGCGTCGTAAACTATAATATATTTAAAAAGCCATTGTATAAACGATTGTTTCTAGAAAACCACAGTGGCGATTGTGTGGTGTATGTGGAATCTACTGAAAATGAAAAAGTCGGCAATAAAAACCCTATCGTCCTTACGAAAACCTTTACGGAAAACGTTAAAGGAATAGTAGGAGTACACCGAATAAATGCCTACAAAGTGGGCGTTACGTTTAAAAAACCCGCGCCTGCCAATAATTTCTTAAATATGGATGGTTTTTTTATTAAATACAAGCTCAAAGCATTCATACCAGCCTATATGACTGAAACTATTGGAATAATTCGATTTGTTCCCAAAGATATGTCTAATGAAGATATTTATAAAAATATTGTTGCTGATGCAGAGGTTGTATCAGTCAAGCGATTTATGAAAAGAGAAAACGGAAAGTTAATACCCCTGGGCACAGTTGCAGTAACTTTTGCCGACACTGTTTTACCACAGTTTACCTTTATTAGCCTATTTAGGTACTCGGTACACACCTATGTGCCACCACTCATCCAATGTTATAAATGTTTAAAATTCAACCACTCCGCGAAAGTCTGTAGAGGAGATCAAATGTGTTCCTCGTGTGCAGGTCGCCATTCCTACAAAGAATGTGATGTAGAAGGCATCACTTGTATAAATTGTGGAGGTAGTCACTTGGCTATCTCTAGAGATTGTCCTGTAAAGCAGAAGAAAACGGCAGAGAAGAAAGAAAAGCACCGTCATCGTTCCTATGCCACTGTTGTGAGTACCCCACCACCCAATATAACATCTAAAACATTCCCCACATTAAATGAACCAAGTAAGTCAGTATCACAACATCTTTCTACAGTAAAAAATGTAAAAACAGCATCAAATTGTATTGATGCTGAACAAATTATAAATAATGATATAATTATCAGTGCATTAGTCAAGTCTTTAGTTGCCCTTGGTAATAATAGGGATGGTATACCTTTAACAAATAAAAAGATAAAAGAAATATTATTACATAACTTAATAACTTAATGGATACTTATTTACATATTATTCAATTTAATATACAAAGTTTAAATAGTAAAAAAGCATTATTAAACAAATTCCTTTTAGAACAAAAAGTTGATCTATGTTTATTGAATGAAACCTGGTTAAAAGATACTAGCAATATACCTTCTTTTACATCATATAATTTTATTTACAGAAACTCAGTTAATTCCCATAATGGAGTTGGCATATTAGTAAAGCAGAATTTAAAATATGACATAATCAAATCAACATTTTATGAATCGGTACAAAATCTGTGTATATCTGTAGATACATCTTTAGGAAAACTATACATTCTGTGTGTATATTGTCCACCCAATGGCAATAGATTAGATACTAATAAAATAAAAAATATACTTCTTGAAATTCCAAAACCATGTCTTATAATGGGTGACTTTAACGCACATCATTTGTTATTTGGTTGTCATAAAAATAATAACAGAGGCAATAGTTTATACAATCTTATAGACGAATTTAATTTATGTATTTTGAATGATGGTAGTCCTACCACCGTACAAAGCCCAAATAGAAATTCATCAGCAATAGATTTATCTCTGGTTAGCCCTTCAATAGCACCTTTCTGTGAATGGTTTGTCCATGACGATCCAATGGGTAGTTACCATTATCCAACACGATTGATAGTTAATGTGAGGCCATCAATGTATGAGTTACGCCCTGTAAAAGAAAAATTTTTTTATGATAAAGGAGACTGGTCTAAATTTTATTCATTATCCGAGTATAATTTTTCTAAACTTAACAGTCTTAATATTCAACCCATAGAACTTTATAACAACTTTGTAACCATTTTGTATGATATTAGGAATGAGACAGTCCCAACAAAAAAAACAAAAGATAATTTACGCATATTTAAAAAACCGGTACCCTGGTGGAACCAAACATGTGATGATGCTGTGCGAAAATCTAAGGAAGCTTTACGCGAGTATAAAAAATATCCAACAGTACCCAACTTTATTTATTATAAAAAATTAGATGCTAAAAAAAAAAGAATATTAAAAGAAGAGAGTAAAAAGTCATGGCATGAATTATGTGGTAATTTTAATAGACTAACACCTATTTCTAGAATATGGGAATATATTAAGAGATTTAAAAGAATAGGTTTTTCTAAAAATAAATATTTGAATGATGAATGGGTGCCAAGCTTCTTAGACAATTTAGCAGACTCATCAAATATTGAGGAAAAAGTAATTAATAATATATTTAACAAGGCTTTTGAAAATGATAGTAACTCCTTTTTGAATTTTCCTTTCACATTAGATGAGCTTTACATTTCCCTTAAAAGTAGGAAAGATACCACACCAGGAATGGACGAGATACCTTATATATTGATCAAAAAGTTACATCCAAATGCTCAGAACATTCTACTTGATATCTATAATAAGCTTTGGAACAACTTAGTTATACCGGAATCATGGAAAACCCAATGTGTAATTCCTATTTTGAAACCAAATAAACAAGTTAACAATGCAACATCTTACAGACCTATTTCTTTGTCATCATGTTTGGGTAAGCTTTTTGAAAACATGCTAAAATTACGTTTAGATTATTTTACTGAAACTCAGAGGCTGTTACCAGACATCCAATTTGGTTTTAGAAAGGGTAGGAGTTGCTCTGAAAGTTTTGTGTCCTTCATATCAGATCTGAAAAAAGCAAAACTTGGTCATTCAAATGTCATATGTGTCTTCCTAGATATCAAAGGAGCATTTGATAATGTAAATATTGTATGTCTTATTAAAGTGTTATGTGAACTTGGTTTACCAAATAAAATGTTGCAATGGATTTTTAAATTCTTACACAATAGAACTTTGTTTGTTAAATTCAATAATATAATTCATGGACCTAGACAAACAAACAAGGGGACAATGCAAGGTGCTACATTGTCACCGCTTCTGTATAACTTATATACTTCTCAAATATATAAGTATGTTGATGTATCCAAAATAAAAATACTACAATTTGCTGATGATTTGCTTTTATATAGTGAAAATCAAAATATTAACATAGCCATTAATGCAATAAACACTGCTCTAAATCAAATAAACAATTTTTATAATAATATTTTAAAATTAGACATAAGCCCTGAAAAGAGTTCAGTTTTAGTATTTAGCAGAGATCCACTTGCTCAATGTAACATAGAAGTTTCCTATAATAATAATGTTATCCCTGTAGTTACTCATCATAAGTATTTAGGTGTTATAATTGACAACAAACTTAAATTTGATAAACACATAGACCATATATCTCAAAATGCCATGAAAGGAATAAATATAATAAGATGTTTAGCAGGAACCTTTTGGGGTAGTGACCCAAAAATATTAAATATGCTATATAAAAGTATAGTAAGAAGTCACTTTGACTATAGCAGTTTAGCTTACATGAATATTAGTAGCACTCTCCTAAAAAAACTGGACATAATACAAAACATGGGTTTGAGAATAATTAGTGGAGCAATGCGGTCTACCCCTATAGTTACTATGGAGGTAGAAAACTGCATACCTCCACTGTCTCTTAGACGTTTTCAACTGGCTGAGAGATTTTGCTTAAAACAATTAACTTCCAATAATGCTATAGTTTTGAATAATATTTTATATTCTACTGAGATATCTCAAGATATAGGAATTCCCAAATTATCACTTAAAGATTGTATTTTTGCAATACCTGAAATTCCAATAATTATTAATCATATTAAGGATAATACAAACAATATTTATAGGGATGACATATGGCCAATGTATAGATGTAATTATAATTCTTTAATAAACCATTTACATATTAGCTGTAATCTAGATTCAATCCAAAATAAATATGATTTTCTAGACTTTATTAGTAAGAAAACTCATTTCTATACAATATACACAGATGGTTCCAAAAATGTTGATGTTGTCACTTCTGCATTTTATGATCCTCAAATGATGGTTTCAAAATGTATTCAATTAGACAAAAATTGTAGTGTCTATACAGCAGAAAGCTATGCCATATTGACTGCCTTAAAATTAATAAATAGAAACGTAGATATTAAGAATATATTAATAGTAAGTGACTCCAAAAGTGTTCTAGCAACTTTATGTAATAATAACTTAAGTTTTAAACAAAATTACATTATATATGAAATCAAACATATGTTGGACCAGCTGATTAAAAGTAATAAATTTATCGAGTTTGTGTGGGTGCCATCACACAGTGGCATATATGGAAATGAGGTTGTAGATGCTGCAACTCGTCGAAAATGCGACGAAGACCATTCGGATTTTATGAAAATCCCATATACTGATTTTTATTCCACCCTAAACGATAATTTCATACAAATATGGAGAGAATATAGAAAGAACATCATTCAAACAAAAGGAAAATGGTACGCAGAGGTCCAAAAAAGCTTACCTATTAAACCCTGGTACTATGACCTAAAGTATTCTGGGAGAAAATTCATTACAACAATTAATCGTCTACGCTTCGGACATTGCTTAGTTCCTGCCCATCTTTTTAGACTTAAAATCATAAAAAATAATAAGTGTGCACATTGTTCACAAGAAAATGCGGATATTAAGCATTTAATTTTTGAATGTTCGTCATTTAACGTACAACGGCTGATTCTTGTCAGTGACATTAGCGAAATATCGCAACAGAGTTGTATAAGTGTTCCCCGCCGTGTTCAGGAATTACTTTCAAATAAACATTACTTTAAGTCTATTTTTAAGTATATCTCGAATACTGTTGAAAATATTTAAATATTAGTGTAACTTGTAACAAATTAAATATTTAATTTAATTATTATAATTTTTAAGAAAAAAGAGAAGTGTAATGAAGCTATTTTTACTGTCATTGCAATTCAATGTTAATTATTTTTTTATAAATGCATTTATATTATATTGTTTAATGTTATATTAGTTTCATGATTTGACTTAAATATCATACTTTAAAAATAGACATGAATACTGTTATATAGCTAAAAAAGATTTAATGTTAATGTAATTCCATGTCAACTTATTTATAAATTATATAATTTTATTCTATTATTGCGACTGAAGGGCTTGTACTCATGGTCATGAAATAAATTAAAAAAAAAAAAAATAATCTGCAAGCTTTTCTGAGTTAAAAACCGTCAAAAGTATGTAGTCCTCATGTTTTACATACTCAACTACCTATAGCGCCCAGCCTAATATAGTATTTTTCCTTTCAGACGTATGGACACAATAATTGAAGATTTTAAAAAGAGGATGGAACTACAACTCGCTAGCCTTAACTGTAATGTACAGTCAGTTTAATTATTTTAAATAATATATAGGTTTTAATTTAATCTTTTACACAGTATTGGATGTTTAGTTTTACTAAGTAATTATTTATTCATATAAATGATTATAAAATAATTTACATTTGTATAAAGACAAAAATATAAAAATATATTATATGTTTTGTTTAATTTTCTTGTAATTCTGAAACAAATATCAATTGTTAGGTATTGGGAGATGAATGATCTAGGAGTTCCCTTTTTTTTAAAAGAAAAAAGAAAACCTAGGTGTTAATTTACATACTTCGCTGGCTAGTTTCTGCAACATTTGTGTCATAGAGGATCCTGTTTCGGTGACCATTTTGCGGAAGAATCCTTTCTTGTTCTGTATCAATATATGAGGATGATCAAACTCCACCAAATGACCCGCGTCTAATACTAAAATCTGTTCAAATGTATAAATAATAAACAGTAAACATTTTATCTTAGTAAGGATGAGTTTAGATTATTTTTTATTTAAATTTATTAAAAAAGGTATATGACAGATTAAAGTCAATATTTATATGTCATAATAATATCACTGGACAAATTACATAAATTGATCTAACCTCTAAGCAAACAAATTGTCTGCTTGTGTTAAGGGTTTTAGACAACGATAGAAATACACATTATTAATACTTCCAATATATTTAATAAACGGCTAATCCCAATACAGACATCCCAATTTAGAAATAAAGACATCTATGATGAAGTATGATAGAATAGCGTTTAAGAATTGACATATTGAGCTGACTCAATACATAATTAGTATAGAGGGACAGTTATATGATATTTTTCTACATGGTGTATTAAATTATTGTAACTAAGGTCCTATTAAACTCTACCTTGTCCGAATCTATAACAGTGTTCAACCTATGAGCTATAGTCAGAACTGTGCATTTTCCAAAATGTTCTCTGATGGTTTTCTGTATGAGGGTGTCAGTCTGTGCGTCCACATTGGCCGTCGCTTCATCCAAGAGGAGTATTTTGTCATTATTGATGATGGCTCTGGCGAGACATACCAGCTGTCGTTCTCCGACGCTGAAGTTAGATCCGCAGTCCGCAACTTTTTTATAGAGGGTATCTGAAAATTAGTGTTACTTTACCATGTTTTTTTTTAAACTACAGGCAAAAATCAAGAGAAAAAGTATAATATGATGTTAATATATCTATTTGCCGTTGTGGTTTTTGTTTACCTTTCTCGTTTTCTTTTGTTATAAGTTCAACTTTATCTAAAGCCTGAATTAAGACATTGTCTGGGTACTGATCAAATGGATCCAAATTCTTTCTAAGAGTTCCACTGAATAGAACTGGTTCCTTTGAAAAAATAAATTAACATTTTTAAAATCTAATATTGTTAATATGATTTGTGGCAAGATAATATTTGTATGATTTATATACATTTTAATATGTCAGCAGCTGACTTACCTGGGGTATGATAGAAATCTTTTGTCTCAAATAATTTAGACCAATAGTTGTTATATCCAAACCATCAATAGTAATAATTCCTTCTAAGTATGCTAATCTGAATAACGCCTGTATTATTGAGGACTTGCCTGCTCCTGTTCTTCCAACAATTCCTATCTAAAAGAACAAAATATTATGTACACTACTTGTCACATTTTTTAAAGGTTCGGTGTTGGTTCTTTATTATGTATACTTTTTCTCGAGGAAGGATGTGGAACTGAAGTTTGTTTAACACAAGATTGCCGTCTGGAGTATATCTCAAAGTAAGATTGTCGAATTGTATTTCGCCCTCAGCCGGCCAACCCGTTGGTGGTTTTCTATCGGGCTCCTGAGAAAATATGACATGAGATTAGACTTTTATTAAAATGGTTTTAATTGTATAATATTTAACATACTGATGGTTCCTGTGGCAACTTGGTATACTCCAGAACTCTTTCGACACTAGTCATTTGATTCTCCATCTCGGCCGACTGACGCATGCCCCATTGAAACACACCGGTAAGCGAAATGGACTGAGTTATAATCAGCCCTACGGTGCTGCCTTCAATATCTTAAAACATATGTTGATTATATCTATATGTGTGTATATATATACACGGACCTCCCTGTATAAGTATGACATGGATTTAAGAAAAAACATACCAGTTTTCATCAAACAAGTAAAAGTGACACAGACAATGAACAAAAGGCAGATAACGTCGAGGAAGTATCCGAAGGCCCGACTGCAGGTGATGAAGAGGTACCAGGCGGCGCTGTGCAGGTCTTGGTGGCGGTCGAACTCACGCGCCAGCAGAGCCTCTGCGCCGCACGAGCGTACTGTGGCCAGACCCTGCACTGTCGCGTTCACGTGACTGAATACGGGGCTGCGTGCTGTATCGAAGATATTAAAAGTAAAAGTAACGTTTTTAGTAAGTAAGTATATGTTACTTTGATAGCACAAGTTAATGTATCAATTGATACATTAACTTGTGCTATCAAATTAACAATGATTTCGGACGACGCGATAAATATGCATTGGATGAATAGGAAAGTCAACTCCTTGGATTTATATATGAAATTTGTAGTTAATACTTCTCCATAATTGGATGAGGAACTTCACAATTTTAATACTTATACCAACAAAATACGTATAACTTCTTATGCAGAACTTATAGTTCTTGGTACTTTATACTGTATTAATTTAAGTTACTAACTTATTCCTTCTAATCGTTTAATGGCGCCCGTAGTCCGGATGTATATCAGTCGAAAGATATAGAATATTATTATACAAGTAGCTATAGGTACAAGGAGGGCTATTTCCGTCATCAAAATCACTATGATAACCCCTAATAAGTTTAACATTATCTGAAAGTAATTTAAAATGTGTATTACAGGCATAAATATTATTCTCGTAATATATTGAAGTACCTGAAAGCAGTCAAGCATAGCTTGTGGGAGTAACTCGTCTACTGAACCCATGTCTTTGCTGAAGCGATTTAAAATTCTTCCAGATGGATTAAGGTGGAAGAAGCTCATAGGTGACAAAGATATACATTCAAACATTAGATCATGCAACCTGTAACATGTTTTAAAAAAGGCTTCTATAGATTTTTCATTTTGATTCAATATGACAAATACAACAAGGTCAACGAACTTGATAGAAGATTTCATGCATAGAGAAAAGAACAAGAATGCCCTTATTAAAGCGACACCAACAGTTGCTAGTGTTAGAACACCGAATATAAGAACGAAGTCTTTTCGCCGCATTCCATGTTGAGACCACAGCAGATTGTCCATAGTTTTGTCTCCAGTTAAACGGTCTTCAGCTTGACTCCTGGAAATCAATTTGAAGTAATGTTGCGAGACAATATAATTAAAATACCGGGTAATGTGTGATCATTTTCGTAAGTAAAAAGGTTCAGTAAAAGGTGAAAAGTGAATGGCTATTTTAAAGAGTATCTTTGCCTACTTTTCTTGATCAATCCTTATATAAGGCTAATGTTATTACAGGGTTATTTGTAATTAATCAGCCATCTCTTGCGGGCAGCCTCTCTACATCAATCCCAACATCATTTGTTCTATGACTTTTTAAAACTAATAATTTTAAAGATTTTGGTTTTCCCATACCAAATTTATTTGTTGCCTCTGAACTGACAACTCTGAGCGTAGGTATGGAGCCCGGGCGTTGACCTTTTAAGTACTTATTACAAAATACAGAGTAATCATTAAAAGAGGAAGCAATTTTTTTTTGTTTCGTATTTTTTGTGTTGTTTATCAAGATTTGTAAAAAGTCGTAGAATAAATGTTGTTGGGACTGTTGTAGAGTGGTGGCCAATTAATTACAAATAACCCTGTATAAACTTAATGTACCAAATGACTTATCAAGATTTAAGACTAATCTAAAAGTTGGTCTTTTTTAAAAGCGATTCTCACCACCGGGAGATCCAGTAATCACTAGCGCTTGCAAAAAATTGCGCCAAAATAAACATTAACACTACTATAGTAGCAAATAGACAGGAGGCGTCTGCTAAGAAATAGTTCTTATATACTGATCCTTGCACTCGACCAACTGTCTGTGTCTCTGCTTCTTGTTTTTGATCCTACAAACAAACAAACTCGTATTTATATATATAGAAAGCAAAATAAATAGGTATATGTAGTTTTAAAAAACTAAAAACGCGCTTTTAAAATGACGCTTTTTTCACAATAATTTTATTATATTCTGCCCATTGTTCATTCTCATATTACGATATTTTTTTTACTTTTTAGTTCGATTCATTTTTAAAGCGTGTTTTTTAGAACTATATTTATATTTACTTTTTAGTTCAATTTGTCATGAAAACGTATACTTTAATCGTTTAGTCATGCAATAAAAGTCTGTAAGATTATAATTATTAATCCTGATGATCCTAATCAGGATAATGAGATAATCTCTTTGAATTATTAATTGACTATCGGTAATTGATATGTGTGGTGGTAAATGAGACAAAATCGCCTTTGAAAAAGTCAGTTACAAGCAAATAAATAGACAAGCAAACATACACGTGAAACTAATAAAAGCGTATTAAATAAACCGATACGGGCAACACCTCCATTTTATATTTATGAATTTGAACTTAACTGCTAAACCTGTTAAATAACATTTTTACACAAAATTTTTAATTAGTATTATATTATTTTTCGAAATAGATTTCTCTTGAATTGCTTAAGTATTAGGAAAGCTGGGCTTACAATTATATTCGAGATGATGGACCAGTGTGACCAGTGGGATCGTCTTAAACTTATTGCACTCGGTTGTTTTAATGATTTTTGTGTTGACGTCACTGACTCTTCTTGACGGACTTCGTAAGATTTATCCCTCATTAATTGAATTATTGGCAAATCTTGCGTCTTTAAAATCAAAGGATATATTAAAGTTACTTTTTATTTTAAATAAAATTAATTTGTAATGTGATGTGACTAGACCTTACACTTAAGTCTTCATAATTTCCTTCCGCAAGAATTTTTCCTTTATCTAAAATAACAATTTGATCTACTGATTTAATAAACTGCAGTTGGTGTGTCACTAATACAACGGTTTTATTCCCCAAATACCTGAAATAGGCGGAAGAAAACATTATTGTCGTTCAAAAATTTAAACGTTTCCCCTGTAGAATAGCAAGGAAAGAGTGCCCAAAGTGAGCACCAGCCTAAAGCGGGTATCCCCTAAAAACTCAAGCTAAAGAAACTCTACGCAGCCTCACAGATCTCATAGCCATTACCCCCACCCGCCCCTCTGTGCTATCGTCGTTCCTTACAATTCAGAGGAACCTTAAGGCTCTTAGAAAAAAAATGAATTTTAAAGTTGTAGAGATTCATTATTTAATTTAATTTTCTTTATTCGCTAAATTTCTGAAAACAGAACTGCAATGTTACTAAAGACGACTGAGTAGTTAGAAGAATGTTGATTTTACATAAAGTTATAAAGAATATTAGGTAAAACTAAAACGATATACCTTATTATGTAATTGTGCAATAAGGATTCATTATTACTTATTACTAACTTTCTGATGTTTTTATAAAAATATTTCTTCTTATCCGTAAATTAGATAAATAGACGCAAGCTCGCTTTGCCCTTATGCTCATGCCCGCTTTAGGCTAGCCTCCGGGCAAAGTGAGCATTCGATAGCCTATCGAACCAACCCAAATTATGGAACTCGATATCGACGATAGGGTTCCATAATTTGGGTCGTAGTTTAATGTGGTTGAAACATACAAAAAAGATGTAAATTGGGTATGAAACTAGAATAAATTTAGCATCTAATAACGTTAAAGTATTTTTCATTTATGTATTATTATACGTTTTTCTGTCACTCAAAGTTATATTTCCCGTTTTGGGCTCCCTTCCCCTATACTACTATACTATACTATAAAATGATATTTACTTACTTCTTTATACAGTTCTCGAAAATATGCCTTGCCACTTGCGTATCTACTGCTGAAAGTGGATCATCTAGCAAGTATATATCCGCCTAAAACACAGAACAAGTATGTTTATATCGGTTATTTTGAAATATCTAACTTTTTAAATGCTGTTCCTTACTTCCTTATAAACCGCTCTAGCTAAGTTGATCCTCGCACGCTGTCCGCCGCTCAGAGACACGCCGCGCTCCCCGACTATCGTCTTGTCCCCGTGAGGAAAAAGAGATATATCTCTTTCAAGTGCACAAACCTTGCATACTTCCATATACCGAGATTTGATAAACGTTTGACCAAATAGAATGTTTTGACGAACTGAACCTATTGTATAAAAGATCATATTATCTGAGTGATCTGATATGTAAGCAAGAATTAGCATGAAATAGTATTTGTAATAGCAATTACCAACAAAAAGCCAAGGGTTTTGGCTGGCATAGCTAACAGTGCCGGTTATATCCATACTACCAGTAGAGCAAGGCAGTTCACAGAGCATCATATGCAAAAGAGTTGACTTTCCCGAACCCACTGCACCTACTATGGTAGTTAGAGAACCACTGAATATCTGAAAAATATCTTTTAATGTTATTTTAAATAAACGGTTTATTACTGCCCATAATGGTAGAATAAAATAAGTGTACTTCATAAATAAGTACATGAAACAGATTGCTTGTAGTGATTATTTTATGTTTTTGAAAAATATTTTTGAAGGAAATGAGTACAGTAGATAAAATCCATATAGTACATTTAGAAATAAGATATTTTGTGTGTTCGTAATTGATATGATTTAAAAAATATTATATCCAAAATATATAAAAAGCGATTTAATCATTTTTTCATTAAAGTCGATTAGAGTCGCCACCAAAAACAAATGCGAACAAAAAAGTTGTATTACAAAGAATGAAGGTATAGCCTACATCAAATGTTATATCGATGACATGGTCTGTTTCTGCTGATTTAATCCAACGGCTGCAAGCTTTTTCGAATTTAACCACAATTTTATCTTTATTAACTTCATCTGCAACTAAATATTTTAAAGTATCAGAAGTTTATTTTTTACAAAAGCTTTCATAATGACTAAAACAGAAAATAAGGTAACCTTTTGAAATTTCTGGGGCCTTATGTTCTGAAGTGCTTGGTTCACTTCTTGGTGAGTGCCTTACACCTGAATATACCGGTTTCACTGAAAGTTACTTATAGATTATGTTTTATCGTATACTCATATAAGACGGTAACGTGAAAAAGCTTACGTGAAATCCTAACTCGCTTTTTTTGCTTTCCATTGGACTGATTCATAATATCGAGGTTTTGGCTCCTTGGTGGCAGGTGACAATCCTCTGATAGTAAGAAATCATTTATTCTCTGGATAGCAACATTCATTTCTGCAATCTTAACGAAATTCTGAAGTGATTGGTCTTAAAAATCAATTACAATGCAAAGAAACATACTTGTCCAACAGCCTGTGGAAAAAACAGAGTCATAGTCTGCTTCAAAATGTTGTAGTAGCAGGTAAGAAAGAACACGTTCTCAACAGTTATCCGATTGACGGTGATCACGTAGAGCAATACCGTGAGAAAAATGCTGAATCTCGCCGTGAACATGATAAAGGACATCACCATTCCTCGGATGTAAGAAGTCATCTTAATGTAATATACTTCTTGTCTGCACAAATATGTCATTTAGTTCTCTATTAAACTAGAAATTAAAAAAAGCTATTCTGACTGAAGATATAGAAGTATTCTAACCTCCTAACAATGTCTATAATTTTTCTGAATGGCTGTTCCCAGGTATACATTTTTATAACTTCAATACCCATAATTATTTCTTCCATCAGCCTCACTCTATCATCCGATTTCATAGCGGTTTTTCTTCTATAGTAAGAAGTGCGAGTACCCAGGAATACTAAATAGCATGAACTTATTACAATCATATTTTCATGGTAACTTAGTAATAATAAATATAATAAAATAATAACTTTGAAACGGCACAACCGCTACTATCATTAACGCTCCGTACACAGCAGAATTGCCCAATTCGCGATATAAATAAGCAGTCATCATCTAAAAAATGAAAATCAACCCAATATAATGATTTTCATAAATCGACAAATTATTATTATTATTATATGGAATAGGAGGCAAACGAGCAAACAGGTCACTTGATGGTAAGCGACTTCCGTCGCTCATGATCGTCTGCAACTCAGGAGTTATAAGTGCATTGCCGGCCTTTTAGAAAGGAATAAACTCTTTTCTTTTTTCATAACATCTTTTTAACTCACCACAGTTTCAATTGGTCCTATCCAGAGATAATGAATGAAAAGAGGTCCCGAGTCAAATCTGTTGACATCATTCGCTAAAAGATTTACAACTAGACCGCCTCGATTTTCCGACATAGCTTGCAAGTTTACTCTTAAAGCCTGGAAACGGTTATTTTTTTACTCAGTCATATCGCTTTCGAATATAAAAGATATCAAACAAAAAGATATACCTTCCTATAAATGAGACTGCATATTCCTACACGCATTTTCATCCCTATATGCATGACACCCATCATGAAAGGGTGCTGAACGATAACGTTGACCATACTCGAGAAAATTACACCGAACGAAAAAAAAACAGCCTCTCCCCAAGATATTCCGGTTGACATATCATAGTATTTAAAGAGTCGAGAAAAGTATGTTGCATTTGACCTAAAACCCGTAACTAATTATAATAATCGTTTTGATAATATGGGGGCGTTCATAAATTACGTGAGGTGTTTTTTTATTTTCTGTACCTCCCTCCCCCTCTGGTGAGATGCCGTGCGATTTTATTAAAGTCTCTCCCCCATCCCCCAATCTCACGTGAGATTTTTCTAAATGTGATTTTCTTAAACATGGAAACGCGTTGCATGATTATTGTAAAAAGAAAAAAAAATACTTTGTTGTTTTATTTACGACTGTTTAAGACTAGTAATCAATATTGCTGAGAATTATAAGTAATAAAAATTTGACTATAAAATACTTAAATCGTAACTACTGCGAAAAAGAAAAAAAGAATAGGTATCTATTCTAATTCAGTCCATGGAGAATCATGCGCGGTCTCGAGAGAGACTATTGGAACCATTATTATACCAAAAAGCTCAATTTAGATGACCGTCTTATTTTTATCCAATAATATATTAACCGAAAAAAATTCTCGTCAATAATTTCTCATGAAATAATTTATCATTCCATTTTTTTCAATGTATAAAACAAAAATTTCAATCAGAAAAAAATTTGCGTCATATTTGTCTAGACCCCCCCTAAGATTAGATGAGATTTAACTCGACCCGTAAGATTAGATGAGATTTAACGCGAAACCCTCTCCCTCTTAAACATTTCACGTAATTTGTGGACCCCCCTATGTGTTTCAAGAACTGGACTCACGTGCTATTGGACAGATCTTGAATTGGACTGTAATAACGTAACAGTAACCCTAAATATAGTGGTTGCTGCAACCTAGAACAGATAAACACTTAGTGCGTATAATGCGTAAATAAAGCTTAGTATTTCATAACATAATTTAATTAATCTTCATTTGTTTAAAAAAATATTAATTAATTCAAATGCAACCTTATCAAAAACTCCATGGCTGCCAATATCAAGCCGTATAACATGAGTTCAGAGCCAAAAACCTTTAGTAACACCCTTCTCAAGCTGGGTTGTCTATGGTTATTACGAGATCTAGCGTTTTCTACTTCCTGTTCCCAGGCATTCTGTATTGCGTCACCTGTAGACAAAACCGACACTATTTCGTATCAATGTAATTCATATATTTTTTTAAGATTAAGCTAAAAGTTAAGTGTATAAAAGATATTGGATACATGCTTTATAAGACGTCTAACCTAGTAAATCTGAACGATGTTCCGGCAGCGGCGCATATAAGTCATCCTCTTTAATATCACGACTGTACCCCAACATAAATGTTTCTAATGTCCACCTGCAATAGTATTTTATTTTCCATAAATAATTAAATAATACCCAAACTAATAACGCAACTCGAATTTATGAATGGTAAATAAACTCTTGAATGATAAATGAATTTATGAACGGTAAAACACAATGATGAAATAAATTATTCGAACCCAAAAGTAAGTATTGAAAAGATGTTCGCTTTATATCTTGGATTGAGAATCCTTTTTTGTTTCGGACTTGTATCCATTATTAATATTTATAAGCTTCTGACTTATTGCAAGTTATTTTTCGTAAGAAAAAAATATAAAACATATTGGTCATGCATTGCCGAAATATTATACTCATGCATAAGCCTACCTTATGCATAAGCTGCCCTAATTATGGAAATCTATTTTCTTATCATGGGTATATTACAAGGTATGTAATATATGTTTAATTACACAATTATATATTAAAATGATAAAAATATAATCATATTTATAAGGTAACGTACACAACTTATATTTAAGTTTTTATAACAAATTAGAAACCTGTAAACGCTTAACAATTCATTTTCTACTTACGGCCTATTATACAGAACCTAATCAATGCTTTTAAATTTCTTTGTTTGTAACGTACCTACCACTATTTTAATAAGTGGCGAGATAAAACACATACTGCAGGTGTTTAATTTGATTGGGTATGACAATTGGTATTGTGACGCAATAACATCAAATTCACATATATAAGGGCTTCCACGAATTTATTACGATATTAAACAAACCAAAATGCGAGTATATCCACTACTTATAATCGCATTTATTGTTGTGTTCTACAATGAGGTAAGTATTTTTCTTAAAAATACCTATTACATAAATAATAATAATTAATAGATGTTTTTTTTTTAATAAACTTGAGACTCATGTGATATCTTTTTATCAGGTTGCCAACGCACATCCATTTCAAACTCGCTCCTACAGTGCTCATAAACCTTTTTTTAGAGATTCCTGTAGCTATTCATGCGATAATCTCGCATCCCTATTAGCTTTGTCACGAACTCTGGATGAAAAGGAAGAACCAGTAACAGAGGTTGTTACTGCTCCTGCAATGTTTAACGCAGATGAGTTAATTATGAAATTGGTTAATGCTTTAGTGTACGCAACCACACAAACAACACAGAACCACTGTCATTGTCACTGTCCACACTCGGTCCAAACTTCTGCTTCTGGTGATTCTCGTTATAATGGAGGAGTTCATACAAGCAATTCAGATAACGGTCGTCCCAATGATGGTTTACTAAATGTAGATCTACTTAACTCAAATAAAAAAGATAATCTGTTGGATCTCGATCTTTCAAAGCAACACTTAATCGATATTGGATTAGGTAGTAGAAATCAAGATAAAAATTCCTATGGATCAAGTAGCACATACAGCAATGACCCTCTCATATCGACTGGTCGAACTTCGAGCACTGCAAGCTCGAAAAATCTGAATAATGTCACAGCAGTTAAACATGAACAAGATAACGCTAGTGAAGATTTAGTCAAAGTTAATGTTTTGAACCCAAATAAAGACAATAATGTCGCAGAATTGGCTTTGGCAGGACAAAATGTTTTGGGTGTGGGGCTTGGCGGTTCAAATAAAAGTAGACTCAATAATATTAGTAACCAAAATAATTAGAATATCTAGTCTTAAAAAAATGTAATGTAAGTAATTAAAATAAGTATATAAAATAAATTAACAAGAATTATTATTTAAAATACAAATTTTCACTTTTATGGTTCCGTACCAAAAGGGTAAAAGCGAAACCCTATCCGTCTATCCGTCTTTCCAAATGTCTCTCTCCAGGCTGTGTTTCATAAACTGTTATAACAGTTGAAATTTTCAGGGATGAAGTACTTCTGTTATCGTTATAACAACAAATTTAAAAAAATAAATAAAATAGATAAAATAAATATTTAAGGGGGCAATTAATATATTTTTATTCTTGATTTTATATGTACGGAACACTTTGTGCGCGAGTCTGACTCGCACTTGGCAGGATTTTACAGTAAAGTTTAGTCTACCATTCATTCCACTGTGTCAACGATTAACGAAATGGTGGAAACATTACACAAAAAATATTAAGCAGATAACTTTTCATAAAATTTAAATTTAAACAATAAATTATTTTATTCACTTCTTTGTTATTTGGAGAATTATCAAATTATTGCTTGACATACTAGAGTCTATACCCAAATATTTTAACTTTCAGTTGTCATTAGTATCCAATTATAAAAGTTGACGTTTGTAGACCGTCGACCGTTCGTTTATGAATTGTTTTGCTGTTTGAATTTTACTGATACACCAATTTAAATATTAAAAATAAAGTTAAAGTTTGAGCAATCATAAGACTGAAAAATGGTGTAGCTATAACATTAATTCAGCTGTCATTATGACTTCGGATATAGATATTCTAAAAACAAATGAATTTCTCCGACGTCGGAAATTAAGACTCCAACAGGTTTGAGGTTTTATATTCATGCTTAAAAAAAATGAAACCCGTATCTAACATTTTTAAACCTAACTTCACCTTGACATATTTTAGGTTAGGGAACAATCGAAAGATATAGCTAAGAAAATTAGACAACGCGCTAAAATAGAAAAGTTGCGGCATGAAGTAGAAGTTGATTCAAAGAAAGAAAAAGAATATATTGAATGTCAAGAAAAATTGGTAAAGCGTTTAGAACACTTACACGCCAAAGGATTACAGAATGTTGGATCTGGTCATAATAAGGCTTTAGAAGCAACTCATCAAGGTATTTGAAATAATGATAAATATTGTATTCAATTATTATTAAATTAAAATTACGTTTTATTTATAAAATATATGTTTTAGATATAGAAGAGAAAATTGATCTATCCAAATCCAGAGGAAGGGAAGCAGTTGCCGAATTAAGAAAAAAGAAACAGAACAAGTTAGATGAACAAAAGAAAATTTTGGACAGAAAATTACAAGCACGGTTTGTCAAACTATTTATTTATTAAAATGTTACAACTGAGTTAATATTTTTTTTATACTTATTTTAATTTCAGGGAAGTAGCTAATGAAATTAGCCGTGAAAAGTCTAATTCCACAAAGAGTTTATTAATAAAATCTTCCAAAACATCTGACCTAAACAAACCTGTAAATGATAGTGAAAGCAATCAAGTGCAAACCATTCCTACCCAGGACAATGACAACGCTGTAAGAAATGATATGGGTACACAATGGGAGTGTGCTGATCTTCCAAATGGATGGGAACTAATCCCTGAGTTATCTTTACCAAATGGCGATAGTGTGAAAGACTTTGCTAATGATAAATCTGATAAAAGTAAAAGAATTAACTTATTTGCATTAAGTGATGAAATGCCATCCAGTTTAAGAGGAGGTCTCACCAGTGTTACAGAAGCAGCAGCTCCTCTTAAACCATCATTGACCCTGGTATCGGACTACTTGCAAAATAGAAACTTGCGTTTAAGAGAACCAGAACCAAGTTCAAGCAAGAAGTCATGTGAAGACTTACGGAGTATTAGACAGACTATTTTACGTACGAGAGCCACAAAAACTGATGGTAGTGTATTCGATCCTGTGTGTCATGTTCTAGAAGGGCAGGTTATTCCCGTTCCAATATGGCAAGCAGGAGATCATTTTATTTCAAAGACACCCAAACACAGTCCACCTTTTTTTAAGCCTTCTAAAACACCTAATATTAAATTACCAACTTCCCCAAGGTCACTTTATAGGCAGTTACAGCCAAGTCATAATTGTTTTGATGCATGTAAAAAGGTTAAGGGTTGTCAGAGAATGTTTAAACCGTCAGGTGACTAACACATCCATTTTGAAGAATATATTCCTTTCATGTATTATTGTAAACTTGGTTTTAGAAGCATTATTTAAGTTTATATTATGTATATTCATTGTACATATATAGATAAATTTAGCAGCTATTACGTGAGTTTTAGAATTTTAGTCTAATTATGTGAATTATTCATAAATGTCTTTTGAGTATTGGTATTTAAGTTAGTCACTGAACTCATAGTACTTTTATAAACTTATATGTGTTTTCATATTAACAATTCAACATTGCAGTTTCTGGAGTTAAGGATAAATCTTCAAAATCAACTGAACCAGACATATCCTTACAAAGAAAGAAGTCTATATCAGTTTACAATCATACCACCAGAGACCTCCATGATGTACCATGCAATGATGAAGGGATGGTGATAAGAGATAATAGGGCTGAAGACGATGCCTATGCACAGGCTTATAAAGAAACTACTTTAATAAGTAACATAGAGAAAGAGCAGCTAAATAAAAGACAGAGGGACATGAGAAACAAAGTTGCAGTAACAAGACAAAATGTAGATAAAGAATATCAGGACACGCTAGCATTTCTGAACTCACTTCCTAAAGACACAAGTTCTAGAGTAATTGTATGTAGTTATTTCTTTCTCATATACATTATATAATGAGCAAATAGTCCACCTAAGGATAACTGGTTATTATTGCTGACATTTACAAATATGAGTAGGAGTAAATAAATGCCTTCCTGTTGAAATTTACATTTCAAATTTAACCAGTTGTTTTGAATTCTTTGCAGCAATTGTGTTCATGGTAACACAAGATGACGGTGACACGTTGTGAGACACATGCAAAGCATTTGAAGCATTAAATTAATAAAAAAAAAATACTATTCTTTTTATTTCAGAAAACAGCTTATATGGATGATGACCAGCAACAATTACAAAAGGATAGACATCAAAGAAAAATGCAACAAGAGTTTAAGAAAATTGAAAAGGAATGTTACAAACACAGTTGTAAGGTAAGAACATACTGGGTTTAAAATATATTTCATATGCTTTGAAAGTTTATACAATTAAAAATACAAAAAAACTATTATTATTGTGATTTTTTTTTAATAGTGTAACTTTTATAAATAAATATTATAATATTTTATGTCTATTATAGCATTCAAAACGAAGAGCATCAATTCCTAATCATAGAGGTAACTCTAAATCGCCAATTAATGTCAATGTAAGAAAAGATTTTGAATACTCCTGGATGCCAGTTCCGGAGAGTGATGGCAACCTGGCTATTCACACAATACCTACAAAGAATAAGAACAGCAACACTGTGAAATTCGGTCAGGATAGCTACCACGAATACAGAACCAGACACAAACATACACCACCTACCAAGGATAATGAAAAGAAAAGAGTGTTAGAAACTGTTATTCTTCAGAATAATTCATCAAATGAATCCTCTATCACATCTGAGACAAGTTCGGTTGAAGATATAAGTCTTGAGAAGACAAAAGAAGATTCAAAATTAAAAGATGCAGAAAGAATAATAATATACAAGATCTTAGAGTCCAAGAAAGATAAGAAAAAACACAAAAAATCAGAAGGAAAAAGTAAGTCTATAGATGATGACATCAGACTCGGTAAGAAAGATGATAGTAAAAATCCAAAAGTTCAAAGTTTTGAAAAAACAGCAGCAAATGTTCACACTGAAGTTTCGTATGAAGAACTCCAAGAAGGTATGCTTTTGATACACACAATAAATCATTTCCCAGCCCTTTTCCCACTTTATCTAGGGTTGGTACAACATATTCTTCTCTTCTGTTCTTGTCTAACAGCTATCATCTTAACATTCACTCTTCTTTTACTCATGTAATCTTTCACGCAATACGTCCACCTCTTCTTTGGTCTACCTCGACCCACATATATATAGTCTAGCCCTAAGTTCTGTTACAAAGAAAATATTCGATAATTTCTAAACAAATTATTTTAAAGTTTAAATGTTATTGATTATGTAGAGTGAAAAAGATGTGTTAACGTACTAAACTAGTTGTTCAAAGTGTCCACCCTTAGCTTTAACGCACACTTTTTAACGGTCCGTTCATTCGTCGATAGATTTGATGAACGCTTTCCATTGGAAATTTGGTCACTGCTGCTCCAAAGATTTCTTGAGCGACTCAATATTTGGATGACACTTAGAGCAAGCCATGTTTTTCAGCAGAGACCACAATTTATAGTCCAAAGGCTTTAAGTCCGGACTTGCCGAAGCCCAATCATCAGCCTTAATTAAGTCTCCGAGAAATTGTCCTCGGTGGGATTCCCATTTCTCTGGAAAGGATTTTCGGCTTCCTCATGGGATTTCGACAAATTCTACCCTTGACTGTATTATCGGCCTGGTTTGTTCGAATATACCGCGGTCGCCCGGATCTCTCACGGTTATCAACAAACATGGTTTCAGTGTACCTTTGGATGGTACGATACTCAAACATTGGGGTAATCCCTAGCTTTTTCAATGTATCAAAAATGTCGGCTGGCTCCTTGCCTACTTTGTACAGTGCAATTACTGCAATCCTATTATCATTAGTGCCCCACTCCATTCTCAAAAAACATACGATAATAATGTTTTTTGTTAATGTATGTAATTAGCCAGTTACAATTTATGGCTTAGTTACATAACGACTTACAAATCCACATAACCTACAAACAATATATATTATGTAATATTCCTAATTTTTCTTTAATAAATAATAATTTTGTTTTGTTTTCAGGAGTCTACAAAGCTGCTAGTCAAAACGGGTAAGTGACTTTGCATTGAACTTGTTTATTATATAAATAATAGACGATTTACTTTAAAAAAAAAAAACAACAAAAATTTATCTATAGTATTTTTTGTGTCTTAAAATTGTTTGACGTACATACGTCACGATATTCCTATTCGAAAAGGAAGTAATAGTCCAATATTCCATTTTACTGTAATCGTCATGTTATTTTTCCTTTAATTTCGGTCTTAGGAGCAGAGAATTATATTTTACATTGTTAGTTAAACAGAAGCTTATTACTTATGTAATAAGCTTCTATATCCTTATATTTACCGTTAAAAAAAATCTTTTTCGCTCTAACAATATTTTCTTTCTCTCTCTAAAACTCTCGTCTTTATTCAGGCAGTCTTACAATATAACAAGCTGTTACACTGCCAATGTAGAAATGTGGAAAACAACCACCCAGCCCAGACCCTGGTGGTAATAGGTTTTTCATTAATCTTTCATTTTATATATTTAGAAAAAAGTATTAGATAGACAGATATAATAGATTCCAGTAGTTATTAGTTGGAATATTTAGCCCGATTTTTATTTTACGAAAACCCTTACTGTTGATTGGTGTTGGTGTGGACGTAAACCATCATGCTCTAATTTTTCACTTTCTTGATTAAAACTTATTTATACTGTATTCATATGTATTTTTTTTTATTTTATATAAAACCAATTTAGTCGTGAATTTAACCTTATGATTATTTACAATTATATTTCTGAGAATATTGTATAGTTCTAATATTCATATTAACAATAATCAGTTACAAAAAGTTTAAAATGTTTGTGTTTCAGGGACAACATAACATCGATGTACTGTACGGAGGATAAGACCGACGTTGACGTCACTAATAGAAGCAGACAGAAAAACAAAACGGACCAATCATGTTGCACAAACCATTCACAAATAACCCAACCTGACAGAGGTATGTTTATTACACATTATCTTGTACCTGTTAAGTGTAACAAGTAATCTATATCAATAATATATAACTGATTCTTACAGATTTCCAAAAAGACGGAGGCGACTATCAAAATAGGTATGATAACAGTATTTAGTATTTTCTTCTTATATTTAATATTTATAGAACATACAAAATTCTTTGGACTCTAATATAAACAAACTGTAGTTCTTGGTCCTATCCTTTATACAAAAAATAAACATTAGTTTGGAACACTTATTAAAACAATTTTCTATATTTTTAGAAGGTTTTTCCAGGAGTTTAGCTACATAGTTTTAACTTTTTTTAAAACTTATTGTTAGGGTCGTGATTTGATGCCTCATAAATAATAAAGCCTTAATAATGCTGTCAAATAAAATACATATATAATTTTCAAAATTCTAAAAATTAGCAAATTTAAAGAATAAATAAAATAAGTATAAACATTTTTTTGCTCATTTTATAATATTCACTCCAGGGTAGATAATCGACGTTTATGCAAATGCGACCATAACGTAAGCAAAGATAGTGGTCTGGTGCAACCTTCTGCGGCTACGTCGGCTTCCTCCTTTAAAACTGCTTCCAATGATAAAGCCACCAGACATGCTCCCGAATCAGGTTTCCTTAAATTTATTGACGAAGGTGGTCAAGAAACTGGCAAATTTTATATTGGTGCTTCTGGTTTTATCAAAGACGATGACTATGAAGTCGTAATTCAATTGAGGAAGAAAGAAGGGGAAAGAGTAAAAAACTTATCTGACCATACTAATAAAGAAACCTTGAATAATTCTTCGAAGACAACATTAACAGAAAATACGGAACCTAACCAAGTTACAGAAATCGAAAAAAAAAAAGATGTTTCCGAAGATAAGACCGATTCACCGATAATAAGAAAACGAGAAAGTAATGAACAACAAGAACGTGAGGAAAACCAGAAGGAAACTGAAGGGACATCTTCTACCATAAATATAGTCCCGAGTACCTGTGAGAAAGCTGTACATACAAGTTTTCAAGATACTTATGCTATTCCCGATAATGTGCCCAAGTGTGATCCTGTTTCTCGTCCAGCCACATCAACGTATACACAAACCTCGTTTAATTCTTCGATGCGAAGACCAGTTTTCATGCAAATGAGCTCATCTACATCCACAGCTTACATGAGTCCCCCAGATCTAGTTCTCCCAAAATTCTTGAGACAAGATCATGTTTTTTCATACGAAGATACATATGACTCGGAAAATACTTTTAGAAAACAGCAATATGTGAAACAAAATCGTTGTCAAAACAAACAATGCACATGTAAACGCGGTGCATGTTATAATGGCGAGATTTTTAAAATTGATTTTAGAAAGGGAAACAAAATTGGAACGCCTCCGAATACTGCTAGAAGTACGCAGAAATGTGAATCTACTAGCAAAATCTCGTACAAGGAATGCAAAAAACCTAAATGTCAGAAGTGCGTTAGTCGCAGGAACAGCACCAGTAAACATTCAGTTTGCTACAAATCGCATCGAAATAAAAGTACTCAATCTTTAAAAAGAAAAACACATAAGAAATTGCCACAATCTGATCAGATGTCATTAACCACGCAAACACCTCAACGGAAACTTTTTAATATAAATACTAATAACAAAATAAATGACTCTAAGTTAAACCCCACTGTAAAAAAATATGTTAATCAACTGCTCTTACTGAACAGAGAAGGACATAAAGCCATTGATATTATAAATCAAGATTGTAGTAATGTGACTACTCCTGGTAGTTCAATCATAAATGTAACCTGTAATGCTGCTAACGATACGACGTTGGAAAATAAAATATCTCTTGAAGACATTAAAAATATACTGAAACAGCGAATTCTCAAGGATATTTCAAATCATAATATAGTTACTAAAACAAATCAAGTCAAGAACACAGAAAGTCAAACAGAAAAGACTTTAAAATTGCCCAAAAAAAAATCTGTGCATAAAGTAAAATCTTTAAATATATCCAAACGTTTGCAAAGGAAAAATAAACTTATTTCTAATGAAAGGCTACCAGTTAAAACACCCGTATCTTCCTCATCATCGTCCAGAGAATTGCCTCTAGATAAAGGAGTTGCGAAGCCTCGAAGCAAAAGTTCTCCTACTCCAAGACCCGCAGAAAATTCTGAATATGTTAACAATACTAGTTCAGATGTCTGTGAGACTACGAGACCAAGTATGCGAAAAGGTTCCAAACACAAAGTAATAAATAGACAACTGAATTCCCTATCTTCAGCTAGTTTGGCTCCTAATTTCAGATTTGAGCATAGAAATCAGTTTAGTATACCATTACATAGAGCTACTACGACATCTATGTCATCTGACTCAGGCCTCACGAACTTTTTACTAAAAAATATGAATCCATCAAAATTACCAACAAATACTTGCACTCAAACCAATGAAATTATTGATGCTGAAACTAATTTTATGAAATTAGCAGAAAACAAAATACAAAATATGGAAAAAATTGCCGATTTGACTGAAAAATGTACAAAGCGCTTGTCCAACTTAGCTAAAGTTTTGGAAGAAGTGCGAAGAAACAAATCAGCGGCTTATAGTCAGATATCAACATCTGATTCAGCATCAGAATCAGACAATAGAAGCGGCAAACATAAAACGGGTCCGGTAACTGTCTGTTTATCTGACCCTAATATTTTGGTGGACGTCCAAACAAAGCGTACATCTTCTAATTCACCTGTAATATCAACAAAGTTGGACGATAAAGAAAGTGGTGAAACCGATATAAATCAATTCCCATCCTTCTTAAAAGACATTCCTAAACCTGATGTTTTTAAATCAGCTTCGAATACTTCATTGTTCGTCACAAGCGAGAAATCAGACCAAGATACGCAGGTACGACAGACACCCACGGATCAGGTTACTAATAAATGTAGAGGAAGACCACCTCCGGCATTAACGCGAATAAACTTGAAGAATGGACAAGATGCCTTAATAACTCCTCATGAGTTATCTACAGTTGTAGAAGTCGATTCCCCTATGAGTTTAAAAATTAAAAACCAGTCATCTCATGATGTGCAATCGGAGCAACCAAATAAATTAAATGAAATATCTGGAATACCCCAACAAAACTTGAACATAACGCCTGATTTCCGTTTAATTAGAGAAAGTCAAATAAATCCCGATATACTAGAGAGTAATCTTAATTTGTCTAAACGTTATTCAAAAATACCTTCAACCGGCTCTTCTGATGATTCCAAAGTGCGCATGATGGATATGAAACAATTTAACGATATAATGTTAAAGCCTTTTATAAGCCTACAGGAATACGCGAAGCAATGTAATATTGGACTAGACGATGGTTCCAACACAGAAGATTTTTTAAAAGACGATCCAAGAAATGATGAATTAAGTTCCTTACATTCTGATGGCAGCTTACCGGATGTTATTGCAGAATTGCTTAAAAGAAATATTATTGCTGAACCTTTTAAATTTGACTCTGCTTCAAATATAAATTCGACCACCATATCTTCTGAATCCACTATTTCAATGCTTGCTTTATCTAAAGTGAGAAAAGAAAAAAAGAGAAGTATGTTTGTAAAAAATAAAGAAAATATGGGCGAAACCTCGGAAACGTTAAGCATATCTTCCAATCCTGATTTAGAAAAGGCATTTCAAAAACTTGGTATGGGTTGGGCGTCGTCAACATTGAAAAAAACTAAAGAGCGACTTGCGCTGTCATCTTCGTCTAGTGCATCCAGTTCTAGTTTGTCCCAATTTAAAATAAAGAGTTTCAGTCAAAATGTTCCAAATTTAGGAACCGACTCGACTTCGTCCTTGATCGACACTTCTATTAAAGCGGACCGTAAAAAGTCTTCACCAAGCAAACATCCAATTGATGCTAAAAACGCAATACAGCAGACATCATTAACGAATTCTATGACCGTAAAAGAATTTTTGACAAATGAATTAGCGAAGAAAATTACTTTTAACAACAAGTCTACTAGGAAAGAAGCAGAGGAGCAATTTGTGTCACTGTATGAAACTAAAATGCCCGAAGATATGAAAATTATCCAAGATAGGGCAGATGAATCTAGTGTTGCCAGTTTGAACAATAACAGAGCGCGTACTTCGACGCCGGTACAGATATTTAAATCGGCTACCTACCGTTCTTCTTCTAGTTCTAACACATCAAATGGCTTGTTCAGTAATGTTGATGACCTGTCCTCTGTAAAAGGAACCTCTAACTCAGTACGTAACCATTCCACTTCCGATAAGGATGACCTGACCATTCCTAACTGCAGTCTTAAGACAAAGAAGGAATTGTCTGACCGCAGCAGAAGTGATTGATATTGTTCTAAATTATATGTTTTCTATTTATGTGCTATTATATTTTTTATATGTATAACTTATAATTGAATGTTACTTAAAAAGGAAAATGTTGTGATTTTATATGCATTGTGTATTTTACGATAAATCAATTTTGTTTAATAAAAAATATTCCCTGTACTGTGAATTTCCTTTACCATACTTAATTTTACCTTTACATGTTAGTTTTACTTCAATGTAAATTAAAAAAAATCACCGATACAAAGACCTCTAAAAAGATAAGAATAATGTTATGTAGTTACTGGAAGTCGTTTCTTTCGTTGATCGTTGTGTTAACGATGATGTCATTTTACGAAGATTTTGGGAGCTAATGAAGATAATAACATTAATTTTATCCTTTTTAGGTCTTTGTATGATGGAGTTATTTGATTTTTAAATTTACTTTCAATTTTGCTTTTTAAAGTTATGTTGTCGGTTTCTATATACTACTTTATGAACCTACACAAATTATAACTATTATTATTAATTATAACTTAATATCAATATTGCAAGCACTTTTTACTATTTCCGCCAGCATTAATAAAAACTCAATGGGTTAGAAACGAATGATTATATTTCGACCAAAAAATGCTAAGAACCATGTTGACGGTCCAGGCTTTTGGCATCCACTCGTTTGGCTGCTATGATATCACAGACCGAAATACAGATACTCACGTCAAACTTTTAACAGGCCTTTTTTTGAATCCTTGGTTAAAAAAAGGTTATTGTTCAAAATTGAACTAAATTGATTAAAAAAAAATATTTTAGTTTTTTTTTTGAAATAGGTTTCAATAAGACTAATGTATATGCATCAACAATATAATCACAAATGATAATTAGACCAAATATCACAATAAGAGTAAAACATAGTCAAAATCAAATTATAATACATTTAATGTACATAAAATAGATTACTTCTTGATGACCAAAGGTCTCAAAGTGCCTGTGGTAGTAACAGAAATATAGATCAATATTGACAGATCACAGATCCATCCACATTAACTAGTCTATTAAGACATTAAAATATACAAAATTTAGTTAATACTATATGTTAAATCTTTTTTGCAGTTGTTAATTTATAATCCTTGTGATTTACAAAATTATTTCTTATAAAGTCACATATATTTTTGAAATAAAATGTATTTATTTGGTTTCTAACTGCCAGCAATTAGAATATCTAATAAAGACTATTAAATAAAATGCTACATTCATCAACTCATGAAGAGATGGCCACAGTAACTGAATTGGGAGTATTAGGTGGTGTCCCAAAGGTCACAGGTTGAGTGTGCGTTGATAAATATTTCATTCTATATTTAATTAAAATCTAATTTATAAGCTAAACATGTTTATAGATAATGACAGACATCAATTATAACATTATTAACCACAATAACAAAAAATTGCTCTTAGTTTAATAATAAGTTAACTAATACATGAAACAAAGTTTTATCCTCAATCTTTTCCACTTTACTTTTTCTTGAATCCATTTTATAGGTTTGTTTTTATTCAATTTAATATAAATTATTTTTTTGGGATAAAATATTAATCTTGCAAGTATCAGCTATATATCAATTGAGATAGATTTGAGATTTCACTACATTTTTAAATAATTACAACATTGAATAGTTAATTGCACCTAAACATTGAATAGTAAGAAATTAGCTATTAAAAAAAGAAATCATTCTTTTTTATCTGCTTTAAAGACATATTTAGATAACAAAGAATAGCCCAGTCCTAAAGTGAGTGATCCTACAACTGTGCCTTGTGCTAAAACTCTGAGCTGCATAAGAAATACACTAGTGCTCATTCCTCCTCTGTGCTTGTATTGATAAGCTCCATACCCACACATGCCTATTAATCCAGCAATACCTGAAAAAATATATACATTTAAGTTACATCGGTAATACATACATTTTTAAAAGTTTTTAAAATAAAATATAAAAGCTACACAAAAGGTTTTAAATATAGAATGAATAATAAACTATAACAGAAGTTGTGGATTTCAATCCTGCCCTTTCTTGATTACGTAATTTTCATTCTACATTTATTTAAAATTTAACATTGCTTTGCATGATTTTATTCCTTAATCAATTTTTAATTTCATAAATTAAGGAATATTTTTATATGAAAATATTATGTTTTTTTTATTATATTACCCAAAATCATAAAGGGCGAATCCTTGGACTTCCTTGACAAGCGCTCGGCCTGAGATTCATCTTTGTACTCAAATATTTTTTGAGAACTCATTGTGAGATTCAAAATTCACTGCAAACAAAATTAATTTGTAACTTTTCATTATATGTAATTATTCTAATTTAAAACAATAACTATTCCTTAATTGTTATATAATTTAAAATTAATAAGAAAGATGGGTTTGTAAAATATTACTGGCACTTGATCAAAATCTTAGAATTAGTTTTTTTTTTTCGTATTCACATTTTATGGAGATAATCAACACTCACCTCATGTACTATAAAATCTTACCAAAAATTAACTAGGAAAATTACTTTATTATATAATAATTATTTAAACATTTTTCAACATTGCGTCACAATAATATAACCTTGTTCAATCCATTTTTATGAATGATTGAATTATCTGTCATATGACATATCATAAAATGTGAATAAAAAAGTTTTTAAGACGACTGCGACGTTGACAGTGACATAAGTAGGGTTTGATCACGTTATGATTTTTAATTTGCTTTCTCCATTATTTTCCTATCGCAATAATGATATCTTATTGAGTACGGAAAACGAATAAGAAAATATATAAAACTTATTCACTCTTTTACCATTACAATATTTGGGAAATACTAATATCATAAAGTATATATGTAAAGTATTTTAAGCCATGTTAAGCTTATTTAAATTGATATAAATATAGAATGAAAAATAAACCGTTCGCATTTGTCTAAATATTTGATAGGTTATATATCATAGAGATATTATACATAGAGTAGGGAAGCCAGCCTAAAATGTGACAATAGAACTTAAAAGAGATAAGTAGATCGAAAAACCCTATCTACGAGTATCTCTATTTTTTATGAAATCTCGTGCTTCGTCGTTGTCGTCTCGGTCGTAATTCGTAGCAATTATCTTTTTACTAATATTCTGAAAACTAAGTTGTCATTTTTTACGTGTGAGATCAAATTTGAGTAAAAGAAAATAATTTTTTTTAAGTATAATTATAATTTACAGTTTATTTATTAAGTCTGTAAAATGACATATGGAATATGTGCAAAAAAAAATAAACTATTCCTGTCGACTTAGTCGCAGTTTTCACAAGTGAGAAATTGACAGTTTTATATTTGTCATACACATATTAAAAGATATATTAGTAGTACATAGTAGTACATGTAGTAGTAGTACATCATGTGTTAAAAAAGATTAATTTCATAAGAAGATGTTTAAATCTACCTATTGCTCTTCAGATTTTCTAAGGATTTAAAGACAAAATGAATGAATGCTATTGAAAATTTATGCATAAAATACACTTTAAAGATTTGTTGTGACCATTTTGATACTGGATCATAACTTATATCATAATACTGATGGATATACAACTTTAAAAAGATAACTATAAAATTCTGTACCTTTCGTGAGAATAAGCAAATAACCCAAGATGTTACCTTTAAATTTACCGCTAGACTCGCTAGTCCCTGCAAATTTAACTGTATCTGAATATTTCTAAAGTATAGAAACCCATCATAATGTTAAAATAACAATGAAAATAAAAATTATATTAAAATCACCATATTCGAATATGATAATAGTAATAAATAGATATTTTAGCTACAATAATATAAACAATACATAAGAAAAAATAAAATAGCTATCAAAAATACTGCATGTATTTATTAATAACTTTCCTTTTAAGCTAGAATAACTAATATTTGGATTTTCGTGTTGACCCAATATAGTATTACACAAATGTTTTAAGTCATTCTAAATAAAATAGTAAAAAACTCAAACATTTAGAGGATGTCCAAAAAAAATTAAAAGTATTCAAATTAAAAACGCGTCATGAATATTTCTTTGCGCATGTGTGATTAGACAAAGACAAACAGTCTTTCATCTTGCATCTTTTTTTAACTGTCTTTCACTGACGCTCATACGAATACCTATGGCTCACCTATTCTATGTATATTAATTCTATGATATACACGTTGTTCGTTGAATACTTTATTATTTATGAAACGTCAAACTTTACCTATCCTGTATCAAATATTAAAATATTCTTAACTTATTGATTTTCACTTTTTATTTTTTTTCACAGTCGTAATTTATGTCTATAAATATATGTGAGAACAAATCAGAATTCAAGTATAGCGTAATAGAAAACAAAATTAGATGCAGCACTAGAATAACTATTGTTAGTTATGGTAATACTGCGATTGCTCTCAAATATGCAAGGTCTTAAAGGACTTTAAACATTCCAATAATATTTAAATAGTGCATTAAATGTAAAGACAACAATCCGAAATTGGTTACAGTGAATTAACATGTATAGAATTGTCAACATATTGGATAAGCCAGGTCCTCCTATCGTCACTATGGTCCTTAAGTGAGCTGACCGTAAGCGAAGCTTATAACTGTTTGGGAATCAATTTTTTGAGGCAACATCACAACAAAACCACTCCACCAATTTTAACCAAATTTGGCACGCGTGTCAAGGACGTAACTGGGCTTCTACTCCAAAAAACAGAATAAAAAAATATTGTTTTGTTTTAAAGATGAGGTCAAAAAACTGAATCTCCCGTAGACTTAAGCTTAACTGAATTTGCGCGCGCTCGCCAATCGAAGTGACATAAAATTAAATATTTTAATTTAATTAGAAATTTTAACTAAATATTCTATGATTATTTGAAGCGCTTGTTGCCGTTACGTGCTGTAGATTGAAAGCTAAAAGAAACCACGTTTGTTTTATGAGAGTCTTATTCAAATATACATATTATTATAATTTAATTATTTACTTATTAAGTGAATATATAACTAAACATTTTGTAGATATTTCGAACGATACAATTATTATATTAACATCGAGCAAAAGAATTACGTTAGTTGTATGGAATTAATAAGGGGGAGCTGAAATGAGTATTCTATTCTTTTTTGTTGTTATAACGACAACAGATACACATCATCTGTGAAAATTGGTGTGTAGTTATCATGGTTCATAAGATACCGTCTGGAGACAGACAGACGGACAGCGAAGTAATATGGTCCTGTTTTTACTCTTTGGGCGGACCCAAAAACGTTTGGGATACGTATAACCCTCATAAAAACTAAAACACAGGTAAGGTTAAAAAATTGTTTATTTATGTAAAACAGACTGACTTCATTTGCAATTGTAAAAAAAAATAAAAAAAAAGGAAAATTGCACTTAAATAAATTAAATAGAATACTAATAACAAAATCATGTCAAACACACATAAATACCTCTTTTATTGTGAGTAGCTCTTATCATTAACAACAGAGCAGTTTTACAAAAAACAACTTGGTCCCTCTACATTCTCTTACTTTAAATCGGTTTACCAAAAAAAAGTATCGTAATCATTTTAAGAATAATATCTGCGAATTTCCGCTAAAATAACTTCGTAGCTGGCTTCATCTATTATAAGAAACCTTTTGGCTCTTCTACTGAAATAGTATATGTCACCAGTGTAAATATCAAACCATAAAGCATGAATATGCAAATCGTGTCTTTGGAGTCGTTTTTTTAACATTCCATATGATGCTATATTTTGTAACTGCTGTAATGTGTTAACCTGAAATGGCATTTTTTATACTTAGTATGTGTATATTAATTGCCTATAAAATTAAATAACTGTTTATCTAAAAGGTATAAGCTACCTGTGATAGTTTATCTTCTATACAAAATTTGTTTTCAGGGTCAATATATGCCACAAATTTTCGTTGCGGCGTTTCAGCTGTAAAAAGTATAGGTTTTTCAAAGTCCCCTTTTACATCCAAAAATTTATTCAAACTTGTTTTTCCATGTGCGCAGAGCCAAGATTTGAGAGGTGAGATTCTTCTTTGTTCCTGTTGAATATTGTTCATTTTAAAGAATTGTTTAATCGTCGAAATTGGTTGTTTCATTGCTTTTGCCATTTCAAAATCATGGCAGAGATTTAAAAGTCTGGTAAACTGTCCCGTCACTCCACCACAATTGAGTACCCGTACTACGTACTACCCGTACCAGTTAATTTAGCATTATATGGTAGTCTTCATCGGGACGGTGGTGACATCTATGAAGCTTCTTTCTAAAATACTAACCAATGTTTTTATTTTTACAGTATAGATAAACAAAAATACTTACTAAATTTGATTCTTCATTACTTTTTAATTTATAGAGCAGATTCATTGCTTTGCAATCACTATGTCCACAAACAATGACATGTTTGATATCGTTTATAATACAACTAAGTTCTAGACCAGCTGGTTCACAACTAGTCATTTCATCTACAAAATGTTCCGAATGTGGTATGAGATTTCCGGCATTTCGAACTGTAAAAAAGTATATTATTTAATACTTATGTAATGTACATTTATGTTGTTATTCATTAGTGTTTACTTACTAACAAACATGTCCCCAACGCTAGTCTCTGTAAATCTAGTTGGAATCATTCTACTGTCCATACAGGTGTAAAAAATTGCTTTTGGCTAAAACAATAGATTAATAACAAATGTATTACATGTTTGAAATTGTATGTAGTCAATAAAAAATAATCGATACGGGCAGGTTCGATCCTACAACCTCTGGGAAACAGACCTGTTACTCTAAAAAAAATAGTAATAATACTCTAGTAAACATATAATTATTTAAAATTATATGTAGGTAAAACATATTTCATATTATTTAAAATTGTCGTTTGTCGTTAAAATGTCGTTTTGTAACTATATTGTATTAGGTCTTATTTTTTTTATATAGTCGTTAGTCGCTATAAATACTCAAAGTTCAAATATGACTTATGGCAAATGTCAACCTTTAATTGTCAGTTGTCAATGTCATAACAGTATCACCAAAAAAAATATTACAATTGATATTCGCTCACAAAAGATAATTAATACTGCATATATAAATATCATTTGAAGCATTGTTCTTTATAATAAGTACCAAAAAGGTTAGTATTTACAACTTACCACGGGGTTATCTTTGACTTGTTGAAACTGTTTCACCATAACTGATCGATCTAACACTCGGTACCTCATAATGCCTCGTAGTATTCTGTCCATTTTTTATATAAATGGGCCTAACTGGGCTAAAATAACGTCGTGTAATTGGAAGTACAACCATGTGTTTAGTAATTAATTTCTTAGTTTTGACATTTCTGACCTTCATACACGCAGCTTATCGCTATGGCCGTAGAATCCGCAGTATAGCTTTAATGTAGAACGCACAGGAAAGAGCGGGGAGAGATAAAACAGTTATTCATTATTTAATCAGTCTAAATGTTTTATAAAGATGACGAAAATTTTAATTGGAGATAAGGTTTCAGCCATGATTAGAGTTTCTTTTAATTTAACATTTTAATAACTTCGAATATTAATAAGATTACAAAGAAAATATATATTTTTTAATAATAACTATAAAATAAATTTTTAAGTAGTCAATTTTGTAGATTTCTAGATGAATGCAGAAAGTATTATTGGTGATGGAGCCAAAGTGGATAAAAATGTTCCGCCACTTCCAATTAATCATAGATTTCTACATCCAGAAAGAGCTGTCAAAAGTATTTCTGATATGGCCATCTGGGAAAAATCTGAGGCTTACATGGAATATACAGGTTTTATTGCCACACTCAATGAAGCCATAAAAGGAAAACCATTATCAGTTGATTGTAAAATCTCAAATAATGTTAAAAAAGTTGTAGATTTACTAAACAAAATTGACAAACTGATAGATGAGTTTCCACCCATTGAACAGCCTCAGAGGTTTGGAAATACAGCATTCAGAGACTGGCTGTTAAAGGTCAAAAGTAATACCACACAGTTTCTACAAGATACACTTGATCCTCAATTACACTTAGCTATACCAGAAATCAAAGTGTATTTAGAAGAGAGCTTTGGTAATGCTACAAGAATAGATTATGGAACTGGTCATGAAATGGCTTTCATCATGTTTCTCTGTTGCCTTTACAAAATTGGAACTTTGGTCATGGACGATAATGTAGCAACAGTGTTCTTGTTATTCAACAAATATATTGAAATTTCAAGAAGATTGCAGCAAACATATAGAATGGAGCCTGCAGGTAGCCATGGTGTTTGGAGCTTGGATGATTACCAATTTGTGCCATTTATCTGGGGAAGTTCACAACTGATAGATCAACCAAGAATATACCCACCAGTGAAGTTCCTTGATGATGACATTATTGGTAAATATTCAAAAGAGTATATGTTTTTATCATGCATTCAGTATATTAAGGAGGTGAAAAAGGGACCATTTGCCGAGCACTCTAATCAGTTGTGGAGCATTAGTGCAGTTGGTTCTTGGACTAAAATAAACCAAGGATTAATTAAAATGTACAAAAAAGAGGTTCTTGCTAAGTTTCCTGTGGTGCAACACATTCTGTTTGGATCTCTTCTACCAATTCGGAGATTCCCAATACAACATTAAAACAATATTTGTTTACTTTATTTAATTATATTATTACTTATAATATGTTGTATATGTATTTTTGGTCTATTATACACACAAATTTAAACTGTTAAAATGTATTTGAATGTCAAAAAAATAATAAAATATCTTCTACTTAAAATAAATTGATAATGTTTTTACAGTTCTCTGAAACAATTACTTAGTGTTTCAGAAAAAATATTTCCACTTAATTTTTTCTGTCTTGTGCGTGTATATTATTTATGTATAATATGAATTCAGTATTAATTGATATTGTTGAAAAATGTGATAAATTAGGTTTAAATGGGAGCTAATTAGGATGTGCAAAAATTGAGAGAAGAAAAAAAATGGCACTTCATATTATAAACAGCAAAAATGTGTTTTGTAGCATTTCTGTTGTCACTGTTATTTACATAAAAGTATATATGATGGTATTAAAAGTGCTTTGATTGTTATTTTCAGCGTACAAATTCAAAATTATATGATTTTTTTTATGTTTATTATATTTAATCATTCAATCATTAATTAATTAATTTAAATGCTTTGTCAAGGCTGAAGATTTTATGACGTCACTTGCAATTTAAACGTACTACGTGCTCAACTTATTACAATAAACAATCAGCTAGTATTAATTTTTTTTTACGTTTTCATATTTCTAATTTGTTTGATAAAATATAAGTAGCTAATTTATAATATAATTAAAACTAAAATCTGTCAAAAATAAAAAAAAACGTGGTATACCCCTGTTTTGAAGCTATGATTATTTTGTGTTTTCTTACAATTATCTTACATTATCTTTTTCATCTTCATTTTATTGATTTTTGTTACCCACGTTAGAAACAACATGTTACTCATTACGTACAACATGAGAGTCATAAAGAAACAATCGCAGTACAAAGTCTAATCTACGGCTTAATACTATTTAACATAGAATTTTTGCTTCAGATTAGCTGAAAATTAAATAACACATACGTATGTCTAATGAATCCACATTTTTTCCGCAATCTCAGCAAATCACTTTTTATGCAAAATACTTAAATTTAATATGTGCGGAAATAATATCATTTTTATATTATCCTTTACTATGTAGCTAGCTCCTTTTATATAATTACGTAAATAGGTATATAGATGGTACGTATCGAGATAACTTTTTGAATTAAAATAAATATAATAATAAAAACGAAACTATCGTTTACATTCGTATAAACTCAAACTTTAAACGAAACTTTATATGTGTGTAAAAACTGATAAAATGGAATGAGTTGCTATAAATTTATTTACTCGGATTTTCTCCAGTGAATTATATCGGGATTTGCGCTACTCTCCACGCTCTTGAGTAAGAACACCGAATGGGCTCGTATCTGATCCGGCGAAATTTCAATAATTACTTACTTACACGAAAGCTTAAAATCCTATGTAGGGTAAACCACCCAGTAGTCAGCCTTTTAGTGAGAATCTTAACTTCATTCAGCTGTATTTGAAAAACTAGATACTTTAAATGAATATTTTCTTTTTTAACACAAATATTGTTTATTATATTTTCAAAAGAGATCAACAAAATTTTATAATTAAGTAAGAGTTATAGAAAAAATCAACATTAAACGAAATATGGCATTTTTGCCCAGTAGTCAGCCTCATTTCTCCACAAGTCGGCCATCTCTTACCCTATAGTCAGCCTTTTACTTATTCTCGCATGTTGGACATACAAATTCTCTATTATATACATTTTCATAGATATCATCAGCAAATACAGTACATTTTAAATGATACCAGGCAGGACATTTGTCACAACCAATATTTTTTAAGTCGTTTATTTCTGTGTCACTTGTCAATTCTTCTTCACACAAGTCGCATCTTATTCTGTTTAATGTGGATGTTGTACTTATCTTCCTCATTTTACTAATTTTGGACATCAAAATCTTTTCAGCCTTCCTTTTTTGTAATTCTTTTTTCTTCTTTTGCCTTTCCTCTTCAGTCTTTTTTTTAGATTCCAAGTTTTTCTGTCTTTTAATCAACATATCATTCATTTTTGGTTCCTTCACTTCTTCTTTCTGCTTTTCAAATTGTCTCCACTCATCAGAGGAAATGGCTCCTATTCTATTAATTGATATCATTTTTTTTTAGTCTTAGGTACACTAGGTAAGATTAAATGCTTACTTAAAATGGGTGACATATTTCTTGGTTTGACAACAACATTGGACAAAATAGTTATTTGGTTTTTAATATTTATTGGATTATAGTTTAATTGGTTTTGAATGTTTGTATTATTTTCTTGTAAAATTTCATTTTTGGTCTGGTTTAGGTTATAGTCTATATTTGTTATTATGTTCTTATTATCACTTTCTAAAAATGATCCGTCTTCCGGTTTATTTTCTTTATCACGATCCATTTTATTATGGTCAGTTCTTGTTTCAGCCACAACGTTTCTATTTATCGCACATTCTTCTGATATTAATTTTGATTTATCAGCTGGGGAGCATGCTTTGGCACAGTAAGTATCTTCTTGGCCATTAAATTCGGATGCCCCAGTTTCCTGGACTTCTTGATTTTGTTGCAAGACTTCAAAGTCTGTTATGATTTTGAAGTCATTTAAGAATACCTCACTTTCGGTTAAATTATTATCTAATGTATAATCCCCTATAATTGGCAAACTTACATTCAGTATTTCAACTGATTCTGTTGCTATATTTGGTTCATTTTTATTTATATGATCAATAGAACTTGAGGTATCGATTTGGACGGAATTACTAGTTGAATGTGTGGTAGAATTTAAGCTTTCAGTACCGGCAATAGTCTTCGTCGTGTTTAAAACATCGATAACGATTTTGGCGTCGACTCCAGCATTTGCTAACTCGCTACTAAGTTGACTAATTATCTTTATGGCGGTATTTACATGCCTGGTCTTTATTCTGTTGTCTGGAGATTTCATATTCTTGGTAGACTTAGATTGAAGTTTTTCTAGATTATTCTGAACCGATTTGGAATAGTCCAAGGCGCTTGGATCGCAAGGGTATAATCCACATTTACGAAAACCATTTTTTATAGTTACTGACAAATTTTTCTCTAAAACTTTTTTAAGCAATGGACAAAACGTTGATTTAGTCAAAACAGTATTAATATTTTCAGGTCGAGTTGCCCATTCATGCACTGTATTTTTCCATTCTGACTTTAAGGGTTTGAATACACTTACGTCTGCAGGCTGAATTAAATGTGTCGCATTTGGAGGGAGTGCGTAAAGGATGATACCATTTTCATTACAATATTCACTGAGTCGCAGTGTTAAGTGGCTTTTATGTCCATCAACAAAAACGAGAACTGGTTTTGAAATGTTTTGTTCTTCCACACATTTGTTAAAACCTTTGACAATATAATCGTAAAATATATCTGACTTCATCCACCCGGTCTCTGATTTTCCTAGCATCCATCCCGCAGGCATACTATTTATAACATCTTTTGGCGGTCTTACATATGGAAAGATTACACAAGGAGGCGAAATCTTTTCAGAAGCCGATATAAATAGAAGAACAGTAACAGCCTCTTTTTCCTTGCCTTTAACTATTTTGTAGACATTTTTATATCCCCTGGGTGCAATAACTTTTCCAGTTTTGGGGCATATGTAGAAACTGGTTTCGTCGCCATTAAATATTCGGTTTGGATTGGTCAAAATGTCAGTCGCGTTTATATCATCTAAGTGCTTCAGTAGTTTTGCAAACCACTTCCGAATACCTTCTTCGGTTATTGCTGCTCGACCTTTAGATATATTTTCAGGTATCCGCTCACTTAATTCCGGATTTCGTCTAAGAAATGACTGGTACCATTTCCTCCCTGGCCTATTATTTACAAATGGGTTAGGTCTGTTTTCTTGGGAAATAATATTGTGGACGGTATTAAGAAGATCATCACATTTTAAAGGAAAGCCACATTTAGCTAAAGCTATGCACCAGTCTTTCAAGGCAGTCTCTTCTTCTTTCGTAAGTACTGAGTCTGGTCCCATTTTACGAGGTGCTTCTGGGACCCTTAAATGCAGGCGATCTTGTATAGTGCCTCGTGGTACGCTAAAAATTCGACTGGCTTCTCTAATCTTCTTCCCCTTTCGGATTGCGGCCATAGCCTGTGTCAACTGCTCTTCTTTGTACTGGTGGATTGGACGTTTCGACATAGCGAAATTCTAGAATAAAAGATTTTGATTTCATCCTTATGTAACTGCATTAAAGTTCAATATCACAAAATAAAACTAACGGCCGACTATTGGAGTTAACAGTCCATTAGTCGGCCTCTCAACATCTATTTACATTTAAACACGGCTGACTACTAGTAAAATGAATGTTTTTTCATCTATGAGCTATATTCAATCGAACGCAAAGAACAAGGACTATTCTATGTGTTAATTACAACAAAATCCAAGAAATTCGTAAAAAACCAGTAGTCGGCCCCCTGCGGCTGACTTCTGGATCAACCGTTAAAAATTGAAATCCAGTAGTCGTCCCACTAAATTTAAACGTAATAAACATTTAAAATGCCTCTAATGCCTAATATTATCACAGAAAAAATATTATTTAACAACATAACATAAAAATCTACCATAAATTACAACAAATTGATAAATAAACTTACCAAAACCTCGAGTACGTTTTCTTAAGAAAAAAATGGTTTATTTGACACATTCAGTTATTTCGCTGTCGTCAGTGAAATGAACGAGTATATCTGATCAACCTGTCATGCTATTGGTTCGTAGATATGCATATTACTCAATAAGAAAGCATAGATTGGATCAAACGTTATTTCAATTGTTTAAAAAAAAAACACCACTATTTATATCAAAATAAAGCTTAAAAAGGCTGAGTACTGGTGCGGGGCTGACTACTGGGTACTTTACCCTATGTATTAAAATAATCTCACATATTATAAAACTCCTGTATATTTCTTTGAATGGTTTATAGTTTATTTATTACATCAAAAGTTCCTTTAACGTAAATAGGTTGGTTACTGTCTAAACTCGAGCAAAGTAGGTGTACAATTTTTAAAACATACAAAATATTACATTGTTACACTATGGACAATTTAGTTATCATAGATATTACATTAAGTATAAGTTGTAAGCCTTCCTATAAACTTTATTCTATATACAATGATTATTATTACATACTTCATTATAACGTTTACTTACAAAGTTACTTGTGACAAAAGTAGATCATAGATGACGATTTCGCGGCCTTTTCTAATGTAGGTTAATGTAACTTACTTGTAAACTAATTGCTTAATCATATACTTTTATGAATCACAAACTGGATCTAGTGTTAAATAATAACTTTAGTTCAGAATTTTTATCTGAAATGTTTTCCCAACAACAGTCAAATTACTTATTATTGTCATGAGGAAATCTATGTGAAATCTAAGTTTTACTGTATACCTACAGTATATTACTTAATCGTAAGAGTAACGTATATTACTTAACATATGAGCTATAAAGTGTATATTCGGATAATAAATTCAATAATTCATTTAACAATTTGACTGCGGCGCTATTTAATTAGTACTTAATTAAGGACCTAATTTCATAATTGACTTATTGAAATGAATTTTAATTGGCTTTTTGAAAATATAAATTGAAAATTATAAAAGTATAAGTATATTTTTTACAGATGTGCTCAGATTCGCTGTTTCGGTCGCAAAAAAATATTTTTAACATTAGATAGTTTAGTTTAGTTTTGTGACTCATCCATATACAATTTTATTTTTAAGCCTTTTCTTTAATCTGAAGTTAATTAAATATTTTGATAAAATGTAAAATTTCGAAATGTATCGTATATATTCTCAATATTATCTTTATCACAAATTATTGTTATTATAATGTATTTAGGACAAAGTATAAAAAAAATTAAATTAAAAATATTTTGAAGTACTACCTATTTCGAAAAAGTGTCTCATAAACGGTTCTGGTACATTTAATAGTTTCTTCAGTAATTTGGTTTGATACTGTAATATATAGTATGAAGAATGTAAATTAATAAAATAACTCAATAATTTTTAGGTTATAGTTTTGGAGGTTTGGGTTGTTAGAGGGTGTAGTGATATTATATACTTAAATAAATAACAAATTACAACCACGTTTATTTCTGTGACAAAATACTTTGGTAGGAATTATAATTAAATCTAACTTATAACAATAAATTAGAGAAATAAATATTTACATATTTTAAGTCATTAAACACCGTAAATATAATGATGAAATACAATCAACTTGCATCTTGAAACTTTAATTAAAAACAATATGGCTGACCGTTTAAAAAATAAGTCAGATTGAAGATTTGAAATTGACACTTCTATTATCGCCAACCTTTCAAAGTTCAAGAGCAAGCAACCGCCAATTTTTCGAGGATTAAATTATTAATTATAGTTAATCCTAATGTTCAACGTTATTAACTGCAGCTTTTCGTTTATTGAAATGGTTATCGTATAAAGTGTAGGCTATGCCTGCGGTGAGCGCGCCCACGGCCGCTCCCTGCGCGATCACTCGGAATTGCATCAGGAAGACACTAGTGCTCATAGAGCCACGATTCTTGAAAGAATAGGCACCATAGCCTACCGCTGCTGCTAAACCGGAGAGTCCTATAATATGAATAGTAATTTTAATTTACGTTACTTAATAAACGTTTTGGTTATTATATTAATTTTGCTAAGTATACAGATGAACAAACTGTTTTGAAACCTACACAGTGATTGCAAACTTGGAGTCTTATAGTAGGTATCTAGATTTTTTTTTATCATTACAAAGGAGAACTTAAAAAACAGTTATTTTTGAAATAGGCTCAAAACAGTAAAACTTTCACATAGCAAGAACTGTGAAGGAGCAGTAACAAAGTGTCCCAATCTTTTACTTAGATACCTACTACACGCTTATTTATTTACAAACCAAAGCAATAAGTAACAAGTAGTATCAATAAAACTAGAAAAATAACGATTTAAACAAGACTTATTAACACTTTGTACATAACTCTAAATAAATTATCACGATAGCATATATATATTATAACTTGACTTTATATACAACTCTAAACAAATTAGTATATTTAGTTATGACTTAAGGAGCTATGTTAGATATGGTTCATTTTCATATTTCTTAGAACTCACCGATAATCATAAAAGGGGATTCCTTGGACTTTCGTGACAATTTTTCACTGTGGGTTTCTTCGTGGTAATCAAACGCCGGTTTTTCTTGGGCCATGGTAAGAACTAAAATTTAAAAATAACCAAAACTGTTTATTTCGAAAATATAGGTAATTGTACAGAATAGAAGCGATGATAGACACGTCTGTAAGACACTAAGATTTAATTATGAGGGAAAAATTACATAGATTAGATAAATTGTAGTCCATTGTTCGCCATTGTCCATAAAGCCGTATGTACCAAGTAGTTAGGTATTACACATTTATCAACAAGCGTTTTTCATGAGTGATTTTCTATTTAATAGGGATATCAATCAATAAAATTGGTATGCAGGATGTAAACAACATAGCCGTAATAATAATGACTTCATAAAATATCTGGTTACACGATCTAAAATTATTACTAACCTTATATTTCTTTGATTTGAGGATCAAGGTCGCTGAAACACCAATAATATTAATAAAATCCTTATCTTCACTGCTCTGAGATATCAATCACTAACAGCCGCACCTCGTGACTGTGGATCGGTTACTAGTATTTAGTAGGCTGTAGGTATTTATTGAAAAGGAAACTTCCATTGGATAAATATAACAATGATTAAGACTGCAGAAACATTCGCGGTCGTACCTAAATCTAATCTTCTGCTAATAAATATCTACTCTATTTACTTACTATATACCTGTGTTGAACAGAATTGAATAATTTGAAAAAAGATATATGAAAATATTTCGCAAATTTTAATCTCGGAGTTTAATTTTATTTCTGACTGATTTCCTCCTAGCACAAATATAAAGCAATTGATCTTTATTTCATTTTAACGATTATTTTATTAAATTAACAATGAACCTAGGCAACGGATAAAACCAACACATTTTTAAAAAATAATATCTCGATTATCGTTATGCTTTTAAAAAAGATTTGAAGTCAAAACTAAAAAAAAAAGCTAATCATGATATTAGTTTTTTTTTGTTAATTGTAGGCGAGAAGCTACAATACCTATTCTGTATTCAATAAGTAAGACAATAAAATTAAGAATTAGAAATTTAGAAAAAAATAAGACAATAAGTTTAAAAATGGGGATAACAAATTAGGAGAGGTTGATAAAATTAAACATGCTCATGCTATAGGTACATCTGATTTCTTATTCAGAGCCAAAAATCTAATAGAATTATGAAACGTCGGACTCGTAAGTCTTGTTGTACAGTTTCAAAAAGTATGTTTATTTAATAGGGAGAAGAACCAGCAAAACACTTCATTGATATTCTTTTCACTTGTACAAATGATTATAGTTATGAAAATAAATTGACAGTTATAAAATTTAAATTCCAGAAAAGCATTAACTTAAATTTAAAAGTTAAAACTAAAATCAGAGGTAACAGGAATGTCGGAGCAATGTTTTATGTTCATAATTAGTTTATAATAATTAGCTCGCCATAATTAGAGTACCTACTTAGTCTGCAGACTCTATTTTGTTAAATATAAAAAAAGTTTGTCGAGTTTTTTAAAGAAGATTATAATATCTACCCAACTTAAGCATTCACTGTCAAAAATCTGTTTAAAGTTTTTAATAAGGATACAATATTAGATACCTACTGTAATTTTTTTATACCTCTTGTTTTTACTTGAACGTCCATTAAAAATATTTTTTAAACAGAGTTCTTAATAACCATTAGTTAGAATGGTTATTAAGTACTCTGTTTAAAAAGTATTTGAATGGACGTTTAGGTAAGTAATAACACATATATCACATTTATAGATTTTCATTGATAATAATCAAAATAAGACCAAGTCAATTTAACTAATTCTGAGCTACAGAATCGACATTATTTTGACCATCAACTTGCAGGTCTGGTTTTATAAAAAAAATCTATTTTAAATTCAAAAATCAGACATTTAGTTACTTGTACGCATTATCAAATTTTTCAACACTAAACATTCACAAAAGCCATTTTTAAGACGGTTTGCACGGTTCCATACCATAGCCGGCCATCCGTAACGCGATGTCCCTATATTTTAAATCTGTAATATCTTCAAAAATATTTATTTAAATTACATGTTGTAAAGTGCTATATTGTTCTATATTAAACGTAAAATGTATTTAAGGTACTTAATTAGATAAGGATTAATGCTGTATTGTTTAAAATTTATTTGTAAATAAACTATTATTTCTCGTAAAAATTGGCTATTGTGGGTTATCCCTAAGAGATAAACATATACCATCGCGGACTTTGTTGTAGAACTTTTTAAGGTATACAATACTTAGTACATTATATTGATCTATCTCGTAGAGTTCAGCCAGCGTTTGCAATGTAAAAGCAAAACAAAGTGTTTGTTTACGACTTCGTACTAGAAGTATTGAAATTATCAGTGGTTCTCTAATATATTAAGCATGTTATTATACATACAAACCTTCCTCTTGAATCACTCTATCTATTAAAAAAAAAATCGCCTTATACGGAGATTTGTTGCTTGCAAGACCTTTTGGAAGACTTTAAGTAATAAAAGTTAAGTTTAAAAAATAGTGATAATGAAAAAGTGAATACATCTAGAATAAAAAAAGGTTTTTTAATGTTACACAATAAAATAATGTGGTAATAATTTGTTTCTTTTATTTCAGTCCTATCCAGTAAATAAACTAACATAAACTGTTTATTCGTTAGTGGTCTTGGGAATGTCCCAAACGATCACTTTTAGGTTGTATAAAACTATGTAAGTGCTTTTTGTGCATTTCACGATTAGATTCTCAGTGGCCCAGAAATGGAAATAGATAATTCATAAAAGCACTTAACCCTAAAGCTGCTTAATTATTCAATTGTAAAAAAGGGGGGATGCACTTTGTCAGTAATTATAAACATTTTATTAGCAAATATGATAAGTGCAATCATTTTGAATTATCAATTAATTACAAATAACCCTGCATATTATAAATAAAACTTATTAAATACTATTGAGGATAATAGGATATTAATTAAAATAGACAGTTAATAACAGTATAATTTTATTAAGCAGGTACCATTACAAATATTTATATTAAGAACATATAAAATACTAGTAACTAAATAATGGAAATATTAGTTTTACTTTAAGATATGAATTGAATGAAAATGAAAAAACTAAAAATTGAAGATAATATGATATGTTTTATTTTATATAAATGAGGAATGAAATAAAGTTAACAAGACTAACTTTGGTCCAAAATGGCGCTAATAGTTAAATATTAAACAGATTAAACAAACTAACTTGGTACGGTAACTAACAAAATCACTCTTCTATGAGTGAACAGACAGACGATCATGCAAATTACCTACAAGGATAATAGCATGTTCAATAATAAACTAAACCTATGTTCAATGTCTGATGTAAATATTTATATATTATATATATATAATATATAAATTATAATTATATTTATATATATTTATATATTATATATATAAATTTCGACCTCAAATAACACTACCATAAAGCATTAAAAATAACAATTTAAACTCTTAAAGAAAGCAAAGACAAAATTTCCATAAACAATAAGTACGACCTTAATAAAGTCTATAACATTAATTAATCTGTGCACTCTTGCTGTCTCCCTCGCACAAGTAATGCATGTATGTATTGCTCTCTTTCTTGATATAGGCACTTTTTCTAAGCTATTTTCCCTTCACTGATACTGACTTGGCGCACTGGAGGATACTTTTTCGAGTTTCTCAAAATGTTTTCTAGCGTTTCTGATGTTTATAAGAGTTGCTTCTGAAGGTATTTTAGGGTCAGACATCTCTACCATCACGTACGTGTTGCTCGTAAAACCGTCTATAAAGGCCGCGAATACACTGTTTCTGACCTGAAATAGATTTTATTGTTAGGTGTTGGTTGTGACTTGTGGCATATTAACTAGTGATACGACTCGAGTAGTAATTAATTGGTGACTCGAACTACACAGATAGATCTACTACGTTACTCGAGTTGTACTCGAGGTTTGGAGTTACTCGAATTAACTAATAACGTAGGAAAAATATGAAATAAATGAATAAAATTACGTCTACGGTCGCTAACAACTCGATGCCGCCGAGTTGACTCGGTAACTCGAGTGTAAAAAATAATACTCAAGTTAACTTTTCATCATCGCATCGCATCGCATCACTACTAAATGCAAATTTAGACGTTGCTGAAATGTGTGTGTATATATTTATATATATATATATATATATGTATATCATTATTAATTGAAACAATTATCATTCTAAATTTTAATAAAACATATTTAACGATTTTTTAAATATGTTTTATTCAAATTAGTAGTAACTTAGTAAGAACCAGGCCAGTTGCAATTGCGTCATATAAAACCTGAAATAGTATAAAGTATGTAACCTCCATGCTCTGGAACTGCGCGGCGAGCTTGGAGCAGGACAGCTTGAACTGTTTGACGATGTTGGAGACCTTCTCGAAGCGGTGCGCGTCGCGGTGCGGCCGGCGCTGGCAGTGAGACACCACCAGGAACGTGGCGCGCTCGAATAATAACACCTGGGATCACACCACCATGGTTTGTACTTGGGACATAGTAGATATGGCAGAATAGTTTCGATAAAATCAAAGATCATAACGATGACGTCACGCCTATTTAAACGTATTTTGTTTAGTTGTTCATCGTTGGAAAATATTATCATTTTGTACGCCGATCTCTCTACTATGTCTAAAAAATACCTATGTTTAAAAATATTGAATGGCGATTGAAATTGTTGATCTGAGCGTAAGCGAAGCTTTTAACCGTTCATTTCGCTTTTTTATGACCACGCTAGCTTCGAAACCTCTGAACTCTGACTTCTTGATTTTCATCAGGTTCTTAGAATTTTTACAAGAGATGGTTCCTAAAAAAACAGAACTTAAAAATGTCAGGTAGAAAAAAAAGTTATAGCAAAAAAAAATTGTCTGAGGGAGTTGCCATGTTAAATAGTCACGCGCCTGCATCAATGTTACATACAAAATTTTTGCTAAAATTTAGTAACATAATAAAAGGGAGAGGGCTCAGCTCAAAGTGGCGGATTCTAGTTTATAAACATGTTTTATCATGTTAAGCTATTCCTTTTAAATATATTTATCCGATAAAGACGATTATATAATATTCTGAATGGTAAATTCCAATGAATTTACCATTTTTAATGAATTTACCATTTTTCGAACCACTAGGAACCGCTGATTGCAGCAGTTCCTAGTGGTTCGATTCCGGCCCGCATCAATGATTTTTTGAGTCTTTACTTATTGAAATAATTAGATAAGGCTTAACTTGACTGAACAGTTACAGAACACTTTTAAACCTAATTGCAAATTGCAATTGAGGCTGCATATATAGAATGCTAAACTCTTCCAAGTGGATATGTGGGGGTAATATTATGGTACCCCAATTGGTATAATGACAGAATGGTTTTATAGTGTTAAAAATCCAGAAAGTATTTAGAAATTGTTCACCCTATATTTTAAAATATTTTACAGCGTTGTATCAATAGAAGTATTTTTTATAGGGTTTAAATTTACCTCATCAGCATCCACTATCGCTGCAAACTGTTTGAGTGAAGATTCTAGTGCTTTAACATTAGGTATTAATTTGTAGACTATGCTTGACCACGCCCTGTAAAACATTGAACAATATAAACTAATTAAGCTTAAAAAAAAATAATTTTGATAATAATAATTCTGTACCAAACTAATCTGTGACCTTCCTCAGAAATGTATACTTAGGTATCCTTTAAATATAGTAAAACAATCAAAGAATACTTCTTTTACTTACTTATAAAGTGTTTCATCCCATATACTAGTTCTGAAGCAAGTGCACTCAAGAGGTTTAGAGAGTCCTTTCAAATCCTCCTCCCGTTCTTTAAAAATCTCCTCTCTTCGCTCCTCGGCCACCAGATCCATTTTATGAACTAAACAGAATATCCTGGCTTCTGGAGAGTTCTTAAAATAATTAAAGTTGATTATTACAATGTTGTGAACGTTTAACGTAAATGTTTTATAGATGCCAATACTTTAAATGTCCATTTTAATTTTTGGTTGGCAAATAAAAAGGTTTTTTTATTAATTAATTATATTTTTTTATGAATTAAGTATAATGTTATAATTATTTCTGGAAAAACTATAGGTTATGTTACGCATGTAATGTGTCTAATTTTTTTAAAATATATTATACTTATCAAATTTATTATTATTATTATGAAATTATAATTTAATCTACCTGTAAAATTGCTTCTAGACAAGACTGATAATAATGCATATCTTTTTCCATCTCCCTACTCTCAACATCAAAGACATATATGAGTACTTCAACATTCCTAAAGATATTATCTCTCTGTGATGCAAAGTAATTCTCCATAAATGCTTCCTGACCGCCGCAGTCCCATAAATTCAGCACTAGATTCCCAAGAAATCTCACATGTGAGTGTTCTACATCAACTGTAATAAGTATATTTATTAGTATGTATCAAAAATTTAGTGTAGTAGGTCATTTATTATAAATACATTCATAATTAAATACAGGAAATATAATTAACTGCATATTTGCTATATAGTGATAATATCAATTACAGTTTCATAATGAGTTATAGTAATGATGCATTATTCTATCTTTATATTTCTGATAAGACTATATTAACTCACTCGTAGCTCCTAGACGCCTAGTGTCTCTAGCTATGTAATTGGCAAATATAATAGATCTCATACTGGTCTTTCCAGATCCACTTTTACCCATCAACAGCACCTTCAATATAAGTTATCATTAGACAGTTCATTTATACCTATTAATATTTGTAGATTATTAATGAAATTTATTAGAAAATCTACTGGAATTACCTTTTTCTTCATATTGAGTCACTGTTTGGCCAGGGGCTATATTTAATAACAAAAACTTGTTTTCCTTTGTGATATCTCTTTTCGTAAGTCTAAGCTCTGATTACAAATAAATATGAGTTGTTCTTAAATTTTATACTGTATGCTCGGACTGGTTAATATAAAATAGGCGTTACGTTTTAATTATTGTCCGAGATATGCCAGTGAAACGATTTGTCAATTCACGTTATGCGAGTGATACGACTAATAGTAATAAATGACATTAGGTATTAAGGCAAGGCAAGGCAAGAGTAATAGTGTTATCCTGTGACAGTTGGAATGAAAAATACACAAAGTGACATTATGCGAATATACATTGCTTATTGCTACTACAAACCCTAGTTGTAACCAAATAATGTATTTATATTATTTTTCGATGGATAATGAATATGAAATTTGTTTCATACGGTTAAGGCGTTTCTTTTCACGTATAGTTATTATACTTTAGTACCTTTTACAGAGTTGAGAAATTTATTTCTTCTTTGATTAAAAATCATATAACGATTAAAATTATTTACAGACATACTTTTGTTTTAAATAAATAATACAGAAAGTATAAATAATTGTTTTTAGAATGTTAGGTACAAAACATTTTTATTTACCTAGAATGGAAAACCATTTTACTTTGTCAGTTGTTTTCATTATCAAAAATTAAACTTCAAAGTCAAAAGAGCTTCGAAATTTGGCGAAACGTGTGTAGTTTCGTTAAAATAACAATAATGAACACATAAAATTAAGTGATAGGTATTATTTCGCAATATATACAATATGGCTCGCCATCGCAACATAAGAAATCGGAGCTACTCAGACGATTACGATTACGATGATGTGTATGGCCATTCCGTGGAAGAAGACAGCTGTTTATCACCAAGCGACGCTGATCAGTGGATGTATGATCGGTCTACTAATCAGCAAGCTATATCCAGCTTTCTAAGTAGTCATAATGATATTCAAGAGGAGTCTGAAGAACCGACAGAGGAACCACATCCTGGTCTCGAACGTCGGGAATCGATGGACATGCGAGGTCTTAATTTAAACGAAGAAGATGAAGCTAAGCTTATGTCATGTTTGGATGAGTTGCGTAATGTCTTAGGAGACACTGTTCCAGAAAACATTCTTGTGAAATCAGTTTTAAATCACAAATTTAATTTTAACAAGGCTCTGGATGAAATTTTGAACAATAATAAACCCAAGGAAGAAAAGACAAAGACACAGCCAGTAGTGACACTACCTGTTATATTGGAACCCTCTAAAACACCTGTAATTACCACAGATGTCAAAGTTCCTAAGGTAGTTGCCACAAAAATTGAACCAAGCAAAGTTGCTGTGATAAAGGGCTTTAAAATTGGAGATGGTCCAGGAAGTTGTCCACAAACTCCCAGGGATCAGTCTCCTGCCACTAGAGACAGAACTCCTTCTAGAACAGATCAAATGGATGACAGCAGAACTATTTCAAAAGTAAAAGAAAACAAAACAGATCCAAATGTTCAATATTCAAATGAAAGAAAGTCTGAAAAAGACCACTTGTATATTATTGTGATAGGACATGTAGATGCGGGTAAATCCACATTAATGGGGCACTTACTTTGTGAATTAGGTGAAGTTAGTCAAAGGACTTTGCACAAATATGAACAGGAGAGTAAAAAAGTTGGTAAACAAAGCTTTATGTATGCTTGGGTGCTGGATGAAACTGGAGAAGAGAGGTTAAGAGGTATTACAATGGATGTAGGCAGAGCCCAGTTTCAAACAAAGACAAAGAAAGTCATTATCTTAGATGCTCCTGGACATGCAGATTTTATTCCCAATATGATAACTGGTGCAGGTCAGGCTGATGTAGCTTTGCTAGTTGTAGATGCCACAAGAGGAGAGTTTGAATCAGGGTTTGATCTTGGTGGACAAACACGAGAACATGCCTTACTTGTTAGATCATTAGGTGTTAATCAACTTGCAGTAGCTGTTAACAAATTAGATACTAGTAATTGGTCCAAAGAAAGGTTTGAAGAAATAATGAAAAAGTTGAAATCCTTTTTAAAACAAGCAGGCTTTAAAGACTCTGATGTAACATATGTGCCTTGTTCTGGTTTGACTGGTGAAAACTTAGTCAAATCCTCTACGGAAATTGAATTGCTCAAATGGTATAATGGACCTTGTCTACTGGATGTTATTGACAATTTTAAAGTACCTCAAAGACCTGTTGCAAAACCTTTGCGTATGTCTATCAATGATATATTTAAAGGAACGGGTTCAGGATTTTGTGTTGCTGGCCGCATAGAAAATGGTGTTATAAACAAAGGTGATAAGGTCATTGTTTGTCCGACAAAGGAAATGGCGGAGATAAGAAGTATAAGTATCAATGATATGGTGAACAATGTGGGTTTTGCTGGTGACCAAGTTAGTGTGACTCTCTCTGGGGTGGAAATGCAAAATGTTTCTGTTGGGTTTGTGCTAAGCGACCCAATACAGCAAGTACCTGTGACATCCAAATTTGAAGCGAGATTGGTCGTTTTCAATGTTAAAGTCCCCATTACAAAAGGATTCCCCGTTCTAATACATCATCAGTCATTGGTAGAGTCTGCAAATATTGTTAAACTGAAGGCCTTACTGAATAAAAGCACCGGTGAAATCTTAAAAAAGAAGCCTAGATGTTTAGGAAACAATTCGGTAGCTGTAGTGGATATAGAAGTATGTAGACCAATTTGTATTGAGCGATACAAGGATGTGAAGGAGCTAGGGCGTGTAATGCTTCGTGTAGCTGGTGTTACCATTGCCGCTGGTCTTGTGACAGATATTTTTAACATTTGATTGATCTGATGCTTACTTAAAATGTCACAGCTTCAGAAGTATTTGAAGATCTTGTATCATTTTAATTGCTTATTCATTTTTTGTACAATATTGTATCGTGCTATACATATAATGGTTATAATTATTGCTAGATAAATATTTATATGATGAAAATAAAATGTTGAGAAAAAAGTTATAATATGCTTTTTTTTAGTGCAACAATGTCGTGGTAATTATACATATGTACATACATTAAATATCTGAAAATAATCAACTTACTCAGGCGATAAAATTGAACTTATTTGTACTAGAGAGTAATAAGAAAATTAAGAATAAGTAACTAATATAAAGTGTAAGGGTCTAAAAAAACAAATTTCCTTGTGAAAACAAGAATTGTTTCTTTTAAAAAGTCTCAAAAGAACTTGTGCCTACACAACTTGTGTAATGAGTTTTATATTTTCAGCGTATGGGAAAAAATGTACAAGATCCAATTTAGATAAAAACTTTCCCGACGTATACATTAATGTTTGACTACCTATTATTATTTATTGTAATTAAAAAAATCAACCACTTGAAAAATCTTAAAATATATTTAATTAATATCGGTGCTATTATCATATTTTCAAGCTAATCATTATCTAGGAACAGCTTTGTTTCGCAGTCACTCCATCCAGGTAATTACCCAATGTTATTTCTGCCACATCACTTGCAAGTTTTCCGAAATATCGGAAATTGAATTAAAACTAAACACTGGGTTAATATTTCGTAAATAACTTTAATAACTGCCGTAAATATTAAGTATTGTATAGTTTAGTAAATTTAATCCTACATTTATCATTAAATGTATTTTTTACTAAACAACGAAATTGGTTTTACAATTTACATGAGCATAAATTGCCAGCGGTGGATATGTTTCTAAAAGCATTACATTTATCATAAGAAAAGTCTGATTGTAAGCGTCTGTTATAGGGAAATCTAAGAAAAGTTATATAAGAATGGTATGATAAATGGAGTCGATTTCCGTTTGTTTTTTATTCCGGAACACATTCCATTCGTAATATTTCAGAATGTTACTACAAAAATGTTTTTCCGGTACGTTCTTTGTTTCCGATCGTTAGAGCCGTGACTGAATCGGGATTTGGGACAAGTGTCGCAAATGTTACGAAATTTAATTTCCTACTCATTTCCCAGCAGACGTAGTTTAGGGTTCGCTCGTTAAATTATTTACTCCGTTCGAATATCATCTTCCAAGTAGTTATGACTCACGTATATATGTTATAACTTTCATAATTCCTTAAATGTTGGTTCTGTGTATAATTAATTAAATATGAATTATTGATGTATTATGAATTGTATGTAATTTATGGTAGTTGCTAGGGATTCTGCTAAGTAATCTATTCTCGCCTAGGAATAGGTATTTTATGTAATTTTTCTAAACTCTTTCGTCTTATAAAAAGAGTTAAGATTCGATATCCTTTTAGCGTGATATTTTATATTACATATATCTAAAATTTGTAGTTTGTGTATTCAATCGACTTAAGTGTTAAAGTTATGATACTTTGCTTTAGCAAAATTCCAAGGAGCTATCTGAACTTTTTTGATGAAATTATTTGAAGGTATAGAGAGAGCGTTTATATGTAAGTTTACTTCTAATTTAATTATATTTTTAGTATTTATTGGAATCGTATATATTTGGAATTATTAATATCGTATATAATATTATATTCTATTGAATTGATCATTTGCTTATTAAATTGATTACGCCTGATATTAAACAAATAGCAAAGATGTATCTATAAAGCTGATTTATTGTTGAAGAATTTGAGTATCAAATTAAACTGAAAATCTATATAGAATACTCACAGGAAATTCCAAAGAATAGACAGCATACCGTAAATTAAATAAAATCTTATGTAATTGTAAATAAATATACTAATAGAAATGTTAATTACATCCTTGGTATAAGGAAATTAACCCGTTCTGATTAGTCCTCTCAATGAACACAATGTTTAATTATTTGCTCTTCTTACCAACATTAAGTTGATTAAATTTAAACCAAGTAGGAAATTTGAATTTAGCTCATGACGGTTGGGGGTTTCTTGTATTTATAATAGGCAATGAAACCATTTATTTTACTTACTTTGAATATATATCGAAGGTTTCAGGGATATTTGGTTTAAGCAACATTGTTTAGTGAAATGTCGTTATATACATATTTAGAAACGGCGATTCTTTCTAATTACAAATATGTATACAATTCCAGTCTCTAAGTGTCATTATAAGGACGAAGGTCTTCCGGTTTCCAATTTTAATTACTTATAAAATATATACCTACTAAAATAAATAAGTCACTAGGTAAAGTTTACCAAACTTGTGTCGCGTGTCTGAAAAGAAATAATTTCTTTGGTCTGTGGATGAGCGATCACGGGGTTGTACCTTGAAAAATATATACTACAATACATATACAAACACTAGAGGATGATAATTATCATTAAACAATGATACATTCTTTATTTAATTAAAATACCAATCTTTGTATAAGCAATGTAGTTGTTTCAAAAGATTACCCACTCGAAAGTGATCTCATAAAGCAATTTTCCAGATTACATTTCAAGTCAAAGCGAACATTTTCATGTCAAGAAATCTCATTCTGTAAGCTTTTATTTCATTTGGCGCTGCAGTCACGAAATGAGAGTGAAATTAGAACATTTGATTTAACCACTGCAGTATCTAGTAGATACGTTCTGTATGAAATTAAATAAATTTAATATTTATCGACCAATACGGCCTGACCCATTAAGTTTACTCGAAAACTTAACATAGCTGACCGTATTAGAAATAAATTACCCTCAATCCTAATAACAAATCTTCTAAGCTTCAAATGCACAAACAACGAAATATAAATCGTTTATTAGTAAGTAATGATTGTAACAAACTCGGATGGAAGATATCAAAAAATTATCCAAGTACCCAAAATGGTGCGGCAATAGCTTGATGGCGTAATTATTTGATGCATTTCAGCGGTACTTTGTGTACCGGCGGTAATTGCATTTACTCAAAGGCTGTACAGTACAATTAAGCGGAGTGTGCACGTGATGCAGTGCGACTGACGGACGTCGGACAGACACAGACTATATTATTTTGTGTTCATAAAACCAACCAACCAACAAATTGTATTATAATTATAATCTTTAGTATATGATTCATGGGTTTATATTTTATGTCTCAATTATTTTTAACGTCATTCGTATATCCGAGAATTGAGTCTCCCAAGTTGTATTTTTTAAAATATGAATATATTTAAAAAAACTATATAACGGCACCTGCGTAATCTGTTGTCAGATAAAGTTATTTTAAAATTGTCTATAAACATGTATAGTCATGTTAAGGTTATATTATTATAAAATGTGTATCAATTCGTAAGGTTTATTGATTTTTCATTTAATAAAGTAATTATATATTTTTTAAATGGCAACCTTAATTATCATTAATTACATACTTAATACTTATTATAGAACACATCGGCTTTATGAAGAGATATTAAATGACGATGCGGGTCTTTAAAGCAAGAATCCATTTGTTGTTCATTTAATGAACTTTATTACACACTGAAATAATTGGAAAGTAATTACCTACTTTCACTTTTAGCTTTTATAATATGTATTTTATTTTTAGTTATTCGGACAGTAAGGCGTGTTCATCATGGCATACTTGCCGCTGTTTCATTCTCTGGTATTCCATCAATGCGGGGTGGAACCGGATCTGAACCTCATTTTATTAAGAGTTAAGTCATCGTCTCCTTTCCAATGTCCTTAAAATACTTCTTTGTTTCGTAATATATTTAATATTCAATCATAAATTTTTATTGGTACAATAGTATTATTTTACCCGCATGCGTATCAGAATACAGAGAATGAGATAAAACTTCCCCGCACTTTTAATGTATGAACGTTAAACATTGAAAAAATAAAAGATCATTTAAGAGAAAATAAATGTACCTACCTAATATGTACTTCTTTGTCATGTGTGTTCAGTTGTTGTTTTCTTTTGCGTATAGTGTTTCATTAAAAAAAAAGACTAAACACTCTTTCGTTGCTTAGTAAATTATGACGGTAACGTCAAGTTTACGATATAAAAAATCAATAACGTTGTTACTGGGCCAATTCTTACAATTGGCACAAGTAATGAAACTATTTGTATAACCCCACAGGGGTATATGCGAATTTAGTAGCTACGTGATTAATTACCTCAACGGAGCGGTACATGAATTAATTAGTTGAAGTACGTACCCGGGATTGCCTTATGCCATAATCTGATTAGAGCACCCCAGAGATCAGAATAACAAAATGTCAGGCGCCGTCCAATGTGAAAACGCCTTTTTTTAGTTAGACGCCAATGTTTCGATTTATTTGACAGTTTCGAAAAAATTAAAAGAATGTTATTTTGGAGTATGTTAGTTACATAAGCTATTTATATTAAGCTATTTATATCTCATTTTTTTTCGTATTTTAATGCTTCAATTCTAAGTTTTTAATATTTCTGAATAGTTTGTTTAATATATAGTTAGTGTATTTAATACACTAACTATAAATAATTGAAATCAAGAATATAAACTTCAAATAGTTTTATTTTGATCTATGCAATAATAGTAAAACTTATACGTGAGTTATAATATGACTTCTAGATTGTTCTCAAATTGCTGAGGTGTACTTATGTGGCAGTCGATAAGTGATTCAAGTTGAAACAAGTTGCTAACTTCATGCGAAGTTAATGGGTAAGTCTAGTTAAAGTGCTATTTCCATCGGTGTCTCAAGTTTAAGTTAACTTTATATATAAGTTAGGTATAACTTAGATTATGGTTTTACAAAAAACCTTTTTGGAACTTACAATACGGGGCTTAAGCTATAGATTGATTAATTACAGTGTCTTTTATCGAGCAGATTCCAAGTAGACATAAGACAAGCCTTAATTACATTTAAAATTACACTTTACATTTTCTTTTATGTAAGGATTCACGTAATTAATATTTTATATATTTCTTTACTTTTTAGACATTACCTCATTTACATCTTGTCATATTATTAATAAATTTAATAAAAGTCTGTCCAAAGCTTTTCATGCTGGCTTCGCTCTATTCTTCATTGTCTATATTCAAATACAGATCTTTCATTTATAATCAACACCTTTGTACAAATGATAAAACTTATAAATTACTTGAAGAAAAAAATAATAAAGCAATAAAAAAATAAGCATATTTATTCAATGTCAAAGTCTATATAAACCTTAACTAAAAATGCTCAAAATGTGGCGTTGTAATGATATATACTTCGACTGTAATGTTTCAAATAATAAGCAGTACAATTTTATAAATAACCAAGCGAAACGAAGCGAAGCGTTTTATATTAAAGTCACAATATTAGTCTTTCCAAAAGAATTTACTGAATAAAGTAATACAGCCGCCGCCATATGTCAAATGTCATCTAATGTAGATGGGATCTGCTCTGATGTATGAACCCTCACGTTTCTTGCACAATAACATACAATTTAGAGTATATATTAGTGTTATCGATGTGTGGGTTATGTAATTTTATATTAAAAATGTGTATGTGTCTGTAAATATATTGTATAATTCGTGGCTATGTGTACTGTTGTTACCTCAGAAAGGGCTTAGCTTAGATTATATTTAATATTTTGATTTAAAAAGACAGGAAAACATTCCATTGTAAAAAATGTTCTCAAAATAATTTCAAATCAGAATTTTTAAAAGAAGGATAATAGAAGTTACCTCTGTCTGGATAAAGACGGTAATACAAAGAATGCTAGATTCCTCAGTGGATAGCGACACGATATCTCAAGTGGAAGAGCGACGGGACGGTAGGCAGAAGACGCAGGTTTGAGTTCTGCCCGTGTTAATATATTGAAAATGAAACAAACATATATGTGTAATAATCTTAATGTATACTATGTGAGTAATACTCAAACCCATAGACGAGGTCCATATACCGTGTATTTGTGTCCCGTCTGAGATTCCACTTGATGCGTCATTCACCTTTATCTGTCTTTGTATACGTATTACCTATTTCAGGACTTTTTTCTCTCCTAATCCCGAGTAATGAAGGCTTTAGGAAGCTTTACTTTGTACCCCGGTACTACACAGGAAAAAAGGAAAACATTCTTAATTTGAATTCATATACGTATTTACATGTCGTAAAGAAGTATTTACATATTATTAAAATTTTAATTGGAATTCAATGATTATCTCAAAACTATCTTACAAAAAAAAAAAATTATATTAAATGGAAATTCAATTGCTACTTTTTAAAATCAAATCAATATTTAATTTATTATAATTAAATGGAATTTCGATCATACCTTTGATAAATCAAATCTTTATTTATATAGATTATAGATTGAAATTCAATAATTCCTTTTTTAAAAACAAATCTATATTATTTTTTTTATTTCAATGCAATGATTACTTTTTTTAAACAAATCTAATATTTATATTATATATACATAAATAAATTCAAGGATTGTTTAAACAATATCGTATATTTATTTGTATCGTAGCCCGCATAACAGTAAATGTTATTTGGCCAGTTATTCGGACGATCAGTGAATTAAGTCTGTCTGTGAACATCTGAGGTCTCAGCCAATACATTACGAAACTCGATAACAAGCCTATCAAACTATTAGGCAAATTATTATCTTTATTGGTTGTAATGTCACTCATTATATTGTATTACTTTCTCATACCAATTTATTTTTGCTTTCGTCAAATACTTAGTATTCATATCGTTCGAATATATTTTTTAATATTTACGCTTCTGTGTAGGTTAGTTACAATCTGTTTAACTTAGGTATGTACCTAAGTTAGATAGATTGTAATAGAAATAGATACTTTTATAAAATATTTATAAATGTTTGTATTAAACCATAAACACTAAAATTTTAGAATTATGTATAAATTTAGTATTTAATTTATATTGTTTTTATAATAATTTTCTTTCTTATAACTTTAAAGTTATCGCAAACATTTTGAATAACCTGAAAGATATTTTTTATCTATTATTTTTTCTCTACCTACGTCTGAAATTCCCTTTGAAAATATTTACAATATTTTTAAAACTAGCTACGAGAAGGCATTCGAGTTAAAGAAGAATTAAAAAATATCAAAGCAGTCATTTAGTAACGAAATCACAGACAAACACTTCAACTTATTTGTATAGTTTGTTTATGCCTCTGTGTCATAGCTACACTATATAAATCGAAGACCGTCTGCAGCGCATTCATTTGCACCCAAAGTCTCGAAAACCTAATCAGGGCACTCTGTATTCGTTTTCGGGTAGTGTGGGTTTGTGGGTGTTTTATTGGAAACCCAATCGATTTTCAAATTGAGTTTCGTGTTTATATCCAATAATAAACTTGGTGCCAGAAGATTCGACTTTTGCATGCGAATATAAAAGGTTATGATTACCACAATATACGCTTTTAAACTTGACAATAATTTGTATTGAAATATTCAAAAAATTACTTGTGAAATAACAGTTCAATTATATATATCGAAAGGAAATCGGTATTAATGTGTAAAGATTTATCTTAATGCTTTAACCAGTTTAAGCTGTGCGTGGGCTTTAATAATAATATCTCCTAATTCTATAAAAACCTCATATCTATGTTAGACTTATGTCAGGGCGTGGACCATTATATGACATGGGTCAAACATAACACATTCAAACAAATTAGTATTTAAATGATTTGAATCGTGAGTTCCATGTTCGAATTTTAAATAGGTAGGTATACAAATAATTATTAGTCTGATATAATTGATTATATATAATTTTTAAATCGTTCGGAAATGGATAACGATTTCATATATAACATGTCATGTCATAAATGTTGAATAATTTAAAATATTTCTAAAGAGTTCATATATTTTAAATATTAATATCTTTTGCTAACATAATATATGATATTTCTTTTTAATATTTTTTATATTTTCGAAACGTAATTATAGTTTTATTTTTACAAGAATACTGTTTCAAAAATAGAATTCCAATTGTTCCTTTTTTCCTTGAACGTTTTTCAGACTTGTCATTCTCCGTGATGCCTGTTAACTACCTTGAGTGTAAAGATGTGTACACATTAACACACTTCTTTAAAAATAAACTACCAAAGTAATATATATTGATTTTAATAGAAAATAATTATAGTTACAGAAATCGTAACTGGGTTAAATAAATCTTTGCGATATTTATAATTGAATAATTAAATACAAGATACCAGTTTTAGTTTTCTTACTAGTATTTATTTATAAAAAAGAGTAAAAATATGTCAATGGAAACCAGTGCTTAGAACTCATAAAAACTAGTAGCAATTCTCTTATATTCAACAACACACATCAGAATATAATCAAACTTCAATACTTTTCATGTATCTCAAAAAGGTAGACAACCAACCAATAAGTAACGTCAAAAAAGCTTGGATTTACGATAATTATTTAACATCACGTCTAAATTGGCCTTTCCTCGTGTATGATATAAATAAAACCCTTTTGTCAAAGTTAGATGCAAGCGTCATAAAGACATTGAAGTTATGGCTCGGGTTAGCGCACTCAGCGGACTCTTCAACCTTATTTAGAGACCGTAACAACTTTGGATTAAAATTAAAGAAACCATCGGAGCTCTACAAACATCTAAGAGTTACCAAAAGACATATCATCGGAAAATCTAAAGATGATACTGTAACTTCTCTCCCAAAAGACAAAGTTGCCTCAGAGCTCGAGTCACGACTTCAATTCCATAAAAAGTTTATGATAGGTGCTCAAACAAATAAAGTAGGGCTAGGATCAAGTAGGAAAGTTCAAGACATAGACATAACAAAATCTTTTATTCGACAAGACGAAAACGATAATTACCGACTCCACGCGATGAGCCTAGAAATTCAAAACGAATGGGTGACCATAGGAGATTTTTGTATTCCACTAGCTTTGAAGTGGCGCACCTTAATTTATGATTGGTCCCCAGCATTATTAAAATTCTATCTTAATGCATTCCAAATGACTCTCCCAGATCAAAGTAATTTAGTAAGATGGGGCAAAGCCACCGAAAAGTCTTGCAACATCTGTGGGGAGGCAATAGGAACCGCGAAACACCTATTAGTAGGGTGTAGGGTACTTCTAGATAAAGGTCAATACTCGCGTCGCCACGACAAGGTATTAGAAATTATACGGGAAGCGGTTAGTCTTTCAGTAGCAAGAGCGCGGAAGGGTATAACAACCACCGATCGATCTATAGAATTCGTAAAAGAAGGCTCCTCCAAAAAATCAAAAGCGAAGCCTTATTCAATATTAGGCGTGGCTCCTGATTGGATTCTCATGATGGACACGTATGAAAAGCATTACAAAATCCCTGGGGATGTTGGTGTTTCGTCATCCAGACCGGACTTATTCCTGTATTCGAAACATCTGAGGCGCGTGATACTTGTGGAGCTTACTGTTCCTTGGGAAACAAACATCCCAAGGGATCACACATTCAAGCTCAATAAATATTACGAACTAACCAACGAACTGATCAGGAATAAATTTATAGTTAGTTTGTACGCGGTAGAAGTGGGAGCGAGAGGTATAACAGCAAAATCTCTCTATAGCCTACTTAAAGATCTTGGCCTTTCTAGAACAAGCATCGGTTCATTTCTAGAACGTACTTCAAAGGCGGCATTAGTAGGTTCTTTCCAAATTTGGTTAGGTAGGGAGAGGAGTGTGGAGGGTGAAGGTGAGCGTTTTTGCGCATAATAAAGGGGCCCCTTAAACCTACTCCTGGGTCGCAAGTCCCAGGCACTGCTTGCACTCCTCTCCTTGCAACGCGATGGGCCCGGCACCCGCACGGTGAATCCATGGATTGCTAAGAAGCTTCGTCTCGTCTATAGCTTGGTAAGTATATTTGTACGTATATTGTAGGTAAATAAAATTATTGTAAGATTTAATCATTTATAATAATTGAAAAAAAAAATGTTTTTATTTGTATTTCTATGCCATAATTTTCATCTTTTGCCTTTTTTTTAAAAGAATATAACAAAAAATATAGATTACTGTGCCTAAGTAAAATAAAACTAAGTATACCTAACGGAAAGAGGATACATAAGAATTATTTATATTTAAAACAAAACAAACAACATATAAAAACTTTTCGGATCATAACATGCACTAAATTATACTTTATATATGAATGATGTAAATGTTGATGAAGGGACGGAAATGGCCCTTTCAGAGGGTTGGAACGCTCTGCAGAATTAATATGGAAAATTGGTTATCACGATGCCACTACTTTTATTCGAATACCTATTGAAATATGATGTAAAATTATTAATAAATTCAGAGTTATTAAAAAAAATAGTCATTTTATTATATATATATATATATATATATATATATATATATATATATATATATATATATATATATATATATATATATATAAAGTAAGTTAATTTATCTTTATTGTATTAATTATTTTTTTTTATACGTGTGCTCACACGAAAACATTTAATTTAATTAAATCTAATATGGTTTAATTTAAACCGTTTAAAACATACATATGTGACTGTTGAGATTGTATACTCAAGAAACTTTATCTTGATAGTGTGTAATGGTCCTAATTAATCATAATTCAATCTTACGGTGCGCTGACGTCTTTACATAAGACAACTATAATGATATATATTAAATTTCGATGTTTGAAATCGATAACGAATTGTATAACTAACATTTCGATGGTAAAATCGATTTGGAAGTCGCAAAAACACCTCCGCCAATAAATTCAGCTCGAGTTGAATAAACGAGGATAATGACGCCGACGAACCATTTTTTACAATTAAACGAGTTCGGTGTTCGCATTCAAAAGATGGTATCGGAATCTCGTAATCAATATAATACTTAATGTGTATTCGACATTTTATAAACTTTAATGCATCTGTTTTTGTTATAGTCAGGTGTACAGATATTTACATTAAATTTATTTATTTCGTCTGAACTTGATACAGATAAAAAATATTTCCCTATATTGTTTTTTTTTCTCTCCAAAATTTATAAAGAAAAAGAAAATTATATTGCCTACAGCTCCATTTTATCTGTTACGTATAAAACCTTTAAGAAATACAAAGACATAACAAAATGTACTTAAATGACATTCTTATAAGTTTTTTTTAAATAACTAAAAGCATTACTTCATATGACACCACAAAATTTAGTAAAGGCGGACGCAACTATAAAAAATTACGACAGTATATTATCTCTTTATGTGATAAAATCTACGGTTACAGAATGAGTTATAGGATTTAGTGGCTGTTCCGTAGCTTCAGGGATTTTATTAATCCAGCGGGAACACCGTCGGTCTGGATGGAGGCGGGATAATCCGAGGTATAAAAGTACACTGGATATGCGTTCGACAGATCGCCGGAGCGGCAAGTATTGTCAAAATAATGCTTTCAGAGTATATTCAGCTGTAGAGTTATTACAATTATGATATTATTATTATTTCAAATCATTACATAAAAGTATCATGAAAGTAACTCATTCGTTGCAAAAAATCTAGAAAATAAAACTTGGTATTATTGTTTTTAACTTTTATACTCTACAATGTAGATTATTTCAAATAAATTCTAGATATTGTTAAATATAATCTGGGTATAAATTTATTTTATTAATTAGTTTTTGTAGTTAGCCCTTTGCCGCCATTTGGCCGCCAAACTGGCGAAAGAACTACTAGTATCCATTTCTGAGATTAGCGTGCACAAACATACCGACATACAGACAAAATGAAAAAATATTGTTTTGGGTTCTCTTGCTTGTATAAAGTTCCTCCTGTATGAATTTTTGAAAACATTTTTTTTCGTGTTGTGTGCACAACTAAAAGACAAACAGATAAACAGACAAAGATTTTAAAAATATATTTAATATAAGATTTTAAAAATACAAAGATTACTCCTCTACAGATTTATTACATGTATAGAATAAGATTTGCGTGATTGGCATAAATTGACTTAACTTTTTTATTTCTTAACCGATTTCGATGAAATAAACACTAAATGTTAAGTAAAGACTGTGGTAATATATTCCTGAAAACTTAAATTAATTCAAATTGGTTAACTCGTTTCTGAGTTTACCGTGCACAAAAATACTCACATACAGAGAAACAGACAAACTGAAAAACCATTGTTATGGGTTCTCTTGCTCTTATAAAAGCCCCCTATGATGTTTTTTTTTTAATATTTTCCATGTACAGAAATGGATTAGTGACAATTTTATTAAATGTTTAGATAGATAGAAGAAAAATATATTCGTGTGAGTAGAACCACAGCAAAAGTTGGTAATCCATAAACCATAACAAATTAAACATAAGTTGATCAGAGATCTGTGTGGGCTCATTTTCAATATACGAAAATAATGAGTTAAATAATAATAACCACTTAAGATCTACTGTAGGCGTCTGTCTGTTTGAATGCGTAGGTGTGGTAATATGCGTGTTCATCTCTAAACCATAGACATAGAGTCTAGGGAAGAGATTGTGTGCTGCCATTTGCAAGTTCTTAATTATCCTAATGGTGTTAAATAATTTTTGTAGTTCTAAATGGCAAGATTAACATAAAATACGTACATTATATGCACTAATTTTTTAATGTCTTTAGTAATGAATATTACTGTAGTTATTCAATTTGATGAATTATATATTTCTTGATAAGAATACAAAATTAATATAATTCCAATATTTAATTTGTTTTATAAAGGCAGGTGTTTCTTTGAAATAACAGTATTTTTTACTTATTCTCAGTTCTGAAATCTCTTCAGATGACATGTAAATCTTGCTTTGTTAATTATTACTATTATGATTCTTCGAAATGGATTCTATTTTAATTCTATTAGCATTAGAATTTTGATGTTCATACTAACATGTCCTTAATCTCAAAAACAATTCTTTTAAGTAAAAAGTAAAAGCTTTTTTAAGTCTCTCATAACTTGACTTAATTATAAATCTTATTATTTTGAGAAAATGACGATAAAGAGATAAAATATTTATCTTGTTTTTTTTTCTATGTCGTTAGCTCTACCGGGAATACTTTGTGATTGATACTTGTTTCTTAATTTAATATGTCTTGAAGTATTTCTATCAGTACTTTTTTTATTCCTGAAAATTATTTAGGTAATTAAGAATGGATTAAATAAATACGTTCTAGTCTATTTCTATTCAAAGTGTCCCGGTACCTAAAGCCAAGGCACTAGTTATAAGCTACTAGGGAAATATATTTCTCACAGGAACCAAATATAACTCATCAAAAGTTGTACCAGACCCATTTCCTATTTAGACCATATGCGTTATAGGCGTTCGTTATATTTGTTTCGGTATTTTCTCAATACTGTTTAGGTAGTCCGGACAATTTTACTTATTAGATCGACATAAGTACATAAATTTCCTGAAATATGTGAATTTCAGGTGAAAAAGTAAATTAAGAAAATCCTAATAAACGTTCAAAGCATACAAATTACACAATATTTTCTTAAATAATATATGGGAATTCTTTAATTTCAGTTTAAAGCTTATTGATCCTTAAGAAATAATATAGCGAACAAAGGAAACCTTTTCTTCCTCATGTTTTTTAATAACTGTAATGTTCATTGGCATCGCAACGGCCACAAGTGGTGCCGTAAAATTTTACAATGCCCGCATGATCGACTCCCGCGCACATAACTCCTGCCTGCGGATACAGCAGTCGTTAAACATATAGAAATGCGCTCAGAATTGTTAGTATAGTTTTTTATGGCACCATTCTCATCTTTCTACGTATGTAAAAATGTTATTATTAATATAATTATTATTATTATTTAATTTCTTATCTTTTGCATCGTTTTTAATTATAATCTATATAGATATTAATAACTTCATATGTATGTTGTAGTAAGATTCTTCGTCCTTAATTCTCATTATTCATCAGGGGTTGTCCGTACGAGATTGTTTTTTAGCGATCAGTTCGCCTTTGAACGAAATTTCTTATTGTTTTTCAATCATTGTAATTTCTTTTTGTAATGTGCAGTTATGTTTTTTGTATAAAAATAACTAAAGGAACCTTCAATAATAATAAGATTATTAAAGATATTACATTACATACAATGTATCTCAAGAATATTTTAAAACAGTTATATCAATAGAACAAATAATTATAGATAACATTAATTGTAATGGCAAAAGTTTTTCAATGTTATCAACCCAGACATCAATGTGTCAGAATTGACATCTGTCAAAGTGGGTACTTTTTATATATATGACGATTGACGTCTTCAATTGACAGACCATTGGTACATCGACTAGATTTCCTAATATGGAGTAACAAAACTGCATTATTAATGTTACAAACAAGAGTATATAAAAGTAATCACCACCTTAATATGTAAGCAAATTGTTAAAAAACAATTAATGTTAAGTTAAAGAAATCAACAGCTCCTTAAATGGAGATTTTGGATTTGGTAAAAAATAAACGATCGAAGTTAAACGACCGCTATTGACTTGTAAAGAGTTGCCGATTTTAATAGCATTTGAGTTTCGTAATCTCTCAATTTTTTCTAAGGAAAAAATAAAATAAAAATAAATATAACTACTTTTGTACATATAGACATATATTTTAAGTTTCAAGTATGTATATAATATTGTATTATGTATTATATTGTTTATGATATATCAGGTTTTTACAAGCAACAAAATACATTGTATAATATAATGAATTGACATGTTGTCAATTCAAACGAGCCAAATTTGAACCCGTGACCTACCACGTTAATTTATATTTTTCGTTTTTAAGTTTATAATATAAAATTTGACTATTTCACATCTTAATAATAATAGAATAAGTGTAAAAGTGCAAGGAGAAACAGTAATGAAAATCAAAGTTATATTGTCTGTTATTCTGCCTAGTACCTAACTTGAGGTCAGACAAAAAAAACTATGATTATAGATAGTTATAAAGTTTCTGTTTACATGATTACATCAGTATTCAGTACTAGACAGGTATAACTTGAACGTATTCCTTAAATTAGTTTTTTATTTGAACGAAATTCTCTGCATTAAGCTCAACTCGATTCATTAATGGATAAGCAAACCTTTTATAAAAAGTATTAACGTAAATAAAGTATTAGTAATTTTATCTTCTGTTTATTTTCATGGCATTACTTTTAATTTTGCCTTTTCTTGCTTTTGTTTTCTCATTATTAGGTATTATATTTTTCCAATTCCTTCATCCATGAAAAAACGATAAGAATCTCTCATTCTTTTATCTAATTATTTTTCTCTCGAGATTGTGAGGTTACTTACAAAAGAAAATATTTGTGTTATTTGGTTTGGCTCTTGACAAATTATTATTTGAGTTATTTTGACGGAGATCCATTATTTCGAAAAGAAAAATGATTCTTATTTATTCAATTACGATTTAAATAAACAGCAAATTGTAATTCATATTTAGACCAGGTTTAGTTAATAAAATTAATTATACGACAATAGTAATAAATAATAAATGTTTATTATTAGTTAGAGAACAGACCAAACGTAAATATAGTTCTTACTAACATACGTTAAAGTTTAGACATTAATTATGAATTATTTCCGTATAGTATTCAATTTGTTTTAATATAAACCTCATATGTACATTATTAAAATAGTTACTATCTTATTATAATCAACGCATTTTATAGTATACTAGCCGTGCCTGCGACTTCGTACGCGTAGATTTCGATTTCGATAAAACGTATGGTTTGTACATACTTATGGGGGTACCGAGGGGGGCAGGGGGGAGGGGTGGGGGGCAGCTGCCCCCCCTGGACATCGTATACCTCTCTACAACCTTCTATTGTAAATTAAAATTGGTATTTTACTTTAAAAAATAAAACCAATTACATAAGTTTTAAAAATTGAAGAAGGTTCATAAATGCTTTCTCAGGAAGGTTAGTCGAGGACGAGAAAAATGGCTTCAGCTGTTATTGATCTATGTATTACAAACAACTATAATTCTCTAGCAAAATTTTTAGAAAACACTTTAAAGTCTAAAATGAAAAGTCTTCATTAGAAGCGAGATTCGGTAAAGAAAAATCACCAACTTTTGCACTTTCATTGTTAAACCATGCTCTGATTATTAAAATTACAGCTCGAAAATTACAAAAATATATTAAAGAAGCACCTAGCACAGAATCTGGGTGCGCCCATATAATACACTATAACCCTTTAAAGTTTCATCAAACTCCGTCAAGTAGTTTTTGCGTGTATTTCTAGTTTATATTTATATCTTTGTGTAATTTTTAATCACAGATATTCTTTTTTATTGGAAAGGGTATTATTATTCCCTGAGGTGAGAACCAGTATTTCAATTATGAAAAAAAGATCTTATCGCAATGGTAGGATATTAAGCAATTATTAACTTCCTTATTTGTTAACCGATTTATATTAAAAATCATATGTAAAGTGAAACCCATGACAATATTTGCCCGAAAACTGCATTTAAAACGGTTAAACCGTTGCTGAGATTAGCGTGCACAAACATACAGATGAACAGACGAAATGAAAAACATTGTTTTGGGTACTCTTCTTATATAAAGGTTTTTAATATCTTAAATGCACAGAGACTACTCCTCTACAGATTTGTTACATGTATAGAAAAAGATTTGCATGGTACCTATTACGTGACTGACATATTTTTTTTATTTCTTAACCGATTTAAATTAAACAAACTCTAAATATTAAGAGGAGACAATAGGGAATATGCATAAAATTTAAAATGGTCTTAAATATTTTTTTCTCGAATACATATTATCATCTTATTCTAACAAAAAGGTTTTTTTTTAATTTACTAATTATTTAAACCCATAAACTGTTATTTGTAAAGTTCAAAAAGGGCACGAAATTCAAACTTTCAAAACGCGTCACCATTGGTCGAAAGCAAAAGTGACGTCATTTGACACGCCATTCAAATTATTGGCGCCGAAGTTCATACTATGGTATTAGTGGTTCTGAGAAAAATAAATAATTTAAACCTATATTTTCGTGCTTCAAAAGTTTTATTAAATGATACGATTGTTAAGATAATCTTAAAAACATTTTTGGCTCATATTCAATGGCAGTTAGCATGTTACTACACATTACATTTTTAAAGTGTTTCTTCCTCTGAATAATTTTCCACTTTACTTGACTCAGATAAATAACTTGGTTGATAATCAAAACATATAAAAGAATAAGATGCTATATAAGTACTATCAGCTTTGTTTTCGGTAAACAATTTTCTTTTTAAAATATAGTGATACTGCTAAAGTACCAGTATTGTGTGTTAAATGAGGAAATGTTGACAATGCTACATTTTGTTTTTCAGCAGGTATATTTACATTGACACCTTTACTTCCATACTTTGGTTTAATATTAACTTGCACAGTTTAGTCACTCGGTGATTTATCTTCAATATACTAAAAGCAAGGCTCTGCTTTATGATCATCACGTTCAATAGGAGAAGTACTGAGGTTGATTAATATCACATACATGTGTATGGGAAGTAACTTAAAAAAGCCTTACTTGGTGATTGTTTTTTGTGAAGGTTTACCATTTTTTGAAACATTACTACTTTTGATAGCTAACTCTGAAAGGGCTTCATTAACCGGTGTTAATCTTTTCCTCTTGAGTCATTCTCTCAGTTCTGTACAAAAATATATAAGGCATAACTCCTTTCTTTAAACTTAGATTACACTTTTCTCTTTGCTGTTTCGTTATATTATATTCAATACAACTTGCTGTATCTTCCTAACCTGAAATAAATCAACAACCAAAAAAATTCGTAAAACCAAAAAAAGAATAAGTTTTTTATAAAAAGTTATACTGAATTTTTGTAAACTAGGTTAGGGTAATTTTAAACGAAATTTTCTAATGTTTTATAGCTAATGCAAAACTTACTTCTTACTAATTTACACTAAGCAGTATATAAATAAAGTATACTTACGTTAAATGGATCTTCACAACAATATAATCAAGATTTAGGATATATTTTATCCCTTTTAATTACCATACACCACTATTTTTGTATTTTCGCATCTCTTGGAATACAAAAAAACAGTTTGTCGGGTGTTTTTCTAATATTATTTTAGCACTTTGGAACTATGCACTACTTGTAAGATGGTTTTGTCTTCTTCCATAATTTGTATGGCAATTATATCTTAAAGTATGTATGAAGTAACAAAAAAGTTTAGAGTAAACATTCACTGGACGTATAATTTGACGTAACGCAAAGCGCGTGCAAAATGCGTTTGAACGGCTCAAATTTACTTAATGTTTTAATTTTCACTTTGAAAAATAACTAGAATATTTTCAAGCCTATTTATATTTTTTTACGATATAAAGAGGTAAATGATTAGTTTAAGAAAAAAAAAGACATTAATATTCCCTATTTCAAAATATTCCTGAAAACCGCATTCAAATTGGTTAAGCCGTTTCTAAGATTAGCGTGCAGATTAGCAAACAGATATACACACATACAGACAAAATTAGAAACCATTGTTTTAAGTTTTCTTGCTCTTATAAAGGCTCATTGTGTTTACAGAAATCAATCAGTGATAATTTAATTATATGTATAGATATAGATGGCTGTATAAAGTTTTGACATTAAATCAACATGGCCGCAAACATCCAGCTGATCTCAAGGTCAATTGATGTCTATAACTATATATCATAAAAAGTTCGGTTAATAAAAATGTAAACTTACACACAACACGCGACCAAATTAAACTTTCTGGCTGACCGTTATATAGAATAATGTAATTTGGGAAATCCGATATGGTAATATATCGGCATTTTTATAGATGGGGACAATGGCTGGCGCATATGATAGGCCATAAAGCGATATATAGATTTTATGCTCACCTCAAGGTCACCGTTATTTGAATCCAAATATGTTAATTGGCGGAACGACATGAATCTTTGATTAAAAATGAATTGTTTATGTTAATGGATAATATCTATTTAAATTTATTTCATTTTAAATTGAACCTCTAGGTTACTCTAGTAACGGAAGTCAAATATAAAATTTGTTAATTCAAAACAAATATGGCGACTTACGATGTATCCGTACGCCATAATAAATTGATGTTTACTCCACTCTGGTCTTCACACCGATATAAAACCTCACATCAATCTGTTAATTCATAGATATTTCAAAATGGACACGCAATGCGGTAAAAAACCGAAACAAATATTAGCTAAACGTCAAGATCTATAATCAATCTTAGCTTGTTATAAATTCACACAATATGGCTTTAATAATATTAAACTGGTTTTCTTTAGGTTTAAATTGTAATATTGGTCATATCATTGTTTCGTTAATATTCATGTCGAATTTATTTCAAGTTTTTGCAATTAAGGCTACTTACGAACCAGTTTCTATATTGTAATATTTTTTCTAATTCTAACCAAATGTATATTATGTAGTTCTTATTACAGTGATTAAATATTTACTACAGAAGGATTAATAAACTCATAAAATTACAGCAATTAAAATAGGTATTATAATATGTTTTTTTATCTTTTTGTTATCCAACTTGACTCCTTTACATTTAAAAATCTTGTAAATTTCAATTGAAATTTATCTCAGCTAATTCTAAAAGTTCATTCGCCTTTCAATGTCACTTCTAAATTATTGCCATAATTATTAGTCACGAGTTCAAATATGAATATTAAATTTGAAGAAACCTAACACTTTAAATATATATGATACTAGCTTTTGTCCGCGGCTTCGCACGCCTTAAATTCTTAGTAAAAGAATTCCCCTTTCCTTTTTTTTTGTATTGGCTTCTATATGACTTGTTTTAATAAATGATACAATAAAAATTACGACATCGGCAGACATCGCTAACTGTCAAAAATCTATTTAAAGTTTTTTTTAATAAGGATACAATATTAGATACTGTAATTTTTTTATACCTCTCTTGTTCTTACTTAAACGTCCATTTAAATACTTTTTAAACAGAGTACTTAATAACCATTCTAACCATATATCAAACTTACGTATAGATTTTCATTGAAAATAATCAAAATATGACCATGTAAACTCGAGGAATTCTGAGATAAACAATCGACGGTATTTTGACCATCAACTTGCAGGTCTGGTTTTATTAAAAAAAAACTTCTATTTTAAATGCTAAATAATATGTATTAGAAATTCAGTTAGCTATATGTGCTATATTAAATGTATTTAAGGTACTTAATTGGATAAGGATTAATGTTGTATTGCTTAAAATCGCTTCGTAAATAAGATATTATTTCGCGTAAAAAGTAAAGGATAAAAATTGGTTATTGTGGGTTATACCTAAGAAAAAAACGTATACCATCGCGGACTTTCTTGTAGAACTTTTAAGGTATGCAATACTTAGTACATTATTTTGATCATCTTATAGAGTTCAGCCAGCGTTTGAAATCTTGAAATTATCAGTGGTTCTCTAATATATTAAGCATGTTATTATACATATAAACATTCCTCTTGAATCACTTTATCTACTACAAAAACTGCATCAAAATCCGTTGTGCAGTTTTAAAGATCTAAGCACACATACAGACATAGGGACAGACGCGAAAAGCGACTGCTTTATACTATGTAATGATTATATAAATGAATAATTTGGTTGGAATCCCAAAGGTCACAGGTTCGTATTTTGCCCCTGTTGATGGATTTTAATTCTATATTTAAGGTAATAAGCTCAAAGTAGCTTAAAATGATTTTAGAAAAATATAAACAATTAACTACGATTGCACCTTTGTAAAATATCAGTTATAGTATACTGTATGTATAGCAGGTACACTTTTAGTATTAGAGAAAAAAAAAACTTACTAGTATCCTTATATTATTATTGTACTTAGTACATACAAATAGTATTATGTATTATTATAAACATAATATTTACGCTAGGCAATTTGAGGCTAATAGGACCACGAAAACAATTACAAGACGCTATAATATGTCGTACATACACATACACATACGTTTGGGTTTCTCAAGTGATTTATATAATCAGAAGTCCAAGTATCTTTAAGTTGGTAGCCGTGCCGTGTCTGGAGAATTTTTCCCGTGTCAAAACTCTACAGTAAATAACAAAATAAACAAAACAATATCCAATAAAATCGCGTTTGTCACGCTTCAATGATTACAACCTCCCTTCAATGACAAGGAATTTCATATCTTAGTACGTTCTGATAAAGATTAGTTTTCGGCGCTGATATTAATATATTTAAATAGAAATAGTATATTTTACATGTATTGTGTCTGGGTGTAGTTTTTTGCTCTTGGAATTCGCTGGAAGTCGCTGTGCTCCGTTTGTAGCTTACCAAGTTTTGCTAATGACCACATTGGAGTGGCGATGGGCCAAGCTTAGGATCAAACTTACTAAGAAATATATTATTGCGATGCTTTGTGAAAGGACAAGTAAAACATTCAATTAATTTTATATTTCTAGCATTACTTATAATATGTGCAATATATACAGAGTTACTTGTAATTAATTGACCACCTCTTGCAGGCAGCCTCTCTATAACAATCCCAACAACATTCATATATATTCAACATTTGTTTGTTGTTGAATATATATATTTACAACAAATGTTTCAAATCTTAATATAAAAAACAACACAAAAATAACGAAACAAAAAACGGTTTGCTCCCTCTTTTACTTATTACTCTGTATTTTGTAAGACGTTCTTAAAAGGTCAACGCCCGGGCGCCATACCTACGCTCAGAATTAATACCAGTTCAGAGGCAACAAATAAATTTGGTATGGGAAATCCTATTTTTTAAACTAATTATTTTTAAGTCATAGAACGTAACGTGTAAGTGTACCTGTGTAATTACTTAAGGAATTTAAGCAGTCATATTTTATATTTAAATAATAGATGTAATTTCATTTACATTTAAAAAATAACGAAGATGATCCAGTTGCAAATGAAATGAAAATAATAACTCTTATTAGTTACGAAACTTGAGCAATAGATTTGCCTTTAAAATGGCGTCCATTGAGCCGTTTAGCATGTTATTGAGTAAAATATTTTAAACAAATTTTATATATAAACTTCTTAATAACAACACTACGTTCTTTGCTAAACATTTTAAAGTTGAAACTTAAATTAAAAAAAATGTTTCTTCAACATCGCGTGTAGTGTGAAGCAAAAATTAAAAACCACACTTAAAAAAGTACAATTATAATAATGGTTTATGAAATACTATTAATATGTGTTATTAAATTTTCGTTTCGCTAATTTTATCATGCGGTAAAAAGTTTTTATTGCTGTTTTTTGGGTCTAAAAGCATGAATGCTCTTTTAAATCCAGTGTTTTTGGGATTTTATATTATTGTATTGTCTATTGTACATTTTAAAAACGAATTTGGAATATTTTTTGGTATTGTTGCAATGATTTTAGTCTTGTATGTTTTTCTAGTGTCTAATTCTAATATTAATTCTCATAATGTACACTCAATCAATACTATAAATATATGAGAGAAAACAGCATCTATGAACTTTCTTGCGATTTCTTCTTCTTCAAGCGATCTTTGAAACCATTTAACTAGTAGTACAAAGTATGCATATTCGAAATAAAAAACCTTGACTTTGACTTCACTTCATTTCATCAACAATATCCAGCAAATAACATAACGAAATATATTTATTGTAAAATATATACCTGACATACCATTATAGTTGTTATCACTTTTTTCTCATAACTATTATTAAACAATATACAGATCAATATTTTGCATTTCAAGATTTTTAATTAAAACTACTTTAAGATTACATATCTAACTAACTATCTTTATTATTATTTTCAATATTATACACACTTTAAACATGTTAGTGGAGTAGTGTACATGGAAAACTTCTATAATTTTGAATAAGACGAACAAACGATATTTTATTTCGTTTCAACAAATAATAAAACTACCAGGATCCCAAGACACAATAGGAGTAAACTTAGTCTCGGTGTCCGATCATTGACCCCTCTTCAATTCCGCATTGTCCGGTCTATGCTGATACCATCACTGAAACCACCACGCCACGTCTGCCACGAGTCTTTACCACCCTGAGCTAAGCTTGAAGACAAAATCTTTTACTTAATACAATTTTTATTACACTTATTTATAGTGTATTTAACTGGACGATAATTGTGACAATTTTTACATATTTCTTTGTATTGCTATGATTTCCTTAGTAATGAAACTACATATTTATATTTATAATTTTATGCAGTATTTAAATACTATGCACAGAGTATTTACCAAACTGTACAACAATAAGAAAATGTTTTTAATCGTGACATCATTTCTATGTTGGTATACCATCAAAGATGGCCGACACCAGTCTAGAAGTTTGTAAATTTGAACAAGATTTTAAATTATAGAGAAATGCTAATGTTTTAAATACACTTAATAATATCAAACTAATACTCCACGAGAAAACATTATTAAATTAAAAACGAGTAAATCCACAGTCTTACAACTAGTTGAAAGCGCTTTATAACAACAATCGCGCCGCTAATTAGACTTGCTTTTATGAGTTTTTCTTATTTGCAAGATTTAAAAGAATGTAGTAAAATATTTAGCCTCCGATTGCTGTTAATTGATGTTAATGAGGGTAAATAGACATTACGCGGCCTCTTTGTTTAAATAAAGAGACGCTTTCTTTGAGATAAATAAAACAAATGTCTTTTAAATGTTTACTTCATTATTCAGCGCTGAAGCGGTTGTAGTGGGTTACATTTTTAAGGAAATAGTATATTATTTCTTGTAAATCAAATGTTTACGAATTATAAAATAATGTTAAAATTTTCTTAAAACCAAACAGTCTGAATAATATTTTATAATAATAATATGTTAATATTATCAATTTGTAAATAAATAACGTAGGTATGTCTAATAATAGTGCACAATAACGTTGGTGGTAACTTGAAATAAATACAGCGAATAGACATAAATGTACATAAAAAATACACAATACACTTAAAGTATTACAAGAGGAGAAAACACAAAAACACTCAAAAGTGCAAGCAATATTATGTTAGAGACCTCATTAAAATTAAAATAGTCACAAGAGAATCCGTCAGTCAGTGTGTGGGTTTCTTAAGCGAGGCTCTAAGTGTCATATTACATCCAATATTGTAATGTGTGTCAACATCATCCTCGTGTGTAATATGATACACTAATTGTTTCTAACGCTGAGTTGAATCTACTTACTATACTTAAAAATTACCTCATTATTTATACTATAAAGTTATAGTACCTGCTGCTAATAATTGTAGTTTAGTAGCAATATAACTTGCCATTTTATTATCCAATCTACAGGGTGCTTGGTCAACTTGCGTACTAATATGAAATATCGTATTTGGAGTGATCTGGTAGTGAGTGCTCCAATAGTTATTGTAAACGCTTTTACTCACTATTTATAGGGAATAGTGCGCTGTAAATTGGATATTAAAATAAGTGCATTATAATTAGTTAGTTGACCAGTACATCTTCAGTATATTTTCTGTTCTCCGCCCCGTATCGTTGTCGTAGCCGGTAGAGCCAGTTCTGCTATAATAGCATAGATAAAAAAAACTGTATGGCGTATAACCTTTTTAGTTACCTTCAAAAGAAAGGATTCACTCAGTTCTTTAAGCAGTATGTATTGATTATTATTAAAAAAATAATAACTCTTGCATTAGAGATCATATCATCTCTGTGTCGTGAGTTGTCACAAATATACAAATAACAGTTACATAGTAGACTCAGAATCAACAAAATTATGTGAATCGCATAAAGAAATGTCCCGTGTGGAAATGGTGGGAATCGAACCTACAACCAATTCAACAGTCAGGGTCACCAACTACTACCAACAGGTTTTCGCAAATATACAAATAACGGAAACTAAGTACACCTAGAATCGGAACAATATTATGTGTATTGCACAAAGAATTGTCTTGTGTGGGAATGGTGGGAATCGAACCTACGATCAGGTCAAAAATCAAGATCAGGTTGGTGATCTTGATTTTTTATAAATAAAATTAAACCACACCAGGTTATTTTATAAATAAAATGTGACGATATTATACATACATTTCTAAATAATATATTAATAATGTTTAATTAGTAGAACGTTTAAAACTTAACTAAACTTAACATATGTTGATATGGTTGTTTTGTTATTAGACACTTGTCATACATATCACGTTTCATGAACTTTCTCTTCCTCATACTTACTATATTGGCTGGGACAATCATTTAAGTGTCGCGCTAAATATTAGCATTAATTATTTTGTGATGTGAGATTATTTTGACAACGAATGTGGTTATGTGTTTAATTGTTTATTTATTATATTCTTTATTGCGCATTTCACAATATAATATACAAAATCCGGGCTTAATGCCACAAAGAAATTCTCTACCAGCCAATCTTAGAATAAACAGTAGAAATTGTTGGTGGGCGTAAAAAGTAAAAAAAAATATATAAAAAAAAATTCAAGTCTATCAATATAAATAAATATATATATATATATATATATATATATATATATATATATATATATATATATATTGATATATATATTTATTTATTAGCAGGTAATATATATATATATATATATATATATAATTATAAATACAATGATAGTGATTGGTTACTTGGTTTAACACTTACTTACTTGCACCCGTATGTGTATATTCGAGACATTAAAATTTATAAAAATATAATAAAAGAGGCTAACATTTTTTAATTATATATGAATATGATGATAAATTTATTTATCGAGACGGGAAAGACGATTTTATGTACAATAGTAACATATGTTAATATCTACAAGAAATAATTCAAATAACTAGTCAGACGCTTGTCAGACTCATGCACGAAGGATTCCGTATCACGACAAACAGAAAAAATAGCGGCAAAATTATTACGTTTGTTGTATGGGAGCCACCTAATATTTATTATCTTTCTGTTTTTAGTATTTGTTATTACAGTAGGAACAGAAATACATCATATAAAAAAATAATACGACTGACAATTTCAACTATCCATCTACCACGGTTTATGAGATACAGCTTGGAGACAGACTGGCGGATCGCGACATCTTAGTTTTTACCCTTTGAGTACGGAACCCTAAACATTATATAAAGAGCTGTAATAAATATTACATACATTTATTCATCATGTAATAAATTATAATTAAGTGACAAATGTAAGAATTAAGCAAATGAAATCCTTAGTAATTCCTCATAGCTGTGTAGGTTGTCTCAATTTGCATCTGAAAGTGGCGAGACATAGAACGATGTAATTTGTCAAAATCTAGTTTGCACCATGATATTTGAACCATGAGATTATGGTAACATATGGAATGAAGGTTTATATTAATATTTAAATACTCTACATACGTGTGTTAGAACTATTTCATTTAATTATTAGCCGTAGTTGGTACTATGCAAATGTACAATAATACAAATTTCATTTCAATATTCCTTGGCCTTTCACATTTTAATATTATTTTAGTTGTAGCCCAAGATTGACTCAAGACTATTGACGTTTATGCCATAGAGTTATTATACATAGAGTAGGGAAGCCATAGGCAGGTGAATGTGTCTAGCAAATAATAAAAGAGAAGATTGAAGACTTATGTATACCTGTGTATTAGACACAGGTATAATAAGTCTTACAAAAGCCTCATTTGCTTTCTCTTTTTTTTCAATAGACACTTTTTAGACTGGGTACTCTATGTATAACTGCTTAACTTAACTCTGATTTGTGCCATTTAATAAATAATATATTAAAAGAATACGAAAACATCATCAACAGTGCAGTTTTAAACGTATTTTTTAACACCAACCATTAACTGTAACCAAATGTGGAACTTCCTTCGTCGGTCTTCTCAGATCGATACGAAATAGATACTTTCAAAAATACCGTCAACTCTCTCCTAAAAGACCAGCATCGCTCTAGTGTACTCTTTGATATCAAGAGACCTTGGGCGATGGTAATCACTTATAGTGTGGCCAATAGGTGATCCGCAAGCTGGTTAGCTCTCCTTATGTAAAAAAATCTAACATAAACATTTAAATTAGAGACATGTTTAGTCATGTTAAGCCTATATTAAAGAATATTATTAGATATCGTCTCCGTCCCGATGAGGAATATTATAATATATAGAAAGCTAGATTCATCAAAGGTGACATGCTAGCTCAGTTTGAACAGCGACGGAGCGGTATTCCAGAGTTTACAGGTTCGAGTTTCGCTTTGGTTCATGATTTTTTTATTGTATATTTATGGAACTATTACAGAATCAAAAAAAATCTTTTAAATATGATATTGGTTTATATTGTTTTATAATAGGGTTAATTTCTTTCTCTAAAGGTGTTGAGACCATGGAGACATAATTCCGTTAGTTATAACATTTGAACTTTAAGCCAATAAGAATCATATTTCATAAAGTCTGTCCGTTAAATGATAATGTTCCCAAGTTTGTCGTTTCACTGCTTAAGGGCTTACAATTTATCGATTTTGTGAGTCGTTCTTGATATATGTGGAGGTAAATCACAGTTGTTACTTCAGCATCTTAATATACGACTTGATAGAGCCATCGCCTCATGAGATATTGTATGATACCGCCTCCATTTGGATTTTATAACTATTGTAAATGTATAATATTATTCCGATGACATTCTTTGGAAATGTCGTATGAATGTAATTTATTTTAAATAGGAATGATAAATAATATATAGTCCATATTTTTGTAAGTCTTATAATTATTACAAATCTAAAAGATTCCAAAACTATTTGTAATAGAAAACAAATTACTACGCCATATTGAAATGTCACTACCAACTTAATAAAATGTGTCTATGAAGTGTCAACACAATTTTCATAAAATTAACTCAATTAAAATATCTATTGCGTGGTAAAGAATGTTTATATAATTAACACGTGTTTCACTTGGCTTGTGGTTACCATCTTTGATACTCGTATTATAGCGTTATACGGAATGAAATCTCTATATTAAGATTGTTAGTTTATAAAGTTGTTTTAGTTTAATTTTAAATTAGGGATTGTTTGCATTATGTAGGTAATATAATTTTATTACAGAATTCATATAGCTTTTTTTCTTTTTAGACATCATAATTATTTTTATAATATTTTATGTAACATAATTTATCTATTTTTTTTTTCGTAAATTATCCTAATCATTAAAAACAACTATATAAAATAATATATTTTAGCTTGTTTATTGATCTATACCACACTATGAGATTATTACGAAATAAATCTTTGAAAATAATTTCTAAAAAGAAACAATAATGTATGTAGTCAGCCTAACATATCGTCAACGGGATTCATAACCAAAACGACATAAACAAATTATTGATGAAGTAACCGGCACGAGTCTCATTACCTTAACAAAAGCATTAATCAGATGCTTTCACGCTAGATTAACGTGAAACAAATTGAAGATCAGTGTGTGGGCGTCCTTAGAAACTTGTTTACGATCCTACGCCGCTTTACACCGCTTTACGCCGCTTTAAGCTTTGAATTAACAGTATTTATCATGGCCCACGTGCCGTTTCAAGATTACACTTAATAAGTTATTTATCGTCACATCAAAGTTTATTTATATTGTTTTAGTATATAGAGTGAATCATTTCTGGCCTTTTTTGTTATTCGTTTTTTTATCAACAAACTTTTTTATTGTTTTATATTATTGAAACAAGATCTTATTTGATTTTAGATTTTCTTCAAAACAAAACTATACTTTTATTCTTCCTAAAAGATTTTTTAAACTCAATGAGATTTTTTTAATAAATCATTGAACGCAGAAATAATATTTTTTTATACATAGTATATATTTTTTAATATTCATAGCTACCTGGCATAGCTCAGTATCTCGCTGTGATGTCTAATGTTCAAAATATATTATTTATGTCTGCTCTCAGACAGCCCGCTGAGATACTATGAAATAAGAAACAATTAACTTAAATAACAATTAATTATTAAACCTTCCATTGCTTGTTAAAAACGTAGTTGTTCTATAAATCTATAGATCAATTAAAAAAATCAACATACAATTTTATTGGTGTATCTACTTTTTTATTATAAAAAAAAACATGCAACCTTATAATATAATACTTTAAAAAAAAATTAATAGAACATGTATTGCCGATAATTTCTATTGCCCTCGATTTTTGTTTGTTATTTTAATTTTAGATTTGACGATAAAATAACCATATCGATCTAAAATCTAAATAATATCGAAGTGGATAGTGATAAGCTGAAGTATTAACGTGGATAGTAAGAAAAGAGGCCAACTTTAGAAGACTTGGCAGAAGAAGTAAGATAAGTCTCCTAAGATAGAAGAAGAAATTGACATATTCCCAATAATTGAGATAAGGGATTTGTACAACACATCATTAAATCCTGATATTATGTGTTGGTATTTACAGTAAATACAAACATTTTATCATATTTAATAACTGACCTACATTACTGCATTTAGTTTTATTTTTTTGCAGTCGCTCAAATGTTTTGCAACATGTGACACTCGTATTGTGCTCATTTTATTGTAATTGTCTACAGCTTTTGTATTATAAAATAAATAAGTACAAACTTTTTTAAAAAATTATGTTCCTAAACGTTAGACTCCATTGCAGAAGTAATTAAAAAAAAAGTAATCTGACTGTTTACGTTTGACAAATACATTTTAAAACATAACTTTTTCCATAAAATCGTCAACACTTTTAATTTATAAACTTTTATATATTGTCTGTATATCTATTATTTCATAATGTATAAACCGTGGGCGTAATAAGATAAATGTCACTAAATTGTTATCACGGTTACTTAATTTAGTATCATTTGAGTTAATTACAAGAAAACACGGCCATAAATTTAAACTAACTTAACATTTCCTTTTAGTATGATGCAGTTAATTTGATAACATATCGTCGTGACACTTCAGATTCTTTCAAATTGTAATAGAATTTTAATTATTGTTTTATTAATAATACACGTATCTTAATGTTTCGATGGACTTGACCGTTATATGTATAATATATGTGTGTGTGAGTGTATGAGTAGTATATGCTCTGTAGTGCATATATACCTATATGTATGTGTGTGTAAGTACTTGTGTAATACATCCATGTGTTAGTGTATGCGTTGTTTGCGTTTGTCAATGTACCTATATTCTATACGTATGTACAATTTTACAGTTGTTAGCAATTGATCCGAAATCAGTGTGCTTTCATTCGGATTCGACATTGTTATAAGTTGGAGAAAAACGCTCGGGTATAAAATAAATTTGTTGGAACGAATAGAATTCCCGTCCGACCGTTTTCTCTCTGAGACCAAATCTTTATATTATCGCATTGATTTCTGAGAAAAAAAGATTTTCACTTCTTTTTAAATTAAAAAGTCCTCTTCAACAGGTTTTACAGGAATCAGTTAGCATTTCTTCATCTATTGTCTTTTTCGTTAAAATTCTATGAGCATTCACATAAATTTCTTAATTTATTACTTCTTGAAGGGTTTAATTTATCTTTCAAAATATACATACATACAGACAGACGACCAGCAAAGTAATAAAGTTAGCTCTTAACGACGTGAACACTAAAACACTTAAATTAGGTACTTCCTTCAAGTATGTAATATCTACAAAACCAGCAACCTAGTTTTCTTCAGTTTTTAGAACTCGCTGTTTCCTGCAACTCTGTCCGAGTGGGTAGTCCACTCAAGATATTATACCAAACTTTACTTCAGAAATCATCGAATTTGTGACTCGACACTACATATTTTTATATCACAATAGAAAATATATTGCAAACTTTTTGATATATTGTTTTTTTATATTATTAAACAAAATACGAATTTTAGATTACAATTATTGTAGATATATTTTTTTCAATTTACACAGCATCTGTGTATTCGTCTGTCGTTTTTCAATTACGTATGTGTCGTAATGGAAATAGTTTTTCGCTAATTACTTAACTTCTCATTTGATTTAGTATACTTCTTAAAGTTTAAACTTACCAACAGTGAAAACCAGCAATCAGTAGGTTTTAAGTGTTGCCAGAACACAAAAAGACGGACAAAGTTTTTCCATTTACAGCTACTAGAAAGACGTAAAATAAATTCTATCGTAACTTATGGCGGTAAATAATTTGAAACGTTTAACATGACATTTGTTTTTTTTTTACGTTTTTATAAGCAATTGCTTATTTCTTTCTGTCGTAGGTGTTTAATGATGAAGCATCAGTTAGAGATGCAACTGATAAGAGAAAGGTAATATTGTGGGTGTATCGACCGGAAGATGATAGAGATTGTATTGCTATTCGTTATTCAATATTATAATTACACAAAAACCTTATAAGGCAGATGCAGTTCAAAATATTTAGTTTTTAGAAAAAAAGTAGTTAAATTATATTTTATTTGTTAAAACATTTTCAGTACCTACCATTTTTCAGTATGAGGTGGCCTTGGATAATCTTGTCTGTAATACATATATTCGTGAATTATTTTTATTATAAAGATATAATTTTAACATTAATAACAACTGGATGATATAGAGTATCATATTTTTTCTGTTACTGATACATAAAAAAATGGCTTTAGTTACTTACAAAATTCAAACTGTTAAAAACTTACAAAATAGACTTAATAATTATAAGTAGTCACGGGTTAATATTTAATAACAGTTATTTTTTATTCAAACTCCATTATCGTAAGCTAACTGATCTATAACTAATAGCGGCCATAGACATAAACAAGAGTTGCACTTTTACAACCCATTAAAGAGTATGTAGGCGTAAGACGCGCTGTCAACTGTCGATCTCTGTGGTTAAACTTTTATATACTACGGGGAAAGTTTAGAATTCATTTTGCTCATTACTTTGATGTGGTTTTACTTTCTAAGTATTTTTTTTAAATGATCGTGGGTGTTTTATTAGTTTGAGATTGATTTAAGTGTAACGAGCTCATAAAACCGCAGGTTATTACAACATGTATTGTATGTAACTGTTAATTACGTTCGTTCGGAAATAATTTAACGTTTTGCAAACAGCTTTTTTTAAATAAATGTATTTTAATGCTTACATTTTATTAATTATTAATAAGATTAGCATAAGTTAAATATTCGAAACTAGATGACCGCTGTCTTACTTGAATATTGTTTGAATATATAAAAGTACATACAAATAATAATAGCCTTATTTATGACAACGTGATAATAAATTGATAATATTTATACGTTTACGGGACCTGGCTATAAATTGACATTGTCACAGGCTAAATGTTATTTACTGGGAATGTTTATTATTCAATAAATATACATTTTAACACAACAGTAATTGGAAGTGAGCGTATGTTTAATGGATATGTCCTCAGAACAATCGGTACTCTTAGGTTTATTTTATAATGGAGTTAAATTTATTGGTAGCAATTAAAACCTACGTCTAGATTTGTGCTTGTTCGGTAAGCTATAATCTATACGATCTAGTTCCATTATTTTTAATAATTTTCGTTTATTTGATACTGAAAGTTGCGGCGATACCTACTACATCTAGGTAAACCTGACAGTTCTAACTTGTAATGTTTTGAAACTACTCATATTTGCAATGTCTGTTTCTTTGTTTGTTCTTTGGTTGTATGTTAAGCATAAAACCGTTTTGGGTTTTAAGAAAAAACCATAAATATATCTAATTAGGAAAATCTTTTAATTATTGCTTTATTTGTATGTCCGTAACTTACGTACTTCAGTACTAACCATAGCAGAAGGGTTTCCATTACGAACTACCAAAATCAGTCACCCATCAAAGAGCGGATTTGTAATAGGTAGCTTGACATTATTAAAAAATGCTACGTCACTAGCTAACGTAAACCTGTATACTGCAACTTCTTATCAAATAAAATAACCTCAGATTGTGATGAGTAAAATATTTAATATTACAATTTACACAAGCCCTTAGTAATATGTCGGTAGTAAATTAATTGGTTCCTCTATTGTTATGAAACGTTCAATAATTCATGAATTAGATGTGTCGTTGCTACGCGATTGTTCTCATCATTGGTGTTCGTATTTACATTTATATCAAATCTAATTTGAATCACTGATAGAAGTACATATAATTAAAAAAATATTAGGTCTGATTATTTTACTATAAAATAATATACTCATTGGAAAATATGTATAAACATGTAAAGCCATGTTAATCTTATTTAAAATTTCAAATAAATACTGAATAAAAAATAAACCGATACGAACAGGGATTCGAACCCGCCACCTCTGGAAAATCGTCGCTCTACTAATTGAGCTATCGCAAACTATATTGTAAATGAAATTAAAAATTATATTACTCTTTGATTTTGTTAACATTTTACCGCAGAGTATATTTTAAAACTAATTCTGTGTTTAAAAGAAGCCATAAATTAATTTTCAAATAAAAAGATACTCAAGTTATGATTTTAAATTAAAATAACGAATATAGCTTAAGAGCTTACAATCTCAAGAACTTAAACATTGCTATTGCACTTTTATTTCTCGGCGAAATTAAAAATTATTATTAAAATATAAATCCTTTAAAAAGCACTTTTAAAAAGTTTTATAGAATAAATTAACTTTTCGCTTTAAGTTTGACTTTTTATTGTATGTAATAAGTACACATACTTTTATTAAAATTAATTAACCTGAAGGAAATAGTCAAAGTACTGTACCCTTAGTACGACTTTTGACATTAAGAAAACTATGACAGTTTATCAATTAGTAAAATCAAAACAGAATTATTTTTATTATTATTATTATTATTTTTTTTTTTGTCTATACTGTTAGCCCTGTTGGGTATTACAGCGTCAACGGCGGAGCGGGTGGGTCAGGAGACCCACCCTTAAAAAGGGGGGGCCAGATGGGCCCCCATGGGGAACAACGTTCCGAGGGCGTCTCAGATTGAGACACGGACCTAGGCTCGGGGCGTCGTTAGTCAGGATCCCTCCTAAGGAAGGAAGGAGGCTAAGGAAATTTGGACACTAGCGTCCTCCGACGGCAGAACGCCGGAGCAACGGAGCAAGAAAACAGAATTATCATATACTCTTTGAATATAAATCTATTGAACTAGAAACAAATCTGTTAAAAATATAATTATCTTTAGTTATATCTCAATAAATTATGATTCATAAAGTGTATAATATTTCTGTTTTGATTTTACTATTTGGTAAACTGTCATAGTTTTCGTAACGTCAAAAATCGTACTAAGGGTAATCGTACTGTATTTAGGTCAATTCTATAAGTAAATTTGAATTTGGGTTTTATTATAAATAAAAAAAAAGAAAAGCTTCATCATTATGAGTACTTGATCTTATTTTTATTACATGATACATTAAGTCGTGTTTTTATTGTTGTTATTGGTTTATATGCTTTTACGATTTCCCACCGGACGCTTGATTGTCTGTGGTTTAATAAACGCTCGATTTGCGAACGCTTTTCAATCAGTTCACGAACATTTCCAATGGGAATTGTTTTTGTCGTCTGTATACAGTTTTTGTTTTATTATTTACTCGACAAATAAATAGTTTATTGTTATAAAATAGGTTTTATATTTATAATTTTTCTTAATTTTATTTTCTGTCTGCTATGATGTATTATTTTATTCAATTATTCGTTAAATAAATTTTAACAATATTCTTCCATTTGGCATATACTGTAAATTTTCCTCAAAACTAAAATTATTTTTGTAGAAAGCATTGCTACTCTGCCAAGTTTCAGATTTTTTTATTATCATCTATCTGCTACGTAGGACCGTAAAAGCAATTTTAAGTTTTTATTTTATGTATAAAAAAGTTGATGTATGAACTTATAACAATAAAAACATTTATTACATTTTTAGAAATTACAGCCCGTAACAATATAATCTTGGATTTTTATTATGTCTCATATCTTCTTCGTATCTAATTATTCTATTCTATTCATCATCATTCTCCTACTCATTTTCCACTCTAAATAGGTTCTCTTTTCCGATTCTGTCTTCCGTCAACTCTGTCTCTACTCCTGTCATAATTCACAGTCACCTATATCTTTTCTATTCTTTTCTAGAAATTGCTAAGTATAAACCATTTGTTAAAATTGTAATTATAGTTAATTAAGCAAAACTTTTGGAAAAATGACATTTATTTCTTAGATTGCCTCAGTAGTATAAGTACCGCAATTAGCGGAATTCTCTTATATAGATAAGTTACAAGTTTAAAAAAATGAAATAATTAGATACTTACATAATACAAATGTAAAGAGTATAAAAATTGTAAACATGAGTTTGATTCTATAACATTTTTTTTTTTATCGTCTGTCGTAATATATTTACGAAGTAGAGCAATGTAAGTTACCGGAAAAACGGGAAATGTTGAAAGGCTTCACTTTCTGTTTTAAACTTCTTATGTTCCTGAGTTATAATTAAAAATAAACACCTACCCGTGTTTATTTTTTATTATAACTTAAGATAAAGGGTGACATAACATCAGGTGAATAATACTTACATGGATCACCATTTTCTTTACATTTTATAAATGGTGGGTTCAGATTTTATAATGTTGTATTACTAATTATATCTTAAGTATAATTTTTGATATGTCTTCCCTGCTGCTGTTTTCGAAATCATTTCCACAATCACTTTCCCTTCCACTTATGCTACCGTTTTAGATCCTAAAACTATTTCTGCTACCGTTACTACCGTTACCGCTACCGTTTTTGTTGACTTTATTAGTTAGATCGTTCCTTTTATAAAGAACGATCTAACTAAGGTAAATTGTAAAATTTTATAAAAAAGTTTATAAAAGTAGGTAAATCGGTTTTTATTAATAATGAAGTTTCTTGCTTTTTATGTGAGAATTACGCGAATTAATATTTGCATTTAAATATTATATTTAACTTATTCCATTATAAATTAAGTTAAGCATTATTTTTCTTAAGTACAATCCTTTGTGTTTATGTCTAGTAGTTGTACTGGCTTTGACAGCATCATAACGAGAAGTGAAGGGGGAGGTAGTGTTGTCTATGTTACTCAAAGCACATACGTTTAAATAAAAGATTTTTTATAAATAACTTTTGGTTTTTGATTAACTAAATGACAGTCAAAAATTTTATAATTACTTAGGTACACAATGTGTTTCTCGTCAACCGTAAGGAAAATATAATATTCATATAAATATATGTATTTATATATATATATATATATATATATATATATATATATATATATATATATATATATATATATATATATATATATATATATATATATATATATGGAGACTGCATCTTATAAGTAATATAAAACAAGTCTTAAGATCCTTGTCTGGGTAAAGTTTATATTCTAAGCTTAGTAATTTTGTAGTTAAAACTTTTAAGTGGACGAAGTTTCGCAAAGTTTTTACATATGTATTAGTTATTAAGTAACAGTTTATATACGTCTCGTATAAGAAATATATATTACATACACTGTAGTAATATTAAAAACAAACAAATGTTTAGCTTGTAATTAATTCCAGCATCCATATCGCACTCCAACCATTAATTTCGCATTCCGGAAATGTAAAACGGCGGGCGGGGACAGACCTATATATAATATAGATATTTAATCTTCCTTATAATAGGTCAAATAATTGTGTTAAAAAGAAATAGCCTATATAAGCATGACCGTTTCAAGTATATTGCATTTTAAGACTATCATTTATATATATAATAAAAATATAACTTCTTCAAGCACACATCTTGTCTGCTAGACCCCACTCATGTTATAAATTGTGAAATAATATTTAAAAAGCCATACCCTTATAGCCTTGTATCAAACTGTCGTTGACTTAGGCTTATTTGCACAAACGTCAAGCGATAATCTTTAATTGAAAAAGCAGGAATAGTTCATTAACTATCCTTAGTCTGTTGAAATTCTTTTGTAAGTTGCAATAAATTGTCAACTTACGTAAAGTTTATCTATCAAGTATTCCGCACATTTTATTAGCAATTCAGTGGATTACATAAGTTTCTACTATCATTTTATGACGGGTCACTATAAATGCCGTATGGTAATCTCACCAAAGTTATTGTGAATGTGGTAGTAATAATATCTTGTATTTATCCTCAAGTAGAAAGTACTATTCTATCTAAAAAGCAAATTTATTATCGCAAACGTAATTTTGATTATTTTAACTATAAAACTAGATTAAAAATTCAAATGTATATTTTCAGGTTGTCTTATTTAGGTTTTCTAAAAAGCATGTCCACATTGGTATAACTTAAAATAATATGATTACGATAAACATTAAAGTCAATTTTACTAGTTTGTTTCAATAGAACTTTCTCTTGAACAATGAGAACAATTGGTAACTTGAGATCGAGCCTTAATTCCGACCTCTGGAACCTTTGAAACAAGATAGCGATTGCCCGGAGCGTTGTAAGATGTCACTGGAATTAATTGCGGCCAGCGCCATTTTGTATGTCTTGCCAAATTGTTACCTTTACCTATACTTTACGGAACTAATAACTTAGGTAAGTAATTTCACATTCACCCAAATTCAAATATTTCTCTTTTTAATTATTTATATAAATCTTATTCTCAGTTAAATTCGTGAAAACAAGCGGCAATCAAACCTTTAGAAAACAGTTGCATCATATATATCTTTACGATTGTATATTTTAGTTGGTAGTAAAAAGGCTAGATATTACCGTACTTATCCATCAATAATTTCTGCGATAACAGTATTTTAAATATAGTATGTATCAGATATCAGATAAATATATAATTACCAATTGAATACGAAGGAAAAATCATTTAAATTGGCACATGTCAAGCGTGTGGAGGATTTGAAGCTTGGACCATGGCATATGTCGATCCATATCAGTACGAGATAATGCGGTAAGGCAGCGTATACGTTGTTAGCTATTTTATTTATTTTCAACATATTTTTATTAGGCTAGGTTATATGGTTAGGCTGATATGTTATTTTTTTTATCAGAAGTCCATCTAAAATGGTTTATACAATTCTTCTTTTATAACGGTTTTATTTTTTTTAAACGGTTTTTGAAATGAAAGCTACCCAGATGCTTACTGTTGAAGATTAGTTAAGGTTTGACAGCATAACAAACAAACGTACATACTGAAATTCTTATGTAAGTTAGGGAATCTAGTCACTATAAGAGTTAATATATTTATGTTTAAAAAACATAAATTATACCTGAACCTTCAAAAACATTATCATAAAAAAATACTTACATAATTGATGGTTTTTAGTATTGTGTATACAGCTTAAGAACCACCGCAGTCACGAAGGTGACACGACTCGACACGGCGACCCTACAGCAGAATAGTTATTCGTTGATACTTACATGGTTATTGAATCACAATGATCAGATGTAAGGATACATTTACTAGCGTAAGAATTAAATGATTATACTCATAATATCGATATACAGAAACACAGAAACTGTCATAATGTGTTAAGTAATGGAATTTTGAAAACAAAAAAATAAAAATAGTTTGTTAATTTCAAAATCGTACATAAAAATATTCTGGTTAAGTTTTCCCGGTGAGTATTCGTAGACACTGTGTGCGTGTGTGTGTTTGTGCGTGCGTGTATGTGCACGTGCCTGTGTGTTTGCGTGTATGTGTGTGTGTGTGTGTGTGTGTGTGTGTGTGTGTGTGTGTATGTTTGCGCGTGTATGAGTATGTATTTACATGAAAGTGCGCGAATATGTTGTGTATAATATAATTGCCGAGATATAATTAACAACTGCATGCCCTGCGAAATAAGATACTAGCTACTTCTTCGGTTCGGATCAGCAAAGATTACTATCTATATAGTAATCTTTTATTAGGATAACTCCTAATAAACCAATTTTTTACTTTTAGGTTAGCGTTTTTAAAAATTCAATCGTTATAGTTTTTCACATACGTAACTGTTTGTATATGTTGTAATCAGTGTATCTTATTGTACATATAGGTATAATAAATAATCATGACAATTAATATCATATAAGAGTATATATTTGATCAAGATTTACGAATACAAAAAGCGAAAGGAAATTGTATTTAAAAAGTATTCTAAGAACTTAAACTTCTAGCTCGATTAGAAATCCAACTTCATTTAGTACCTACATAGTTGCAAAGATCATTTATTTCAATAAACAAGTTATCCGAAGTTAGGAACAAAAGTCATCACCGACTGCTATTAACCTCAGCACTAATTCATCCTAACTTTACTTGTCTTAGACGTAAAATTTATTACATCTTTATACCTTTGTATTATATGAAAATAACATCCTAACTTTACGCACTAGAAGTACAATTGATTACATTTTTATACCTTTACATGAAAATAATAAAAACGTTTCTCAACCAATATATAAACGTATATATACGCTATATAAAATGTAAGCAATTGTGCAATTTAAATGGATTCTGATCCGAGAGCAATGGAGCGTGAAATAGTCTGCTTCTATTGCTATAAGATATTCTCTTCCAATTTTATTGTCTTATTTCATAAAAGCACGTCTCAATGAAATTGACATTTACCTATCTCATGTATTTCAAATTAATATTTATGAACGAAATTGTAAAGTAATAAAATAAATTTAAATATATACTCACCAAGGAGGTCGGTAATACTTTTTACGACCAAAGAGGTTGGCATTATATTGTATTTATTAAGGAATTCTTAATTTAAAATGTCTAAAGAGAATTTTATTTTATATTTTTTAATACTCCTTGGTATAATGAATGTAAAAGTTGTGTTGTAAAAATTGTATAGGAGTTCTATGATACTGAAAAGCTCGCCTTCCTTTGTAAAATAAAATCAAAACAAAACTATGCACATGAAGACATTTTCGCAGATTACATTTTTCAAAATAACAGCCTTTTTGTTGCCGTTATAAATAACGAAACGAGGACGCATTACCATAATTTAACTCCAAGAATATTGATAATTTGTTTTTACTCGACTCGACTCCATCTTATTGCAATTGCCATAAATATTATTATAAGACTATGTAATTTATTTTATAAAGACTATATTAAAGGTTATATTCAAGGCACTTATGTGAGGGTTTTCACTAATACCTATTTTTGAGGAACAACGAAATAAAAGAGAAAATATCGTACAGAGTTTATTTTCATATAAACACACTATCTGTCCAATAATATTTACAAAAGATTTTCATTTCGTGCCAAATTACCATGACCCATAATAGTATTGCTACATTATCAAAGCAATCTAAACGATAACATTTAGGGAATTCGTAACATGGCAACACTGAAATGTGTTTCCTTGCATCCCTCACTGATTCAACAAATTCTATATTTTACACCATCCATATCAAACCATCATTACATGATGATTCATAAAGCACATCCAATATAATTTTGATTTACTAACATTTACGTATTCATTATTGCAATAGAGTTGGAATTTTCACTATATTTTAATCCCATATATAATAAGCACAGATACAAAAAGTTCTCATAGCTAAAAATACAGAGTAAAAATGTTTTGCCTTAAACGTGTAAAAATAAATACATAATAAAAAACTCATTAAAAATGTTGCAAGGCTCTTAAATAGAGAACAGTGCAGTCATTTTGAATTTAATCAACAAAATTGTATTGGCAGTTACTAGGCCCTAAAAATCAACTCCATCGAACTATTTCATTACAGACATAAATATTGTATTATCAACTTAAACCTAAGAATCTATATCACATAATATAAGATTATTTTTGACTTAATTATAATTATAAATAATAATATTCGTAACATTAATATGGCAACAAAACATGATACTAGCTAAGCACCTAGTCCAGTAGGATTTCAGTTATATACACATCTGTACAGTTATATTTGTATCACTCTTGTCTAATACTTTCTAATATTATTGCCAATCAGCTATTTTAACAATGACTAAGAGATTCTTTAAATATATAGATTTATTATTTCGATTATTAAAGTATTTGTAACACAAACACCCTAACTAAGTAGCGAAAAGTCTTATAACATGTAAAAAAATGACAGAAATTTGCGCGCCATTTTTTAAGTCACATTTTTCTCATATCATCCAGAAGTAAAACCATAGAGTATATATTTACAAAACTGATATGACACTATTTAAATGCGTTTATAAAATTTATTTTTTTAACTATTTTATACTCTGTTAGTTAATTTTAGTTAATTTGGAAGCTTGCATTAAATCTAGTTTGAGACTAGCTACGCAGTACTTATAATTTACTAAACGATTTAATTTACTCCCCAATAACACCAAATTAAAATTGTCTTTTATTATGCAGCTTCATACTGAAACTTCAAATTATATCTACGCTACTAAAATAGTAAAAATCATATCATAGTCAGTATCAAGATTCTATCAGTAGTAGCACGACGAAGATTCATCTCAGAGATAAGCTGTTCTATACAATACACAATACTTACTACTCATTTAAATTCATTAAAATATTACGCAAATCTATCATTCATATTGAATGTACATACATTTTTCATTTACTAAAATAAATATCTAAACAAACGAGCCGATTATTCATCAATTCAAATACCATATGCGCCAATGTTTATACATTCAATACGTCCAAAGCTGAAATATTTAATGCACAATATTTTTACTACTATGTAGTATAACATTACTCACACATTGATATGGAGATTCATAAGTTCACTGATTTTCACTGAGTCTTTGATAAGTTAGGTTAAGGTCACCAAAATGCTACTTGTCAGGAGGATAGCTGATATCAATGCACAAGGTGCCGCTGAAGTTGGTATTGCTGGTGAAGAATACGTTGTTTCTTCATCTTCTCTTCTGCTTCCTGTTGGAAATAAAATAAAATAAAAAACTGTTCTAAGATTTTATGTTAAATCACACTTCTTCTCTTTTATCTCTTACTTACCAACAAACTCAGATCCTGATCCTTCACCAGACCCTTCCGAGTCATAAGCTGCATCATCATCAGTATAACTCCTCCCTGACCCTGATCCCTCATCTCCCGCCTCGTCACCTAGCATAAACGACTCCACCGCTGGAACTGATCCCCAATGCGACACCAACAACTGTTGAGGATTTTATGAATAAAGACTCTGACTAAAGGCACAACCTTAATAAGATATTAGCATTATAAAAGCAAAATACACTTGGAGTCCTCTCGTATTAAAATAAACTAATTATAATTAAACGAAACATTAAGGCACTAGTGCAGTAGTTTTTAATTTATGTGAAACTTTTGTCAAGCATTAATTATCTTAATAAGTCCCGGAGTGGATCCTATTCGTCCCTCAACTAGAATAATTTGGGAGCTTTGTAAACTTTAAAGTTGCCGTAATTAGGTATAATAATTTACAGTTGATAGTTAAAAACTTTTTGTTTTCTTTCTTATTTCTGTAAGATTGTGAAAAGGTTTTGCATACAATTCTTTAAATAAAACTTATTTCGGGAGTGAATATTTAACGATTCAACTTGTCTCGTAGCAGTCTATATTTGAAATACATTACCTGTCTCGCCTGTCGCAGTCTGTCACCCAGGGCAGCTACTCTTGAATCTTGAATAAACGTCTTTGTGATTTCTGGATTATATTTTTGGTCACTGATAGAAGCTGAAGCAACTAACGCCTTTGTGTACCTTGACATAAAAAACCAAATTAATTTTAAAATATTAAAATATGAGAAATGGTAAAAAGTACCATAATGACGTAACACTTACTCTCCAATGGTTTCTCCATTCCAGCATCGGTCATTGCCCTCGTTGGCGAAATCTGATTCATCACAGAGTCGGTCCGATATACTTGCAAAGAGTTTCTTGCTTGAAGCGAGGGTTGCCGCAAATTGGAGCAGTTCAGTATCCGGAGGTGGAGCCCGAAGAGCATCTCGTCTTATAGCACCAGGAGGTGTTCTGGGAGAGGTCACATTTATAAGTTCTAGGGTGGATGGTGGTCCACATTCCTGTCGCACCTGGGGACAAATAAAAAAATAATATTATATTATATTATATCACATTGGTGTTCAAGTTGTTATAGACTTATATAAAAGTCTATAACCATCTATATATAACAAGTAACTTTACCAGTATGAATGAATAGATTTAATATTTCAATCAACAATATCGGGCCTGTCAATGGCTTATGGGGTTTAATTCTGCGTCTAAAATAGCCATTCAGTCATGAATTTTCCAACACCTATAATATGTATTATTCATGTTACTGCGAAGCTGTTATTACCGTCGGTATGTTGCGTGTCTTTACGATTGTTAAAGCAACTGGTTTCGAGTAAATTAGAAACAAAGTAAGTCTATAATTAAATGTACGGACTCTTTATGCTAATTACGATTTATTCTACTTGCTTTGAATATGAATACTTGTAAATATATCTAGTTGAGAGGACAATATTTTTTTTTTCAAAAGGGAATGCATTTCTAATTAGAGGACTTCAAGTGGAACTCAGTATTCTGTTGATGAAATGTTTTTATCTAGAAATAGAAGATATTTATTAAAAATTCCATGCTTTGATACTTGTTTTTCAGATGAAAAAGTATGAACATAATTTTCTGTGCATTTTTATACTTTATTATATTGCTTATCAACTACACGGAAGTGAACCATCAATCAATACAGTCCTAAATGAAGACAAATTGATATAATATTCATGTAATTTGTCACAGAGGCAGGCTGGTGCGGAAATAGAGTGTGAACGCCCTAACGCACGCAAATAACCGCGAATACTTGCATGTCGCATGCCATCGAGCAGAGAAACTGCAAATTATGCGTAATAATGCGGGAATCCTTTTGCACTTTTTCATATGCACGAGTAATAATATGTCGAGGTCATTATTACCATTGCACACCTGCTTTCATACATTACTCTACTAGTATTATTACAGGAATGTGTACATAATTTTGAATATTATAATAAAAATAGAAATCCCTTTGAATAGGTTTTAACTATGGAAATGTACAAACATTCCACTCTTTATTCATAACAATAGTTCTGTATTGAAAAGTACTAGCTTAATCTATATAATACATATTTATTTGATTCAATGAGTCCGTTTGTCCGTCCTGTGACAACATCCTCATTGTTTCGATGTTTAATTATAATAATTATAACATCGGATGCTTTATTCATCATGATTCATATTTCAAACATCACTTCATATGTTTATGTAAATAATTATTCGATTTGACAGTCCGAATAACCGAATAAATTATTTATTATGTTCAACACATTGTCATGTATGATGTAACAATGATTGTTTATTAACATAAAAAAATCACAACGGAAACGTAACAACAAATAATTAAGAAAAAATATATGCCATCTCGTTTTATCTTAAAGAAAAGAAAAGAGATAAATAATCAAGAGAGAAAATAAACTATACGATATAAGATCTGCAGGTGTAACCAACTTTAGGACTCGTAACTAGAGCAGCTATTAAAATGTTTATTACCCATTACACATTGATTGAAGGCGGTACTTTAAAAGCAATTAGGCGTTTATTAACATCTTAATTCTAAAAGATAAGGCATTAGATCTTTTTAAAAGATTCATTATACTTATTAAAGATAAATTACAGTGATATCCTATTTTTTATAAAGTTTGTTATAAAAAATATACGAAATTATTTGTGCTTACAAAAGAAAAAAAAGGAAGGGAAGGAAAGTAAAGGAAAAATCAAATTTAAGGTCAATGCTATCTACATCTTTGTTTGATGTTTAAAGTTATTGCGTAGAAGCTGTCTATATATAGAAATTGAATACGGTCCAGGTGAATTTGTGTGAAAGTACCTAATGTATATATATGTGTGAATGTAATATTAAATGTCTTCAAGATAATTTATATAGACGATAAAAAAATACAAATTAAAATAAAATAACAATCGTATTAAATACTAATGTAATAAAGACCTGGAATGCGGAAGAGTTATTAAGACGATTAAAACAAATTATTAAAAGTAGAACGGTTAAGATGAAAAGAATTGAAAAAATCTTCTGAAATGCTGATAAATCGTACCTTAAAACGCGAAACGAGCTTTATAGTATGATCAGTGAATGTGCATAATTATAAGAAAAACTACTTCTATAGGAAAACATTATCACTTCCATAAAAAACCATATTACACAATAATTATTAACTTATATAATGAATGTCTTAGTTTAACGACACCTTTACTTAATTATGAATAAAATTAAAGAACATATATAATTACTACCCACGTGAATATTTTATTTTAAATAGTGACTACAAATCTAAACCTACACAAAAAATCTACTTTTTAAATGAACGTTAAGTAATAAATAGTTTAATAAAGTCTTTTAGAGCAGACGATACGTCTAGTCTAGACTTGAAATCTAGGCAGTTACTTAGTGAAGACGGGTTGCTGTTATTTCGATCTTCTGTTATTTAGTGCAAATCTATTTAAATATTAATATATTGTGTATATATGTATAATGTTTCTAAGATTATTATATTATACATATATTTTCTATTGATGATATATATAGTATTGTATTGTAACCTTTCACTAATCAACAGTCATATTTCGCTTAACTCTAATTAATAACATGAGTATTTTCGTCTTTGAACATACAAACGGAACAAAGAGCTCGCACTTTCCAACTTAATGTTAAAGCTTTGAGGGTTCCAAATGCGTCCTGGTCTGAGAAGAACCACACAACAAACTCAGACGGATATTTTTTTTTATTGTGATCACTGTTTCACAAACATCAATTTTAAACACAATTTTTGAACAACTGGAACCATTGCAATCAATCGGAAATGAGGCACCTTTGATTTGTTTCCACATTCACTGGGCTTACAAAGAAACGTTAGTTTTGTTGAAATAGTCAGTCGAAAAGCTTCACTACGATCAATTATCTAACCCCAACGTGAGTAAGTAGCAAACTTTGAAAACCCCAAATGGATTGAGTACTAAACCCCTAGAGGTCAAAATACCAAAGTTTAAAAACCACTAATCCTCAACTATACCACTGACGCCGCAGGTAATAGTTAGTAATATATTATTCGCCACTGATCAGCTTACTGGTCAGTAGCAGTATTAACACAAATGGTAATAAACCAGTGACCGATCCAAATACCAGATATATATTAAGCTCGGTAGCGGCCATTAATTATAAATGAACTGGATTGTGTGAAATAAATTATGTATTAACATTAATTATTGGTTTATCCCTTATGTAATTTAGAATAGTAACTTATTAGACAGAAGGTATTATAATGCGGGAATATTTTTTTTTAGCTTGAAAATATTTATTAAATTTGTGTTGCCATATTAATTATTTAAATAAATACATAATGAAAAATAAACCCATACGAGCAGGGATTCGAACCCACGACTTCTGGGAAACCGTCCCGTTTCGCTTTGGGACGGAATTTTTCTTTTACGTATCTGTTACATCAAAAGCTGTTTTTCAGAAACACATATTTAGTTTGTATAATTATTAAATAAAACTGTTGACAAAGAAACAAACTTATTGCATCTGTAAGAAATATTAAAATTCTAGTGAAATTAATTGATTTAGTAAAACAGGTTAAATAAAATCGGTAGTGGGTTGAATTTATCGCGGCCATAAAAGCTATTGGACTTCAATAAATAGCTGGTCGTGATGAGACGGCGCCTACGCGTGTCATGACCCCGGACAGCCTCTAATGCATTGCTAGCTTTAGATCACAGTTTCTGTAGGCTTTTCGTGTCATAGAGTTATTATACATAGAGTAGGACAACCTAAAATTTCTATCGAAAAGAAAGAGAATGCAAATGAGGCTATCTATCTCTCTCTATAATGCGTGATTAGACAAAGATAAGTATGGGTCTCTCATTTTCCCTCTTTTATTATTTGTAAGACCCGTGTTAGTGTTGCCAAGTATTCAAATCAAATCATAATTTATTTGTTATAAGTTATATATAGATGTGACCTATATTACATATGTGACATAAAATATATGCCTTTTTTATGATGTGTGGAAATATTACTATAAAACATGTTATAAACATATATAGAGTTATATAACATATAAAAATCATATTTATAATATGTTAAAAATAAACAATTGTTTATATACCAACGAGTATATAATGAAAATAAGTTGTCTGTGATGCAAATGTTTTAAATATTTGTAATCAATCTAGCACATTATTTCAACATAATATTAGGGATTCTATCTTTTATTTTATACCTACTAATGAGTATTTACTATGTGTTTATTATTTAGTAGCTGGCACGTAAAACACGACCTCAAACTTTTTTTACAGTTATATTTATGATACTTAAAATTTGTCTCCAATTTAACACTAAGTATAATTTTGTGCATATTTTTAAATAATTTACCTGTTTTTAGTAGTTTGTTTTTGTTTGTGGCGCCTCGGGAAAATTAAACGCTTGAAGTTATTGCAAAATAAGTGGCAATGATTGGTTTTTCTCTACAAAGATAATATATCAGATTATAGAAATATTTAATCTGTATGCACGCTTATGTTGTTGTAAGTATAAATAAGTAAAAGTACATGTAAATACGTTCGATGTTATAGCGTTATTATTAATAATAATTATATAATCTATTATTATTATTAAATTTTTAATTTAAAACTATGGTTCATTTTATAATTTCATAGATTATGCATGTTTTTGCAGTGGGTGTCGCTTATTTCTTGAGGAGAAAGTGTGTGGGCGCCGGCGCTATGAGATGAAGGCGCCGTGCCCAGTGTCAATGACTTTTGTTTAATAATTTAAATTTGGAATTTTATTGTCTTTGGATAATTATTAATCGTTTCTAATAATTGTTATATTTAATAAGATTTAATAAAATATAATTTATTTCTTTTGCTAATAGTAAAAAAGGTTTAAATTTTAACTAAAGTATATTTAGTACATATTTAAATTTAATTATTGACACTTATGATTTTTTTAAAAGATACGAAATTAAAAAAAATACAAACTTGGAAAAGAAAATAAGTTAAAGAAATAGTAATAAAATGTTTCAATTCAAAAAATTACAATGGATAAAAAATTGTTTACAACATTTGCTCATCAGGACATCACATAAAATGTTATAATTAAATATTATTTATAACGTCAAATCCATTTAATGTAAAGAGTCCGTAGTGACCTATTGTGAGAAGAACGGGCTCTGAAGAACCTATTCAGAGAGAGTTCTGTTTGTAATAGACGTTCAGTAAATAATGGTACTACAATATTAATAGACAATAATGGACTAAAATAATGAATAACAAAATGTAATTATTTTTAATATTTAAAGAGAATGAAAAATTTACCGATACGGACAGGGATTCGAAGTCGCGACCTCTGGAAAGCAGTCTCGTCACTCTACCAATTGAGCTACCGTTCCGCTACGTGTTTTGGTGAATTAAGCATTTTATATGTGATCGACTTTACCGGAACGGTGGTGATATCTTAATAGATCTTTTTCGAAAACTCTTTTTGTAATTTAAATAAGCTTAACATAGCTACACATGTTTATAGATATTAAAAAAAAATCTAATTAATACAAGTTTTAAAATATATTATTCTATTAAATAAAAAATAATAATAATTTGGACCTTACTTTGTATTGGCTTTACGATAACATCTGGAAATTGGTAAGATTAAAAGAATATGTGACAAAAGTTTAAATCATAAAACCAAATATAATAAAACTAGAATCCATTGGGAGAGGAAACCGTACCGAGGCTATTACCATGAAAATGGAAAGTCAACATTTCAGTCTTGGAGCTTTTATAAAAGCTTTTCGAAGCTCGTAAAACTGATTTGTGGAATAAAACCCTTTCAAAATCTGAGATTTAAACCATGCTATTGGTTATTATAATCTGATTCAGTATTGGTTTATGGTACAAATGAATACGTTAATAAAATCAATACACGAACATATGATTTCACTGGGTGTATGTGGTTTTTGGTATATAGTTGGTAAATCCTATCAATCTTATAAACAACACATAAAGACGGTTTATATTTGATAGGACATAGTACTCTCCCTCTTTCTTTTATAAGCGTATTCTTCTTCTCGTCTCTATATTTATAACTCTCTTTCTAACTCTCTTTATTTTTAGCAGACATTCATTTTATTTAACTTAAATAGTAAAATAATTTTATTCCAAATATTCTTTTAATAACTTTTTTTTTACTTTTAATAACTCATTATTTTTTTTATTGATTGACTTACAAGGATAAAATATAAAACTACTAAATACTGGTATAGGTAAAGATTAAAAGGTTAGAGCTAATTACAAATATTTGTATAATATGTATAAAATTATAAAATTTATAAAATAAAAGTTCGTTTTTAACTAACTGTTGCAGTTCCAAGAAAAGTATAAAAAAAAATAAGGATTTCAGGAACAATGTAAGCTTATAACTCTGAAAATGTATAAATATTGTGTATTATATGAAATTTATAGTTTGAATACTTGAATCCTAATTAGCGATGTAAGTTTGTTGCTTACGATTGAACGCTGTACCTACTAAATCTATCATAAAAATTGGCACACCTTATCACGTGCCTTAGCTCCTAAAAAAATATATGTTTCGGAGGAAAAGCAAAAATAACTTTTAACTAAAAGATAAGATATAATATAAAGTATCTTATAATGATAAGACTAATGTTTGCAATTATCTATATATAATTACAGCCACATTAAGCTATTTAAATTTACGAAATGAAATTAAATAAATATAAAAGAAATTAAAAAAAATATTATTAAATAAATTGGTACCACTTAGTCGCTCTATCAATTGAATAGATTACCGTATGCTCAAATGGTAGAGCGACGGGAAGGTTTCCCAGATGGGTTCAATCTTTGCCCGTGACGATCCATTGTACATTCTATATTTATTTCCAAAAAAAATCATTATTGGACTATTTTTAGGTATACAATGCGGGTGAAGCCGCTGTCAAAAGCCAAAAAACAGTAGTTACTTATCGTCATACAAGTACTCCAAAAAACGGTGATGAAGCTCCTCAACTGACCTCCACACGGATGTATGTGCTACATAATAATACAAAGTACTTCCTGTTTTTAAATATTCTAGTGTCTAACAATTGGCACTCCGGAATCCGTGTCCTTGGAGTCTCTGTGACGTCACCGGACGTCTGTGTCATTCATTTAATTAATTTAACCTTATTGTCTTATTCAGTTAAATTAATTTATATTAGTTTTTAACTTTTCCAACTTAATTGTTTCTTGAAGTTTCCTTTGTCAGTGAGTTATAGTTCAAGTTGTAAAGTCTGAAGTTATTACACTTTTGCGGTTTTGTTTGGTCTTATTAAATTGTTGTTATTTTTTTTATATACAAAAAACTTATATAATAATATACTTCGAAAAACATCAAACGTTTCCCTCGATTACAAAGACATAAATAAGTGAAGCCAAGATAAAAAAATTGTAATTCTGTTCGTCAATTAATGCCAAAATGCATAACCGAGACAATAGAAGACGGCCATTTAGCCAAGTACCATAATACCAGAGGGGCTTGGCCGACCTGCGCCCACACCCGACCTGACGCGCCCACACCATCTTTATAGTCATAACAGCGCGTTAACTTAATCTAAAGAAAGATTCCATTTTACGATCAAGCGATCAACTCTTCTTTTGTTATGCTGATTGAAAATTCCACTTCTATAGGTTTTGATAATGGAAAATGTGTTCTCATCCTTACGATGGCTTTATTAAGGTTATACACAATGTTATAGTTTAGAAAATCGATATTCGTGTACATTACGATCTTTTATCGTAATTGAAATGTATTCGGATCGGCAAAATAGATTAGAAGATTTGCTTATACATATGATGAATTTGAAAAAACTAATACTTAATATAATCTTTTATTTCTTTTAATAATTGTTTTGTTATCCATAACAACGCTTTTATATTTAACCAGAAAGTTAGCTGTAAAATGAAATTTGAACTGTAATAATAATTGAAAGGTTCTATTGAACACAGTGCTGTAATGGCGCGCTGCCAAACTGCGACGGTGCTAAGCTCTTGATAACTTTATTGCGGACATAACAGTCCTCAATGGAAATACATTTTTGGAATGATTCTGCGATCTCGTAACAAGCGACGCCACAAATCATATCTCGGTTCAAAATGGAGTGCAGAATGTGTTCTATTAGTTTCCGGTAGAACCATGATTTAGGGCAAATTGTTGTGAAGATACAATTCAATGAATCAAAATATATGTCCATGTTATCTCAACATGATCGCAATTCTCGTTGCAAGTTTGTTTCGTTGGTGCAATTTAAAAAATGCCAACAGTAAAGTGTAACGATACGGGAAAGTTATATGTTTAATAAATACATATACATACTAGTAAGTTATTTATAATAGGTATTCATTTTATATTGTATGTATAAATCAAAATAATTTTGGTGCATCTAATATGAATTGTTATAAATTTCAGGAGGAATTATCTACGGTTTATTATAGAATAGGTATAAATCAAAGTCGCTGCTCGCTGTATGTCTCTATGTATGCTTAGATCTTTAAAACTATGTAACGGATTTTGTTGCGGTTTTTTTAATATATACAGTGATTCAAGAGAAATGTTTATATGTTTACAACGTACATAGTAGAGAAACACTAAAATTTTTAACGCCTACAATTTTCGATAAGGACATCTTTTGCAATGCCTATTAATAAATCGCAAGTCAAATTTTCAACGTTGCTTATATATAATCGTTGAGTGGTTTACACATAGCGTTATATATCCCTCTTTATAGAGTAACTTCTAAATAAAACATGCTTGATTGTCTAATAACAAAAAACTGTGCTGTATAAAGACATTTAGCATATTTAGTATCATTGCACCCGTGTGAAGCCGGTAAATTGCTAGTGGTAAATAAAAGTTTGTATGTTGAATTACGTGTGTAATAAGAATAGTTACAGGCTTGAAACGTGTAAGCATTCCAATGTATGTGGAAACATAAATTAAAAGTTGTAGGTTTTGAGACTTGCCGACTGTAACTTTTGAAAGTTAAACGTGTTTCGGTTCTCAAGGAGGCGTTCTGGGAAAAGTTTGGACGACAATTAGCTTCAGTTTCTAGAACAATTATTTAAGTGATTGCCTCAAGACGCATATTTTAAAGGGAACTTTTCGTCGCCGAAATTCGAGATCTTCAAGATGTTGACAAATTTGTGATGCTTAGATAAGCACTTTGTTTACTCTGAGCTTTACAACTTAGAAATACGAAATAAATAAATTGAGATAGCCGTTTTCTTAAATATATTATTAAGAGGCAAGATTTTAAACTTTTGTGACCATTGGACTAACCTTTTTCTCTAGAATCACGTGGTTTTCAAGTGCATGCATGATAGCTTCAGAAACCTTGGCGTCCAGACCTCGAAGCTCTGCATCAGCATCAGCTCGCGCCAGTCTTTCGACCCCCTCCACGTAACCAGACCAGGGAGCATCAAGCTCCACGATAAGAGATCCTATGCATCTGTAAAAAAACAAATTATTAACTTTGGTCAACTTATATAAACTAACAAACATTTATATATAGACATTTGGTATTTTCTAGGACTTTCACGAGTCCTACACTTTGAAATAAACAAATAATACACATTTCACGAGTACGTAAAAGCCTTAGAAAACATTCTATAAGTATTCACTGATAAAACATTAAATAAGAAACGTTTAGAACAGTTTTCCAACAGTTTTTAATTCAAATAACTCAACACGCCACACTGTTACTAACAGATTGAATTTTAAATATTAATTTTTGTTTAAAATAGTTCTGTAGATTTTAGATATTAGTTTAATCTATAACTAAACCATAGTATATATTGATAGATATATTTTATAGTCGACACTGTATATATATTGTCAAATTCATTGTTTTATCAAAAAATTCTAACTCCTAATTGAATCATTTTTATATTTATAAAAGTATTTCACAAACATTTAATTACAAAATAATAAAATAATTTGCTAATATCTAACTTTTTAGTTATAAGATTTCCTCGGAAACTGTTTGCAAAACCATTCAAAATTTATACCGCAAATATTCTGAAAACAATATTGGAAATTTAAGACGCTTGGGAAAACCTACAGTTATTTTGTTATTTATACACTCTTAAAAATATTACATTTTAACAATAAAGAAATTCTGGTTTTATTATAGTATTTATAAATATCAAACCTACCTCGAACTTATAAAGATCGGTGGAGGTTCTAAAGATTAATAATAATTAAAACCTTATTCAAAGATTTGAAACCCATAAAAGAAATATCGAATAACATTTATTCATACAATACCTTAGCGTTATTAATAAATTATTTGCTTTGGTAGAGTTTATTGAACTTAACTTTTTGCTCCAATTACTGTTAACTGAGCGTATTAAATTACTTCATACGTAAATTATTAATAATTTATTCATTGTTTAATATTATAATATATTCACGTTATTTGTTAATTTGTTTGTGCTTTAGTTAGCTGTCGCTCATAATATTATGGTTTACGTGTTATTTAAGCTGTATAAAGGAGATAAAATTGGATGAATTATTTATTGATGAGATATTATATAGAAGTTAATGCATATTATGTTATATATATTTTATTATAAATAGCATTTACTTGATAGTTAGATTCTTATATTTATTTTGGTAATATCTTATTATGACAGTTAATTCAGCCTAAAACTAAGAAGCGATATAATTTACTATCTTATATGTATTATTATAGGAAATAAGTAATCATATATTTGAAAGAAATTCTATAATAATCCTTGCTATGTATAATTAAATCCTAGAATACACTTAATTATAATTTCAAAGTTTCATATTTAAGTTAGTGTGGCGCGGCTCCAACATAACGTAACACCCTCATTACGTATGTTACGACTGAAATTAAACTCGAAACATGATTATTTCAAATCCTCATTTGTATATAATATTATTCTACTACTAATATAATTTAAATACTATATGAACATAAACTATATAAAATCAACTATAATATACAAATATAAATGTAAAAATAGACCGCTAGAAATGTTTTTAACTCAAATCCTTAGTATGAGTTTTGACGTTACAAAAACTATGACAGTTTACCAAATCGTTAACTCAAAACATATAATATTATATACACTATGAATCAAAATCTATTGAAATATCAATTTTTTTTTATGTTAACATAAGATATATATAGACAGACAATCGTATTTTTCACATTGTCAAAATTCTTAATAATTGTACATAACTCATACCACATGATTGTAAATACCACAAAGTATTATATACGTACCCTCGAGCTACATTCAAGCAATAATTCCGACATGGGCTGGAGTCGTGTCCTTTACATCTGGAACAGCCTCCCATCCGCAGCAGTTTGTTACCGCACTCCTCGTCTGCGTTGGAGAGGACTTGCTCGCTTGCGGTCAGCGCACTGGCCCCCACCGCAATCACTTGTAGTAATGCACGAGCGGCTTCCAATGATCTTGACATTGATGCCCCTAACTGTTATTAGACTTTAATTAATATTACATATAACAGTGGACATAATATACAATTTTATACATGTATAAAATGTATATATATATACATGTATAAAATTGTAGGTGGGCAGTGACTTTTGGTTGGGCAGTGACTGACTGCCTAACCAAAGGTTATGGGTTCGATTCTGACAAAGAACAATTCATTGTGTGATTCACAGATTATTGTTCCGAGTTTGGGTGTACTTTGTATCCTTTATTTATAAGTTTATATACGATAATATAATCTTATAATATTTTTTTTTCATGAAAATATATATATATATGTTTGGGAAATAAATAAATTGTAAATCATACCTGTTGAGGAATATCGCCGAATGGCTGAACAGCATCATACGCGTCTCTCAAACACGATTCGTATTCTGAAGTAAACTGTTTACTATCCAAGCGTAAAATATTCTGATATGCTACTGGGAAGACATCTCTGAAGAACTTCTTCGTACTAATCCGAATGTCCCTTGGAGGAGCAGAGCCGAGGTCACCGTTAGTATCATCTTTGTCTGGCTTGATGAGTGTTCTGACGTCATCGTAGAGGGCAGACAGGGGCACGTGGGTACGTGGGGCATGACTTCGGTATAATTGTGAGAACAGGACAGACGTTTTATTCTGTGACTGGTAGGACAGAGCTGTCAGGTGTCCTGTGAACAAGGATTATGGTGAATAATTTGAACGACTCAATTGAAAAACTAAAAATATAAATATATTTATACACATTAATATCAGGGTTCCAGGGTTATTTGATCCAAGCGACAGTTTTTTGGTGAAATATGGTTACATACATATTTGGAATAAGAAAAAAATTGCTGATTTCAAATATATATAACTTCATTTCGCAAAAAATGTAACTTAGCCCTGGAATCGTCGAAATATAAAAAGCTCAAGTTTTTCTGTTTTTAAAGATTTTTTATTATTTTGGTCAAAGAAAAGGTATCTGACCGGTAAATGGTAATGAATTTTGTCCTGTTCTTTAGTTTAACAGCATAATGGCCGTCTGAGACCAAGTAATAAGACTCTTATTATTCTCTTTCCATTGAACATACTATAATAGCAACGAAATATACAATATAATATTAACTAATTAAATTATTATTTTATAGATATAAATTTTAATACTTATATATGAACAGATCTAATAAATCTTGTTACTCATCTCAAAACAAACTCAAACAGTAGATACCCCTTGTACTTTTGATGTTACGAAAACTATGATAGTTTATCAAATCGCAAAATCAAAACAGAATTATTATAAACTCTATGAATCAAAATGTATTGACATATTTGATATATCTATTAAAAAATACATTTATCTTTAGTTATTTAGATTTATTCTATCAATCATCCTAAATATATTATTAAATTTTGATTCACATTTAATAATTGTATGTTTTGATTCTACTATTTGGTAAATTGTCAGTTTTCGTAAGATCAAAACTCGTAGTAGGGATATATAGAGCTGTGGTTTTCCACAACCTAAGTGTAAATAGTTGTTAGGCAACAGGTCTATGTTATTTGGTTTTGGTCTCTTGTCTTATCTTGTTGGAATGTAGGGATCAACACCACACCCTTTATCTTGATATAATTCATTTAAAGGTACCACCGGCATCATTATCTAAGTATTTTATTTAATTAAATTACTTATCTTCTAAAAGTAAATTTGGTTTGTGTGTCTGGAATGTTGTTCTCGTGTATGCTCTGAATTGTAATAAAACATATACAGAATATTTCTTGGTTATTTATTTCATTAATTTAAAAAATTACCTTCGTTTTTATTATTAAAAATAGTTAACACTCTGAGAGTTATCCCGTAATGAGCTGACGAAAATTTATTACCTACCTAAACATGTAAGATTAGAAAATCACTAGTCTATGTTTTTGTCAAAGAAGTATTTTATTGTTTAATAAATAACTAGAGTAATTCGTCTCCTTGTGACCTCCAGACAACTTTGGAATGAATTTCACACTGTTTAGGACTTGGGCATGAAATAAGTAACTGTTAGAGGACTGACAATTTATTAGATTTACAATTGTTTTCGACACCTTCTCTTTTTAAATATATTTCTTTTTTATAAGGAATATAACACACACACATACAAATATATATATTGTTATTTATCAAGATTTATAAAATGTCGTAGAATAAATGTTATTGGGATTGATGTAGTTAGGCTGCCTGCAAAAGGTGAACCGTTAATTTAAATAACCCTATATATGTATAAAATCATTTGTTCTAATTAGTTGATCTGAATATATAACATAGGTTTATAAGTTAAGCATCCAGCTAAGAAAAGCTGCTTTGTTCTCAACGGACAGAGTAGCGGAGAACAACAAGTCTTATATATAACTCCAGCGTTAATTAACTTTTATATTGGCTTAATTTGTTCTAATAATTTGTGATATTTGTAATGCGATAACATTTTCTAAGATAAATCACAGACACTGTTTATGAAACGACCATTCAAATAAATAATTATATTATTTTAGAAGCTCCTGTATTCATATTATTCTACAATTAGCATATTGGAGATAAAAGTTAGCGAAACACACTTCGCCCAGAAACACAAATTGTCAGCGAAAATTATTAAACGTCCTTGAGGGTCGACTTTTTGATGACTTGTTTTCTTAAACTTTTGGTACAAATGACGCTACAGATAAAAGTATATTTCAGTTATCGTTGAAGTGATACTTTGACAGGAAAAAGTTTTGCTTACTTATCGTAAAACATATTTTTCCTCTTCCAAACTTTTTAACGTTTATATCTTTATATAGTATAATCGAATATAACAACAATGTTTTTATTTGTTGTATTGTTTTACTTATAAAGTTTTAGCGCGTGATATATTTTTTTACTGTTTCCCGGGATTGACTGATAGAAAAAGGTTTTTAGCATTACGTCCGCCTTTTGAACCTCTTTTAGGTATCCAATAAATAATAAATAAATAAATGAAATGATGTTTCATTAATTTTTCGATTACAATTTAAATATATTGCTAAGTTGTTTTATTTTTACCTTACACTATGGTCTAAAAGGTAGGTACTCTTACTGACGCAGGTGAAATTATTACTGTCCTAATGAGGGTCTGCGAGGGAGGTCTCTCTTCATAATGAAACACAATAACCCTTCAAAGCTATTCAAACTCTTTGTCACACGACCTCTTTAATAAAACATTGTCAGAAAAAATGTGTAAGGTATAGTTTAAATATCAATAATTAATGAAATCAACCATTAAATATATACTATGAAATGATTTGTCGATAAAACTAATTTAAAATAGCTAAATATTTACTAACAGATAAATAATCGCGTTAAAAATATGGAGAAATTTACATCAGCATAGTGTTCTTTTTTCAAATTTATAAATAACAAAAATGACCTTGAACATACAACATTGCTTTAAGACACCTGTAAGTGTTCTTTTTTTTCAAATTTATAAACAACATGTTCTTGAACATAAAATTTATAAAATATACGTTAATTATTATCTTAAACAGTTAAAAGGTACTATAATCGGTTGATATCTCGATAGTTCCGTTTAGGTATTTATCAGAAGTGCAAGTGGCGGGTTATGAAGCGTCGTTAGTTCCTGTGAGGGTGAGCACGCATTGTTTAAACCCTCATTATAGAGGTCACTGAACTCGTAATGTCGTTTTGTAGCTAAACGCTTTCGCGGGCTTTTGTGAGAGGCTGAGTATTATTATTTTGAAGGGACTTTTTCGTCTCTCACTCATTGTTAATTTCGAAATGTAAATATCTTTAGTATGAATATATGTTATATAATATATGGCAGTCTATTTTACAGCATTCATTCATTCATTCATTTGCTTTGGTATGAACATTTCATAGTTTTTTTTACACCATTCATTCGTTCATTCGCTTCACTCATTTTTGATATCAATCAATATTATTATACCTACCGAGTGCCAATTCCTTCATATATAATTTATTAAACCATAGATAATTAATGCAATGTAATAAATATACTTTTTTGACGTTATTATTTGACGTTATTACATTTTATAACGTTAATAGAAGTGAGCCCTAAAGGTGTCCGTTTTTTCTGGTTTCTAAAAGTAACAGATCTAATAACTAATCTGTATAGAGTCTTAAGTATTAGCTCATTGAATGGAATTTATCAATAAAATGGGTGTGTAAGACTAATTCTAAAATACTAAAGCGAAATAGCGTAACCTTATGGTTTAAAGATAAGTGTTTCCGATCACGAAACTAACAGTCGTGGGTCAATTTTCCAAGCAGGTGATTTATAGATTTTTTCTGATTCTATATGTTTGCATATTTCTAGAATAAATGTATGCATATTTCATAAGAAATTTCAATCATTAAATTTTAAGAAAGTTACATAAGAAATATAACATATATTTTTTTATAATAAACGATTTTTGACTAATTTTGTCATTTTTAGACAATTTTGAAATTAATTGAATTATATTTTTTTAAGGCCTTATAGTTCTTTTATAGTATTTGTTAAGTATTTGAATAATTTATTTTCAAACACATCGCATCGTGTAAAGTGAGAAATTAAAATGGAAATTTAAGGTTCTTATGATTTATAAACATAATATATTAAAAGGAAACTGAACTTTATTGCTGTAATATATTTAATAAATTAACCCGACCATTACAAGCAGTACACGAAGAGAATTTAATTAAATATAATACTTACAGGATTTCTTTACTACGAAGATAATTAATATAATAAACCCATACATCACATCGATTGTTAAATAAATATAGAATTAAGAATAAACCGATACGGGATTCGAACCCGCGATCGAAAACCGTCCCGTCGCTCTATCAATTAAGCTACAGTATCTCTTCGAATTAAAAATTACATATATTCGTCTTTAACCAAGCATAACATGGTTATGCATATTTAGAAAATATTAAAATTGATTTGTATTGCTTAAAATAAAATGTGTATAAATAAATTAAAAAGTTTCAGAACGTTCGTATCGTAATTGTATTTCCTTATATATTATACAGTTAGACAAACAAACATACAGACATACGTGTGTCTTAAGGGATAGATCGGTGGTACGGTATTACTATAATATTGACATTGGTAGCTACAGCCCCAATTGGTGAGTGTTTGTTGAACATGTACCCTGTAAATAATAAATAGTACACAGAATAATAGTCACTACCTCAAGGACATAACGGTTATAGTTAAATAACTATTTCTAACTAATCTGTACATGTTGTGGGGTTAGTTTGATCCGTAACATTTGGGCAATGTTTAATCAAACGACCGCTATTGAAAAACATGTATATTTTAATTAAATGTTTGTACTATTGTTTGTTTTAATAAAACTCATAAATAATATTTGAGTTCTATTTTCAACTGAAATTCAGATGAGAATATTAAAAATAAATTGTTACAAGAAAACCACGTTTTTCAACGAATTTCCGTAACAATCCACGGCTTAGATTCAAAGAATATGTTCCAGTAATACCAACTTTATATACGAAAAGTTATGATTAAACTGTAATCCCCTTATACTGTGACATCGTGTATGTAGTATATATTAAGAAATGAGACTATTTGATTATCTGTAAGCTTTATACAATATTTGTTCATACGATAGAGATTATATTAAAGATTGTTTATAAGTTCAAGTATAAAAGGAACATGAAATACAAAGTCTTGCTTAGTTTAGATGTAGATCTAGAGGAGAGAGGGGAGGGATTCAGCCCTGACTCAAGGAGCCCTTGATTTTATCTATATTTTTTTAAGGTAAAAAATCAGAGCAGTTTTTAAGTATTTAACTCTTTTAATGTGGGTAACACGTGTCACCGAGGCGGACAGCTATGCGATAGTTCAGTTGGTATAGCGACGGGACGGTTTTCCAGTAATCACGGGTTCGTATCCCGTATCGGTTTATTTTTCATTCTATATTTATATAAATCTAAACATACATGTTTATAGATATTTTCAAACATTAATTTCGGTAGTAGCATCTTTTCAATATTTATCTATACTGCAAAACCTAATAGATGTCACCACCATCCCGAAAAGAAGATCACATATAGAATGCTTAATTCATCGAGGCGGACAGCGATATGGTAGCTCAGTTGGTAGAGCGACGGAACGGTTTCCCAGTAGTCGCGGGTTCGAATCCCTGCCCGTATCGGTTTATTTTTAATTCTATATTTATATAAATCTAAATAAGCTTAACATGGCAAGCATAACATGTGTTAATAGATATTTTCAAACATTTAATGTTTTATTTTAGTACACATTATATCTTTTTATTCTATGGAACGAATTTCTGAATTCAAAATCCCCCCCTAAACTAAAATTGCCATTCCCGTTCCCCAAAATTCCCCTATTCTCTCCTATAGCAAATTTATTATTTCGTCTGACTTTACATCAGCTAATCCAGTTCATTATTAGTGCAAGGAGTAGTCAGTACACTCATATAAGGGTTCGTGGGTTTGGTATACTAAAAAGTCCAGAAGACCACATCCACTTCCTAGTTCTTATTGATTCTTTACTAGCAGATGGACTGACAGCTCGTATACTCAAATACAAAATAATAATAATTACCTTGTAGCGTTCTTCTAGTAGCCAGAAGTAGCTCTGTGATAGGTTTAGTAGCACTTGATACTCGTTGCTCCGCAGTTTGCCGCATCATACTCCTGAGTTTCATTTCCCCTCCTCGCCTGCAGCAGTGGCCTCCACATACGGAACCTGCAGGAGAAAATAAAACTATTAAATAATTTTTGCAAGTAATGTTTTTATACTTTACATTGGCACTGATAATCTTTGGTGGAAACTAACCAATTGGCACTAATAAACTTTGGTTAGTTCCAGCGAGTTTAGTTAAACCGTTAAACTAGTTAGACTATTACTAGACTTTGGTCCCAGTTCCAGACTAGATAGTTCCTTAAAACAAACTTTGTTTCACCAACTCAAGGTTATGTTGAGGAAGTCGTGAAGGATTAATAGCAGGTTGCTTAATACGTGTAATAACTGTAAAAGTTAACGTAAATATCATGCAATGGGTCGGATAGGACAGGTGCTGGTGACGAGGGTCGGAGAACCTTCAAAAGAACTTAATCACCAACATAAGTAGAAATACCATGAGTTAATTTGATAGAAGACTTTTAGTCGGTTGATCTTAATATCAACTCTGAATATAAAAAAAATATTGAGACAATCTTTAGGAAGATATCTTTATATATTTTTTTATAAGATGCATATTACCTGTGTTATTATTAATAATTATCATTTCAAATATACTATATAATATATAATTCCGATTAATGGTTTGAGGTCATGTTTATAAAAATCTGGAATTACTCTAGAAGTAATCAAAGAGATAAGTGATTTCTTTCTGAAGAATATCTCTTCTTAGACTTTTCTCAGACACAATAAACCATTTTTGCAATCAAATTACAAGCATTTATCGTGATATTTTAATATTTCTTTATTGTACATAAAAAACCGCATTTATATAAAATAAGAATCATGAATTAAAAAACAAGATGAAAGTCCTTCTCTTCTATTTAGTTTTAGCTAAAATTTCTAGAATCTAGATCTTATAAGCACGAAAAGTCGAGATTAGATAAATCTTCTCATGTTATAAAATACTTTGCAATATTAATAATTTCTACTTGAAATTGCAAGAATTTGGCACATTGTCGCTGGGAGTGAACGCACTGGTTCAAGGTTACATAAAAGGAATATTTTGGAATTTAAATCCTAAATTCGCGCTCTTAAGACACATTTCCCATTAACCGACTCTATCTTAAGAATCCAAAGAGATAAAAATCTGAATGTATTCAATTCGATTTAATTAACATTTCTTTATGACATTATTTACATACAATAAACATTTACGATTCTAAATTAATAGAATAATTAAAAACTTATAGGTAAATATGTATGAAAAATCTGATTAGATAAAACTCTGTGTGTGTAATATTACTAAGGCGTTCATGTGTTCTTAGCTTTATAATAAAGGAGAAACATTGCCAGTCAAAGCAAATTAAACACTAATTACCATCATATAGCGTTTATTATGAACTGTTTAGGGTTGGCACACATTTAAAAACTTAAAATTTGTATTGACATAAAGCTACAGAATACGTATTTTGATTAGTGGCTTCTTTCTTTTTAAGGAAAGATACAGATAATGAATAGTTCACACATATTTTTTTCTTACTATAATAACATCTATTGTTGTAATTTATTTTTGTGATAATAGTATGAGCAATAAAGTTTTTTTAATATAATATACATATTTAGATAATTATTTTTGTAATTGACAACCCTATCGTATTTGAACTCAGTATGTTTACCCTTTACTAGCAAACCAAGGCCGCAAACCCAGACAGCAGGGTGCCGCGTCAATAAACAATCCTACTTTCATAGATAACTTTTTCTTTATTAGAGTCAAATAAATAGAGATAATTACAATTAAATATAAGTGCAAAATATTTTAATATATTATGTTAAATCTAAATACTACATCTGAAATAATCTTCTAGAGATTTATAAAGTCGGCGGAGTTTCATCTCAACTAATCCGAGCTTCGCGGCTTAGTTATAGATCTACCAGAGAATCCCTCTTTTCAATAGACATCATTTTGATACGACTTTATCCTTAAATCAATATGCTATAAGATACTATGTTCTAAAAAAAACTGTGAAAACATTAGATAAAAACATGATATAATTTGTAATATAAACACACACACACACACACAATAAACACACACACACAATAAACACACACACACATATACACAATATATAATGATAATTCAATGTCTGTTTGTTTGTATTCAATGAAGAGTTATCTCTTAACTATAAGCTTGAACTAAGTTTACGACAAATAGATTGGTAATAAACTGGTCTTCCTTGTTTATATACAAGCGATCAGACAGATAGACAGAGTTTAAAATATATCTATATTATTTATTATGTATTACTTTATCTAGTTTCCATTGACTTTTATTGTCGTCTTGATTTTAAATATTACGTGAAGTAAAACTTTCTTTTTAATAATATTGTGGGAATTAATGATTTGGAATTTAGAATTTATGAAGTTTTCATTGAGTTGAAAGTGCAATTTATGTTACATATATTATTAATACATGTGTAGCATTCAAACTTAAAACAATGAATTAGAAAGAAACTACATTATTTACACTTAATAACAAATAAACACCATGAATTACAATATAACTAAGTGATAATTTATTAAAATATATTACCTATAAATAACACTAGTTTCTAAGTCATTGAAATAAAGTTCATAAATGTAATTTATTTCGGACTTCCAAGACAAATGTATCTTTTACTTGTTGACGCCAACGCTATGATTATAATAATATACTGTATAGAACTGATAACTGGCGCGGAACCAAAGTGGGTGTGACCAGACTAGGGTTCCGTACTTTTAGCGATTATTGTGGTTTCGTTGAGAGATAGATGCATAACACTTGTGTTAGGTACTTTACTTTATAGTAATAATAATATCACTGGACAAATTACACACACTGATCTAACCTGTAAGTAAGCAAATTATTTGCTTGTGTTGAGGGTGCTAGACAATGATATAAATACATAGACATACGGTGAAATATATTTAATAAACGACTAAACCCAGAAATTAAGACATTTGTGTTCATCACATGTATACCCCTGTCCCTATTAGGAATCGAACCCGAGTACCTTTGCGTCGCGATAACAATTCTCTTTCTTTTGCTGTAAAGTAAAGATAATGTTACTGTAACAGTCTAACATGGCTGTAATATCTGTTTTCATCTGACAGGAACAATAAACACGAAAATAAATTTAATAACTTCGCGGAACCAACATAACATGAGATACGTGGGTAGTTTTAAATACCTCAAATATTCTGATTATCTTTAAAGTGCAATAAAATGGAAATGAACCACTTTTACGACAAAAACGACCCGGCGCGTGTCTGTTTGTACATTCTTGTATCTACTAAACTATTGTAAAGTTTTATTATTTTAACATTCTTGAATTATATAAGTTTCTTAATTTTGTTTACACCCTGGTAAGACGAAGTTTATCTTTAATACTATATAAATATTTTCATTATTATGGTACAAATAAAATTAAAAAATAATACTACGGCGATATTTTAACCGTTTACTACTGCAAGTTCAATGCTCCCTTAAGGTTTAGTATTTTTGGGTATACCAGAGTTTAAAAAACTAGAATTCCATTTGCGTACTTATTTAATGTTACTTGTTATTAGTTAAGTGTTTCAAGTGAAACCTATTTATATCTTCAAAATTCAAAATATAAAAAATTAAATTATACATTTTAATATAATAATGTAATATAAGTTTTGTTGCAAGTAAATAAATTAAAAATATATATATTTTTAAAACAATTAACTTATTTATTATATTACCAAAAAGTCTGAAGCTCAAGATAGCTTTGTTTCTTTTACCCGCTGCAGATAAAACATAAAAGCGGAATATTTCGATGCAGATACGAAGGAAAATTGGGGTCATTGTAAATGCGCATTGATATTTCACACGTATCCGCATTCTGCATTCTGCAATCTACGTTCTGCATTCTGCGCTGTGATTTAAACACTTATTATTGTCTGTTTAAATCAATTTACATAATACAATAAGTATTTTTGTAATTAATCTTTCGTGAGTCATGATGATTATTAAATATATATTTACCGAGGCTAAGTTAACGTGAATTAATCGATATTTCGGCCGACTAGTTCAGACCGCGAATCCGCCATTCTTCGAGCTCATGAATAGGAAACCCATTCGGGGTTCTAAACTTATCGGCCAAAATTCCGATTAATTTAAGTGAATATAGTTGGGTAAATATGTTTATATTCAATTGAATACATTTCAGTGACTCAAAAGAAATGTTATTACCATGTTATGTATGATCATATCTTTTATATTCACCCCTCTATCTTCTGTGGAATTATAAAAAGTGAGGGTTGGGGTAAATAGGTACATTCCTCCATCCTGTTTATTCAGAGAACCCTGGCTTAGGAAAGAAATATACACTAAAATATTTACACTTTTTTTAATCTTACACTAGTATAAAACCTAAATATACCTACATTCAATACGCTATGTATTACAAGTATCGCTATCTAAATATGTAGTAGTATATAGAGTAAATAATAATAATACTAGAACTAGTTGTAGTAAGCAAGTACACTGCGGTGTAAATTTAATAATTGTTTATACCACAGTGTAATTGCACTCTCCTGTATTTACAAACTATAATATTAGATCGTATCATTAGATATTTATAGTCTATGTACCTAACAGTTTTACCATTAGTGTGTTTGTGTATGTGTTCGTTAGTATGTTGAGTGTTGGTGTGTGTGTTTATAAGTGTTACATAGTTGGTAGAAGAGATTATGTAACACTAGTAGTTATTACTGTACTGTATTAGTTAGTGTTTTATAATGTTAGTATTTTATATCAAAATACTGTTGATTTTCGTTGACGTCGGAAATAATGACTTTATTTATATAAGTTATATGTAATAAGAAAGTAAAAAATACATATAAAATATGACAGTTTTAATACTAACATTTATCACAACATTGTTTCGTGTAGTTTATCTAATATCAGTTACGATTTCGTCATAAACAATATAGTTCCGCCAAACAAAACGTCAAGCTGACGTCTTTACAAGCCAAGGTCAAGATTAGCGTCGCATTTCCGTCCTTGAAGCAAAAAGATCGAATGGCTTCTTTGATGAATATTATTCAATCTGTATAGATAATAAAAAAAGATACAGATTAAATAACAGTATTGAAAAACATATATTATATATCATATTTTTAATGTTATAAAATAAAGTCATAAGAACCTATCGCTTATTTATTCAAAACGTTATATATTTTACCGTCATAGCTATGGTTTTTCCGCGCCTTTAATCCTCCATAAACAATAATTATAAAAACTGGTTACATCCTTAAAACCATTAGCAGGATAAATAAATAAAAGATAATCTGTTTATATTTTCCAACTAGCTGGGCCTGCGACTTTGTACGCGTAGATTTCGATTTCGATAAAACGTACCCGTTCAAAGTTTCATCTAACTCCGGCTAGTGGTTTTTGCTTGTTCGAGTATTTCTAATTTATATTTATATCTTTTTGTAATTTTTAATCATAGATTTTTTTATTGTAAAGGGTTTTATTATTCCCTGAGGTGAGAACCACTATTTCAATTTTGGAAAAATGTCTACCGCAATGGTATGAAAATAAGAAATTATTAACTTTTTTATTTGTTAACCGATTTATGTAAAAACACACAAGTGTGTAAAGTGTAGCCCATGACAATATATTGTCGAAAACTGCATTAAAACCAGTTAATCCGTTTTTGAGATTAGCGTGCACAAACATCTAGACATACAGATATACAGACATACAGACAATCAGACAAAATTAAAACCATTGTTTTGGGTTATCTTGCTAAAGGCCCCCCCATTATGTTTTTTTTTTTTATATTTTCCATGTACAGAAATCGCTTAGTGATAATTTTATTATATGTATAGATAAAAATAATTCGTAATTATACAGTATTTTTTATTTTTAAATATAGTGCCATAATAAATAAAATATTTACAAATAGGCTTTAAGAATGGCAACTTTAATTTATTATATATTTTTAAACTTACTTTCAATGTCTAACTTGTTCTAGAACATTCAAGTACATAAACCCAAGTGTTTGTAATACAACGCCTAAAATAGTCACAAATTGTAGTGTTCGTGTTGCCTTACATTGTAACAAGTAATGTAAACATTCTGACGTTCTAAGTTTAAAATGTTGTTTAATTTTGTAATTTAAAAAAATCTCCGACGTTTTAAGCTCAAGCTGTTGTTTAATTTTGTAGAATAAAACTTTTAATGCACTTACGTTTTAAGCTCAAGCTGTAGTTTAATTTTGTAATTAAAAAAAGCTTTAATTTTTGTCATGAAATTTTAATAATTTTAGAATTTAAAAATCTGTCTAGAATGTTTTACATATTTTTCTCTGATGTTCTAAATATAAAATATAACTAAATAAATAACAAAAAATCTTTCAAGCTAGTTTCGATATTTAAAATGATTAAATAAGAATATATAGAGCGTGTTCTCATAATATAAGTTATAATTTATGATAGTATTATGTTTTTGTTAAACTCGATATCAATGGCTTATTGTCATAAAAGTAAAATAATAAAATGTTTGCATATTTTATTTAAATAACAGTCTCATATTTCTGCAAATTTTATAAATAAAGCCGGACATTGACGTGGTACAGATCGTTGATTTAAAAAAAATATGGATTTAGATATTTTAAATTGCACTTTAAATGGAATGCGATAAAGTTTTAGACAAGGAGAATGATTTAATTATAAATAACTGAAGTATAAAAAATCGTACAAGGGTTAAATATACTGAGACAATTTCTTAATTAATTTAATGATTTACAATTTCTGTTCCATCTAACTGAATGAATGAATTAAATATACGCATATAACTTCTAGTCCTAGATAAGTTAAATTTAATTATGGCTTCCTTTTAGAAAAAAGGGAAATTAAATATTAATAAATTTAAAAGTAGTATTAAGTATAAGGAAATCAGTAGTTATTAATAACCTATGACAATAATACACTAGAGTATTAAAAACCAGGAGAATGTAATGATGCTGGTGGAACTGATGACATAATATTGCCCGAGGCATACATGCAGAAAGTCAAAAAACTGCAAATTCGTGTATCCGGTCATTGACACGCCTGGATGAAGCGCGGGTTACGAAATAAAATCAAAGGGTTATTTTCATAATATACCTTGTAATTTGCGATGGGCTTTATCTGTAATCATCTAGAACACATCTAGGATCATCTAGTACTCGGACGAAAAACAAATTTTTTTTTTTTATTAGTTTTAAGATTTTTATAAAAGCGACAGTATTTAGACTAAAATAGTTATATTTGTTATCATTATTACTTATTGTGTACTTTACTTATTATGTATAATTTATTTTTTAAATAAATTAATTTTAAAATTAACCAATCCTGATCTATTTAGGATTGAAATTACAAACTCATCGTTATGCAAGAAACCAACTTCTGAATTGAGTTTGTATAAAACCCAAAGTCGTAAGTTGATCTTAATCTCAGATTAAAGATCGGCTATTAATAAGCGATAACAATAAATAAAACAAAAATCATATCATATAATATCATAATTATATATTAGGTTCGTCCATTACCAAATATCAATATTCAATCTCATCATGACCTGTATAATGTGCCTATTTCATATTTACTGATGTATGAGAAATTATGTTATGGGTTATTTGAAGTCAGATTTCGGCTATTTTAAAATTATTATTATAATATATTTCAACAAAATATATTTTTAATATCGTCATGTCACTTTTGAAACTTCTGTCATTTCATTTAAAAAAGTTAAAAACCGTCACTCCATTATTTGACCAAGAGAAACAAAATGAGAAAATTGTATTAAAATTCAGTTTTTATATCATTCTTTATATTAATACAATTAAATTCATTATATTTAATCAAAGTATCGCAGCACGAGATCAGACTTAGTATTTAATATCTTAATAAAATGTATTTACATGTAAATTATCATATCATATAAAAACTTTAACTGTAATATTAACATATAAGAATATTATTAAGATTGTGTCCTACAGATATACTATACGATACTATAAAATATTTTTTACAGCCATATACAAGTAATATAATAAAATTTAAATAAGGTCATAAAAAATTAATCTCATAAAAGACAATACTAACTTTATTTATGATTATTATTTAATTATGTAACAGTAAATATAATCTATACATATAAATAAAATTTAAGTGTTTGTTTGTTATTCTAACATAACAGCTTTTTATTAAATGCATTTGAAAGTATGTATGGTATTTACTTAAAAAATGTTTGTCTGTCTGGTCGTCTTTTTGTTTGGGTAAACTTAGAAACGATTACTGATATTATAAAGAGTAACTTAGGCTTTTTTTATTATAAAAACATGGGAATACCGAATTGAAATTTAAAAAATATATAGTTAACAATATCCGATTCAAATAGGGAATATTTTCAAATAAAAACAGTTGTAAATAACTTTCAAATAAATAATGTAAGAAAATGTGAACACGCAAATTGATTTTAAATATTGAAATACTGGATACAAAATTGTTTTTTATCATGAACAAACAGACAACTATAGTGGAGGTAAAACAGCACGCGAGCATCGATCCATCTGTCACTACAGCGGCAACAGAAACATACATATGTTTCTGTTATATATATATAATACTATGATTATTAATACTAGCTTTGCCAACATCTTTACTCGATATTACTAACCAGTTCTATTGCCGGAAATTAATCGAAAAGTTATTTTTAAATAATAAGTTATTTTTCTATTATATATAAAAGTATTTTTATATATAATAGGATGTATCCTAAATTATTTCTGTGACCTTGAAATGACGTAAAAGACAAACTAACATTCTTTACAATATTTGATATCAGTAAATAAAGTAATAAATATTAATGTTTATGTATAACCTGAAATGAATTCTGTTTCGTAGCTAAATCGATACGGAATCCCATTATTAATGGAGGTACAGGGTGTGTAATAAATCACCAGCTTTTAACACCCTTTATACAATTCATCTAACTTATTATTTTGGGTTTAAACTTTTTTGATTGTCACCACGATATATTATATACGGAAGTTTAATATGGATGCGGGAAGGTTTATTATTTGTTATAAATTTTTGTGTACCTACTGTATAATAAAAAAAGGAACTCTTTTAATATATTGTTTATTTTATAACCTAGAAATATGTATGAATGTAATATTTTTTCTATAACCATTTTAGATGATTTATTTCATTTCCCATATATTGATTTATTGTTGGTAATCTTCTTTGTAATTCCAAGTATGAGGTAATAATATCTAAAATTTTAAAATTAAGATTGGTTCGTAAAATATTTGTTATAAGAATTAGTGTTCTTTATTAATCTACAAGAAGCTTTGATTACATCATTGATGGCGCAAAGCTGTACAAATACAAACTACCCTAAAATAAAAAAAAAAAACACTGCCAAAGAATACCATGCGGGATTAGAATGGGCCATATATCTTACCAAGGCAACCCTAAAAGACGGTCAAGGGACCTAATACAAGTAGACCTTCAGAACTTCTTTGGAAGGTGGCTGAAATCCAACACGCACGCCCTAGGGTAGACGTCTTAAACTTTTAACGTCTAAAACTTTTGTCAAATTCCTTAATCTCAAAATTAATATACTAGCTTCATCCGGAATAATGGGGATAAGCTTTAACTGAGATTGCAAACATCACAGAAAATTAACAGATACATTTTAAGAATAATTTATTTATCTATATTATTTTATTTAATTTATTCATCAATTTTGAATCAATTTAAAAAAATATAAAAAAATTGTTTAGAACAAATTAGTAATAACCTTTAAATTTACCAATGTTTGATCTTGAATAATAAAGAGATTTTAGTGTTTATTAATTCGGTACTCAGATAATTATGTCACTTTGAGTGCAAAATCCCAGCAGGTATTCTTCGTATAAGGAACCATACCATGTACAGTACGCCCAATAATTACTACTTGTCAATCTCCAGCTGAGTTGACTCAATTTACATTTACGTACACCTTAATCTTATTTTATTATCATTCTCCAAAAGTTAAATATGGTAGCTTATTTGACTAAATAATGATAAAAACATGATGTTCATTTTTTTTTTTTGATTTTTGTAAGAAGATGGATGTATAAAAATATCTATAAACATGTATAATCATACTAAGCTTATTTAATTTTTGGCAGGCAGTTGTAGCGAAACGGCAGCACATTTGGTAGAGCGATGGGACGGTTTGCTAGAGGTCGCGGGTTCAAATCTCTGTCCGTATCGGTTTATTTATCATTATTTTTATTATACATTAATAAATAAAAACACAAAAAACAAATAGATATAATCTCTATCACAATTAAATGACTAATAATGCTAGATTAATCATGGCGGGGAGCGACACGATAGCTTAAATTATACAAAGCGGCGGAAATGTCCCAGAAGTCGCAGGTTCGATCAAAAAAATCTTAATTAATTTTTAATTAAAAAATAATAATTAACTTATGATGACCAGAAATGTTTATAGAAATATTTGAATATTTCTATAAACATGTTATTAAATATTTATGATTTTATAAATTCATCATAAATGTGAGATCATGTACATATTGAAATGCAAAATAATACATGATGTATCCGTTCATATATATTTATAATATATTATTTATTTATTATTAGTTATTAACGTTGTTTACTTAAGCCACTAGATTTAATAATGTATTAACATTTACTGTATAATTTATTTATTTATTATCCAGGTATTATTAAAGCCAAATAGGTGATTATTACGTTTGTCTGTCTTATGTTTTAATAGTATTAAATATATATAATACTTTTTCTCCAAAAGAAAATTAATGTAGTTTGTTCGTTTTCTTTATAATTTCATGTCGTAAGGACTAATGGTCTTTTAATGTTTAACATGAAACTGTTTTTACGAAGGTATTTAATTAATTCGGACATTTCCCGTTTTGAAATAAATATTTATAATGTATTTTTTCTTCCTTGACATGAAAACAAACATAATATTATTTAATTCAGTTTACTTGTTGTTTCCCACACACACAAACATAGTAAATATATATAATATAATGTAGTACTTAATAAATAAATAATTAATAACATAGTGCTTCAATATTAATAAGGGTTCAAGACTCAAGGACTTACTAATATGCCAAGACAGTATACTCACCCTGAGTTTGGGTATGATTTTGTGGCAAGTAACGAGCATACTTAAAATGTTAGGTTTTATTATATTAAACAAGGTACAAACCGCTTGAACAGCGCTGAAAAGCCGCTGGAAAGTAAGATATAAAAGTTATGTAACCAATCCAAATATGATATATAAAGGATTTTTCGTATTATATACTTAACCAGTTCTTTAATGTTTGTGCGTCTGTCTGTTTTTCCCGTCTAGGTAACTAAAATAATATTTAAAGCACTTATGAGATTCAAGACCTTTAAGTGTAGCCTCTTTTTCTGTGAAATATATAAGGGTCAACGACCTCGCTCGTATATGTGAAGATAATAATAAATTAAGTTAGTAATAGTAGTATAAATGTCATATTTAAATATAGTGTTCTCAACGGGTGTTCATAGCTAGGTGGTCAGACTGTTTGGCGAGCGAGCTAATTCTAATTCTGTCACCTCTCGCAACTCCCGCGCATTCGCACAGCATGTCGTTACCCCGAGGTGTATTTAGGATATATATACACTTGCTAACATTCCATATATTGTTGATATATATACTTACATATTCATATACATATATCATACACATACACATACACGTACACGTACACATACACAAACACATATACCTACAAACAAAATGTTCTAAACATATAAGTTCAAAACTTTTTCCATTACAGCAAATCTGTAAGTCATAAAGGCGTTAACAGACAAAAGAATTTCGATGTTATTTATAAATATTACCGCATGGCAGTCGTATACAAGTCGGCGGTCTTTTGGATCGAACTGTACAAAAAGTCCATGATGAGACAAAGGTATTAGCAAAGGAGCAACAAGAGACCGGGCGACCAGCCAACGACTGGAACAAGTTCTTTGCGTGAATGCAAGGTAATGTGCGACATATTTGCTTCACTTAATAATAATAGTAATTATTATTATTTATGTTAAAAAATATATAAGATATAATAATGATTTTTTTGAGATTCACCGACTTTTATATAAATGTAAAAACAAAAAGCATATAAAATAATGATGAATAATATCACTGGACCAATTACACAAATCGATCTAACCTCTAAGTAAGCAAATTATTTGCTTGTGTTAAGGGTGTTAGACAACGATACAAATACATATTAATACTTGGAATATATTAATAAAAGACAAAATGAAAAATGAAGAAATACTGACATCTCTGCTTATCACATACATGACAGTCTCTGTCGGGAATAGAAACTGAACTCTATGCGCCGCCATGCGTTAGGCGCCTGCGGTAACCAACCACTCGACCAATGGGGCGGTTAATTTTTTTTTTAAATATTAAATATAATAAACTAATGTATTAATATTTAATGGTTAACAAAAAACATTGATTTATATTACACCGGAAATCTAATAACTAGAAGTAATTTATACTTAAAATAATACTTGCATTTAGACACGTTAACAAGACCTCGCTTCGTTAGAGATTGAAATAAAACTTCGTAGTCAAAAAAAAGTACCCTTCTGCGGTACAGAGGACGCTTGACCTGCAAATTGAAATGCCACTACTAGTGCTCCAAGTTTGCCAAAATGAGCGCTGCTGTTGGCGCTGGAGGCACTAATTTGGCGTATCTCGGTCTACTATTTGATATCTTTTTCTCTTGACCGTTCTGTTGCAGTAACGTTTTATTTTAATTGTCTCTGCGGGTGGATTGCCCTATTTTGAAAGTGCACTTGCGAATATTTTTATATACAGACAGTTATAACAGACATAGTTATTATAAAGCTCAGTGAACTTCACCCCTTTATGTAGAGTTGCTCTGTGATTAAACGAAACGCTATACTTCGTTGGGTCTGAGTTTAGATTCAAAAACATGAGAGGGAGAAGATTAAAAAAAAATCTAACTAACAATTAGGCAACTGGAAACATACCAAAGGTCAATAACCTCTAAATCTATCAAAGGACCTTAACATCATTGATAATAAAATACAGTCAAGTTATTAATTGTTTCTAATAAAACAATAATTAATTGGTAGCAAGATAATAAAGCCATATATGTACTTCAAATAATTAATTAATTTATTCTTTTAATTGTCAATTGGTACCCAATATGGTATTCTGGAATGTTTACGTATATTTTTATTTTATATCGTGGTTATAAAATTATACCATTTTCCTATATGTCATAAAAATAATATATCCCGAGTTTCCGTCGTCAGCTCTTCTTAGATCTGTGGCAATTATTTTTCCGAGTTGGTGGTAGCTTTGGCATTGGAAAAAAAGATTTTTATATAACTGATTTTTTATAAAGATGATGTTGATGATGATGATTGTTTTTGATGATAATGATATACTATTTTTATTCAGTGACTTTTTCCGCTCTCCCTTCCTCTCCCTCTCTTTTTCTCTCCCTTCAGACATGAATCATAAACTATCTATCATCATTTAATACGTATTCAATTCGTAGAAATTCATATTTTATTAAGATTAATGTTAGTTTTTGGCTATCCTTTTATCGCCCCTTAAATCAGTTTCGTGTTTTACTATGAATAGAGCGAATTTTGATTTCTGTAAACACGTAACAATATACACTCATGGACATATTTAGGGGAACGCAAAGAAAAGGTCGAATAACGGAAAATATTTTTATATTTTCGTACTAGCCACTATACCAATATTAAGTATTAAAAAAAAAGATGATTTTAAAAATAATTTTATTTTAAATTTCATTTGTTTTTTTTTGTTTATCTGCTAATTTCTGAGACACGTAGTGTATGGAATTTTCGTCGGCTTTTGTTGTTTTTAACAAAAACTTTATTTCTGTTGTTTTTTTGACGAAAAATTGTCATTATTGAGTGAAGTGAACTTAATTCGATAAATTTAGGCGATAATGCCGGATCTCAGCGTTGCTCTGGTTTCTAAAGCTGTAACTTTAATTGAAAATGGTTACACTTACAATGAAGTGGCTCAAACATTACATGTTTCCAAGTCTGTGATTTTCCGCAATGTTAAACGATACCGGCAGACTGGAGAGTATACCAGGCGTAAAGGACAAGGTCGCAAAAGAGTAACAGGAGAGAGAGACGATAGATTTATTGTCAGCAGTGTTCTCAGAAACCGTACCTTGACTTCTTCTGAGGTACGAAACCAGCTGCAGGAAGTTCGACAAGTGATAATTAGTATCAAAACCGTCAGAAGAAGACTGAAGGCAGCTGGTATAGGGGCGTACTTGCCTGCCAGAGGTCCACAGCTAACCGCAGGTCATCGAGTGGCTCGGGCCAGCTTTGCTCGTTTCCACCTAAATTGGAATAATGACGCTTGGGGAAAAGTTCTTTTTAGTGATGAGTCCAGATTTTGTCTCAAACCAGATGATGGAAGGACCAAAGTATGGCGACGACCCGGAGAAAGATACGCTCAGTGTAACATTATTGGGAGAGAGCCGTATGGTGGAGGGTCAGTAATGGTATGGGGCGGTATTTGCTTAGGAGCACGCACGGAGCTACACATCGTAGAAAACGGCTCCCTGACTGCGGCAAGATACGTAACCGACATTTTAGACCAGATTGTGATGCCTTTTGCCCCTTTCATTGGAGACAATTTTCTTCTAATGCATGACAACGCTCGACCTCACATTGCGGCTTTAGTTTCGGAATATCTTAATGAGGTCTGAATCCAGGTTTTGGGGTGGCCGGCACGCTCGCCAGACCTAAATCCAATAGAACACGTTTGGGACAAACTGGGAAGACAAATTAAACAAAGAAATCCATCACCTGTCAACGTAAGAGACCTCAAAACCGCATTGGTTGAAGAATGGAAGTCAATGCCGCAAAGTTTTATTGACAATTTAATAGAGAACATGCCCGGACGTATGCAGGCAGTTTTAACAGCAAGAGGTGGCAACACTAAATACTGATTGTATCACCCATCGCGAAAAAACCAGTCATTTGGACAATATTAACTTTTCTTTAGTTTTCATTGTGTTAAGTCAAAACTCTTCAGAATTAAGTCACTGACGTTATTGTCTTTAATTTCGTTTCTTTCGCTTTAATTTTGTGATTTTTTATGTTCAAAAATGTTAATTTAATTAATTTAGAATAATAATCAAATGTATTGTACAACAAAAATGTGTTTTCATATGATCTTGCAGTCTGTTTTTTGCGTTCCGCTAAATATGTCCACCGGTTTATTTTTTTAACAATATTAAATAAACAGACTTTTCCTTGTCACCAATTTATTACTTATACATAGAATATATAACTATATTATATATTTGAAAAAAAAAGAATATTCTTATTACATTTAAATTCATAATACATTATAGTATATAAGTATATATCATAATGCTATTTATAAAAAAAAAAATAATAAATATCAATGACATTAAACATCTGACCTCTGAATCTAGATCGTTTATTAATTTCCTTAAGAGATAGTTTATTTGGTATAGCAGTTAACTTTATTACGGGATAAGTGTAAAGATAAAATTTCAGTAAACGGTAATAGTTCCGACTGTTGAGTGGAATTAGTTGTGATTCTTACTTAGGAGGAACATTTAAGATAGAGACAAAGGGAAACTAGATTTAATCCGCTGTTAGTATAATTGACGCTGTCCATTACCAGATTACGTTCTAGGATGTTTTCTGAAATAGATTAGGAAAGGAAAGAAGAGAAAAGGAAGCTTTTATCGTGAAAATAGTTTACATAGCTTTAACAATCATTGTTGTATGTACCTTATAGCTATACATTTCTGAAAAAGATATATAACATTTTTATTATTTCATAATATGTCTGTGTATATGTTCGCCTTGCAAATTAATAAACAGGTAAGTATTTCATCGTTGGTACTGAAGCACAACAGGGTATGAAACATCTGTGTCAATTACACAACAAATTAAAAAGAGACCTATTCTAATTTTAGTTCCGTAAAATATAACTAGATAGCGTTACTAAACAATATAGATCGCGGTATGATTGCGCTTTTTTATACATTCGAAAAATCACTTTGAAAAATTTCTCAACAGATAATTTAATTAACCCTCTACTAAACAATTTGTTTATTGAAACTTTAATTATTAAAGACATTTTTTTTCGCTATTTAAAATATAAAAAAAACAGTTACTTGACTTCGAAATTTTGAGTAATTTATTATCATATCTTAATTATATAAGATTATATAAATACTTACTTTGTGTTTAATTAATGTCTGTTCGCTTGTGTATAAATTACACCTCAAAAACCGCATTCCGTTTTTAAGCAGCGACAATCAAAAACTATATTAATATTATTCATTTTAATGTTTATTTACAAAGTATTTTAAATTTATATAAATATAGAATGTAAAAAACCGATACGGGCAGGGATTCGAACCCGCGACTACTGGGAAACCGTCCCGTCGCTCTCCCAACTGAGCTACCGCATCGCTGTCCGTCTCGGTGAATTAAGCATTCTATATGTGATCGTCTTTATCGGGACGGTGGTGACATCTATTAGGTTTCTTTCGAAAATCCTAACCAATGTTTCTAACTTTGCAGTATAGATAAACATTGAAAAGATGCCACTACCGAAATCAATTTTTGAAAATATCTTTAAACATGCATAGCCATGTTAAGCTTATTTAAATTTATATAAAGTATTTTAGTCAAGTAAATTTAATGACAGACAGCAGATGGTAGGAATCGATTAGCAATTACAGAAGTACGTTCACCCTTCGCGTTCATGTTACTACTTTACAAAACACCCCCTACTTTGTTGATGTAACAGCTTCAAGAACTTGAAGGCCTATAATATGCTTAGATTGAATTAGAATATCCAACTAAAATATACGTAAATATAATTTCTATTTATAATAAAAGTCAATGTATTTTAGATTCACGAGCGCTATAACAAATTTAAAACTATTTGTAACGGAAATAAAACTGTTTGTTACGGAATAAGCTCACGTAGTACTAGACTTACATTTTAAATAAACATTTAATACCTGCACCTACCTACCTTCCTACCTACCTATCTATCTATCTATCTATCTATCTATCTATCTATCTACCTACCTATCTATCTATCTATTTATCTATCTATCTACCTACTTATCTATCTATCTACCTACTTTGCTGTGAACATTACTTCATAGTAATCGAAGTCTAATAACACGAATTTCTTCTGGTAAAAATTATTTCATTATAAAAAGCCATCTTATTACAATATTTTATTAAAAATTATCATCCTAACAATAATATTCAGATTAAAATAACAAGATAAAATATTATTATTAATAAATGCATTAAAACTGTATAATAATGCATAATATATGTAAATTAATTGAGGACAACATTAGAAATGCGATCTTTAGAATCATTTAAACTTTACTACCCTTTAATATACAGTACAGTAACAGTACAGTTACAGTACAGCGGTAAATGTACCTGATTATCTGGTCGGTAATATATTACTACAGTAATATTATTAAATATATAATTGTACCAGTTTCTTACTAGCCCTTGAATGCGGCTTTGTCCTTACTAAAATCATATAAAATATGTCTTGTTTCAAGAATGACGAGTGTATTTACAAATTTCACCTTTTTGACCCTTTTTATGCAGACTTCGGGAATATTCACATCCTAAAATATGTGTGTTATATTAAATTTATGCATAAATGTATGTTTGTAAAGTTTTAAGGATTATCAAAGTTTTGTTATATATTTAGGTTTATAAATCCATAAGATACCGGTGAATAACCGAAGTATGTATTACAGGGTTATTTGTAATTAATTGGCCACCTCTTGCAAACAGCTTCTCTACATCTATCCCAACATCATTTGTTATAGGACTTTTTTAATATATTTTTTTTTAAATTGGCATTAACCCTGAGCGTAGGTATGGCGCCCGGACGTAGTCCTTTTAAGTACTTCTAAAAAATACAGAGTAATAAATAATAGGGAACAAAAATGTGTTTGTTTCTTTTTTTGTTTTGTTTATCAAGATTTGTAAAAAGTCGTAGAACAAATGTTGTTGGGATTAATGTAGAGAGGCTGGCTGCAAGAGGTGGCCAATTTATTACAAATAACCCTGTATACCTATATATCGTTATAAGACTGCCTCACTTGTACTTTAATTATATTAATATTTTTTTTTTATAAAACAACACATAAAAGCTATTGTAATTGAACCATTTGTTTTAAAATACAGATATGAGTTATGTTCAACGATATTAATAATTAATTGAATTTATTGAACAAAGTTTCTTTATCTTGTCTTCATATATCCTTTCCTCTAAGCAATAAATTCTACACAACTGATTTCAAGTCGAAATGAGGCGAAGTTACCAATCTATGAATTATTTATTATTTGCGAAACTTACGCACTGCTGAGATTTACTTCAGTCTAAAGTAAACTTACCTATAAAACATACACACGCGTAGACTCATACACATACGCATACACTCACACGCTCACCTATATGTATGTTAAAGAAATTTCTCCGGTTTGGTCTCGATCATTGATATCGGTTATGATATATATTACCGGAAATAACATCACGCTTCTAACCCACATATGACATATCTTTTCATTTACTAAAATAGGACCTCTTTATAAATATTTTTTTTAATTATTCGTTATTTTTACATAACATAATATTCTTAAATAAAAGATTATTATTAAATAAAACTATAGTACAATATTGAATTGGCAACATATTGACATGAAAACCCCCAAAATATAATAAATCCACTTGTGTTTATAAATACAAATTTTAAAGTAAATAAGACAAAACCTAAATAAAGCACATGACTAAATACATATCATATAAAGCAGTGTTAAATCTCAGAATTCTGTTCTAAACTTTTTCTAAACAATATTTTACTAAACATTTCAGTACAATATTTTATACACAGACAATGCAACATACATTTATATTGTTACAACCGAGATACAACTTGATGGTTGAAGCACAAACATAAATAGTGCTTTGGAATCTAGTCTATCTATATCTATTCTAATCTAGAATCTATATAAAGTTAGTAAATCTATACATATAAATAACATTAAAGTGTCCGTTTGGAATTCTAAAATATAGTTTACTAAATGTATATTAACGTATACGTATATATGGTGGGATTTACATAATAAAATATTTATTATCGTTTTTTTATGTCAGTCTATTTGTGCCGGCTGGACAGATTTTAATAGTACTTTCACGGATAGCTGATGTCATAAGGATTAACTTTTTTATATAAAAAAAAACAATTTTATACTATTCCATATAAAAAAAATCACAAAAAAACATTAAAATCAATGAAATAGTTAACAATAACTGATTTGAATACGAAAATCTCACGCCTACGAAGACACAAATATCAGCTAGTATATATAAATATATACAGTTTCTAATAAAAAGTTTATTACTAGTTTGTGAATCCTGCATATGAAGTCAAATTCATTATAATGCAAGTCACATGACTGCTTTATGCCAAGGAAATTGTGCGCGACGGGGCTTTACTAAGATCACCATCTATAATACGTACCGACAAACAAAACTACGATTTAATTGTGTGTGTGTCATATGTTAATGTTTTAAAACTCAATTACTCATGATATTTTTAATTTTACAGCCTTAGGTTATGTCATTCCAGAATGACATTATTATTTTTTTTAGCAAGGCTGTTCATGTTCATGTTCTTGTCATTCAGCCAGTTTGTATCATTTAGCCAATTCTTGTCATTCATTCAGTCATTCTTGATATAACATCAAGTTAACTAGTGTTTTCCATATTTTGAAATAATCTACAGAATCATAACAAGTTCTTATATTTTTTTGTTATTGTATTTTTAGCATGGTATCTAGGTATCATTCTTTTTCATCCTATCGTTAGTCACATAGTCATAAGTCCAGTCCAATAATACGTTCTAAATTAATGGTGATTTTTTTATTTTGCATCAAAAAAATATCTACAAGTCATGTAAGACGGGATTCAATATAGCAATACTTCATGGGAGTATTTCTGAAAACCAAAACACTCCTACTAGGACCCTCGTTACAGAGTGTGACAAGTGAAATGTGTCAAGGGCCAAGCTCAAAGGGTTCATAAATCGCTTTCAGAACTGAAGACACGCTATTCACTGTAAAACTCAAAGCAATGAGTTTTGTGTAATGAAGTATGAATATTTTTTTTTAATTATATAAAAGTTTTGATAGCCAGTATTTTGTATTTAAATTTGGAATTCTAATTTTCAAGTCTTCAATTTTATTTTTTATTTTTAATTAAGTTCCTAATTTGACGTTTTATTTTCAATTAATTTCTTTAAAATAAATCATCTACATAAAATCTGCTAAAGCGATATAATTGAATATTAATTGATAGTGATGGCTGTTGACTGATGGCATCCGGTTTTATATACGTACAACAAATTTAGATGGATGAATACGTATTACATATTTATATCATGACGTCGTTTGACAGTGATATATATATTTTTTAAAAATTTAATTTAATATTTGAGGCGATTGTTGTGGAGAACTATTACTAGTTCTTTGAATATCTGCATACAAAATCTGTAGGTATAACATAAAATAGACATATTTGAGGATGTTTTAATAATATACGTATTATATATTTATATCATGACGTCGTTTGACAGTGATATACATATTTTTTTAATATTTAATTTAATATTTGAGGCGATTGTTGTGGAGAACTATTACTAGTTCTTTGAATATCTGCATACAAAATCTGTAGGTGCTGTTGTTTTAATAATAGGTACTTGCTATATCATAAAATAAGGATAATATTTATTTTCTGTGTTATAAGAACTAAACATTTTAAGGCATATTCATTTGTCGTCTTACCAAGCATGACCCCTCCACTGATACAAAGGATATATAAGAAACAGATCTCACTTAACTAGCTAGGTTCAAATATTCAACAGGCTTTACTGTGTAACAAAATATTATGAGCCTGTAAAAATAAAAAATGTATAAGATAACTCAAACGAAAATAACCTTTACATTAATGCGGAAAGAGTTACTTTTTCTTGATTCAAATTCTAAGAAATATAATACTAGCTATTGCTCACAACTCCACCCCACAAACAATACAAGATTATTAACAATCGTCTGGACAAATCAAACATAATGTATGAATGTGACCTCAATCAGTGAAGTCATTCACACGGACAGACGGACCGACAATTGTATATATAGAGATGGCTACTAGTATAACACTCAACTGTGTAGGACTGTGTAGACTGTAGGCTAAACACCTCTTAGAAAGAACCAGCGTAGTCCAGTTAAAAGCAATGAAACGCAATCTAGACTGACGTATTGCTTTACAAGTATTTATTTTATATTATGAACATACAGACTATTATATTTTAAATAAATATATAATAAAATGCTTGGGTTTCGATACATGTACTCTGTTTTAATAAAAACGATAATATTATATAGAAACAAAGGTAACAACACAATAGCTCATTTGTCTGAGCGACGGAACTGTATTACAGAGGTCGCAGGTTTGTCTTGTCAGAAAATTTAAAATTGAAATAAGCTTAACATATTCATAAACAATTTTAAGAACACAACCATACTTAATATTATAAAACTTTAGACAAGATAATTTCAGATCTTAGCTTGCGTCAACAGTTCAAACTTTTTTAATTTTAACAGCAAATATAAAACTTCAAACAATACATTCATGAAAGATTACATAGTATATATATAAAATGTACATACTTATATATATCATTTTCATTACGTAGTGTGAATGCGCTTTATTAATAACTTATTATCAAGGGAAAGCTCAAGAAATAATTAATTTTAAAGTGGTCTAGTCCTAAACAAACAACGAATAATGAATAATAATATCACAAATATTGACGCTTGTGAAGTCAAACCAAATTTCGCGTTTACTCTACGAAGTCTGAATATCAAGTACTAGCACAATAAAACTTACAAATAATACACATAATAGTCAAAATGTCATAAAAAAAATATAAAGATTACTATTAGTGAAAATATCGCGCTGTATATAATATATATATATTAATAACTATTTATACATATATTCTCGTGACTTACTGAAAAATATAGTTTCATGTTATTACGGTTTATAAATGCATTCTTTTTTATATATGAAGTAAATTAATTTTTTTATACAAAACTAACAATACCTACTATATTTTTTAAAATAAATTTAGAACGAAAATATAAATATACGGTGGTGATTCTGTATCTCAATTTGTAGGCAGAGTTTCCCGAAACAGTTACCCACAGGTCGCAGGTTTGAATCTAAGTTATTTTTCATTCTATATTTATTTAAAAGCTTAACATTAACACATATTTGTAGACATTATCATACTAAATATATTTTCATACTTCAATTCCCAAACTACCTACATATTCAAACACGACTTCATAATTGGATGCATACATGCGCCGGCGCACCGGCAGCTGCCTGGCCTTAGCATAAATTCCCTCGACGCTTGCTACACATTGTATAGCATATTAAATAGTATACAGCGAATAATACGCGACTCATTCTCGCAATCCTGTCCAGACCACGGGGCGGCGGAGACATACTTACGACTCACTTCCCTCGAAACACATATTTAGATTACTAAGTAGCTATGAACTCTTAAAAACTATCGTAGTTTTAAATTTTGATGCAATATTACAATAATATTACTTTTATGTTTATAAAATAATATTGTTTTATTTCTGCTTAGTGACGTAAATGAACGTATTCAGTTCTTGCAATGTGAGGGAATGAGAGATCAATTTTATATATTATTTTGTTTTTTGTGTGATAAAAGAACGAATGATTTAGAATGACGCCATTAAAACTTTTTATCCAAACAATATGACTGAATTTTACTTTTAAGATGTTATGGTACGAGAACCAAAAGAAAGCTTATTGTAATATTACTTTAAAAGTTAGTGGTAGGTACATAAGTCTAAATATATAAAATATAAAAAGAAATGAAAAGAAAAAAATGCTTTTTTATACAATGTTATATTAATTTTGATTTCAATTTTATGAAATAAAATAAGAGTGCAACGTAATAATAATTTAGTCCTTACATGACGTCACTGTAATAATGACGTCATAATAATTAGAGTTCCTAGAAGTGATTGTCATCTCGATACTCTTTTCCTGTCACGCTTTGTAAATCAACTGTAATTAAACGACACTCAATGATACTGGTAAGGTTTGTTGTATTTTTCCGCAACAGATGTAGTTTTCCTAATACATATATGTAAAAAATTGCAAGATAATGCGTTTGTATTTAAAAACGATTTTTTTATAGAATGAAAAATAAATCTTATGATTCGAACCCACGACCTCAAAATAACCATCGCGTTAGGACGACACGGGTTTATTTTTCATTCTATATTTTTTTAAAAAAATATGTATAAAATGGCTTTACAAGTTTATAAATATTTTCAAGCAATATTTAATAAAAAGTTATCTATTTTTTTATAACATCTGACACGTATATAAATAAGAATACCTCTGACAGAGGTAGGTAGAGAAATAATTACCAACCATAAAAATAAACTTTTTAACAAAAACAAATACAGTTCGGTTCTCTTTAATATAGCAGCTAACATGGTAATTCAATTTAGTTCGTTGTGCAAATTAAATGAATTCGATAATTTATTTAAAAAACAGAATAGTTTTATTTGATATATTTCAGACGCCAAATTCGCACCAAATCCAACTTCATTAGTCACGTTTGGGTCTAAGGAATCCCAAAACAAAAAAGTATCACAAAACCAATTTACATAAAATTATTGACTGAAAGTATATGAGCTACAGCCACAGGAGGTGTCAGATTATACTGGTGTTATAAGCGGGTCTCTTCAATACAAAACACAGCGAATATAAGAAAATAAATTGTTCTCAGATAATCAGGAGTGATAATTGGCGCCCAAGCGTCGACTGAACGGGTCCAACCTTATAAAGTAATTATTAAGGCATCCAGATTACAAACATGTTATCATTATCATAATTATTGCGTATTATATTTTTGATAACCAATAACTATTAATGTTATTTTTTTTATAATTTCGAATCCATTCGGGGTTTTTATTCATGAGCTCGAAGCATGACCGATTCCCGGGATTATTTATTGCAAAATATGAAAACGTATATTAAAATATACTTTGATTTACTTTATTTTTGATATTTGTAACATACAGTAAGAATATACGATTTTATGTGTTTCAGAGGATATACTACCTCACGAGGATAACAGTAATATCTTGAAAGAGAAACATGAAATCCCTAAATTAATCTTAAAATCCAAAGGCTTTTATATTTTTCAATTGGAATTCTCTTTAAATATGTAGACACTATTTTTTTCAACGCTGTAGCTCAGATGGTAGAGTGACGACCACCATATCTCAGAGGTTTCAAGTTCGAATCCTGAACATGTAGATCAAAAAGTATAACAAAAAAAGATGATATGTAAGTTTAACATAAAACGCTGTATTAGATTAAATATGAACATTGTATGATGTTCTAACCTGTTTACTTAATGATAGTAATTTTATTCTAGTGTTATATAGCGCTGTATGGAATGTACATTAATCAGCCATTATATGTTTTGTATGTATATATATATTGGCTCGTGTAATTTCTTAATAAAAACAGATTTATTAGACGTAATTGAATATATATATAATTTGATAATGAAATTATGTTTTCCTATATGTGAATGTGTTTTTAACTGTGAATATATATATGGGTGGAAAAATAATGCCTGGTAGTATAAAACAAATATTAATAACTTGAAAATAACAGTAATGTTGATGTTGCTAGAAGAGTTCAGATTGCTAGAAGATTTAGTTACAAAAAGTTCATAATTATAGTATTTTTGATGCTGAATTTGTAGAGCGACAGGTATAACCGAGGTCGCGGGTTCTAATCCCTATCTTTATCGGTTGATTTTTTATTCTATAATATTAATATTTATACAATAAATACATAAATAATTTCTATACATGTTTGTATTTTCAAACATATTATTTTTTGTTTAAAATTAGTGTAAATGAAATTACTCTTTATAATAAAATTAAAATAAAATTCAATCAATCTTAATATTTTTATTATACACCACATTAAAGTTATAAGTAGCTACATAGAATACAAAAAACACAGAATACAATAAATCGTCATTAACGCTAAATATGTATTTATTTTTTATATATCTTTTTTGAGTAAATAAACAAAGTAACCTAAATAGATACAAAGTACATAATATTTATATTATATATAATATTATTATTATGCTATAATAAATATAATGTAAAAAATGTATTGCAGTTCATAGGAGATAGTTCGTTTCTATAACCTACTTGTCAGCCATTTTAACACCGCCATTGAGTTTTTCACAAAGCCTTCAATATAGTGCATTTTTAAATGTAACTGGAATACAAGAGTTTTCTCTATTATTGAATAAACCGTGTGAACTGTGTTCTTTCCATTTTAAATGTAAAGACCATTTTATTTATTCAGTATGTTTCCAGCATCCGATTTGCATCTTGGTAATTTATTTTGAGGAAACTATTTTTTTTATTTATATCTATGACTCTATTTCCTGTATTGAAATTTATAGTGAAATTTATTTTACAAATACGATATATATTAGCAAAATGACGTAATTTGTAAGCAATTATTATGCAAACATCTCAAAGTTTCTTAAAATTTACATTATATTTTTTTATATTTATTATATGATTACAAATCTCAAATTTGAAATAAAATCAGCACACGTCAAAACTTCAAGATGGCGTAATAGTAATAGCCTAAAAGACAGATTAAAAATCTTAATTAAGGTTTCTGCTGATGAAGCAAGAGTCATGATAAAGTCGATAATATGCGGTCATTGAACCTACGGCGTTGTACAGAATGATGGCAAAGATATATAACGGTGACCTATTTCAAATTTACTTATGTTGGATTATAATAATATTGTACAATTCTATAATTTAATTATAATATCAAGCATATAGAAGGAAATGAAATATAATTTTAACTTGAACGCAAAACCAATATTCAGAGGAAATTTCGCATTCAAAATCAAATATTAATTTGAGCAGGTTTCTCTCGTTATAATGATTTTTATATGAACGTATGTAATATTGTTATAAATTGTTTTATATATATATATATATTTCTTCTATTTCTATTATTCTATAAAGAGGGTATAGAAAATTTTAAGTTTATATAAAATTTTTCACATAAACCAATAAACATAAAATCAATTGTAAAACCAAGTTATCAAAATATTTGTTATTTCCCAAAATATGTCAATGTCCCTCTCAACAATATTGACTCTTACTTTTAAGTATGCATTAATAAGTCTAATATTATCTGTTGAATTCGTTTCTTACCAATTTCTTAAAAAATCTTTTCAGATTATTTGACATTTCATAAATGCAATGAATTTTGAAATAACAGCTTTGTATTGTTTTCAGAATATAAAGCTTGAAATCAATTTTAAATTACAGCCTGACCCATCAACTTCGTTAAGGGTTATCATCTCCATACATACATTTATATGAAATAGTTAGTAGGATCTAATCCATACATACAAGTCGTTTGTATTACTAGATACTGTAAGTGGAATATATTGTCCGAAAGGAGATATTGTTCATTGATTTAAATAAAATAACAAACGTCTATACTATATCTACTCTATGGTATTTATAAAAAAGATTATAAAAACTATATTATTATTAATATCATAAAACCACCTTAATAATCCTCACATCCGCTTGGAGAATATAATCAACAAAATGCACCAAAATATTGTATAATAAATTATAGTGACTAAATTCAATCTTCTCCTTTTGTTATTTAATTGTTATGTGTATTTTTATTGATATCTTCAATCATTTTTAGGTGTGCGAGTCTGTAGTCCGCTTGTGAATGTCTCTGTGTATGTAAGTCTGTATGTGTGTGTGTTTATGTCTGTTCGTGTTCATACATATGTATGTGTCTCTGTTTGTGTTAATAATATGAAATGATTCACTAAGTTGTGTTTTTTTTTAATTGGTCGTAAACCTAAAGATATACAGAAAAGCTCAACCTCTGATAAAATTTAATGTAATTTATTTATGTTAAATAGTCAGATTTGCCTAAACAGTATTATGTATAATGTATATTTAATTTCATTAATGTCTTTTAAAATACTATAAGACATTCAATATGTCATACTTATTTGATCGTAACACCTTAAAATATATTACACATATATAATATATTTACGCAAGACTTTAATCATTATTTTCTTTATTTTACATCCTGAAAGACTATTACAATTAAATTTATAAACATAGAAATAAATATAAAATGTACTAGAGCCGACTTTATTATAGTCGTATCAGGTACCTAACCCTACGGACCCTACAACAACATAGTCAATACAAATGATTATAAATATAGTAATATTCTTTAATATGAGGGATCAAAACTAAATGAAGTACTATTAATTTAAATGAAGAGATATCCTTTATAAATACTTAATTTAAAGCTCTGTAAGGTTGGTTGGCGCTTAAGTCTCAGCTGGTACTTCATTTAAACGTCTTCGTGAAAGCTGGAACACTTGTGACTTAAGCGAGAGCCGACAAGAGCCACGCGTTTTGAACTTACGACGAGAAACTGAGCAAAAAGACGAACTTACACTGTCTAGACTATATACTAATTTGGAGTAATGGACAGCCTTCAGGAATACATTTAGATATATAGGTATATGTATAGTTTGAATCTATCTCATACACGGAAGAGTTACTATCTCTTAAAATAATGTTAAAATAATTTTACTTTCGATTTTCGTACTATGACATCCTAAAAGTAATATTACTTTAAAAATTCGATACTTAGTATTAATGACGTCATTCGTTGATTCTTTTACGTAAAATATAATATACTCTGTGAACACAATGTCAAAATGACTATCAGCGCATCTGTTGGAGGTGGAAGATTAATTAACTGACTCACTGATAGATACCTACATGTTGTCTTTTCGTGACTTTATTGTTGCAATGTATTTGAAAATTTGGATTAGAAGTGTAACGAATATACAGACTAAATAGGTAAAATAGTTCTATATATACGTATTACTTAAAATCTTAGAAACCTATGATTTTTTTGAACCTGTCATACTCCTACTCTCTGGCATTACTGATTATTACAAGATTACTGATAACAACTAAAATACCTATCTTAAATAAGATTAAATAATTTATCCCCATACAAAGATAAGAATCATAATCCAAACTAATGGTTCTCGAGTTATAAGAACTCTAACAGACGGACAGACAGAGAGGCGTTGTATTTTATAATATGCAAGACATGGTTATGACCTATGAAAAACGAAACCTACACAGTCTAGACTCTAGACTATATAAAGACAAGCTAGAATTATAAACGCCTCGCTAACCTACATACTGTTCTGAACGGATGCTTTATGTTAGGTTTTAGTTAATATAATTGAAATTTGTATTTAAAATCGATTTTTTAGGTATTAGGTGTAATTAGATAATCACATTCAGAAACGATTTTTCAATTATACAATACTTTAAAAAATATACAAAATATTGTATATTGTTCAACAATTTGTATTTAAAATAGATTTTTTTAATTAGATAATCGATTTAAAAACGATTAATCAATTAATTGACATCTTCAAAACGTATTAAAATTAAAATATTGCATAAAATAAATCATAAAACAATTTAAATATGAACATAAATAATTATTATCTACTAGGAGAATAAATAATAATTAAAAACGTTTGTCAGTCCATGGTATGCGCATAATAGATACCAAGGTGCGAATTATGATGTGAATAATATATGAGGTGTCACCTCAAGTACAATAACATACGATATGTTATCAATACAAATGTATAGAAACAATACAGCCCTACATAATCAAATAAAACACAATAATTGATAATGAAATTCATTTTATACATAGTCGGATTTACCTATTTAAATTCAATTCGTAAAAAAAATATATCTAAATTTGTATTCATGAACATCCTGTATAAACAGTTATTTATATTAAAGGCTCAAAAACATTATTTTTATTTGTGTTAAGAACCCACACTTTATATAAACATTTATATTGGATATAAAAAAATACACTTTATATTTGTGTTAATCACGCCTTATAAAACAGTCATCTACATAGGAGTTAAGAAACATAAATAACTCATGTTTATGTTAAAAAACACACTCTATATAAACAGTTATTTATATAGGAAATAAAAAAATACTCTATATATATATTTGAGTTGAAAAGCACACCCTATGTAAACAGTTATATTGGAGGTTTGTAGGAAGTTGGCTGGTTTCCATCAGAACGGACTATTCTCTCGAAAGGTCAGAGCTGAGTGTCAATAGTTTGAAGTGATAGATCTAACAAATACATTCATATTTAAATATAACACATTCAGGTCAAGTTGGCAAGTTTGTATGTATGAAGTTGTTTAGTTACGGAGTGATGCATTAAAAAGTAATAATAACATGTCCTCAAACTTGAACTTTATGATTCGTAGAAACTAGTACTATAATAATAAAATAAACTAACATTTAAAGTTTACCTTAAGACATCTCCGTTAACCGTGGTTACGTAAATCTGACCATCTGAAAATGTGAGTGTTATAAATATAACACTCACATTTTCAGATGGTCAGATTTTTTCGATCAGGTAGCTTTGATTGACTGCCTTCTATTTTATAATAATAAAAGAAAGAGATAGAGAGTAATAATGAGATCCACAGAAAAACGTTTTTTCCATCGAATGTTTACAAATGTCATTAAAATGACATGTCTAATTGAAAAGTTCTCACAGACTGTGTTTGACCGACAACAAAATCGAGGTCGAATCAAGTAATCTATCCATTTATGGAAAAGGTGCGTAGGCGCATAAACCATGTGGAGCTCTAATTGTACCAATCCCACAACCATCTGTTGATAATATCGCAATAGGTAAATACTTTTAGTTACATAAAAATATTCGTTCGTATTTTTATTCATTTTAATATAATATTTTAAATTAATATAAGTAGAGTAGGGTTGAAAAATTTTTAGACGAAGTAAAAGTATAAAATTGTTTGAATAGGAAAAAAAAAGTATTTAAAAGAAAAAAGTATTTTAAAAAGTTTATGCTTTTATGGCCTTTAAAAAATATTTTTGCGTGATTTTAGCAAAAAAGTTTTTTTTTACTATTTTTAAATTTTTCAAAGTTTGTTTGACATTATTTATTTGAACATTTTGAAATTTTAATAAATTCAAACAAATTCAAATTTAACCTCAAGTTTTCAAAGACATGTTAGGAAGTTTTAAAAGTTATCTTCGCTAAAATCAAACCATTTTGACATATAATTTAAGCTCCTATCAATAAAATGGGTAAAATTACTGATAACTTTATTAAAAATTTGGGGTGATGACAAATTCACATTAAAATCTTACTGACTGTAGAAATTACATTTCGTTCATATTATAAATCGATTCCATCATCCGGTCTAACTTATATGTTAAATAATTAAGTACTTTCCCATAAATCCCCTAAAGAGTGTTCTGTTCTATACATCGAAGTAAATGGAAATAAAGTATTTTCATACACTTTATTGGTATGAAAAAGTATAAAGTTTAAATACCATAAATAAAGTAGAATACTTACTTTATTATAAAGTATGGTTGGCAACCCTAAAGTAATGGTACATCACTATAATTTTAGAATAGACATTAAATCTTAAAGTTTTTAATGACAAAGTTCTTGAGAACTTGATTTGTTAAGAGTCGAAGTTCAAATAGAGCGATCTTCAGCACCTTCGATGAAGTTTCCAGATAACTCTGAATTATTAATGAATCGATTCTAGAGTTCTCTTCAAGGGCCTATTGTAGTTTTATTCCATCACTAAAACTAATTTAAATAGTAAAGCTACCAAGCTACAAAATAAAATATTTAAACTCTATTGGGTACATAATTTAGATAGTTTGTTAGTTGTGATGAGATCATCATGTTTTTTAGCAACCGTAATGTTTATCATCTGTGGTTATTCAACTGAGAATTTTTGATGTCAGTCCAATATATTTATTCTATTTCGCTAATAGACTAATAAATATTTGTTATTGTATATAATAATATAGAACGGTTTGTCTGTTTGTAATCGTGAAACTTCTGAATGATTTCATTGGTTGAAGTCATATTAGAAGATATTTATTTTATTTAGACTAAATCTTTATTGTTCAAAATAACTGTAATATCGCAAGCGAAGTGGAACGCACAAGCTAGCGATATAAAATAAACATATGTTTAATCCTCACCCGGTAATAAATATGATCTACCATTTATTTTTTATAATGTATACAATTGTTTCTAATATGTGAATTTTTAAATCATTCGTTTGTTTCTACAACACTAGTGTAATGTGACCCCGAGGCCAAAAACTGTGCTGAATGTCGCGTCACACACAAAATATTAATATATTTGACTCCGGAGGTCAATATAAAACGTAGGTAAAAGAAAACAGCCATTACATTACGTTTGTGATTCCCGCGAGTATTAAAAGGACGTTCAATTTATAAAATCGCAGTTTTAAAAGGATTCTGCAGGTTCTGTAGGTTCTTAAGTAATATAATATTGAAACTACATTCTATTTGGTCTTTCGTATGAATCTGTAGTTCATTCGTTCTTTCGTATGTATATAATATAGTAACTATAGTCCATTCGTTCTTTGGCATATAAAATTTTAACTACAATTCATTCATTCTTTGACATGTATAACATTGTAGCTGCACTGCAGTCCATTCGTTCTTTCGTATGCTCGGACATGGCCCGCTCCAGTTTCTGTTCCAACACGTGTCAATTTTATAAATGACTTCGGACCCTTCGTTGGACGTCTCCGACCGTGAGAACGTGTAGCGTCTATTTTGATATATTAATTAACTTCCACTGACAAATCTCCGAGACTAAGTCATCTCGACGGTAATTTTATTAAGTTGTTTTTTTATTCTGTGATTTTAATTCTTAATTAAGCCTTCCTTTTATAGACGTTCCAGACGAACTAAGCTTGGTAATGTCTAGTTGATTTAAATAATATTTTTTTTAGAGAAAATATCTGTCAACATGTAAAAGTTGAAAATTCAATCCGGAAACTTTCAGTCATAAAGTTAGAATCGGAGTCTTTTTTAAACACAGTTCTGTAAGCTAGATCTAGGTTCACACGATACTATTCAAGTTAGCTGCTATCTTTAATATATAGAATCTTTATAAATCTTCACAATATTGAACAAACAAAATTTAAATATACCTAATATTAAATAACTAATAGTTTGAGTATATATATTAATTAATTATGAAATAAAGTTTGCAGACAGTACACGACCTGAAGGTGAAGGTCAAACCAGTGACAAGGGTTAAATCAACTTTAAGTGTTCTAGACGATGACCACCAGGACTCCTACGAGTTTTGAAGTTACGAAAACTATGATAGTTTTCGAATCGTCGAATCTAAACATGTTATTGTATACTAAACTAAAACTATAGACAAAAAAAGAGGTATATTTTTTAAGGATGATATATACAATAAATCTAAATAAGTAAAGAAAATATAATTTTCCAGATTTTTAAACATATCAATAGGTTTTGATATATAGTGTATAATAATTCTGTTTTGAGTTTACGATTTGGTCAACTGTCATAGTTTTTATAACAAACCCGTTCTAGGTACAGATCGACATGTAATATTTAGATAATGAATTCAATATATAAAACATAATACCAACAGACAATAGGAACATAGGCCTGTCATCTTAAACAATACAAACCAGGATAACAATAAACTGCGCAAATTTATGACAAGAAATAATGAATTTCAGAGAATTATAACAAAATTGAGAACAAGAATTGAGTCTGTACGTAAAATATTTTGGCGTTTCAATTTAGTATTGAATTTCTTGAATATTGAAATAATAGATATAGTAGTGGAATTTAAAATATTCATACGGTTATTCTCTTAGTAACTTCGCTAGTTATGACCACGATGTATATAAACTCAGTTCCTCGTAAGATGAATTTATTACTGGGATTGTGAAGTTAAATGAATTTATATTTTCAACAATTTCCAATATACATTGAACGGTTTTAGTTTAGCTAAACGAACTAAATTGAAATAACCTTTATTTATTTTAAATAAAAATATAATGAAAATTAAACCAATACAGACATGGATTCGAACCCGCGACCTCTAGGAGACCGTACCGTCGATCTACCAATTGAGCTTTATAGATGTCACCACCGTCCCGATAAAGACGATCATATATAGAATGCCTTATTCACGTAAACAGATTAGAATCCCAGCCCGTATCAATATAGTTCTTATTCTACATTATTTAAAATTGAAATAAGTTTAACATGGCTATTTATAGATATTTTCAAACAATAAACTTACAATTGTTAACTATGGTAATAAAGGAAAAAATAATTAAAATAGTTTTTCTACCACAACTATATTCTAATTTAGATTGGGCATTTAGCAAAAAACGACTTAGAAGTATTTAGTCGCAAAAAGACAATAAGATAAAAAATATATATTCATTATTGGTTTTTCTAAACCGCTTTGGTCTTTTGAATTTATTTTAAATGAAAAGGACAGTTGGATTATGTTTTTTGATCGCTTTTTATGTATAGATTAAGACACTAATACTGATACTGAATAATATGTAAATTGCGAACTACAGATATGCATTTTGAACAACCTATCACTATGACACACACGCACACACACACACACATACACATGTATTATATAACACATAACACAATATACATATATATATGTATGTTAGTTCTTGACGGTTGTTTGTTTGTCGACAGCTGTCAGCGTGCTGGCTCGTTAGCAACACTACGGCTCTTTGACAGAATCCTATTCAAACGTCCGAAATATAGAGATATTTATACTATACCCAAGACGTACTACCATAGAGTTGTTATATATACAGAGAGAGAGCCCGTGTAAAATGTATCATTCGAAACTAAAGAGACAGCAAGAGAAGCTGCCTATCTGCTTCTCTCTTATATGTATGATTAGACAAAGATGAGTATGGATCTCTCTTTATTATTTGTTAGACACTCGCACTAACAGGCCTGCCTATGACTCTAACAGTTTATTTATAATAAATGTATGTATATAAGGACATATTTAAAAACTTCAAAGTATTATAAGATGATTGGTTACTAAGTCAATATGAGAAAAGTCAATATAATTATTGGCTTAGATGCAAGTAGACTATTAACGATCAAATAACTTAACTTTTTTAATATTCATTGTAATGTCTGACATCACTTGTAAGTCACTTACAAACAAAAGTTGAACAGGTTTTAATACCGTAAAGTTTTAAAGAATAAAAACAAACTAGAAGTGTTCGGAAAAAAATTACTCCGGAAAAGTGAGCAAACTTGAAAACAACGATTCAACTTCGCAACTGTAATTAAAACTCTGACGTTTAAGAATCGACTTCGTGAAGGTATTGTCGTATCTGACGACGCAGTGTGTCATATTTGTATGCAGACTTCGTTTTAGCATTACCTTTTCCTTACTGTTCGAGCATATTTGGATTTATCTGTCATAAAGTACCTGCAACAAAATAATAATATTATTGTATGACGTAATTTAAATACTTCACTGTTAGATTTCTCAATAATATTAACATTTATTAAATACGTAAATTAATCGGAATTTTGCGCGACTAGTACCGAGAAAAGTCACGCCGCAAGTCAAAGAGCTCATGAATAGGAACCCCAAATGAGTTCACACTAATCGGACCAAATTCCTTATTATTTGCGTGAACATAGCCGGATAATTGTATATTTAACAATTATTATAGTTCACGAAAGTTTGATTACAAAAATATAATTAATTTAAATGTTCAAAAATCATTAAAAATAAGGTTATCACTATGAGAACAGATAAGCTATTATTACAATTAATACTCTCAACGATATAAAAGCAATCTTAACGCCTTACAAGAAAGAGAACAAATAAATGGAATCAAATTAATTATCGGAGAGAAAACCGATTCGGAAACCCGAGAGTTAATTAATCAATCGAACGCTGGATGCGAATTGTTTAGCGCCTTCTCGATTGCTAATCGATAAACAGACTGAGTATCGAGAAAACAACTATTTATGAAATATATTGCAAAGTAGCACATTGTAAGAGTTATCGCAAAGCAGAATATTGTACAAATTATCGCAAATTCAGTTTCCCTATTTAGAGTTTAGAACTTTTTAAAATTGTCAGAGTTTTTGACCTATTTTTGGTGAATAACATTTTTAAATGTTAAGTAAAACATTGTTTAAAATGGTTCATTAGAGGTTTAAACCAGGTAGTTAAGGACGCACTTGACTCTAACTAGTTTCACTTTTAACCATTATCTTTACTGTCTTTGTTTAAGTATAATGAGGATTTCGCACTTTAAAATACTCAGAACAGATTTAACACCTGAAATGAGGATTTTGTTAAGAACATGCAATTATACTGTTTTGTTAGTACGAAATGTTTTGTATTTTTGATGGTATGAAAAAATAATATTATTTAAGATAAAAAATAATATATATTCTTTATTTCATACCAATATACAGACAATACAAAGCAATGATAACAGAAAAAACCAAAAAGAAATGACATAATTATAAAATTAAAATCTCTATAAGCATCCTCAATATCAAAGCTTCTCAAACACTGTTACAATTGAGGGTACTTGGCAAAATCCGGCTCTCTTCCTTCAGACCCACATCCTACTTATTCCTCGGAGTCACGAGGTCAAGGCCAGGTAGTGTAATAACGAACGCCAGAAACAATGAAAAGAAATAAAAATGACTTCTTCGACACCAAGGAGTTAAAATAGTATATTCTATAAATAGCAAGTAAAAATAAAATAAATACTTTTCAGGACAATAGCGATACGCTTATTAGATGCCATTTCAGCCGAATTCTTGGTAACAAGCAATAATGCCAGGTTCCGAACTGACAGGAAGAGGGCCATTTCACTGTCAGGATAAATTGATTTAATCTAATGAAGCGATAAATTGCCCCCGACTAGACACGTCATACCAGCTACGGAACCAACTTACATTACGCTCCATTACAAGATATATTACGTGATATGTTGGATTCTTTTCTTGTGGTTGTTAAAATTAATCGTATTAATTATAGATCTCCCAGACCCTATTCAATCTATTCTATGTAGGATCTAAACTCATTAAAAGATGTTAGCGACACAGTAGCTCAATTGGTATAACGACGGAACGGTTTTTTGGAGGTCATAGATTCTATTCCTTTTGGTGTTGATTTTTTTAATTTTACATATACATATTAGAAATTTCAGTTAATTTAATGGTATTTTATATTATTAACAATTCTCATTGTATATTGAAGATGTTATTCGTATTTACATAATTTAGTGGCGGACATTTTGTTGAGCACCGCGGGAACATTACATATTTAGCACATCCTGTACCTACTGAACACATGTTACATTCTGAATTTGGATTTCACGCGAATTCCAATAAAAGTAACTGAAAGGGTAACCGGAACTATTTCGCATATACATATATATATATATATATATATATACAATTTGATATATTACCTAATAGTTTATCATATTGTATGTATATTGAATTATATAACACAATCGTTTGTTTGAACTGATCGTGCGCTATCTATGTTTTAAGTCCTTAATTGGTTTCTCTCACGTACCTATCGTCAAAACGACAGTCGTTTGATCAAATTTAGGTCAAGCAATAGGCATGACGAAATCGGTTCCGGTGAAAAACCGATCACATTAAAAATATACTTCTATATAACGTATGATATTACCACATCTACAAGTTCTCGTAATATAATAATGTTATATAGATCCCTGTTTTTAGAACTATGGGAACTATGGGTTGGGAAAATATTAGATAAGTCAATTATTGAGGAAAGAAGGAATTCTATATAAAATTATAATATTAGTTTAAAAGAAAGTGCCTCTTATAAGAATATAAAAACTACTGTTTCCTTTAATAATAAAACTATTCTGTACTAAAATTCTGAATATGTACCTTTCTCTCTAACCACCAAAAAAGAAGTCGCGGAACTTAATATACACAAAACACTCGAACTAATGCGAAAAATAAACAAATATAACTGCAGTCATCTTCAAATTCTTATCACTTTTTTCTCATTACTTAAACATGGAAAGAAATATCCTAAGTGATTTAATCTTCGGAAGAAACTTTTATAGCATTGTACAAAAAATAAAATTAAGCATAAATAATTTAATTTTCTGCTGATTACCAAACGAAGACTTATTACCCATATTAGAACGTAATCAGTAAATTGACCGAATCCCCACATGTGGTATCAATGAAGTCTGATACGATTGACTTGTGACTCATCGTAACCTGACCGGGAAGCCAACCCACTACCACCTGTTATGCGGTTGATATCTTCATGTTAATAATAAAAATAACAACGATTTACTATGATCTTGCATATAAATAACGGATAAAATAATTAATTTATAAAATAATATTATTTCTATTATTAGGTATTCAATTTAATTTAAATGAATAACGGCAAATCTACGCAATAATCCTCAAGTCGTAATAAAAATTTGATAAGAGTCAAGCTATATTTTTTTATCACCAAGTCACAGTCACCCCTTGGGACTGTAAATCTCGACTTCGTTAAACTCATCCTGACCTCCTTTTTGAAGATAGCTTTTACCTATCAGAATAAATACATAGATAATGCTAAGTGATAACTTAATGGATTTAAATATTCATGGCTATTCTATTTATGTTGTTAGCTCTGTATTCGTTTGTATATAGAATAGAACAAAACAAGCCCGCCATTAATTGCTACAGTAAATCTAAATTAACATGAACCTAAAGCGCTTTAAGCTACATTACATTCTAACAAATTTGCCAAAATAAAATTTGACCAGCATTGTTCTGAATTATGTAATAGATTAAAGCGCTTTTTTATTTATTCCCAATAGTTTATATAGGCCATCTTGTACGAACAGGGGTCTAATGGATGCTGGAATAATTAGTAGCCTTATCTTTTTTAATTAATTCAGCGCTAGAACGTCGTATCATGTAATGAGATACAGTTAAATATTCCTAGAATCAGAGCAAAAAATATCTTATATCTTTGAGATATTTTAATTTCATTCTTTTGTTACTAAATTATATTATTAAAGTGAAATTAAATCGATTAAAATAACTAAAGTTGGTGATGGCTGGAAAATAGCACAATTCAGTCTCGGCATCAGCTGCAGTTTTCAGAAACAACAGGCATTCCTAGAAGAGTACATAATTACGGAAACTGAAACTGAAGTAGAAGAGAGCCCTTAAAAGTTATTATCTCGGAGAAGAAACAAAAGTTTTAAAATGATGTTTCCAGAAGGATTACAAGATAATGGTAGAATCAGCTAAATTGTCTCGTAGCGATGTAAAATCGAGATGAACCTTTTAAAGTGTCGGAATTAGCGCTCGATCAGCTTTCACTTGGTGCTAACGACTAATAGAGTCTAGAATTAAGTGTCATTAACTGAAGTCTTCCTTAGACTCGATTCGAGGACTTAAATTAAATTCTTCAGGTACGGGATTAATAATTTATGGCATTAAATATGTGATGCTTCAATCATATCATATCTTTATTATATATATCTTATTCTCTCATTCACCTTATAAAAAGAAAAGTAGCAGCTTTTACAAAAAAATTACTTCTGTAAAATCTTGCGTGCAGTGTGACGTCAGAACATATATAGTTAACATATTTGTATAGAATCCGAAAAGGAAAAGTATCGAAGAGGAATTATTAAAAAAGACATAGACAGAAAATTTCCGATAGCGACATGAAAAAGAAAAAATCAACTATTATCAAGAAATGGAAATAACAAGTTGTCTTGTTAAGATCAGAGATATTTCACGTTTATAATATCTACGATGGATTTAATAGATTCTTATATTTTTTTGACTTTTAACGGAAATATTATTACCTACTGCTACTATTTTAAATGCTTTAAAATATCAATGATTTTAATTTTCAAAAATCAATAAATTCATTTACGGAAAGTTTTGCTAACAAACACAAAGCACACCTAGACTCGAAATAATAATTATAGTTTAAATTATCCCATATGGGAATAGAACCCACATCCAATTGTTCAGCATTTAAGGTCACTACCCAATAGACCAATAAAAACTAATCATTCATATTACAATTTTATTCCAACGTTGTTAAAAACGAAGCGTGAATAAAAAACATGAAAAATCAATTCCTACGGCAGTACGATTTATTTAAAGTCGTGCAAAACGTGTCGCTCTGAGTGTTTAATGTTCTTTTTTAGTCTCAACTCAGACACAGATTTACTTTTTAACTTCCAACTTCCTCAGCCCCAGTCAGAGGCGCTTTATAAAAAGATATTGAATAGTTTAATCTGTATGCAAAACGTGGATGAGATTTGTAAAGATAAAGATATTACCACCCTTGACGATAAGGCTTTGCAAGTCATAACTATTTGTCAAGCGCATAAACAATTTAGAACCGCGCGATACCTGCGCCGGCGCAGGTAAGACGGGTACAATGGCATTCCGAGCATCCGAAATAAATACAAAATTAGGTTTGTTCTTATTTTAACCTGTGATTAGATCCACAGATCATATTTAGTCTCGTGCCAGATGTATGTATGTTCTTGCAAGTCACAAGTGTACATAAATTCGCATAATATTTATGTTATGTTTCTTATAAAATATATAATTTTTATAGAATTCACATTAAGTGGAAGCCTGCTGCTTAGCACAGCAGGTCTGAAGTATTTTTCTTGATATATTCTCCTTTGTTGTTCGGGAGGATTTTATTATCGCAGGTGTGGAGTGAACTTTTTAATAACGGCGTGATAGAGATCAATTTAATTCTTATTATTATGTCTTTATTATAACTTTAAATATTTTACGTATAGCTAAAAAAACTGCAATTAAAATAACCTCTTACATATTCAATCCTTTAAAATTTTAACACCACAATGAAAGCCAAATCGCGACTGGAATTCGATTTTATAAATACCCTAAAACCATTTGAGGCTTTATCGATATTACCAATTGCCCCATTTTCCCTAAATGTCATTTACAAAAGTGTTTATTGGGGCCAACAAGTCCCTGCTTCTAACTGGTTCTATTATTTGTAAGGAGCGGCGACCTCCCGCGCCGACGGGAACAATGAAAGTGAGAGAGTGCTGGAATGCGCGGGATGGGGGCGGGGGGGGGGGGGGGGGGTGAGGGAACGGTCCCGGTTCCCAGGCCAGGAATGCCAGGACGAGTAACAAAGCCTACCCGCCGCCATTCACCCCGCACCTCCCCTCTAGCGCTTCTACCTCACACTTTACGTGACTTTCCCCCAACCGTTTACGACATCATTTGATATTTAATTTATCATTAAAAAACTATTTTTAAATGTACTATGTTTTTAATTATATGTATTAAGTTCCATTCATGAACTCGGTTCAGGGTCAGTGCCGAGTCGCACAGCTGACTTCATATATCGTATTTTATTTACATTATAAGACTAAGAATAACACAATGACTGTTATGTATTCGTCTTATCTTAGCCAAGATACTTATACACATATGTGTTACGATAGCAACACATATACTAATTAAATTAAATAATTATGACTTCAAATATTTTCATAAGATAATATAGGAGGTGTTACTTTATTTTTTTTTATAGAAGTATAATTCGAAAGATCAAATACATTAAATAGATTAAAAATGTTTAATTGAATGAGATAGACGGACATGATAATCAGACGTAATTGGCATGTAGAATGTTTTTGCTAATATATAATCACTCAGCGCCAGGCCGGCTGAGGTCGCTTCATCAAACTCCCATTACTGAGAACTTTTTACGATATTAATGCTTTAAACATACATTAAAGTGAAAATGCTAAAAGTACTTATATTAAGTATAAGTATTATATAAAAATAGATTTAAATCAGTTTGATAACGTACAAACTTATAAAGTGTACTAGTTTTAACGTTATGAAAATTATGAGTTTTCGAAATTGTCGAATCAAAATCTGTTGACATAATTTAAAAAATCTGTTAATTTTTTTTTTTTTGTAGTTATTTAGATAACTTATCCTTAAAAACTGATATGATTTTCTTTTACCTACTACTAATTTCTAATATTCCACTAAAACTTGTACTAGGGATATTATACATTATTGCAATATACATAGAAAGCGCAATTTAAAAATAAATAGAAAATAGTACATACGAAAACTGTTAAAACTTTAATTTACAAATAAATCTTGCCAGTAATAACTAAAACCCAGTCTTTAAGCGTTGTAAATCTTAAATGTAATAATAATTGTATTGAATAACATCTACGTAATGCGAGGCGTTATTTATTCCCATCTATCAATTTCAACTGTCAAAGTGGAAGCAAGCAACCCGCATGGCGGCTTTGAGCAAACGCAAACTGGACAGTGGAAGCGATTGATCGAATATATATAGATAATTAAACCTCGTTTGTCATGCACATACAGCCTCCTATAGAACCTCTTTTTATAACCTGTTAATTGGTCTAGTATTGTTTATGATATTATTATTAAACTATTTTTCAGTTATCTTTCATGTAATTAAATTATCCACCTGTGTTTTAAATTAATATCTTCTATATATATTTTAGAATTCTATAAACTTTACCTAAAACTTTCTAACTTTCTTAAAGAACTCTATCTAAAGTTTTAAGTCTAGTACTAATAATAAAATATAATATATAATAATAAATAAATATTTATTGAAGTCGGTTTATTTCAATAAACTATATATTTCCAGACAATCAAGGTCTTTCGCCACCCGACAGCGCGTGCGCCGGTCACCCTACTCTTGTATGGTATACCGTATATCCGACATTTGATATCTTGTAAATTACACCCTCCTAAATGGATCAATTAACCTTTTAACATTAAAAAAATATAATAGGTTAATAGCATGGAAATATGGAAAGAGTCCAAAATTTATTTTCGTCATTTCGTGACTTCAAAAAAAAAAGATCTTATCTTAAGAATTATAAGTTTAACAGTTTTTAATTTAATAAATAAATGTATATAATATCTGAGGAAGTATAAACTTGTATTATAGTCTTGTCATTGATGTCAAAATGATAAAGTCTGTAGCAACTTGCAATAAATATCATAGTTTATAAGCTGGTAAGATTGCCTATTCACCTATTCACAAGATATTATTTCGAAGATACTAACATATATTTAGAAAAGTAATACTTTCCACAACTCTACATAGAGAAAGTATAAACAATAGTAAATTTCCCTAACACTTTAAATATAGTTTGTTTACGAAAATTCGCACCTGGCTCATGGCTATCATCAGCTGATACGTTGTGCCGAGAGAAGAAATCCTCAGCAGCGGCACAAGAAGCGGCAGCGGCGGTGGCGGCTGTCACGCACGCCGCGAAAATACCAACCAACACTAAAACCTTCATGGTCACTAATAACACAGGTATTGTTTTATTTTTTATATCAAGCGCGTTTGTTTTCGAAGTGCACACTCGCGGTCGCGCGAACAATGTGTACCGGCGAGTATGACGCGTGCTCCCGCATCGGAGCGCCTTCCCGAACTGGCCGCGCCACAGAGTAACACCGCCGCCACAGATAGCCACGTTAAATTAGGAACAGAAATAAAATAACTGGAGGAAACGTTCGGTCTTCCCGTCTTCAATTCTCGTCTTTTTCTGACATTAATTATCAGTTTCGCTATGTAATTTGACACTCAGCAGCTTCATCAGTGATTTATGTTTGAATTGTTGCTTATTTAAATCAAATCATCGAATTTTAGCCAATTTTTGACCCAAGTCTAAGCTATTAATGGTTTGATTGCAATTATCATAAATATAAAAGCGATCTATAATAAGTCTGTACTAGGTACGTGTTCAGTTGGTATGCGGGGATGCGCGCGCACTGCTATTGAACCGACAGCTTGCGAGACTCGCTTACAAAACTTCACTAAACCAACTAACCACAGTCAACACGCAAAATTGCACTAGTTACACGCCACGTACTGACAACTTTGAATATGTTATGCAGCGTAGTACAGAAATACAATGATTCATTTTTATGATTCAAGTACCAATTTCTAAACATTCGTAAGATTCATGAAATAAGTTCTTCTTCAAAGTTTTTTCATTTATGTAATAGTAGTGATGTGGTTTTCAAATGCATACTTTATTTGAATCAAAGTACAACACTACATTGTAAAATTCACTGAGAAGTTATTTAAATCAAGTGATTTTTTTAATATATTGTGCGGTAGAGTCTGTGTAGTTTCATAGAGCCTTTTCTTTAAAGATGTTCGTTACACATACCTTATATGTATATAGAAACTTCTTAAAATAATGATAGTAATATTTATATCCCAAACCCCAAGAATTTAAAGCTAATTTTCTCGGTAATGAAAACAATAACACTTAACAGTTTTTGTAAGCTCAAAAACGACCCATTCGTATGATAAATGCCGTGAAATGTCATATTTTTAATTTATCATCCACAGATACTCCAGGTAGGTTCATTCAGGCTGTGGGTCGCCGCCCGCGTCGCCATTGTGCTAGAAGCTAGTGCTGTACAAGACATAACATGTAGCAATTTAAAGAAAATACAAAATATTTTATATTTATTCTAGAATAAGTTCCATCAAAATATATATGTATATATATGTGTTTTTATCTTTTTCCGCTGTCGCCTGTCAATTGCACCGCCATCTTTATACGAACTACAGTATACATTGGCTATGAATGTTGCTGGTAATAAAAGGGACGTCTCATTTATTATTGACAAATATTTCGCGCTGAGCACCTTTCAAAAGAATCTAACGGAAGGCGCCACATTAATTTACTGCATACAATATAAAAATACTTTGGCGGTAATTTTTTTTGCATTATGACAGGAAATTACATGAATTAAGTGGAAAATGCTAAGATCCAGCTAAGGCAGTTGCGCGTTCATGTCTATTGTTAGGGAGTGCGCCTGCGCATCGCCACGGCTTACAATGAAATACTTTTTTTTTATTAAACTATGAATGTTATTTCGAATGAGTCATCGTTTTATAGCATTACGTTATTTATATATTTAACAATGTATTGTTTTGTTTTGTTTTTGGGTAAATATAAAGTAATTGTGTACCTACCTAAACAGATAATATTAAAAGAAATATAATATAGAAATGTTTTCAATAACCTTTTTTAGAATAGCATAATATGTGAGGCTGATTTTTTTTAAATTGATTGTTATTAAATAATATTCTAAAATAATAATACTAATATTAAGCTTAGTTTAATTTAATGTTTAAAACAGAATTAATTATCAATTTGACAGACAAGCGAGGCGTGTCGCAACTTGTCGACACAAGCTAACAATTCTTTCAAAAAAACAAAACAAAAACTGCAATACGGAAGACATGGATCAAATAAAACAGTATTTAAGGTAAAACCTTGGACCACGTCAATCATAGGTGAAGATTGTTTTATTATGAATATGTCCTACCTGTGATGTTAAGAGATTTCCGTTTGATGAACCTTATTCTTGAGTATTTCGTGAAACCCTGAAACTGTTTTGATGTTTTCTTTTGCCAAAGTAATTTATTTATAATACTCGTTTAATAGCAAAAGGTAAGAGACAGACTGTACAGTAATTTTATCAACTAATTATACAATTATATAAGAAATATAATTGTTAATCAAATAATTTATGTATACTCTAGTTATTAACCAGGAATGTAGAGCAATGTTTTATCGATAACAAATCAAGTCAGGTCTCTGATGGATGTCTTCTAAAAGATAATTTAAGACTCTCATTTCATAACCTAGAGATAAAGTTAAGATAGCTATTAAAATCATTATTAATGTCATTGACTTCATCATTAGTGTATTACCTCCTAAACTAGATACATATAAAACACACTACATATAAAACATACTAGGTACATATAAAAACACTGCATAGATATAAACACTTAGAATATCTAATTAGATCTAGAAATGTTTTAAAATATTTATGAACATGTATAGCCATGTTACGCTATACTTAATTATGCTATAATTATAGAACCTAGAATTATTTTTTTATCTAGAACTATCAAAAAGATATCAAATTGTCTTTATTCTAAGTTACCTTAAGATTTAAGTTTAATATCTTCATTATAAGTTACCATAGGATCAGCAATATTTATAAATATACCTACAGCGAAGTATTTAAAAACTCAATAAGTACTAAAACAGGTTCATCTTAAATGTTCGGGAACATGGACCAGCTAAGAGAAATAAACGTCTATTGTTAAAACTCCAAATCATTAATATCGTGTAAAGAAATATCAAACAAAGGAGGTGAAGAATAGGTTTTTTCGCTTTCTTCGTTCGAGCGCCATTTATGAAAGATCTTATGTCATTTTGTTTATCTGTGGCTTCTGTGAGGGGTTGTTTTTGTTGATTACATGTTTTAGTATTACGTTTTTTCAATAAATATTTTACACCACATTCCCAACTAGAAAAATCGTTAATTATTTTTTAAATAAAACTTTTATCTAAAGTGCGTTTATTTGGATTTATATTTTACATTATAATTTTTAAATTTAACGTTTCGAAATCTTTGCAGCATTCGTTCTTCACGGAAAGTCGAAATGTAGATAAACTCAAACACCACTAATTATCCGTGTTGGATCCTTGAATAATATATTTAAATGTGTATTCTTAAAAATTTAAGAAAATACAATTATTCTTTACATCATCATCACAATTAAAACAAAATGGCCGCTTCACGTCACAGATTATTAATAACAATAATGTCATAAAGCAAACAGTATACAGCCGTTCCCATCCCTTCAAAGCCTGTCACCGCTAGAGATATGAGCCTAATTTATAATATCGTGTTGATACACTCGATAAAAAATCGTCACACGACATCAGATCAGCACCGAGACGTTTTCTTTATAGTGTTGTTACAAGATACTGTCTACCGTCTGTGTTTGCTTTATATATTTTTATCTTAATCATATATTTAAAAAAATAAGATATTTTCAATTTGAATACTTATTAAAATTACGGTAAGTATATTAATATTAAGTGTAACTTTAAATTAATCACAAATTAAATAGGACATCTCTAACATTTCGATGATTGTATTAAAAATCAAATAAGAATAAGTTATACTGCATTGTACGAACATATAATAATACGTGTTTGGTGGGAACGCGTAACAAGTACAAGTATTGCTTATGTTTTGTAGTCTGGCGAGATCCAAGCGCGAAAAAAGCCGCAAGCGATGCTTTGACTTGCCGCGCTTGCGACCGCCAACTACTACAAGCAAAATATGAATACACAGACACACATAAACGTGAATTAGTAAAAAGCAATTAAACATCCCTATTACGATATAATCTCGATCACTAATACAACGGTTGTGTGACTAACGCGCTAGGAATGCGCGAGCCTGAGTCAGGGTGGCGCGGAAACCTGCTCTCAGTGAAAAAACCCCGAAAACCACATCTCATAATCACAATTCACGATTATGAACCCTATCCATATAATATTGGGTGCATTTTACAATAATACAGCTACAGGATGTAAGGTCCTTTTAATATATATAGAGTTAGCGCCGGCGACTGGACGCAATCGTATTAAAGATTTCATAGCGGATACAACATGTCCTTTAATAGTATAGTAAGTAAAAAGGTCGGGTACTTCTATTGTAATGAAAATTAAATGTCATTTAATTACATATTAATTAACATATAATAACATATTTAGTTAAATTGAAAATGCTCACTAAACTAGAACAAGTCGTTTGAAGAAATATAAAGATACATACAACTGGCATATTTGCTTGGTTTTTTTAAAACTTCATACAGATTATGTTTAAATGAAAAAGAAGAGAATTCAAATCCTTGAGTTATAGGAGAGATTCTGCATTCTCATAAATGTATGCTCTCAAAATATTTTTCTCTGTAACAACGAACATTAACAAGTTTTGAATGCTTATCAAGAAATTTACAGTAGGTAGATAGTAATCAATAAAATAGACTTTTAGTAAGTATTTATCCATTAATCGTGTGAAAAGATAAAACCTTATCCGATTTGTAAAATCAATTTCATGGAGATAAAAATGTTCGAAATGTTAGTAAATACCCCACTATCTGTTAACATTTACAAACTTCGTCCTTAGAAATAACGAGTCTTGCGATGCTTTGAAAATCACGCAATTGCCACTTTCAAGATATCTATAACAAGAGTATTTCCAGCTCGAAACGAAGCCATGTTTTATATTTCGCCACAATGAGCATCCGTTTTGAACGACAGACTCTAGACACAACACAACATGAAACATTAAATAAACGATACGATCCTAGGCCTTATGGCTTACCAGATAGAGGTCTTAGTCCTGAATACATATAAAGGAACCAGAGGTAAAACACAAGCGAGCAAACACAAATAACAAAGCAATGTAACACCTCGGTACAACCGACAGAGACACGCTTAGCAGTCTTTATAGACCTGTAAATGTCTCGAGGTAACATTTTATATATTACAGCTTCCACATTAGATATGACACATGTGGAATATAAGAGTAATTCCGCGGATATTGCTTTTTATTGTGAAATTAAATTGAAATTAAATTGCGGAACTTTTTTTTTATTTTTTTATTATTTTATGATACAATTGACAGATGCTGTCCATTGAATTAATTCCAGTGATAAAAATATATATAAGTAATTAATTATATTTGTCCTTTTCTAGACCGTTTAAAAAATACATACTCATCTATTTATACCTTACTAGTTACTACTGATATGCAATTGATTTTCACATTGAAATATTTAAATCCTACGCTACTAATAATACTACGCTAGAGAAACGAGAAGAAGAAAGTTAAATTTAGGAAAATGATAATTATTATTGAGGTATTTCATTCTTAAATTTAATATATTTCGAATGAATATATCTTTTAATTAAGCTCTTCGAAGCGGACTGAGTATGCTAATTCTAAACATACCTATTAGAAGAAATTCTAAGATGGAACCCGCAGACCTTCAGGGGAATGGCGTAGTATGTTTCGCTTCTCACAGTATTATTACTATTAACACTATATCTTCTGTGTATATAATAAAATAATACCAATAGTTATTAAATAAAATTTCCGTCGGTTAAGGACGTGTCGCGCACGTGATCATCCAGACTCTTCCTGGTACCATTAATCATTGCCAAAACTTGGGCTCAGCGAGAAATTTTGTGGCCTTTACAAATGGCAGTGCGAGTTGCGGCGCCTCTAATAAAAACCTGTAATAAATCTGAAAAGAGAAATGTAGAATACTTTTGAAAGAGTTATTTCAGTTAAGCACATGTTTGAATGTATTTTAATAAAAATGGCGCCTCGCATTTAGGTCAACAATGCAAACTTAATTGTCCACTTTACCACGTCGCTATTAAATTTGGACCTCTTGATAACACTTATATTGGACAACGGTTTCACTTGCTCTAAGCCGAGCCAAAATCTGATAAACTAACATTGATTCAGCTTTGCTCTTGTAGTTAGTTAATATTTCTTAAAAAATATTTCAAATTTTATTATTTATATTTTATCTACAAAAAGGTATATACATATTAAAAAACGGTATTTTTTGAATCTACACTCATGGACATATTTAGGGGAACGCAAAAAAAAGATCGAATAACGGAAAATATTTTCATATTTTCGTACTGGCCACTATACCAATATTATGTATTAAAAAAAAAAGATGATTTTAAAAATAATTTTATTTTAAATTTCATTTGTTTTTTTGTTTATCTGCTAATTTCTGAGACACGTAGTGTATAGAATTTTCGTCGGCTATTGTTGTTTTTAACAAAAACTTTATTTCTGTTGTTTTTTTGACGAAAAATTGTCATTATTGAGTGAAGTGAACTTAATTCGATAAATTTAGGCGATAATGCCGGATCTCAGCGTTGCTCTGGTTTCTAAAGCTGTAACTTTAATTGAAAATGGTTACACTTACCATGAAGTGGCTCAAACATTACATGTTTCCAAGTCTGTGATTTTCCGCAATGTTAAACGATACCGGCAGACTGGAGAGTATACCAGGCGTAAAGGACAAGGTCGCAAAAGAGTAACAGGAGAGAGAGACGATAGATTTATTGTCAGCAGTGTTCTCAGAAACCGTACCTTGACTTCTTCTGAGGTACGAAACCAGCTGCAGGAAGTTCGACAAGTGATAATTAGTACCAAAACCGTCAGAAGAAGACTGAAGGCAGCTGGTATAGGGGCGTACTTGCCTGCCAGAGGTCCTCAGCTCACCGCAGGTCATCGAGTGGCTCGGGCCAGCTTTGCTCGTTTCCACCTAAATTGGAATAATGACGCTTGGGAAAAAGTTCTTTTTAGTGATGAGTCCAGATTTTGTCTCAAACCAGATGATGGAAGGACCAAAGTATGGCGACGACCCGGAGAAAGATACGCTCAGTGTAACATTATTGGGAGAGAGCCGTATGGTGGAGGGTCAGTAATGGTATGGGGCGGTATTTGTTTAGGAGCACGCACGGAGCTACGCATCGTAGAAAACGACTCCCTGACTGCGGCAAGATACGTAACCGACATTTTAGAGCAGATTGTGATGCCTTTTGCCCCTTTCATTGGAGACAATTTTCTTCTAATGCATGACAACGCTCGACCTCACATTGCGGCATTAGTTTCGGAATATCTTAATGAGGTCGGAATCCAGGTTTTGGGGTGGCCGGCACGCTCGCCAGACCTAAATCCAATAGAACACGTTTGGGACAAACTGGGAAGACAAATTAAACAAAGAAATCCATCACCTGTCAACGTAAGAGACCTCAAAACCGCATTGGTTGAAGAATGGAACTCAATGCCGCAAAGTTTTATTGACAATTTAATAGAGAGCATGCCCAGACGCATGCAGGCAGTTTTAACAGCAAGAGGTGGCAACACTAAATACTGATTGTATCACCCATCGCGAAAAAACCAGCAATTTGGACAATATTAACTTTTCTTTAGTTTTCATTGTGTTAGGTCAAAACTCTTCAGAATTAAGTCACTGACCTTATTGTCTTTAATTTCGTTTCTTTCGTTTTAATTTTGTGATTTTTTATGCTCAAAAATGTTAATTTAATTAATTCAGAATAATAATCAAATGTATTGTACAACAAAAATGTGTTTTCATATGATCTTGCAGTCCGTTTTTTGCGTTCCGCTAAATATGTCCACACTCCACCGGTTTAGTATTAACGTAGTTTGTTTTTGTGGAAAGCTATTTTTTAATAATGTATTTGTATTTTTTTTTAATGTTTTTTATTTTTTTGTATTCAAATAAATTTTAACTATCAGCTATGACTGATAGACGAGGAATATGGTCTATATTCCATTCTGGGCTATATAAGTGTTAATTAAGTTTTTTTAATTTTAGATTTTTCAAAAAATTATAACCAACTTGTTAAAAATAAAGCAACCGTAATTTTTGTTTTATTTGACTTTGAACTATTCGAAAAACTACACATTTATAAAAACATTAAACTTTAAAACGATAAACAAATGCAGGATCATAAGAAACTGTACCTAATCTATAGCAAAATACAATATGAAATAGTTCTTAAGATAAATTTTCTTTTTTACTAGAAACACACTATAAATATTCCAGTCTATTTGAGTTTCTTCAGTGACGCAAAGATCTCTACAAGGGTGATATAAAATTTAAATTTATGTATATTATATTTAAGTAATTTAAAATTAAAATAAAAATAAAATTTAAATTTATATATATTATATTATTTATATATTATATTTAAGCAAAAAAGCGAGGTTAATATTTAAGCAAATTTTAACCTCGTCTAGTGTGCACTCGGCTTTACCTAAACTGCACAATTCGAGCTGTAATTCGTTCGAGACTCGTGACCTGTATTATGTGTGACCCACATAAAAACTACTCTGAAAAAACCCGTGTCGAGACTGAACTATGAAAAATGCAACCATGTACACCTCTCTGATGTAATTAGTAAACCTGCTAACTTACAGCACACTTCTAATTAATATTTTGAAGAATACATGTAAAATATTTTGAATCTATGTTTGTAAATCTTAAATAGAATAATTATCCTACAAAGTGAATTATAAAAAAAAACTTTCAGATTTTGTATAAAATTGCTATAACCGATTCTACCTACCAATAGTTTTAAATGTAAAACGTGTATAATAGATACTTTAATAATATACTTTATTGTCAATTAAGTGGGATTGCTGATGACTTATTTAAAGAAAACTTTATTCGTTGAGGCTGATTTGCACGTTTAAGGAATCAAACAAATTAACTGTATCGCTTCAACATACCTAGCCTACATACTCTTAGGGTGTTAAAACGTATTCGTATTTTACATTGGACGTCAAAATGAACACTAAATTGCAAAACACTCAGTATCGAATTCTTATGGAAATTATGTTTCATTTAAACAGTTTTTCATGTTTCACCAGCTCCAGCTCTACCACTAAGATTAATTGGCTCTGACCTGGGACGAGCGGTTAGACAAATTCATCAATCGTCGAAAGTTTTTTAAAGTCATACATAAATCTTAAATTGCATATATACATTATCATTACATAGTATAAAGCAAAGTCGCTTTCGACGTCTGTCCCTATGTCTATATATATGCTTAGATTTTTAAAACTACTCAACGGATTTTCATGCATTTTTTTTTAATAGATAGAGTGATTGAAGAGAGATTTATAAGTATAATAACATTCTTAATATATTAAAGAACCACTGATAATTTCAAGATTTTTAATGCGAAGTCGTAAGTAAACAAACATATTGTTTTGCGCTTACATTGCAAACGTTTATTCTTCAAAATTTTATCCTTCATTTTTTACGGGAAATAATTGCTTATTTACGATTTTAAGCAATAAAGCATTAATTCTTATCTAATTAATACCTGCCTTAAATACATTTTACATTTAATATGGAACGATATAGCCCTTTACAGCATGTAATTTAAATGAATATTATTGAAGATATTACAGATTAAAAATATACGGACATCGCGTTTGCGGCGGTACAGTCGGCTGGCGCACTCTGGTATGGAACCGAGTAAACCGTCTCAAAAATGTTTGTGAATGTTCCGTTTTGAAAATTTTGTTAATGCATATAGCTAACTGAATGTCTAATACATATTATTTAGCATTTGAAATAGTTTTTTTTTTTTAAACCAGACCTGCAAGTCGATGGTTACAATAACGTCGATTGTGTAGCTCAGAATTCCTTAAGTTTACATGGTCATATTTTGAGTATGTTCAATGGAAATCTATAAGTGTGATATATGGTTGGAATGATTATTGAGTACTCTTTTTAAAAAATATTTAAATAGACGTTTAAGTAAAAATAAGAGAGGTATTAAAAAGACTTTATCTAATATTGTATCCTTATTAAAAACTTTAAATAGATTTTTTACAGTGAGCGTTTTCTGTCGATGTCGTAATTTTGATTGTATCACCTAAAACAAGTCATATAGAAGCCAATACAAAAAAAAGGAAAGGAGAATTGTTTTACTACAAAATTTTAGACGTGCGAAGCCGTCGGCAAAAGCTAGTCTGCTTTAAAACAATACCAGTGTAAAACCGTCATTATTTAAAATTGTAACATAAAAATAACATAGATGAATGTTGAAAAATAAAAGCATCGTTCTCTAAGCAATATTATTGACCTTTACTAATGTCCGACGAGTTTTATTTATATTTAAAAACGAATCTGTAACTATCAGCCGCATTAATAAAATATTTAAAGGATGTGGGCCTTTAAAAAAAAAATAGCAACGTATTCGAATTGTAAATAATAAATGAACATGTTAAGGCGTGTTATTGAAAATTTTAATAAATGTAGAAGGATGAAAAATACTCTTTCTTTACAGCGTTAGTTCAATAGTTCTACACTATCGCTCAAATCGACATTCTTCCCCGGTCCAGGCGGGCAGGAACTCGATAGTATTGTTTATATTAATTTTTATACCAAGCTTTATAAGTTCTACCATTTTTAAAAGTAGGTATCATTATGTCTTGTTTAATATTTAGGATGTACCTACTATTATAATAATTAAATTAAAATGGAACAAATACATAACAAAAAAACTATAAATCAATTATTAAAACAACTAATTAAAATCCTAAATTTGAAATTTTTTACGACAATTCTAAAAAACCAATGAACAAATCATGTTCAAAACCTTTTATTCTGAATGTTACAATAGAAGTTTCTTACACTTTTACTTATCTCTTACGACGACTTAGTCATCCCTTGAATCTGAAAGTTGCTTAAAATCTTATATTGAATTTAGACATAATAGGATACGTGTGAAAAACATCCCTCCGTTGTCCGTTGGAAATTTACTTAGGGATGGATGGATTTCTTATTTTATTTACATATCTAATAATATAAATCTAATAGTATCAAAAGACAGATTTTAAAAATTATCCCAATCTAGACTTTATCTAATACTGGGGGTCGCCCGCGACTTCGTCGAGTTTCATACAAAATTGCAAATTTAAAACCCATAAGGGTGGAATTTAAAAATCCTTTCCTAGTACACCACTACGTACAAAGACAAATGTAGGTCCAATTTTACTATCTCTACGACCTGCGGTTTAGACTGTGTGCTATAACTAAGTCAGTCAGAACCTATTAGATTATATTAGATTATACAGTGTCTTTGATATAAATAGCGTATTTTAAAAGTACTTCTGTATACACGATATCTTTTGTTGTATTGCTGTTTGGTGGTAGAAGAACGTACTGGTTTTCTCCACGACCTGATCTTGATAACAATTTTGACAATCTTAAATCTATTCCTTCGTGCTTTAATGTTTGTCCCTATGATTTCACCTTGAAACCTTAACAGGAAATAACAACTATCACATTATTACAAAGAAATTTAACTTAGAGTCCGGTTCCGCTGCACAAATTTGGTGGTAAGGGTTCTGAGCAAAATAAATGGAATACCAGTTTTTAATTTTAGGCCGTGCGGGGGAAGACCACTCCGATTTAGGGAATTGAGAAACTCTAGTGGATAATGTACCGCATTTACTTAGAATTATGGCATTAATTTTGTCAACACGAATATTTCATGCCGCCAATATAGATTTCCTTTTGACACATTGATATTTTTTTTTCTATTTGAAATACATCTGGGTAGGCATTAGAGATTAGATCTTCAATGTTGGTAACTTTTTCACCTAAATCATCAATATGAATTTTTGTTTCATAATGAGTTACTTTACCGTCTCCTATAAAAGCAATCTCCAATCCGCAGTCGACTCCCTCGAGAGTTGGCTGCGAAAATGGCGGATCGAGGTAAACCCTGAGAAGAGCGTTTCGGTGCTCTTCGAACGGGGCCCCCCAAAGATCCTCCCGCGAATCAAACTCTTTGATAAACCGATACCTTGGAAAGACGAGGCAAAATACCTAGGAGTAACGTTAGATAGAAAGTTAGTTTTCACTGCGCATATTAGGACCGTTCGTAGCAGAGCAGTTCGTAGTTCGTCCCTTCGCAATAAGGTGACACTTTACAAAGCTTGCATACGTTCCGTCATGTCCTATGAGAGTCCCGCTTTTGCGCACGCTTATCTGAAACCCCTTCAGGTGATTCAGAACAGGTTTACACGGATTGCAACCGGGGCACCGTGGTTCGTACGCAACATCGATCTCCATAGAGACTTAGACCTTTCGACCATCGCTCAGTACTTCAAGGGTCTTTCCCAAAAGTACTTTGAACGTGCTGAGCGACACCCGAACCCACTGGTGGCTGACGCCGCAGAGTATAGACCACGTAAGACTACTTTAGTCAGAAAAAGAAGACCCAACTCGTTACTCGTTGACCCCGACGACGCGTTCACAGTAGGTAATAACGTACGCGTAGCATAAGTGACACCACACAACATACAGACACACACCGTCTATACCGGTATAGACGAGGTCCCAACTGAGAAGTGCACCGTCGTCGGAGGACGCTAGTGCTAGCTAGTCCAAATTTCCTTAGCTTCCCTCCTGACTAACGACGCCCCGAGCCGAGGTCCGTTTCTCAATCCGAGACGCCCTCAGGACGTCGTTCCCCATGTTGGCCTTCTAATATCTTTAAGGGATGGATATTTTAGAGAATGTACCTACCTACTACATAAGAAAGAAAACAAACCCTTAAGGAATAATAAAACAATCAATAGCCAATATATCAAAATACAACGTAATTTAATTACGTGTTTTAGAATTATCTATGTTGTACAATAATAAGAAATGTTTAAAAGAAACCCAATTAAAAAACACGTCAAATTGAATTATTTACTAAGATTAGTAAATATCCTAATCTATAAAAAAAACAAACGTTGAACTAATTTAAAACTTAGGTACGTACCTACCTACTACATAAAAAAATCCAAACAAATAAAAACAAACAACAAATTAAATAATATACTTATAAGCAATACCCAATATAGAAATACTATACAATTAGATTATATATTTTGATATTTACCTTTGATATACTTAAAAACGTTATAAAGAACAATCACAGTTGAAAAATACAACAAATAATACTATTTGTTTAGATAATTAACTATCTTCAACTATAAAAACAAACGTTAAAGAAATAAGGAAAACAAAACCTAATAAAACAATCCTACAAAATCAACTTATGTACCTACATACGTAATAAACAAACTGTAAAATAATTAGCAAAACAATATTCAACAGAAAAATACTATATAACAAGGAAATTGATGAAAATAAAATGTTTTATTTATTAAATACTAATTAATAATTTGCGATGAATAACGAAAAAAACGCATTCAAAAATTAGTTAGCTGACCATTCCGTAAGTGTGATAATCTTACTTCGCAAGTCAATGCGCGTGTGGTATTAGACCATAGTGTATTAATTTAACTAAGATTAATGTCACGGTAATTAAAACACATTCGAATATATTATATTATTTTAGAACTAATTAAATTACCACATAAAAGGTTATATATAGTGAGTCGTCCTTAAGAGCTAGATATATGCTGTCGCAGACTTGTTTTTAAAATTTTTAAAGGGGAACAATTACATCTTACATTATTTTTGCGTAACTTTCAGTTTACTCAGCGCACGCGAGGAAAGCTCTAAAAAAAGGATCTTTCTCCGTTTTTGCTTCACTTCTATTAGTCACAGCGAGATGACATTTACCCTATAGCCTTCCTCAATAAACGGACTATTCAACATAAAGATAATTTTTCAATTCGGGCCAGTAGTTCCAGAAATTAGTGCATTCAAACAAACAAACTCTTCAGCTTTATAATATTAGTATAGATAGTATAGATTAGTTACGTTTAAAATTATTACACACAAAAAAATATTAAATATTATTTAAGTTCTACAGTGTCAGGATAGTAGAATGAAAAACAACCTTAGTCTGAAGGATTTATAGCGTTTTGGTGAAGCGAAAATAATTTACTACAAAGTTAAGGTAAACATATTTTGCCCAGAACAAAATAAAGCGTTTCTCTAATATTTACCACCAGTCTTTGTTCTAGAACAATGGAAAACTCCTATCTTTTTAACCCCCGACCCAAAAAGAGGGGTGTTATAAGTTTGACCTGTGTATGTCTGTGACATCGTAGTAGCCAAACGCGTGGATGGTTTTGATTGCGGTTGTTTTTAATGGAAAGCCTGGTCCTTCGAGATGGTTCTTAGGTTATTCTTAGGTTATGTTTGGTCGAAATAAAAAGCAGTCGCCTCGAAGATTGAGCTTTTATTAGTACTGGTGAAAAGTTTTAATGCAATATTAATAGTAAAAACCAAGTGAACACCTAAACAAGTGAAGTTTTGTGATAATAAGATTACATAATAATATTATGTTTATTCCTTTTAAACGTGTTTTTGTACCGAGTTTTTTTATCTTTCATAAATATAATAAAACATCACACATATATGAAAATTACTTTATTGAACATAACACAATCACTTCAAACATTAACTTCACTCAAATCAGGCACTTTATTACTTAATATGTATTAGTTTTAATTAATTACATGAACGTAATCTTCGTCCTCACTTGGTTAACTTGCCATACATTGAGATTCTCGTATTCTTCGATACAGGCGTCCACCTGAAAACAAAATATATTCATGAAACGTATCGGTGTGGGGACGGAATGGAATCAAGACGCGAAATCAAGGTCAGCGCTAAAGTTACGTGCCGCCACTTATACAGTAGAGCCTCGATTAACTTGACTAATGGATGTCGTAAGGCATTCGGATAATCGAAAATTCGCATAATTCAATATAAAAAAAGACAAGTTTTGTGCATATGTAGTCAAAGTCGACGTCAAAAATTGTTTATTCCGTGAAAATGTTGTACATTTTTTTGGATACGTCAAGATGACACTAATATTGCAAAAGTTTAATTTATTATTTGTAAGTTTTTGTGAACGTACATCAAATATATATTGACAAGGTAAAGTTAGAATTTTAATTTTATTTATATATCTCTTAAGGAGTGCCTACTAGACAGGTTGTGGATTGAACAAATAAAAATTTTCTGCAATATGAAAATAGTTTGAATAACACCTTATAGGACATATGTCATAATTAGAGATGCGCTGAATATTCGGTAAGTATTCGGTATTCAACATATTCGTCATCTTTTTCATTATTCTTATTCGGCCGAATTATTTGGTTGTGGCGCCGAATAAATTTGGTTAGAGTATTTTTATTTACTTGACTACACAACACGGTAAAGAACTAAAAGACAAAACTTAGATTTATGTCATATTAGAAGTCAAAGAAATTTTATAAATAATGTGTTGAATAAAGCTTAATAATATAAAGCACTTAAGCTTCAAATAAACACTTAGTTCGAAAAATATAAAGTAAACATATTTATTTTATTATTCCTAACCTACAATTAGTATTTAGTAGAGTCAACATTTATTTTTAACCTTAAATCAACATTTAATTTTAAACTCAATTTTTTTTAACTAATAATCAACATATTTTTTCATCTAGCCCGGTGCCACATGTAACATATGTGTTAGAACCTGTTTATAAAAAAACAAACGATGAAATGGTAAACCGAATAATTCGGCTGAATATTCGGTTCGGTAAAAGTTAAACCGAATCGTATTAGGTATTCGGTTATTTGGTGAAGCACTATACGTCGCATCTATAGTCATAATGTTATAAGTTTATAAATAAAAATCGCGAATCCGGATAACTGATGGCCGGATAATCGAGGTTCTACTGTAGTAGGTTCCAATGTGGTCGAAATCTTGACATGATAAACAAATAATACCAAAATGTTTAGAACTCATAGGATGTTTTTCATTTAAACAAGACAGAAGGGAAATAGTTTCTCCTGGTATATCTTACCTGGTCTGGTTTGAAGCCCTTGTCAACACAGCGCTCGATGACGTCAGCGACCTTCACTGTCTTGTTGGACCCCGCCAGCTCACGAACCACCGCGAAGATACGATCCGTCGCACTTATACCCCTAAAATAATATAACATAGTAATATTATTATAGTTAATAAATGTATAAGGATGTATATTTTTTAACATACCTTTGAACATTTTCATCAACGTGTTGCAATGATTGTTTCGACATCTCAACCAATCTTATGGCTTCTGACACATCCTCCTTTTCTACGACATCTGATAACCTAACAAGAAAATAATTAGCATATATTAATTACATATAATTATACATGAATCGGTATAATTGAGATTTAATGATATAAAAAACATACCTAAGCCGAGCGAGGGCAGTAGATAGACGAAGTATGGCAAGTAAATTTCTGGCGGACGTAAAAGTGACGTCACGTGCGTTACGAGCTTCACGACGTAAATCAACGTATGATGCTGCAAATATAATATAATGACATCAACAATGACTAATTATTTGTAACCTATAAGTAAGACTTGGCAGTGTGGTCGATAGGCTTTAGCGTTAAAAAAATATAGGAGTACTGGTCGACAGACTTAAAGAAATGATAAGAGTGCTTACAGACGAGGTAGTCAGCGAGTGCGGTGGGCACGGCGGGCTGGTAGCGGCGGGTGAGCGCCACGTAGCGCCGCACTAGCCGCATGCTGAGCGCCTTGGTAGCGGTGGCGGGCTGCGAGCAGTGCTGGTGCACGTAGGCTATGTGCTTCGCTAGCTCGAGATCCTTCTCCCTGGTCACATTAAATATATTTTGTAGAGGAATACCGAATTTAAAAACTTAATTTACCAAATTTTATGATTTGTATTCGTAGTATATTACGTCGTTTTTTTCTTACAAATGAAACGCTTTTTTAATTGACGTCAAATTCTAAATTATTTAAGTCTCCCTCTTAGACGCTTCATAATATTAAATGTAATTTTGTCAATCAAGACACAAAGAGAAACACAATATATAAATCTAATTTACCTGTTCGGTTTGTCCTGTATCAGCCACAGGAGATCGAATCTTGACAGCAATGCGGCCGGCAGCTGTATGTTCTGCTCTATAGTTCGTTTGGGGTTGTATCGTCCGTAGGCGGGGTTAGCGGCCGCTAGGATCGACACGCGAGCATTCAGACAAGTCATTATACCGGCCTGGAATTAACGGAAATTATAATAACCATTCGGGATTAATCAAGCATTTATATGTAATTTATAGGTTATATACCATTATGCTACAAATGTTGCTATTTACTAGATAAAGATTTTTTTGGGAAAAAATGGTAGCCACAAGTAGTAGTCGCGGGTAAAAAAAGCTAATAGCGTAAATGAATATAGTAGTTTAGTAGTACCTTAGCGATGCTGATGGTCTGTTGCTCCATGACCTCGTGTATGGCTGTACGATCGTTGTCGGCCATCTTGTCGAACTCGTCGATGCAGCAGACGCCCTGGTCGGCCAGCACCAGCGCGCCGCCCTCCAACATCATCTCACCAGTGAATGGGTCCTAGGGTGGTTTAGTATACTTTATTCATTTAGTTACAAATTTATACGTGCTTTTTATTTTCGTACAAATATCCATTTTTCAAACAATGTGTACTTAAACCTGACACAATAATTTGTGAAGCACCAAAATAATTGTTCCATGTGGTAAACAATTCCACAACAGGAATTTCGACAGTGAGATAAACAGTTCGTGAAATTAAAAAACACTAAATAAATTAACCAAACATTTGTTACAAAAGTCCTAACAAACAAGAATACGTCACATGTTTGAGGTGTAAGTCTCACCTTGAGCACGGCGGCGGTGAGTCCTACGCCGGAGGAGCCCCGGCCTGTGGTGTACTGGGAGCGCGGCGCCAGGCGGTCGATGTAGTTCAGCAACTGGGACTTCGCCACCCCGGGATCACCCATCAAGCAGATGTTGATGTTGCCGCGGATCTTCATGCCGTTGGGACGCCTGACACACGATTATATTTCATATACTCATTACAAGAGGACATGTTAGTAAGAGTAAGCATAAAAGTCTATGTCTTGTTAATTAGTTAATATGTAACAGTCTTGGATAAATTAATATGAACATACTTATCGACTCCTCCAACCAACAACAGCAACAACGCCTTCTTGACGTCCTCATGTCCATATATCTCCGGCGCTAAACTCTTGGCCATACGAGAATACAAGTCATCATCCGCTAGTTCTGCGAGCTCCTCCTCCGTCAGAGCCTCGGATAACTCCCCCTCATCAGCTTGGTTAAGACACGTCACAGCCTATTATCAGATGAAAACTAAATATGTTTGTTGTTATACATTCTAAGTAAACAAAAATAAACAAACTAAATGTATACTAATCCTACAATTCTCCTGTTTGGGATTTATAAAGCCGGACAAAAAAGTTACACACATTAAACTTATAAGTGGGAGAAATTAAAGATAGAACCCACATGAGCCTCCAGGTACGTATCCGAGAGCAGTCCCTGCACCATCTGCTTGAAGCCAGAGTTAAGTAGCGGTAGGAACACCCCGGTGACGGCCACGTGGTCCCCGGGCTGCGCGCGACGAGTCACCTCGCCGCGGCAGTACACTGACAGCTGCCGGGGGATGTGACCCACTGGGACTTGGTCCGACTGTGGATTATATTAGTTAACATGCTACCTGAAGAAGGATATGATATAAATATGATCCTAAGAGAGAAAAAAAGTCTTAAATTGTTTATCAAACACGTTATAAAACGATTTTTTTTAAGTTTCAATCAATAACTCTCAAGTATCATTTAGGACGGGTCGTTAGACTTGGTACACGCTGCCGAGAGTCACTATCAACAATACCGACCTTGAACAATAATTGCTAATTGTTCATAAATAAACAAGCCGACTCAGACTAACTTACATGTTCCTGTATCTTTATCTCTTGGAACTTCTGGAACCTTGAGCCTCTAGTCTGCAGGTGTAACTGTCCCGCTGTCTTGTTGATCCGACACTCGTCAGCAGTACAAGCCGGTGGTGGTGTGAACTGTAGAGACCTGACTGGCTGGTAGGTCTCCGCCCCACATGCACTGCATGAGTATGTAGCTACTACTAATAAGGGCTTCACATCTGTGCAACGTGTTACTATACCTAAAAATTTAAATATTATATTAGTCTCTATAATTTTAATAAAACAAACATGAAGTTGCCATATGCAATAGTCACTTACATTAAAGAGTATATATCTCTTTAAGTAAAGATAGTCTTACACAAGAAATAAAAAGTAAAAATCACAATAAAAAGTATAAATCTCTAAATAGCTAAGAAAGGCTACAGTGTGTAATTTAAAACAAAATCTACCACTTTCAAGGACCACACATCAATTAATTTAGAATGAAAATACAAATAAAAATAGATAAATGTATAAAATCCATTTGGTGCTACTGATATTTTTGGTGACAATTAGTGAAAAAATGTAATCAAAAATTCTAAATACTTCCAATATTGATCAAAATAAAAATAATATTTGTAACATTCAGATAACTATTGATTAGAATTAAATTTTATTTCAAGTATAGCATACCTCTCACAGTAACTAGTTTTCCAATGTGATCAGCTTTAACATCCCTGATTGGTACACTTTTAGAGGAAGAAAGATCTTTAAAGTACACCTCACTAGAATAAAAATAAATTATGTTATTAAAAACAAAAAAATAACCCATAATAACAACTTCAGATAACTTATCTGTTATACAGTATAGTCAAATTAAAATGTCTTTAACTTTTGAATCATAACTCTTACATATTACAAACAATAGAATATAATTGTTATCTTACAATCGCCTTATCAGCTCTGGAGGGTATCTGTTCCGAGGGTCCCTCATCTCGCCTGGAATTCTGTGATTTCTGGCTTCCAACATTATTCTATGCTCTATATATACATCCAATGCATCTTTGGCTACCACCTAGAAAATAATTAACAGCAATGAGAAGGATTTTGGATTATACTTCAAGGGAATTAAAAAACAATAACAATTACCTCTCTTTGCTTATATTGAGGTAGTATTTCATAAACAATATCAGACACCATATTTGTATAACGTCTGGTGTTTTTTATAACTGCTTCAGAAAGATCTTCATTAGCCTCATGTAAATCATCAAGATCCACAACAAAGTCTACCTAAAAGTAGAAGAATTTTCAAATGTCATTTATTTAATTAAATGAATGTAAAAAATAAATTCCTAAGGTATTATAGTTTTAATGGTATAATATTAATTAATAAATAAATAAATATTTAATAAATAAATATTAAGGTATAAATTGGTCAATAACAAGATTCTATTACATCTTTGATGGTTTGGATTTTTGATGGTTTGATAATTTTATTTTATTTAGTTTAATCTTAGGCCTGCAGTTGTAATAAAATGAAAGTAGATAAATAACTATGTAGTTATAATAATCGATTTTTATTAGTCTTACTTGTTCTCTATGAGCTACTCTGGTAAGCTGATCACAATATTTAAAAAGCTTGTTGCCTTCATCATCAGTCTGGCAGAAATCGATGAAAAAGTCTTTGAAGCTTTCTGAAACAACATTAGATGCGATAAAATAAAATTAAAATCATTCGAAAATATTATAGTGCATTTTATACCTTTATCTGCGGCATAATCACGCATTGCCATTTTTACTTTTAGGTTCTTGATTTATTATTAAATATTTCAAACACTTCAGTTCACAGTAATTATGTATTCTTCAAATATTATACATTAACATAATATCCTAAAATTAATATTCTTTTGAAATAATTTGGTGCAGTGCTCGAGAATTATTTCAAACTAAGATAAACGACATTTGTTTATGACAGTTGACAACTTTTTTGGCGCGTAAATCATACTCGATGCAATGAAAACCATAGAGTTTGTATAATCATTCTATGATGAAAACAGATTAAATAATGATATTCTTGCTAATCTTATGCCGTTTTCCTTATTTCTTTTATTTGTGATATAAAATGTCACAATAATATTATTGTGCAAAAACAACAAATTTGTAGGTTTTCAGTTAAAATAAAAAATAAAATTTTAGTAAGTGGTGTGGTGTACCATGTGAATGGACATGCAAAAGTCATTTTACAAAATAATGACATCTCAATTCGCGCCAAAATAATTTGTCGGCTATCGCAAATCGTTATGAAGAAAACAAACTAGAATCTTAGTATTTTTATCTCACTGTTCCGATTGTTTATTTGCAGTCTATCTAATAAAAAATATGGAAGATTCTATAGGTATGTCAATGTAAGATTTATGTCTATTAATTATATTGATATATTTGATAAAAAAAACATTAATATTTACAGCGAATCACAAAGCTAAACGACAAAAAGTTGATAAAAATGGTCGTATGTCAGCTTTTGAAAAACTCAAACAGCTAAAGGGGAAGGGTTCCAAGCATAAATACGACGTGGATCAGCTAGAGAATGTTTACGACACTGTTGATGAGTCGGAGTACAGTAATCGAGTGCTACAGCGTCAAGAAGACGACTGGATTGAAGATGGTAATATATGATTATATCTATGACATAATTATCTATATTAAGTAATAAATAAATAGCATATAATAAACTCATTTGTAAATCAAATGTAAATTTACAGAAAGTAAAAAAGGTTTTATTATTATTATTAACAACTACTTCCTTTACATTATATACATTATTATTTTAACAACATTAACCCCCATCAACAACAAGTTCTACTTCAGTTATGCTATATTTGTTTACAGATGGGACGGGATATGTGGAAGATGGTAGAGAAATATTTGATGATGATGAGATTGATGATACTTATGTGGCAACCAATACCAAAGAAACAGGAAGGGGTCAGAAGAGGAAGGCTAAGGTTGCTCCACAGCTGTCTGGGAAAGGCAATATTAGAAATCTTATAGGTTCTATGCCTACTAAAAAGAAAGAGGTTTGTATATACAATTGAATAGTAAGAACAAAATTTCTATTCTACATTCATATTTTCAAGTTAGTTTTATTAGTTGTTATTTTGTTATTTGAAAAATGGAACATTGAGGTTTCAATTATTAAATAATATTAATTTCTAGGATGTTAAGATATCAGATGATAATATCCTCTCTGATATTATGTCTGACTTAGATGGAAGTAGTTCTTCAGTTAAACCTAAGCCTATGGTTCCAATTAAAACTAATATAGTGGAGTCAAACAAAAGAGATGCCCAGAATTATTTCAAAAGTTTGTCTTCTACTGTTAAGAAACTAATACCATCTGTTAAGAAAGAAGAACCACCAATTGTTATTGACACAGATAATGTTGTAAGAATTTTTATTATCATTATTGAGTTGAAAATATATTCACTAAAATTTATTAACAAGTCATTCATTATAAAATCTGTTTTAGGAACAAAATAAACCTGAAAAAGCAACATTTATTGAGGCTATACCAAAGAAGTCAACATGGAAAATAGACAAAGAAATAAAGAAGGAATTAGAAGACTCCCCCACACAGAACATTGAAGAATTTCATACTCAAGATATAGATTTGAGTGATGATTTTAGCAATGATGCTGACTTACTACAGGTTCCAATCAAAGAAGAGACTCCAATATCTAGTTCCTTAGCAGAAGAGTTTCTTAATGAGGATTTTGAAATATTTCCAGCAAAAAAAGAGCCTAAAGAATTAAAGGCATTATCAAGTAATTGGTCTGAAAATGATAATCAGGTGGTTTTAAATGTACAAAATGATGTTCAGTTGCCACTGCAGAGTAATAAAGAAGGGGAACAGGTTTTGAAGTTCTATTGGCTGGATGCTTGGGAAGATAAATTTGTGAAGCCAGGAGTTGTTTATTTATTTGGCAAGGTCTATGTAAATCCTTCACAGAAAAAGGCTGGCTGTGCCTCATGCTGTTTAGTAGTGAAGAATGTCAATCGGCAACTGTTTTTGCTGCCTCGGGAATATGTAGGTTTATTTAGTTGTTAGGTGTGGTTTCATTGCTTGTTTATGGTTTACATATTTATCTTTTTATGCTTAGGTGTGAATAACACCATTTTAATTTTTACTTGTATATACTCTTAGAAATTGGATCCCATAACTTTAGAGGCAACAGACGAAGAAGTTACCATGATGGACGTGTATGAAGAGTTCAACAGTTCTGTTGCCGGTGAGATTGGTTTGAAAGAGTTTAAGTCTAGAAAAGTAACCAAAAATTACTGTTTTAATCTGCCTGACATACCAGCTCAGTGTGATTATTTAGAGGTTAAATATGCTGTGAGTATTTTAAATAGATTTTTTTCTAGTAGGAGATAATTCACTTCTTTTAAATTTAATTCCTGTTACTATTAACTGTGCAAAATATAGAGATCTACATAAATAAATATGATTCCAAAATTTTTCATAATTATATTTTTGCATTGTACACAGCCAAATTATTTTGATTTTTTTTTCAGGCTACATTTCCACCTCCCCCAGTAGGAAAGAAATATTTATCATTTTCTCATATATTTGGAACCAATACATCTTCACTAGAAACTTTCTTACTTGACAGAAAAATAAAGGGTCCGTGTTGGTTAGAAGTGAAAAATGTTGAAAATGTTCAAGCAAAAGTGTCTTGGTGTAAGCTGGAAGCAGTTTGTGATAAAAATGAAAATGTATCTGTTATTAGAAATGATAATGATTTAGAACCACCCCCCATTGTGGTTGCCACTGTAAGTATGAATACAACAAATACAAAATGTATTACAATCTATAATTCTAATAAAACTATAAAATAACTAGTAATTAAAAATGATAAACAAAAATTAACAATAATAAAATAAAAAAACAAAAAAAAAACACATAGATAAAATATCCTCTTTTTTAGTTTGCATAGGATGTTAAATAATAATGAATCTTGTTTGAATAGTTGTAAATTTTTAATGATTTAAAATCTAAAATCAATGTATCATCATAACAAATTCATCAACATTTTTATATGTAAAGATTTTCAAAGATATTTTTATTAATCATTAAAATGAATCACAATCAATTGTTTATTTTTCAGTTAAACATGAGAACAGTTGTTGACCAAAAAACTAATAAATCTAAAATATTAATGCTCAGTTGTCTTGCTCACAACTCTTTTCCAATCCACAAGCCGCCGCCTAATCCACCTTTTCATCAGCACTTTTGTGGTAAGATTATTTTTGTTGATGTAGCTATATTTATTTTTAAGTCCTAAGTTCAAATACTATTTCCTCTTACAGTGATGACCAAATGCAATGAAATGTGGCCAATGGATCTAAAACAACACTTGCCTCAGTACAAAGCCACAAAACTAACTAAATGTGACAGTGAAAGAGAACTTCTCAACTACTTCATGGTGCAATTCTGGAAGCTGGACCCGGATTTAGTTGTGGGTCACGACCTGCAAGGGTTTCAACAAGATTTACTAATTGGAAACATCTTAGATTTACGTATATCTAACTGGTCTCGGCTTGGTAGATTAAAACGATCAGTGGCTCCCCAAAAGAAATATGCTGCGAGGAATGCATTTCTTGGAAGATTGGTCTGTGATATTAAACTTTCTGCTATGGAACTCATAAGAGCACGAAGTTTTGATCTCGACACCCTGTGTGTAAGTGTTTTAAAGATGAAAGAAGGGGAAAGAACTGATATAGCTATTGAAGATTTGCCGCGATATAATGAAAGTACAAACGACCTTCTACAACTGGTTTCCTTGTCTATGCAAGACACCTCTTATATTCTCAAAATTATGTGTGAACTAAATGTAATACCCTTAGCTCTACAAATAACGCAAATAGCGGGAAATGTGATGTCTCGAACCTTAATGGGCGGGAGATCGGAGAGAAATGAATTTTTATTGCTTCACGCTTTTAATGAGAAGAATTATATTGTCCCAGATAAAATTTATGGAAAGAAGGCTGCGGATGTTGAAGATGAAGATCAAGATGAAGCAGGTAATGTTTCAAAAAAACAAGCCAGGAAAAAAGCTGCCTATGCTGGTGGTCTCGTGCTCGACCCCAAGAAAGGATTCTATGATAAACTAATTCTTCTTATGGATTTTAACTCCCTATATCCCAGTATAATACAGGAATATAATATTTGTTTTACAACAATCAAAAGAAAAAATGGTGCAGCATCCGACGACGATATTAATAATCTGGTTCTTCCCGATTCTAATACTGATTTCGGTGTTCTGCCCACACAAATCAGAAAACTGGTAGAAAGTAGACGAGAAGTTAAGAAGTTGATGAAATCACCGGACTTGCCGATCGAGCAATACATGCAATACAATATAAGGCAGACGGCCTTAAAACTCACTGCAAATTCTATGTATGGCTGCCTAGGCTTTACACATTCTAGATTTTATGCGAAGCCGTTGGCGGCTCTAGTCACTATGAAAGGGAGAGAAATTCTAATGGATACTAAAGAAATCGTTCAGAAACTTAATTATGACGTAGTTTATGGTGACACAGACAGTTTGATGATTAATACAAATTGTCTAGACTATGACTATGTGTTTAAAATAGGCAATGATCTCAAAAGGGAAATAAATAAGAAATACAAGCAAATTGAATTAGATATTGATGGCGTGTTTAAGTATTTACTTCTTTTAAAGAAAAAGAAATATGCTGCTGTTGTTGTTAGCAAAAACAAATCTGGGGAATTTGTTTACATTCAAGAACATAAAGGTTTAGACATTGTTAGGAGGGACTGGTCGCAATTGGCCGCGGAGGCTGGAAAATTTATTTTAACACAAATTCTTTCCGAGCAAACTGCTGATGAAAGACTGGAAAGTATACAAAATCATTTGAACAAATTAAAGGATGATTTAGTTAATGGTAAAATGCCTCTATCGCTGTTGATAATAACGAAGCAACTAACCAAAAATCCCATCGAATACGCCGATAAGAAGGCCCAACCGCACGTACAAGTGGCCTTGAGATTAAACAGCAAAAATAGTAGACGTTTCAAAAAGGGAGATATAGTCCCTTACATAATATGCGAAGACGGTACCGCAAACTCTGCGACACAGAGAGCCTATCACATAGAAGAACTGAAAAATCTCGAGAATCTCAAAGTCGACTTCAAATATTATCTAGCTCATCAGCTACATCCGGTCATATCTCGCATATGCGAGCCCATCGAGGGCCTGGAGCCGGCCCGCGTCGCCGACTGCCTCGGACTGGACCCCAGCGGCTACCGGCAGATCATAAAGAAGGAAAATTCGAACACGGACACCTACGAGGTCGAAAACGATCAAGAAAAGTACAGAGATTGCAATGAATTCTCGTTCATATGCGTCAACGAAAATTGCAAAACAGAAAACAGAGTGCGCGAAACCTTCAGACAGATAGAGAAGGAGAGCGTGACGTTCCTGGAGCGATGCCAAAACGAAAAATGTACCGTGCGACCGGTGGATTACTTGGCGTGCGTCCAGAACCAGCTGTCACTACAGATCCGTCAGTACCACGGCTCGTACTACGCGGGCTGGCTGGCGTGCGACGACACCGCGTGCGGCGCGCGCTCGCCCCGCCTCCCGCACACCTTCACCAACGGCCACCCGCTCTGCACGCACTGCGAGAGAGGTGCCATGTTCAGAGAATACACCGAAAAGGACCTCTACTTACAAATTAACTTCTTCCTGTTCCTGTTTGATGTTAACAAAAACAACACCTCAAGTAAGCTTTTGTATGATTGTTGATCAATCCTTTATTATATAAAATGTAAGTAATTAAAGTATGTTAATTTGAGATTGTTCGTTCCAGAAACCAAAATTAGTCCGCATATCTTATCAGCATTCCAAGTTTTAAAAGAGATGGTCGAGGACGTCCTGGCCCACTCGGCGTACGCCATTATAAACTTGTCTAAGCTATTTAGATTCTTTGCCGTGAGTAATAAAACCGACAACAATATCAAGTCCGAAGCTTTAGAAATAGACATCCTGCCAGAAACTGAGCACATGGATGCCCTTATGGAGTTAGGAACCTACTGAAAATGTGCCTTCTGTATATAAATCATGTTTAACTTAAAATGTAAATATATATGTAATATAATAAATATTTTATAATAAAAACACAATATTTTTAAATTCTTGTTTAATTTATAAAACCAAGAAACTAATATATTATAAGTAAAAATACTTTATTATGCTTTCTACTACAACTAATAAAACCCGCGGCCTCGTCCTCGCTGGCCGCCATACCCTCTGCCTCTACCTCTAAAATTATTTTGCTTTTGGTTGTTACCGAACTGTTGGTTTTGTTGATCTGCATTCCGAATATTGAAATTGTCTTGCGTCCTGTTGTTGCCCATGAAATTGCCTCTTGAGCCTTGATTGTTAAACGAGTTGTTAGATCCTCTAGAGTTATTTTGTCCGCCGCGGCCAGAATAGTTATCCATGAGCCCTCGGGGTCCCGAATTATTATCAAATGGTCTTCCAACTTGGTTAAAGTTATTTTGATTAACTCCTTGATTTAAATTACCCTGTCCTCGATTTCGATTGTAATTTCCTTGAGGTGCTTGGCTAAAAATGTCTCCTTGTGACCCCTGATTGTAATTCCCTTGTGAACCTTGGCTGTAGTTATCTCCATGTGACACCTGGTTGAATTTTCCTGGCGAACCTTGGGTAAAATTGTCTCCTTGTGACCCCTGATTGTAATTTCCTTGTGAACCTTGGTTAAAGTTGTCACCTTGTGATTCCTGATTGAAATTCCCTTGTGAACTTTGGGTATACTTCTCCCCTTGCAACAACTGATTGTAATTGTTTTGTAGGCTTGGGGGTAGTTGATTTAAATTATTTTGAAGTCCTTGGGAACCCTGATTATAACTCGTTTGCTGGCCCTGATTGTAATTCAATCTTGAAGTAAAATTCATTTTGTCCTGCTGTTCTCTTTGAAAGAAATTATTATCCTGATTTCTATTTCCTTGAAAACTATTCTGAGAAGCCCCAGACCCTTCATTAAAGTTATCTTGATATCCTCTCACTCCCTCAGTATCTATATTCTCAAACTGTATATTAGGTGTATCCAAAATAGGTTGGCTGTCTTTTCTTTGCTCCCAAATGGGTATATGCAACTTGTTTATGTTATTTTTATTGACACCAGAATTAATATCATTAGGGGAATTTTGAGACATGTTTTGCTGATTGAAATGAGTTTGCTTATTAGACGGCATTGGAGGGAGTTGAAGTAGAGGTTTAACGGATTCAGGTAGGTCTCCAAATGATCTTGGATGTGTACTACTCATTACTACATCTGATGTGACTTGACTGATAGCTGGCGTAGGTGTTGGAGTAGACTGTAATGTTGCTTGAACTAACGCTAAGAGATTAGTCGCGGACGACATGTTTTTAAGACTGGACCCCGCCGTCGAAGGTGGAGAATTAATTGGTGGATTAGTATCTTTTGTCTCCTCTAATGATTTCTTAACAATTTCCATTTCTTGACGAATTTGATCCTCTTTTACTTTTTGAGTAGCAGATTTAAATACCTACGAAAAAAAAATGTAAATAGGGGTACGTAGATGATGAATGTGTTCTTCTGTTAAAATTACTTACATCTTCCACTGTGTAGTCATCATCGTCGCTTTCAATAGCGACAGTTTGAATATTTATTTCGGTCTTAACTTCGGCCTCCACTACTGTAGCGTTCGCCGCCGCGCTCACGTACTGTCTCAATCGTTCTACACGCTGTGGCTCACGGACTTCAAGCTTTTTAAGATAAGCTATGAGACTGTGTTGTTCCTCTGCTGATAATTCGTTAAAGTTCTTGAGGAGAGTCTCTAAATCGGAATCTGATAAGCCGTCCATTACATCGGAGATATTATCTTCTCTCTCTGCCCTGTGAACATTATAAGTTTAAAAATTGAATAATCTATCCAACGCATAATAAAATAACAACAAACACATGTGACAAATAGAATATACATATAGTAATACAAATTACTTCTTATCGTCGTAAGCGAACTGCAGCATCTTAAGAGCGGAGGTGGTCCCGGAGGCAGGATGCGGGCGCGTGGTGCGGTCGTTGGCGGCACGAGCTTCTGACTTCTTAGATTCTGCTGCTTCACGTTTTTTGGCCTCCGCCATGCCCACCTTGTGTTAAAAAGTTTAATTATAATCCATTAGCTGCTGTTGTTATATATTTTGGTTGCTTTTTAAATTTGTAAAACACGAAATGAATATATTTAATGACCGTTTTATTAATAATAGTATTTTTTCACTATAGCCAGTAAACAGTGGAACAATTTATATCCTTTGTACATTAAAATTTGCCTATTTAAATTGCAATGTACACGGCCCCTTACCACGGCGTCGACGAGTTGCGCGAGCTCCTCCGAGGACACGTCGGTCTTCCCCTGCGCCACAAGAGCGGCGGCCATCTGCTCCGCGATCTGCGCGCGGTCCACCTCGCCCACGCCCGCCACCGGCACCGCGCACTTGGACTTGGCGGCCTGGGACTGCTTCTGAAATACTCATGTTTATTCAGTTACTTATATCTAACATATTTAATTACATAATACATATATTTAAATGTCGTATTGTAAATCGATCGGTAACATCCTAAGTACCTTCTTGCGCAGGCGCGTGTCGGCGGCGTGCAGCGTGGCGGCGGCTCGTACGACGGCAGCCCGCACGGCGGCGGCGGCCCCGCTCGCCACCAGCCCCGCCTGCGCCGCGCCCTTCAGCTTCTCCTTGGCGGTCTCTATCAGCACCAGCGCCGACTCCTTCTCCAGCAGCTCCTCCGACGAGTTCGCCTTGTCCTACGCGCGATTATCAAATATAGTCACGACCTTTTATCATTGACTAGACTTTGTTTTGATTTTGTAAAAACAAATATTACATGGTATTGTTCTTATAACATTTATTGGCGGATAGACAATGCTGTGTAGTATTGTTTTATTCTATAAGTAGAAATGACATTTTAAAAAATAGTTTAAATCTAGGTATTTACATATAACTAGTAAATAAATCTTATATAAAACCTTTTCCATTTTGAGTGCTTCTGCCAGCAAATCCACGATCTTGGGTCCCAAGCTGCCAAGATAGTCCTCCAAGGCGACGAGAAGTCTCAGCGTGGCGACCACATTTTCCGCATCGAAGTCCTGACTCTGGTATTCGTGTCTGCGGGACGCGTGCGACACGCTCGTCGAGGTCGAACGACGGATGGGAGATTTAGCCTCCGGGAGAGAGCCGAGAGAATCTTCTGAATTCCATGGAGACAGTCCGTCATCGCTGTGTGGAAAAATAAGACATATAATACATTTTAATTAAATATCACTAAGGATCTATTCAAAGAGATGTAATCAGTATTTTTAACACTATTTCATAATTACGAATCTAATTTATACGACAATCTTTAGTTGGCAAGTTTTTTGCATAGATTTTAGAAAACGAAGGAGTTACAGTACATTCTGTGAGTATACAATGTTATAATAGAAGTGAGATAACGTTACGGTTTAAGCTCGTCGTCTGATATGAGCACGGTCTGCATGCAGGGCTGGTTGCGGTCGGGGCTGTGGTTGCGGGCGGGGCTGTGGTTGCGAGGAACTGACTCGCGCCGGGACAGCGGAGAGCGACGACGGGGACTGCCTCTGACGAGAAGGACGTTCATGTTACTTACTATGCTGATATTCTTCAATATTTTACTTCTCAGAAATATACAAATATAGGTAAATTGGCAATAGATTTTTGGCAAAAACACATAGGAGACGAACCGATAGATATCTCATTAGTCAAATCGATTTACTGCCCGATATTTTCTATAATGTAAACAAACTATCTTTAAAAATGTAAACATACTTGTGTACGGGGCTCCTAGAGCGTGTCCGTAGATGTCTCAGAGGAGAGCGTCGGCGAGGAGAGCGACCGCGCACAGGGGACCTGACGATACAACACAGTTTAAACAGTTTAAATTACTTCTCTTTTAATAACAAATACTACTAGAACTGTATCTTGTAACTTTTGTTATATATAAAGCTTTTAAAGCCTTTTTAGCCAATTTGGACCGAAATTACGAATAAAAAACAAACCTTAATCATAATTATATAATTAACTAATATAATGTTCAACTTGAAATACCAAATAATTGTACCAAAAGAAACATTATACATTAATAATAACCTGTGATCTCTACGGTCAGGAGATTTCCTGCGATAGTCTTGACTCCTTCTAAGAGGCGAGTGTCTCTTCAGCGCGTGAGGAGGACGCCGGTCAACGGACTTTCTGCGGTCGGGTGACCTTCGATGGTCGTCGGATCTCCGGCGTTCGGGCGACCGTCTGAACAAATAACCAAATAAACAATCCCTATTTTTCAATATATACAATAATTAGATACAAATAAATGATAATAAAAGATGACAAGACCGTTCCGATAAAGAAGATAATTATAGAATGCTTAATTCATCGGGACGGGTAGCAATACGGTAGCTCAATTGAAAGAGCGACGTGAAGGTTTCCCAGAGGTGGGATTCGAATCCCTACCCGTATCAGTTTTTTTTAATATTCTATATTTATTTATAATTTAAATAAGTTAAACATGGAAACACTTATATGTAGGTATATAAAAAAAATATTCGATACATTTAAAGTATTTTTTATACATGTTTAAAAATAATAAATTTATAAATGAATATCAACTGCCTACCGTTTCCCTTCACTGGCCTCGGGGGGAGTGAGTCTCAACCTGCGGTATATCTCCATCACCGTGGTCTTCAGTTCTTCCTCGTGGAGTTCCTTCATACGTCCCGTCCAGTACACTATCCACTCGGGCTTGAAGTCGTACTTGGATGGATCTTTGCCCTCTGTAAGTAATCGTAAAAAATACAACTAAGGGTCTATTTCAATATCAATGGCAATTACTTTACTTTAATTCAAAAGATAATATACCTCAGATAATAATTTCGCCGATTATACGATTAGATTAATATTATAAAACTATATAGACAACAAGTCCCGAAACACCCTCACCCGCCTGTATCTCCTTGTAGCGTCTGTTCCAGAACTTCCTCCACTCGTCCGGGTACAGCGGGTGTTTCTCCGGGTTCTTCTCGTGGTAGTCCCTGGCGCGCCTGGCCGCCTCCTCTGCCGCCAGTCGCTTCTCGTCGGCCAGCTTCACCTTGTAGGAGTAGTTGGGGGCGCGGGCCGACGCGGTCTGGGGAGGGTATTTCAATATCATATATCTTAAGTAAAGCAAAGAAATTAAAAATATAAAGTATATAATATGTATTTTTATTTGTGTGAAATGTTATTTTAGATTGATTTTATTTCCATTTAGTTTGTATCACTATATACATTACGAATATAATAAAATGTACCCTATCCATACGTGGACTGGGTCGTCGGCGTGGAGCGTAGGGTTCATATCGGGGAGGCTCGCCTCTGGTTCTGTTTACAAAATTGTATATAAATTATACTAAAACTACTTTCAGAAAATAGGTAAATAATATTATATCACATACTTGTAAAATCTTTCCTCCTTTATATTGCGTACTTCGGGCTCGTCGCTCACATCTGATAGAGATTCCATGGAACCTCGACGTCTTGTATTACGCTTTGAACCCTAGCAGCAATAATTTTATTATAAAATATATATTTTTTAAATAACAAAAAATATGCTTTACATGTGTATATATCATCTTATAATAAAATTATCTTACAAAAGTTGGCCTAGAAGGCGCCGCTACTATAGGGGGCGATGGTTCTCGCGATGGTCTAAAACAAGTAAAGTAATTAAAAACAAGATAATTAATTAAAAATATACACTTATATTTTGATTTAAGAATTTATTTTTGAGGTAATATAAACAACATACCTTGCTCCAGAAATCTTGGTGGAATCTGTAATATTATACAAATATTTTAAATCAATGGATGTATTTATTGCCACGTTATAAAAAGTTTATATTTATGAAAGGCTTTATAAAACAAAATCATGATCGTCGAAAGAGGAACATTGGATTATAATTTATTAGATTTACTAGTTATTGCTTGTAACAGAATCAATATATAGTAAGAAGTGATCAAAATACATTGTTAAAACAACAATTATAATGTTACTAGACTTGTTTTTGTCAGTCGTCATTTTAGTATAAATACGGGCGATCGACAGTCCGAGAGTGAGTCTTGCTTGCTTGTCGTCAGACTGTGCGAATCTCTATAAAGATACTGTTACGCTGTCCGTTGAATAAACGAAGCTATAATTATTTGTGCAGTTTTATTTGGAAAACGTCATTATGAACCACCATCACGACGACTACAATACAGTGACGGCAGCAATGCTGACGTCACACCTTTTAAAAACACTTATGGAAGTCTTCACTCCGATATATATGTATGTATGTATTTTCGCAAAAACTGAATTAACTTACCAAGTGAAGTAATTAAATCAACATCTACTACTTCCTCGAAGGTGCAGTTATCTTTCTCACTGAAGTGGTGGCCTCTGAATATCCATTGATGTACTTGATCCCTGTTGATAAATAGAAAAAATATTTATTAGTATTTTTGCTTTATTAATTTCTATGATTTACAAATATACATAGATTGGGTAAGTGACTGTTTTGTCACCACTTGTACTCATTGTCATACCTTGAAGTATTTTAATCGTCTCGGGAAGCATATTAATAAATCAACCAAGTACTTTAAAAAATTAAGATTTCCTAATCATTGGACGACCTGCTAGTTTGACGGTTATTAACCTCGAATGTTTACTTTGTCTGGAAGTGTGATTTCCATTATTCCGTTTGTGAAACTCTAAAAATAAAGATAATCCTTCTTTTTGGTTTTTTTATTTTTTTTATCCACGGACTCTTCACATCGCCCGTGCACTTTTTTGCACAATCATTGAAATTTGAAATAACATGCTCAAAACTGTTATATATAAAAGACTTTATTAGTGAATCCTTTGCACAGTAATTATTATTTTGTTTTTATTTTTTTTATATGAAATGTTATTATATAATAAAGTTAAAAATTTTATATATAATAAATATTTTATTTTTAAAAGTTAGAATACATCCTTCCTTTTGGTTTAGGAGACGTTTTATGAATACCCCCGAAAGAGGAGACAGCCGGGACAGTCTCGTGGGGTCTTTGCCGCGGGCCTCTCATACGAGACCCTCCTTCAAGAAACCCACTAAAAACCAACGGTTACCGTCATCGTTTACGACATCCATGACTGAATCATTACCAAAGGCTTGATTATATAAAATAGCCCTCACCTCTCCTTCTCGTAGTCGTCCTTGTCGAGGTGCACTGGTCGCAGTCGTCCGTACTTGTCCTGTACGCGCTGCGCCAGACGGTTCATGGTGATGGCGACGCCCTCGCGGTACTTGGTCTGCGCGCGGAACGGAGTCAGCGCCGCGCACGCCGCCGTGTAGTGACGCAGCTGGGGGGAGGGGGGTCCGATTACAGTACTTCGATACATTTTATTATTTATTGATGAAGTTTCCTGGTAGTTACTTTTTAAACTTTATCAGGACTATTCGAAAAAGATTAGAGAGAAAAATAAAGGTTCATGTTTAAAAAAAATCTAAGCATGTATAGTCATGTTGAGCTTATTAAAATTTGCGATAAATATAGAATGAAAAATAACCCGATACGGACAGGGTCTCAGGGTCTCGAACCCGCGACTTTTGGGAATCCTTTCCGTCGCTCTACCGATCTACCGATTGAGCTTCGTATCGCTGTTTCGCGAATTAATTACTATATAGTTGCAATGTCAAAGGTCCGTACTCACTATATAGTTGTACCGATGCCAGAAGCAGGTGAGGTGGTTGACGATGGTACGAGGGTGGCCCTGCTTGGAGCACAGCGTGCACATGTACGAGGGCTCGTAGTGAGCTTTCTCCGGAGGGTGCTCGATCAGATACTCGATACCTAGTAGAGGAGCTCTGAAAGCGGTGATTTCATTACAATCCATCCAACATCCAACAATATAATCTAAACTTCCTCATTTCCACTATTATTTTTCAGATCATTTGCTAGAAAATACTATAAGTTAGTCACTTGTTCTATTACATATTTTTAAAAGTAAATATGTTTTCTTTAGTATCAAATGCAATCAACCCTTCACAAAACTAATGGTCTCACTCACTTAACAGCATCTAGAGTATCCTGAATATGACAGCGAATTTCGCGGTATTTATCATACTTGAGTTCTAGCTCTGAAGGCTTTTTCTTGAACATCTCAACCTCTTCTGCCATTTTTTGAAGTACTTTTTCTGTCGCTGTTTAAAAAATAATAATAAATAATTTGACATAAATGAAATGATGGATAGGTCTTATTAAATGAAATGATGGTTAGGTCTTACCTGCAGACTTGGAATTTGCATTTGATACATATGGGTGTTCATTAAATATACTCAAGGGCCAAACACTTCTGATTGATAGCTTAGTTTTATGTTTCTTTCCGGATATATGAGTCTGAAATTAATATATATTATAACATAAGTAGTTTAAATTTTTAGTAATAAAATTAAATAGTCTCAGCATAGGTTAAAGGTTTTATGGACAATCTCAAAGAATGTAATAAACCTTAGAATATTAGTTGTAACTTGTAAGTATATAACCATTTTTTGAAAACATATTTTTATTTAACTTATAAGTTGAATTAAGTAACTATTTAAACATCTTTTGTATGAGAATTAGATATATTAATAATACTTTTTTATAAAATTTTCAGCCATATCATAGAAATATAATATGACACTGGACATATAAGTCAAGGTCATTCACCTGCAGGATGCTCTCCCCGCTGCACATCGCTGCGCAGGGGTAGCACAGGTATATCCACTTCCCGGACACGTCTCGCCCGCGCCTCTCCACCATGCACCGGAAGTTGCCATCCTCTGTCTTTATCTTTAGACTGTTCAGATGCTGCTGGAACTCTTGTTCCGCCTGAAATAACACATCTTTAAGTCCCTCGAATTGAATGTCCTTATAATTACTTTGTTACACAAATTTGATAAATATAAGATAAATCGCGAAATGCCATAATAATAAAATATGCGAGACAAATAAAACATACGTTTTGGTTTGGTGTGTTTTATTTAAAAAAAATGATTTTTTTTATTTTTTTCGGAAACATACTTACCAGTTTCACTGCATAAATATAGATGGATGAATATGTCCGTACACACTATATACTTTTTCAGCTATCACTAAGAGTAAAATGAACACAATGTCTCTCAAATTCACTACCGATACCGAAATATATTCGGGGTTTTTGAATTTTAAACAAAATATCTGTATAATACAGGCCATTTATATTTAGAATATTTGTTTGTACGTCGGTCTGCATATCCCCCAAAAACGAATTCACGAAATTGAAGCGATTCTCACATTCGTATTGCTGGGGATGTAACTTAAAATCTGAGTATGATTCATTGTTATAAGCCGCATAGAGGAAAACTTATTTATATCTCTAGGTCAATTGGTTTGGGATGTACGTTATTTGATTCGGTTTATTTATCGGACACGGTATGTTTAAGTATTTAGATCAGCTTCTTGCATACATAGAAGAGAAAATATACCTACTCCGTAATTTTACGCGTAAGGAGTTACAGGCAAAACAAATCCCAAGATGCATAGAAAATGCTATACTGATACTGAAGCACTGGGGTAATCCACATATATAAAAATGTAATTATTTCCCTTAGTTGCCATAAATACGGTCAGGGTAATTTCAAAACGACTAGATCATTTTAGCTAATCTAAAAACTGTCCAAGAAAGACATTAAAAAACACTTCTTTTCCCAATACTAGATGATACCAGTGATTATTGCTATGTCATTTGCAGATCAGTTGGTAATAGTATAAAATGACCCTGTCCAAATCAATATTTTAATCAGATCTATTTATTCCCATGGCCTAACATAAAGGAAAACGATTTATAAATGAAATATATAATACCAGTTGATAACAGATTCATAAAAATGTCAAGTATTCAACATCAAACAAATGCCATTTTCATCTGAATTTGCGATATAAAATGTCTATCATGAATCAAATCTAATTAATTGGTTTTGTCACACACTTTCAAATCCGAAAATAACATTGTATATAATTAACACTTATTAAACTAAATTATTGAGAATCAATGAATAGAAAACTGAGTTATTATACTGTCTTCATAGTAATAATAACTATTCTTCGTTTTTTTTCCTTCTTTTATTTAACTCTATAACATCATTTAAACCTGCATTATTCTTTAAAGTCACTTTTAAAACGAATTGTGTTTTTAATTATATGCTTATATCTATGTTGTGTTTTTAATTACATGCTTATATCTTATAACAGTTATGTACCCTAGAAATTAATATTCATATAATCTTTATTAGCAACTTAAAGGGACAATTTATTAGCAACTTAAACTTAAAATATATAAACAAAGCAGTTGAAATAAAATATTTACTTCCAAAACCAATATTTATCAATGAAACCCTTTTAAGTCAGAGACTACTATATTTGATATTCAACAAAACTTAGCCAAACAATGGATTATAGTTTTGACAAGATATTATTAATGGTGTAATAATTTTAACATTTTATGTCACTGTTGAAATTATAAATCAAATTATTATATTTAGGGGAAGGACTATAGACCAGAGGTTCTTATGTAAAAAAAAAAAACTTCCACTCATTTAGACAGAGGAGACTCTTGTCCAGCAGCCAAATATTAAAAATCTCTTTTTTTTTTGTCCATTAAATAAATCAATGTTAATATTATATCTCAATCACCATCCAATAAGATTACTGGTTAATGTAAGATACAAAAACAATTTTATTCTCTTTTATTTTACTAAAGTGTCGTGTTAATAATTTATTTACTTGGGAGTACATAAATGTAACTCACTCTTAATTTTATAATAACATCAATTTATAAACATATTGACTCTTACCTTAGTACAGGCTGCTGTTTCTTCTGAATCTATCTTTTTAGGCACTTCAGTGACTGAGTCTTGATAACCCTCAGCCCCAGGGGGGCAGTCCGGCAGTTCCATCTTGAAGCACACACTTGAATGTTTATGACCATTGACTGGTCATAAACAAATTTCACTTATTATTTTATTTCTTAAAACCAAAATCTTCCGAATGCTGTAGAACTGGAAAATAAATCATTATAATCAACATTCCAACCAATGGAATATATATTACAATACTATATTAAATAATACTCACACTGTCCTCACTAGTTGAATAGTTTAAGAAATTATGTTTGTTTATTCTACCACTATAATATATCTTTATTAAATATTGTCTTGTTCAGAACCTTCTAGCAGAGGTTTTATTACATTTTTAAAAGAAAGGCAAAACCATTCTCAATGTTGTACTTTTTTGTAAATATGCAAATTCCAATAGCTTATATTTTAATAATATAAGCTGGTTATTTTAATGTAGTAAAATTTTAAGTCATAATAAATCTATTTATAAATAAGTATGACTTACCTTTTTAATTAATATGATAAACACTCACTAAAAAATTTTGATGATAGTTAAATAAAAAAAATATTTATTATTATTTTAAATCAGTCACCACATGTAGAGACATTACCTACTTTATGCTAGTTATAAAACAGAAAGGGCGGTGAATACTGACCTTTTATAAGCTTGAAAAGAAGCTACAGCCTGGGTGAAGAAAATATAGTGTACTCTGAAGTAGCTTTATCTGTAGTAATTTCAATATATCACTATAAAACACAAAATAACCTAAATATATTACCAACAATATGAATATATTCAGTGCATTTTCGTGGAAAGTACAAGTATTTAGAAACTGATTTCTTTTTCAAACAATATGCAACCTAGACAGTAGACAATGGAAACCATTTTGATAATTTTAGATTTCACACGTCAAAATCCAAACCACAGATTAACTAACAGAACTAGTTACTACGTAAATCCAAACATCCAATGAGCCAAATTGCAACCTTTATAGTACTCTGTGATCCTATCTTTGCAACCATTTGAGAGAGCACAGAGAGTATTATAGTTTGTTGCGGTATAATGTAAATATGGCCTCTAAATTATAGTCGAAAAATATACATATTTTTATTTTGTTTGCATCGCTCATCAAAATCGTCGGCATTTTAAATGTTTGTAATGTTATGGTACAAATTACAATAATTATGGTATATAACGTGTCCAAGCTAGAAGTTACGAGAAAATTGTATTATGTTAAATTTGAATAAAACACTTTTAAACAAAACCTCGAACCACCTTCATAAAAGAATAAGATTTTTTGATGACTAAACTGTTTTGGAAGCTTTTTTCCCTTTGGCCTAAATAAATTAAATAAACTGGCACCTGGCACTGGCGGTTTAACTTTTTTGTTAAAAGTTTTTAATTTCTTCCTTTTTTGTGATTGCTTCTGTTATGTAGGCGTGATATTTTCACAAAATAAAACAAACAACAAGCGATTGCCGCGATCATGAGACACCTAGTGACAACGAAACTCTTGAAAAGATCACTTTCGTTGTCTATCCCCAAAAATAGTGATGATGATGTGACCGCACGGAAACGGCAGCTTTCAAATAAAAAATCTAAAAAGAATCATCAAAATCGGTTCACCCTGTCGAAGATTCTACGGTCAAATTAAGAACCTTCTTCTTTTTAAAAAGAAAGTGAAGAGCAAAAGCTGGAATTACATACTAGACTAAGAAAACATAATATTGTGATACTGTAGAACTAAAACATGTCGTAAAATGTATACAAATCTTAAAATGTTTAGTTTTAATTATCAACCAAAAATGTAGTTTGCTGTTTTACCTGTAAAAAAATAAAATAATTAATAATAAATTATTATTATAGATAACACATTTAATCACTCATTTTCATGTTGCTTTAGATAATTGGTATTGAGAAATCAATCAATCAAAATCCCTGTGTTGTTTTGTTGTATTGTAAACAACTAGCATTTTCCCGCGACTTCGCACGCCTTAAATTCGTAGTAAAATAATTTCACTTTCTTTTTTTTTTGTATTGGCTTCTATATTACTTGTTTTAAGTGATACAATCAAAATTACGATATCGGCAGATATTGCTCAATATCAAAAATCTATTTAAAGTTTTTAATGAGGATTCAATATTAGATAAAGTATTTTTTTCATACTTCTCTTTTTTGTTTTTACTTAAACTCTGTTTGTTTACTCTGTTCCTAATAACCATTCTAACCATACATCACACTTATAGATGTTCATTGAAAATAATCAAAACATGACCATGTAAACTTGAGGAATTCTAAGCTACTACACAATCGACGTTATTTTGACCATCACTTGCAGGTCTGGTTTTATAAAAAAAAAATATACCTATTATTTTTTAAATGCTAAATAATATGTATTAGACATTCAGTTAGTTATATGTATTAACAACATTTTCAATACTGAACATTAACAAAAGCCATTTTTAAGATGGTTTGCACGGTTCTATACCATAATGTGCCGGCCGACCGTACCGCCACAAACACGATGTCCCTATATTTTAAATCTGAAATATCTTCGAAAATATTCGTTTAAATTACATGCTGAAAAGGGCTTTATTGTTCCATTTTAAATGTAAAATGTATTTAAGGTACTTAATTAGATAAGGATTAATGCTGTATTGTTTAAAATCGATTCGTAAATAAGCCATTATTTCTCGTAAAAATTGGCTATTGTGGGTTAGGTATCCCTAAGAGATAAACATATAAAATCGCGGACTTTCTTGTAGAACTTTTTAAGGTAGGTATACAATATTTAGTACATTATTTTGATCATCTTGTAGGGTTCAGCCAGCGTTTGCAATGTAAACGCAAAACATTGTATTTTTTTACGACTTCCCATTAGAAATCTTGAAATTATGAGTGGTTCTCTAATATATTAAGCATGTTATTATACATAAAAACTTTACTCTTGAATCACTCTAGCTATTAAAAAAACCTGCATCAGTATCCGTTGTTTTAAAGATCAAAGCATACACACAGACATAGGGACAGTTGCCAAAAGCGACTTTGGCAAAGTCGCTTTGTTTATCTTATTAAGCAAATAATTTGCTTGTGTTAAAGGTGTTAGACAACGATACGAATGTTAGGTCGTTACATATGAAATTGGCGTTTTGTATGGTAGGAACAAAAAGTCGAATATTTTTTTAATATAATGTATTTAATTAATCAAAGTAAAAACCATTGTTTTCTATGTACTTTTGCCATCTTATAGCTAATTCATTGATCCCCTTACTAGAAAAACGACGGACGATAACCATTAAATTGTTTGAAGGCGATTTGGACTGCCCCAACGGAGTTGAGTTTTTCCCTTGCAAGGAGATATCTAAATTTGGATGTCTTAGACATTCTAATTGAAGCTCTTCTAATTTGTTAGCCGTCTGTTGTGCAGTATGTGGTCTAGCGTTGTCGTGAAGCAGCAGTGTTGTGGAGGGGAGTGGTCTTTTTCATCATAGGTCAGGTCACATTTAATGATTCGATTTAAAATCCCTTCATTATTGTACCAGTTCAGTAAAGTAACGCAGCAGTCGACGAGCGTTTGCTGGTTTGCTCCAGTCAATTCATGAGGCCCACCTTTCAAACCTTTTAATCTTCCCACTTTGCTTCAAGTGTATTAAAACAGTTTTATCACTAACCGCGCAGCCTGTAGCTAACTCGGACGTGGTTTGTGATCTTTGTGACTATTAACTTGGCCGTTCACGTGGCTTTTTCTGCAGGTTGAAATTACCAGAACGAAAACGTTGGCACCAAAAATGAACTATGTTTTCTTTTACAACACGACCGCCATACACATCGCTAACCCTTCGAGTCGTTTCCGCAGCACTGGTGCGACGGTGAAACTTGTATTCGTAAATAATGCGTTCTTTTAAGTTTTCCATTTCGTAAACTGAGTAATGTAAACAGAAAAACAGAAGAAAAAAAACAAATGAATGACGGTTAACGAAACAAAAAAATATGTATAAATAAATAGCTGTAAAAAAAATAATTTGGAATTTCTTACCAAAGACGAGAAATTCGTAATTAAAGTGGCCCGTACGAAAAACGCAAATTTCATATGTAAAGACTTAATACATAGAAATACAATTTAATGAACCATCAAACCCAGAATTACAGACATCTATGCTCGTCACATACATGTCTGTCCCTGTCGGGAATCGAATCCGAGCCCCATAGCACCGCTATACGTTAGGCGCCTGCGCTAACCACTCGAACAACGGGGCGGTATAATATAATCCTAATCCCTTTAGTTTTGTTGGGTGAAGAGCAAACAAACAGACCAAAACTTACTTTAGATGTTATATTCACTTATGACTTCATAACTTATTTGGTGTACAGATTTTGGCGTTACGAAATATTACTCTTTTCCACTACCCTATTTTATTAGTAGGGGTATGACGACAACGTGATAGATGCAAGGTGAAAAATAGGGGGAGGGATGCAATGATTGCAATTGACCCCTCTCGCTGCCGCTAGCACAAGACACTTGATTTTAGGAATTCAGCTATATTTTATTTAAATAGTCATAAGACTAACTCCATTAGCATTATTTTATAATAATATTTGTCACAGTTAAGGTTTTATTTAAGTTTAAAATGTTATTCATAGCGTGCATTTACTTGTACATTGTTTTTGCCAAATAAATAAATATAAATCAATGAAAAGTAATAAAATAATCACATGTCGTGAATAATAATAAGTAGGTATATTATTTTTCGAGTAAGTGTATTTGAGGGCATTCACCGAAAAGACCGGAGACCCATGTTAATTATTCACTAAGAAGCTTGTGGTTTTTTAGCCTGCAACCATCCAAGCGCGGACAGAGTCGTGAGCACCATGATTCGAGACGGACGTTCCCGCCACACAGTTGGCATATCGTTTTTCGTTTGTATTTTCTCTATTTTCCAACACGCGAGTACAGAGTACGGCATCCCTATAGAAATTAAATTATGGGATTCAAAACGTAATCCACTTTCTCATATGGTAGATGTGACAAACGAATTTGGTTTAAAAGTTCTAGCAGAACATAATTTTTTAAATGAAAATAATATTGCTTTTTCACCTTACGGATTAATGGGTATTTTGGTGGCTCTTTATGAAGGGGTTGACGGAGAATCCTCGTACCAGATCCAAAGAAGTATTCAGCTGCCTTGGAACAGAAACGTGATGAGGATTGGTTTTCGAGATATACATCGCACCCTAAAAGTGAGTAATGTACAGATAATTGGCCAAGAATCAAACGCGAATCTGATTCACAAACAAGTTAACTTCGTTTTATTGTTGTTTTTTTCGGGTAAAATAAGTTATAAAGTTAAATAGGTGTTTAACTTAAATATTTCTTCTTTATAACTGATAATAATATGTTATATTTAGTGACAACGACTAAAAAAGCGATAAAAAATATTTGAAATAATATCATATAATTAACAATTCTAGTACTCTAACAAGAAAAACTGTCACAGGAGAATTTTACTAATGTTCGTAAATAAAGTATGTTTGTTGTTAAAGATTAGTACCTACCGAAATTTATAAAATAGTGGTTTGAACCAATAGCTTACGGCAAAAGTTATCAATTGTATGCTGGTGAGACGTTATTGAGGAAATCATGTGAACATCTCATATGTTAATATCCCACTTTTTTATATTTTTAATAAACAAGTTAATGCACCTACGAGTGACGCAGCGTTCATTAAAATGCACTAAAAAGGAACAATGCTTGAGTCAATAGCCGTGGCTACATGGTAATCTTAATTACCTACAGATTTACCATCTTTCGCATCAATCTTACGTGAACCCATCCATTAAAGAACATCTAGGTACTTATACCGACTATTCGTATCACCAACATTTTATACAGATCGACTAACACTCGGCCTAAATTGCTGAAGTCATACAACTTATTTATTTACTCATATAATATTTCAGTAGTAACTCAAATAGATCCAAATAATGTGATACCTAACAAAACCATGTCATACCATAACCATATATATATTTGTATATATATATATATATCTTTATCTACTATTAATTATGATTTAATTTTAAAACGTCATTAAACTGGAGGATTCAACTCTCCCCTAATAACAATCCAGCAGTTAGTTTACAAATATTAAAACGTTTTATTTTAAAAAATATATTTAAATTAAATTTGGTTTAAAAATTATATTATTACGAGTGACCCTAGTGCCATTACATATAATGACAAAAATGTTCACTTGGAACAAGTAGTAAATTTTTAATAATAAATAATCCTTTTATTTATTATTTATTCATCTAGGCTTTTTATACGATATAATTTACGATAAATTTATTCAGTAGCTAGATCTAAAAATAATTTCTTCAGTCAAACCGTTAGTCCTTATGGTAGCACTTGCAGGAGTAATGTTATATGTTTTTCAAGTTCAAGTCAACATTTTAAAAATATTTATTCATCTGTGGGATGAAATAAACTTTTTAGATACATAGATGTAGGTATTTCTGTATGTAATCTTACCGAGTAAATCGGTAAAGGTCTACCGAGTAAATACATTTTAAGTAATTCACAATTTTAAATATGAAATTGAAATAATAAATTTTATATTTTATATTTATATATTTTAATTTTTCAGACATATTTCGTACCGGAGGAAGGATTTCTCGCAGGGTTGGCGCTTAACAATGACAACGTTACGTTTAATGAGAGTTATAAGAAGATATTGCGGTTTTACGGATTTGATTTAGACCAATCAAATACCAATAATACATCTGTAAATGTAACCACCCCATTACCTAACGATTTAGGAAAAGAAACTAACACCTCTACAACAATCGAAATGATGAACGATGTTGCAACAACAACTACTGAACCGACAAAGGAAGAAACTACTTTAAACCCAAACGCGGAAACAATAGATATTCGTGGTTCCAACCCTGAAACCACCTCCATGACACCCGCAGCTACAGAAAGTGAACCTCAGTTAATCGCTTCAACAAAACCAAATACTGTAGATCAAGTTCAATTAACTATACAAACAGCTACTGCAACTGAAGTAAACACTGAAACGACGTTAGAAGCTTCCAACCCAACGATAACTTCAATAGTAACAGAACCAACCACTCAATCGACAACTGACGGTACTACAACGACTCCAGAAATGGTTATAAGTACTTTAGAAGACACGGTAGCCACAGAGGTGGTGGCTTCCAGTACTAATGATGTAACTAAAGAAATAGTGACAACCTCGACTGTTGATATGCTAACTACATTGACAACAGAAGGGACAAGTACAATGTCGGAGAGTCAGCCAACGGAAGAAACGTCAAACGCTGATGAAACAACAGTTACGTCAACAACACCCTCGACTTCCACACTAGAAACACTTGAACGTCGTAAGAAATCGGTTTATGATTTCATATTTACCAATCCCCCATACGTTGATTATTCCCTATATAGATCATTTGATGTCGGAATAGATTTATCGCATGAAAACAACGGCGAAGACAAAATGTTCTTAGTCAATGGACTAAGAAATATTCAAGTAGGTAAAAAGTTTTATTTATCAAATAATTCTGTTACGAAAAGAACATAATATGTCACAGTTTTTGATTTTATAGGTGTCGTATATGCATTATGATTCGATACTGGAACATGCATATCTTCCGCATTTAGAAGCGTCGGCTCTTCGATTGCCTCTAGACAGTGATCGCTACTACCTCCTAGTGGTACTGCCTGTGCGGAGAGGTGAGGGAGAGATAGCGAGGTTATTAGCGAGGATGGCGCGGGAATCAGACCTCTCAGATGTATACGCCGCGTTACAACCTCGACGAGTTAAAGCAGTGGTCCCGAGCTTTACAGTCAAAGGACATATTACTCTGACCACAGATTTACAAAAAGTAAATATCATTATTAGCTATTATATTCTTAATTAATTTTCCTTTGGTTCTAAAACCAAAACCATATCAAGTTAATATAATCTTGCAGTAGGTATTTTTTATATAAATAAGGTAATTTACATTAACTCTAAATTTATTTAATAACCTCAATTACACAAAATCACTTTCCTTTTAGCCAACAAATAAAATAGCAACATAAATTAGCATGACAAAAACTGACCCACAATCTATCTACGTTGTTATATAAATAATGTTAGCACGGTTTTAATACATATAAACTATTAAATTAAAACGATTATAAAAACAAATAAAGCTTTTACGAAATACATTTTATAGACATAATTGACATCCTTATTTGAAGACATAATTATAATAATGTTACGAATTAAATTATGATAAATTATAGTAATATATATAATATTTATATTAAGTCACACGTGATATGTAATTTATTTCCTCAGTTAGGTGTACGCGATGTGTTCGAGCCCCGACAGAACGACTTCACGGCTATGACGCACCTGCCCGGGGTGTATGTCCGGAGCATAGAGCAAGCTGTCTCCGTGGTCATACGCAAATACCAACCAGACGACCTGAGGAATAGTAAGACTACCTTAACATATTATATAAAAATGCTTGGTTAAACTACTTTACACGTTCATCATTCTTTGTATGTGTGTGTTGGGATGTAGCGACTTCATTGTAGATCTAAATACAATGAACTACTTATAGTGTAAGGTAACGGTGTGATCCATCTAATTGCGAGTTAAAGTGGATGCGTGGGATAAAGTCAGATTACACCAAGAGGTCGCCACACACCGTCACGCTTAGATGACTATCGAAACATCCTTGAACGACACCATAATCTAATGAGTAATCTGTTCCGAATTTTTTGTTGTAATTACCAATTATCTTGATATGAATTGGATGAATATTATTTTTTTTAATACGTAATTTGAGTAACCACTGAGTAATCAAAATGATTATCTTAGTTAACGCTTTTGTAAATTAGTTAAAACTGCATACATCATATAAATAGTAATAAATAACTACATACCTACATACAATATTTTCTAATATAAATGCCATAATATTACATTTTAATATCCTATTGGTAACACTATCGTATAACACCAATTATGTCTAATATCATTACATTCTTTTGGTAAACGTTATCTGATCGTAACTTAACAAAAATAATATTTGTCAATTTCTTCAAGTTATAGAAACTGCTTGAATATTCAAGAGAACGCTGCTTCACACATAAGTTAATTATAATTCTTGGTAAATTGACGACATCATATAAAACTGCCCTCGTTTTACGGTGTAGGGTTGAGATAATAGTTACCAAAAGAGTGTAAATTCCGTATTGCCAAGTGCTGAGTTGGCGCAGGCTTCTATTGTCTCGAGCTGCGGTGGCGCAACGAGCGAGGCGACACGCGCATTTGCGTCCATTGATGCGCCCCGCGACTCTCCCTGCACCAGCCGACGGCCACCGTCATTAACAATTATAGAAATCGCCCATTGCATCGCCATTGTAATGACCTAAATGCCTAATCGAGATGGAAATGATTTTTGCAGATACACATTTCAATTACATCAATGAGAAAAGCACAAAAATTACGAGATGATTTGTTTCCTGTGTTCGTAAATTGTTTAGCAATTTTTTGAACGGTCTGTCGCATTTGCATGACAAGGACATCTATAATCTAGTGATGACTTGCCAAATGATCTAGTTTTATTATGATTTATAGACCGTCTGTTCAGTTAGTGTTATATTATATAATTATTAGAAGAGTGACCTAGATGAGAAAACTTCCAAATAACGAAGGATTAACATAGAGTAATTATATTGATCCTTACAAGTTACAAATGAAATTTTCTTTTTGTAAGGGAGGAACAAAGAGTCGAATATTTGTATAATGTAATGTATTTAATTAATCAACGTATGAACCATTGTTTTCTATGTACTTTGGTCATCTTATAGCTAGTTCATTAATCCATATCCATAGATGATTGAATCAATAAAATCTTTGAAGGTGTTTTGGACTGCCCCATCGGAGTTGAGTTTCTTCCCTTGCAAAAAGTTATCCAAATTTCGAAAAAAAATGGTAATCTGATGAAGCAAGGTCCGGGGAGTACGGTGGATGTCTTAGACATTCTAAATGAAGCTCTTCTAATTTGGTAGTCGTCTGTTGGGCAGTGTTATTTCTAGCGTTGTCGTGGTGTGGAGCGATTGACCAGTCTAGGTTGTTTAGGAGATAGCTTTTGCATCATGGTTCATAATTGCGGCATTCTGTAAACTGAGTAACGCAAACAGAAAAAACAAATTAATGACGGTCAATGAAAAAAAAAGTGTAAATAAGGTGTAAAAATTGAATTTGGAATTCCTTATCAAAGAGGAGAAATTTGTGATAAAAGTGGTCAGTACGAAAAACACCAATTTCATATGTAAGGACCTAATTTATAGAGTAGAAGAGCCATAGGCAGGCCTATGAGTGTCTAACAAATAATAAGACAGGGAAGACGAAAGACACATACTTATCTTTGTCTAATCACACAAAAAAAGAGAGAGGTAGTATTCTCATTGTTCTCGATGGTTACACTTTTGAGGTTGATTCCCCGACTCTAAATATAATAATTCTATGAGAATTCAACTATTATTACGTAGATAAAATAAAAGATAAAGATAATAAATGTAGATAAGCCATTTAAAAAACTAGTCTTTACTACTTTACCTTTTAAAGTAGCCATATATCTACTTTAAAAGTTAAAGTAGTAAAAGTTTTTAAAGGTCTTGAAGATTTTAAAACAATTTTTTTTATGGTTTATATAAAAGAAAAAAATATCTGAAGTAACATGGAAAGGAAAGGCTAACTAGGATAAGAAAGTTTTAAAAATAAATCAATTTTGTTCTACTTACGTCCAACGTCTGTTAAAATTGATATGTAGGCTTATAGTTAAATGAAACAATAACGATTTTTTTTAATTTACATTTTTGAATATCCTACTTTTCAGCTTCAAAATGTGCATGGCTTATGTAAGGGATTTAGAAGCCAGAATCCCCCGACATACCGACCTAATCTTAGCAAAACAATGTTTTTAGACGTTTTTATTTATGACTTTCTCTGCCTGCGACTTCGTACACGTAGATTTCGATAGCGCTTCAAAGTTTCATCAAACTCCGTCAAGTAGTTTTTGCATTTAGAAGTATTTCTAGTTTGTTTTTATTTTTAATCACAAATATTTTTTCCCAAGGGGTAAACAGTCAGATTTCGTATTTTTTTGTTTATTAGAAAGAGTATTATTATTTCCTCAGGGGAGGACCACTATTTCCATTTCGAAAAAATGTCTTGCCGCAATGGTATGAAAATAAGAGATAATTAACTTCTTTATCTGTTATCCGATTTAAATAAAAGAAAAACACGAAATGTTAAGTGAAGCCCGATAAAATATATTCCCGATAACTAAATCCAAAAGTTAATCCGTTTCTTAGAATAGCGTGGATAAACATACAGACATATAGAGATACAGGGATACAAACATACAAACAAACAGACAAAAGAAAAAGCATTGTTTTGGGTTCTCTTGCTCTTATAAAGGCCCTCCATTATGTTTTTTTTTAACATTTTCAATGTACAGAAATCGATCAGTGACAGTTTTATTATATCTATATTTTATAGGTATAGATCTGGAAACGAGGCGGTTTCGCGGCGTGAACTGCCAGGGCAAATCCCGGTACAATAACGTGAAAACAGCGAGATATACTTATATTTATGTACCAAATTTATTTTATATTTAATATTTTATATAATATTTATTTATGTACCAAATAAAATACAATACAAAAATTATACATTGATAAAAAAGTGTACTAAGTAAGACTTAACTTATTTCTTTAAAAGGTCTCTCCTAGTTATCCTTAGACGTAAAAGAGTTTTTATTAATATGCATGCGGTCTGGTACGTTAATAAGGTAATAAAAAATAAACACAGAAACAAAAAAGACAAATAATTTCTATGTTGTTTACATATATACCCGGCTGTATTCACGTTAACATATATATGTTTATATACTTACAGTATAAGTATATATTGATTATGTCAGTCAAGTACCTATAGATCAATTCACGAGCAACGCTAGTATCCGAATATAATAATGAAATCTGAATTCAATTTATACGTTCTTTAGACCGAAACCAATGTTATTAAATATTATCCATTATTTACCGTATGAGTAAATTATTATATAATTTACGTAAAAAAGGATTTTTCATATTTAAAATTTCCTCTTACAAAATTTAAAACTCAAGATTATTCCTCAATCCGTTAGCTTGTTTGTAGCAAATATTAAGTGTTATTTTTTCTCCAGGATACATCTTAAACCGCAACCCAGTGGTTTTCTCTGCAACCTATCCTTTCCTGTACTTCGTAATGGATACTACTATCAATGTTGCACTCATGGCTGGTAAGATGGTAGACCCTTTGAATACACGGATTTTATAAAAATACTTGTTTTATTTCACCAATTCACTTAGTCCAGTTTTAATTCGTCATTAGAAGTATCTAAGTATACCGATATCACACATTAATGTATTTATGTTGTTCAGTTGCCGCAAATGGAATACTATTGATTTAAATTTCAGGTTAAAACCTCTAGGTATTAAGTTAAAAAGTACAATACTTTCAATTTACTTTATTCTAAAATAGAGGCGACACCGGGATTTAATGCTTTCTGTTACACATAGACAGTGTATTAATCAATTGTATGTAAATAATGACATATAATATATTTATAATGACCATTTCATAAAGACATTTAATATACATTTATATTTATCCTTCTAATTCTTCTCAGTGTAAACTTGAATTGTGCTAAATCTCTAATTTCTCCATATTCATTATATTTTGGAGGTTAGTTTTATCTTCAAACAAATATAGCTATGTATTTAGAATTGGCATAATATATATAAAGTGATTTACAAAATACTGCAATGACTTATTATTAAAGTAAACTATTAATGTTAAGATATCACTCAAATTCTATATTACCAATTCAGCAGTGTACTGTTAACATGATTCTGTAATGGAATGTTTAAAAAAAAATAGAATGTCTTGCTAAATATTCATCAAAATACAAAATATAATTTCTTGGTATTACAATAGAAATCAAAATTAATTGGAAATCATGTTAATAATTTTTGCAACCAAATTATCTTGCACTACCTAATAGATTACGAAGTTTCGATTGATACAACACGTGTGTAATATTTTGTGTAACGCAAGTGCGGAGTTGAGGAAATAACATCTATACAGGAGTGCGGTATTACGCAACTTGTGACTTTTAACAAAAGCCCTTTTAGTCTACAAGCATTTTTTCGATCCTAAGGTAAAATATTAATATTATTTCAAAGAAACCGATAATTATCCTGCCCAAAACTTAACTTCAATTAATGGTTATGTAGAGTATGTATTTAAAATATTGAGTTAAATTGATAAAATAATCACATTGAATATTTTTATTAATGTTGTACTTATGTATATTAATGAATATTATTAACATGTAATAAAAAGCTTAATTCATATTAAAAAAATTTAAGCTTCATATAAGGTAATGGTGATCATTAAATCGCTGACTGTAGCTAAACCTTATTCAGTGCAAATAATTATTATTGCTGCATCCATATTAAGCTATCAAGAATAATTTGTCAGAATGTCGTAAAAATATATTTTTTAAATTTAAACTAAGAAGGTTGATTAAAATTATAAATAAAAGAAAGGAATGTTGTTTTTACATTTATTTTTACATTACATTCCTTACTTAGCCCTCTTGGATTTGATCTTTCTTAAGTAGAACTCCAACTCTTTGCCTTCTAGCACGTAGCCATCAGACCGACCGCACTGGCCGGGCCGACTTGATACACATGCTGTCAACAATTATAAAATATTAGCAACAGATCATAAAAATGTACTATAACATTGTTTTAATACTTAAAATCAGAGTAACTATGACAGAAAAAAATCATTATACTGCTAAACAGTTCCCAAAACGGTACCTGTTTATAATGCAGCCTCAAAACTTCTCGATAACATCATTTATTCTAACTAATTATTTAGAAACCTATGATTTCAATGTCTAAATACAAAGTTTAAATAAAACTTTAATTTGTTTAATTACTACACAACTTATGATATATAAAAGTTTATACCTAATAAACGTCCAGTGTGGAATTGTTCTTCCAAACCGGCTTCAACCTTAGCCAGACGTTGTCTTGTCAGGTATTTTTTGGCAGTCTTCTTACTGCGCTTCTTGTTGATGATAGCTTCCTCAGCTTCAGTCTGGAATAGCAAATTGAAATAAAAATACATTCAACAGTACTTCTTTTTAAATATATTCATGAAAAACTCTGTCATATCAGCCAGAGCATGTAATCAAGTAAATTTCATATGACACGCAAACATTATCATCACATGTATGAGAAAAAAACATTATAACTGCTAATTGTCTAAATATATAAGTGTTTATTCATAACATAATTAACTTGACTTGCAGAGACATATCGTATTGGCTAAATACCAAACCTAATTAACCACTTTTTTCAATAAATAACAGTGGATTATTTTTAAACATTTTAAGAAACAAATGTGAAACAAGATCAATTTTTTTTTGCAAATTGAGTTTGTCTACTTATTAAAACATTGTACAGACATGATATATAAATAGGTAAATCATAATTAAGTTAAATTTATTAAAGAGAATAATACTTACCAACTTAGCTCCCTTCTTTCTACCAAGAGGCAGCAGGTAGTGAGACTCATACCACTGCCTGAAAGGTGTGGCATCCACAACAACAATGGCGTTCTTGACCAGAGTCTTTGTACGCACCAACTCATTATTGGATGCATTGTAAACAACATCAATGATGCGGGTTTTGCGGGTAGCACCTTCAATTAAACACACGACAAAAATTACTTAAAGTAAAATTTATTTCTAAATAAACAATTTAATATATTATCAAATCTTAAACTTTAAAATCTTTTTTTTACCATACAAAAATAAATATCCAATGCTGTGTAAATACACGTAATTACTATTCTGTATTTTACTGTATACTTACATTCAGAACCCCAAGCGAAGTTTCCAGTATCTAAACGCAGAGCACGGTACTTGACATTGCCACCGCGAGAACGCACTGCATGAATGCGCTGAGCTCCAAGCTAAAAAAAACAATTACAATTCATATAACTTAACTTATTACCTAAGTAACACCACTTCATTATGTTGTTCGGAGTAGTCTTTTAGGTTATATTATTATGGATTACCTTGGTGTTGGCAGCCGGGCGACCTAACTCATATTTCCTCTTCTTACGAATGGGCGCACGTTTTCCACCGGTCGCCCTTCTCTTATGCCAGTGATCACGACTGATACCTGAATGTAAATGTTTGTTGTTAACATGACATCTTCAAAATGCAATGCTGAATAGTCCACAAGGATTACATTCACTTCACATCAAGTTGAAAACATATTACAAAAATAAGCTAATTTTCAACACTCACGGATAATGCTCGATAAAATTATGAATACAGAAACTTAAACAAAAACTTCACAACAGAGATTAAAATGGATAAATAGCACAATAACAGCGAAGTACTCACCCATCTTGCGCTGGGTCAGAAAGAAAAGATTTATTTGACGGATGACACTTCTTAAACCTCTAAGCTCTCTTCTCTACAGTCTACAATATTGTCTATTACCAATAATATCAAACGGGTTTTTTTGTGCAATCTGATATTATATTACACAAACGGAGGAAATGATACTTTCTTCTAAAGTTTTTGTAATAAATTGAATAAAGTAAATAATCATTTGCAGACATTAATAATACTTCTTATAAAGTCAAACGGACTGCGTCTTCGGAGTCCTTTTCGAAATTAAACTACACTGATAATTTCACTTAAAACAATTCATTATTAGAACAGTATACTTAATAATAACTGTAAGAATATTAATATTTTCTTACGATCTAAATCTCCCAAATCAGAGACTCTTTCAAGCAAGAGAAAACAAAGGAAGTCCCTAAAAGAATTCAGTGACAATATGTTTTAAAATTTCAAATAACCTTTTTCTGAAATGAAAACTATTTTAACATTACAATGAAACTTATTCAAATTCGTGTATTTTAAACAACAGTTATTTCTAAGATCAGCGCACACCCCTTTTTTTGCAGCTATAACTTTTACGCTAATCTTAACTCATCTCGGAAAATTTTGCAAGTTGAGGTATACAAAGTAATATATTATCTTGTTATATGTAAAAAGCAAATTGCCATATACTTAAATCAATAGAATCATTAATATTTATAACATTTGGTTTCATCCTTGTAAATACTAGTTTTTCATCCCCCGATAAATATTAGATAATATGTTCAGCGGCTGTTTTAGGCGTTGGCGACATTGGCGGTCTCAGACGGCCCTACACATAATGGGGCTTAACTAAAACTAAATTTTTAAATGCACAGAGTCGTAATGAAAGACGAATATTAAGTGAATAATTGTAACAAAGCTTATTATTATGTTCTAGTTACTAATGTAATTTTATTGATGTTAGTTTTGAAATCTACAACTTGTGATAATTTAATTTTGACAGGTGAAGGAGTAAAATGTATATGCATATAATAAATAAATCAAGATAAAATAATAATTTACTAGGGATGTTACAATAATAGTCAAAAGAAGTTAAATAAATTATAAATTAGAAAGCAAACTTACTCATCATTTTTTTTGGAATTTTACCTGTGGTTTCTAAATTGTGGTGTTGGTATCATCTGTCACTTTTCTATTGAGTATTGACTATTGACTGAATTTGACTGTTCTTGTCATCTTGTGGCTTGTTGGTTCGATAGCTTTGCCGCTTTCCGAATTTACAATTACATGTGGATTTACCAAGATATAGTCTGATCGTAATTAAATATAACAAAAATTGTTAAGTTTTAACCAGTTGTAGCTATTCCATTCAAAATTGCGTCCCACGATTCAGCTATGTCTTCAGATTTTTACATTCGTTATTATGTGGGACACAAAGGTAAATTTGGTCATGAGTTTCTTGAATTTGAGTTTAGACCTGATGGAAAACTGCGCTACGCTAATAATTCTAATTATAAGAATGACACTATGATTCGAAAAGAAGCTTATGCTCATCCGTGCGTGATGGAAGAACTGAAGAGAATTATTGTAGATTCTGAAATAATGCATGAAGATGATCGCTTATGGCCTCAGCCCGATCGAGTTGGAAGACAAGTAAGAAAAGTTTTTTTTAGTTTCATTGCAACCAGGTGCTGTTATTATGTTCAAGTTACATTAACCAAGTTGTATGAGAATTAATTAGTCCATTCAAATTATCTAATTTCTAATATTTTAACTATTATTTCAATTGTGATATAAGAACTTATATAATTATTGTATTAACTTTCATTACAGGAGCTTGAAATAGTTATTGGAGAAGAGCACATTTCATTCACTACCTCAAAGACCGGTTCACTGGTAGATGTCAATCAGTCCCGTGATCCAGAAGGCTTACGGTGTTTCTACTATTTGGTGCAAGATCTGAAATGTCTTGTCTTCTCACTCATAGGTCTTCACTTTAAGATAAAACCCATATAATCTAAGAATATCCTTCAAGTAAAATAAATAATTTCCACACTTTTATTTTGTATTTCATTACATTTTTAAATGACCTCTTATTCTGTTTATTGAAATCCAGGTAAATAAAGTCAAAGTTACAATCTGTTGTAGATATAGAAAAGCATTCAAGGTTGCTTCTTATACAACTACCGTTTCTCTAGAAAGCACTGAGAATAGGAATTTTTAAAATATTTTAAGATTTGAAGGGGAAAGAATATGATTTGTAATTAATATAACTTACAATAACTTTCATGTTCTATCTGATAGGTTATTCTATATATCTTGTTATATTATTGAAGTCTATGCCAAATTAACCAAGTATTCAAATTATGGGCAAATAAACAAACAGTGATCAGTAAGCAGTGAGGAATGAGAAAGAGATATTGAAAGGATGTACATACTCACTGTTTGGTAAAAAACGTAAAATAAATTATAAAAAAGGAGGCATTTGTATTAAACTATGTTAAATGTTTAGTGAATCAAGAAATGTTCTAAAAACATCTAAACTGAAATGATCATTGTTAAAATTACTGCATACTGTGGACAATAGCAATAATTACAGATGACAAATCACCATATTCGTCTATATAAATATATAATGAAAAATAAACTGATTCGATTCCTTGTCTGTATTGTTTTTTTTTTCATTCTACATTTATATAAATTTAATAAGCTTAACAGGGCTATACATGTTTATATATATTTTTAAACATCACCATATTCGTCATTTGTATCTGAAACAAAGGTGCAAGTTCCATTAAACAGAAACCAGAAAGAATACAAAATTTTGTTTTTGTCTATTTACATAGTAGGTTATTATCTAATTAATAAGAATGAGTAAATTATTTTTGAAACACGCCATACAGCTGACACTACATGTTTTATTACATACTAGCTACGTAGATTTCGTTTTTGATAAAATGTAAAAAAATGTACCTTTGGTACTTACCAATGTATATAAAAACTATAAACCTTCAAACTGGTAATGGTACGACAATAAGAGATTAACTTCTTTATTTGTTAACCGATTGTTAAAAAAATATATATATATATATATAAAGTGAATCTCAGGACAATATATTCCCAAAAACTGGATCCAAATCGATTAATCCGTTTCTAAGATTAGCTTGCACAAACATACAGACAAACAGACAATAAGAAATACATTGTTTTGGGTTCTCTTGCTTATATAAAGGTCCCCCAGTATGATTTTTTTTTTTTTATTTTGTTTGTGTGATGCTGAAAATTGATTCTGTTAGTTATCACTTTACATCCTGGTATATTTTTTTAATATTTTCACTGTACAAAGAGTACTCCTCTACAGATTTATTTATATTCCATGTACAGAAATCGATCAGTGACAATTTTAGTAGGTATATGTATATATAGATAACCAACTTATAGCGTATTGTTACAATTATGAAATCAATTTTTAATCTAATTAAAAAAGCGTCAATTACATTAAAAACCGATTGGTTTCCACCACTCAACATATTTTATCTATCTCACCGCCAACTACTTTCCAACCACACTGTAACTTACTTATAACCGCTGCTGGTAAACACACAATCAGACTAGAAGTGTGTAATGTGGTACTACATAGTAGTCTTCAAACTAAAAGTCTATAATGTGGTATTGGTAGTCTTTAGACTAGAAATGTGAAATATGGTTCTAGTAGTCTTCAGACTAGAAGCGTGTAATTTGGTACTATTAGTCTGCAGACTATAATTGTGTATTGTGGTACGAATATTCTTCAGAGTACTAGTTTGTGAAAATAATGTGTTTCACTGAGTCTAAGACGTTAATATTTACGCGTTTCGTCGTCTACTGCGGACCTCCTAACTAAACTAACCAATACTATAAACAAATAAACGGTAAAATTTTAAAAGCGATTTTCACCCTCCTTATAAGTGCACAACTCTAACAATGAGAGATCATGTCCACCTTCACCTTGAGATAAACCGCACCTCGGAGACGGAGTCTCAAATTAGATATTTCTCCCTGGCGAACGTACCTCCGTGAGTACCTCCATGAGTACCTGTCGTCTCAAATAATGTCAGTATGGGATTTTAATGACCATTACCAATGTTGTCTATCTACAGACCAAGAAAATTCCATCTTGGAAAAGGGACGAAGAACTTGGTTTTTGGCGACGGTATTTATTGTGAGGATGGCAAAACTTTGGAACTCTTTACAGTGGTCACCATTTCCTGAGAAATAAAATCTGCTTTTCTACCAGTCCAGAGTAAATACGCACCTTGTAGCCTGTAGGTAACTTAGTACTTAGGTACCTCGTCACATGGTAGACCTCAGTGATGCTTAATATCAGGTAGGCCTTATTTCTGGAACCATCGTGATTTTGGAAAGAATCTTATTGTATGTCACTTTTTATTAAAAATTTATATATTTACAACAGCAAATATTGCCTTCTACAAAAATATGGTAAACGTGAAAAGAATGTTTTATATTAAGGTTCTAATAAATGTTCTGAATCATTCTGAGACGCGCAGACGCAAGCAGTGTTTAGCTTAAACATGCAGTAGCAGCAAGAACGGTATAAATTTGTACCTAATCTACTAACACTAACTAAACTAAAGATGTTTTAAAAGCCTTGAATAGCCAAAGGGGTTACAATAAATGTTCAATATGATGAAAAGTTTTATTGGTTTTGCCTATGTTATAGGGCTTAACAAAATAGTTTTTTATATACCGGTTTTTTGCGTAAAACGCAGAAACCTCTGGTTCAATTTTCATCATCAATAGTCAAATATCATCATCATACAATATTTATACCGTACTTAGTACCTGCGTAACGAATGAACTTTTTATTATAATACAGAATATTCGTTTGTTCGTTTAAAGTGGTGCGCGCACGCATATTTCTATAAGGAGTGACTACACCGTAGATCGTGACTGTTTATTCTGATTCTATTATATAGTACTTGTTCTGTGATTGTGAAAGAAATGAGAATCAGCATGTACAGCATAGAATATCATAGAGTTATTATGCAGAATATACGCTAAAAAACACAGAATCAAAATTCATAGTTAATTAAATATATTGAAATAATAATAACTATGGAATCAACAAATGAATTTGATTGATTTGAAGTCAAAAGAACATAATATAATTTAATAAATATTTTACATTTAGAAGCATTTATTGTCATAGTATTTATGCAATACCTCTCTATGTACTAGGTACCCTATGATTCTTAATCAGTAACTCGTATTTCGTTTTACGTTACATCTATTGTGATAAAAATAAATATAATATAGATAAACCTTGTGATAATTCTTATTAAATTTAATTAATACCAAAATATTCACTATCAATATGTTTTTATTTTGTTTTAGTTTGTTTAGATTTATAACTAGTTTAAGACCTTCTAAGGATTATATGTAATGTGATTGTGAGATGTATTTATATTTCCTATCTATCTTTATTTAAAGTACATTCTGAAATAAATGTCTACGTTAATAAAAAAATATACAGTATTTAAAAAAATAATTTATTGTGTAATGAAACGTTTTTGGCTGTATTTATTTATGTTTATATTATAGCTTTGCGCGTTGCGCGCGCATCGCATCTGCCCGACCGACTATGGCGGACAGGCAGTGAAGGATGTGTGTAGTCTTTTCTAAATCGGAAAGTATCGACGGTAGCAAATGGCATAAACCGAGTTTTTTGTAAAAATTGTACATTGTAAATAGTTCTGTGTACATATAGTAATTATATTTGTGGTCGTTTTGTTTAGAAATTGTGTGAATAGTGTATTATTTTGAGTGTTTATTCGATTCAGTTTTCGACGCCGACTAATATCTTAAAACTAAAAGTTAGTACATTGGTACATTACAAATAATAATAAAATTCAAAATTAATGCATATACAACTACTTTCTTATCTTCGGTTTCATCTATTGTCTTTGTGTTTAAGTTGAGAAACAGACCGTTGCAGTTTCATGCAATATTTTGATTTCCTTAGCGGCTGTCATCGTGCTTCGATAAAACTAGTAGCTGTCATTACAAAGACAAAAAGACTATTATAGTCTTTAAATGGCTTCAGTAAACCGATTGAACTAGCTTCATATAGTAATTTTGATGATGGTTAACGGTCGAATTCTCATTTGACTTGAATATCAGGAGAGTAAAGTAAAATTGTGTATAAACAGAAGATTGAAAAATACGTAGTGTTTACGGTTGCCTAGGATCGAAGAATAGTGAAACTGAATGCTCGAACCTCACGGTAGCCCAATGAAGTGGCCGGGTACTGGCGGAGAGGAAGAGGCGGGCGAAGCAGCTCTGCAGACAGCGCGAGTGTCGCAAAGTCGTGCCCAGGACGACGCCGCTGTGCATTATGTGTTCCAGCGCGAGTCCCAGGAAGCAGAGCTGTCTACATTAGCTCCCAAACAACGCTGGGTGGTTTGCGAAGATTCAATAGCTGAGGTTTGTTTACTATTACACTCAGCTGTTTTTTATTAGCATTAAGATTATGTATGTAAGCACAGAGTAACCTATAAATGTTGTCTGTAATTGTTTAGGCCACAAGGTTAACATTATAAGAGCAATAACAATTGACATCAGTGTTTAGTAAAAATATTTTTTTTATATTTTATTCAATATGTTGATATAATATATATCATGATTTATATTTGTTATGATTTGTCTAGTTTTTAAATGTGAACTATACATAAAGAACCGTAGCATTAAAAATAAATATAGTAGAATTCATTAAAATAAATGTTGTTCTAAACAGATTTTTTTAAAGGTCACAGACTTTTAAGGCTTTTTGTATTATATTTTAAATTGTAAAAAGATTGTACTTAATTTAAAATACTTATTTTTCAGAATCAAGATAAATGGAAGAATCCAATAACAATGAATAACATTCAACATCAAGGTCACATACAATTAAAGAACAATCAGACAAACCCTCAATATATAAACCAAGCAATAGCTTCCTCTGTTGGCACATTGGCTATCAATCCCTCTGTGATTGGTAGCCACCCAGCGCATTTGACTACAAATATGGTCCATACCCAGCTAACACCATTGCAAAACCATACATTGGGTAATAATATGGCTATACAGAATAGCATGATGTTACAACCCCTACAAGGAATGCAGAATGCTCCCCAGATGGGACAACAAGGCATGTATGACATTCATCAGCATCCTGGCAATCCTATGCAGGCTCCAATGAATGGCATGGGCAAAAGTGCCGAACACCTCATGTACCTGAGCCAGGCCGGTATGCTTGGCCCTGGAACCAATCAGTTTCTTCAACAAGGACAAAATCAACTTGGACTAACTCCAGTTGCTGCTATTAGAAACCAGGTGAGTAATATTCTTTAAAAATGATTATAATATATTAAATGTACCTTATACTTATTGTTATACACATTTGTTATCCTCATAATGAAAATTTAAATTTTAACCAGGGATGTTGTAAATTGTTTGTAACATATTGAAGTATTTTTCTGTTGTATGTTTTATATAATCTGTGCAAGATTTAAATTACCTAGCAGTCCAGGATAAGACATCCATTCCCTCAAAATATTTTAGATTATTTACAAAATGAAAATTTATTAAATAAAAGGTTACTAATAAGTTGGCATTTTGTGTCATGATGTTTTGTAAGATTTCAGAATTTCAAATAGATAGATACTAGGTTTTTTATCACATATATATTTTTTTGTTTTACTTCATAAATATATATTTTTTTAATTGTGGATATTGCAGAAAACATAAATGAAATGGTGAAGATTGGAATTTTTCTCTCCTATTTTTATATCAAAATAACAATTTGAGACACAATTATTAATATATAACATGAAGTTGATATTATTATATGATATGGCACTTATGAATTTTGTGTGAAGTGCTGAATATTTTTTTTGTAATGAGTAGTCAAGCATTGTTCACATTCACTAGTAATTAATATATGTTGTAGGGTTGACAGTGACATTTTTAGAATTCATAATATACAGACATTAAATATAATAAAAATACATAACACTGTCACTTTTGTCACTGTTATGATAGATGCCTTTTCTAAAAGTTGCAGTCTCAAAAAAGTTTCCATACTTTACAAACATTTAATTAGTTAATGCTACTTAATCTCATTAGCAAAGTTTGATGAGAATCTGTTGAGTTTTCTCAAATGTTCTTATCAATAATACAAAGTTTCTTAAAAATAAAAAATATGCTTATTCTTCCTGATATAAACTTACATTTTTATTATTTTATTAACTTATTGATGCTCATCAACCATCTTTTACTAACAAATGTTATTATAATCATATGGAAATTTATAAAATGTTATCAGATTTATTTAAATTTATGTATTATACATTGCAGTTAAAAATATGATTAAATATAAAAGAGGTACATTACTTGGGAAAAGTAGATGTACCAAGAAATAGATTATGTACATGTTATTTATTAATAATTATATTATGTGAAGAAAACATTTACAATATACTTAACTTGTTACAATAAAATTAATTATAATAATTATGAGACGATTTTTAAGAATCTCTTATTCTTTGTAATTATTTCTCCTACTATCTTCATTCATTTATTTTGTAATAGATAAATAATATTCTCTGCATTTGCTTCAGCTTTAGTTTAATCAATATCATGCAATGATTAACTCATACAAGAAGTAGTATCTATGTGAATGTATTTTTTATATTTTTAATATTATATATATTCTATATTTTTCTAACTTGTCTGTACTATAATACATTTACGTGAGATCCTGCCAAAAGACCAAAGTTAGCTTAAGTTTTTAAATAGAGCAAGAATATACCACCATACCACAAGATCGACATTAACTTGATTTTGCCACACACACATAGATTTTAGTAGAAAGACAGAACTTACCAAATTGTCGAGAAGTTTCTCGAAAACTTAACACAATAGCGCGGGACAGTTATAGCGCGATCTATTTTACATACTAACGTCTGTCAAACTATGATACAATAACCATAATGCTTAGTTTCGAAATGTTTTGTGTCTTTTAGTAACTTGCTGTTTAATCGTTCGTTTTTAATAAAACTTGTACCATAATCTCCGTTAGATGTCAATCCTTTTAATACCTAAAATCTTATTAAATCTGATCAATAGGGTTTACGTGATACTAGGTACACCAAACGTCAAACTAATATAATAAATAAATTAATCATTAAGCTAATGTTTATGAGAGTCATAAGTTATATCTGGTTGTTTATTTATGTTTAACTTTAGTAATATTTCGCATGCAGTTGTAACATAGTTTTGAAAATAAGATTTTCATGAGGGCGTAAACATTTCCCAATACCATGTTTTTAGTTTCATATTGAAATAACAACTGCTTGTGAATTATGTTTAATTTCTTATATCATCGTTTTTTATTTATTTCTAACCTAATAATATATTCGTAATAAATTTTAGAAATAACTTCGTTTATGTTACTTCGAATAAAGTAAAACCCATTTTGAAGTTTTTTTGGGAATATCCTATTTTTTTTGGGATATCCAAGTAAATGCGGATGTTTTTACTTTATTTTATGTATGTATTAAATTTTAAACTTCTTTATGTAGATGTAAAAAAAACGACGGTATTAAATTATAACTTAGTAACATCTTTTGCTTATTAATATGATTTGTATTTATATTATATTGTACATAACTCATTTTTTTATAGTTACTATTAGGTGTAAGAAATTAATCAGCATATTCAAATACGCCCGATTCAAATGACTCAAGTTCTAAATAGTCAGATATCTCAATGAATCATGTTTTCAATAGAATGTTGTCAAACTGTATACCTCAATTATCCATTTCTAATATGTATATACTTTTTAATTTGCATTAGCAACCACTAAATTAGTTATGTGGTGTACCATAGACCGCACAGGAGGCGTGGTACATATAACCTCGCCAGCCTCAAAGATTTTCCTATCAATATTTTTCGGCAAAGTTTTTTCAATCGGTTTGATGGTTATCGACTTTTGAATTGTCTTAATTATTTTGAGATTTTGTGTGCTTCACTGGTCTTTGACTTATATATCAGATATATGCCTTATGTTGTCCATTATTTTATAGAACACGAATATCGTCAAATTTTTTTGATAAATGAGACCTTCAAGCGAGTACATATATGTATATGCAAAGCTAGAAACATTGGTTAGGAGTTTCGAAAGAAGCCTAATAGATGTCACTTAGACGATCATAATATTATTATATTAGAATGCTTAATTTACCGATACGGTAGATCAATTGGTAGAGCATCGAGACGGTTTCCCAGAGGTCGCGGCTTCGAATCACTGCCCGTATCGGTTTATTTCTCATTCTATATTTATTTAGAATTTAAATAAGCTTAATATGGCTATACATGATGATAGATATTTTTAAACAGTACATAGAACTTTCTTATGTACTAGATAAGAGAAAAACTTTTCACCTAGATTCGAGAAATTGCCTTCGCTCGCTCAGTCAATTATGTCCCTTCAGTTCATAACGTAAATGTCAGAAGTTCGTATGTTGACTGAGCTTTGTTTTACAACTTCCGTGGTAGTAAATAGGTAAGACCTATCAATGCCATATTTTGTTGCTATGTCCTAAAATACATAGAGAGGAAAACTTGGTGGAAAAAAAATGAGGATTATTTTGAATTTGGCATTTATTTATTTCTTTTCCACTTAGAATCGTGATCACTATCACAAACATCAATAAAATCTAATGTGAATTTGACTAAAATCAATAGGATTTTTGTTGAGGATAATTTTACCAAGTTGCAAAATCCCTTAAATCGACATAAAAAAAATAAAGAATAATTAATTAAATCGTAAAACTTAATTAACAAAAAATCTAAGACAATCCAAAGAAAACATTAAGTATTGATGATCATAACAGCAGTAAGAGATTACTGCCTCCTCTAACGATTAGATAAGAATTAATCGAACAATGTTAGATGTTTTGACAGTTTTTCTTTAGAATTTCAGACCAATTGTAAAAGTTCAACTAGTTAAGAGTTATCTGGGAATAAAAAATAAATATCTGAATGATAATTGATGTACTTAATATTTTAATGAAAAATAAATTTTAACAAAATTAATGAAAATATTTTTTTGTATGTATGTATATGTGGCATCTTTATAATAAGGTTTTCTTAATTAATAGGGCATTGTTGGCGTTACTAGTTTGAGTTGCTTAAAAATCTTAACTGTTATTATGAAGGAGAATTTGAGTTGGTTTGCTTTTCACCTCTTATCAACCGATTACCAAAAAACATCGCACAGACATTGCCAAGGGTAGAGAAAAAGACATAGATTAAAAAAGTACTGTTCTCAAGGAATAAAAATAACATTTCGACTGTTTTTAAGCGTTATATTCGATTAGGAATTCCTAGTCGAATACATTTATCGCGTGACAATTTTGACAACATAAAAAAAAATCCAACTTGCCTAACATGATGGATATGTGTACCAAAATCCATAGTTTTTTTATCTGTCCATCTAAAAAACTATTAAAAAAATATGCCGTACTTGTATATAAGTGTGTTTTGTGTGTGTATGTGTGTCTGTGGCATTATAGCTCCCAAAATGTAAAACCAAGTTGAGTGTTTTTTTTTTAATCGAAAGCCTTATCTGTGAGATGGTTCTTAGCTATGTTTTAGTCAATATAAAAGCAAATGTTTTCAAATCATTAAGTTCTCACAGTAACTATTTGGTGATAACCTTTCAATATTGATATTAGCTTCAATTCACAATTTTGGTTAAATAATTTTAAAGAGGGTTAAAGTACCCCCCAAATATAAACTTTTATAGTGACTACTCAATCAAATAAGTAAATTGTATACACTGCTGTATCCTGTCTGATGATAAGAATCCTTTGCAGTTCCATTCAGATGCATCTTTGTACCAATAAAAATTTAAAAGAAATAATTAATAATAATTATAATGTGGGGGGTGTCTTCAAGAGAAGAGTGAATTGGTTGCTAGGGCTTACCACCTAAGATTACTTTCCACTTACCATCAGGTGGAATGTAGTCAAGCATATTGCCCTAGATCATATAAAAAATGTGGAAATAGCTCTGTTTATATTAAATTTTAATTAAAATAAATACTATCATATGGGTTATTTTTAAATATATATATTATTTATTTATTTCCCATAATAATACATGTAAGTGAAACTACTAGTTATATATAGCATATTTAACTGAACTGAACTGAATCATTAAAAGGTATTACTAAAATAATATATAGATATAGATATCTAACTAGTACCAAAAGAAGTAAATAAATGTCTATAAATGTTAACTTCTTTATAATATTAAATTCTTTAATATTTTTTTTTATATTGTATCTTTGTTACTTGATTCTCTTCAAAATTAACTACTAAATATTATTATTTGAAATTAATTGCTTATCTTAACATTTGTTAAGATATTAATTATTATAAGCTGTAAAAACCAAAAAAGATCAGGGGAAGTTATGTTACCCATTCATTAATTTATAGGTACATACCATGCATAAGCACAAATTAAGTTTTGAAATAAGCGCAAAAAGTTCGTTCAATATCCTATTGGCGTTTTGCGCCATCTGTTAAAAATTTTATGAACCTTCACTTCGTCCGACGCTCCCGTACTCGGGGAAGTTAGCGCAAGCGCTGTGGTCGGCGTATGTCCTTTGTTCGAAACAAGTCAACATTGTACTTTTGAGTTTAGATTATCCAGTTTTATTTCGCTGCATTTTAACATTTTACTGTAAGAAATGTGCTGTGTTTTTGTTGGAATTAGTGCTTTTACTGTCTAAAAACGAGTGATCAATGTTTTGTGTTCTTCGTCGCGATACAAGCTTTCATTGTGGTACATGATTGAGCTTTAGGTGGATTGTACGCATGAAACCTTTGAGTGACTTTTTTTTCGAACCTAATGTTAAGGATATGGGCCCCGACATGGTATGTTTATTTATATTGTATTATAGGATGTTGTATTTAGACGTTGTTTTAAGTCATGAAATTAAGAAATTATTGTTTTTTTATGCAACAGGTCCGTTTTTGTTTTGTTTACTTGTCACCGGCGTCCGCCATTTCTAGTTCGTATTATTTGTTTCACCGGTGTTCCTACGACATGAATAAATATAAAAGAAAATAAAAGATTTATGTAATTACGAGTGTGTTTAGTACCATGATGTTTTTATTTAACTAATTAATAAGATTATAATGGTAGTAACTCAATTTACTCATGAACCTCCCATAGGTTTCATACATGGGTTCATAAACAACCATGTAAGTTCAGTGAAGATATATATATAAATAATGAAATTTGATTTCAGTATGATGTAGTTGTATCGTAAATATTCAAATGATGCGATAAAATATATATATAATACAATAATTTTCGTCAGAGCGTTAAACCATGTCAGTTAGGTGTAACATTGTGTTCTAGTTTCAATGTATTTTCAATTTGTTATTGCCAATCATGTAAGATAGTATAAGGACATTTCTGTACAATTGTTTTAAATAATGATTACTACGACAAATATAAGAAATATGATTTGTGCTCATAATTGTTGATATTGAAAACTTTTTAATACTCAATCCGATAAGTTCATTGTTCAGATTGGACAACTTTTTAAAACTAAACTTGTAAGTCTTTGGAAGCATGTCAATTGAATGATTGTAGTTAGTTTGAAAGAAACTAGTATGGTCACATTAACAAGTTATTTTAAAATTATACACTAAAATATTTTATTTCTTAAGTATATTATTTTAAAAATATAAATTAAATCAAAATTTCTCTTTTTTTTTATTCTTTCTTATGAACTAGTATGTTTTTATCTTGTTTCCAACAGTGTGTAATGTTAAATCTGTAATGTTTAATATTGTTAGTAAATAGGTATAAACACACCAAGTATGAATTGAAATTGACCGACTCTAATAATTTGATGTTTTTCTCAAATATTTGTTTCCTGTATTTGTATCCATACTGTGTATAGCAGTTTAATCTCCTTAATGTATCACTTAGTTTTAATATGTATTGCCATACACTAAGCTAAATAATACAATCATTGTTATATTGCCGCCCCGTTGGTCGAGTGGTTAGCGCAGACACCTAACCTGTCACGGCGCAATGGGGCTCGGGTTCGATTCCCGGCAGAGCATAGATGTCTATTTTTTTAATATATTCTCAGTATTTATATGTGTATTTCTATGTATTTGTATCGTTAACACCCTTAACACAAGCAAATAATTTGCTTATTTAGCATATTATTTACCATATTTTACATAAAAATAAGGCTATGGGTGTCTGTATTAAATTACTCAAAGGTTAAAAATTTTCAAGATGATATTAAGTTGTACATACATTTTTTTTTACAGTCTATAACTCATTAGTTCATTAGTATCTATTATATATGTTTCATGTCCAAGCTTATGACAATGGTATCTGTTGAAATTAATTCACCATTTCATCTTAATATTCCCATATTACATCCATCTTAATATTTTCACTCTTAATATCCCCATTATTACATTACACTTGTCTAACTTTTGTTATGGGTTTTTAATTGGTTATTGTTTTTTTTAACATGTTCTGTTATCTGTTTTTGATTTGTATTCTAGAGAATGATAATTAAACTGTTTTATATTCACACATTTTTTTTTAGATTTAATTAATTTTTTGTCAAAAATATTCTAAGTTATGTTGTTGTTTTCCTTAGTTTTTATCTTTTATATATTTGATTATATTTATAATATTGATGTTATTTTAAGTGGACCCGATCTTTGAAAAAGTGTTTATTTTTAAAGTATATTGTTGAAATTAAAATTATATATATTAAGAATATTATTTAAGGTATATCATTTGTTGTAATCTTTGAATAACCTGAGACAATGTTTGTAATTAATTTTGTTTCATGTTACCAATGATTTTGTTTTATTGTTTTAGATTGCACCATCTGCAAAAAAACTGTGGGATAAAGGACCTGGTGCCGGAGGTGACATCAAAGGTCCACCGCATTTACCGCCATTGCAGCTGAACCCTGAACAAATGTGGCGCGACCCCACTTGGTCTACTCAAGGTTAGCTTGATAATATGTTGTTTTACAGTTATATTTGACTTAGGTCCTTTTATTAAAAAAAAAAAAAAGATTTTAAAGACATAATTAAAAGCAAAATACATAATCAGCAGTGGAACACAACGTGGGTGTACCGATGATGGGTACCCGCCGTGGGGTCGCCTTCCCCGGCGGAGACGCGAGCAGCATCCTGTCTCCGAGAGACGCCGCCGGCCTCGGAGTCAAGATGGTTGAATACGTGCTGCGAGGCTCTCCGACAGGTAATGACTTTGAAATACTCTGATATTAACGAGTACGCTAACAACACATTTGGTATGTCACTAACGCTTTAAAATTAACCAAGTGGGCTCCATCGAGAGGGGTTAACGTTATAAAGTTTTCCATCGAAACCTTCGAAAACCCGACGGTGGTGGCGACTGAGCGCTCAGTGTGTGTCGTAGAGGGCGGCGCAGGCGGCGCGGCGGGCGGGGCGGGCGGCGAGAAGGTGGCGGGCGTGGTGGCGGGGCTGCGCGGCATGGTGCTGGACGAGCGCCAGGAGGACAAGGCGGCCGCCGGCTCGCCCTTCGACAAGGACCTGCACGAGCTGCACGACCACACCGCCATGCCCAACGGACTGCACAACGGACAGGAGGACGACAAGGCCTTCAAGTGAGTCTACTATTACTTCATATTGTTATTGATTAGGAAACTTCATGGGTGAGGGGTGGAAGTAGTCGTGTCGCTTCGGAATATTTTTTTCATTAGCTTCCATAGCTTGCAGTTGTTGAAATATTCATATTTTAACTTCAATGGTTCATTTAGAGTACCTTTAATTTGACATATGACAAAATTTTTCGATAATAGGTAGGCTTAAAAACGTAAATTGATTTAAGTAATATCTGATAAATTTGATCAAGCAGAATTAAAATAAGCTTTAATAATACCTAAACGAAAAAACATAAGGGCACATAATCTACTCGGAGGTATCGGCTATATCACAAGTAAATAGATAACACAATACAAACCATGTTTTTATGATATTTACTCAACAAATACAGTCGACCTCAAAGCATACCAGCATACATTACGATTTCAGACATTAAAATAAAAAAAACCTACGATTTCGAAGCCGGCAATTAACTATATGAAATTTAAAAACTACAATTTCTACACACGTCAATCTACACATCTAAAAAAAATCACGGTCATTAAGAAATAATACAAAAGACCGGCACATTGAGAGCATTCGCGCTTAATATTACGATACATCGACTGCGAAAAACATAACCAGTTTGAATCGCGAAGTGGAGCGTCCGCGCCGCAAGGACGACGGACAATAACCGCGACACGGCCTCGCTCGTGACGCGCCCCCGCTAACACTTATCATATGATTCATCCACGGGACAAACCTACTAAGATGCTGTCACTTTACACATATATTATTACTATAGAATTTCTTGCCTATATATGTTAGTAATTCGGAAAGATTGTTATCGAAATACTACATAATATTTAAAATAACTTTCTATCGGTTTTATTCTAATATAACACTATAGCTATGTTTGCGTGTTTGTAATAATTATTATCAGTGGGGCCTATTAATATTTTTAATGATCATTTTTATTTTTATTACTTATTTAAACCAGTTTGAATTAACATTTATTTATTTATTGAATTATTTTCAATTATACTAAGATATTATTTCAATAACATTTTTGATAAATGAAAGATTATGTAAAATAAGAGTCTCGAACTTTACTCTAAGTCGCCCCTGTTGTTCCAGTCGCACGCCCGGGTCGCGGCAGCCATCTCCCGCCGAGGAGGAGGGTGGCGTGGGCGGAATGAACAACGTGGGCGCGGGCGGAGTGAACGCGGGCGGCGTGGGCGTACGCAACGGCGAGGCGGGCGGCTTCCCGCTGCTGCCGCACGCGCTGCCCGTGCCGCAGCCGCAGCTGCACCACCTGCCGCACCTGCAGCACCCGCAGGTACGAGGTCTTTCACAAATTAACACTCTTATTAGTGAAAGTGATAAATACGCCCAAATAAGTCCTCTTATCAATTCTAACTATGATCTTTAATAAACTATTCTTTTAATTATTATCAATGTTTGTTTGTTATTTTAGCATCATCATGGCATGCTCGGAGTCGCACCTCTTCAAGGATTGCCACACCCACAACATCCTCAACTTCATCCCGGTGAGTTAATTATTAGTATACTAATTATTAGAACCTGCATTGTCAGTGTAAAAGCACACAACGGTAATAATGATGCAATTTACAAAACAATGTTACCAATAATAACAGGAACTTTAATTTAGATTTTATAGCTATTAGATTATATAGGCGGAACAATGAACATGTTTTTATGTTTCAGGCATGACCTTAAATGACTCGATGAACCAACACATCGAACTCGTGTTACAAATGGAACAGCATCCACAATTCGACAACAATAGTTTTGCGAATACACAACAGGTAAATTATGAGTCACGTTATCAGCACTTACTTGCCATAGTAACAATCCCTACATACTACAAGGACACATTTACAATAATATAATAATATCAGGACAAATTACACACATTGATCTAACCCCTAAGTAAGCAAATTATTTGCTTGTGTTAAGGGTGTTAGACAACAATACAAATGCATAGAAATACACATTATAAATACTGAGAATATATTTAATAAATGACCAAACCCAGAAACACAGACATCTACGCTCATCACATAAATGCCTATCTCTACCGGGAATCGCACCCGAGCCCCATTGCGCCGTGACACGTTAGGCGTCTGCGCTAACCACTCGACCAACGGGGCGGTTAATAATAATTAATAACTATATAATTATATTAAATTTTAATTCAACAATAATAGTTTCATGGAACCGTTTTGGGTATGTTTATACTAAAACGTTAATTTAAATTTGTTTTCTCAGCTTTTCACAAGTATGTTAAAAAAAATTTAACAAGTCATACGCTTATTAATTTGAGCTGATTTTTATTTTTAAAATAAAATTGATTGCTCCAGTACGCGGGTGGTGTGGGCGGCGTAGGCGGCGTGGGCGGAGTGGGCGGTGTGAGCGGCGTGGGCGGGTCCAGCAGCGGCGTGGGCGGCGCAGGGCTTGTGAACGGCGCCACCGTGGGGCCGCCCGCGCCGGACTCCGCGCAGCACCACCAGCCCTTCGAGCTACAGGTCAGTGACCCCGCCGCGAACAACCACGGCTTTCATTATATTGGGATATTTTAACAATACGTCGATGCTACACTATGAGCCGAGATTTTCGGCTTGTCAGGGAACAATATATATCATTTAATAACTTAAAATACTGCACTCCGTTTTCTAAATGGTTGTCCGAGGGGTTCGGTTTCGGAGGTATTTTTGGATTTATTCATCAGATCATTGAACAAATGATGAAGTTTTTATAATGTTTTCATCTAAACCGTGAGTGTTTAAACAATATATGTAATTACTTTTTGGTAATTAAGTATTATTAGTATTTTAAATCGTACTTAAACACAATTGTTTTGTAGTTAAGGTATGAGTGTTATTTAGAACGTTGTAAATATTAATTTTTATGCTGGAGATTTTTAAATATTTTTTTCTTCAAATTTGAACTAATACATTAAACAATTAATTCTATGTCGATCTAAAACGCTGTGTAAGTTCCAATATATACAATATGAAATATGTTTATGTATTAGATGCATATTGTTCCCTTGAATAGTTTAGGTATTAATTTTATAATAATTAATCTTATAAACTAAAATATTTACTTGGATGAAATAAGGTTGTAGTGTTCAGGGAGAAGACTATAATAAATACCCTTTCATATTATAAATAATACACCATGTGGGTTTACCTGTAGGTTTCTAAAAATTTCAAACTTCTATAAAAATTTGCAATTCTTTTATTAAGGATGTTTATTAAATGCTTTTTTGCTTCAAAAATATACATGAGATATATAAAGAACATTTTCATTAAAAAAATATATATATTTATTTTCTAAGACTTTCACGGGGAGTTACTGACAGAATCGACAACATCATAAGAAAGGTTTTTATAAGAACTATCTACAGACCTCAAAGGAAAGTGAGCCAATTCTTGAGACCTATCAAAAGTAATATTCCTTTACAATGTGCTCGAGTATTTAAACTTGACTGCGATTGTGGCTTGTCATACATAGGTCAAACAAAGAGGAGCGTCGGTAAAAGAGTTAAGGAACACATCACGGATATCAAGCATAGGCGTACATCGAAGTCTGCAGTGTGGCAACACACCATAGACAAGCCCAATCATTATATGAGATTTGATAAACCTAAAATCCTCACTAAAGAACAACGTTACATTCCAATAATGGCTCGTGAGGCTATTAAAAAACATCCTAATTTTAATAGAGAAGATGGTTGGGGATTATCTAACACCTGGGACCCACTCTTGAAAAATATAAAATCCCATGTCTGTGACCGCACTGTAAGACCTCAAGATACTGTTAGTGCGTTTTGTGTGAATCTTGAACTGAACGCCCGGAAATTTAGAAGCCGTTGGATGTAGATGAGTAATTAACCGACTTACTGACAGACACCTCCATCTCGTCTTACCGCGAACACGATTGCTGCAAAGCATTCGAAACGTCGGGTTAAATTTAAACATTTTTTAATTATATGCGAGTTAAATCCGTAAAAATAGTTTATTTTAAAATATATATTGATGCATATTGTGAAATAGTGATATATAAACACACTATTCCTTTATGTATAATCGGTTTGTTATTAAAGGCAGATATAGAATAACTATTTAATTTAAATCAGCTTAACACCTCTCATAATATCACTTATTATATTGCTCATAGTAAGTATTACCTATACTTAAGACAATCAGTCACTCAAAAACTTAGTTGTATTTTTTGTATCCGGGTAATAATATTTAAAGAACATTTTGTAGCCTAACAATACTCTTAACATAAAGTAGATTCATATTCACCGAATCGGGAGTAAAGTTTGTGTAAGTCATTTAATTATATATATATAGGAACTTTTTTTATAAATGTTAGATGTCATGACAGATATATGATATTGATTTAATTACCAGCAATTAACTAAAACTCAATAACTATAAAATTTCTTTACAAAAAGAGAACTATTGTTGTACCCATTTTGAAAGCTATTTTGAAACACAAAAGCGTTTATCAATATTAATGTTGTAGCAAGAATCATTAATAACAACCCCTTTTATATTTGCCGTCCCGTTATAATTCTATCAAAAAATTGTTAAGCCCTTGTCGGTTTGTTTTGTTCTGAGCATTTCTTAATGACAATGTTATAATTCCTTAGTTCATTAGATGATGTCCTGCGACTTGTGCTGTTGTTTTTTTGTTTTATGTGTGCGGTAATGATTGTCCAAGACATATAATTATTAATACTTTAATTATTAAACAGCTAATATGTAAAATATTTTTTTAATCGTGTTTGTTCTGCTTTCTTATTAAGGAAAAGATTTTTTTTCGTTTCTGTAGGGTATAAGAACTTTAAAATATATTTTTAGGTACGACAGTTCGAACTTGTGCGCGTTGAAATATTTTTAAATTGTATTCTTGGTATCTTTATATTTAGAAAAATTAAAAGAAAAATCTTTTAGGAACCATGTCTTTTTCGTCCTGTTAAATCTTTTAGTACAATAAACTAGTAGCAAAGAGGAATCTGCTGCAAAAGCTATCTACTGAAAGCTTTTTGAGCTTTGCTCAATACAGCCATAGAAGGCTTGGTTTAAGGAGTGTAGTTTTTTTTAGTGAAATTTAAATAGAGAGTATACTTGAACTTTTTAGACTCAATCCTTTTTTTATCGTAAAAACGAGGTGGTGATCGGAATGTCAGTTTTTGATGCACGAGCATACGAATAACAAAATCAAGTGCATTCTATGTTTTGAAATTTTTTTCGAAACATAGAATGCACTTAGAGCGGCAGAACAAAAAATAAACTAATTAACATCCAATCTCGTTTGTTTAAGATAATAATAAGAATTACGAAATTAAAAATTTATAAAACTATGCTACACTACGTTTAGAATACTTTTTTGTTGTGTTAGTCTGTATATATAATAATATATTAACGAGGCATGTTTTTTTACCTTTGATGAGAAATTTTAATTTTTAAAGACTATTAATTAAAAAAAAAAAAGTAGAACATATGTTGTTGGGATTGATGTAGAGAGGCTGCCTCCAAGAGATGGTCAACTAATTAAAAATAACCCTGTATATATATTTTTTTAATAAATTGCTATATGTCATGATTTAGTAGGTACGTGATATAGACGTCAACAATATTTTTTCTATCTTTTGTCGTTTTGTTTGATTCGTGCGTTACGTCAAATCTATGTACTAGGTAGAATTAAATGAAAAATTATTTCAACATGTATGATATTTTTTATTCCTAAAAATAAAATGATAAGTACAAAATGACTATACAAACAATTATACAAGCTACTGAAAGAAACTTGTAGTATTTATTAGTTTATTATCGCCAACATATAAAAACTTCACACTCTAAACTTAGAACGTTATACACATTAGTAGCGAAAGACAAAACATTAATTAAAAGTTTCGTGGCCGCTGACAGACGTACAGACAGACATCCGATACATTTTTATAAAGTAGCTCTGCCTACGCCGTCGCTACTTACCAAATTTCAGTGATGACAGAGGAGTATAATTTGATTCGAAACAGTTTAAAATATTAAACTTTAATAAGTTTGCATCACAAATATCAATAACTAGGTGTTGCCCGCGTGTAGGTCGCTTTTCGAGTAATCTGTGGAATCTTTCACCGTTTTCGCAGCGCACGCAGTTTTTTGTTTATTTTTTTACACCTTGCGTTAGAATATTCAAGTTTTAGTAATCATCCCTAATTTTTTGATAAATCCCTAATAAATAATTCTTGTAGTAGTATGATATTGTTATTTTTGATTGCTTTAGTTTTGATTCTGATTTGGTTAAGAACTTGTTTAACCGCTTTGACATCACCGATGACGCGATACATGGTTTGGGTGAACTTCACCTTATTTAGGCTCTCAATGAGCGTGGGGCGCTGTGCTAAGTTAAATATAGTTAAAGTAACAAAAGTATTATGTAATAAATTTAACAATATAGTTTACAAAACATATTATAAAGAGTTAAATAAATATAGAATGAAAAATAAACGGATAGATTAATTGGTAAATCAACGGGACGGTTTCTCAGAGCTCGTGGATTCGAATCCACGTACTCTGAGATACATGGCCGTATCATTTTTTATTCTATATTTAAAAATAAAAAAAGCTCAAGATGGTTATACATGTTTAAAAATATTTTCGAACATTATATATAGGACATATGTTTTAGTGTAACTATTAAGATCGTAGTAAAACTAGAACTACATACAACGGGCCCTTATTGCAATACGTCCTTTGTGGTTCACACACAGACACACAAAAAGCACTTAAGTGAAAGGTTTTAGACCGAAGTAATCGTAAACTTACTTTCTTCACTTTAGAAACCATAAGACTGAATGCCTAATTGGAATTGATTACCTTTATTCTTGTCCTGTAATATTGTTTACATAGATGTCAATATTATGTAAGTACGGGTTTTTTGTTTGTTTAAGATTTGATTCAATTGCATATTTGATTAACTTGAAGCGCTAATCGTGTTTAATTTTCTTACAAAGTAAATATATCTATAGTCTATAGTAGTTAGTCTATAGTCTTAAATTTCCTAATTTACAGTGAGAATCTTTGTCTTTTCACGCACAACACAGTTCCATTCTAAGATTAGTTATTTACATGTTATATATTAATATATAAGAGTGATGATATGAGTTGTTTAATAACAACTCATAATTATAATAATATCAATGGGATATGTTAATATTATTGCTACAGTTATTTTTCGGCTATAAAGTTAAATGTACCGTATAACAATTTTATTTATTTCTTTATTAAGAACTTTAAGTATTGGTTTTTTAATATTCTGAGAAATGAGAGTAATTGCAACCTGCAACGGCTGTGCGCTCATCCATGATTTTTTGAGCCTTAGTATATAAAGGGCGAGAAGTACTCGCTTTTATCAAGCGTAGTTACGTCGTTATGTAGAAACCTTTGAGTGTCTGAAAGTTTAATCTTTTGTTTCTGTCACGGGTATAGTTTTGATACCTCCTTGTAATAACAATTACTTTTTATTTTTTTTTATTTTGGTCCGGAAAAAAAATAAATAACCATCAGCGAGCCACATTAGTATAAATGCTACCTATAACCAGTTACAAGTTGAAGGTGTAACAAATGTAACTCACTGGACAATTCGAAGATGTAACCAACATAACAAATTCGTACATAACCACATTACAGCGACACAAGGCTCGTACACAATGGCAGCCGATACCGTTAGCCGCGTGTATGTGGGAGCTGCCGCGTGCCTCTTACGAGCATCTCGCGCATTCTCACCACACTAGGAAGCAATAAAGCTACACCCTAACTGCTCACATCATTACCGATTGTAACGGTCCTATGTGATAGTACCACTATCAATACAATGACTCCCCCCCAATAACGCCTTATCGAATTGACAATGTCGAACTACCGTCAACGTTGCTTTTTATATTTTTTCTTCATTTTTGGTACCAAGATCGCTGTCTAATATATTTTTTTAGGTACGTTCAAATATTATTAAACAATCTCGATTGTTAATTAAGATTGGTTATATTATTTTGATGATTATTTGTACTTTCTAATTGACAACCAACTTACCCGGTTGATTGCTTTTTTTTTTTTTTTTTTTTTTAACGTCTGGAATCCTCATGGATACACACCTCCATCCTGGGGAAGATGGAAGTGGTTATGTGAGACTCTTACTCACTAAACCAGACGGTCAACACCTCTCCGTCGTAATGGAGCGCCACGGGAACGCTTGCGCACACAACCGCGTTGCTCCGACGGAAGGCCGCGTGAGCAGCCACCACCTCCATGGAGTGACGCGCCCGGTTGACTTGAGCGCGTCCCACTCCGGGGCTTGTTGAATGGCGAAGGGCTCCCCTGCCCTCCACCCAAGCCGGCCGAGTCAAATCAGGACTCCCTCAACGAAGAAGGTGTCCCGATCCGACTCAACCTCCCGGGGCCGGACCCCGTCCGAAAACGGACGTGGTCCAGCCAACGAAGCCCTCCCTAGGAAGAGCTCCGCCACCACCTCGCCCGGACTAATCATCGTCAAGCGCTATTGTACCTGACGATGACTATTCCGGGCCATCACCCTATCAGCGCAACGGCCTCCCCCTCAGCAAGAAAGAGACCGCCACGTACCCCCCACACAACCACGGGACCGCCCCACAGTCCACTCTGCGCACAGAGAAGTACCAGGGGCGACCCCGCTGCTGTCCCCGGTAGAGAGGGCCTGCGCCCTCCCACCCTTAGTGCCCAGGCCAAAAGGCCCGAGCCCACCTCGCAGACAGACCACCCCGAAAGGCAGCCTGCCCGCCAGCCAGCCATGAACCGGGCACAAACCCCCATGGCCGACCGCGCCGAGTATTAGCCAACGGCTAATGCAAACCCGAAGGATCACATTAACCGTTGTTGCCCAGGGAGCACCGACCCGTACCGCTTCCGATGCCACCGGACTAATCCGAGCAACAAGGGAAACAGACGGGCACACGAGGAGGTTCCCGGCGACGGCCCCCCACCCGGTTGATTGCTTGGTTTTGTTTTCCATCTTTATTTAAAACGTAAATTTGAGTTCATTTATTTAAGAGTATTTATCACGAGGTGGTAACAGGAAAATACAATATTTGTTCTTAAGCTAGATGTTAATGATAAACGTGGGTACTCTAGAAAGTATTTAATTTTAAAATTATAAACAAGGTTAAGTTTTTCGTTGTAACATGTTTCTGATCAATTTTATTTTTTAGTTTAGTCTAAACATGTGTTTCTTTATGATGAATGAAATCAAATAATTATGTTCTACAGACTATATACAAAAAGATGTATAAAAAAAAACATCGAACTAATTTGAATTTTAAGAGTAGTTTAAATAATTAAGTCGGTATCTTTCCATCTGATAAACAAATAAATTAGTTAGTAAATAGGCACTGGCTTACTTGTTTATTATAATCTTCCAACCATGAATAAAAGTTAAATCTTATTCTTTAAATCAACGCAACAGTGAACAAACAGCGCATATAATAAGAGGTCAACGAACTTAAAACAATATGTCGCTTCGTTACCTGCAACTTGCTCTAAATTACAACCTGTGTGAAAATTTCTCATTATTCTCAGTATGTGTAAAATTATATGGAAAAACTTTATAATTGCGGTATATATTTTTTTGCTATTGTTGCGACTCTGATGTCTTGAGACATTTTCTAACCATATGATAATATCTTAGTAACTCTCTAGAGATATGTGAACTCATTCTCAATTACAAGACTAAGATTATAATAATAATAATATCACAAGACAAATTACACAAATTGATCTAATCCCGAAGTAAAATTGTTTGCTTTTGATAAGGGTGTTAGACAATTATACATACACATAGAAATACACATTATAAATACTGCGAATAATACAGACAATTATTATACTCATCACATACATGCCTATCCCTGTCGGGATTCGAACCCGAGCCCCGTTGCGTCGCTATACGTTAGGTGTCTGCGCTATCTAACGCGGGCGGTTAAGATTACATAGGAATGTTATTCCTTTGGAAGGAGAGGCTCTATTTCTTAATTTGAGCATATCTATACATAATTAACGCGCGTTCACTTGACTATTCATTACTGGCAATTAATTCCCGCGGGTTGCGCTCCGCGGCGCAGAGATCGACCTCGTGGGAAATTAAACTGTTCGCCCGTCTTGTGCCGCCTCCTCCTCTCCCCTCACACATATGAACACTTTCTCTAGCGAATTTTCTCCATTTTTCTACGTGCACTTTGACTGCAAGATTGTTTAATTTGTGAACACCGCTCTAATACAATAGTTTTCACAAAAAAAAATGACATTGTTTTCTGAATTAATTACCTGTCGTGAGTCCTTTTGTCCTTCTGGTTTCGTAGCGCGTTGCTGTGTTTATTAAATAATCAAGAGGGTATTGAAATTAGCCCGCGGCTCACCGGGTGTCCACCGGAGTGGTTCATTAAATATGAAACCGTAATCAGTGTAGGACTCTACGTCCTTTGCTTTAGTGTCAAACAACGAGAAGACGTAATTATTAGTGACGTTTCTAATTCTGTTCATAATCGTCAGCATATCAAATTGAGAAAAGCAATGAAAGTAATAATTGCAAAAAAAAATACTTTTATCTTAATCAAGGATTCGAAACGCTCAATAAATAGTGATTATTATCTACCGTTTGTTATAACAATCGGTTATAAAACCGTTAAAATAGTAAAATAGATTTGTTGAGACTCAGTTTTTTCCTTGGTGGAGGAATCATAAAGGCGAATGTTGCAATGAACCGAACTGTTGCTGTGAATCGGATCGAATTAAGTCAGCCTCGCCCGATTGCGCCGACACGCATCGCCGACCGCGGAGAAATTGAAGTAGGTACGGGCCGTTACCGACTTTCAAAATTTAGTTCTTAATTGCTCTAACACCACCATTTCTCAATTTTTCTTTTTTGTGTAATTATACAAAGTTGCACAGAATCATAACTTTCATCTCTGTTGCTGTAAAATGTAATTTGTTTATGTTTGTTATAAACGTTGAGGTTTCATTTTGCTGCTACGCTCATTAGGACGTGCTCAAGTTTTTAGTTGATGTATATAACTTTTAAAGACTACATTACATGCTACGTTACGACGACAATGCTACATTAATCCTTAGAATGCTCTTTTAACTGCACCAGTTTTTTAAGACTGTCGTTATGAGATTAAGTTTGCTCTGTCGCTGTTTCAATGTCCGTTGTGGATTTAAGTTACTTTTACGTAACAGAAGTATCTTGGACGTTCTCATTGATTCTGACTTCCGTTGGTTGATTGAATTTAGCGTCAGATTACATTATATAAATAGAGGAAACTAAACATATATTTAATGTTTAGTAATAGAACAAACCCTACCATTACCACCCCCGCTGTTATGACATCGTATCGGCTATGCAATACACATCGAAGTCTATCGTTCACGGGCTAATTGATACAGTGATCGCGTCAGTGTTCGGTGAATTATAACGTGTCAGGAGATTGGAGATGGGCGATAGAGATGTGAGAGCGGTAATTTGTTGACGGGAGGCGCTCGCTCGCGGCCGCTCCGGCGCCGCACCGGAGATAACCGCCTTATTGCCTGCGCTAACTAATGCTTATTAAACTTCAACAAGGCTCCCGCTGATCACTTCACCCCGCCATCTTGTTAGCTCTCTAAACTTAGATTAATCGTCCTCTTTTTGCTTCTGTGCTACGCTTATTTATTTTACCGATATAAGACTGCTTTAGATTATTATTAATTACCGAAACGCTGATTATATTATAGGAGTATTTAATAACAACGTTATAAATTAGTTTCTGTTATGTAACGCGTAGTGCTTTTGTTGTCTTGATTTTTTATTTATTTTTCATTTCATTTGCAGTTTCGTACTGTCATACTTGTAAACGTCCATTTGTCCAAGGAGTAAAGAGCAAGTTATTAATTAGGTGGAATTCTAAAACAATTATGTATAAAATATGTACGTACGTATATTTATATACATATTGAAATACAGTATTTCAATATGTATATAAATAAAAATAGCGAGATGTAATACCAATCAGAATTTTAAACATCTTTCAAATATCGTATTATTTACAGTATAAATATGTAATTAAATCTAATTGAATGTGAAATTTATTCCTTGCTTAATCACATACGTATCCGTTGGAGAAACTAGCATGATTTCCTTTGAGTACTTTAGTACGGTTCTCATAACCGTCTGTAACTTCATTATAGAGGAGAATATTATATCACTTTACCCGATTCAAAAAAATATATGAGATCGAATTCTGTATAATTTATTAATAGCTTAAAATATATATAATTATTAATAATTGAATTTAGAATTAATTAAAAACAAATCTTAAATATTTATTTGGATTTTTAGACCGGGACAAACATCAGTATTTAAGACATTAAAAAGATTGAGGACAAAAAAAATAGAAAAAAAAAGATAGTCGTGACATTGCAATAAATATTTATTTTTATACAAAATGAACCAATTGTTGTGAGATTGCTGTGATTATACAATTCTATTACGCAACAGAACGTAGTTTTGGTTGCTATCTGTTTTAAAATGGAAATTTGTGGAATTTGTCGTCTAAAAAACAAACATAGTTTACTGTTAATAGCTAGCAAGGTGAGTAGGCGTGATACAAGACAACGACACGAACTATGTTAAGAAACAAAGGAAGCCATCCACACGATCCCCGCAGTCACGCGACCGATTCGTGTTATATAAGGATTTATAAGATTTGTGAATTTGGTTCTGATTTTTTTTTTGTGGATCAAATGTGTGGCATCCCTGAAATGTGTAGTTACTTTGTTTTATATATTTTTTTCAACTGAAATATAAATTACAAGCAGAAATTAACCTGAACGAAATTTTATTTATACAAAAAAAAAATGTAAATAAAAAAAAATATGTCTACTTCTGACAAAAGGAATTTGAGCTTTCTTCCTGTTATTTATTGTTGTATTTTTTTTTATATATCGGGTTTAAGAGGAATATCAACTAAAAAGCTTTTATTGTGATGGTATTGGAAAGAATACCTTTTAATTAGTGTTTAGAAAAACATGCATAACGATCAAGACCTGAATCTGCGATCTTTGGGATAGCGTCCCTTCGCTCTTGTTATTGTTTACATGGCTAAACATGTTAGAAAAACAACCTCAAACAAAATTGATATTTGTAACATTAATTAACATAAATGTAATTTAACATCAATAACAAAATAATTTACATTATTCTTTTTCTTATAATTATCATAATTGTTATTATTAATATTTAGTGTATTATATCGAATAAGAGCAACAAACAGACCATATATATATATTAAAATTATTAATCAGTAACGCGGCAGTACAATCAACTAGAACAATTAATAGTATTCTCACAACAACAGTGTTGGTTGACCCGTGCAAGTCAAACCAGCGTTAGAACACCGACTCCGCGGACGGCTTCCACACGCACAATGGCCGCAATGTTTGCTTGCTTCTGTTGTTCTGTTATATTGTTACCTCTAGCATTTATGAGAAATTGCTATGCCGGTGTCGTGGTCAGTGGCTTGATTAAATTTCCAACCGCATTCCTATTTTAGATGTCGGGTAGTTTCTGTAAGTTTTAGGAGTGTATTGTTTATGTGGTTTTTTTTGCATTTAGTCATTGAATAGATAGTAGTTTTGTAGTATTTTACGATATGATCATCTTAATATAATTATAGGTAAGGTTTAAATTTGTTGTGACACATAGGATTTGTAAGCTTACCCTGACCGACCGCAAGGATTGTCTGTGTCACCCAAGGAACAGCATGGCTTATCGAGAAAAACCCCAGATTAATCAAATGAGATTAATCCCTTGTTAGAATAGAAGTATTAATGTATATTATTTTTGTTATCTGAAGTATAATTTGGTGGTTTAAAAATCTAAATATAGATTTAACGAAATCAACTCGTAATATTAGGTTTTTATAGTAGAGTAGCGTTTCAAATACAATTTCTTTATTTCATTGTAATTTTGTTTACAGGTTTTAGTGAGTTTTCTTCTTACAATACCAAGACTTACGTAACGATGTTCTCTTGGAAAGCCAAATATTTATTTATTTCTTGGCCTGCAAAGATGTCAATTGGTACAAAAATGTAGCCAGGAAACGCTCTTTGATTCCTCAACGTTATCCTCAGAGAAAATCTTAAGTGTTATTAGAATCGGGTACAAAATAGTATTCAATATGGCACGTGGAAACGGAAAACCATTTCACTTCAAATTAACTTTACTAACAATAGTGAAAACACGATTTATTCAATTGGCGCTACAGGGGTTTATTTAGGTGTACACGTGACATTTTTATGTAATACCACCAGTCATTGTTTTCCTAAAATCAAAAAGTTACGAATCATTAATTTTGGCCTTTAAAGTTCAGTTTGATATTTGGACACAAGGCACCCTTATCTTTTAAGTTTGTATTCCCCTTTGCTTTCTTTGCTTGCATAATGTAAGCCTAGGGATTATATTATTTTGTAATGGTCGCGTCTGGTTTAAATTAACGACAGCGCTGAATTAAATTCCCGACACAATCGCACTAATTCTGCTGTGGCTTCAGATCAGCGTCGCCTAATTAGCTCGGCGTTTGGCTCTATGTAGAATAGAGTCAACCGGTCAAAGGATTCGCCGCTCATTACGCGCAGCGCCAACCTCCCATGGTGTCGGCTCGGAATTGTCGCTAAAACCTTTGAATAAACATAGTGCAGCCGAGCCGGTAAAAGCGGATTACGGAATTGTGAATTCTTAAATTTAATTTATGGCAGAGGTTATTCTAAAGATACTGAGGCGATCGGACAGTGCGATGTTCGCGGTAAGAGCGATAAGATCGAGGCGGGCACGCTCCGCCGCGCCGCGCCTCCCACCAGCGCCTGCCACCGCCGCCCGACTCACCGACACCGTAGAACCCGTGGATGGTTCGTCACGCTGCGTTAATAGCCACGGAACACGCTACCACTTTAACTTCCCTATCTACAGTGATATATAACTTAAAACTTACAATCAAAATTGTTATTTGCTGCTAAAAACTTTATCCATACTTATCTATAAATATCTAGCTGCCAAACCAAAGAATATAATGCAGTTTTGAAATACGTTACACTAATTTACGAAACGGCAATAATGTTCTAATTATCAATAATAAACTACGGATATTATTATAAAATTAATTGCTGTATCTAAGCAATATATTATGTAGTAGGTATAAGTTAATAAAAGAGACATGTAAATTACAACTAATATAAGGTTTCAAAGATAAAATAACAGAAACGGGCACATGGTTTATCGTTGTAACAAAATATCACATGGGCGTGAATAGCGTGGCAGATGGTTGTGTCTCTGATTAAAGTTAATTAACTGAAGCCATTTACAGCGTGGCGCCCGACCTTGTGCGTGTCGCACTGTCGCTGCACTCTTCCTGTCTACCCAGTCCTACCCAGCCTTGCCGCAACCTTACATCGCCGCGGTCGCTGACATCCCCTTTAACAATTAGATTATAAAATATATGTTATAATATATATTGATTTGTTAGTACTACTATACATACATATTAGTGATTACGTAAACAACGTGATGGAGAATATTGATGTCGATGAAAGTAGCCCGAGAATGATTGGAAGCTGTTACCCTATCGTTGATTCGATGAGATTTATAGAGCGCCTGCTGGATGCTGGCGAACTGCCCGTCGCCTTCGTGCCCTTTTATCACCGTCTAAAACACGCCCGCTGTGTTAATTTGTTTATTTTGACGCGGGCCAGCTAATGAATCGCCCCGATCTGATCCCGTGTCCACACAACCCCGAGCAGAATAAACTTTGCCCTCTGAATTGTTACAACCTGTAAATAAATCGTTAATCACAATTGTGTTTAAACAACCGCCTTCAGTTAATTTGAAATTATTAAATGTTTCAGTATAATAGTTTAGTTTTTGTCGAGTCATATTATACTTATAATATTAGAATAGAAGTTATACATTTTTAAAGTAGTGCAAAGAAACGCTGTTTTATAAATGTAGAGCGAACTGATTTAGCGCAAGTGACTCAGAAGCGTTCAGGTGAGGTCGCATTCCTCGCACCGATCTACCTGCTCGCCCAAAATATCCGCCTTACGCGCACGGTCCGCCCGCCCTCACGTTTCTACACATTGGCCGATATTGTGAACGTTTTATTTATTATTTATTTTTTTAATTTACGTCATTGTGTTATTTAAATCTTGTTTTGCTTTTCCACGTACATAATAATTTACGTCATGTTATCCAACTTGAACAAATGTAGCTGCATATCTATAACAGTGCGGATAAGGTAAAGGGTCTTATTCTGCCGTAAACGTTTTCTTCTTTTTGTTTGGTTCACCACTTAATTAGGTACAGCTCGTAAAACTGTCTTCCTCATCTTATATTTACCGCGTTTGCCCTTTTTATTATCCGATTACATGGGCCGCGGTTTGTAAAGCGTTCTGTAACGCGAGGGGGAGCCGTTTCATTTGTTTCTTCGCAAATTACTTTCGACGATCTTGTAGCTTCTTTAAATAGCTGTGAAACAACTCATTCATAAACTACACAATAAAATATAATTAGCGATCGTTTTGTGTTGTTCGTTTGTGTCCCGTGTCTGTTTCCGGAGGTGTAATTAATGTTCACACCGATATGATTACGGTTGGCCAGGCTTATCAGCTTGGAATCCTTGGGGTAAAATTTGTTATGCCATAGATAAATATGAAAGTCTAGTAATGTATGAAACGTAATTATGTACGGGAATCTTTTGAAGTTTTTTTTTATGAATCGCAACGTTGGTGCGGCAAATATGAATGGTAGTTATTTGATGATCGGGCATAACGTCGCACGGGGCTCGTTGAGGATAGCGTGGCGTTGCAATTAGCAAGGCACTCGACGCGTCGCCCCGCAAACCACGGCTCAGAATCCACTTGTGTGTCGCCGCGCAAATTAAAACGAACCACTCGACCTGATCGCGCACTCCAACACCAATTCGTACATCCAATGAATCATTTAACTGATTTTTTTTTGTTTAATAAAATGCTCGATTATAATGATTGAAATATTATACCTTTTTAAAAGTTTTATAAATAATTATTGTAATTTTGTTACATTGTGCTTACATTAATGTGCATAAAATTTAAATAGAGATATATAATTTAAGAAAAATATAGTCACAAATGTTTTTAGATACCTGTATAATATTGACTTTTTTAAATATTGATACATTTAGGTTTTATTAAACAATAGTCAAGAGAGCTCTCCTTCTCAGCGAGCCTAAAAGATTAGCAGTCCGACGGCCCGATGGCAAGCAAAGTGAAGTCCCAGGGGTGCTCCTCCTTGTAATTGAGAGCGCCCGCGGGCCGATAATTGTGGCTGGCCGCGGAGGCACGCGCCCGACCTCGAGCCTTCCTCCGCTGAGCCGCGTAAATCATGACCGTAACTCTCCATTACCACGTAATACCAAATTGACTCACGAGGATTTTACCACTCGCAAAGAGATTTTCTTGTCTTTTGTTTTGTTGATACTATTTTCTGTTTATAATAATTTATATTCAACATCTTTGTCATATTTTCCACTGAGAGATTTTTAGCCTGCGACTAGAATATTTTTTAAAGAATTTTTGTTTTCTTACGCTATAAATTCCTTTTTTTTAATGTTCTTATTACAATATGAACAAATAAGGATTTGGTTATATTTTCAAACGTTTAAAAGAGCATTAATTTATTTATATATCACTTTTAGGACAGTGTGGGTTATTATACCACTTGACACGACAAGGAGGTCGATGTAGAAAAGACATGCAAACTTTTTAAATGTACGTTATCTTTACTATAAAACCGAAAGGTGTGCGATAAAACGATCGCGTGACTTTGTTTTACACCAAAGCTTTCCAATGCCTTTATTTAGTGAGATTCTTTTCTAACACATTAGTATTCTAAATTCATATATTTATTTTTTTTAATATATAATTTATGCCATAATTATTATGAACAGCATGACCAGTTAAATCGTTGCACTTTAAGTGGATGCTTTTAAACCTATATGCATTATAGTATATGATGGATAAGGGTGTTGTGGTACCAGAGTTTCGCTGGCACTATGAATTTATTAATAGTGACGTCATACAATGGGCGGTGCCGACGTAAAAGCATGTAGATCGCGAAATTGATTGCATGTTATCTGATGGGGCACGGGGTTCTTCGCTTGCGTTTAATATGGGCGTGAGACGGCCTGCACGCGAACCCTGACAAGAGATGGTCCGCGTGGAGCGCCCCCTTGGAGCCCCGGTAATTACCGCGCGAGGCGATACTCCGTGTGCTTCAGAGACGTCGCCGCTGTACAGGCAACAGTGCCTGCCTGATATAATTACTCTGCAAACATCCTACTTCTTATATTTAAGTCTGCTGTAAACTGCCTTTACTCGACATACATAATTACCCTATATTTTATTTTCAGTCAATGTTTCACTAACTGTTTTAGTTAATGGTTTTCAGGACTGGATAGGATTATTATACTTAAAAATTTGACAATGACAAACTGACACATGTCATCATGTGATTATTGAAATAAGTAAAAAAAAAATTAACTGAGAATATACATTACATCACCTTTTTGCGTGTCGAAATACTTGACACTGTCACGATCGTCACTTGTCAGACGAAATATAGAAGAAATTCTATTTTGATTTCGTAAATCCCTTAAACATTTGTCTTTTCTTAAGATAGGTACATACCTATCTCAATACTTACACATGTGTAGGTACAATTATATTGCATATTTATTTACACTAAATGTCGAGTGGTTAGCGTACGTTTAGCGATATAATGGGGTTCGGGTTCGATTTCCAACAGGGACAGGCATGTATGTGATGAGCATAAATGTCTGTATTTCTGAGTTTGGTCGTTAATTAAATATATTCTCAGTATTTATAATGTGTATTTCTATGTATTTGTATCGTTGTCTAAAACCCTTGACACAAACAAACAATTTGCTTACTTACGGGTTAGATCAATGTGTTTAACTTGTCCTGTATTATTATTAATATGTTAATTTTATTGGATTTAATCGGGCTATTATTATAAGCTACGAAGATTTGTGCGGCGTCCAAGTTTTCCGCTAATTGCCTCGTGGAATATAGAAACAATGACAAAACTTGGACCCGCCTCGGTCGCTCACGGCCCTCGACCTCTCCTGCATTTTATTTAAAATTCGTTTACTCGACTCGCAGATTGTTATTCAGCCGACTCGAGTTAGTCCGTCTGACGTTATGAAAACAAGAATAAACTTAATTATTTTCCTATTTTAACTGAAGCCTTACGACAATTACAAACTTATTATATAACCATTACGGTCGTTCTATTTTCTTTTGGATTCGTAATAAACGACAATTTTAACGCCACGGGAACGTAATTTGAGATCGTGAGTAGAGATCGACAGTTTATTAACCTTATGGAGCATAGCGGCGCTTGGGAGGGTGAGGGAGGGGAGAGGGGGTTGGTGCTCTGTTAGTAATTGATAGTGACATTTGATGGACGTGCTGCAACGAGTATTGCATCGCTGGGGACCGTATATGACGAGTACAATTGGACATGTATAGCTCTATCAAATGATGGAAACCACTCGTAATCAACAAAATTAATTAATTAAAGAAATGTAACATTGTTATAATTTTAACCCTCTTAAATTGTTTAGTGATGGCGACTATTCGTCCCGTGCTGTTGACATTGCTGTAAAAACAAACTCACCTGCCCGACCCCGAGCTTACCTCTGTAAACTATGCCCGCTCTAAACTTTTAAGGTCTGTCTAATAACGCAAGCAATTTGAGGGTTCCCCCTCTGTTTGTTTTCTCTTGGTTTACTGAGGTGATTTGATGATTTTGACTTATTCAAGTTATAAGGTATGTTGACTCTTGTTGTAAAACTGCCCTACTTATTTATTTTGTGAAATTTTATCATAGAAAAAGTTATGTTTAAATTTGTTAAGAGAGATAAAACGCGATAAATTATTAGCTTGAAATTTATCTTTTCGTTTTAAAAATCATCGCTCGTTGGGAAAATAATATAGAAAAATTAATAATATCGTTCATAGGTTTCTCTATCAGTCGTCGAGTGAAACTACGACAGTTTCTCTTGCGAAAGCTACATCGAGCTAACTACCAGTCTACCGGACTTTTAGTTTCAATTTCCCAAAGTATTGGTTATTTATATCTTTTTGTGTACTCATGCTTACAATATGATAAATATTTTATTTTAAATTAATTATATATTTTTTTTAGTTTTTTACAAAAATAAAACAACTCTGTTTCGTTGGATCAAGTTGTAAAAATAAGAAAAGTGGCGCAGTGCATAAAGTTGAGAAAATGTCCCCAATATGAGAGTACGATGTTATCGCTAAGTAATATTGATTGGTGGAGGTACATACATACATACACACACCCGTACGCGAGGTGAGAGATGTTTTTATTCTCGCAACACGTTCTCGGACGCCGACTGGCAGCGATGTGTCGTCCTCCCGCGGGACACTGGCCGTACTTCCCAACGAAGATATTTATAGCCGCCCCAGAAGCCGCCGTTACCTAATGTAACGTTTTATGGTGGCCCTTATTACGGGTATCTTGCCACCCCCTCTACCACTTCACATCCTTGTACGGATAAAGAAATTTATTTCTACAATTATAAAATGTATCTCCGTTTCGACTTTTATAAATATAAAAAAATATATAAGATTTCTTAACATTGTTTGGTTGGTCACTAGTGTACCACAAAAACGCTACATCGAAGATATTCTTTGCGGCAATCGTAAATTGGGCAGTTCCCAAGGGTGATACGGGTGCGAGGCCGCCGCCTACTACGGAACACCGCATACGCTAATCGCGCCACCCTCGGCGTACTAACGTCTGTTTCTCCTGTGCTTCTATAATGGCCGCAAGAAAGCTTCTTTTGTTGCTCCAGCGATTTGTTATATCCCGTCGCTTAACGATAACTGCTTTGACTCTCGTAATTGTTCTTTAATTCGGTGGTTATATTGTGCATAAAATGCTTCATCACATAAATCCGTTAAGATGCCCCCTCATCAGGTTCCTTTGTATACAGATACAGAATCTTTTGTTATCAAAAGTGAATCCATTATCTTGTTATAAATAAGAATAAATTTAACCATTGTTTCTGTTTCAAGTTATTGAGTCAAAACTCGTATTTATACGTAACATAATTAATTTATAATTTTTCGATATGTTTTATTTACATAGTTACTTCATAACTGCGTGTGAATTACGAACTCTAAGTGTAAGGACAGTAGTACGCGCCACGCTCTGGTGCTTCTTCGGCCGTTCAACCTGCATTACGGCTCATGTTGCAGTTTTCTGATTTCGATGTAACGTTGTTTCCTGCAATTCGTTTCGACGTTACATCACGTAATTTTTGCCGTTTTTAATTCTTGAAACTGAATTGAAGACGAAACGTTGGTAATTGTTTAATAAGTGCAAAAGTTTTTTTGTCCATTGATGTATATTATATAAGGTATAGCACACATGTATAACATTGGAAATTTTGTTACAAGTTTCGTATGTATGTAAACTAAGTTTTCAATACGAAATCCATTAAATTATAACATTTATAACGCTTACTCTTTCTTCCTAGTAAGTAATATTTAAATGAACACAATTATTTTTAGACTCTAGATAGACAGATAGACCTGTTATTAAATATAGATAACTAATGATTACACGTGAAAGTAATGAAATAAGTTTAATTAAGTGTTTTTTTATTTTAGTACGAATGTTAAATGAACACAATATTAAGAAAGGGTGACACTATATATATGTATATGTGCGTATGTGTGTTTATGTATATTTACGGAATATATTAAAACAGGTTTATATATTGAATCTAGCTCTTCTAATGTTAATAAGTATGCGACAAAGTTCAAGGTAGATTTAACATTCCTTTGAAATATCTAAGTATCATCACTAATATTTGATATATCCATAATATGTTGCTATTTTCACCATACATTTCGGAATATATGGTACAATTGTAGTCTAAAAATTGACATCTACTTATGGACGTCAGTGGTATGTCGAAATAATGATATAGCACCTGACACAGTTTGCTTTGTGTCAATTTTAGTGAGGGGCTACTCTCGTACCCCATGATGACTGCCGCTCGTTACTGTCTTACCTTAAGCAAGGATGGTCTGATGTTGTCACTAATGATGCCGCAACTTTTACATCCCCGTATGTGTGCGTATACCTACATCTAACGGCACGTTTTAAAAAATAATAGTTGCGTTTGTTTTATATATAATGTTTTTTTTTTTTACTTAGAAGAAAATATGCATATGATGTAAATAGACTTTTTACTTTGCACCACCACCATTCATCCTAGTTCATTGTTCTTCGAAATTGCTCCGCGTTGTGAGTAGCGCTTGTAGGTCTTGGTTGTTGTGCGTTTTTATTTTCTTTTAAAGAGAAATTTTCTATAGAAATCTAAAAAGTCTTTTTCATTATTTCGGTCAATTAATCCCGAGACACAACCAGTCGTGACGTCACCGGCGTTTCATTCATAACAATATATATATTTTTTATGAGAATCCAGATTACATTTTCAGCAGATTTTATCTGCATTCGCAAATAGATAGTCGATAAAATGATAGTGTGTTTAGCTGTAGTTGTTTACTTAACAACGGTAAAAGGTTTGCGAGTCCCTCGCGGCGCGGGCGCGGTTGTTTTCATTTCGTTATTTACTTTTAATTTGGTAGCAAGCGGATGATGTGGCGGGATTGTGGCCTCGCCGTGTGAATAATTGAGCCGCGATACATTGCTCTGTCCGTCGGTCCGGTGTCGCTTTATTGGACTTCATTCGTTATGACTGTCGCTGTTTCTCCTAAAGCTCCACGAGTACTACAGACGAGTACTTGATATTAACACTCACTTGTGTTTACTTTGTTATGTTTTACGGTTAGTTTAGTTTAATATTAAATGTATTATTATTTTGCTTTTCTAACTTAGTTTGGTTAAACTAAGATTATTGCAGTGTGAGTAAAGTGTTATGTATCCTCTTCCTTACCTGAATATGAAATTTTTCTTCATCATGTAGACATTTTTTGAAACAAGCAGAAGGGTCACGAAAAAGCGCCTTTACTTTTGGTTGTTGAACAAAGAAAACCAAATTATTAACAAATAACCTAATTTCGAATATCGATTGGCTCGATGGAAAAAGTTTACACTTTTATTTTTAAAACATGGAAAGGTAAAACCCGCAAAATGCATAACGCTTTAATAAACTTTTCAGTTTGAAAGAGAATATTACTATATACCTATACCAATTCTTTACTCGGAAGAAAACTAGAATATTTCGTTACTCTACAAGAAAGTTGTGAAACTATTGAATTACGAATATAAAACCTTTATTCTTTTTATAAAGTTCTCGATGTTTTTACACTATATTTAATAATTGTATAGTCTATTGGTATTATGTAAATAGTCTGTGTCGGAGGCCGGGTGCGATGCGGGGTACGTTCGCGTGCTGCGAAACATTAGGCCGCTGACTGGCTGTTCAGGGGGTGGCTTATTGTCTTGCGTCTATTAATACTACTGTTTATAGCTAATTAATTTTACGCTAGGACTATCTGTTTTGTTAAGGGTTTTTGTATTAAAATTTTATATAAAACTTTAAATATTGTCCTGATAAAGTCATATATAGAATGCTTAGCGATACCGTAGCTCATATGTTAGAAACACGGAACGGTTTCCCAGCGGTCGTGGTTTCAAAGCCCTTATCGCTTTTATTTTTCAGTCTATATTAATTTAAAATAAAAAAAATATGATAAAATTAAATAATAATTCATATTATATAACACTTGTTTGATCCTTCCCATATCTTTTGGGATGATGTGAGATATTGAAAGTTTTGTCTTAAAAGTAGAAATCACAAACACTTGTTTGATAAAAAACATTTTCACAACTTTACATTGTTTCGACATATGTCTCCAGAGAACATTCTTGTAAATTGGATTTGTGGTAGAATTACTATCGTTGTGAAAGTTTTTTGCTCATCTATTGTGAGCTGTATTTTATAAATTAAAACTTGGTTAAGCGTAGTTCGAATTTTCGTGCTGAAGGTTCCGTACTATAAAACTTGTATGATGCGATATATAGAGTGATTTTTAAGGACATCGTAATTTGAATTGATCGAAAAAAAAACACTTTATAGAGCTGATTAAATTTGCATCTAAGTGATTTGAATGAGGTTAACCCTAACAATAAAAAAAAAATGAAGTCGCTTGAATTAACGAGCGGCATTGACTTTGTCACTTGTGCTATTATTTCTCCTACTCGCTACGGATTCCTAAGAAAAAGGCGATTCAAAATCGAAACATTTATATACTTTTGAATATAGGTTTCTTCACAAACCATAAATAAGTAAGGTTCCCGAATTGTATCTGCACTTTAAGGCAATACACAATGAAAAATTAATGATTGTTTCGACAGTATCGTAAATAATTATCCCTAGTTTGCTAATTGTTTCGAAGTTACTTAGACATTTGATTTATTTAACGAAGGGATTGTTTAAGATCTCACGTTGTCTTGATATTGACTGATTCAATGCGTTTTATCTTAGGTAAATTAAATTACTTGATTCGTATGTTCTATTTTTATATTATGATTATCTTTTCCTTGACTGTACAGATAAAATAAAATGATTTACTATCTGAATTTATACTTTTGTCATTCTATATAAGTTGCATCACAATCGGTTTAGATTTTGCAAATACAATAATAACAAACATGTTTTTTATACACGAAACAGATATTTACTTTACTAATAAGCTCGAATTATTCCAAAAGGTTAAGTTCCTAAGTTTCTCAAATATTTTAAAAATAGTGTTCGTTATTGAATAGCATTAAATTCTAATTCTTTACAGTATCTCTAAACAAAAATACGATTTTATTGATATGTGCCGCATTTTGTTTTCTTGATCTTTTAATTCCCATGAATGTGTCGCTTCTCGAATTTTCCGTAATCTAAATGATTTTCAGTAATTTCCCAACTCTTTGTATTTGGAAGTATGTAACGAATACAGACGGATGGACAAGGTTTAAAATAAAATACCAATGCGCTTAATCTAGTTCGTCTTTTTTCTAAGACTCCTGAGTTTATTTTTTTATTTAATTTATTTGAATGTACATATAGATATTTGTACACTTCAGTTGTTAGTTGGTAGGTTATTTATATATACCTCTAGATTAGTAAACTGCTCGACGTTCATTTGTCTTTTGATAGCTGTTTGTTGTCTTTTTTTATCTATTTTAAAAAACAGATTATCTTTTCTTTGCTTTTTAATCATGAAGAAATAATTAAAATTGTAGGTATATGCATGCCTCCATTTATCAAATGTTATAATTAAGATCAGTGAAATCCGGCCCCAAGCAATGTACTAGTGTGTACGAGAATGTAGGATGAAAGTGTTGCCGGTGGTTGTTAGAGAATGCAGGGCAATTGGCGCGGTGGCCGGCGACCGCTACAACAACGGTGTTTGTTGACGAGGTGATGGGCGGCGCGAGAGGGACGCGCGCCGGCAGGTGAGTGCCGCTCGCCCGCCGCCGCCAGTCCCGCGACTCTCGCCGCACGGGCGCCACGCACCGCGACATAGACATGTAGCTCCAACTTACGTTCGTACTGTGAAGTGACTTTAGTGTGGTGTTTCGTCGTTGATTTTTGTTTTCTGTGACGCGTTACATTAAAAACAATGGTGGTGCTCGAGGGTGGCGGTGCGCTGCTCGAGCCGGCGCTCGGCCTGGACGGTGCGGCTGCTGCCTGTCTTGAACGTGCCTACGCACAGGCAGATGTGTCTTTAAAACTTTTACCAAAACGTTATATTAATTTGCACCAGTGGTTATCACCGGTGACTACGTCTGTGACGGCCGCGGCCGCAGCCGGGAAGGATCTCAAATTACAAATTGTAAGTTGTAGACGTCTTGTCGAGAAAGGTATAGTTTTTCAAACTTTTAAATGAGTTTCGCATCGTCAAGTTCTTTTATTTTAATCTCATTCTCCTAGATCTAGCTTTCTGCGGAAGTTTTGAATGTTTATTACTTTTATTTTTGTTCATATTTTTTATAATCTCTCAATACTCTGTAAACGTATAAATAAATTTCACGCTATTTGTTTTATAAATCGTTTACTAGGGTTGCATACTTTCTTTATATTAACGATTCCTTTTTATTCACACATTTATATAAAATTATTATATAATATAATTGTCATTGCCTTTCTCTTGTAATGGGTCGCCCATTAGGACAGTAACTGTTGCATAGTTCAAAACTTTGAATAATAATAGAAAATAATATTTTTGTAACTAAATATATAAAATCACGTGAGCAAGTCTAAATATTAGAAAATCCGAATTTTCTAATAATAGAAATGCACAATTACTTTATACGAGGATTGCATTATATCTTGTTTTTATAGGTTTTCTGTGTAAACATTACTAAATTTGTAAATGAATTAAAAACTTCAAATAACCGCTACTCATGACTATGTTATTAAGAATTGACTGTCACTTATTTTTTATACATACCGACAATATTTCTTAGAGGTTTCCGAACTCTTGATCGTGTCGACAAAGATTGTAATTTATTTGGAGAAATTAGATAATACCACAACGATCCGTTTGTTTATCATGCAACACATGTACAAGAACTAGTTACAGTGTAGGTTGTTTTAAAAAATATATATATTTAACGTAAGCGAAGACGCGGGTCAGTTCAAGTATGCTGATATAGTGTAGGGTGAATTTCTTTTAATTTAAATGTAACGTAAGCGAATACGCGGGTCGGTTCAAGTATGCTGGTATTGGTATACATAATTGCAGGTTGTACTTACTGCCTTTGCGGCCTGTCCCGTCCTGAACCGCGGTGGCCGCTGCCGTATCGTACTGCCCGATCTACCGTATTCATTGCTACCACCTGAAAACATGCTAAATGTAAAGATATTTCACCCAACTCGCCTCACGGAGCTTTTTGAGAATTAGCTTTTACGACTCAAAAGTTGCATTACACAAATTGAATCCGCTCTTTACATCTTATTTTACGAAACTTTTCATAAATATAAAGTTAATAACATATTTTATATTTTTATAGAAATGAAATATAAAGTAGTATATAATAATATCACAGAACAAATTACACTAATTGATTTTAACCCCTAAGCGAATTATTTGCTTGTGTTAAAGGTGTTAGACAACGATACAAATACATAGAAATACACATTATAAATAGTGCGAATATAAAATATTTATAATATTTAATTTTCAATGTTAGAAAACAATGAATATGTTCATAGAAAGACCTGGCTTAAACATTAGATATTAGGCGGAGGGTGTACACTCACCCGCTTGGTTGCCGCAGCGCTCGTTTATTTGCGCCTTCCTAGCTCTTTTGTTATAACCTGTCGTCTGTGTCTGCTTTGAAAAATTGTAATGCACCGGCATTGTAAACGCGACCTGCAGCGATTGTGAGCACCGCACCTAGGATTTGGATATTCACAACTTTATTATATTTATTGAATCCTAATAATATTCACACTAATGTATTTTTATCTGTGTTGTCATTTTTTTTTTTACAATGCTCGTTATTTATTTAGGGCACCACCCTACTTTCTCATTCCTATAAGATTCCACTGTTTGTAGTCTTGCTAATAGTAACTATAATACGGTATCTAAAACAAACTCATAAAAATATTTTTTATAAATTTTCTACAAAAGTAAAGGTTTAGTTATAATACAACATAAATTAAAACTATTTAAGTCGCATAAATTTATATCACAAGAGTGAACAACCTAGAACACGATATCTATTTTTTATTATCAAGACGTAAACGTCGGTAATATCTATATAAATCTATCTAAAAGGAATAAAGTAAAAAGTTATCACAGCATGATTTGCATGAAACGTGTGTCAACGTATGCATATTGTGGAGCGGCATATTGTTAGTACACAGTATAAGCTGGTACCACAAAGAAGCCAGTAAAGCGAAGGTGAAGGCGGAGCGCTCGGGCCGTAGAATATATTACCTGCCACCTAGCTGTGGTGGCGTAAAACGTTGTTATATATTTCACTTGCGGTCATTTTCGACAATTAACCACATAAAATAAGTGAAATTATGCATGCGGCCGACGACGGCATATATCACGTCCAGTTACAGGGTACGATACCTACCTGTATATTCATTATTCAAAGAAATGTTTCGCTCGGCCAGGCGCCGTCCGGAAGCGCGGGCTCTGTTCGTGTGATTGATGGAGACCTCTTTTATTTTTCTGTTCTTTTACGTTATATGCCACTTCGCGCATTCCTTAACTATATCTGCATGCATGACTTATCGCATTACGTGTATAAAGTATATATATTTTTTTTATTTTCAAGAATATGCTGAATCGGTTTGTTCATACTGTTTACCATTTGTCTATTTAGCATAATAATCATGTTTGTAATTAGCCACGTAATAATGTAAACAAATAAGTTAGGAACGTCCAAAGTCTGAACGCCGCTTGTATCCTAAGTAAGCTTTCGTTCAGCCGGACCTCTCGAACCGTCGGATTCATTTTCTCCTGCAATTTCCTACAATTTCCGGCCAGCGTTTGGTACACTGGCGTACTGGAAAATTATTTTCCTGTAGATAATACTCGTGTCGCGACTGCTCTCCCAACGAGAATTAAAATATTAACGATACTTACCCATACGCTAGCGTTATTTACCGGTCAAAAAAAAATCAATCTATGTATACACACACGTTGTGTTCGCTTTTTATACTATCATTAATTATAATGTCGTTAGAATCTCAAGTTCAAGCACAAGATCAACGTCCTATGAGTTGTCCGTTTGCGCAACACGCAACACTTCACTGTGAGCGCACACATTAGCAAAAACAAACTTTTATACTTACCTATTATTTAGGATTAGATTAATATATTTTTTCTGATGTACAATAATATACGGAACTTTCATTTTAAAAACGAATAAAAAATATTTATTTTGATAATGCATTATATTTAAACTAGTTGTTAATTGAAAATATTTAATGTATTATCCATGTTTTAGTATGTAGGTACTAAATTAGTAATATTTCTCTATAAACTCTTCATTGCTGACGAACATATTCAAGTTGCCTCTTAATGTAATGTTGTTTAAAATCAACAATCGTTTTAAAATGTTCTTGCAATAGCAATGTTTTAATTGTATTACTAAATAAATAACTATATTATCCTATCTCAAATACTAAGCAAATATTTTTACACACTTAAGTTTAAAAACCCATACTTTTTAAAATTAATCATATTCGTGATATCAAAACCAATAGACGCTTTCTTAAATAATAAATAGATAAGTAGATAGATAGATAGTAGTAGTTAATTTAATTTTACTAAAAATTATGTAACTATTTTATTATTTGGTTCTTGTTAATTTTTTTAATTTGAATGTTCAGGTGTCAATATACAAGTCAACTAAATTTACTTTCAATAACTGACACGTCTCGGTTCTGTATCAGGACTTTTTTAAATTAAAAAAAAAAATAGTTAATACAAACTCTCATATTTTTTTTTATTCATTTAATGTATTTACCCAAAAATCTTCTAACAACAGCGGTTTAGTTTGTGCAGTGGTGACAAATCAGTCTATTAGGTTTCTCTATTTCATCTTAGGTATTTTATATTAAATTAAAAATATTTCCTTATCTTGGAAAAAGTTAAAAATATATTCGGTATTACAAAATGCATTCGTCCACTGTTACGTTATGTGGAGCTGGTAACGGATATAAATACTGTCCTGCAAGTACGGGGACGGTCCGTTTGGAGACGTGTGCTTATTTCTATCTGACTAGCACCTTGAGGTGTGTATGAATCAGTAGACGCATACTCACCGGTGTGACGGCGGTCGTCGAGAATAGCGTGCGATCTATTTAGGAATCCTCACTGTTTGTTTGCCAGCGATATGTGTCATTGTTAACTAATTTAAGTAACAGCGGACTGCCAGATGTTACAACACACCCCGACTTGTAGGATCGACTCGGACGAGGGGATTCCGATAACTCAATTAATGACTAAGTGGGTGGTGTAAGTCACATGACATAACGCGAAGGTGACTTAATAATGACTTTACTAATTTCGTTGATGATGAGATGTTTTTTATTATTGATTTTATATTGTTATTTTTTCTGTAATATATGCAGTATTATTGGAGCTATAAATCATGTAAATTAACTTGAGTCCTCTTTTTTAAAACCACAGGTATTGACTTGATTCTTCTTTATTACCACTTTAAAATTCCCATATATTTGTCTGCGAATTTTCCATTCGCTGCATCTCGGATGTATTTACTTTTAATTATAACTAATGGAATGTGATTCATAAACATTGTGATAACTACTTACTTACCCCCATATTACTGACGGCACTTGTAACTATTCCTTATGCAAATAAGCAATTTGTATGCACTGAACTTTATAACGAGCTCAATAATGAGTATTTTAATTTTTTAGTGCCGTGGCCGGGGTTAATAATATTTTATTAATTAAGGTAGCAGTGTCCAATGGCGGAGGCGACATTACCGCTGGAGAGTTGCGTAAACATCACGATGTAAAACACCATAACGTTTAGTCAGTTAATTAATTGGGGGTTACCGGGGAGAGGTTGTCGTGAACTCGTTATGGATATAATGAGTGCGATCGGTGCTCGGCGCAGCCACTGCAAAAGTTATGCCCGGCCTGCCTGCAGCTAGTTGCTTTTTATTGTTGCCAGGCCAGCTTTACAACTCGTAATCTACTTCGGATGTTAATTCCAAAAACATTTTCCTGCCTATTATTAAAACTAGGCTTTCACGACCGGAACTTGACGATAAACAACTACTTTCATATATTATTTTTAGTTTTCATAAACATGTCATTTCTTTAAATCTATTTGTAGATATGTTCCGTTTTTGAAATAAGGCTTGCTATGTTATGTGCGCAAGGCGTGGGGTCGCATAGTCGGGAGCTTATTAAGGTAAACTTTTCGTGATGTATGTGTGACATTTATATGAAGATATATGTTGTGCACTTATTTTGTAAAATGTATATCACAAATATATTTTAGTTTAAATATTGCAAAAAGTTTGAATATGTTTGAAAATCGTTTCTCACATGAAATTACTTAAAATATACCAATTTTGTTTTAAGGTAAAAGTTTATGAAATATTAGTTCAACAAACAGCTCCTTAAATTTTTTAGGTGAAAAGAAAATTTCATAAAAATATATATTTTTTATTTTATTACAATTCAAAAAAACCCTTCCTAACCGTTAACTGAAAACAGATTCAGATAAACGGATAAAAAAAGAATGTATGTCACCTTTGTTTATAAAATCATTTTAATCTAAAATATATAAGATCTCTGTAAGATTAGCATAAAATAATTTTAGTCTAAAGTACATAAGATCCATGTAAGATGCTGTGAGTTTTCTTGTCTGATACGGGGCGGCATGAAAAGGAGCAGATACCTGGCTGGGTTTATTGAGGTCGCGTGATTGAAGCTACGTACGAGACATGTCACTTGATTTAATTAAGAGCCGCTTTTCCACCCATTTCATCCTACCTTACGTCACCAGTTAATTTCAAACCGAGAGCTATTCCAAAGAAGATTTATTATTTCAATGTAAAGATCGTCACAGAATCCTCTATGTCATGTTAATTAACATGTAAAATATGTAACAATATTTTTACTTCCTTCGTGCACGTTTTAATATTTTTGTTATGAATATAAGATTCAGCATTTTTTTTAAATACGTAACCTATCACGTATGTCAATTTGTTGGAATTAAATATTACATTTATAAGTAGTGGGTAGGTATACACGCGAATATATTTCTATCGCACAAATTCTACATATAATGGTTTATTTAATTTTTTTTTTATATCTTAAGTCATACAAAACTCTAGATCGTTTTGATGTGTTTTTCCTATCAAGAAAGGTGAAATGACAGGAAGGTAAATCTTATAAATCCGCCAGTGATTGCACCATTTACCGGAGATAGTCGTCATATTTCACAGCGTAACCTCCGACTTGGAATTTAACAAAGCATCTTCATTTGTACACCGCTTTTATAAACATTATTTCGCTTTTTGATATTTTTAAAAATTCAATAATTATATTCAATATTACGTAATCATAATCGTAAACTTTTGAAGGCTGCATTATTTACGTTGAGTAAAAAGTTTGTTCTATTTTTAAAATAAGAATTCGCGTGAAAAATGAGCAATAATTAGAACTTGATTTTGGTGAATTTCAATGTTGGCGTCTAATGCGCTACTCTTGTTGGCCGTCATCACGCGTCGCGGGAGAAGTTCGTTATTAATTCATCGCTTCTCAACTCGGCTGCTTTTACTTGCATTACCTTTTCACTTCATGACCGTTAAAACGACCGTTTTAGATATGTATTACCGAAGAATATATTTTATCTATTATTTGTTATGACATACACTCAGTGACTATATATATGACGTCTTTTAATTATTTAAAAAACTTGAATTAACGTATACTAAATAGGTATCACATACCTGTCGTGGTCACAGGGCTCACGAGTGAGGTGCAACTGGTCGAAACGTAAGGCATATAAAAGATACATGGTACCTATTTCGTACGCGTTTGTCCCGATTTTTAAATAATGATATATTATGAATTGCGATAGTTTAAAAGTTAGTATGACATCATTTATTGAAGTTAGTAAAATTATTACTAACTATTGTTAGCATGGATGGTTAGTGGAAATAAATCTTGGTGGCGATTACGGTGAACCACAATCGGCAATCACACAACATCCAAAAAGCGTCCACGTTGATTGTGATATTGTCTGATGCGGGTGAAGCAGCGCGGCCGCGGCACGGGTGCAGGGCAGCGCCCTCCCCCCACATTTGTGATGCAAATTGTTGCGCCTCACGCCTTACCTGCTGCAGCCTGCGCCCAACACAATTATTATGAAAAATATTCATTTGTTCGCCTTAACACCCTCATTTTCATAACACAGCCTTCACTAAAGCATATACTTGAAACATAAATACTGTCTTTAGTTTTCAGTTCTCACCCTCGTCATCGGATTTCACTAGTTCTTTATTCTTTCTCTTAGAAGCCGATAGCTATGACGTTACTCTTATCTATAATAATGGGAATTCAATAGGTAACTCCCTGCAAGAAGTCCGTGTGAAATTTCGTGTGAATCTAGCCTCGGTAACTCGCACAAACGATATCAGATTTCAAACGATTTCGCAAAACGAATAAATAAGAACGAAGGTAAGAAGCGTGCGGTGAAACCGATTCAAAGTGTAGATATTAGAAACGCTCCGATTACTTTGCTGTACAACAAGTTGTTTTAAAGCAAGTCGTCAATAGACTAGTTGTATGTCGACTTGGTCGTTTTAATTTGTAATAAACGGTTTATAAGAGGATGTTGTAGTTAAAGACACCGAGTATGGCGATAACCAATGATGATCACAAGTCGTTGTCGTAGACACGAGCACCGGTACCGCTGCTGTCCTGACCGCGTTCCAATAACGGTATCCATTCCGAAGTATTTCTCAGCGCGTGGCACACTTTGTGGGTACATTCACCTCTGCCATCTCACTATCTCCATTCTTCAATATCTAATAACAAGTTAATGAACTCGCTATTGTGATTAAACTTAAGTTAAACTATATCGCAACAATAATAAGTAAGAAAAAATATTCAATAGTTTTATTTCGAAACTATTGCGGAATATAATTATTGAGATCAAAATACCGTTACAGGTCGACGTACCTTAACATAGAGGCGGTTTTAAGAAAGACTTCAACGTCGTAAATGATTCCGCTTAAGAATCGAAATAATACTTTAATTAATTACTTTGATTAAAAAATTACTTGCCCGTGGGAAAAATGTTCAGTTATATGATAAAGAAATTATAACAATTCTTGAAGTCTAAGATGAACATTACGTTCATCTTAGATCTTCGTCACCTGACGTCTTAGCTGTTTTCTCAATCCCGTTTTGAAAGCTTACATGAAACACGTTTTCCCGTTCTAAATATCAATAAACCGGTACACGGGACAGTTATTATTCAAACGATATTCGCTACAATAAAAGAAACCAATTTAGATATAACTTCCTTAAAATTTATTGTTCTGTAAATGGAGCGAAATTAAGGTGTACGTAAGTGAATTATTGGTTTTAGAAATAATGTTCCTGCGCCGCTGTACGTCCTTTCGTGCGTGCGTGTGATTACTTGGTCGTATTGCTGTGTGTAATATATTCATATTTTCACCACCTTGGAATCCATTACGTTTCATTTCCTTGTTTTTCAATATAATATGACTTGCTCTTGATAACTCTGGGACTTGTTTTAAAATTTAAAAAAGTACCTCTAAATATAACGGTGTATGATTTTGGTCTATATTATCATGACAATATGTTTTTTGTCTATACAAATTATTTGTTTATTTTGTTTGTTTGTTTGTTACTCTTTCACGTCCTAACTAGCCAACTTGTCATCATTAAATTTTGCACACACGTTATCAGGGGTGCCAAAAAAGAATTTAGGGTAGCTTTCTTGCCGAAATAATAGCACTTTTCCCGAAAGAATATAACTGATTCTTACCTGTATAAAAGTGAATCTACTGTATTTGACAGTTGGATAATAATAAGATTTCTAGTGTCATGTTTATGTGTTATAAATTCCCGAAAAGCAGAGTACTTTTTTTTTATATTTGCTAACTTGGAACATTAAAAACCCTTATTCCAAAGTATATATATGAACTAAATAAGATTTTAAATATTTTACGAATTCTAAGTCCCTTTAAAAGGTTTTTGGTCATTGTATCACTGTACCATCTATCGCTTTGTGCAAACGCGCATACAAATGACGATTAAATCACAACTAGCGGCCTCACATTGGCCGCTTGACCAACTTAGTGTATCACGACACCGCAGTTTGGACATCTACTTAGAACCATTACCATTCCGATCATCTCAAAAGAAATTGGAACAAATTTACTATCTTACACAAGATAAGTTCATTCTTGTGAGGCACTTGTAAATAAATAAGCAACGTGAATGTAGCTGTAAAAGCTGATACTTATATCTAAATATGATGTCTCTTGTTATTATTGCTATAAAATATATGCCGTAATAGAAGGAAATGTGAGACGTGACCGACTGAACCTCATATATCCGACGTTCTTCAAAATGTTCCCTCTCCTTACAATATTCCGCATCGTCGGTTTCGTTAGAGCCGCTTAAATCTCTACCGACCGTGTTTATCCCTATGATAGCCGTTTAGGACTTAAAGTGGGTGAAAAATGTTGTCGGTCGTGGGTGCTTTGTTGTTCTTGCCAATTTAGATATATGTGCGCTTGTTTGACGGTGTTGTAAAATAAGTTATTCCGTGAATACGGTCAGGAGGGTGAGTTATAGGGGTGCGACAGCTAGGTGTGGCTCCCAAGTCGTCGATGCGGCGATGACTAGTGTTTTATGAGCGGGGTGTGCCCTGTGCGGGCGCGCCGACCAATTTTGTTAAAAGCTTCCATCGGCCGCGCCCGGCTCTGGTTCCACCAGACGTTACCACCACTGGGTTGGTATTTGAGACAGACACGCAATCTCTGTATCATTCAAAGTATATGCCTACAGAAGAGTATTTTTTAAAGTGTACCTACTTAATACCTAAATACGTCATTTAAAAACCTATCAAATAGTTATTATCACATAAAAACGATTAATAAGTCTGCCCCTGCAAATTAAGAGATAACACTAGTGTTGTATGTATAAGACGTATAGATAAATCCATTCTTTTTAAGAGAGTTTTCAAAGAAAACTTTTTATGATATCAGAAAACTTTACTGCACAGTCGGCTTCTCTAGCTTAAGCTTTTGACGCCGAAGCTCTACAGGTTAACGAATTTATATTTTTTTATACATATTTTTATCTTTTTGTTAAAAAACTGTTCTTTGACAAGCGATTCAGTTAGTTTAGATTTATTAACGAGAAAAAAAATCATTTTTACACACGAAACGTTTAAAAATTGTATTTTATAGCAAGCCTGAATTTACTACATAAAAACAAATTGCACTCTGCAATGATATTTTGAATTTGTTTGCAAATAAAACGCCAGGTAAACTTCAATAATTTTTGAAGTTACATATTAAAATAAAAAATATACAAAATATTATTTTCTGTAGGTGGTATCTTCTATGGGCTACCTATAGTGGAGCGTTTATATAAATTCTATGATAAGTTTTCACTTATAAGTTAAGCCCTATGTGTCCGGAAAGAAATCTCTATGCCGTATATGCTATAGCATATCAAGTTTTCTTTTAATTTGCATCTTGAATACATCCGAATCGTAAAAACACTGGATTATAGATAGATTTCTGTGTGAGGTATTTGTTGTATTTATAACTGATATCTAATTGTTACCCTTTAAAACCAATAAATAAATATAAAAAAAAAAATTTTTGAAAAAATCGGTGCTAGTAACAAATGTATACTCTACAGAATCGAAATTTAGACCTTCCTGTCAAATTCAGCATTACATTATTAGTGTGTATCTATTTGTTAATTTAGATCAAGTGTCCCCACTATTTTATATCTTTGAATGGAAATATGATATAAGAACTCTTTAATACATATTTAATAATACGTATATAGTATGTTTGTTTGTTTCGAATGTGTATTTCTAATTTAATATTTAACCTTTTTGCATCTCCCAACTAGTGTAATTTGGAAGATGAAATATTTTTTTAAATAAGTACGATCTTAATTACCAACTTTAGAACTTGAAGTGTACGTTTCGAAAATGTATTTGTATATCTTTAAATGTAAAAAATGTAGTATTTATTAGTTGTAAGAACGAAACTTTTAGGTTATCCTTCAGCTAAGATCATCTATTTTTGGTTTTATTGTAGGTATTATAGTCACGAAAAGTTTATCATAGGTACTAACATTCTGATAATAATTACCTACAGTGCTATCGTTACAACAAATATCTTAAACATCACTAGTTTGCCATACTCCTTTATTTATACTCATAAATAAAGGAGTATGGCAAACTAGTGATGTTCCTACTATCCAATACAATCAGAAACTATTTCTTTTAGGATTATATATACGTGTAGGTAAAATATAGTTAGTTACATTTGAAACAAATAGTCACTCTGAAGTTTTATATGATGTTGACATCTTTAAGTGATGCTTTGTTCAGTTGTATGTAGTGTGTTTTATAAAACAAATAAATAAAACGTTTGTTATGTTAATAAATCTCTTGCCTTAAGATTATGCGATAACGAGATTAACTGTTGATTGTTTTAAATTTATATCTCGTATAAATTACGTACATAAATCACACTGATTTATAAATATTTTTTATTTATTTTTTATCTATTGAAATGGTTATTTCCTATCCAGATAGTTTAAACGTAGTAAATATAGAAATATTATGTTGTACCTACCTACCTATTGTATTGTTATCGTGGTTAGTAATCGTCAATACAGATATCAAGTTGTAATTCTGACAGGGCGTGGGTGACGTAGGCGTGTCTAAGCTCCGCCCAACTAGAACCCGCCCTCGCCCTTCAGCCACCTTTTCATGAAAATCTACTGGCGTTCTTTCGCGAAAGCAAAATAGGCATCCAATGAAAAATAATTAAAACAAGCAATTTCCGTTTTAAATTAGGTCTAAACAACAAAACTTGCGAAATCCTAAAGTGTTTATAATTTTACTTATAATAGCCCTAAGCTATACAGATAAATAAGAAAAACCGCCGTAGATTTATATATAAATATATTTTTACTGTATCGCTATTTGTATTAATATTCTTGAACTTCAAACTAAAACTTTGCTTACATTAAAACTATCAACGTTAAAATAAAAGAAAAGTAATGAAATAAAACCATAAAATTAAGAAAATAGCTACAGAAATATAATAAAGTAGCTGAATATCTGTTGTGCGAACGAAACTCAAATTTAGTTTAAAACTGTTATACTTTTACAAACAACAAAAAATTGTATAAATGAGAATTTTGAAGAGAAAAGATTACGTGTAAATTGATTACATTTAGCCGTTGATAGCGTGAGAGATGAGCATCGTCAGAGGTACCGGCAGCCCGCGGGGCAGATAAACTCGTTAGGACAAGATACGTCAACCACGGGAGCGTCGCACAGGCCGCGAGTATCCCGGTAATCTTGTTGGACTTCCGACCCTGTCAACTCCGATTCTATCTAAATTAACTTTGTATTCGATCAACAACCTAATTTGTCCTCTTAGATGGAATGTTTCGTATTTTCTTACGACGTTACTTTATTTCTAACAAACAATTACCGCTAAAAAGACGTTAAATGCGATAGTATCGTAGCGAGCTGAAGAAGCACCTCGCCGTAGACGCTAAAAGCTTCTTGTTGACGTAGCGTTCGATTCAAGAGGCGCTGGTACGTTCTTGTCGTTGTAATTGATTGCTTTGTCGCGTAATTTGTTTGCCGACGACGCCTAGAGCGAGCGATTCTCACGGGAGTACCGCGACGTCCTCGTCATCGTCCATGTAAATAATAAATGTCTTCAGCTGTCTCTACTCCTACCGTCTCTAGTTATACCTGGACATTAAACTCGTGACACAGCAAAATGGCAGTACTCATTAAATTATATATGGTTTTGCCGTAGCTCTTTTTTATTTTTATTATGACGATAAATTAATAGCAATATATTTCAGAGTTATGTTATGTCTTTGATATAAAAACAAATTATCTATTTATTAAGTTCAGAATATTTAATGTTGCCACGTAAATGACAATACAACAATACATTATGTTCACGAAGTTATCACATATTTTAAGTTATACGGCTCTTCATGCTTTCATAATGTAATGTTTATATTATTTTCCGAGAGATCAGCAATCACACACTAGTAGTATGATTTAGCAAAGCGCACAATAAAACAACAGATGAGCACACAGAGCCGTGCACTAGCGTTCCGTCACTAATAACCCCGTAATTGGTATCGAAGCTCGCCTCAGCCGGATTACTGAACGTCTAATTGAATGCGAGACGGTGCCTCGACGCCACCTTCGTACGACACGACTTAATTTTGTTGCGGTCAAGTTGCCCAGCTTAGCGCACGTGCGGCGGGGGCACCAACCGCGCTAAATTACACCACCTCGGGTGAATTAAATTGGCGTAGGAGCAGAAGACGCCGCGCTACGAGATCAAACGAGGTCCCCCACCCGAATGACACTTTAAGATCTACCCGCCCGCGAAGTTACGACCTTTGATAATAATCATTTCGTGTCAATTAGCTAATGAAAAATAAAATAGACTACGTAATATATCCGAACACGATGATTAAAATTACGATGATATCTGGTGTCTGTTTGGAAGTCCTCCCCTCGTAAGATGCAAAGTAATATTAATTAATTAATAATTGTATGAACAGGTAGGTGAAAGATATATCATTTATCAAGATAAGTTGTTTTCACAATACTAGAAGTACCTATATATTTTACGAACGTATAAACACCTGAGTGTTTTAAGAGCTTTTAAAAGTATCTAGCGGCAAGGTTGGCGGTTGTATATGAAACAGAAGCTTGCGAGTGGGCAGGTATAGCAATAGAAACAGCCGATGTTAAGTGTGTTTTGTTCGCTGAAAATCATCGTGTTTAGAGAAGTGGCGTGCTCTGGAGCCACGCCAACTAATCTCCTCTCAACAGGTAAATGGAGTAGACCGCCCGGCGATGATTTCATATTACCTAACATCTGTGAATCATTGAATTACTAACACCTGAATGTCATTCAGTATTATATTTTAATGGTGTTTATTTACGATTACGATAATGTTATCTCTGGAAGTAATATTAGAGACCAAATATATGTTTATTTTCATTCCCGTTTCCTACAGATGCAAGCTTCCAGACATTATCTTCCAACCAGCTCTCTAATAAATATAGAACACTAAGTATTGAACAACATTACAAATTAATAGCAAAGTGTTTTGTATCTGCATTTGGAAAAATTTTCATTACATATTTGAATATTCTATAAAGTATAATATAACAATGTATTTTTCTTTTTGTAATATTTGATGTAATACATTTCTGAGATCACATTAAAACAAGAAACGGACCTAAAATATATTAATATCTGTCTTGCTTATTTTATAATTTAGATGATATAGCGTGACATAAAACACTGTAATTAATTATAATAATCTCAACATAACATACTGTCTGGTGTACAATTGTGCCAGCTGCATTTATAAATATATCACAAAACACCGTTATCTGCATAAAGAGGATAGAGAGTTTTTATTTTCAAAACCAAAAAGAAATATCGGTAGCCTCGGACGGCATGTGCGTCGGACAGGGATGCGGCTGGTTATTAAGTTTTTAAACGATTGTGTTAATTAGCGCTTCACGGCGGGCAACCCTCGAGCGGTACAACCTCGGATAAAAAACAATAAACGATACTGTTCTCTATTAATTAAACATATACCAGTTTACCCACAACGTTCACAGACTGCTTAATTATCGATTCATATTTTTATACCTAGTATTTGTACTGCGCATTTATTTATTAGTAGCAACTAATATATCAATAATTAAATGACTTCTGGGAAGTGTTTCTCATAACGTTTTATTGATTATTTATTTTCGATTGTTGCAGCAGTTGTTCCGATCTCAACAAGCCGCGGCTGCCGGCGGACAGGCCGCTGCCGCTCAGCTGCAGCTGCTTCAACAGCAGCAACAACAACAGTTCCAACTTCAACAACAGCTAGCCGCCCAACAGGCGTTCACACAAGCCCCATACGTGATTAACGCGGGACAGGAGGGCGCGCCCTACGTGAGCGCGTTGATCGCGGGCGTGCCCCCGTACTATGGCGTGGCGGCGCCGTGGGGTGTGTACCCGGGCCTGGTGGCGCAGGCGGCGCAGCAGCAGGCTCAGCAGCCGCGTCGGCCGCTGACTCCCCAGCAGGGGGAGCAGCAGGTTAATGGGCAGGGACAATACGTGATCCCTTATTACGACCCGGGCTCGCTCGTCATGGGCGGGCGCAACGGCACGCCACTGCGACTGGTATCGCCGGGCGGCGTGCTGGCGCCTCGGCAGTACCCCGCTACCGCGCACCCCGCTGCTACACCCGCGCCGCAACAATCAGCGCAGCAGCAACAGCAACCACCCGGTAAGTCACCACCACCATGCAATTATAATTACATTGCAATAATAACTTAAGGATTGGTAATTCATCACTCAAATTAACGTGGCAATAACATTTCATTTATTACGATATAACAAATCGTCACTAAAACCAAACATCAAGTCAACATCGCCTAGTATAGTCGTTTGATTCTATAATATTACTATAATCTTTTCATTATTTATATGTATGAAGGAATGATTCATCTCGACAATTAATTTGTAACAAAGATAATGCAAATGAAACCAATAATGATAATATATACTTTATTTATATCAGACCACATAGAGTAAGAACACCAACAGCACAAATAAATAACATGTATTTAGCATTAAAACTATGGAACCGTGTACAATGACGCGTCTGAGTCTTCAAATATTATTATATTAGTGACGTCTTTGTTTAGCAAACATAAATTTAAAAAAAAACTTTATCATTTCTAAACTATTTTAGATAAAAGTGGGACAAAGATATCTTATTTTAATCTGGAATTTGTAAGATGCTATTATATCAACGGAATAAGAGAAAGGAAAATATACGTCTTTGTTTTTTATATTAAATATATAGGTTAAGTCTTACTTGGTATTGAAAATATTATGCAAGAAATATTTCCAAAAATAATTATTACATTTATTAATAATAGACAAACATGCTTGTTTAGGAATTGTTTGTTAACAAACGGTTGACCCAAACGGTCCGGCTCAGTGACCGTGGTCAAGAACTTCTTGAGGTCAACTAAACCCAAATATGATATATATATATATGTAAACATACTACATGGTTATTAGTTAGACAATTATACGACTCGAAAAATAACGCTATCTGAGGAAAGAAAAGTTTCCGTTTGATATAAGTTTCACCTGCAATCATTGTGAGCAGTAAAAACTATAATTAAATACGTTTACCTACGTTGAAGCTAAATTTATTCGGTTTCACGGTCTTTTGGGCAATAAAGAACAAAGAGAATTAAAGAGAAATGCGTTTGACTATATCAACATTTATTTATAAATAATTCTATATAGGTTTATAGTTTATAATATTGTTTGAATGTATTAAATAATATATAGCTAAATATATTAGTTCAAAGGTATTGAAATTTCGATAAATACTTTCCCACTAGTTTTAATTACCAACAACAATTATAGCGATTATACATTTTAAAAAATGTGTATTAAAAAGTGTATCTCATAATTAAATTTATTAATTACATATATAATTTTAAATACCATATACGTTATCGCTTGAAGAATAATAAAAAAAAAAGACCAATTCCAACCAATAAATAATTACGATATCGTTTTATATATTAAATTACTTCTTACAAATAGCTTTCGATTTGAATAAGAGAACCATATATTATTTCAACTACTACATTTATATAAAAAAAAAAAACATTTTTTAATTTAAAATACACGTCCTGTCCTCTTTAAAACAATGTGAAAATCTGCAAATAATTTTGATGTTGTAAACACTTTGAGATGAGAAGATCGTAAAACTCGCAACTTGATGTAGAAGAAACTAGATTTACATGAATAGGAATGTTTATTATTATTATTATGTATTGAATCTACATTGTTGAGAGGGCGACAAAAACAAGTTGTATTTATGCGGTTTTTTTATTATCTTAAATCTTCTTTCTGTTTCTTATTTCGTTGATTAACAATTGTATTGAATAAAAGATAAATGATCTATTATAACATTTGTTACAATAATCCGTGTTGTTTATATTTTATTAAACACGAATCTAACATTTAATAAAAACTCCACTCTAATGTAAAGGTTAGATCGTAATAAAAAGTTTATAGATTATTTGAACATAATAATAGACGTAAATTTTACTATAAGATGACATATTATTTCATGTGTTTTTTTTTTAATAATAAATCCAAAATTAAACCGAAATACCAAATTCCAACAACGCATATACATTTATAGTTAAAGTGTTTTCTTTGAATATTATATAATTGATTGGCGAGCATGTTTTCATAACATACTAGTGTGGTGAGATATTATTATGTACATATATTACATATTTATAACTGCTTATATATATAAAACAGCTTGTTTGTAATTATGTGTTTCATATTTGCCTCTTTGATTAATAAACCATCCTATTTTATATAAACAGATAGATATACAGGGTTATTTGTAATTAGTTGTCCACCTCTTGCATGCAGCCTCTACAGCAATTCCAACAACATTTTTTCAACGACTTTTACAAATCTTGATAACAAAAAAAACACTAAACAAAAAAATGTTGCTCCCTCTTTTACGTATTACTCTGTATTTTGTAAGAAGTACATAAAAGACCAACGCCCGGGCGCCATACCTACTCCCAGAGTTAATGCCAGTTCAGAGGCAACAAATAAATTTTGTATGGGAAAACTTAATTTTTAAAAACTATTTATTTTAAAAAGTCGTAGAACAAATATTGTTGGGATTGATGTAGAGAGGCTGCCTCAAGAGGTGGCCAATTTATTTCAAATAACCCTGTATACTACATGTCCCGTCGCCTAAAAGTATTATAGTTTCACTCGATTAGAAAAATAATTATAGATTTTACTCGTAGACTCATGTAGATGTAGATAATACCGTCGAGACGATGCGTGCCGATACATCCTCGTACCAGATACTACATAAACTCTGAACGTTCATTTTCTGCTCTCTAAATGAATCGAGGGCTATCTGTAAATATACCGATAGAAGCGCGTAGTTCAAATTTGTACATAGAGTTGTACAGAATTGAGCGGTAGAATAGAGGAGAGAGAAAGAGCGGAGGAGAGCACAGCAGAGCGGAGAGTGGATCGCGGAGGTATGTTGTTGCAGGGGGCTGCGCGGGGGCGGCGGGCGCGCGGCGCGACTCGCTGGAGTTCGGCGGCGGGCTGCAGGAGTACGCGCGCAAGTGGGGACCCTCGCCGCTGTCGCCGCCGCTGGGCGCGCTCGGGCCCGTGGGGCTGCGGCCCGTGTCCGCCGCGCCCGGCGCCGAGACCGCCAAGTACAGGTACCACCCGACCACACACACACATACACACACTACGAGTTGCTATTGTCTCATAATTATCTCCCTGTTGCTTTCACTATTTATTTTTTGTAATAATGCCGCATTTAATAATAAGATATATCATTTTTAATAATTTATAGTATAGGAGGTTTCATTATGGCATTGTGGTTTCGCCTCGCGTAAGACTATATTGAATTGTAAATAGCTTTGTATATTGATAGTTGTACATGATTGTGTTTCTCCTGTGTATAGTTGTACCTATGTTATGTTATTTTGTTTTAGCATGCACGTTTGACTCCACGTTCTGCATTATATATAATTTAACTACATGTCTATAACCGTACACAGTACGTGCGTAAAACAATTAATTGTATGTCCGTCTGGTATTACAGAGTCAGCAGTTTAGCGCAAGGCTTGACATCAAATAGTGGAATGTTTGGATCATCATCATCGTTATTGAGCAAACTCAGTGGAGTCGGAACTATCTCAGGTTGGTACGGCGTTACATGGACTTGTTTACAGTCTTCCACTACATTTTGGACACATCGATAAAATTTACATTTTACTAAAACTAGTGTAGTATTCCATTTTATCAAATGTTATTTCTTACCCGATAGTTGAGACATTGAAAATAACTTTCGTTCACTTCAAATATGTCTATTATTATGTGTGTTTTTATATCAAAATAAACTAAACCAGAAGCCTTTGTACAAACAAAAGTACAGAATACATTCGTACATTTTTATTTATTTATTTTTTCAAACATTGCACGTTTATAAAGCAACGTGTGTTGTTTATTGTTTGCCTAAAAATGTTTTTTGTTAATTGACAAGCAAGCAATTACTTTAGTTTTAATTATAATGGGATATGAGTCTTATTGTCGCATATTATTGAAAAATGTCACGTCTTTTATATGTAAAGTATATTCCTATAAACAACTTAGTATATTCCTTTTTAATTACCTTGTGTCTCGATAAAATAGGATTATTGTTATATCTTATTATAGCTTGTCTAATGCAAATATGTTATTTATTATATATGTATTAATTTTACGATTGTTGACAATCTGTGACCGCTTCTCGAATACAAGTTTTACCTTTAAAAGAACTAATCCTTTTAAATGGCGATTGCGTCAAATTTATAATTAATACCGATTAAAATTTACGATGATATTAGAAAAATTACAAGTTTTATATATGAGGTAAATTTAATATAATGTTCAATTTCATTAGCTATCATTATTTACCTTTTTTATATAATTCCTAATAAAATAATCGAATTATTATTATAATGGACAACATAAGAGTAAAGGACGATACAAATAAACCTAATTGCGTAAACGGATAGACTTGTTAACCAGCCAGTAAGGAACATAAATAAAACACTTAGGACAATCATTGTACTATACCGGACACATGTCTTCAATATAACTTCATATATATTTTATCATTATATATCCATTATAGTGAAGTAGCACTTTTGTTATATTAATCTGCTATCTGTCAAAGATTAAATATGATTTTTACTCCTACAAACGATAATATGGTAGGTACACTTACTGAAAGTAAGTCGTAATAGAAAACATACTTTAAAATATTAATTTCACACCCTTTCTTGTCAATTACCAAAAATTAAAAGTACTTAAATCGAATAATATCCTAACTAAAAAAAATAATTTCTTGCAAAGTTTTTCGTTCAAGTGCTATAACAAATCTCGTCTTGTGTCGTTATCTTGTAATGTGTGTATCATTTCAGAGCTGGTGGGCGGCGGCGTGGGCGTGGGCGTGGGCTCCGTGGGCGCGCTGGTGGCGGGCGACAAGCCGGCCGCGGGGCGCTCGCGCCTGCTCGAGGACTTCCGCAACAACCGCTACCCCAACCTGCAGCTCAGGGACCTCGCCAACCACATTGTAGAGTTCTCGCAGGACCAGCACGGCTCCAGGTTTGACTATTCATATAATAAAGCTGTAACTGATGGCTGTACATGGCAAATGTATTAAAAAATACATAATGCCTTTATATACGCAAGAGAATCAATACATTTTTTTTCTTTTTGTCTGTATTTTTGTGTTGTGCACGTTAATCTCAAAAACGGCTTAACTGATTTACATGCAGTTTTCAGGAATATACATTGAGATGAGATGAATGATATACTTAATAACATTCACTTATTTTTTTTATTTAAATCGGTTAACAAATAAAGAAAGTATATCAATCATGTAATATGTACCAAGTGAAATAGTGGTAATTAAAGAAGATGATGAAGTCGCGGGAAACAGCTAGTATTAAATAAACAGTTGTTAATACTTTGCACAAACTAATTCTCTCCCGTACTGCTTCTACAAATTTATCTAGATTGCTATTTTGTAGATCGTAACTGTGAGTGGTGTGACGTTAACAAAAACCATATTGTCGATAATTTGATGATATATAAGAACGTACGTCTTTCATATTTGCATAAGCATTCAGTGCATAAATATGTTAACATTCCTCATTATCCTATGTATACTAACGATAATTTGTGAAGTGTATGTCTCTAGGTTATTGTAAATTGTTTCTTCATGATCTCCCTTATTGCAGGTTTATACAACAAAAATTGGAGAGAGCGACGGTTCAAGAGAAACAAATGGTGTTCAATGAAATAATCGGAGCCGCCTACAGCCTGATGACTGACGTTTTTGGAAATTATGTTATCCAGAAATTCTTCGAGTTTGGCACCACAGAACAGAAAACAACATTAGCTCAAAAGGTATATAAAAATATACATATCGACATTCAGCATGATTACTTAAGATTGCAAGACATTCTTATTCTGTATTATAAAAATTTTACTGAAAAAGGATTAAGTCTGTGCATTTGTACATATTATATTTTTATGAAGTGGTCGTTGTTTCCGACGTGTAACTTATGATCCAACGTACACTGGTGTTGCAGGTGCGCGGCCACGTGCTGGCGCTGGCGCTGCAGATGTACGGCTGCCGCGTCATACAGAAGGCGCTGGAGTCCATCCCGGCCGAGCAGCAGCAGGAGGTGGTGCGGGAGCTGGACGGACACGTGCTCAAGTGCGTCAAGGACCAGAACGGAAACCATGTTGTTAGTACTGACAAACTTAATAGATATGTGTAGCTAGTGTACATTGTTTTAACTTTACTTTTCTTTACGCTCGCTTGTCAACCAACTGAGCACTTTTTACATAAAAATATGAAGATTTATTTATTTTATAAACACGAGTTGCAATCTTTTTAGGTACAAAAATGTATAGAGTGCGTGGAGCCCACCGCGCTGCAGTTTATAATAAATGCTTTCGCGGGTCAAGTGTACGCGCTGTCGACGCACCCGTACGGCTGCCGCGTCATCCAGCGCATACTGGAACACTGCACGCCCGAACAGACGGCGCCCGTGCTGGCAGAACTGCACGCGCACACCGACCAGCTCATACAGGTACCACACCACACCGCCCGATACATACTATGTATAAGTTCTACGTACGAGAGAATGGCTCTAAAGGTGCGGCTCGCTTCTGTCCGTAGGACCAGTACGGCAACTACGTGGTGCAGCACGTTCTGGAGCACGGCGCGGCCGAGGACCGCTCGCGGCTGGTGGCCGGCGTGCGCGGAAAGGTGCTGCAGCTGTCGCAGCATAAGTTCGCCTCCAACGTGGTGGAGAAGTGCGTGTCGCACGCCACACGCAACGAGCGTGCGCTACTCATCGACGAGCTGTGCGGCTTCAACGACAAGTACGTGCGGTACCTCGCCGGCTTCGACCCGCCCGTGATGTGATGATGTGTATTAGAGATAATAATGATATTTATTTTTCAGCGCCCTTCACGTCATGATGAAGGATCAGTACGCCAACTACGTAGTGCAGAAGATGATCGACGTAGCGGAGCCGACGCAGCGAAAGGTGCTGATGCACAAGATCCGGCCGCACATCGGCTCGCTGCGCAAGTACACGTACGGCAAGCACATCATCGCTAAGCTGGAGAAGTTCTTCATGAAGGCGCCGGAGCTGGGCCCCATCGGCCCCCCGCCTCCCAACCCGGTCCTGTAGTATGTGTAAAGAAGTATTAACGTCCGCGGAGTTAGGCTGATGCGACGGCGCGGGTGATCCCTGCCTATTATAAATTTTGTGAATATTTGCGATTGTACATTTGTAACTATAGAGCTCGTCGCCCGGTGGAAGCCGCGAGCCCCCCGCCTCTAGTGTAAGTGGCGGTCGCGTGATCGCTTGTAAAATCTGACTAGATATTAATTTGTGCATCCTGTCTGTCATGTTCGTGTACGGTGAGGTGGTGAGTGGTGTAGTCGCGTAGTGTAGTGTATGGGGCGGGCTCGTGGGCGGGCGGCGCCCTGTACATATAGCGGCAGACTGATGTACAGAACGATACGATTACTGTAACCATAGTTGTACAGCGCCGGCCGTCGCGTCACCGCGGCGTAGCGATTATTGCGTTTCTAGCTCTTAAGTGTTCTAGTATTATTCGTTGTTCGTATGAATCTATGTATAAATATTTGAAAGTCTCTCATTCTCGTGTAATTTATGAATCGAAGGAAGGCTGCGGTCTCGTTGAACCGGTGCGTTTCCGTAATTTAGCTCGTTGTAGATTTACTATTAGCTGGGCTAGGGGACCTTGAATCTTCGAAAGTGATGAGAGATGCCGCAGGCAGTTCTAGACAATCGGCACTATAGTCGTGATTATATTATTATTTTGTAGTGTTCAAGTCAAGCTCTCGTTTAAGTTTAAAACCGGCTTTAAAATCGTACATAGCTTATCGAATATTTTTAGCGCCGGAGTGTATAGTTTTTCAATTATTATTTTGTGAAAATGATATTTTTGTATATTTTTATGTAACGTGTAACTTAAGTTATTTAGTTGGCCCCCGAGCGGGGGGCGATGCTTAGTTGTGTGCGCGCACATAGGTTATAGTGATGATTGTAAAGTCCTGTACTGATAGTTGTAGTCCGAGGTCTGCCTTGCCGGTCGCACGTCACAAGCGTAGATGTTCTCATTCCCCGTCTGTAATTATTTTTATAGGAAGCGTAGTTTCCTACTACACCTCAGATTTTTTACGTCTAGATGTAATTGAAAATAAAATTATTGTATATGGCTGTACAAAAATGTTAACAAAATGATTTGTAAAACCTGTATGTTATGGAGTAAGGCGGGGCGTCGAGAGCGACGAGGTGTGACTTATCGCGGCTCCAGCCGTCCCGTCTTGTAGGTTGTACTAGATAACATTTATATGGTGATCCATCTATTTAGACATTAATTAATAAAGCATTTCTGTAATAATATTACAAAGGACCTGTCGTTTTATTACAATCCCTTGATATCCATATCCGTTTAATAACTTGCTGACTTAAATAGATAAAGATCAATTTCAAAAATACTTACTCCAAAGTATGCAAAAAATATTTAAGAAAAAAATTATTTTATATTATGATAATAGTAGGTAATAGTCAAGGCAATCTATTGATTGAAACTGAAACATTCCCAGAATTTATGAAAAATAATAAAGTAGTAAAAGTGTTGATAGACTAGAACCTGGAAATTATAGGCCTGTCTATTTTACTTACCTTAAGTAAAGTATTCGAAAAAAAAATCTAAACCAAATGACAGAATTTGTACATACCATTAAAACTATGCATAGTGGCTAATATGGTTTCACCAAAGGTAAATTAACTTCTAAGCAGGGTTCCACACTTCTTAAGCACATTTATGACGCACGTAAAAAAATAACAACGGTCTAGTTCTTACTTAAAAATGGACGTTCCACAAGGATCTATTCTAGACCCCTTTTAATTTTTACTTTATATTAATGACTCGCCCATTTTCGTAAAAAGTATATGCGACATTGTACTATTTGCTGATGATATCTCACTTAGTATGTTAAAAGTTAAGCGCAAAAAGGCTAATCATGACAAAATAAACAGTGCACTTCCACGTGTTCTTTGGTTCGAAATAAAAATGATTTGGTCTTAAATACTTTATTCAGCTCATTATCCTTTTTCGTTAGTTTACACTGTCAATTGAAGCGACATGACGTGCACTCTCGCCCGTGTTTGAAACTTAACTAACCATCTTTCATTGTTTGGATTTTGAACTAAGCAGTAATAAAACTGTACATTTTTATTTACGTAACACTCGTGGGAATATATATATATATATATATATATATATATATATATATATATATATATATATGTTTTTTTTTATATGATCTAGGGCAATACTTGACTACATTCCACCTGATGGTAAGTGGAATGTAGTCTTAGGTGGTAAGGCGCATTGCCCTAGCAACCTATTCACTCTTCTCTTGAAGACACCCACATTATATTTGGCCGGAAATACCGACGCAGGCAAGTTGTTCCAGTCCTTCGCTGTGAGCACTAAAAATGAGGAAGCAAAGCGCTTCGTTCGGACAGGTGGAATGTCCACAACAAAAGGATGGATACCTGCCGAGCGTCCGGTGATGGAAGGGGGACGGGGGAAATAAGTCGTGTAGTTCCTGCGCACACTCACCAAAATTGAGAGGCTAGCAATTTTACGCCTGTGTTCAAGGCTTTGGAGGTCGGCTTCGACCAATTCGGGATCGCCGATAAGCCTCTTTGCTCGCCTCTCAATTGAGTCCAGAACCGCAAGATGAGACTTTGCGGTAGAACAGCAAATATGTGACCACAGTACTCTACACACGACCGGATCTGTGCTTTGTATAGAACAAGAAGCTGTCCTGGTGTAAAGTACTGTCGAACCTTTGCAAGAACGGCAAGCTTTGCTGCTGCTGCTCTTGCTCTGGACTCAATGAACCGACCAAAGTTGAGGTTCGAGGAAATCTCAACCTAAAAAAAAAAAAATATTAAATTCCAAGGATACATTCTGGAAAGTAGGAGCCAAGGTGAAAGGGCTCTTTTTGGCGGTGAACAGACACGTCTGCGTTTTGGTGGCGTTGAATTTGACAAGATTGGCATTGCTCCATAGGGAGACTGCCTGAAGTTTGTCATTCAAACGTTGCACCATGGCTTCTCTTTCAGACTGTACTTGATCTCGACTAGCCCGAGTACTCGGCAGATATCTTTCTACAACTGTGCTGTCGTCTGCATACCCATAGATACCGGGCTTCAACAGATCATTAATGTGCAGCAGAAAAGAGTCCTGAGCAGAAAAAGACACCTGAGGCACTCCGGCATTTATTGTCAAGGGTTCCGAGGAACACCCGTCCACAACTACTCGGAGAGATCTCTGGCTCAAAAAGTCCGTTACCCAGCCGATCAGACCAGGAGATATACCATACGCTGAAAGCTTGCTTATAAGGCTCGCATGCCAGACCCTGTCAAATGCCCTCGAGAGGTCCAGAGAGACGGCGACCGCTTCTCCATTCTTCTCAATGGCCTCGCCTAAAATGTGACGTCGAAGTTGGTTAAGTTATGCCACTGGGAGGCTAGCCTGGAGACTGCGGGGACGCCCGAACCCCCCTCAGGGATCGCCTTAGGGCCTCCTCGTCTGGTCGCCAACCAGCACGATGGAGCCACCCTGGGGTTTTACCACCCTGGGATATGTGTATGTGTGTGTATGTGTATATGTGTATATATATGTGTATGTACATGTGTGCATATATGTGTGATTGTACGTGTATAAGTAATTATATAATTTATTACATCTGATATTTTATACAATTTTATTTTATGATAACAAATATTTTGATATTGCTGTTATTGAAAAGCGACGTAACCCTGTAAGTGGCAGCCACAGAATACCAGCGTCGAAGATAACGTCTTTGACATTAGCTGAGTGGCTTTCCATTTTGGATGACATATATACATTTTTATTTATTGTGTTTTCTATTTTTTTTTTTTTTTTTATACCTTATTTAAAGTATCTTTTAATGTTTTTTTTTGTTCTTTTTGTGTGTTTTTTATTTTCTCTTTGTATTCTTTTTTTGTATTTTTTTTAATTTAATGTTTTGGTTATTATTTTTTTTTAATGTATGTTGTCCAAATAAAGTTGTTTGATTTGATTTGATTTGAAATACTAAGAAAGCTAAATGCATGGAATTCCCACTTCCTAATTTTAAGTCCTAATTAAAATGAAGTCTTTCCTAATTTAAATGAAGTGTTATAACTGACTGATTCAACATTTTTTAAGGTATAACTTGAGATGGAAAGCTGCAGTGGAACTCCCATCTCAACACTCGCAGGGAAACTACTTGGCCATCTATTCAATTAAAAAAGTAAGACAATTAACAAACGTTAATACGCCCCGACACGGTTTGTTTTAGTAATTTTCATAGTTTTTTTTTCTTACGGTATTTTACTTTGAGCAGTGCTGCCGAAATAAAATTTATATTACAATTTTAAAAACCCCCGATACAAAAAGATCTCTAAAAATAATAAAAAATAATATTATTAAGCACTTATTGAAGTCGTTGCGACGGAGGACCGTTGTACGTGAGTTGACGATGGTGTCTAGTTTACAAAGATACGAGGGTTTAGACCAGAGGTTCCCAAACTTCTTTCGTCCAAGGCCCACTTTGAAAGTCAGTTATTTTGTAACGCCCCCCAATTTTTTTCATCAGAAAAACTTGAATAACAAATTAGATTCGTTTCCTTTAGTTTTCTTAAACCTATATTCTAATTGAGACTTATCAACCTTACAATAATAAAAGTAGTTTTGATTAAAAAATTACATTTAATATTGAGCAATAGTAATACAACTTTTCATAATAAAAAGCATCTTTTGTAAAAAAAATAACAACAGTTAAGATTGATCAATAGTAATACCACTTTTCACAATTAAAAGTTTTCTTCTTCATCTTCCTGGTTTTCATCCTGACGTATAACAAGGTCTGTCTTCTCGATTAACCTACTCCACTTTGCATGGTCTTCGACATCCATCCAGCACTTCCTTGTACGTCCGGGATATCTCACTCCAGGAACAGATATATCAAGGCTTTTCCATCCGACATATTTCATAGAAGGACGCGCAACGTGGCCATACCATCTCAGGCGTCGATTTTGGACTACTTCGAATGAATGTTTTACGTATGTGGTCAGTAACGTAACGCCACACATCTAATCCAGCATCATTTCCTCCCTCGTCATTCAGTCAGTCATTTCCGAGACTTGAATTTCCTGTGTGTGCCGAGATAGTACTGGCAAACATTCGCTGCCGTATATAAGAACCTCTATATAAGAAGAGTTCCTTTTTATTATTATTCTGCGATTACAGACTACACCAGTCCAGACAGCGCTTATCCGGGCTTGGGAATCGTAATCGATGCCTCCAGGCTCGTGCATAACAGATCCAGGTTACCTGAACTTTTCCAACTTAACGGCTGGCTCAGGACCTATATGGATAGTATTCGAGTCTGGGCTCCTGCAAGCCATGTACTCGGTCTTCGATATATTAAGTTTAAGACCACCGTTCTCAAGCGTACCCTTCCATAGGTTTAACTTATGCTCCAGCTCCGTTCGGTCCGTTCTTTCTGCAACCCTTTATCTGCTGTATATTAACGATCAGCTGAAGCCCGGTATCTATTGGTCCATACCCATGTATCAGATGAGAGCACAGTTGTAGAAAAATATATGCCAAGTTCTCGAACTAGTAGAGATTAAGTACAGTCTGAAAGAGAAGCCATGGCGCAACGTCTTGTCAATTTCAATGCCACCAACACTCAGACGTGTCTGTTCACCGTTATAAGGAGCCCTTTCACCTTGGCTCCTACTTTTCAGAATATATTTTTGGAATATAGTGACCGGCTTCAGTTGTTAGGCTTGGAGAACTTCATCTTTGGTCGGTTCATTGAGTCCAGAGCAAAAGCAGCAGCAGGAAAGCTTACCGGTCTTGCGAAGGTCCGACAGTGCTTTACACCGGGACAGCTACTTGTACTATACAAAGTACAAATTCGGTCGTGTGTGTAGAGTCCTGTGGTCACATATATACTGGTGCCGCAAAGTTTCATCTTGCGGTTCTGAACTCAATTGAGAGGCGAGCAAAGACGCTCATAGGCGACCCGGAATAAGTTAAAGCCAACCTCCACACCCTTGAACACTGGCTTAGAATGACTATCCTCTTAGTATTCTATAGGATACATTTTGGTGAGTGTGCGCAGGAATTACACGACTTAATTTCCCCATCCCCCTTCCTTCCTTCATCACCGGACGTTCCGACACACGGTGGGAATCCATCCCTACTGTCTGGACAATCCTTCTGCCCGAACGAAGCGCTTTACTTCGTCTTTTTTAGTTCGTACAGCGAAGGAATGGAACAACTTGCCTGCATCGGTATTTCCGTCCGAATATAATGTGGGTGTCTAATAGAGTAGAGTGAATAGGTTGCTAAGTTAATGCGCCTTACCATATTTGACTACATTTCCACTTTCTATCAGGTGGAATGTAGTCAAGCAATAACTAAGTTTGTATAAAAAATAGGCCATTAGTGGATTCTCATCAATGTGTGCTATTTCATCGGCATACATCATCAACCATGGAGACTGGTCTTGGATGTCAGCCGTGTGTGAATAAGAACGGACCAAGGGCTAAGCCCTGGTGAACCACTACTGTTGTCTGGAAGGGTTTGTGTCGCCAACGGAGGTCCTAACCATAGGAGTCGTGGTACATGTCTCTGATAATCGCAATATAAGGATGGATCGATTTCTTTAAATCACAATGTCCACCAGATACACTGACGAGACACACAGCCAAAGGCCTACTGCAAATTTAAAAAGGTTACGCACAGAGCTCTTTCTTTTCTGTATACTTCCATCAGAGTTCTGAAGAGAATAATAGCGTCTATAGTACTCGATCTTGGCTGAAATCTACATTGACACTCAGAGACAGTGCACTTTTGGCGAAGCCTGAGGTCGCTCATGTAGATTTTCATGGCTCATGATTCATAAGCTTAATGCCCCTATAATTACCACAGCCTTGAACACTGCCTTTTCCCTTGTAAATAGGTTTAATAAAACTATGTTGCCACTGCTTAGGCATCTTTCCAGTGTTCAAATTATGGTTAAAAAAGTCAATAAGCACGAGCACACTAAACGATATTCAAGCTTTTATCCGAAGATCGTCGGATCCTACCATTTTTCCGTTCTTCATACGTCAAAGGCAATCACGAGTTTCGTCAAAGGTTACTAGGGTAATTCCGAGTTTAGATCTATATATCTCGCGTCGCTTCATCTCGAGCTCGTGCCATTTTGTTTAATTATTATAAGTTTAATTTAATATATTGTCAAGTTTTATTTAAACAATAAACTAGAATATTAATGGTTTAAAAATAATTTTATACTTGTATAACTATTGAAATCGTATTCTTTGTATTACGATGCGATTTGAGACGATTGCATCTATTTCTACTAAACATAGTTAGAACCATCTGGACAAACGGGGCTTTCGATTAAAAAAACCGTCATCAATTATTACATTATTATTATTATATAAATATTAAATATACACCAAAATAAAAAAAAAAACAGTGACAGACATACAATAAACAAGAAATAAAGATAAACTCGTAACCCCTAATTTCGTCTTCAATGCGTTAAAAAATCCTTCATCCATATCCAATCCATATATAATAAAATTCCACAAGATATAATCTTACATCCTCCTTTTCATAGTTTTAAATCTGAAATTAAAAGTATACCATTAAATAAATCTTATACAATTCAAGAGTTTTTGGTTGATCGAAATGTGTGGAACTTGGGATGATGACTAATTTGCAGGCTTGATGTTATAATGTCGGACATTGTTAAATTTTATTTCATAAGAACAACTGTTGAGTTTTTGGCCAGATCTTCTCAGCAGAGCAGCATTCTAGGTAGCTTACTTACGGACTGACTATACGTACTGACCATTGTAATGTAATTTTTTTTAAATGTAATTATGCTTGTCCTTAGTAATTTAGAATGATTTATAGTAATCATCCTAAACAATGGACCACTATGTAGATTCCAAAAACTGTCATAGTTTTCGTATCGTTAACTCTTACTAAAGGTGCTATTCCAATATTCAAACGAAAATTTACTCCAAACTACTATTCGCTTACGTTAATACGTAGATATTTATATTTATTTATGTATGACTGTAAGAGATATCTTTATAGAAAGATATATTTATAGACATTCAATTTAGAAATGTGTTACTGTGATGACAACTCGATAGAAACTATATTTGAAACATGACCTTTATAGAGCGTCTGGGTGCTGGTAGAAATATTATAAATTGATATAATTTATAAAAACATTTACTAAGTTAAGACTGACGTTATGTCTAAAAATTATGAGAAAATATTACATAACAAGAATAAAACAACAATCAAATAGTAAATCTATTTATTTAAAGGAGTGTTTGCCATATTTTTATTATAAGTGCACGATTGTGTGACGAACGAGGTGTCATTTGTCGTCATCTTTTTCCTTAAGCTCCTTGGATTTGGGCTTGATGCTGCGTTCTCTGTCTCTTGAGCGATCTCTCTCTCGTTCTCGCGAGCGCGGCCGCGGCGACCGCGACCGGGATTTGTGACGGCGCGACCGCGAACGGGACCGTTCTCTTCTGTACGATCTGAAATACAAATTATGCTTAGTAGAAAATTTAACTGAAAGGATATTAAGAAAATTTTGACATGGTTGAAATAATAACAGCTTAATTTGAATCCTTCAAATGGGCTATACTACATTATTAAACAAAATAAAACACTCACTTCTCTCGTATTCTCTCAGGTTTAATGGAACGCGAACGTTCACGTTCTCTATCTCTTTCCTCCTGCAACAATATTGTTTATTATAAATGCTTTTGTAATCGGTGAGAAATATAAATATATGGTATAATGAATTATACAGCTACCTTACACACCTCTTCTCTACGGTCCCGGTCCCGTCGGTCTCTCTCGTCTCGTTCTCGCAGGCGATCTCTGTCTCTGTCTCGGTCGCGGTCCCGCTCTCGGTCCCGTTCGCGCTCGTGCGGGTGAGGTACGTGCGAGCGGTACGGCGGGTACGGAGCTGGCATGTGCACGGGTGGCATGCCCAACGGCATGGGTGGACCCATGGGTCCGGGTCCCGGGGTTAATTCTTTTATTTCCGTCGGTGCCCAGCCCGTTTGTTCCGGATGCGCTAAAAGAAAAGCGCCAATAAAATTATTATACAATTTTCTTGTAAAACAAACACACTAAATTAGCTCTTCAGTACTCACCCCACGGCTCGTCGTAGGGTGCGTGCGGTGGGTGCGCGGCGTGCGGCGGGTGCGCGGGGTGGGGGGCGTGCGACGCGTGAGGCGGGTGCGCGTGCGGCGGCGGGTAGTAGTGGTCGGGCGGCGGAGCGGAGAAGTAATCTGCCGGCGGCGGCGCGTCTCGTCCGTGGCTGCGACCGTACTCGCGCCGCTCCGCTGTCATCACCTGATACAACGCGAGATGTCAACATTGTTTTTCTAGATTTTGAAACTAGGTTTGACTTTAAAGTGACTATATGGAAACCTAATAAGATATCAAAACCATATATATTACAAATTAAACATAATAATACTTACCTGGATAGTATTTTCTCGTGTTTGGTAACTGCTCTGCATTCCCGGTGGCATATCATCGTGTCTCGGTGGTCCTAAAGTAAGTATTGCTTTTAGAAAAGATATATATTTAACCATCTAAGGATCACTGACCCCAGTGGTGCGTGTTCCTAGTACTTCACTGACCGGTCTGCCTGCGCTCAGGCGGCGGCGCTCTCGGCGGCGGCGCGGCGTGCAGCGCCACTCCCGCCTCACTCACGCGCATGCGCCGCTGTCTCTCGCAGTACGCACTCCACGTCACCTCATTGAAGCCGTAGTTGAAGTAATCTGTAACATATTAAAGTTGTTATGAGATCTTATTTATCAATCTTTTAATTTCCTAATTTTAAGTTTCATATTTAGCAATCGGCATTAGGGTAAAGGTGCCCAAAGTAGGCACCAGCCTAAAACGGATACCAGCTAAAAACTCAAGCTAAACAAACTCTACGCATCTTCACAGATCTCATAGCCCTAAGCCGCGACCCTCCACTTTATGCCAATGTAATGCCTATATGTATAAAATTGCTACTGGAATAGGATACTATAGAATTAACTATAAGACTATTATATGTCTGGATAATTGTAGTTTCCACAGATTAGGCGAAAAGCGACCTACAACGCAGGCGCAGCCGCGGGCAAAAGATAGTTAGATAAGAAAATAGAACCATGCTCGCTTTGCCCTTATGCTCTTGCTCGCTTTAGGCCATATATATAATGTATGAAACTAGAATAAATTTAGCATCTAATAACATTTAAAGTATTTTACATTTATGTATAAATATACGTTTTTCTGTCACTGAAAATTATGGTGCCCATTCTTTGGCCCTTTCCCCTACGTCTTGCTTCCTAGCACAAGCCTCGTCTAAAATTCCTAAGGTCTTTTATTCTATGTTTGTTACTTTAAAATCGTCTTAATGGCTGACTTGTCTACCTTTTACCCACTCTTTGACACTATTTTATAATTTCTTGACTGAGATGCAAAAAAATATTATTAGATTTACACTGGTAACACACATTTAAATAAAGTATTATTACAAAGCACCAAGTAATATACAGGTAAAATATTATCAAAATCTTAAAGTAGAAGCAACTCAGTTAGCGATTCTAACAGGCAATAAAACTTAAGAGGTTTTGGCAAATCCCAGGTAAAATAAACATCAAAGAAACGACGACAACCACAGCAAATAGACCGTGTTCCAAACCGGCTGGTCATCACGGGACATCAGACCTACACCCTCCAATCCGTTATTGGAAACAAACAACACAAATATATACATACAAATGTAATGAACCTAACGAAACGCAATTAAAAGACAAAACAAATACATACAAATGCAATAAACGAAACGAAAGGCTTCCAAGCCACAAGAACAAAGAAAATACAAGAAGCAAATAAAGATAAGTCCGAATGGGCAACAGAAAACCCTAAAAAGGAAAATTATTCAAATACAAACACTTAATATTTAACTTAATACTTTAACAACAAACGGAAGTCTAACAGACCTGGAAAGAACATTAGAAATAATAAATTCGAATATATTACGACGTAGCAAGTGAAAAGGGTAGGCTATGCTATCAGAGAATACGACGTTTACATATTCTATTACAAAGAAGCAAGACATGTTTGGTGTGGGCTTTACAGAACAAAAATATTTAACATATAGTATATACGTTTCTCATTTACGCGAATAGGCGACTGATTTGCCGTACTTAGCATAACACTACCAGGTTTCAATCAGCCATACTCTATTATCCAGATATATGCATCAACAGAACAAACTAGTTATCAAGAACAAACAATATTCATTCGATAACAGTTTTAATCCAGTTATAAATTAAAAACATAAAATAAAATAATACTGGGACACTTTAACCGACAAGTAGGAGAAAAGCAATGATAATGTTGAATCTAGAAAGCTTTAAAAACTCCAATGAACCATAAAACATGAATACCACAGGTTAAAAGCAAAGAGAGGAAAAAAAGGAATACACCACAACACAAATTTGTAAAACTGACAGATATTAAAACTGGCCGACTATTATCGAGAACAATATAGGTGGGGAGAAACGAAACAATTCAGACGAACTTTTGAAAGCGACAGCAGATAAGGGCCCTAATTCTGTATGATACACGCGATTTCTTACTAATAACGCGTGACGTCACACGCAAACTTAAACACGCCAAGATGTGAAATTAAAAATTGTATGTATTAACGTATTTGCTATCACCAGTTACGCACCGAGTTACGATAAAATCGGAATCGTATTCACTAAGCCAATGTCAAATATTAAAACACGTTGTCTTGTGTAAAGGTCTTGTTTTATAAATTCAAAATAACGTGCTTTGAGCTTGCGTGTTTATAATAACGTTACTACGTTTTGGTACTTTTCTATTAAAATCAATTTATTAAGTCACCAAATAAACAAAGTATTTAACAAAGTTTTATTAAAGTTAAGAAATAACGTACATTATTTATAATAATTATAAACTACGTTCTTTATAAATGTTGTTATTCTAATAAATGCGACTACTACCAAAGCTCTGTCATTGTTTCTTCGTTATTTTATTAGGGATAATTTAAAATGCCTCTTTAAGAAAGATTTTATTTATTATGAAATTGAAACATAATTGTAAACACAATCAATAACACAAAACACTCAAAACTTGTAACTTAAAAAATGTATCTCAAATTCTCGTCTATGACGTAAAAATGGTCTTCTACACCGACTTTGTAATGCAACAATTATTACACTAAATATAAAAATCTCTATGTAAATTCTATCTGAAACTTTATTCTCTATTATTTATTTATTTATTTTAGGATATTTGCCTGAGAAAGTAATGTGGTAGACCTTACAATGACATAACATTGATATTATATGATATTACAAGTATTTATGTCAATTTATATACATCATAACGCGTTCTAAACTTTAACGCCCCACATATGGAATTGACAAATTGTATTTCGCACGCCACACGGTGAGTTATCTATGTGCAGTTTTTGATTTCACATTACGGGTACGTCAATGAATCTAACATCGGTTATTATTCGAAGGTACCGGTTTTAAAAAGATTTTTATTATTTGTTTTTAATGTTTGTTTTTAATAGGTTTCTTTTAAATAAAGGGCTACCTTAAATTTTAAATTTAAGCTACCGTAAATCTTATTTTATAATGTAATTAGAATTTTTGTAGGTTTGAAACCAAAAAATAATCTTAAAATCTTTCTAACTTACCGATTAGTTTTAGAACGAAATACTTGTAATGGCTTTAAATTTCAATATCATATCATTTATGTGGACATTACTCTATCAGACAAATATCCTAATCTAAATAATCGAGAATTAAGTTTGAGACGGAATTTATATTTAATTTTTATTTTATTTAGTGTAAAGAATTTTGCACTACAGAATCGGATAGTAAGAAAATAGGAAGTAATTTTAAGTAACAAGTTCTGAGTGTTTTGTGTTGTTTATTGTATTTTTAATTGTAATTTATAGTTAGGTATCAAATAAACTCTTTTTTGAAAGGCATTTTAAAATGATAGTTTTACATACATTACATAACTATAATACATTACATAACTATAAAGCTACAAAAGAACCATCATACATGTTTTGGTAGTGCTCGTATTTATTAAATTAACACTAGGATCACTGGGAGATATACCAACGTCTCCAATCCGCAGTCGACTCCCTCGAGAGTTGACTGCGGAAATGGCGGATCGAGGTAAACCCTGAGAAGAGCGTTTCGGTGCTCCTCGAACGGGGCCCCCCAAGGATCCTTCCGCGAATCAAACTCTTTGATAGACCGATACCTTGGAAAGACGAGGCAAAATACCTAGGAGTAACGTTAGATAGAAAGTTAGTTTTCATTTCGCATATTAGGACCGTTCGTAGCAGAGCGGCCTACATATTAGGTCGTTTATATCCGCTGTTAGGCAAGCGGAGTAAAATGTCGCTTCGCAATAAGGTGACACTTTACAAAGCTTGCATACGTTCCGTCATGTCCTATGCGAGTCCCGCTTTTGCGCACGCTAATCTGAAACCCCTTCAGGTGATTCAGAACAGGTTCACACGGATTGCAACCGGGGCGCCGTGGTTCGTACGCAACATCGATCTCCATAGAGACTTAGACCTTCCGACCATCGCTCAGTACTTCAAGGGGCTTTCCCAAAAGTAATTTGAACGTGCTGAGCGACACCCGAACCCACTGGTGGCTGACGTCGCAGAGTATAGACCACGTAAGACTACTTTAGTCAGAAAAAAAAAAGCCAAGTCGGTACTCGTTGACCCCGACGACGCGTTCACAGTAGATAATAACGTGTACGCGTAGGCATAAGTGACACCACACAACATACAGACACACACCGTCTATACCGGTATAGACGAGGTCCCAACTGAGTAAGTGCTCCGTTGCTCCGGAGAATACGATCCCACGATGATTTCACAAATTTAACGTAACGCGGTACGTAACACGACTATTTGCTCATAGCGAATAAGGGCCAAGTAAGGACATAATAACTCAACCTTTGACAACATATTTGTCACAGAAATAGACCAAATCCATGTCGTTCTACTTTACAAGAAGGAAAATAAAAGTAATATAGATAACTATAAACTAAAGACCTATAAGCTTAACATCTAATGTTTGAAAAGTGTTTGCCAAGACCCTGTTTGGAAGTTTGGATACACTCAGTAGCTTGACGAGCAACAACTAGAAGATCAAACCAGTTTTAGAAGTAACTTCTCAACTGTCGGTCACATGCACGTTTTAAAGCAATTTTTTGAAAAATACAATGAACATATATTGCAAATGTGGACTTTAAGAAAGTTTTCTAATATATAAACATATTTAGCTGAATCATCATTAAGCTAAATCAAGGGATCCAAGGAAAAATCATCAAGATAATAAAGTAGTTCTACAACAATAGTTGGCTGGAGGAGAGCTTACAGTGACAATAGGCCTATGATAGTGGATACCTGTGCGAGTGCGGGTTTTTTTACCAGTTCCATTGCATTAGAGTAAACTTCTCTAAAAATTTTTATTCAAATAATGTATGTTAATTTTAAAATATGTAGATGTAATATGTATGTATTTTAGATTATTTTAAAATTTAATTTAACTTTAATCTGATGTTTAATTTAAATATAATTAACAAACCTTGCTGCAATTGTGTTAACGGTGATGTTAAGACATCATGTACCTATAAAGGTTCTTTTTTTTGGGCACAGAGGTCAGTTTCATATTATTAAAAAAATAATAAAACAATATGTTGTACTAGCACCTTAGACTATAGAATACTAAACCCCAATTATTAACTTAAAAAAATTAACTTGGTATCTATTTATCATGAATACCAGAACTAATATGGCATTTATTCTAGTTAATATTAACATTTATTTTCATTTTTAATCCTGGGTATTTGGAGCTGCAACTTAATTGCTAGTTATGAAATCTTTGATAAATAAATGGCAAATACATAATACTTGTAGTGTTATAGTTTTGAGTTAATTTAGAACCAAAAAGGTAAAATGTAGCAAAGTAGTTTTATTGATTTTCTATAAGTAGCAAAGACTCAATAAAATAATGTTTACCAGATATATCAGCTCCGGGTTTATTCCAGGGCTTATCCTCAATAGTGTCTATATTAAACTCAAGAGCTGGCACACCATTGATACTCCCAGGTCCATCAAGGTCCTCTAATGTAACTTTATTGCCTGGAGCTGGACCCTGGCGAGCTTTTTCTCCTCCAGCTGCAACCAGTCCAACACCACGCTGAAAACAGTTATAATTGTTTTATGAAAATGTATTAAAATTATTGCTTTCTGTTTTATTTATTCAAAATGATTCTAAATTAATTAAAAAATTTATATCAAAGTACACAATAGAAAAGTAAATTCAACACAAACACAACTTCTAAAAGATAATATAACTTAGTTTATCAGCGAGTAAAGAGTGAAGCTCTGTGTTGCTGGGTTAAGTTAATCTCATTAAACTCCTTTTTAAATACAGACCCGTTTTGATTTAAATTTTTCTTAAACAATTACTGGGTTTGTGGTGAGTGTTTATAGGAAAAAAATTGGTGATAGGACATGCACTCAAGGAAAAATTAACCTAAATGTTTTTCAAGGGTTTGCATCGAGTTAAGAGGGGTGGGTGTGCATTGTTTTGATTACATTCGTAGAGCAGTAGGCTTGATTAGAGAGTGAAACTCTTTTCAAAATGTTTCAAATAAGGCCATGTCATTTCTGACCGCACTTGTTGGACAATCAATCAGAATGTCTGTAAACCTGGTTTATTTTTGTGTTATTAGGAACATTTTATTTTCCCACAAAATATATGTAGTGTATTGCCCATATAGGCTTAGTAAAAAATGGAAATGGTAATATATATATATATATATAAAAAGAAAACTTATTATTCCATAAATTATTAAGATCTATTGCAAAGATATCTGGAGAAACTTCTACTAACAGGCAAAATCCAAGGTAAAAGACCCAGAGGTAGAAACCCGATACGTTGGTCAGACCAAATCCACTCCACGCTGGGCACCACAATCTGTGAGGCTATCCACTCCGCCGAAGATAGAGCTAATTGGCGCAATATAGTCCACGAAAAGGTCATTTGTAGAGGTCACGACCCTCAGCATTGAGGACAAACGACGCAAGAAGAAGAAGAATTGCAAAGATGAATTCACCACAGATTTACTTATTAGAAAATTAAAATCATAACTCACTTTTATATTCAAACTGGCATAGGCCTGTGGCCCAGATTTAATTTCTCCTATTGTAACTTTGACATCGTCACTATCATCAGAGTCGGAGTCCCCATTGTCCTGGCTGTCCGCATCACCGTTGGCCTGCTCCTGCTCATCTCGGTCTACCTCACCGAAATGTTCATCGTTGAAATGAGAATCTTCGTTGTTACCTTCATTTCCTTCTTTTTCCTCCTGATCTTTACCGTCAACGTCCTAATAAAATAGTTTAATAAACGTTATTTATGCCTAATAATGTAAATAAAACCGAGAGATTTCTTCTTAGTTGTTGCATATGTAAAGAATTAATAAAGAAAACAGAAACAGGTTATGATGTTACAAAACCTACCATTCTTTCCTTAGCGCCATTTTCTTGCTCCTGTTCTTTTTCATCACCGCCTGTCACCACTTCTCCTTCAGCTTGTTCGTTGGTTGATTCTCCATAAAGCCAATTATCATCATTTTCATCTGCCGGGGCAGTTTCCACTGCAGCGTCTGCCATTTTTTTTTGACAATTTGACAAATGACAAAATACAAATGCTTATTTCAAATAAATCAAATTAAAATGCCAAACACCGACTCATAAACAATTATAGACTATAGTACTATAACCAATAACCATAGAACAGTGTCGCCGACACCTAGTTGTTTTATCGCTCTAACAGTAATTTAAATTTTCTTTAATTTTTTTTTAATGTTAAAAGAAACTATCTCGGAATTAATTGCCTCCATGTACTCCACTCCACTAATTCACCAATTGTTTCATATAAATCCTTTAAAACTGTACTTCCAATAATTCTATTCGAAATTACCAGTAATCGAAATGAATGGAATTGACAGTTTAATTTAGAGTTCTTCGAAAAATTTCTTTAAATTATAGAGGGTCAAACTTGAAATTGTTAATTTAAATTATAGATTAGTATTAGAGTAGTGTTTTAACTTATGGAGTTTTTTGGTATCAGACCCAAAAAACCTACATAATTTAAAATAGAGTTAGGTAACAGATTATTTATAAAAGTTGCAGGGATTTTTAGTTATCGATGTAGTTTGCTTGTTAGTTGTTCTTGCTATTCCAGATGTCCCAGAGTCTAACTCGTGTACTCTTGTACTGTGCTCTCTTCCTTTGCCCTCTTTATGACGACCCACAATACCCATCAAGATTTCATACTCTGGTACATTCAAACAATACATTATTTTTAATTGGTGAGAAAAATTGACTATTTATTTCTTTGATTTTGTTTTAAAATCAGACCAATTCTGGGCTCTTATATTAATGAATTTACGGAACATGTATGATTAAGGCATTTTACTATGAAATTACAATGGTTTATAATGAGATAATGAATAAAGGTAAATAAAAAGTTTTTTACAAATAGATTATATTATAAGAATTTTAAAAAAGCATCAAATAAATACTCCATGTTATTTTTGATTTTATATAAATAATATGCAATAATTTATCATGAGTTTGCAAAACTAATTTCCTAATAAAATATCTAGTCCAATCCATTTCTGCGTCTTGGAAACATCTTTTGTTCAATATCATCAACTTTTTGAGCCACAGCAGCCAGTTCTTCTGATGTTTTGGAAGCTGCAGTACCACAAGTTTCTGCCAACTCTTGAATGCCCTGAGCGACCTACATAAATCAAAATAAATGTTGTTATTTTATAAAATAAGATATTAAATTATAGTTTCCAAGAAGCAACAAAAATTTATATTTTCACTTGTCGGAAGGAATTATTTTAGGCAAATAAAAAAAAATCTTTTAAATAATCTATAATTATATTTTACAAAATAAAAGTACTTAACTTATCCTTACCAAGATATATTTTTTTCTAAGACAAGTATAAAGGATACCTTACCTATCCTTTTTAATATTCACAAATATAAAAATAAAACAATATTATTTAAATTAAAAACTTACAGCTTCTGCATCTTCTTTTACTTCTGCTGCAGCTAAATGCATTTTGTTGACTGTATCTTGCATTCCAGGAACTTGCTGTATTGGCTCAGACTCTAATACTGGTGTTGCCTAAAAATGTTTATAAAAATACATTAATAATTTTGTTAACAGTTTTGTTAAGTAACTAGTGCTTGCAATGTCTGTCATATTAACTTAATAACAGAAACAATATACCTGCTTACAACGATGCATACATTGGCAGTGATGTTGAATAATGGGCTCTGCTGCAGCAACTTCATGCATATGCATATTATTTTGTTGCATCTAAGAAAAGATGTACATAAAACTAAAAATTAATACTATGTTAAACATCCTTACAAATTGCAACACGACTAACATTTATATAAATATAGAATGAAAAATAATAATTAATTCTTTATTAAAATTAATAAATTCTTTATTTATATAAATATAAATAAGCTTAACATGGCTATACATGTTTAAAGATATTTTCAAACACTACTAACATTTTCAATTAAATTTGGGTCAGTATAGTTGTTAAGTTCATTGGCCATATTCCTGGCTTCAGTAAGTTTTTCACGTTCAGCTGTTGCATTGTTCATAGCTTGAACGGTATTTAACAAATTTGCTGTTGCGGAATCACCTTGTTGTCCGTCTATAATATTAGCAGGATTTATACCTAATTTAGCTTCTAATTGTTCAATTCTATTTTGTAAAACAGCAATGGGATCCATGTTGTAAATTGGAAAAATAAAATTAAAAATATAAACGTAGGTTATGTTGGCTAACTAAAATGAAAATAATAGAATTTGTATTTCGAACAATAACTTTTTGTTTTATTTTTTTGCAGTTTTATGACATCACTAAATTATAACTGACAGTGACAATAACAACTTAAGGCCGTGTTCCGATTTCTGAAATACATTCTAGTATACTGGCCAGTGCTAATGACGTCATGATAGGGATGCTCGATGAACATCGATGTTCAATGTTGAAAGCAAAAACATCGATGTTGGTTTACTACAAATATCGTAACATCGATGTTAATTAAATCGTGATCAATGTTAACTTACGGTCTCACGGCTCACACACAACCATAATAATATCACAGGAGAAATTGGCCAATAACAACAATAATTACAGACATTGTACAAATTATTTGTTTGTATTAAGGGTATTAGACAATGATACAAAAACATATATATTATATTTAATAAACGACTATTAAAGCTATTATAGCTACATCAACGATAACCGAAAGACTATTTTCTAAAGCTGGTTCTACTCTTAATCAACAAATAAATAGATTAAAAGGTGCTTCTTTATCAAAGTTACTTTTTCTTCAGTCAGTAGCAAAAATATTAGAATATATAATAATTGGCTGTTTCTTAATAAATCTCGAACGATTTCACTGTATTTTACTTTTTCTTTGTCAAATAATAATGCAAAAATCATCGATGATATCCAACATCAATGTTCAGTTTCCGATAAATATCGAACATTGATGTTGGGCTTTCGATAATGACATCGAAGTCGACATCGATGTTTTTCTAACATCGATCATCCCTACTCCATGACACCGACGCCATATTGCACTGGCGTCGGTCATGTTGTACTGGTGAGTGGTAAGGAATTTTTTTAATACTCTGTGGCGTCATAGGTAAATGCAGAATAATGTTACAAAAGTATCTAGAGTCATTGTCATATTTGAAAAATATATATTCTTTATATTTGTAAGTTTTATAAATTATTATTACAGTTACAAGAATGCACAGTAAATTTAATTTAAAGAAAATAGAAAATTCTTTTGTCATTTTTGTTCTTATTAGTTTTAAAGATATTTTGTTTCTTTCGTAAATGGTGAGCATTTACTATTAATTAAATATAATCATAGTCTTATTAAATATTTATTTGTACTTTTTTAGAATTAAATATCTGATCAACACCACTTATTGTTGTAACTGCTTTGTAACTCCATTCTCTTGGAACTTTATTATTTTATGTAATAAAATGTATAACTATTAACTATCTAAAACAGACACATTAGAAATAAATATGAAGTCGCAGACTAATAAATAATTTGTAATACTAGGTTCATGTAGTACTCTGTCAGTAGTGTCAATTTATGCTGTCAAAGTACTCAGCTCTGGCCATCATATTTCGGAACGTTTCACCATGGTGTCGATTTTTGACGTCATCAGCACTGGCCAGTATACTGGAATGTATTTCGGAACACGTCCTAAGCAGTAACAAGTAACAACCTACTAACATAGAAATAATGATTCTAGTCGCAATTAGAGATTTATATTTAGATTTTTATTTATTTAGGATTTAAATATGCAATTTTTGGTTACTATATTTATATGTTTCCTGGACATACTTTAATACATCATTTAGAGATTGACTATACTGCAAGCTGTGTTTCAATAATGTCCAATGTTAATTTTCGTTTCTTATAGGAATCTTTTCTACGTTATAGAAAAATTTGGAATAGCTCTTGTTTAATATATAACGAAATGAAGAACTATTAAATAACTTAATTTCGGTAAGTTAAAATGATACTGAGAAAATGTAAAAAATGCTTAAACTTATACTTTACAATGATTTAACAAGAGAATAACTATTATGACAACTCTTTTAACTCATTCTTTGTAAAGAAGAGTTCAAAGATTATTAAGAGGTTTGCAAGTGTTAAATAGTATATTTTGAATCGTAGATAGTATCAACATATCTACAATCTACACTTATATAAAAAGAACCTTATGGTTGCTTGTATAATAGACTCAATGACTTCTGAACCAAATTTTGAATTTATGTCACCTGTTTAAGCTACATTATCGATGAATAACAAAGACTACTTTCCGATAGTCTAACGGGACATACGAGTAAAACTAGAATAAGTTGTAGAAAAGATACTCATCGAACTTATTTACGCGAGTGTGCTGACGTTTATTTTGGTTAACTTTTCTGCATTGGGTATTATAAGTATAAGAATATATATCATATATTCTATAAAAAAAATGCTAAAGGCAAGCTCGTATTTAATCAGAATGCCCTACCTACCTTACCCTTTTAAAATACTTTCCTCGTAATCATTAATTTAGATATAATCTTTTTGAAAGTCATTTTATAAAAAGACGTGTGTTGTAAAATAACTACTACTGTTTAATGTTAGGTATGTGTAATTCGAATATTATATTATTATTATTATATACTTTTCGTTTATTACTTGCATTTCTTAATAAAATAATAAATTTACCTGATGATAATAACATATATATTTTTAAAGAGATTATGCTTGTACAACCATTTAATCATTGAGGATGTACCACACAGAGTACTGTAAAGTCTACCAACACACATGACGCATGAAGCAAATATAAAATGCCTTACAATTGAACCACTTTTTTACTTAGATTATATTACCTTCTACTTTTCTGTTTAAGAGAAGTTTTAAAATTGGATTAAGACGATTTACACTTGAACCTTAATCATGTAGGCGGTGAACCGAGTATACATTGTCTGTGTTATCGGTCTATGGTAAATCAAGGTATTTGAGATTTGACAGTGACATTTACTTTATTTTCTTACAATATTTTGATTTAGCATTTAATTTAATCTACAAAGTATGAATTAAGAAACAATATATCTGTGATACAAACGATTACATAGGATTGCTTAATATTTAGGTAAAATTTCATGTTTTTTCAAAACGTCATCTGGAAGATTAAATAATTAAGCGCATTGTTTAAAATTTCGCTGAAACGGTATATTGTTTGCAGTTTTGGAATCAAAATCTTTTTCAGAAGTCTAATAACTATAAAACAAAAAACAAATTATTTACCGCAATGGATGAAGAATTGGGAGGGCTGAATGAAGACGACTATGTTTTACCACCCCTGAAATTCGAATGTAAGATTAAAGTTTTCTTATTTACGTACTTACATCAGTAAATAATAAAGTTACCATACATAACCTCCAATTTGTTGGCCTACCAAATACCAAACGAACCAAACACCAAATGATTAGGTGAACATGTTTAAATGTTTTTGGTGTATATATTCGATTAGATTGTAATTGTTTTTGTTTTTTAGATTTGGATCACACAGCTGATGTTCAGTAAGTAGAAAAGATTTTATTAAAACTAATTCAATCACTGATATCCCAATATTGTTTCAAAGAATTTATGGTTATTATGTTAGACTACTGTGTTTTTTTTTATTGTTTGCCCTTGACATGTAGTGGGCCAAACTTTAGTGTGGAAGTAGAATAAATATTTTTATTGAATTATGTAAAATGATTGTGCACTCAATTAGTATCAATATATTGTGTTTTTATTGTATTTAAGTTCAGTTTCCTCTCTCTCTATATATATTAATTGTATAACTGTCTATTTAGTTTATTTGAAGACAACAAAAAAATTAGGTTTTATGTATAATTTTTATATTTTCCATATCTCTTTGATTTTTAAGACTACTATTTAAAGAGAATGAAACTTAACTTATTAGAAATAATTTCTTTAAGGATTTATAGTAGAGATGTTTAATATTTTTTTATTTCACTGATATTCAATATTCGATACTGAAGAATCAATTTGATTGATTTTTATTATTATACCCAACATGCTAGTGTATCTTTATAGTTATTTCTATAATTACAATACAAAAAGCTTAACATTTAAGCCCATTTGAATTGAAGTTAGATTTTGTGATAACTTTTTGATATAATTTTTTTTTTTAAGTTTTAAATTAAAGACGCGGCGTGTACAAGACAATGTTTATCCGGTCCGCTAGTATATATTATATAATTTAAACAATATTATTTTTTACCACAAACCAATTCAAATCAGAATACATGAATACAATAAATAACATCATGAAACTATAGAACCTACTCTGTCTATCATAGGGTGACCTAGGGGTGTGTTTATTTTATTTTTAACCTTGCCACTAGATGAAGTAGGTTCAACATTAGTTTGTATACTTAACATTTCTGCCCACTTCTCTTTGCTTGGTACTTCAATAATTTCTTCCCTTAAAGTACTGTCAGTTGCTCCCTCTCTTAATTCACCATCACTTATTTCATTCTTCAAGTCATTGTCTCTCATTTCATTTTTCCAATCACTCATTTCCCTCTCCTCTACTGAATTATGTTGCTCCAATCTCTCTCCTTCCTCTCGAATTTGTGCTTTCTCAGGCGATTATCTTTTTCTAATTAATTGATCAATATGTCTATTAATTACAGTACCTTCCTTGGTACCCACCTGGTAATTTGATGGTCCATTTTTATCAATTACTGTACCCGGTAGCCACCATGGTCCTTTAGCATAGTTTCTATACATTACGTCAAGACCTATATTTGTTTCTCTGTTGTTTTTTTGTGCATTTTTCTTTGTCATATTCTCTAGTCTAAATAGATGACTATGTAATTCTCCATAGTGTTATTAAATCACCTGGGTGACTAATACTCTTTAGAGTCCTACAATCACCTGGGTGATCATAAAATACCCATTAGTGTCATGCACTCACCGGAATGTTCATATGATACTATTTTGTGTCCCACAATTACCTGAATGACTATAAGACATTATTTAGTGCCCTTTCTTCATCTCAGATAATGATTATCTCAATATTTTTATTCCATTTTTAATTAATAATGACTTTAATTATGATATTTATTTTTATTTAACTATTAACACCTTATTACATTTATTAATAATCTTATTTTATAAAATAGTGTACCATTAGTATTATTGATCTTTATATATTTTTTTTTGTTGTTTATAATAAACAGTCCCATAATTGTGCATATTATTTAATTAATTACATTTATTTAAATAATATTATTTATGTACACCTTTGAGATGTTATGTGGCCATTTCTTGTCAACGAGAATCGGTGTAAAGTAGAGATTACATCATCTAGGTAATCAAAGGAAAACTAAAAAGTATCCCACGATCATCAGGCAATACTTGCTAGTTCATTAATGATTTTAACTTTTTGTAAAAAAAATTCTATAATTATTATCATTTTTGTCCATATTTAAAGCCCGCAATTCAAGTATATTTTTTTAAATATTGTTATATAGTATTAGACAAATATATATATTTTTATTTTTCATTTACCACTATGGTGCTTCAAGTAGTAATTCCGATCGCTTTATGGTTCGGTTGGCACTGGCTACTGATAATAATAATTAATAAATTAATTAATATGTGTTAAATATAGTGTTAAAAACAGCCTGTTTCATTTCCAGGTTGCATGCGTGGGGTGACACTTTAAAAGAAGCATTTGAACAATGTGGTATGGCCATGTTTTCGTACATGACAGAGATGGACTACGTGCAAATAAAAGAAGTTCACACAATTGAAGCAAATGCTGATGATCTTATGGGTCTTTTGTATCACTTTTTGGATGAACTACTCTTCCTTTTTTCAGTTGAACCGTTCTTGATATGCAAAAAACTCGTTATTACAGAGTTCAATACTGAAGAGTTTAGGATAGTTTGTAAATGTTTCGGGGAAGAGTTTCAAATAGGCAAACACCCTCAGGGTACAGAGGTCAAGGCAATCACATATTCAGCAATGCAAATCATAGATGAACCTAAGGATAACAAATATGAAGTTTTTGTTATAATTGATATTTAAATATATAAATATATTTTATTATATGCTTTTTTTATTTTCTCTACCACAAAATACAATTCGTCATAATGTGCCAATGGACCGACCGGGTTTGTTTTAGAATGTGAGGAAATGCTAAAATAGTGAAATAACTAGATTGGGGATGTACAATTCTAATTGTAGGACTAGTATTGCTATAGCAATATACTTTTACAGATAACAGATATATAAACGTAAATTACTGGCAAAATAATAGTATTTTGCCAGTAATTTACGTTTATATATCTGTAATATGTTTACGTTTATATATCTATATATATGTAAACATGTAAATAGTCTCATGTTTACATAGAATTTACTTATAGAATTATCTAGAATTTACGTTTTATATGGAGAAAAGAAGTAACCTAATAATATTATAAAAGCGGAAAGTTACTTTTTAGTTTACTTTTATAAATATTAATTCAAAATATTCAATGTTATAAATTAGTCGTAACTCGTAGTTTTCTTTTTTATGACTTACTTCTTATAATTACAATATAGAATCGGTAGATACGGCTCGAAAGTATTTGAATTATTGCACATGATTGACATACTTTGTAATGTAATAAGAATAGTGAAATTGTGATCTGCGATGCAATAAAAGTAGATCATTGCTGTGTGACATAGATTTTCATCTGTAGTGGTGTGTGTTACCCCTTTCAAGTATATGTTTTGTTAAACTTAGAAGAATTTATTGAAGTAAGTTTAATAAAACCAATAAGATGCATCAAAATTATTCGCATGTTGCGAATTTATTATTTACTTATTCTTCATATTCTTGATTGATTCATGGTTGCCATTTGTCAAGTTAAAACTACCTAAGCTAGGTCATTAAAGTTCTTATTATGAGGTCCTATTGTAACTCAATTAACACCTAGTAAGAAAGAATGATGGTAAATGAGCTAAAAAGGCTAAACATGTTTATGTGAAAGTATATCATTTTCATGACAGACCAAAGTCTGGCCACAGTCACAACAGTGACGGTGTCACGTTTTCTCAATATGTTAATTGATAATTCCATATTATTGATTTAAACAATAAGATCGTGTCAATATATACCTAATCGATTAATTTACAAACATGTTATATATATTTTGCAATTGGAATTTGGAATAAAGAAACAGACGCCATTTAACAGTCGATTATAATAAAAATAATAATAATAAAGTAATAGAGTATGGAAGAGTATTGTGGAAGAGTTTTGCTGGAACTTTTTTATTTTGATTTTTGTTAATAGTTTTTGTCGGGTGAAAAGTACCATGTGTCCTTATTCTGTCAGACAAAGCGTGTGCAAAACTGCACAGTTCATGATGATTGGTTGAGTCGTTAAAGCGTGAAAGCGTAACAAACAAACAAACTCACATTCGCATGTACCTACAATATTAGCTGGGATACACATGTAAGTATAACATGTTATTAAAGTTGATAATATATGTTATTAATAGTTGCCAGTGACCTTATCTTCTTACCGTCAAGCTATTTAACGTTAGTCATTTTATGTCTTATGAAAGTTACAGCCATATAAAAATCAATACCTACATTTCTAGTTTGGTGGTTCTCAAGGTACTTTCTACCACGAACCACTCCGTCCACAAAGGACCGCAACACTCTTACGCATCGTCTGTTATTGCAAGAGACCGCGGGCTGTGATTACCTCAGAAGTTCACGATCACCCACAGGGTCGTTTGCACTCCTATTTATATACAGGGTTATTAGTAATTAATTGACCACCTCTTGAAGGCAGCCTCTCTACATCAATCCCAACTACATTTGTTTTACTACTTTATCAAATTAATAGATTTTAAAATTTTAGTTTTTCCATTCAAAATTTATTTGTTGCCTCTGAACTGGCATTAACTCTGAGCGTAGGTATGGCGCTCGGGCGTTGACCATTTTAAGTACTTCTTACAAACTACAGAGTAATGAGTAAAAGAGGTAGCAATCATTTTTTGTTTAGTTTTTTTGTGTTTTTTATCAAGACTTGTAAAAAGTCGTGATACAAATGTTGTTAGAATTGATGTAGAGAAGCTGCAGGCAAGAGGTGGCCAATTAATTAAAAAAACCTGTATAAACAAAGGTATAATACATATAACATTATTTCAGCACGTAATAACTATAAAAAATTATAAAGGTATGTACAGATTGTGTTTGTCACAGTTATTATTTATTTACTTTTATTTTATAATCTTATTGTTGTATTTTTTTTTGTTTTATAGGTAGGTATTATATGTAAACACTTGAGAGCTGCGAGGTCTACTTGCATTTTTCATTTTTATTAATAAAAAAATGAGAAATGCAAGTTATAACTACCTATCAAACAACTTCGTTTGCACGATAGGATTTTTTTCTTTTCAGTATTATGACTTTTGAAACAAGTGCATCAGTACTGGATATTGCCTACCATTAAAAAAAAATTACCTACGAAATCGACTCTAAGAATAGAAAGGTCATTAGACTAATTGTTTGTTACTGTGCATATTTGTGTCTCTTATTTTAAGAAGTAACTTTTTCTCATAAATAAGGCGATGGATTTGGTGGTCATAAGAAATTATTCAAGAAATTTTATTATAGCAAGTTGAGAGCAACTTTGTCTTTTTATTATTTCGCCCCATTTGTTTTTCTGTTTTGTACGAAGAAACAAACTAATAAATAAATAAAATTATAAAATATTTGCTGTTTTTTTTATAATTACTGAAACACTGTCGCTGTCAAATAAAGTTCAAAAAAGAGAGTACCTATAAAGATTTTTATATTTTTTTTCCTCGGGGAGTAATTACACGTCCACAGAGCATACACAGACTTCGTACAACGGATGGATGGATTGCCACTGTAACGAATAAACGGTGTGTATGAGTTCAATTACTGCATAAATGAAAGAAAGAAACTATTAATTACTACTTTGTTTTATTGTGTGTCGCATATACAGGGTTATTTATAATTATTTGACCACCTCTTGCAGACAGTCTCTCTACATGAACCCTAACAACATTTGTTCTGTGACTTTTTACAAATCTTTATAAACAACATAAAAAAACCAAACAAAAAAATGTTTACTCTCTCTCTTACTTATTACTCTGTATTTTGAAACACGCACTTAAAAAGTCAACGCCCTGGCGCCAAACATACGCTCAGAGTTAATGTCAGTTCAGAGACTACAAATAAATTTTGTATGTTAAAACTAAAATTTTTAGTTATTAATTTTTAAAAGTCGTAGAACAAAGGTTGTTGGAATTAATGTAGTAAGGCTGCCTGCAAGAGGTAGCCAACTAATTACAAATAACCCTGTTTATAAATTTTGATTCTAGATATAATCACTATTCATTAAATTTTACTTTTGTTAAGCTCTTCCAAACGGCCTTGGAAGGCCCTGGCCAAGGAACATGGCTCCATGCAAGGCTAATATTATAAATCCAACTTTCAACTTTAAACTAGTTGTAATAATTAAAATATACGCTTTTATTAAACTACACAAAAAGCATTTTCGTTTAAAAAACTTTAAATACTTAGAATATTGTAACCTTTTCTTCAAAAAACTCAACGAATAATATTTGAACACTATAACTAAGCATATATTAAAATAAATTGTTTAAAAATTACAGTAATAAATATTATATCGATAACAAATAAGTTGCCAAAGGATTTTAAGAAGATATTATAAAAAAAAAAAGCCCTTAAAGACTTTCTTTAAGTAGGTTATTTGTAGAGCCAAAAGATCATTTTGATTTATAAGAATGAATAACTCTTATAAATAATACAATAGGGAACATGCAAAAAATTTAAAATGGTCTCAAATATTTTTTTTTCGATTACTATTTATCATCTTATAATAATAAAAATATTTTTTTTTATTTACTAACCATTTAAGGCCATAAAATAATTTATGAAAAGTGTAAATTAAGGAAGCGAAATTTAAAATCTCAAAACGCGCCACCATTGGTCGAAAGGAAATGTGACGTCATTTGACACGCCATTCAAATTATCGGCGTCGAAGTTCATACTGTGGTTTCAGTATTACTGAGAAAAATAATTAATTTAAATCTATATTTTCGTGCTTAAAGGTTTTATTAAATGATACAATTGTTTAGGTAATTCTAAAAACATTGTTTTAATACTCAAACAACTCTAACAAAACAAATATCTACAAACTCTTTTTCAATAACATTTAGATAACATTACATTTTTAAAATGTTTCTTCCTCTGAATCATTTTCCACTTCACTTGACTCAGATAAATAACTTGGTTGATAATCAGCAGATATAGAAGATATAAGATGCTATAGAAGTATTATCAGCTGTGTTTTCAGTAAACAATTTTCTTTTTAAAACAGATAGTTTTACTGGTAAAACTGTTGTGTACCAATGTTGTGTGTTAAATGAGGAAATGGTGACAATGCTACATTTTTTTTTCAGCAGGTATATTTACATTGACACCTTTACTTCCATACTTCGGTTTAATATTAACTTGCACAGCATAGTCACTTGGTAATTTATCTTCAATATGCTAAAAGCAAGGCTTTGCCTTATGATCATCACATTCAATAGGAGAAGTACTGAGTCCTAGCTGATTAATATCACAGACACTTGTATGGGCAGTACTAGGACTTACTTAGTATGTATATCACTTCTTTGTGAAGGTCACAATCTTTTAAACACTACTTTTGATAACTAATTCTAAAAAGGCTTCATTAACTGAGGTCAATCTTTGCCTTTTGACTATGCACATTCATAAGAATGTTCTCTCAGCTGGTGTTTTTGCCACAAAAATATATGGGGCACAACTCTTTTCTTCACAACTTATATTTCATTTTTCTCCTTGTTTGATTGTTTCGTTATACATATTATATTCAATACAATTGGCTGTATCTTCCTTAACCTGAAATAAACCGAGAAACATAAAAATTTCGTAAAACCAAAAAAAGAATATAGTTTTTATAGAAAGTTATACTGAACTTTTGTAAGCTAGGTTAGGTCAATTTAAAACTCAAATTTTCTAATGTTCAATATGTAAGTATAAATTTAAACTATTAGATTAAACTTATTATAAATAAAGTATACTTACGTTAAATTGATCTTCACAACAATATAACCCGATTTAGGACATATTATCCCTTTTAATTACCATACACCATTGTTTTTGTATTTTCGCATCTCTTGGAATACAAAAAACACTTTGTCGGGTGTTTTTCTAATACTATTTTTGCACTCCGGTACTATACAATATTTGTAAGATGATTTTTATCTTCTTCCATGACTTGTAAATCAACTTAAAATATGTATGAAGTAACTAAAAAGTTCATAGTAAACATTCACTGGACGTATCATTTGACGTCACGCAAAGCGCGCGCAAAATGCCGGTGTTTGAACGGTTCAAATTTACTACATGTTTTAATTTTTAATTTGAAAAAAAACTAGAATCTTTTCAAACCTATTTATATTTTTTTCTACGATATAGAGAGGTAAATGATTAATTTACGTCAAAAAAAAATTACATGAATGTTCCTTATTATAAAAATATGTAAATTTGTTTCTACTTTCTCGGTACGTATATACAGGGTTATTTGTATTTAATTAGCCACCTCTTGCAGGCAGCCTCTCTACATCAATACCAACATTTGTTCTACGACTTTTTAAAATAAATAATTTTTAAAATTTAAGTTTTCCCATACAAAATTTATTTGTTGCCTCTGAACTGGCATTAACTCTGGGCATAGGTATGGCGCCCGGGCGTTGACTTTTTAAGTATTTTTTACAAAATACACAGTAGTACGTAAAAGAGGAAGCAAATTTTTTTTGTTTCGTGTTTTTTGTGTTGTTTATCAAGATTTGTAAAAAGTCGTAAAATAAATGTTGTTGGGATTGATGTAAAGAGGTTGCCTGCAAGAGGTGGCCAATTAATTACAAATAACACTGTATAACGAAAAACTAAGTGTTCATATTTCCAATATTTGTAGATGTTCCTAATAAAGCCTATATACCCTAGCAAGGCCAACCGTAAAAAAATATATTGACCTTATAAGGAACCGACTTATAAGGTTTTATTTATTTACTTTATTGGGTAACTCAACATAGTGAACTTAATTTTAAAGATACTATAGATAATATTTACATAAAATAGGACCAAAATAGGACTACACTATTTAACAATACTTAATACCTACTCAAAAAAAATGCAGTGTTTATAAATTAATGATAATTAAATTAAAAATAATTTAGGGATAAAATGATAACATTTAAGGGCTAATAGCTATACTACTTAAAGGCTTTGATGTAAATCGGTATGTTTGTGTGTGTGAGTGTAAGTTTGTGGAAACGCATGGATGTGAAAACGTCTGCAAGAGTGTATGGGCATATAAAATTAAATAGTTTAATTTTAAGTCTGTTGAATTTGTTTTCTTAAGGCTGATACAGATGTATTGAATAAATCGACATGCGAACAGAATTTATTTTATGTAAAAGCCATACGATAGACAATTGAGTTTTGAGCATAATCTGTATTTAGGTAGGTAAGCATGGTGTATCAAATTATTCGTTGTGTCAGATATGTACTCAAAAAATCATTTTAGATAGGAACTCAGTGCAATTGGTAACCCCAGACAATATCGCATGCACTAAATGCACTAAATGCTTCGCAATGACGCCTACGAAAGTAAAGAAGATCAATTTTGTAATAATTGCAATTTAGATGCAGCAGAATATGAAGAAAAGATCGGAAATCAATGAAGCTTAAGAATTTTATGAATTTCATTTGAATAGTCTCGAGTTTTTCTGTGTATATAGCATGCTTTAATGCAATTTACGTCGCGAAAAGTCCGGCACGTACGTTTTACAAATCCAAGCCCATTATATATGCCTTATTGACGATTAAGTCTATGTGCTGACTTTTTTTAAATTTGGAATCTAACTGAATTCCAAGATCTTTAATAGTATCAACTGATTTTAACAATTTTCCACCTTTTTTATACATACATATTACTTTTTATTTAATTTTCGACTCAAAGTTATTTGCTGACACTTTTTGATATTAATAATTATTTTGTTACGTTTATAGTGTTCAAAGAGGTTATTTATATCTTTTTTAATGTTTTCACAGTCATAAAGAGATGTTACTGCAAGAAAAACTTTTTTATCATCGGCTACCATTAAACATCGCGAGTGTTCGATACAGGATACAATAGCACATATGTATGAGTTATAGAGCAGGGGATCTAAGTTAGAACCTTGAGTTACACCAGAAGATGCTTCAATGAATGTATTACGTGCACTTCCTACTATAACTGCCTGCCTTTTCATTGTAACGTACGACTAAAACCAACGGAATAGGTCAACATGAAAGCCGAGTGCTTGAAGTTTTAATAATAAAATTATGTGATCGACCCTATCGAATGCTTTCTCGAAACCTGTAACTGAACAGAACTCTACGACGAGGGAGCGCAGTTACAAAATATAGACGCTAGCAACTTTTTTTAGCCGCGTTTGTGTTCTAGAATTGGATGTAGCTTAGTGTGAGTGGAAAGACCTTTTCATCACATGACAATACCCTTGATTTTTCATAGTTGGCCTTCAAAGGAGCATGGCCTTCCATGCTTTAGTCAAATTCATCATGGGTACTAACAATCTTTATTGGAGTCGAACAGACAACCTTTGATTTATGAGTTAGAGTCCCTAGCCATTAGACCAATTGCTCAACAGACCAGTCAGCATACGAGTCTAGAGTTAATTTTGTGACAATGACCTGTTTATATCTAAGCGTTTATAAAATAAATTTAAATAAACTTAATAGAAATTAAGAATATTGATACTTGGAAATACATAGGTACCTACCAGTCTTACTGAGTATGCAGAAATTGCTTATTTTTATCAGTAAATGTTATCCCCTTCAACAGTTTTGTCATCGTTAGGTACATCCCATTAACGTCAATCATTGACTGACTCGATATTTCACACTTGCGTAACATTGTAAGAATATGATGTAATTATGACATATCTATGACGATCTGATACGATATATGGATAATGAAACATTTTTAAATACATATGTAAACGCTTAAAGAAATATTTTTTTATCTACTTTTTATCTTACCAAATCTTCTACTGTCATAATCTATTTGACCTGAATGTCATGTAACATGTAAAAATCTTTATTTGTAATCTTTTTCCTTCCTTTTAGCTACACTATTATTTATAAAGACAAAAAAAATATTAGGGTTGAAACAGAACATAAAAAGAGCAGTAAAGTTTTTATTTAGATCCAGGCCAAATCGTTAATAATCTGAAATGCAAATAAATGTTTTTATATATTTTTTACTAAATTGTATAATATTATTCTCAACACAAATTATATTGCCAGCTGCTTTTGAGTTTTGGCTATTTAATACAACTTGGCAGCCTCTATTTCGTACCCTTTGGCGAAAGATTATGAGTTGAAAGAATAGTGTTTTAATCCTTACATTGTGAATTTCAAATCCGTTCAGCTGTTTATAGGCGAAGAAGAAATAAACAATCTAAATAAGATAAATCGCAATGATACAGAAGTCATAACGGAAACTAAAAACTGGGTTTATTGAGCTATGTTCTTTTTTCTACATATTAAGAAGATAATTAATGCACAGACAAATCGCTTATTTGGTGGTTTTTAAGCGGGTATTGTAGTCAGCACCAAAATGCAAAAAACTACTGGATATTTTTTTAACGAACATTGCGTGGTTTTAGCTTAAGACTGTCAACATATTTTGATTTTTAAATATTTATAAAAATAAAAATATTTTCACCCCAGTATACAAACAAGTTTGTTATAATTACTGTTAAACTAATATTTAATGTATAATTTTTAAGTGATGATAGATGATTTACTTGATATTGTGTAACACTGAATAAGAGATTCATCTGCTTTTTTTTTTTTTTTTTAACGTCTGGAATCCTCATGGATACACACCTCCATCCAGGGGAAGATGGAAGCGGTTATGTGAGACTCTTACTCACTAAACCAGACGGTCAACCCCTCTCCGTCATAATGGAGCGCCACGGGAACGCTTGCGCACACATCCGCGTTGCTCCGACGGAAGGCCGCGTGAGCGACCACCACCTCCATGGAGTGACGCGCCCGGTTGACTTGAGCGCGTCCCACTCCGGGGCTTGTTGAATAGCGAAGGGCTCCTCTGCCCTCCACCCAAGCCGGCCGAGCCAAATCAGGACTCCCTCAACGAAGAAGGTGTCCCGATCCGACTCAACCTCCCGGGGCCGGACCCCGTCCGAAAACGGTCGAGGTCCGAACCCGCCACCAGCGGCTGGTGTGCATCGCAGGCGACCCTCCGAAGAAGACCACCCCGACACACGGGGCCGGAAGAGGTAAACACATCTGCGCCGCAATTTAAACTGACACCTGCAGACGACGCAGAATATGCGACCTCGACCGTCCCGCCACCCCGCCAACGAAGCCCTCCCTAGGAAGAGCTCCGCCACCACCTCGCCCGGACTAATCATCGTCAAGCGCTATTGTACCTGACGATGACTTTTCCGGGCCATCACCCTATCAGCGCAACGGCCTCCCCCTCAGCAAGAAAGAGACCGCCACGTACCCCCCCACACAACCACCGGACCGCCCCACAGTCCACTCTGCGCACAGAGAAGTACCAGGGGCGACTCCGCTGCTGTCCCCGGTAGAGAGGGCCTGCGCCCTCCCACCCTCAGTGCCCAGGCCAAAAGGCCCGAGCCCACCTCGCAGACAGACCACCCCGAAAGGCAGCCTGCCCGCCAGCCAGCCATGAACCGGGCACAAACCCCCATGGCCGACCCATCCCGCGCCGAGTATTAGCCAACGGCTAATGCAAACCCGAAGGATCACATTAACCGTTGTTGCCCAGGGAGCACCGGCCCGTACCGCTTCCGATGCCACCGGACGAATCCGAGCAACAAGGGAAACAGACGGGCACACGAGGAGGTTCCGGGCGACGGCCCCCCTGAGATTCATCTGCTCAGATAAGACTTTATCTTTTTTTTATTTACTTTACTGGCGATGTCTAGCTATTTAAAAAAATAAATATTGTAAATATTAGAACAACAATAGGTTTTATTAAATTCAATGATAAAAAAATTCTGTTCCCCCAAATCCCACTTATAGGCCTTTGGCTTATGCCTTCTTCCTCTACCTCCACTTGATTTTAGTAGTAGTATAGTTCTGATGGTGTAATGGCTCCCTATTGCTAAATAGGGAGACATAGTTGATGCCACTAAGTAAGCTGCGAAGCGTGACAAAGATTGGACCCTTACCGCTAGTAGGACGTTAGCGAGAAGAAAGCAGGAGTACGACCGCCGCTGTATTATCCAGCTGAAATGCCTGGGTAGGAGGGGAGGATGACCTCACCTACTATAGCGCTACGTCGTAAGTTTACTCTAAGTGGCTGGCGGCAACTATTGCTAAATAGGGGGACATAGGAGGAAGTGTACTCTAAGTGGCTGGTGGCACCTTCAAATAGGATGATGCGCCAAAGAGTTAAGCTAGGTGTGAAAGCGACACCATAATGATCCATTGGTTTATTAGTGGTTTACACTAAAAATGGCAGGGTCATCCATGCTGCTGGGAACCGATGAAACATAACCCCATGGCCATTCAAATCAACTTGCTTAGCCGCCTGGTATCCATAAAGTGTTTTTCAAATACACAACAGGTTCTACAAATTCTTATCTATAATATCGGATAAAAAGAGATTTATGGAATAGGTACATAATATCACACTGAGATACTTACAACGATTATCATACTTTATCATTTATGATAATGTTTAAAGAATGTACCTAGAAAAACTCTAGGAATTTAGAGAAAAATTGTGTCATGTAATAATATGGTAAATTTCCTTTCTTGCCTATTTAGTTTAGTAATTTCTAACTGATGTTTCAAACATGCTACGTCCTTCTGTGTGTATGCGAACCAAATCGTGAGGAACTGCTTTACCATTATTATGTTGACCTTTACCAGTATTATGGGAACTAAATGTTGATAGGGCTTTCGTCTGTCCACCCTTTTTGTACAAAATTCGAAGGCCAAATTATTTATTGAAATTATAGCCTAAATTATTTTTGTTTTCTCATGAAAATATATTCTTTAATTATGAATATCATCGTATACTTAACATGCTAGCGCTATATTCATTTTCATTAATTAATTTAGCAGTTTTGTTTTACTGTAAAATTGTTGGTCATGTATAAGTACATAGATTTTTATAATATTGAATATACCTACAGATTTTGATTCGTTACTTTTTTATATTATTGTATATAAATAAATTGCACTAGGTGTGCGTAATTGCATTCTTAAGCTGCGGGCTCCGAAACAAGTGATAAAGCCATTTTTCATATTTATATCGTAGATAAATATTACTTTGATACTAATATATAAATACTAGAACTAGGGAAATTCAAAAAAAATTGAATTAACTAAAAAGTGTTTCTGTATATTCATTTCTTTATCTGTGTCCTACATTATTTAGCAGTTGAATAAATTTAAATTGAACGTGACCATAAATCTAGTTCAAAAACTGAACCGTTATAACATTGACTGTTAGAACCATAACTAAATAGTTATAAGCTAGATAAAAGATATAGGCATAAGCAAAATGTATTTTAAAATTTGTTATTTAATAATTCACACAAAAATTAATCAACACCCAGAAAATAATCAGATAAATACTAATCTTTCCATGTTTTAATTACTATGGACAATATTACATAAAAACATATATATAATAATTATAACGAATGAAAATTAAATACATTTATTCTAAAAATAAAAACAATATGAACTGCAAAATTCGAGGTTTTTGACAATGGCAATGATGAATGATTGATATATTGTCTATGATAAATGTACGAAGTTTCCGCTGTATTTCTATAGTCACTTCCGTTTCGCGGTTTCATAGAGCTAATTTTCATATTATATTATTTTAATATTTTTTCATTTTTCAATCAATCTCTCTCTATAGAACAATGAACTATATACTTGAATGCATAATGATATTATTAACGTATAGTTTAAATAACACTGCTTATCTAATATATAATCTATTAACATTGAATTCTTTACAAAAAAGATATTTTCATTATTATCTTATTTATCACAAGTACAATGTTATAAATATGAGAATTACAGTACATAGTCAAACAGATTTAGAACAGTTACTTGAGTCAATATTTTTTTCTTCTTTACACTGGTATTTTTTCTTCTTTACATTCGTATTTACAAATTACATACATCATTTAAAATTAAATCTGAGAAACTTTTTAACTTTCATTGTTTATATTTTAAGAATTAGATTAAATTTAAAATAAGCTAAGTAATGATTACTTTTAATATACTAAATATTTTAAATGAGTTATTTTTGTCTCAATTTTCAAATTGTATTGTGTATTTTATCAGATGTTTATTTTTCGGATTATTGACATTGCATGTTTAGTCGAAATTATTGTCTGTGTAATCACATGTGCATTATTTCAAAAGTAAATTGTAATAATCTTGTATATCAAGGCAGTATAATTATAATTACTAAGTTTCTTATTGAAAGTTATATAGTATATATATATACATATATATGTATATATATGTATGTATGTATATATATATATATATATATATATATATATATATATATATATATATATATATATATATATATACACACATATAACATATATTATTTATTTATTGATATTATCTAACATATAATCTTATTTTTAATTATTGGGACTAAAACTATAATTTACCAAAAATGTATATCTTTAAAACTGATACGAAACAATAAAGTTATAAGGATTTAATTTCATTGACATACATGAAAATCAGACATATTTTTACAATATGTATTCTCATTTTGAAAAATGGGCAGGTACTTCTTTTAAATAGATTAATTTTTTAAACGAGTCCTCCAGATATGTGGAGATGTAATTTATTCTAATAATTCGTGTTTTGTTCTCTATATTTCCATGTCTGGATTTTTTTTCATGTACTTGCCTGCTTTGTGGGTTTGCAAAAGTTGTATTAATATATATATAGGCTAGCTAAAATATTTACGTAGGAAATAAAAAAATAACTGGCATAAGCCTATTGGTTTTTAAAAACCTACATTTCTAAAAAATCGTTCATTTTAAAATATTATACCTAGCTTACAATACGTACAGGTAAAATATAACTAGTTCCTAAAACAAAGTTCCAAATAAAATTTATCTCCGTGCTCGTTCCCTCTCCAAACAAAAATTACTGCAAAGATTTTGATAAAATTTGGTGTAATAGCTCATTATCTAGATATAAGAAAATGAAGAACCGTTTTCAGTTATAATTAATATAAAACAAGACCTTTACTTTTTTGTTAAATTTCTTTTTGTTAAGTTACTGTTTAATTAAATATTTACATGACAATAGATGGCTTATTACCGAGGGTTACCGTGGATGAAATCCAGGTACCAGCTGGTTATATAATAATAATATCGGATAATTTAAAGCAAAATAAGAGATTTTGTTCGCTTTTAATTCTCAATTTCGATTAAGTATTACGTTTTTCTATTAAATTTTCTTTTCTAGTGAAAACGTGACGGTTATTGCTTATTACTCAAAGAAACTTGAATAGAGTGAAGACTTATAGATTATTAGATGATCAGTTATTTAACCAGGTATAATATATAAATATAACAGATAAGTGTCCAGCAAACACTTAAGTAACGAATTCCCGAAACGAAATAAATTGATCAACAAGGACGTCATGTTCGTTAATATTTTGATAAGTATTAAACAATTTTAATTACACTATTATTAGCGATATAGTATATTAATTGTAAATTACGTTCCATAATTGCTACATTTCATAAGTTTATACAGAAATATATTATCCAAGTGAGTATTAATGAACCGACAGAAATTTCAAATATCGCATCATCATACTGTGTTTTATGTTTTAGCTTGAATAGACTAAGCGCAGTGCGCAGCGTTTCTCTGCATAAAACCGGTCGTCGAACCAAAATTTAAAAATCCGTTATTTTTTTATGGCTTCTCAAACGAGGGGAGGAATTTGGAGAACGGCGTCGCTAGGGGTTGCTTGGTTTGTTCGGTCGCTTCGCGCCTGCGCGCGTAGTTCGCGCCACTGCTACGTCGCTTGCAAGCCAGATGTTCTGAAAAGCTTCCTGTCGTCGTTACGTTGCCCTGCATTTTTATCTTGATGTAAAATGTGGACTAGGATTATTAAAATATTTTATATTATTAGTGAAGTATAAAGTGTATAATTTGTAATATGTGTAGTAGATAGTGGAGTTTAACTGCAAGTTATTGAGCGGCTCGATGTCCACGAGTTCATTCGAGACCAACAAAGCGGCGGACATTTTATTTTGAGTACTCGATAATGTAGCGTTTGCGTCGAAAACATTAAATGTCGTTTTATGGTTCTGTATTCGGATATCGTTCGCTTACACCTTTCGTAAGTATAATAACAATTTAATAAGTAATTAAAGTGATATCTTGAGTGTTTGTTCTACAGTTTCTCCAGCGGTTATGTCTATGAATTACCGCTAGCTTGTCGATATTTTTAGGGAAATGTCGTTGAAATAGTGACGTAAGCAAAACTGGACATCTGCAGGTGTTGTAGGAGACCTTTAGCATTACATAAAGTACAGTAAAATGTATATCGACCCACTCCGCTTCGGAGGCTTCTCACTTGTGATTTCCGCGCGCGCGGCTCCCCTAACCTCTTCACTAATTAAATTCAGATGATTAAGATCCTTCGCATTAAGAATTTATAACATGATAAATTTTCATATTTACATTAAAATATTTAATACCAGCGATGCCGAGGGGGGTGAAGCGAGGGCCGGCAGAGGGCGAAGCTGAGGTGGTGGTACGCGTCGGGGCCTCTCCGTCGCACACTACACTCCTGGACGACAGCCCGAGCCAGCCCATAAGTTATCACCTGCTCGACCACGGCTATGGCGCCACGCCTCAACACCAGATTCGGCGGGAGGCGCCCACCGCACCGCCGAAGACATCTGAGGTAAGTAGCCTACACCATAGCTTAAACTTATGATAAGCTAACATATATTTAAAGAACAACATAACATGTATATAGTATATAGTAATAGCTACTTTAAATATTCTCTACATAACAGCTGATCAAACTTAATAAACATTGAACTACAATTTTTATCACTTCTACAATCAAATCTCAGTCAGCTGTTTATTCATAATGGTTAATACATGACTTATTATAAATCACAACCCTTTACTTAGTAACAAGATATGATATAGACATAGTAAACAACATATTCTTAAAAATCTGTTAAACTGTGATTTTAACAAACTATACCTGCAATAAACTTAAATCCTTTCACATGCGGATATATATCTGCAATCAATGAGTGAGTAGAAAGTGCATTTTCTTAATTTTTTACACAATTTGAGGTGTGGTGGTGATGATGTGGTGGTGGTGATGGAGTGTAATGTGTAAGGTTACTTTTCTATATATTTTCAGGTAAAATTGAATACTTAAATGTCTATCGAAAATGTACCATTCAGATATTTCTTATTATTGGCCAGATGTGCATATTACCACACATAATGTGACAACAGAATATAAATATATCTTATTTAATATCATTGTACCAGTGGTTTAACGGTCTCTCTCAACTTGTTTTACTTAAAATTAAGTATGTCTACTAAAAATCACAATTATTATCAATAATTATTGAAAATCCAGTTATCAAAATTTGGAATATCTTTGCTTGCTCAATGAGGTCATACACCTTTACAACTTGGGTCAATGACCTGACTATGAAACTTTAAAGTTCTTATAAAATCTCTATTTGTTTGTGCAAGTAATAGAGCCTGTACGTTATGAATATAAATTACCACTTGTTCTCTATATTTCTCAATTATATTTTTTCTTAATTACTTAAAAAAATTATAATTAATTCTTAGGATATCTGATTAAATTTCATCCGACAACCTTCATCCATTCAACAACCAAAGATCATTCAAATGATAGTTGTGTCTCTGCCATTTTGTGTAACCAGCTTATAATAGTAATCTTATTATTGCAAATTTAGAATGTAAGAACATTTGTTGATAAAACATCAAACATATTTCTAATTAATTATTTTAATTAAAAAGCAATATTACACACATATTTTAGATATTGTGAAAAATGTTGCTATTTTTATGATTAATTTTAGTTTGTATGTATTTCATAATATCTAGATATAAAGATAACAGACTTATTAGATATTGTTAAAGATTATTTATTTTGTATGAAAAAAATATTTAATTCTCTTACACATTCTAGTAAGCATTTAATAATTTAGAAATATTTTATTTATTTACACTAATCATTCTTCTACAAAATTTGATATATAAGGATAATAAATTGAATTGTAATCATTAGGAAAAACTTATAAATAGGTATAAAAGGACATTAGATAGTAATACTAAGTATTGCATATATTTTGTTAACAGTACCTATGTATGTATAATATACATACATACATTTATTATTATTTATTTTTAACTATAATCAAATATGTACTGATGTTTTATTTGTACGGAGAAATTTGGTTGACCTTTTCAATGTTATAAATAATGAATTAATTAAATTACATATAAATTGATTAATAGATAACCTTATATGATAATAATAATAATAATACTTTAACCGATTAGAACTTTTTCTAATTCTGTAATATTTTTTTTATGGTTATTGTTTTTGTTTATTTATTAATGAGTTTATATAAAAAAAAGTATTTTCAATATAAATAATCAGTTTATTTATTTTAACCTACATTACTTTAGACAGTTAAATTACAAATTGGACCAATTATAATCAATACATATTAACAAAGAGATAAAGTAACTGATAACCAGTTAGTTTTGAAACTTTATATTTATATTCAACTTCATTCTCAAGAGACATCTTGTATGTTTGTAAATTAGTAGTATGTCTAATAACATTTCATGCATTCTGTAGACTTTTAATGATTAACTTCCTACTTTGTCATATTCTTAATTTTTATTACAATTTCTCATTAAATCTAAAGTGAAGATAACATTTCTTTCCACTTTGAATATTTATTCTTCAACTAGACCAAGCAGTTAAAATGGGTTTTTGTTTTTTTATTATTTTGGCAAAGCTTGGAATAATTAACGGTACGGTTGTCGAAAGGATTACGTCGAACAATACATGGCAATTTGCCGAAAGCCGTAAAGAATTATGAAATTCTTTACAATCAGCTGGAGACCTAACCTTAAACTTGTCTTATGGTCCCAGAATATGGTTTATTATATGTTGGTTAACATAGCGTCAGTTTACCATGTGTTAACGTTATATGGAGCAATCCCGTAAACGCCATGTGCTCGCTACTATCCGTGGGTCACGTGGCCAGGTACTTCCTGCGCTCCTACATTGCGCAACGCAACTGTCATTGTCCTTATCGTTCAACGATACAACGCCCTTCAAATGCTTGAGTGAATTTCATACATACACGAATCGATGTTATGAACCCTTATGTAGTGCCTTATATACGTAGACTTAAGACACTAACTCTCCCCTTTCAAAGTATTATATTCGATCCGTGATACCTTTTCATAAATTATCTATTAGAATAGGATAAATTGATTGTTTATAATGGGAGAGAAGTTTTTAATACAAGGGTGATGACTGATATTGTATCTAAGATGACAAGCTTAGAGGCACATCTGCTCTGATTTACTAGACAATAAAAATGCGCGAGTCCCGCAAGCTTGGTGTATTAACAATAGCTTTGCCAAGTTTCTATTAATAATAATACAAATTTTGAGATAAGAAATTGGCATTCTTTTGGTAGAGTCCCTTCCGAGAGCCCGGTGCCTTTTGTGTCGTTTCTAATTTATGTTGTGTATTGTGTAGGTACGTGTACCCTCCCCACACACTTCCTTGAAGGGGCTTCGGCCCCGCAGTACTTTACGGCGAATTAGTTGCATCAGTTTATTGAAAATGCCCTGCAACTATCTGTCTGCTGTTTGAATACATTTTTCAAAATGTGATACTTTTACTTGCTTTATCTATCGTTCGTTATTTTAAACTATTCAAGAATGTGTTTTAGTCGGTGCGGTGTAAACAATATATTTAATTAGTTTTAGGTAAACGGTAATGATTGTGAAATAGGACTTCCTTAGTATTTGGATTAACGATGACGTACTTGGTTATAAAAGTGAGTAGTGATTTGTTTCGTTTTGTCCGTTCTATAACTGAAGCTACTCTAAATGGTATATAAATGAATATCAGAGAATTATATAATATAATATTTTTTAAATATATCATGTTCCATTAGATACATTTGTTTTTCGTCGTAGACAATCGTAATTTTTACGTAAACATTGCACTTATAAATGTTGTTTCTTTGAAGAGCCATCCTGTGGACTGCTGAACTTGTGCACGTTTTTAAACTTAACGTTAGAAATATATTTTTTATAAATGTCTGAAGTTTTTTGGGCCATTATACGCGAGATTGAAGATGTGAAGTGTTATAGTTTTTTGAGGAACAGTTTTATTGATGTTACGTAAATCTTATAAATGGATTACTTTCAAACTTTCTACTTAACAAACAAACAAAACTTTCTACTTAATATTTGGGAAGTATTCCCGAAATTTTAATCTATCCATACTAAACATGCAAACCTAAATAAACAAATTATTCCAGGCGGTGAAACGTAGACTGAACTTGAGCGAGAGTAGTTCAGGCAGTCAGGGTCACGTGGTGCCCATGAAGGCTGACTTCAAGACGCCGAAGCAGAAGCGTGTAAAAGTCCTCACTCCGTACAGCCGACCGTCCAGTTCTATGAAAAAGTATACAGAACGATCCAGGTACTTACCTGTGATACAGGTAATTTTTCTGTATATATAAATATGTATTAAAATCCCTAATTCCTTTTTTTTTTCAATATTTAAATATTCTAATGACATTGGATTATATTATTGTTATTGGTGCGGGGTTTGGTCATTTACCTCACAATCACTGCTATTTAGATAAAATGATAAAAAAGTCGATATAATAATGTTAAACGAAATAAACAATTTGAAAACAAATCCATAATAAAATCTTTTAAATACTTCTGAACGTTTTTTGACTTTGTACCATGTTCACAATTAATTGAGTAATATCACAAATCCCTACAAAATGGCTGGCTGTAAACATCTATACATAAACCTCGTTGAAGGGTACAGGGTACAAGTAAGGTGTGAAGACCAAGTCCTCATTGCATGACCTGCTTTGTTTCAGGTTTGATACATCATTAGGCCTACTAACAAAAAAGTTTGTCGCACTCCTCAAGTCATCACCTAACGGTGTTTTAGATCTTAACATCGCGGCCGAACACCTCTCGGTCCAGAAGCGCCGTATTTACGACATCACAAACGTACTAGAGGGTATAGGAATTTTAGAAAAGAGATCCAAAAATAATATACAGTGGAAATGTGGTAAGTGTTAAATAATATCAGAACCAAATAAATGTACACAATTATATAATTGTTATAAAAAATGCAGTCGTCATTTTATTATTAATAAAATTTATGAAGTTATCATAAACAAACTTTATAGCTATATTATGTTAATTACGAACCATCATGATTTTTATGTTGTATACAAGTACCTTTTTTGAGTTGTTAGTTTCTGAATAGTTAAAATAGTAGTAACATAAATATATTCTCATCACATGGATAAATAAGCAATAATTAATAATTATGTTTATTCAGTCTGTGAGAAAACTTATGCAAAAAAATATACATGTTTATTATGTTAAATTCTATTCGATATTTATTATATGTTTAAAATTTATAATTTGCAATCAGCAAGAGTAAAGTTCAATACTACATTTGTTTAAAACGGAGGTTTCGACGATTCCTACGAATAGGACATTTATAGGTCAAAACTGATCGTAAGTAGAAGAGGGACGAATGAGTGGTATAATCCTGACGCTGTATAAAGTCATAAAAACTTCTATTATCACAAAAGAAACTAATAGTTTTAAAATGCAAATCCTAGATTTATAGAACACTAAGAGAATGGAATGGATTTTTAAAACGAACCATTGTAATGTGAAATGGTCGCTGTGTGTCAGGTGTGGGCGGCGGCGGCGCGGGCGAGGAGGGCCGCGTGCGTCGGCTGCGGCGCGAGGTGCGGTCGCTGTCCGGCCGCGAGGCGCGCGTGTCCCGCGCCGTGTCTCTGGCCGAGCAGGCGCTGTCCCGGCTGTCGGCGGGTCACGGCGCGCGCGCCTACATCACCTACGCCGACCTGCGCTCCATCAAGGACTTCAGGAACCAGACCGTCATACCCATCAAGGCGCCGCCCGATACCAGGCTCAGTGTGAGTTTCTAGTGCTACTGTCGGTCGGTGTACGTCCGTCTGGTGTTGTAGTTTTTTGCGTCGTGTACTGTTGCTGTGACTCGTTGCTGAATTAGCTCTGAAGTAGAATAACACGATAAGATTATTACATTAGCGAGTAATCTTATTCAGCATTAATTAATATTACGAGATGTGCTCGAATTTACTATGAAGTAAGTATTGATAAATATTATCTCGTAAGCTGCCAAATTAATGTTTGTGTAGTACTATACGATTATATGAAATAAAATCTAAAATAAAAAGTATTTTATAATTAAATCGATTGTAAAGCCTGCCTCTTGATTTCAGGTACCCCACCCAGATGAGAAGGGCTACATGATTCATCTTAAATCGATGTCTGGGGAAATAGAAGTTTACCTTTGTCCCAAAGAGAGACCTCTGTCTCCGCCGCCTTGTGAGTAAAATCAGAAACCACTATATTATTATATATCGTTTTATTAATTGGTCAGACATATATACGCATAGTAGTAGTTAATATCTTAATATGTAAAAACATATATTAAAGTTTATTAACACATTGAAATGATCCACTTGTGGCAGCCTCCGGTGTGTTACCGTCGGACCCTCTGCTGGAGGACAACAAAGCTCTGTTGGCGCCGCTCATAGCGCAGCTACAGGCGCTGCCTTCCACCACCATCTCTGCTGCCTTCACGTACGTGCCTTTCTAATATCTGACTTTATTGAACATCAATTTATTTTTTAAAGAAACAAATTATAAAGTGTTATATAATAATAGGGCTGCTTCTACGTTATATTAAGTCCTCTTCTGATTTTTAAGGATTAAATTAAGTAATTTATTCTTAACTGCTATACTGTCCGTGATATTCTTTCAGGACGCCCATAAAGCGCGAACCGGACGAGGGTGCGTGGTCTCGTAGTCTCGTGGTGCGCACTCCTTGCGTGACCGACCCCACGCTGCCGCTGACCCCCGCGCTGATGACCCCCATCGCGCCCGACACCCCCACCACCCCCGCGACCCCCGCCACACCCGTCCAGGCGACGATGTCCACGCCTGATAGTGAGTTTTTGTTGATATACGTTGTTATATATGTGGGTTTTGTTGAGATACTACGTCATTGCATTCAATATTACTCGAGACAGTTACCTCACAGATATTATCCAAAGTATCGTTATCGTTGTTATCGTCTACTAACGTGTCGTGTGACAGCGGGCGGCGCGCGCGGGCGACTCCGCAACGCGCTCATCGCGGACAGCGACGACTTCGCCCCCATCATGGGCGGGGGACGGTTCCAGATGCAGACTGAGGACCAGGAGTCAGGTACGATATGTAACCGGGTGGTTTAGGTTATATCTGTATACTAAACACTTGCCTGTTACAGTGTGGTATTGCACTACTTGTGACATTATTTCTACATGCATTATCATAGAGTAAGAGCCAAGTATATTTATTTGTCTAATCTGGCACTTTCTTGCTTTTTTTGGTTAAAGGGCTAGATGTAAAGTTGTACATATTATACAGAATGGTGTCTATCAACTAAATAGACTAGCCATCTACAGCTTTTTCTATTGGGATTTGATATTACACAGGACGGTCGAAATTAATAGTCGATTTATCTGAAATTAAAATTTAATATCATCATTAATTATCATCGTACTTGTAATAGAACGTAATTGTCATATCAATCAACAAATTGTATTAGGATTGCTTGTTTATTTTGGTTGTTAAATATTAAACAAAAATGTATCTCATTACTGGAAATACTTTTCCTTATCAAAAAAATATACTTCGATTCGGTTCTTGTGATAACATTATGTTTAAAAATAACTTTCACGATTTAACATTCATTACACATATTTTAACTTACAGTACAATACACTTTTTTTACTTAGCTTGTATCTTCATACCTCTACCCGTTCATGGGAGTTGTACCCTTGAACTAGTGCTACCTATGGAGATCGCAGTAATAACGCGATTCGCCCTTGTAATTTGCCAATCATTCATATCACTCAATACACACATTGACATGTATTACTGTATTCGAGGGTGTCATAAATTCCATTGATAAGTGGTAGGTCCAGTGGTAGCTGTGTGGGAGGCCGGCGGAGGTCTCGTGTCGTGTAGCTAGCACTCGCACTGTGACCTGTGTGTCCGTCACATCACAGTCAGAGTTCTAGCTCCACGGGGCGGCGCTCGACGGACTGGCGCTGCATGCTTTGTACCATCGCTTACTAATAACATGTGGTAGCGACGATACACTCACCTTAACATGTATTACTGTACTAAAATTGTGTTCACCTATGTTCTACAAATATATTTTTTGTTAATATAACCTGGAAAAGACAATGTTATATAGAATAAATGAAATCTAAAGTGTTTAATTACGTTTCTCCCTAGTCATACAAAAATGGTAAAAAAGCCGTCAACATTAAATAAGCTACGGCAAGCTTAAAACTAATTACTAAGAATTACCGCGCACCGAAACTTTGTTACGCTTCAATATTTATGATAAATAAAGTAGTTTAAAATATTTTTTTCCTTTTTATCACTACGATAAGTAAATTTACCTATACTCGAATAGTACTACCCTTCTCAATACTAGATGTAACACTGTCGTTTCCGCCCCGTCACGATCATGTCCAACCATTGTGGTAACCCGTGTGTGGTCGTGGGTGCTGGTGGCGGGTGGTGAGCTACATCCCGTGAGGCCGCAGTGCTCGTGTAGCACCATGGGATTCAGCTCAGACCCGTCGCCACTAACAGCTACTAACTCATCGTAACACTGCCATTGTCTAACCGTCCACTGCCACCACTCGCTTTGACTTACGCTTTATGTGCGGGTTGTACGGTGCCGCCCTCTGTGTGTGTCGGTTAAGATGTCTGGGTATCACCTGGTGTCATTGAATGTAATACATACATACATGTGTTTGAAAATGTCTCTAAACATGTATAGCCATGTTGAGCTTACTTAAATTTTAAACAAATGTAGAATTATAAATCGATACGGCAGGGATTCGAACCCGCGACCTCTGGAAAATGTACCGTCGCTCTACCAATTGAGCTACGGTATCGCAATAAGTAGAGCGTACGACGGTCTCCCAGAGATCGCGGGTTCGTATCCCTGCCCGTATCAGTTTATTTTTTATTCTATTTTTGTTTAAAATATACATACATATGTTTTCAAACGCTCTTAATAACTTTTTGTATATTGTAAATAGTTATCTGTTAATAATTATTTTAACATTAAATTGTGGTATATTTTTATACGTAATTTGTCTACGTGTTTGTTTGTGATTATCATTGAATTAATATTGTATGGTAACATTAAATATAAATAATGGTGATTGTTCTATGTGTTACTAATAATTATTCAAATTAAGACTTATTAAGAAGTGCATATTGAATACTTAATCAAAACCATTATTATTTCTGCGTACATATGTCTTGAGTGCTGAGTTTCATACTTATATTTACTTGTATGTTTAAGTATTACTTTTAAACAGTCCTTACAAGAAAATATTAGTATTCTTTAATTTTAAACATAAGTGTTCATTGTACAGTCAATTCCCACTCCACTGCCTAGTAAGTGGAGAAGATTCGTTCTGGGGGAGTCGTATTATGCTAACAATATTATAATAATAATAATCATGATAATTTTTAACCATTATTATTATTTTGAAAAGTGATTGATGACTGTTAATAACTGTTAGAAATATTTATTTATTATACAAGGCATTTTAAGCTTCCTTATTCTGAGCTTTTGAGAATATATTCAAGTGGATCACCAGTTTCCTCACTGGGGTGATCATAAAAATCTCAGTCGACGATATATCCTAGTTCCCCAGGTCATTAAATGCTGGTGTTCAATAAGGCTGCTTGTTTTCTCCCTCACTGTTCTCACGGTGAGGTTTTTCAAAAGAACCCTAATAGGTTTTTAGATGTCGCCCCATACCCCTATTAAGGCGATTATATATAGAATGGTTGATTCATCAAGTCGGGTTACGGTATCGATATATCAATTTAGTGGGCAAGTATCCTAACTTCGATCCTTGCCCGTTTTAATGATTTTATGTTCTATATATATTCTATTTAGTAATTGTGTACTTTAAAATGGGTACTGTAAAACAAAATATTTATGTACATTTTGCAGGGTATTTAAGTGTGATTCATATAATTGTTTCTCGTGTTAAATTGTTTCATATTGATAAGAGGGTTCTAGGCTGCAATTTTGTTTTAAGTAAAAAGTGTGACAAGATATCCAAATCACTTCGACATGTTTTCTTATCTTCGTAATTATGTTTAAGTAGACTTTTTAGGCACCAAAGCTGGCGTTACAAGATTTCTTTACAGTCACATTAGTAGCGATCTCTAGTATTACATAGTAATGTCACGTTCCAGAGCCAATGGAGTTGGAGCCGTTCCTGGCGCTGGAGCCGCCGATGTCCGCCACCGACTACGGCTTCTGTCTCGACCACGACGAAGGACTTTCGGAACTGTTCGACTTCGACTTCTAGTGACGTGCGAGTGTTGTGACGTCACGTGGCTCGCCGCGCGTGTGTGAGTGCGGGGATTATGGCTGTGTGTTTCTACGAGTGCTGTTGGACTATAGTACTGTGCACAAAAGACTTGGGTACGCTTTAATTGTACGTGAGAGGTTTATTTATGGCCGTGTTGTGGCGTATACATGCAATATATAACATCGAAACTGCAATAGATAAATAATTATAAGATGCAATTGATTGTCTTATTTTAAACTCTGTAAAGTTTCTCAGATATAAGCGGGAGACTGGGGATTTCGGGTTATTCATATGTATGGCTAACTTAACGCTGTTATAGAGAGAAATACGTGATCTGAGAATAGATTTTTTTGTAAATAGCTTCACGATGGCGTTGGGTGTGTATACTTCATGGCTGTACATATTTTCGCTCAAGTCGCGAGGTCGTCTCGGCCTGTACATATTACGATGTAATGAATGGTGATATCTTAGCGGCCTTCGATTTAATTGTAAAGCTAGCTCGTAATGTCCGGTGTTATCACAAGTGGTTAAGTGATATTCTTTTTATTTACGATCCGTAAATTTGGTGGGGTATATCATAAACTGAATATATTTTATTTGTTTAATTATATACTAAAAACCATCCAAAAATAAAAAAAAAGATTCAGCTCCCACCGCTGCTAATATGTCATAATCCTTAAAACCATTGTTTGCCAAATATTTAGTTTATAACTATAATATTTTGTCAAGTTATTTAAGCTTTGTTATATGTTTGATTGTCATTGTAAATAATTCTGTCGGGGCGGGGTTTGTACCTGTATTTATTACATTATTGTTTTGGGTAAAGTACAAAGTGCAATTTGATACCACATTATGTAAGGTTAATTGAATCGAAATGTCATAGTTCGATCCCGTCCCGTCTTGGAAATGTGTACAGCACAAATTTCATTGTAAAAAAAAATATACTTAAGTGCATATCAAACTAAATTTAATGTTAGAATTAATTTAAAAGCACATGGTTGCGTAACTCGAGGTGTAACCCGGTTGGTGCGTAGCAACTTTAGTTACTACTTTATTTATGTTGTTCTATAGGTTCCCTAATAGAGAAGACTGTATTGAATTTATCATTAAAAATATCATAATTTTACTATCTCGGAATGAATGAAGCCTTCATGTTTATATGTTTATGACACTTTATTTTCGATTATTTCATTTTGATTCAAATTCTATAGTATTAAAGTTTAGTGGATGTTTAATGAAATGATATTTGGAAATGAATTTTGAGCGCTTGTTCAATATAAATGTTGATAATTAAGTTTTTTTTGGTTTTATAAGTATTTTTTCGAACGTTTAATTTCAAAGCAAATCAACAGAGGCAAATTATAAGACAAAAATCATAGTTTTGTGTCTGTTTATGTTGCTGCTTAATTTTAAGTTTATAAATGTTAAAAAATGAAAAATCTATATCTCATTAAAAGTTACCTAAACAAATCTATGCCAGCAAATGTGGTTAGACTTAAAAGTTATTAGGATTGTGTTTTGAGTTTATCAAATTATTTGTGACACAGAATCTGGGGCCAAAAAAAATGTGGAAGGAAGTACAAATTAATCAAAATTTTTCTTGTAATTTAGTTTAAGATTTCAAACCAAACTCCATTCACATCATTGTTAAAAATAATCGCATCTTTTTCGGATTTTTTGTTAGCATCTACATTATATCTTTAGAATTTGTTTATGAGAAAAATAATATTTGAGGCTGATTAGTTCAAATTTTATTTTTAATTATTTAATGCATGTTTTCATTTAATAATTTCATAAAAAAAATGTTATAAATTTTTTATTCGAACTTGTTTGTCTATAGTGAAGTAAAAATCATAATTGCAGTAACATGTCATGTAATATTTATACAAAGATATAGTTCCTTGTCAGATTAAATCAAAAACTATCATCTAGATATAAAACTAATTAGTTTAATTGTTATATATTATTTAAAAATGCTTTTAATAACTCAATAGTAATCTCTATAGTGATTTTTGTCTTAAAAAGTTGTAATGGAGCTTCAATTTAGTAATACACGTGTTTCTATTTATAAAATGTAAGTTAAGATAACCTCATACTTTACGCTTATATCATAGAATCATTGCAGGTCACTTTGATGGAAGTGAGCTGGCAGGGCAACCAATAATTGCAGGTCACTTTGAATAATGTTGAAGTGAGCTAGCCGTGCATCCATTGTATAAAAACAATTACAACGATTTAGTCCATATAGATCACAGGGTCCTAATGTAGTATGACAATATTTGTTAATGTGGCTATTTTGTTTTCAACAGAACGGTATCTCAAAGTCTATATTGTATGTATGTCTGTTTTTATAATTGCACGGGGCAGGACCCTTTTCTGAAAGTTTTAGATAAAGACTTGAATATGAATAGATTTTTTATCAATCTGTAACGAAAATATTAATTTAATTACAAAAAGTGATTGTTTATTAATAGTTTTTGATGGATTTAACGTACTAGATCTTTGTCTGTTAATTTGTACAATTTACCGGAGGTGTACATAGAATATATTGTTAAATTTAAATACATAGCTGTTAGCTTGCAACAAAAAAATATGGTGATTAGTACGTACAAATTAATCAAAACTTATTATTAAACTCGTATTTTTTTTTGTATTTTGGATTATTTTTTTCTGACGCGAGTACTTATTTGTTTTCATTGTAATAGACAATCAATTTTGCACTTAAATGGCAGGATGTGTATATGTTTACACTATACGACACGACACCGATTAGTTTTATATTGAAATATCATTTTATAATAACGTGACCACAGTTTTATCGGAGTCGTATCGTAGTCGTTTAGTGACATTTAAAACAGTGATTGGACAATTTGGACGGCATGTTTTTGTGTAATAATTGGTTTTAAACATAAATTGAAGGTGCAATGTTATATAATGCTGTATTTATGAGTGATACGAACGCTTGTTGGCGCCATTTATTGTTGGTGATGTCTCGTGGTGAAGACTGAGGGTGATAATTCCAGTTTCGATGAACGTGCGAGTTATTTGTTGATTGAATTTAAATATAAAGTCATATATATAGTTAGGTTATATTTTTTAATAAATATAATATTGAGATATGTAATATAAAAATGTCTTTTATTTTTTCACTTACAGACAATTTTTAAAGACTAGTTCATTAACAAAACACCATATAACATTTATGTATGGTACCCCTAGTACGAGTTTTGACGTTACGTACATAATTTATATATATAAATGATAATGTAAGGAAATATGAAAAAAAGTATTAGAAATATATATTTATCTTTAGCTATTTAGAATCATTCTATAAATCATCCTAAATAATATATTTTTACCGGATTTTTGTAAATACTAATACAAATAGTAGTCAATATATTTTGATTCATAGAGTATAAAATAAAACTATGTTTTGATGTAAAGATTTGGTAAACTCTTAGTTTTCGTACAAAACTGGTACTAGGGGTAGATTCTTAAACATACAGAGGTACAATATCTGGCACGATTTAGGAATTAAAGTTATATTAACAAAGTTATTCAGGTATAAAGGATTGTATGGGGAAGTTTTTAAACGACGTGCTCCAGATGTCGGTGAAGGCGGTACTGACGAGGTCGTTGATAAGCGGACGAATCACGGCAAAGCCTGGCTTCCAAGTAGCGTTGATGACGCGATCCAACAGCATCTCTTTTATTGGAAAACAAATAAAGTTATTAATATATTCTTAGAGGTTAAACAAAATATGTTGTTTCTTTTGTCCCAGTTAGGTTGGCGCCAGCCAGCTTATTTTAGTAGATCTGTATTCTGTACCCCTAGTAAGAAGTAAGTAGGTGTTTTGACGTCTGAAAACTATGTTATTGACAGCTTATCAAATCATAAAATCAAAATATAGAATTATTACACACTATGAATAAAAATCTATTGACAATTTTTAAAAAGCTGTTAAAAATTATATTTTTTTAATATGATTTATGGAATCATCCTAAATATCTAAAGATAAATATACTTTTTACAACTTTTTTTAATATGTCAATAGATTCTGATTCATAGAGTATAACAATTCTATGCTTTGATTTTACGAATTCGAAAACTCATAGTAGGGGTACTGATACTTGTGAGTAGTACTATCATTGAGAGTAATTTTTTGATGCAATGAAATATGTAAGTTATCTTACCCATAACACTCCTGCCTCTTAATAGGTTACTGACGTGTATATCCATGTCACCGATGTGGTCCACCTCTACATGAACATCCACACCCTCACCATTACGCTTGATACGAGTGGTCTGGGAGTAGTCACGAAGGGTGAGGTTCCATCGACCTGAACGAAGCATATCCAATCCGAAAAGATCACCCTGTAAATTATTTAAAATTTATTTAATTAAAAAAAAAACCGTTGTTTGCTTAAAAAGAGATGTTAATTTTTAAATGAATAAACAGATTTTATTTTTTTAATAAGTTTCTTTAGTGATAGATTCTTTCGAACCTAGAATGAAGCTATTCAATATCTGTTTATTCCTTTGCGATGCCCTTGATAAGTTTGTTAACATAAATGTACAAATAAATGAACAAAATTGAGTTTTCACCTTAAATTCGTAACTTCCTTCTAACCACTTCTCTGGAAAATATTGTGAGTAGATAATACGTTGATTTTCCCAGTCAGTTCTGTAACGACATAATGTGTTTTATTGAGAGGCATAATACTTACGTGTAGTACGACCACTAGAAAACAGATTTAATGGGTTTTTGATGACATGGATGACTCTAGCTAGGTTTATAGTAGTTTGCAGGCAACCTCTCTGCACCAATCCCAACAACATTTGTTCTACGACTTTTTGAAAATCTTGATAAACAACACAAAAAAAACGAAACGAAAAAATTTTACTTCCTCTGTTACTTATTACTCTGTATTTTGTAAAAAGTACCTAAAAGGTGAACGCCCGGGCGCCACACCTGCGCTCAGAGTCAATGTCAGTTTAGAGGCAACAAATAAATTTTGTATGGGAAATATAAAATTTTACAAACTAATAATTTTAAAAAGTCGTAGAACAAATGTTGTTAGGATTGATGTAGAGAAGCTGCCTGCAAGAGGTGGTCAACTAATTAAATATATATATGGCCAACTAATTACAAATAACCCTGAATATGCAGTGAATGATGTAAGTATAATTGTTATTCTGTGTTAGGAGCATTACAGCCTCAGACCGATAGGGCGGCTTAAAAGAGCTCGCAGATTTGTGTCAATGAATTTTGTATTTTATATTTATATAAAATAAAGCTTCATATGACTTTCCATGTTATAAGCAATTTCCAACCTTACAATTACTAAAAGATTGTAAAAATGTTTAAGGGATAAGAAAAAACTAAAGCGTTAGCAGATGTCTAAAAACCGAAAACGCACCTTATATCTGAAATTATTAGTCGGATCTGGGAAATTATAGGTACATTTATAAAATAGATTACGGAATATACGTATTACATAATGTCCCACTAATCTTACAATCAGTAGTATAAAGTTATTTAACAAAAAGGTAAGCGAAGTGATGGAAATGGTGTTTTACTTCAATAGATAGATAAAGCCATTTCAAAATGCGACCAAATTAGTGATAATGGAAGGATTACCTACCTATTAATACTAAAGTAACTGAAAAATATATATTCACACTTTTCAGTTATTGGATATCTACAGGCAGATCTTTTGGATCCAGGGGTCTAATCCTATTAAAAATTAACCTATCGGCTTGATAAATTATTATTAAATAGTATTTTATTTAATATCTTCTTTACAATAAAAAACAAAAAGCCGGAGTGAATTTAAGAACAAAAAAGAAATAGTAAAAGCTTTAAAGAGCTTTTAAGATTTTCTAAGCTAATATATATTGTTTTCACAAAAAGACTAACTGCATTATATTATTATACTTGTAACACGATTTTTATTTAAAATGACGACACTCACATTAATAGCAACATAGATTCTCTGTCTATATAAGTATAACAATGGAAATGGTCTTTTAATGGTCGAGTAATTAATTTTTACATAATTTAAGCAATAAAGACAAGTTGCACTGTTATCTGCTGATTGAGAATATTTCTTGCCCTTAAATATATTATACTTAAGTTAGGTTTTACTTCTCTGACTGTGGGAGACTTTTTCAACCAAATGCGGTGTTGGTATATAAAAAGAAAAAATAGGTATTAAAAACAATATACAGATAAGTACTTACTTGTACTTCGTGACAGTGGACTGTGACCATCCTCTTTCAAACACATCATGTAAAGTTAGAGTGTAACCCATACCGAGTAGACTTCGCACTTGCTTCACTTCCTTAGCGAAGTGCGGGTCAAAAGGTGCTATACCCATTTCTGGTATTCCTGTAGTTTGCGTTATTAATTTAAATATATGGAAAAGCTGATTAAATCCATAGAAATAATATTTACAAAAAAGGTTACATTACGTCATTTTAAACAATATTAAAGATACTTTACTAGGAAATCTGTTATATTCACTAATACGTAAAAATCGTTAACGGGTGATCGAAATCTAAAAAAAGTAATACTATTGTTGAGTAGTTTGTTGTAGTTGCAACATTATTTTCATATTACCTAACAAGTTGTATGTATGACATTTATTTACCTCTTTTGAAATATGGACGCAGTTTGTTAAAAGCCCGTTTCATACAAGTATCGAAATCTTTTGCTTTTCTTTTGCACGCAGAGAATATTTTTTCTGAAACAAACATTTTAACTTGTATTTGTACATTAGGTAAAGATAAGGAGAATTGTGAAACAAATGTATATGTTAATGTTTTGTGCTCGTGGCTCATAATTAAGAATTTCGTAAATTTTATAACAGAGAGTATTTCGTAATTATATCGTGACCTTCTCTAACGCATCTTGTGAAGGTGCGATAGTGTTTTGTAACTCTCATATCCTCGGACCGTATCGAACTAATACCATGGACAATTAATGTTTATGATTAACTATTGCATGGAATTGTTTGGAGAAAGCTTGTTATTGTTTTTCCAGTTCTAGCTTGACATATTATTAAGCAATTGCATCTACCGCACCTACCGGCATCAGTTAGTATTTGTCAAAATCGGTAAAAGTTTTATTGTATTGTTAAACATAAATACTCGGCATGTTCACATAAATTAATCAGGGTTTTGCCCGACTTATAGTAAATAATCATCATGCTTCACGAAAATTGAATTACAAAAAAAAAAATGAATTTGTAACGTTCATGATCATTTAGTATTTTCTCGTGGCGCAATTAACTTAATTAAGATGAAAAACAAACAAACAAACAAACCAAAAACAATTACGAAGCATTATAAGATATACGTAGCAACAGCTAAAAAAATATGTGCAAATTGGACTTCATTCTATTGTATTTAATAATTTTAGATAATGTACGTATATCTAAATAATAAAAAATAAATACGTAGCAGTAGTATTATAAAGTAAATATTCAAATTACGTGTAGGCAGTTAGTGCTAATAAACGTTTATATGTCCATAACATAGACTTACTGAAATCTCGAAGATATTGAAGGAATTGACTCGACTTTTGCAAGAAGGTAGAAGTCTTGGAAGTTATTTGAAAAGCCACAAACATTTTTTATAAATCTGTGAAGCTGTGGTTTGAAGATTGTAATCTATTCACGGTTTTGTGACCGATCTTGACCGAAATAAAAATTTCGTCAAAACATTTCCAAATCAAACTTATTTTTAAATGCTTATTTATTTATAGCTTTTTAAATTGATTGTGTTTTGGTTATAAAATATTTAAAATATTCTGTTGATTATAAAAATTGTCATCTAGAATAAATATGCTACTAATAAATAATAATGATAAGCTTGTAATTTTAAATTATATATTTTATAGGTATATATATCATATATAAAAATCTAATGCGCAATAATTTAAAATATTCAACCACAATAATTATTTAGTAAATAAGAAATTCAAATATAAACCATTATTTGATTAATTCATAAATCGTGAAGTGATCGTTTTATATTTACGTTATAAATTATAAGGAAATTTATTACGTAATCTTCTTTTCTCAGTACGAATAGTAATACATATATAATATAGGTATTGTATGATGAAAGGATGTTATATAATCGTGTCATATGACATATAGGTATATAGTATATATGACATACCTAGATACTATATATTGCAATTCATTCAAAAGTGTCACTCAACCCTGATTATATTTTTGGTATGTGTAGCTATATGTATTTGTTTGCTTAAAATGTAAAATTTTCTTGCTTCTTCGTACCAAGTTTAAAATATACAATACTTGTATATCAAAGATTTTCTGTTTTATTTAACATATTTTAAATAATTTTAAAAAATCTTTTTGTAAATTTATTTATTAATATTTTTTTGAATTTTATTTAACTCAAACATTAAACAGTGATCAAGGATACAATCATAGCAAATTAATCATTGTAACAAGTTATCCATCATTTGAAGTTGTTGACGAAATAAAATACAATATAAAAAATAAAAAAATAAACAGATTTTTTTTTTCATAAGGACAGAACTCGAACCTGCGGCTTATAAGACTACCAGTTTGTGTTACCAGTGTTTAAAAAAGTTATTTGGTATATAAACATACACATATTATGTAGTAAAGTTTGGTACAAGGTAAATTATAATTATGTATTTGATCTAGAACTGACAGTAGTTTTTTAAGATGTTTATATATTATATATTCTATGTTCTCTCACTGATTATTATAAAAAGGAGTTGTTAATGTTATAAACTAAATATAAATAACATTTATTGCTTTCGGTAATATTGTTATTAAATATAAATCCAATACTAAGTTACTACATACAAATATAACCGTTTGTAGTTTAATAATCCTACAAATTGTTACATTGATAACATTAAGTCGGTTAATATTAAGTTGGTTGCAAATTACGAAAGAAAACGATAGTAACGCGTCTGATTTTTTGGTATGATTACGTGTTTAAACATAAAAAGTTACAAGTATAATTGTTATATTGAATTATTGCAAAATGTCCTTATTAACTAAAAACTTTATTCTCGAGTGGAGCTTATGTAAGATCGTCAAGATATTTGACCTACTTCAAGTTCTTGACAGTCGCATTCGACAAGGCTAAGTGTAGCCCTATGTATTTATCTTTTAATTAAAAAAATATATAAAATTATTAGATAACTAGTAATTACTGGTTATTTTTTATTTTGACAGATATTTTATGGATTGTCAAAACGTCAAATTTAATCCCGTTTAAAAACTTATCTGAGAGTTAAAAATTATATTTTTATATATAAACATCAGTATGTAATAATATAAATATGCTAATACTAGCTGCTTGACTCAAAATTCTATATATATATCAAATTATAATTTAATATAGAGATAGTCCTTAAAATACTAAATAGTATTACTGATAAAAACTATATAGGTACGATGACGTAAATATTGTTTGAATATTATACCTACCAATGTTATAAAATACTAAATGAAGCTTAAAATTTTATTTTTATGATTTCCGTGAAGGAGGTTTTGAAACGCAATTAAAAATTTTGTGTAGGTACTTATATATTTTTTCTGTGAAACTTTTTTTGTCCTATTTAGACACGGCATTGTAGTGCTGTAAAGCTGTTATACCTATTTTACTTAAATTAAAAATAAAATAATAATTAAAAAAAAAATTGTTGGAAGATTTGAGTTTAAAAGGGTTCTAAATGTTTATAACATAGCGGTATTTATTAGGCGCAACTTATTTTTTTTAAAGAAACTGGTTTTTTATATTGTTAAGCTTCCAAAAGTTAACATACATAAAATATAATAATTGAATATTAATTTTAATCTTTTTACATACAGACTCGTGAGGTAGTTAACAAAATAAAGAAATATATTATATTAACTATATGTGTATGACATAATAAACATGGATCCTTCATATGATACAAAAACAGCGAAATTTACTTTATTATATTAAAATGAAAAATAATTATCGTAATCTTATTTTAAATTAGTTTTACTAGCGGTTGCGCCTAATCCTATTTTCAGATATTTATTAATATAAATGTGTATTCCATCATTTATGGAATATATACTTACGTATTTCAACACCTTCTTTTTCTGAACTCGATATTTCTATATAACATAACACAAATACACACACACTTACAATATATAAACGCATGTTTGAAATCTACCGAATAATTTAAAAATAGAAGAAAAATAAACGGTATTAAATTTAAATCATATAAAAATATTAAGTGTCATAAAATATATTATTTATATATATATATATTTGTAAGGCGTTTAGACGGTGTACAAGTTGGTTTTGAATGTTTTTAACGCATGCGAAAGTCCCCCCTACCAACAGCTTGAAACATTACACCACTGGCGCTGGAAGTAGTGTTGGCAACCGTACGATAATTATCGTACATATACAATAATTTGAGCCCAGCATAAGATGTACGATTGCGATTCATTCGTACGCAAATGTCATTTTCGATCTACATTTTTTTTTCTGAATAAAATCGCAGATTTTTTTTAAACTGCCTAAGTTAATGCTTGACTACATTCCACCTAATGGAAAGTGGAAATGTAGTCATAGGTGGTAAGGCGCATTAACTTAGTGACCTATTCACTCTTCTCTTGAAGACACCGATATTATATTCGGATGGAAATACCGACGCAGGCTGATCGAAATTTGAGTAGCAGGAACAATGGTACAGACTACAGAGCGATTCCGTCAATCATGAGTGACCTGTCACTGTCATCAGAAGATTGACTCTCGGAGTTCGGATCTTGGTCGTCTCGGTCGCATCGGTGCTCTATCAGCAGTTATCATACACAATGTCTAGCAGATGTTGTTGTTTGTTGTTGTTGGTTTTACGGATTTAACTCGCGTATAAATTAGGTTTTTGTTTTCCACTAGCTTTGAAGTGGCGCACCTTAATTTATGATTGGTACTCAGCATTATTAAAATTCTATCTTATTGCATTCCAAATGACTCTCCCAGATCAAAGTAATTTAGTAAGATGGGGCAAAGCCACCGAAAAGTCTTGCAACATCTGTGGGGAGGCAGTGGGAACCACGAAGCACCTATTAGTAGGGTGTAGGGTACTTCTAGATAAAGGTCAATACTGGCGTCGCCACGATAAGGTATTAGAAATTATACGGGAAGCGGTTAGTCTTTCAGTAGCAAGAGCGTGGAAGGGTATAACAACCACCAAACGATCTGTAGAATTCGAAAAAGAAGGCTCCTCCAAAAAATCAAAAGCGAAGCTTTATTCAATTTTAGGCGCGGCTCCTGATTGGAATCTCATGATGGACACGTATGAAAAGCATTACAAAATCCCTGGGGATGTTGGTGTTTCGTCATCCAGACCGGACTTATTCCTGTATTCTAAACATCTGAGGCGCGTGATACTTGTGGAGCTTACTGTTCCTTGGGAAACAAACATCCCAAGGGATCACACATTTAAGCTCAATAAGTATTACGAACAGACCAACGAACTGATCAGGAATAAATTTATAGTTAGTTTGTACGCGGTAGAAGTGGGAGCGAGAGGTATAACAGCAAAATCTCTCTGTAGCCTACTTAAAGACCTTGGCCTTTCTAGAACAAGCATCGGTTCATTTCTAGAACGTATTTCAAAGGCGGCATTAGTAGGTTCTTTCCAAATTTGGTTAGGTAGGGAGAGGGGTGTGGAGGGTGAAGGTGAGCGTTTTTGCGCATAACAAAGGGGCCCTTTAAACCCACTCCTGAGTCGCAAGTCTCAGGCACTGCTGCCATTCCTCTCCTTGCAACGCGGTGGGCCCGGCACCCGCACGGTGAATCCATGGAATGCTAAGAAGCTTCGTTTTTTTTTAATTTTAAATTTACATATAACACCTCCATTTCGTCTTACAGTGAACACGATTGCTGCAAAGCATTCGAAACGTAAAATATATTAATAAAATTTAAAATTTAATTGATTATACGCGAGTTACATCCATAAAAATAATTATTCCAATATGTTGATATTATTATTTTTTGGAACAAATTAAATAATTTTATTATTATTTACAAATATATATTTATTATATGAAATTAAATTAAAAATTAAATTAAATTAAAAACAAAAGCTTAAATACATATTAAGCTTTTGTTTTTAATAAAACATACCAGTCCTATCGTATCTTACTCTAAGATTTACAATAAAAGTATATTATTAAAAACAAACTTATAAAAAGGGAGGACAGGATGCCATGAAACGTACGAACGTCTAAACAATTTAATTTAAGATCCTTGATAATTTTCTTGCTTAATGCTGTATTTCCATAACCTTTATATAATATATGCTGGGCGTCTTCTATCTTTCCACACACTTGACAATTAAGGGAGTCATATTTTTTTTATTAAATATAAAAAAAGCTGTTTAATGGAAGGTGTCCAGATCGCAGACTATGACTATGTGCAAATAATATTAAGGATCTACTCATATTGCTTATATTAAACCAGAGACCGCTAGGAGGCTAACACTGTAAAGTTTTATACCCAATTCCTATTTCAAGCCACTTATTCTTGGTACAATTTCTGAATCACCCAAATTTTTGTGCCATTTTCTATGAGGTGTGCCCATGTGAAAATCATAAAATAAGGACGTATTTTATTAATTGCTTTCATACATTATTTGAAAATGTACGATAATTTTATGACAGGTACAAAAATTTTACGCACTGGTACGATCGGCGCATCATTCCAGGTTGGCACCACTGCTGGGACTAGCTTGGAAATGGATATTGCAGTCATACATACAGACGAATTTGCGTCATTTTATTGTTTTTTTATGTCCACTTCATAATAAACATTATTTTTAAGTTCTAGCTATTGTATTTAATTTTTAATTATTTATTTATTTTTTTCGTTGCCCTATTGACTGCTTCACTGGGAGACCGGGAAATGTAAAATCTTATTGTAAAGTTTGTATGTTTGTCTATTTGTTCATTGATCCCTTGAAAGGTTTGTATGGAAATGAAATTTTAATTTTACTTTTTGTTTTTATTATAAACGAGCTGTGCCTGCGACTTCGTACTCATAGATTCCGATTTCGTTAAAACGTATCCCTTCAAAGTTTCATCAAACTCCGGCAAGTAGTTTTTGCATGTATTTCTAGTTTATTTTCAAATAATTTTAATTTTTAATTACAGATCCTTCTTTAACGACAAGATAGACCAATTATGTTTTTTTTTTTATTTAAATTTTATTATTATTCCTTGACGGGAGAGTATCAATATATACTATCAATGTATACTATCAATACGTACTATCAATGTATACTATGAATATGTAGTATCAATGTGTACTATCAATGTATATTATCAATATGTACTATCAATATCAATACGTACTATCAATGTATACTATCAATGTATACTATCAATATGTACTATCAATGTATATTATCAATATGTACTATCAATATCAATACGTACTATCAATGTATACTATCAATGTATACTATCAATATGTACTATTAAAATGTACTATCAATACGTACTATCAATATATACTATCAATGTATACTATCAATATGTACTATCAATGTGTACTATCAATGTATACTATCAATATGTACTATCAATATGTACTATCAATATGTACTATCAATATGTACTATCAATATGTACTATCAATACGTACTATCAATATGTACTATCGATATGTACTATCATTATGTATTATCAATGTATACTTTCTATGTATGCTATCAATATCTTCTTATAATATGTACTATCAATACTTACTATCAATGTATACTATCAATATGTACTTTTAAAATGTACTATCAATACGTGCTATCAATATATATGTACTATTAAAATGTACTATCAATACACACTATCAATATGTACCATCAGTATATACCACCAATATGTACTATCAATATGTACTATCGATATATACTATCGATATGTACTATCAATATGTAATATCAATATGTACTATCAATATGTACCATCAATATGTACTATCAATGTATACTATCAATATGTACTATCAATACGTACTATTAATATGTACTATCATTATAGACTATTAATATACACTATCAATATGTTCTATCATTATATATTATCACTAGCTTTCCGCCCGCGGCTTCGCCCACGTGTAATTCGGTTATATATAGCGTTTTTTAATGATCTCGACAGGGCTTTTTCTTCCACAGGCTGAAATCTTGTTACAACTGGAATTAAATATAGCCTGTGTTACTCAGGGATGATGTAGCTTTCTAATGGTGAATGTTTGAAATCGATTCAGTAGTTTCGGAGTTTATCGATTACATGTGTAAACAAACAAACATATAAAAAAATAGATTGTTCCTCTTTATAATATTAGTATACATACAAATCTATATAGAAAAAGTAAAGTGAGACAAAATCATCGTCTCAAAAGAAAAAAAAAACAGGATTTATAGGACGAAGAGGCCTTACAGGATTTCCTTGTAAACAATATTTTTAGTTTTTTTATTATTTACCAGGATGAACAGGTTAGAGGGAGAGCTGACACGCGAGCAAGCAACATACAGTTGTCCATGAGAGAAACAATCTTCTCTTAAATCAACACCAGCGACTTTAAAAGTTTGCCCTTGAGACTTATTTATCGTCATCGCAAAGCAAACTTTTAGAGGAAATTGAAGGCGCTTAAATTCAAATGGAAGGTCATTGGGCATTAGAGGAATGCGCGGGACGAATACCGTTTCTCCTCGGGCACATCCTGTCAAAATAACGGCCTCAACTAAATATTTATGTAAGGCTTTGACTTGCAACCTGGTGCCGTTACACAATTTCGGTGGTTTCAGATTACGTAGCAACATTACCGGTGTACCTTTTCGCAGTGCAAGCCTATGGTATGGAAGACCAGCTGGTTTAAGTGAATTTAAGAATTCGACCGGATAATTTGTAGCGTCGTCTGCATGGCATGGTGTGTCTATGGATTTATAAATCTTTTCTTCTCCGTCGAATGACTTTAAAAGTATGTCGTTAATAAATGCAGCTTGTTCGTTCTTCGGAGTCAAAATAGCTCGTTCGCAAAACCATTCTATAGGCTTGTCTTGTATGTCGGAAATACCTGGATAAATGTGTTGTATTAGCTCCTCGATGGTATATACTAATGTACACATATCTTCAGGGATGTCAAATATACCATCCCTGGTAGGATGTTCACCATTTCCTATTTTTAGAAGACTGGTTGAAAATATACCAGCCGTCGAATCACTCCCCAGATAGGCTCTCATGTTTTTAGTTAACGTTATACTTTTTACGGAGGACCACAAAATCGATCTTTTAAGGCATGCTTGTACTTCATCAGCACGAGTTCCCTTGGGTACCACCGGTAAGGTTTGTCTAAAATCTCCAGCAAACAGCACGGTTACGCCACCCATTAAATTTTTATTACCCCGAATATCTTGTAAAGATCTGTTCAAAGCCTCAATTCCTCTTTTGTGTGCCATGGTGATTTCATCCCAGATAATAATTTTTGTATTTTTTAATACTTCAGCTAGGTGACTTTGTTTTGAAATACTGCATAAGGGTGTTTCTACGCGAGTCAAGTCGAGTGGTAACTTAAAACATGCATGCGCAGTTCGACCACCTTCCAGCAATGTGCCCGCGATCCCTGATGAGGCGACAGCCAAAGCAATATGTTTTGAGCTTCTAATTTTAGCTAAAATTAAGTTTATTAAGTAGGTTTTTCCTGTGCCACCTGGCGCGTCTAGAAAGAAAAGTTGTCCTGAATTTGTGTTAACACTATGCATAATTTTATCGTATGCTTCCGTTTGTTCTATTGTTAAAGTATTTTTATGGTCCTTGACGAATCTCTCTAGAAAATCTGTATTGTAATTAGTCTCTCTTAATAACATAATGTTCAATAAATCGAGTGGCCTGGTTGGTTGTGGCAACCCATATTCCTTAAGTGAACGCCCACCTAATGAAAGAACGGCTTCCTCAAGAACTTGCAGGCATTTGTTGTATACTTCACTACAAATGTTATCAACATCCTCTATGTTTCTGTGGACTTGATGTTTATAATCTTCCGATAAAATATCTTTAAATTTATCCCAAAGTCCTAATAAATCTGACAAATGAACAAAACACTAATAATACTACAAACAAATCCCGAATTCTAGAGGGAGATTCAGAAAGTGCAGCATCTTGTAAGGTAGCATACCAGTGCTGGTCGTCTTCAAGCAAACCCAAAGCTTTGCAAGCAGATTGAAAAGTGGGATGTACTTCACCGTTAACCGTTCTTAGAGCCTCAAATGAAGTTGGCCCTTTTACTTCATGCAGAAGCATACGTAAATAGAAACACTCCGCATTATTGGGATGCACAGTATACACTCGGCCCAACGCGTTTTCTTTTTTTATATCTGGCCAGTCCTGTACGTCAGCTCCTCTTTTTCTTCTTTCAAAGTGACTATTTTTATGCCAAGTATAATACGATGGTACATCTGAATAAATCAAAGTTTTCGCAAAAATATCTACTTGACAAAGTTTAAAGAAGGCTAGAAGCGTAGTATTTGGTGGATTATTTAATCTTTCGATAATATTTTCTTGGTTAAAGTATATTCTCTGTCCGTTCTCTAAGTGTACTGCAAGATGAATAACTGGAGGAAAATGTTCATGAATCGGAAAGCCAAAAATCCGCCAAACAGCCTCCGAACTACTTATATATCTACCATTTTCGTAAGTAGTCACCTCGTCATTTTATTTTCAAGGGCGAAAGTAGCCTGATCCGTCCCTTTATTCACATATTTGCATACATATTTAATAGAGTTTACTGAATTACAGTACTCGACGTTAATATGAGCACCAAAACTTCTTGAAAGTACAGCATTGTAAGGAACAACCCATCGATTATCTAAACATACTCCTTTAATGTCAACAGTAAAGCCACCATCTTCTGGAGAACGACGCCTGTATTGTGGGTAACCGTCTTCGCCAGTTTGAGTTTCTTTAATGAGTTGTTTCGGAAATCTTTTACTGCAACTGTTTTGTTTCATGCAAGGTGACTTGAAATTAAAACTTCCACATGGACCATGCATCATGTTAGATTTAACGATTTCATACAGTTTTGGGTCTGTTTCTGGATCTGGTATTTCGGCACTAATAACTTTATCAATGAGATCTGTCGTTATGCTATTTTTAAGCCAGAGTAGTATGTGAATGTGTGGAAGGCTACGGTTTTGCCATTCGACTGAGTACATAAAACAGCATACTTCACCGAATATTTTACGTTTCGTCAGTAAGTCCATGATTTTTCTAACTTTTAAACGGAACACTCTAGCGATTAAGTCATGACGGTCGTGGGAATTTTGACCTGGTAACAAATGTTTTGTAATGTCTTCCCATTGTGGGTTACATGTAAATGTTATAAAAAGATCCGGTCGTCCAAAACGGCGAACGTAGGTCATGGCATCTTGGGTTCGCTCATGCATGTATCGAGGTCCACCTGTAAAAGAAGAAGGCAACACTACCATTTGACCAAGATCATTAGGGTCTGCGTCTTGCCTACCTACGGCATCCTTTAAATGGATATAATTTTCTGCTCTTAGTTTAGACTGATTATGACGTATATAATTGAGTCTTTCGGTCTCAATCTTAGCATATACGTCAACCAAAAATTGACTGAAGAGGGAGCGATAGTAAAGGAGATGATTGATTTGACCGTCTCTGGACATTATTCGGTAAGAATAGAAATCTGCGGCAGAAATTGTCTTTTTAAGACCCATTTTAGTTTTCGGATCGATCTGGGGTAAATGAATAGAGTAACCATCCTCACCACGACAAAAAAGCAAAGGATATTGCAAAGCGTCGTAAGATCTATGGATTTCGCTGATTCGATGCAAACCACTACTATGGCTTTCTAAGACAATGTCACGCTTTTCAAATTCTTGCCCAACAATGACTAACGCTACTTCATTTGTCGTAGGTGCATTATAACGACCTAAATGACCATCTATTGGTTTTTTTTCGGCGTTAATAACAACTTTAAATGTTTCACAATTAGCTGGAACCTTTTCGATAGCTGTTTTTAAGTCTTTTATGTATGGATTTACATCATGAAGCATTTTTTGAAGCACTTTCACTAAATTTTTCTTTACATTGGAAAATTTGAACATCTCAAGTTTGCTTCCCTTTCGTCCTCTCCTACAAAATAAATTTGCAAAAATCGAGCATTCTGTTGATCCATAGGCAGTAAACTTCCAATCAGATGATAAACCTGGCCTTGTACCTTAAATGTCGGCATGAATCCATCTTCTGAGACCAGTTTTGCTCCCAATGAGGTCATTTGAAAACACCCATTATATTTTCGGATGTTACTCATAAAATGATTGTGATCAGGATGAAAATCCATAATTATTAAGCTATAAAGTGGCTCTGGAGGTAGTTCAAAGGCCTCAAGCAAAACCTTCCCTCCACTGCAACACATTCCAACAGTTTCTTCTTTCCACTTTAAAATTTAGCATAACGACAAAATGCAAGAATCAATCTAATATTATCAAAGCACTGCAAATGCGAACTTTTAATAGATACTAAACATAAAATGGATTATATCCCATCTTACAAATCAACATAACGTTTTTAAATTGATTAATCGGATATATGAAATATTTAAGATTTGTGTATCGTACCAGTTAATTGTCTCATATAATGGATAGTAAATTACATACTGGCTCCGAACTGGATAATCTTAATGTTGCACAAGCTTTCACCTGCAGACCTGAAGAGTGCAGCGTATACATTACAAAAAACCACATGACTATTCTTACTCAAAACATTCGTAGTATTTACAAAAACTTAGATGCATTTCAAGTAGTTCTACACTCAATTAATCTTGATATAGATATATTAGTTATGACCGAGTGTCACTTGTCAAAGAACAAACCTATCCCTAACCTAAATAATGACTATAACACGTATTACACTAAAAATAACATTAATCAATGTGATGGAGTCATTTTTTATGTAAAAAAGAACTTAAAGTATAAGGTAATAGAACCATACATTAGAAATGCATCTTGTTTATTACTTACTCTTCCCGATACTGTGATCATGGGTATATATCGTACTCCTTCTATTAAAAATGATGACTCTGATGACTTTACTTCCTCCCTTCAAACTATTTTAAGTGGCTATAAAAAATATCACAATATCGTTATAACAGGAGATATAAATATTGACATAAAAATCGACAGTAAGGATCCCAATTGTCCCAATTATCTAACATCGTTGGCTTACCATGGCTTACTACCAGCACATAGACTCCTAACACGTGATAAAATGTGTTATGATCACATGATGCTGAAAACGACCCACGCTGCAAAATCGCTTGTTCTTTTAAATTCACCAACTGATCACTGCACAGTACTATGTACTGGGTTTTTCTTACTTTCCCACAAGACCTAAAATGTCTAAGACCAAAATATCGGTAAATTATGTTGCTAGCTTGATGGAATTAAAAACAAAAATTACAAATATATTTAAATTGACAGACCCAAATCTTGCTACTGAAGCTTTAGTTACCAGTATTTCTGAAGCAATGAAAAAAAATCGTACCGTCACTACAATCCCAAATAGAAAACGTCTCATCCAACCATGGATAACACCCGGTATCCTTCGTTGTCTTCGAAATCGCGATAAATTTCACCTTAAAACCAAAAAATACCCTAATAATCAAATCTTAAAAATATCGTACACTCGTTATAGGAACTATTGTAATAAAATGATCCGAAAACTTAAAAATATATATGAAAAAAACTTATTAATAAAAACCCAAAATCCACATGGGAAGCCATTAAGTCTATATGTCACATGAACGTTAAAAAAATAAATGACTCAGATAAATTACAGTCGCTTATGTCTACCCCTATTGATTCTGCTAACTACGTCAACTTATATTTTTCTAACTTAGGAAAACAAATGTCGGAAAGAGTAAAATGTTCTCTTAAAAATGAAAATAACCTATTTTATACTTCTAGTTCCGTCAAGTCATTCGTCCTCTTAAAAACCGATCCTAGTGAAATAAATTCAATTATTAAAAACTTTTCTAATGGCTCTGCATCTGGGTGGGATAATATCAACACTGCATTTGTCAAATTCAGCAGTGCAGTTCTTAGCCCAATAATTAGTCACATCTATAACCTTTGTTTTGAAAAAGGTAGATTTCCCACTATACTCAAAAGATCAATAGTAACGCTTATTCATAAAAGTGGAAGTAAAGACATCGTTGACAATTACAGGCCCATTTCAGTTCTACCTATCTTCGCAAAAATTCTTGAAAAACTTATCAACAATCGTCTAAAAAAATATTTAGTTGACAATAACTTCACAATTTGGTTTTAGAAATGGATTATCCACAGAAGACGCCGTATTGGCCTTAGTCGACACCATTAGCAATCATTTAGATTCCGGTAACAAGTGCGTGGGAGTGTTTTTAGATCTTGCAAAGGCATTTGACACTGTGTCCGTTCCCATCCTTCTAAACAAAATGTATAACATCGGCATAAGAGGCACCCCTTATGAACTATTTTCAGATTACCTTACAGATCGCACCCAACAACTAAAACTTGGCGAGTACATTAGTGAGCCGTCTTCCATCACATACGGTGTCCCCCAAGGTAGTGTTCTCGGTCCTACCCTATTTTTAATATATGTGAACGATCTTTGTAATCTTATACTCCCTAATTGTAATATTTATACATATGCCGATGACACCGCTCTTATTTTCCATGAAAAGTCCTGGAACACTCTTAAAATTACTACAGAATATGGAATCCATCAAATTTCAAATTGGTTAAAGCAAAATCTGCTAAGCTTAAATATAAATAAATCTAAATACATACCATTCTCTATTCGGAAATCCAACTTACCTCTTTCGAGTTTTAATCTTAAAGTACACTCCTGTCTTAACCCTGTTTTAAATACATGTAAATGTGATAATATTGATTATTCTAAAGAAATTAAATACCTCGGTGTAATAATAGATCAACACTTATCGTGGAAGCAACACATCCAGAGCACCGCAGACAGAATACGCAAACTCATGTATATTTTTCTAAAACTTAGATATGTGGCAAACGAAAATCTCCTAGTCTCTACATACAAGGCTTTGGTGCAATCCGTTCTAGGGTACTGCGTTTCTGCCTGGGGTGGAGCTGCCAAAACTCATCTCATAATTCTTGAAAGGGCCCAGAGAGCGCTCCTTAAAGTGATGTTTTTCAAACCACCTCGCTTTACGACATATGAACTTTTTTCTTCCCATAAATTACTTACAATTCGTCAAATCTATATCCTAAATATAATACTAAAAACACACAAAAAATTACCTTTTATACCAAACCAGCAAAATAGACGCAGACCTGCCCCTGCTTGTAAAATACCCCGTTGCAACACTGTATTTAAAAAATCCCAATTTGGCGTAAAATCTATAAAACTCTATAATAAACTTAATAACACGCTGAGCATCTATTCCTTATCGTACACTGAAGTAAAAATTATAGTAACCTCCTTCCTCCTCAAACATACTTACGAATATACAGAACAACTATTCAATATATAAAGTATTGAAATGAATAATCTTTTCATTTACTTCGATAACAATTACGCCTGATAGATATACACACACACACGCACACACACACACACACGCACACACGCACACACACACACACACACACACACACACACGCACACACACGCGTACACACACGCGTACACACACGCGCACACACACACACACACACACACTTTTGCGAATACTTACACTCACACAAAATATTTGTTACTTGTTTAATTCATAATGTTTAAATTTCCTTTTTTGTATATTTTAGAGATATTTTTTGTATATTTTATAACCTATGTAAAAGTCTCTGAAGATGTCTAGATGGATGAGCGGGGCACCCAGTAATACAGGTCACCAACCTAGTACAGGAACCCTTGCGACTTACTATGTATACACTTTTTGACTGAATAAAAATATTATTATTATTATTATTATTATTATAATGAATTTTTGAAAATATTTTCCATGTACAGACAGCGACCAGTTACAGTTTATTTATAAGTTTAAAAATACATCTTTTGATAGATTGAAGAGTGTTCAATGAAAATTAAAATTTAAATGTTACTTAGAGTGACGCTCAATTTCTATGTATAAAAGTTATTTATATTAGCCATATATTTATTTTAGCGTTGCGTGCACAGCTAAAAGAGAAACAGATAAACAGACAATAATGTCAAAAATGTTAGAAATGGACTCTGTTGGACCCTTCACATTCTAGCTATATATTTTTTTAACTACTTTGAATATACAGCCTGTACAGATTTAATACACGTATAGAATAAGATTTGCATGTAATAGGTACTATTACGTGATTGACATAAATTGACATAAATTTTAAACCGATTTAGATGAAATAAATACTAAATGTTAAGTGAAGAATATTACGATATATTCCCGAATTCTGCATTCAATTTTGTTAAGCCGTTTCAGAGATTAGCGTGCAAAAAACATACAGATATACAGACAAATAGACAAAATGAAAAACCATTGGTGTGGGTTCTCTTGCTCTTATAAAAGTCCCCCCCCCCCATTATGTTTTTTTTATTATTTTCTATGTACAGAAATCGATCAGTGACAATTTTATGATATGTATACTAGCGGACCCGACAGACGTTGTCTTGTACACGCGTCTTTAATTTAAAAAATCAAACTTTAAAAAAAATATATTAAAAAGTTATCACAATGTCTAACGTCATTACATGTACATTTATCATAATTCGACCAATTGATAGCGTATGAATATGTAAATAAAGATTTTTTGTTTGAATAAATGAATTTGTTCCAATATTTTTTTTTAAATTTCACTTTTTACGTAGCGAAGCACGTATCGGGCCGCTAGTACTAAAATATTTTTCTTATTTCTATCGCAACGCCAACTGTCAGGGCAGACTATAATTAAAATATAATATTATTTAATATTTGACATTGCCATGGTAACGCAGTCCGTCGGAACCAATGTGAAACATTCCAAAATCACCACCTACTTACACATTAAAAAATAATCAAAAAACCATTTTCTAGTGGACCAAATTGTGAATCTAAACAATTCTCAAGTCAGCTCGAACACAGACAAAGAATTTCATAAAAATCGGTCCAGTCGTTTAGGAGGAGTTTAGTGACATACACACGCACACAAGAAATATATATATATATAAAGATAGCGTGCTGTAGTTTAGTTTAATGTCAATAAAGAGATACGTGCCAGCTCTTTATTTGGTTAAAGGTTCGCAGTAAAGAAGTACATAATAGGTATCTAATAGGAGTGTTGCAATTCTTTACATATTTTGGTATGCCCTTGCATACAAAGTAGGTTTACCTACTTTCAGTGTACTGACATGCAGCCTGAGATTTATTGAATGCTAAATTTATCAACGTAATGACACAATGGCCCAGTTGGTTCAACGACTTGAACAGACTCGCGGAGGTTGATGGTTTGAGTTCTGCTCGTGTTAATGAATTTTATTCTACATTTATTTAAAAATTTAAATACACATGGAGATAATTTCAATCGTTATTTTATTTTGCCGCCATTTTATTGTCATTCTATACTTTCAAGTTAAAAACATTAGTTAAGGTTTTAGAAATAAATCTAAACAGGTGTGGCTGTGGTCCCGCTGAGGACCATTATAAAAAAAAAAAACATCAAGGTAGGTAAGTAGGAACGTGTCGCACGTTCGGTTGATAGAGCAACGGGTACGGTTTTCTTGAGATTGCAGGTTCAAATCCTGCTACATAATTCAAGTGTTGGTAAATCTTTAAATATACATTTAATTATGATTCTCTTGTATATGGTAAAATTAATCACGATTTAAAGCGATGGTTAATTAATGTTCAATTATGTATTTATTACATTAAAAGTATTTTCATGACCTTGAAAAGCTGTATTATTAACATCAACGATTATTCTTAAAAAAACCAGCGGTCCGGCCGCGGTTACGCAACCCTAAAAATAAAACAACCCGAAGGAATTTTCACCTCCTAGATATAATATATTGCATTGGTCCCTAGACAATTTGAGGAGGCAAGTTGATGGGCGAGCTGCTAATCTTTTAGCGGTACTTATCACATAGACAATATAAAGTTTTATTAAACAGTGTTCATAATGTAAATTTAATAATAATAATAATAAAATGATAGCTCCTAAACTAATACATATTTGGAAATAGATTCGTGTTTACAATAAATTACCAATATTTTGCGTTTCTGTATTCAAAGACAGATAACGTTGATTTTTTTTTAATACATATATATATATATATATATATATATATATATATATATATATATATATATATATATATATAGCATGATAAATAAACTGATACCGGCAGGGATTCGAATCCGCGACTTCTGGGAACCGCGACCGTCCCGTCACGTCGCTCGACAAATTGAACTACCGTATCGTTACTGTTGTGAATTAAACATTCTATATAGTATATATGATCGTGTTTATCCAAACGTTGGTGACATCTAAATTGATGATAGGGAAGTATGGCGATATAGTAATAATCTATTATTTTTCAAGACTGTTTCAAGATTTTTTAAGTATTTGTAAATGTGAGAATATAATAGAACTAGAAGTGGTTAGTCATTCTAGCCTTCATCTTAGTCTTAAGGTTTACCTACTTATAGATTTTTTTTCTCACGAATTGGTTATGACGTTGAGGGAAATAGTCAAAACTATGAATAATTATTGAAGTTTCATGCCTGCTTTTCTCCCTTAAGAAAGGTGCAATGCATTATATTATATTGTAAATAAGAAAAAAAAAAATACTTACCACATACACAAAAACATTTAAAAAAATCGGGATATAATGTTCAACCTCCACTAAGTGCATAGTAATTTTCATAAAAATTGCATGAATGGTATAACATCATAATGTATGTACCGCTGCGCCATCTGGTAGCGGTTTATATCAAAGAGGAAAGAGTTAAAATATCCTCCATGTGTTGGTTTTATCTTAAATCAAAATTAATGGATATTATTTTGTTGGTACCTGAGATGTAACAAAATTGATCGTTTCCCATCATGAGAATTCACCACACAATTCAATTAGAATTTCTTAATAAGAGGTAGAAGGTAATATGTAAATTATAATTATAAAATATGGTCCAGTATTTTTTTGCAATGCAATGACAATAATAACAAAATTATACTATTAAAGTTGTCCCAGACGCAGACAATAACTGGCAACTCTCAGATTTTTTATTATTATTTTTTATTAATGTAAGTAAGTGAAGTACTTCAGTTCATTTTGTAATAGACAACGTGCATAATATGACATTAAATTACTTATATAATATACTAGCGGTTGCCGTCCACGTGGGCTGTAAACATTATATTTTTATGTCTTTATACCTGTGACTCGTAACTTCTTCTAAAGTGTTTTTGAAGTTAAATTTTAAAGAGTATAAATAAAAACTGTTTGATCAAAATGTGGGTAAAAGTCCGAAATAAAATTATATGGCAGCAAAAAGGTGAAGAAAAAAGAAGAAAACATTATGGCGCCATATAGTACATATATTATTGAAAATTTTTCCTAGTTTCAGACAGAGCAAACAAAAAGTATTTTATTTGCTAAAGTATTCAACGTCCTTTATTTTTTTTATTTTTGTGAACCAAACGATTAAAAACGTAATTGCGCTGCAACTTATGTTATGTTACAGACAAAACCACGTGCAAAAGTTAAGATTTCTATAGTCTATGTGTTATTCTGGTACATAAGCTACAACTTGCCAAGTTTCATCAAAATACGTTCGGTAGTTAGTTGAGTAACAAACATCCAAACATTCAATCTTTCGCATATATGATATTAGACTACATTTTTTGTGGCAGTAATTGTAAAACTTCTTTTAAATAACAATGTATTTACACTTTACTAGTAAGGGATGAAATTAGATAGCCTTAAATCTCGAGGTTTGAAAGTTGAAATTGATCTGTCCTGTTCAAACTTCTACAGAAAATAATCCGTTTTTTACCGACTTCGTCGAAAAGGAAGAGGTATATATATATATATATATATATATATTTTTTATGTATGTACACCGATTTCTTCGAGGTTTCTGAACCGATTTACGTAATTCTTTTTTGTTTGATGCGAAATAGTTTCGAATTGGTCCCATAAAAATTTGATTCAGGCAGGCCCATTAGTTTTTATTTTATGACCATTTTTTCCAAGTTTTGTACATTTCGGATTGTAGAATAATAGTTCCAGCAGGTAATTAATTGACTAAATATAAAACTGAGTTACTAACATAGAAGTAAGGGCTTACAAAGTTCAAAAAACTTCTTTAACCTTAGTATCATAAATCTTGCTGATCTTGTAAGGAATCCCAAACACTTAAGTAACTTTGAAAAGAAAAAATACATTTACTCAAAAAGTTCATGTTTTTTTTTATATACCTAGCAATTTTTTTTATAGACCCTTGAATTAAAACCAAGCCTTATTTAATCATATTTTATATATTTAATACTTATCATACTTATTTAGCATACTTAATATTACTTCAAACAAATCACTGTAAAAGATCCCTTAAATCTTTTTGTAATAAATAATTATTGTAAGTTTTAATTGAGTACTTTTTGTATTTATATTTAGGAAATACAAATATTATTGTAAGTGTTATATGCCCAATATTTCTTGATGGCGTTTTTAAAAAATTGCGCATAACGACTATACACAAAAACTTTAACTTTTTACTATGGTTATAAAAATTCTAACCTAATTTCACAATCTATTTACTAAATTTATCTGATACAGTTAATAACTAGGTTATATTTTTTATATTTAATCGACAATCCAGTCATCGTAGGGTATTTTATCAAGGATTCTGTCCAGGAATCTGGACATCTTCTCGGCGAGGTCCCTCTTAAGCTGAGGTTTCATCTCCTTGAGCAGTTCTTGTGCATTGGTATTGATGAAGAGATTCAATGCTGCTTCTGTAAATAAAGGATTTTGGGCTTACAATTGTATATATTTATTTTTTGGAAAGCGGTTTGAAATTGGCAAACTCAAACTCTTTTAAACTAAGTATTCGCAGTGTAAAAACAAAGAAAAAAAAATAAAGAGAGAGAAATAAAACATACGCAAAACAGAGTTGCTGTTATGAAGGTTCTCGACTCCCATCTTGATTTCCTTTACAGAAAAGTCCAGCTTGATCTGCTTCAGCTTCAGGAAGGTCTGTCCATCACGAGTGTAGGGTTCTCCACGGAAGTATACCTTTGCCTTGACGTTCTCTGAAAGTGGTAAATATTTTGTGTGTAACAGAGAAGGTTTTTAAGAAAGAAATGTTTTAATCCCATTGAAAAAGATTAATAATGAAGTTTATATAATTTTTTTTAATTTTCCTTGTGTTTCGTGTAAGTTGCCACGTATCGGATGGGTTTCTTCCATAATTCTTGTATTGGGTTGCGTTTACAAAAAAACTATCAGACCCAAGTGCAAATAAGCTCAAACAATAAAAAATAACCCAACCGAAAAACTTCAAACTATTCAGATAACTCATGTTAATGTATGATTTGTCTGGATGTACGTTTTCGTATTCAATGTGGTTGTATGTACTTGTATGCTAAAACTTTTAAATCCATAATCACAATTTAGTTTCTATTAAATTTGTAGAATCATCCATGGTATTCTGTTACATACCATACTCGCCCCAGTAGTCACCACCACCCGAGGCACGCACGAGCAACAGTACGCCGGACGAGCGGTAACGAGCTGTCGCACTTAAATGTGGTATCGACATCGTCAGCTGGAACTGGTATGTGTCAAGGTCCGACCTGGTGTTCAAAAAGTTCTCATGTTTAGAAGTAGTCTGTTTTATTTCAATTATATTTTATAGTGGATATGGCAGTGGCATTTATACTTATGAGAAGTTGAATTTGAGTAGTTCTTCACTATTTAGGTGAGAATTTCAGAAGTCATTTTGGTGAAGAGGTTTACAGACGAAAATAAAGTTAGTTTCGGTAAATTATCTCTGCTACAGATATAAGATGTTAGTTAGATGTAGTAATTTGTTTGGCTTATATTTATAATCTAATTATAGGCCTTGGTGAATCCATGCCACCCTTCATTTAATTGTTAATACTGTTACTGTAAATAAATACTTCTTGATTAATAATTGGTTATAAAATTATTTTGTTTTCTTTATTTTGTAGCTGTGATTACCTTTTTGGTTAGATGAAATTATCTTTTGCCCGAAGAAAATTTATGAATCAACTCTAAAGTTAAAAAGTTAGTCCTCGAGTAAAAAGCGTAGGATTACTGTTATGTAGAGCTGATATTTGAATTTACCAATATAATTAAATTTAAAGCTTGTGATTAGAATCAGTCCAAATTAGAGTTGGGAATTATTCATCCTCGTAGTTAAAGTCTAAATTTGAGCAGAGAGTTTTCAAGCTGCTGGTGTAGTGGTTAATAAACCCTGACCGCTAAAGCAATGGTAATGAGTTGGATTCAAACACAGGACAATTCTTTGTATTATGCCGAGTCTGGGGGTACTTTGTATCCCTTATTTATTTGCTTGTGGAACCTCCCTTAACACAGAGATAGTATAATCTATAATCCATTTGTCTTTCAAAGAAAACACAATGGAGAAAGATTATATTGACATTGAGTCAAGGATTCCTGGATGTCACATATGAGTCAGATCTTAATTACTTTGTATTTATGGCTACAACCATGAATTAACTATTCGAAGGTAATATTTTTCTTGGCTTACTATTACTTATAAGTAATAGCTTATCAAACAATTAAATAATTCTTCACGTCTTGGATAAAAAACCGGGAAATTATACATGTGTTTAGTAATTTCTGGCGAGTGTAATAAATAGTATATCACTTTTATTTTATAATGTTCATTATTAAAGATTTTTAATATGTTTAGTCACACTATTAATGGCTGGAAGACGAAGATACTTCATTGGTAGTAGGCGAATGTAGAGCTTTATGGTATGGTACCACTATTAATTATTGCACCTATTTCTCTCGATAATGGTGGATACAAAATAACAAAAGAGGTTAGAAGGATCTATTTGTTTTTTTATGATATTCTGTAGAACTCTTGTTTAAAATTATCTCTTTTCTAATATGAGTATTTTTTTTAATAAATAAGTCCAACTTAAAAGCAATTTGACTTTTTAAATTTAATGATAAAGATTATATTAACAATAGACAGGGCAGGCAATAAAATATCTAATATTAATAGACTTATAGAACAATATTTTTTATATTCAATGTTTAAAATAAGTTAACATAACATAAATATCATAACTTTTTCCAATTTTGAAATAAAATTATGTACAAATAATGTAAGAGTATTATCTAAACAAACGTCTGGATAAACGAAATATTAATTTCATAGTCAATTATTAAAATTTTACTTTTAGTGCCAGATAATTGCTTTATCGTCATCTTCTTTCCAAATAATATTAAAATAATTCAATATTATAACGTAAAGTACTCGAAGAGTATACTAGATATTCCTGCTGGCTTTATGAAGGTACAACCTTTTGAACCATGCGATTAAAGCCTTACGTTTATTAAGCGAAATTTTTATTATATTACTTAATACTGTACTTTTCATTAAATATAGTATCTTATATTAAACCTACGATGTAATTTACTGCTTGTTGAATGACTTTCTGTTTGACAGAACTTAAAAGTATTTGATAAACTTAGCTTTAGGTATTTAATTGCATGAGGACATTGACTTGAAATAACATTGATATATCTTAGTGAAAGGATCTGAAGGTCAAAAGACGACTGACCGCATCATGAATCTTTGTTGTATTAATCTTTGTTGTACTTTATTGGTATTAATCATAATCAGGAATCGAACCCCTCCATTCGTCAAACGAAACGTGACTCTTAAGTCCTATCACGTACTTAGAATTTATTATAATATTTACATTCCTATGATTACTTGTAATTCCACTAACATTTTATAATAGTAGTTTTTATATAGTGTTAGTGAGTTATTTATTGCTTTCATGCTTTGATTTTTAACTGAACGTATTTATCTCAAAGAATCTTAGAATATATACCATATTAACAATTCCTTTCACACTGTCATAGTTTTCAAATTCAACGGATTATGTTTAGAATTAAAATGAAGAGTTTTAATAATAAAAAAAGTCGTAGGTATGTACCTAACATTGGTGATAGTGACGTCATCAACGCCGGTCGCGTGGATATCCTTGAAGCTGGCCTTGTAACCGTCTGGACCACCGCCCAGTGCTATAGACAGCTCGTCTATCACTATTTCGTCCGACTGAAATATAAAAATATCATAACTTGGGAACATTGAATATTTTTCCTAACCACCTTCCATACATGCAATAGGGGAGCCATAGGCAGGTCTGTGAAGATAATAAAAGAAAGAAGAAAATAAAACAGAGAAGATGAGAGACCCATACTTTTTTGTCTAATATCACAGAAAAAAGAGACGGAGCATTTGCTTTCTATGTATAATAACTCTAGTTTATCTTATACCATTCAATACATATCGTAGATATAGTTGATAGTCTTCTTTCATTCTTTCCTATCATTTAGAATCTCGACACCACTACAATTTGAATATACCGTATATTCATACAACCCATTCATTCACTTCCAAGAGATTCTTTCTTTTGATTATCTTTTATACACATTTACTCTAAGTAAAACTAAGGGAAAAAAAATGCCAGTAACAAGGCTTGTGTTTGTACTAATATCATTACTGGCATTGTAGGTGGAGGATCAGATGTCTATGAAAACCCTCAAGATATTTATTTATCTAACATAATTTTAAAGATTTTCTATTATAGAGAATAAACAATGTCTTTTCATAAGAATAATTGTGTCATATCAATGTACTACATGTACTCATGTGAAAAAAATAGTCATTATGAGTTATATAACAATATATAAAAGGAAATTCATAATTGTAACCTGTTCGATTCCCAGTTCAGGTGCTCCTTCTTGCATGTGTTGAATGAGGTTGTTGAAACTCTTCAGCAAGCACGCGTCTACCTCAGGATCCTGTTTCGAGCAGTGACCACCGAATACATCTATAATATTAAGTTGTTTATTTGCAACGTAATATAAAATATTATAGTCTAAATATTAAAAAAATTGCAAAATTTAAAAAACTGCAAAATATTATATTTCTAATAATAATGTTCAAAAATCTGATGAACTATTGGTGTAGTGGTAGTAGTGACCCTGACTGTTGAATCAAAGATGGTGTTTTCGATTCCCACACGGGATAATTCTTTGTTTGATTCACAGATCGTTCTTCTGAGTCTAGATGTACTTTGTATCCCTTATTTATATGTTTGTGACGAGCGACATTCGGATAATATAAAATCAAATGCTGGAGCTGTTTCTTAAAAAAATATTTAAAAAAAAGTCAAAAGAGTCTTTCAAAATATTGGATATTAAAAAATATTATTATTGGGTATTAAAAATTATAGGTCTTGGCTTTCTTCATTGAATTAGTATTCAAGTCCACTTCACATAACGGTGTCCAGCGATGCTGGTGTATTAAATGAATATTGAAGACAATAACGAACGCTCACAACAATGGATTTGAAAACCTTCACATATCTTGAGAAAACTGTTACTCACTTGCATGTATGGAACTTTATGAAAGGGCTTGAAGTTTGGGTTATTGTCAAATAACCCAAATTTCAAGCCCTTTCAAGTACAAAGTTATTTTTCTACAAAAATAGTTCATATTATAATCATGTCTACCAGGATTTTTTTAAATAGATATGAATTGAAAAGTAAATCGATACTATTAAGTGAACTCGTGACCTCTTGCAAATCATCCTGTCGTTCTACAAACTGAGTTACTGCTCAATATGTAATATAATATAATATATCAATAGGTAGAGCAACGAAATAGTTTCCTTGAGGTCGATGATTCGAATCCCTCTCTGCCTGATTATTTTTTTACATACATACATGATTAAAGATATTTTAAAGTTTTAATTTTAATTAAACTTTTTTTTTCCATACAAAGTACAGTTACGACAGTCTATAGAGGAGTTATCTTAACGATTCATCTGAACCAATACCAATCAACAGGTTCTTATAAAAACGGAACGGTCAGCTGCCAGAGGTTATTGACCTTGTCCGCGAAACATGATCGCAATAATACCGTTTTCTTGGCGCCAATTAAACATCTTAAGCCTTAACCTACATTATGTTGTCATTGGAGTGGTTATCGTTTTTGTGGGTTGGATGCGGTTGCTGATTGGGTTCGGTTCGGTTTTTTTTTAACTAAGTATGTTTCAAGGAACAACACTAGTTTCTACTACTCATTCTTAAGATCTGTGCAGGTCGGACTCTAGTTTTCTAGTTTTAAGATAGACCAAAAATAACTAATCCAATCCTAGTTATTTTTACTGATAAGCTTTTTTAATTAATGGATTTCCTGAGTCTTTGTAAAACAATAAGTAGTAGTAGTAGTAGTATTTTTTAAATAAAATTATCCGATACTTTTGAATATATCTCTTAGGTTCTTAAAATAACCTATGTGTTCTCTCTATAAAGTTATTATTATTCGATTTTCTCTTTTTTTTTAATCCCAGATAAGGCCTTTGATAGTCTCAGGGAAATAAAAATAGCCTAAAGACTGCTACAAAGTAGATCAAAAATGTATAAAAATATATTAAAAATAAAATAAATAAAGATAATTGAATAATAAATTTAGCAATAATCTTTACGAATCTACATATTTTCTCAATAACATGTGACACTCCGCTAGTCAATAAATACACCGTTGTCTCTGAGAACACATTTTATATAATATTAAATTTAGGCACGTACGTACAGATATATTTATCGTTTACTTTTTATGAGGATTTTTATAACAAGATACCATTTAAGTATACTTAGAGGACAAAGTAAGTATTTATGGTGATTTGAGTTTCCCGTTTAAATTTTAAACTTGACAATTTAAATATGTAAGTAGATAAAAATCTCTGTAGATATATTTATATATGCAATATGAATACATAATTGCTAAATTTAGTATCGAACTAAGATAACATAATTATAAATGAGTGCGTAAAACGTTAAAATTTATTTTAAACTTTTAGTAATATATTACTTATAAGAAAATACAAAAAAGGTTTGGCAATAGATATTTATTTTAAATTGACCATGTGGTTTACAGCTAGAAAAAAATGTTGAGATTTTATTGCTTTAATATTGAATATAAATAAATATCATATACTATTATTATTTCACATATGACTATATTATTTAAGTAGCTGTGTGTTACATCACTACTTCTCGTAAGTAACGTAGGTAAGTGTGTTAATAGCAATGTGTGTTGTTTCACGTTTAACACACAAAAGCTTAAGAAGTCAACCGTGAATAATTGTGTTTATTACATACTGACTAAGTATTCGTTAAAAGAGCTTGTTTTTCATTAAATACTCAATAAAATTAATATAATATGTATTATATAAAACACGTCTAACAGAAGCCTCGGAAAGTTATTTATAAATTTACTCTATTTTATTCAATAATAACCATATTTATTGTTTGAACTGCTTTTATATAGTGAAAGAAATAATTATAATAAAAATTGTAACAACAATGTTTGAACTTTGATATTAAGTTTTTAATGTACGACATATTTCAACTTTAATGAATATTTTAAAAACTGAGTCTTGGAAGGAGAGCCGTAAACATCCACTTAAATTAGAGTTAGTCGGGAATTTGAGTATCAGAAAGTGTCAATAAATGTGTCCTCAGTGACATACATTCACATTGATAATTAATTAATTGTTAATTAAGACTCATTGTCTTAAATATTATAGAAATAAGTATTAAAATTGTAATAAGAAAATCTTTTATACTTCTCAGATTTTTATAATCATCCTATCAAGAAATGTTTGCCTTAAATTATTTCAATAAATTCAAAAGTAATAGGGTGCAATCAATAAGAAAGATAAGTTATTATTATGTTCCAATAAGAAAAAATATATAAGTATTAATTTTTTAAAATTTGTTTTAGTTATTATGTTTACGATATTATTTATATTATTTTATCTGTGTTATTTTTGTTTTTTTAATAAGTATAATAAACATATTTATACTTTATATTTACCTACGTGAATATATATTTATAATTATTAATTCATACAAATTAAATTAATATAATAATAAAAATCACATGCGTCAGGGACCTACTATTGTATTACATTTTTATCGACTTTCACGAACTTTTTATCGATATCTTAAAATATAAGTATTTTCCTTATATTATTATCCAATAAATTATTTAAATCAAGTTCAGTTTAATTGGCAATTTAAGAGTTATTTTCGGTGTTGATATTTTTTCACTCCTTTATTTTTCAATATCTTGTTTGATTGTTTTAATACTAACATAAGATCAAGGTTCCTTGTATTTTGATCGTCTATAAAAACTATTAATTATGTAGTTAACCAATAAAAATTGGTTGTTATATTTAACGACAATAAGCTACATGTTTAATTATTCGCAACTGAACAGATGTCAAAAATCATTTTTTTTTTTATAAAATATAAATAATGTTAAAAGATAGTAATTATGTATATTATATAAGGATATTATGTATCAGCCTTCTATCTGTTTGTCATATTCCTATAATACCAGAATCAGGTTGTCTGGTAGACATCAATACTTAGGGATTTGACATTCTTATTATATACCTTTAATATTTTTAATCTTTTCCTTTTCTTTTTGTATTGTACTTTCATATTTGTGGTGAATAAAGTATATTATTATAACCGAAGAAACAACTGTGGTTGAAGATCTCTTTAACTTTATTGAATACTTTTTAATTTTACTTGGTAAAAGATTTTAAGCATATGCACAACTTTTTATATTCAATAAAAGTGAATAAAATTAAAACAGTGAATAAAATAATTAATTGGATAGAAGGGAATAACAAAATCACTTAAAGTTCGAAACAGCTTTTTTATGACGATGACAGCTTGTAGAAGTGTTTTTTTTTAAAAAACCTATATTTGGTAAAATATCACCGTTACCTAGGTCTAGAAAGGGTTTTATAGCAGTAAATCTGCTAGGGAAACCGGAGTTTTTTTTATTAATAATCGAGTCTCGCAATACTTCTAGACTTTTTACAATTAACTGCAATATAAAATTTATATATTGATTTAGTTAAAATTTTATCCCAAAAGTCATATTTGTATGCGTTTTTTAATAATAAGATTTAACTTTTTTATTAATGTAGAATTTGTGTACAGAAAAAATGATACTACATATTTATATGCTGTTATTCATATGTTACACTGCGACCAGTCTGATTTTGCCAATTTTAAAAATAAAGTTAAATTTTTATAAAAAAAAATTGGAAGAGTGTTATGCAAAATATATAAAGTTATATTTTATATATGTTTATTTAAAAGATGTTTGTTCAGTAAGTAGGTAAATTCAGAAGATAAAAAAAAATATATTAATTTTGTAACCGAATTTTCCATTTTTGAATTTAGTTTTATGTAAAACCTTATCCTGACAATTACGAGAATAAAAAAAAATGTATTTAAAAAAAAACAACGAACTGTTTCATGACGATTTTTTTATACCTAATAATAAAAAATAATAAAATTAATAATACAAAAAATAAAAATAAAAAATAAATAAATTCCATTTCTTTAATTTTTGTAAAATTATAAAGAGTAACATTTCTTTATTACAGTGCGTTGTAATTATTTAACTTACTTAACTATCTTCATATATATCGTGTATGGGTTGTTTTTTTCTGAGTTATCAATACATTTTTGGGTGGATTAATATATAAATATAAATAAATATGATTATTGGAGTTAAAATGAGTGTTTGTAGAAAGGAAAGAAAAATATTCAATAATTATATTATTATATACCTTTATGATTATATGTTTTGAAATAGGTGTTTATCTAATTTGCCAAACCAACCCTTGACTAAAGACAATATATATATATATATATATATATATATATATATATATATACATCTAAAGATTTTGTTTTAAAAAGAAATAAATAAAATGAAAGACATGGAAATTTCTTTCAATATAGTCAATTTGTTATAACAGTTTATAACAGTTTTCATTCGTTCATTAAATATAATTATCTAATTTATTTATAAACCCTACTTAATGGAATAGACTTGAAAGCCAAACTTTCTAAAACTTTTTTAGAATCATAAATAAAAAAACTAAGTGCATCTGTGTGTGTTTATGTAATTACTCTCACATTCATATTTTATATCAAGGAAATAATATGTTACAGCTCGTCTTTCTACTTTCTTTGAAGATAATAACTTTATCTAACTACTTACTTGAATCTGAAGAACTCGAAACAGTCACAGCGACGAAAACGAGTAAGAAAAAATATCTTTCCATTTTAATAAATTATTTTATATTAAAAAAATATAAAATTCAATGAAACGCGTGCGTCTTGTTCAACGTGTGGACGCTATGTGTTTCTGTAGAGTTCATCTTCCACTTTCCATTGTAGGTAGGGCCTGTTTTTGTTTTTGTTTAGATGTTTTACGTTTTTTTTTGGTATAAGGATAAATATTTCAATATTATTTTGGTTTGTCATTTTCCGTGTAATAAAAATTTATGATTGATAGATTTTGTTATTCCAGAATGTGATTTGTTATGGTTGTAAATTTTAGATTCATAATAAAAATAGAGAGATACTATTTCTATTATTTATGTTTAAAAGAAAATAAATTCAAGCTTTCAGTTAATATATTATTTATTAATAATCTGGGTCATAACAATTCCTTTCAAAAATAAGAGTAACGAGGGTGTACCAATTACTAATATAGAAAATATTACTATCTCAAGAAGCTAACTGTTACTTACCGGTTTGTCGCAACCGACTTTCTGTCTCCTATCACTACGTATTACGTGGCATGAATATTTTTATTGAAACAACGTCTGCTCAGACACCTTTTATAATATTGTTATGTGTGAACTAAAGTTACAATATAAATGAAATGTTTTATGGTGTATAAATTATTGGGCTCTATTTAATACATGTTTCTTTATTTTGGTTTAGTAATATTACAGAGCTTAAACATTACATATATGAAATAGAGTTGTAAATGTTTTTTTTCATAAATTAGGATATTATCAGACAATAAGTTTAACAGGATTTTAATATTTTTTTCCTTTAATAATGGTAATTTGTGTTTACAATCTAAGTACTAATAGGTAAGCATTAATTGTTAACCATATTTGGGTCAGTAGTTTGGTGTGTCCATTTATGTTAAACCAATTTAATTAAAGCAAATATTTAAAAATTAAAAAAATCATCATCACCATAGGATTCTTCACCATCATTCTGTATTTGTAGAGCTGATAGCTTGAAACCAGTTTTTTGCATTTCATCCACCTTTGGTAGCTCTTGCTTGATCATTTCTTCAACATTTACTTTATTCAATTCTTGTTGAATCTTTTCTATTATCGGGCCCTCCAGCGCGTCCACTATTTGATATCTTAATAAATTTGGCAAAATATTCACCGCAAACTCAACGACATAATCCACGGTACCGGCTCCGTCGAAACGTACTTGGATGTTGCCAACATCGAGATCCAAATCTCTGAATTCCGGTTTCTGTCTTGTATCTAGAGGCTGTGCGAGTATCAATCTTCCACTTACATACTCTACAGAGAATGATGATGTTCCAGCTCTAGAAAGTAGTCCACCAATCGCAGATATATCCCATTGCGTTGTGCCTTCAAGACGTTGGGTTCCAATTTCAAAATCAGCAATTACTGTGTTGTTTTCGAGTTTCAAAGTAATATTGCCAACTCTTTGGAAAGAGGATATACCAGTGACCCATGTGTGCGTTAATGAAACAGTAAAAATACTCACTGTACTGTTATAGTCGTTTACTTTATATGGATCCATATCCATTTGTCTTACTTTATTTCTTAGATCAGCTATTACTTTATCTAATGGTGATATTGAGTTCGGGAATTGCATATCACCAGCGACTTCATCAAGCTGTTTATTGATTTCCACTCTAGCTTTAGTGTAGGCTTCTTTTAGTACGTAAGGCTTAATAGAATCGAAAAGGAATGTTCCTATAGAATTGACTATTCCTTGTAACATACCACCAAAGAAACCGGCATTTTCGAAATTCATTGCTATTGTGCTAAATGAAATATCAATGTTGATGTCTTGTGCTCTTAATTTTCCATCACGTTCCACCCCTAAATTTGCTCTTGCAATAACTTTTATGCCAGTTATATCAACAGTATATGGTCCTTGGACTCTATTTAACCAAGTTGACATAGTGTAGTTCCCTCTTGCTTGGAGTTTGTCTATGGCTAAAGCCGCATACACCTGGAATTTTAAAGTTTTTACTTATACAAAAGTTAATTTATAAACGCTGGGTCCAATTTTTTGAAGATGGTACTACAAATGAGAGATGCAAAATTATTTTCTAAGCAATGTGTGTGTTTGTGTGTGCCTGTGTGTGTTTAATATACCATTTGGAGATCACAATTTCCTCAATTACAATATGCGCCAAATAGTATATATCATACAAATATTTTCTCACGGACTATACAGGTTTATTTGTAATCAGTTGGCCACCTCTTGTAGGCAGCCTCTCGACATCAATCCCAACAACATTAGTTCAACAACTTTTTAAAATTAATAGTTTTTAAAATTTAAGTTTTCCCCTACAAAATTTATCGTTGTCGGTATGGCACCCGGGCGTTGAGCTTTTAAGTACTTCTTACAAAATACAGATTAATAAGTAAAAGAGGATGCGATTTCTTTTTGTTTCGTTTTTTTGTGTTGTTTATCAAGATTTGTAAAAACTCAAGAAGTTTGTAGAACAAGTGTAATAAACAAAAGATAAAACAGATAATAATATTTAAACAAAAAATACTCACTTCCATAGCTCCAATTTCCGCATTAATATTCAGTATGCGAAATTTGCTAATACCATACACAGAGGTGTTCTTGAAATACAAAGTTCCAATGGAGAGAGATTGTTTTATGTCTGGAACTTGTTGGGGATCTGGAATCTTGGCTCCCGGAATTCCAACTGGATTCGGTTGTTTGAAGTGTTCTAGAACTTCTAGAATATATTCACTCATCTTTTCTTCTCCTTTTTCCAAATGTGACTGTGTTGTTTTTGAATCATCTGTTAATGTGTTTTTACCAGAAATTAATAAAAAAAATATATTGTTAATTTAAGTGTATATAATATAAATAATTTTATTCTGGTATATGTGTTTTGCTACTTTTAAGTAAGATGTGTTAAAAATATTTTCATAAGGCAATCGATATTTTGTTCAAGGGTATATATATTTAGACACACAGTTTGTTTTATAACTAGCAGGATATATTAATTTAAATATGAATACAGATTAAAGATCAAGTATGTTGGTTCTTAATATTTGAGTCATAAGCTGAACAATATTTGATAAGCTAAAACATTTGTTTGTACTTTGGCGTTTAATATTTATCGGATGCTTATATACGATATTAGTTTCCGAGAATTCCCATGTTATGTATGAAATTATTATTAATATTACAGTTATATTGAAATACAAAACGAATCTCACACACATTCAGATGTACTAAATTAATCTTCTATACATTATGAAATAAATAAAGAAATAGTCGAAATAAAACATAAAAAATCACCAATAAAACTTTGCTAAGAGTACCATCTATGCGCTCTAACATGTGTGATTCCAGACTTTGTTTTACATTTACTAATCATTTGTATTTTCTATAAATTATTTCGTTTTTTTCTACTGTAAAAAACAAAAGGTTAATGTGATCATAACTGTGAAGTCAGACAACTTTTAAAATGTTTACAAAATACATATGTACCTATAATATATATCTTTTGTCTTATATTTTTCTTGAACATGATTGTAATAAGATAAAGCGATTTTAATATCCCTTTATAATATATAGTTATGTTTATAGATTTATAATTGAAAAGTATATATAATAGAGATAATATACATAACATGTAACAAAAACTCAAAATTGCGTTGCAGATCGTTTAAACTATGTTTATTCAACAATCGAATACAATTCTGTAGTTTCTAACCTAATAATCAATTACGATTAATTATATAATAAAAATAAATACCTTGAATATCTCCAAAAACTGATGCACACAACAATAATAGCATTAATATATGCATTTTGATTCGTAAATTGGCTGACTCTCAATGTTACTCTCCCAATCGTGTCACGGGTCACTCCTTATCATATTTCAATGTTATACTTTAGTGACATAAGGAATTAGGAGTGGGGAGAGGGTTTGGAATATAACAATGATGAATGAATTGAATATTCAGTTTGTTTGTTTAATGTTTGCAAATTGTGTTCATTAGTTAATTTGATAGTTGTTATTATGTGTTAATGGTATACATTTTAGTATATTAATAACTTTAACGAATACATAAATAAAAAAGTAGAGTATTATATATATTTTTTTAGGAGTTCCTCTTTATTTACAATATCATTCCTTTTTTATTAGTAAAGAAATATATTAGTAAAGAAAATAATTTTCTAAATAGAGTTTTCCTAATTCCTATCAGATTTTTTATGTTTATATAGAGAGTTCGTTAACAGGAATTATTTATTTCCAGAAAGTCTTAAAATAACTTTCTACAGAAATAAAAGAAACCATTTTTCATGAAAACTTGATAAGTTTAGTGGTTTAATACATTTTTTTCTAAATATATTATAATAAAATCAGAATAGTTATCACGAAATCAGTTAACTACCGAGATATCAAATCATCTGAAGTTTACGAATGCACCAAGAAGAGAGAGTATCTACCTACATATTAAACAAACACAACATATTAAAAGTTTTTTTTAATATTTTTTGTCAATAGGATCGCTATTGTGTTCAACTAGTTTTTTTTACTTATTTTATAATTAATGTGATATATGTAAAATATTCTATGTACACCCAATAATATTTTTGGAAAATTAAGAAGAGAATGTTTTCCTTATTTTTCTTTTAAAACTAATAATTATAACAATCCACACCACGTTAGTTAATATTATTGTTGTTTCGCTTCAAATTTCGCTACTAATTAGGTATATGTTTGGTATAATTCTTAATTTCTAAATTCTAACCTTAATATATGTTTAATATTGGGTAGGTATACATAAGCTGTTAGTGAGGATTTATTTCATAAAAATATGTCTCAATAATTCAATCAATTTATTTTCATATCAAATTATCGTTTACTTTCAACAATTAAAAACTTTTTACATTGCAACATTTTAGTTTTAAATTCCACATTCGGAAAAATTTAAAATAAATATATTGCCAAAGCATTTAACAATTGTGCTAATGTTTAGTGAAAAAAAAATACATATTTTTGTGTTTCAAGTTAAATGTTAAAAGTTAAAGAATTCATCATCGAAATTATTGTCAGTTGTTGTGTTAATAAGTCGAAGCATGGCAAGTTGAAAGCCTTCTTCTTGAAATTTGTCTATTTTAAACAACTCAGTGTTAATAAATTCCTCCATATCCATTCCATCCATCTCATTCTGAATAATCCACCTCAAAAGAATCTCCAGAGCACCAATAATTTGATATCTTAATATATTAGGCAGTATATTTGTTGCAGCTTCCAGTATGTAATCTAAGGTTCCTGCTCCATCCAGTCTTAATTGCACATTTCCAACATCCAGGTCAAGATCTCTTAATTCCGTTCTTTTCCTAGTATCCAGCGGTTGAGCTAAAATAAACCTTCCTCTTATATACTTGACGGAAAAAGAAGTTGTTCCTGCATTAGAAATCAAACCGTTAATAGCAGAAAGTTCCCAATTTGTAGAACCTTGTAGTTCCTGAGTTCCAATGTTAAAATCTGCGACAACGGTTTTATTTTCTATATTTATACTAATATTACCTACCCGATGCAAAGTGGATAACCCAAAAAGCATTGTATTTTTTAAACTAAAGTTTATTGAACTTATACTTTTGTAACAATCGTCAATTTTGAATGGATCCATTTTCATTTCTCGTAACTTATTTCGGATGTCAATTATTACCATGTCTAATGGCGATATTGTATTTGGGAATTTTATATCTCCTACAACTTTATCTAATTTCATGTTGATTTCTTTTCTTATATTTGTATATGCTTCATTTAGTAGTTTCGGTTTTATGGAGTTAAAAAGAATAGTACCTATTGAGTTAAAAACTCCTTGCAACATACTAACTAACAGACCAGAGTTTTCAAAATGGACTGCTACGTTACTAAAATTAACATCTATCAACATGTCATGAGCTCTCAGTTTTCCATCTCGCTCTACACCGAGGGTGGAAAGTCCTGACATCTTTATTTCAGTAATATTAGCAGAAAATGCACCTCCGTCCGAATTAATGAAAGTATTTATCGAATATCTGCCTTTAATATTCAGGATATCCAAGGTTAGAGCTGCGCGACACTGAAAATAAAAGAAATATATTTCAAGATGCGATACTGAAAATAAAAGAAATATATTTCAAGATTATGTATAATGTATACATTGTAACTGAATGTATACTTATTTCTGGGCACTTATTATTTTTTTCTTTAAAAATAATTCAATCAGAGCTGTTTTGTATTTATAAGAGCAGAAGTGAACAAACAAATTGACCAACAGACAGACTGTATTTTAGAATATAATATATGTAAAAAACTGTGTATATATTATTTTATATTATATTTACCTCCATATTACCAACATCGATGGTAATGTAAAGGACCCTAAATTTATCGACTCCGTAAACATCCATGTCTTTAAAATCAATACTTGTGAATAGTCCCACAGATTCTCTGGAGTCTGGAACTCTTATTGGTTCTGGCCCTATTCCTGGTAACCCCTCAGGATTTGGCTGCTTATAATGCTCAATAACTTTAAAAATATATTCACTGATCTTTTCTTCTCCATCATCTGGCTGGGAGTATGTCGTGGTCTCAAAGTTGTCAAAGTAGTCTGTATCTGAAGTAATAAAATAGCAATATTTTAGATGTAACGTGTGACTATTATTTTATCTAAGGAGCTTTAAAATTACTTAATATCGTACTTAAATAAAATATTAAATATAACATTATAAGATATTGTATTATTTTATAACTTAAATTATTGAGACATATTTTAATAATTACAATAGACATAATTCAATAAATTATATAATCAAATGTGACATTCATACCCTTATATTTATTAGAAAAAAAAGTGAATGTAGGCTTAATAATAAATAAAAATAATTGAAATAAATTAACTACGATTTTTATTAAATTAACCTAAAGTTATACGGATTTCCAAAATCACATGTTCATAAAACTAAAATTCTATTAACAAAACGGTGCTTTTATAAATATATTCAATTATCAAAGGCCTTATAAATACACACCTTGACTTTTCACAATGTTGCTTATAAACAATAACAGTATTAAATAATTTACAGACATGGCACAGCAGTCGCACATGGTATGTAGAGCTCAAGTGATAAGCGCTCTTAAATTTAAAGGGTCATAGGTCATTGCGTCTAATATACATTATATTTATGATAATACCAGTAAAATATGTTATAACTTCTAACTAACATCTTTACTAATAAAAAAAAAAACAAACCACATATATACCATGTGTTATTTGAGATTCATTTGCAAACAATATTGGCCGTAATTAAAAATTGTATCTACATTGTCGTCTTCTATAACGAAGAAACTTTATATTAAAATAAAAAAAAATAGATTTTCAAGAGAAAAGTGGATAAGTCTCGGTAGTATAGTTGAAATAAGGGGGGATGATGACCCAGAGGTCACAGGTTGATAAATTTGAATCTTCATATGTTGAGTTATATTATTTAAAAATAAGAATAAATTCTTTCAAAAATATCTGATATTTTAAAATCCTGTCTTTTCTATAATACAATAGTAAACACGTGAACTATAAACCAAGCAATTAAAAGAAAACTATGCAAGGACAAGAAAAAATCTATATAACATGAGCTCATTGTAAAACAAATTGCTGCCCTTTTTATGTATAAAGACTACAACGAGTACATGTGGTATCCAATAAGTTTTTAAGAAGATTAATTTGTTTTTGTTATAGAACCATAAAAGTTATAATAATAAGGATTCCCTAAATCGTTAACGAATGTAGCGATGCTGAAAATTTGGTACCTCACAGAATGTTGCTTTCGGATATTGTAAACAAACATTTGTTGATAAATAAACATTTGTCCTGAAGAAATGTTTCAGGATCCGTCAACTTATGTAATCGTATCTATCTTCAGTATGGGCAGCATGATATGTTATCGGCTACGTATAACATAGGTGGAAAAAGTATCAAATTGCGTTTCAAGATGGCCTACAATTTTGTAGTTTTTCCAAATTCTTATAGATTTTTTATCCTATATGTTGGAACACATTTACATAGTTCATATGATGGTAAATTTCGTACTTGTACAGCATCAAAATATTAAATTTTACAAATGTGTTGTGGAGAGGAAGGGAGAACATTTTGGCATCCTGCTCCCTCTCTTACCGTTTCAAACGTAGATATAATATATATCATGAGAGAGACGAGAGTGCGAGGGTCATGTTTTTTTATAACACTTAATTTTTTTCGAAAATCCTAACCAATGGTTCTAACTTTGCAGTATAGATAAACATTGAAAAGGTCCCACTACCGAAATTAATGTTTGAAAATATCTATAACCATGTATAGCCATGTTAAGCTTATTTAAATTTATATGAATATAGAATGAAAATAAACCGATACGGGCAGGGAGTCGAACCCGCGACTACTGGGAAACCGTCCCGTCGCTCTACCAACTGAGCTACCGTATCGCTGTCCGCCTCCGTGAATTAAGACTATCACCGAGATAACTGATTGAGGTGGATTATATGCTGTTTAACATAACACTACGTACATACATTCCTTACAACAACAACTTAACATGTTTGCTATGCACGTCTGTAGTCAAATTTAAAACTATCCCATAAAAATACCCTAGTGGTAATAAGTTTTAGTCTTGCCCTTGGTCATGATTTTTTACTCGTAACTTTAAAAATCTAAAGAAACATTTTTATTTCAAAAAACTTGTCTTAACCGAACAACGCTGAATTTCAAATTTCAAAAAAAAATGGTGAGTAGGTTCTTAAATCACATTTATAGGAATATTTTGATATTGTATACAGGAACTGCTTACAAAATAAAGTTGTGTGTATCAACATGTAAAATAAAATATGATTTGTACGTGAGACAAAACTTGGACCAGAAGTGAGCAGTTTTAAATAAGTAACAGGCCTAAAATATTTATCATCCAAAAGGGTAACGACTTTATTTGCAATAAAAGATACAATACAATACTATAGATAGTAGGTACATACTCTGTGACACGTGGAATCGTCCTTACAGAACAACTACGCGCCATAATGCTTTGACAAGTAACGATGATTGTCAAAATTGTACTTAAACAAACGTAGATGATTTGGTAAAAACCAGTCACAGAATCAACATGACAGGATATATGGATTTTAGGTCAGGCCTGGGTAAATACAATCAAAGAAACAATTAATAGTACCGGAAAGATAATTTTGTTTACAAGAAAAAGGTTTAACACCACACACTAATGGAAAAATGTTGACTGTTTTTCGACAAACAGAACACGATTAAATCTTCGTTTTAAAACACGTGACAATGTTATACAATCATTCATTTTGGTTGAAATATAATCATGTTCATATGACGGTTTATTTCCTTCTTTGGTTTTTTATAAGTTTTATTTATTTATTTATTTATTTGTATTTGGGAAACAAACAGTACAACATCACACAAAATAATAATAACAACAAGATAGTACATATATCAATTAAGTTTCCACTAATTAGTAATACATTTAAGAAGCAGAAGAGATAGAAACAAAATTTAACATCAAAAATTAAAACATCCAAAATCAGTGATACAATACAAATGCAAACTTATACATATTCAATTTTGCAATTCAAAATTCAAAAAATATAAAAAAAAAAATAGGTAAAAGATAATAATTTGTAAGTACATAAAAGGTTAATTAAATTGGTTCATTAATGTATTAATATTACACTTAAAGTCAGAAAGCGAACATGAAAATATATCTACATTATAATTTTTTTATTGTACATTCTACAGGAACGATGAATAAATTCGTTTTGGGCATATTTAGTTTTAGTACGGGGTAAATAGAAAAGATTATTATTACGTTTAAGAATATTTGGAATATTCAAGGTCAGACAACTTACTGAGTAAGGGCTATCAATAAAATTATTTACTAAGTTAAATAGAAAAATTTGGTCCTTAATCATACGGCGAACCTCAAGTGAGTCCACCCTAGGCCTGCTCTGACACGAGTGATAAATGATTGCTGATGTTTATTTCTTTGATAATTTTGACTTTTGTAGACCGGAGGAATTTTCTGGCTCAGGGATACAGCATAGAGATACATAGATTAGGGAAGCTAGTCTAATATGTGTACAACGGAAATAAAGAGAAAGCCAATGAATCTACCTATCTGTCTCTCTTTCTTGTATGTGTGATAAGACAAAGATAAGTATGGTTCTGTCATCTTGCCTCTTTAATTATATGCCAGTTTCTCAACTCTCATACTGTCAAATATTAAGAGATATTTTTTCCACTATTCAACTGCCTCCACGAGTGTTTCCCCTGTCGTTCTGTATAGTTTTTAAGTTTTTTAAATATTTCTCAGTCTTTGAAAACTCTAATAAAAATCTTAAAAATCACAACAGAAATATTCAACAACTACAAAACACAAAACATGAAAAAACTTAGAGGCGGAGACCTGGAAGTTTCCGAAATAATAAGAAAGTTGACAATCAGACCTATTTTAATAAGACGTTAACGTGCACACACAGAGACAGGCAGACAACATAAAAAATGGTATCTAATCTATCAACATCTATCTAATTATTATCTTCAACTTATCTATTTACATATTATATATTATATTTTTCCTATTTATTTTAAGTATAGATAAGTTATAACTTAGTTTATTATAGCTAATGTCTTAGATCAGCGTAGTATTAGAATTAGGACAAAACTCAGATTACTATGTATAATTATAATGATATATTATTTATATACTTTTGAACTTGGCACACTGACTCAGGTGTTATTTATAATTAAAGTGATTTATAAAGCTAATGTGAATAGATTTGCTGTCTGAGTTAATATAAACAAATGAAGTATTGAGTGGTATTATTGACCTCATTTTATAACATTAATGATTGTACGGTTTTGTTTTACATAGAATATATGTTATTTTATTAATTGTCATAATTTATTAATTAAATATCAAAACTTTTTAAGTGCTTACTGTTTTCAAGTAACTTTACATTTACTATAAGGTCCTTGCACTTAGAGTTATCATTTTGGTAAACCGACACATATGTGGCGTTTGTTTTTAAACGTATGATTTGTCTTTGAAATCATTTGGTTTACAAAACGGAAAGAAAAAATATCGCGTTATTATCAAATATAATTGGCATTGCCGCACCAACGCTTTAGAACAAGATCGAAAAATTACTTATGTGTATGGGAATTGTAATAAAAGCTGTATTGGTTCCAACGATTTTTACCTACAGAATAAAGCTCGTAGATTAAACAATGATAAAGGCTCTAATTCTGGTTCGGAATACTTACAGGTGACGTTTGAAGCGGGTTCAGTAAGAGTTAGCAGCAGGATCCAGTGTGAATAATAAAATAAATATAATTCACTTTATACAAATTAAAAATGAAAAAGATTGAGAAATGTGCATGGCTTGAATTAAAGCACACCAGCAGACATGCACATATTTAGTTACATTACTCGTTCGTTACAATAACGAGGAAATTTTTAATCGTGTTATTACTTATGAACCATGTACGATAATCGTAAACGCTCATCACAGTGTTTGAACACAGTAGAACCTGTCAAATTATGTCCGAAGCAGCAAGAGTTCACCCAAACAACTTTTTATTTTTAATTTAAAATCTAAGTTAATGTTTGACTTAATCCATCTGACGGAAAGTGGAAATTTCCATCAAGTTTCATCATTTCCACTTTCCATCAGGTGGAATGTAGTCATAGGTGGTAAGGTGCATTAACCCAGCAACCTATTCACTCTTCTCTAAAAGAAACCCACATTGTATTCGGATGGAAATGGAATGGAAACCTACGAAGGCAAGCTGTTCCAGTCATTAGATGTACCTACTAAAGAAGACGTGGTCTAGTGGAAGTGTTTACATTACAGCTTTTCCTAAAAGCTGGCCAGATGAGTAAAATAGACCTATATTGTTATAATTGCAAAGCATGAGTGAAAAGGACTAGCTCCTTAGAAAACCAAGAGTGGTCAATTGTTTTGGCCCACTGTGTCACACGAGAAACGGTCTCTAAAATAAAGGGGCTGCGAGAGCCGTTCCGGAACAGCTAGTAAAAAAAAATAAAGCTAGACAGTAGTAAAGAAAAAAAAGTATCGCGTATAAAATATTATTCACAAACAATGTTAGAGTTTCTTTTATATTGCTTCGAAGTAAGGACAATACTTGACTCCATTAGAGTGAGTCACATAACTACTCCATAAATGTTAAATATGTTGCAGTTACTTATGTCTTAATATATAATTTTTTATGCAAGTTCTATATAGAGAATGTTATTTGTCACAGAGTTAGTAATTCCTACGTTATAAGAACTATCAAGATTTATTAAGAAATCAGATTACAAACAAATTTTAAACATGAATTTCAAGTAATTCCTGTAAAATAATATTGATTACAGTTATTGGCAGTAATTATTATTTGATTGCTTGCGTCATTGATAAAATATCAAGTTATTTTGATTCAAATTAGCATAATTTCGATGTATAAATATATTTATATTTCGTGCTTGTCGAGACTTTAATAACATTTGCCATAACACCGACATTTTTAATGATAAGATTAGTGTTCTTAATAGGAATTTTAGGAAGTTATAACGTTGTTATTCATCATTAAGTGTTTGTTCTCATTTCTGAGTGTTTATTATTATTTTGTTACAAATGTTATTTTGTTTTTTCTTGATGCTTTAATTAATGATTTAATAAAATTACTTTAATTTTTACTTTTAAGTTCATGTTATGTTTGTTTTTTTTATAATAGTGAAAACTTGATTGATATAATGTATTATGTGTACATAAAATAACAAAAAGTGAAAAAGACAGCTGATGACAATTGATGGTTGCGCGTTTTTCCTTCAGAGATTTTATATGCTGGAGAAAAAAATATTTCCCGGCTATAACCATCATGGACTGCTTGTTGATCTACCCCCCAATACCAAAATATATACCGACTTCACATTTAGAATTGGACGTAGGTTCAATGTTGGTCTAGGGGTAATATTTTTTACTGTTCATATGTTGTGATGATACCGGAAAGACGTCATACTAATGAGGTTGTAAAGCAAGAATTTTTCAAAAACAAAACAACATCTTATTTCACGGAATTAGGTCTTCTGGTAAATCTTCTTAAAAACTTGTTTTCATGTAACGTTTCGAAGTAATTTTTATATTTGTGACAACTTTAACAGACGATTTATTAACATACATACATATAATAAAAATGTTAGCTTTTTGTTTGTTTGTGTTTTATGAAATTTGGTATAGTTATGATTATCGAACCATTCAGAATTTAGAATATTATGCGACACCATTTTTACTCCCGAATATTATTCTATTTGTGAGGGAAAACACCAAAATTTATTTAGGCTATGATAACAATACAACAAAACTGCTTAATAGTTTTTAATGGATTTTGGTGTGGTATTTTTACTCGTTTATTTGATTCAACGTGGAATGATTTTAAATTTATTATTACTTAAATTAGAAGCAGTCACTTGCAGATACAATCTTATATAGATGAAATAAACCAGAATCTTATAAAAATTAAATCTATTCTCAAAGGTATTATTACATTTACTTAGGTAGTAAATACGGGTCTTGTTAACAATCTCAATCTGTAATATTATGATAGAACAAGTTTTGTCAAACAAGTTCACGAATTACTTAGAAATTTACATACAAGATTTTATAATAATTTTATTATATGACAGAGTAAATTAATTTTATTTAATGTTGAAGATATGAGTTTCGTTTGAGTACACACATATATATATATATATATATATATATATATATATATATATATATATATATATATATATATATATACGAGGAAACTTCCGGGGGCTACGTCTCCGGAACTTTTGTGACCGCTAACACCTTTCTTGACCCTGCACACAAATAAAACACTTAAGTAAAATACATATGCATGCTAAAATGCCTTTACTTATTCGGAGTGTTTAATTGTTTTACTAAAAGGTCAATGAAGGGTCTAGAGTTACAAAATATGTCTTAAGTTTTTATCAGGTAACACACTTATATACCTCGAAAGTTATGTTCAGGCATTTTACTTGAGTCAAAGGTACAGATCTTAAGTATCGTTAGTATCATTATACTACAGTAAGGATATACTTACCTGGTCGTACGTATGTCAATTATATCGGAACTTTGAACGACTATTTTTAACAGTTTCGGGGTTCTACTCATACACACTTCAGTCCGATCACGTCAAGGCATTACCGGCATTCCTTCCGAAATATAATTTAAGATGCCCAAAAATGATCTCCAGTCTTTATTATAAGTAAGTAACGTGACTAACTTCTTAAGAACAATATACTATAGTTTTATTAAAAAAATACATTTTTAATGATGATAATAAATAAAAATAGTTTGACATTAGTATTGCAAGCGTTTTTCACTTCCTCTATTAGTAATCTTTTGTTGGGTTTTTTGCAATATATTTTTATTAAAATATTTGTATGTCGTGATTTACTTATATATTTTTTGCGTTCAAATGCATTGATCTTGTAATGGCCGCCCTGACATTTTAAACAGGAAATCAGAATGCAACCATTAGGAATATGATTTTTTTTTAAATAATAGCACTTTGTGTATGAATTTTATATATTTCCGTAAACTATAATAAATTGAAAATTGGTAGAAATGTTTCTTTGTTGTTAATAAGTATGCAAACGATCAAACCATTATTTATTGGGCCGTAGTTATAATGAAATGACAGCAACGATAGGAAGTCAACTTATAGGATGCAGCTATGTACCTAGGAGAGAGAGAGAGAGAGAGATTTGTTTAGGCATTAGGCCAGATCGAATGACTATTTAGGTCTTCGACGAACAAAAAATTTAGAAATAATAAAGAATAATTAATTAATAAGAAATAATTAATTATTATTTAATTTTAATTTATTTCGATTCCTTTTGTAAAAAAAAAAACAAATTGCTTGAGTACTTCCTTTAATTTTATCATTTAAAAAGAACACAATTATAATTGTCCTATTTTTAACATAAGTCATCATAAAAATCATATATATTTCGATTATTACCGTAGCAATGATTTTATTTTTCATAACATTGTTATAATATTTTTCTCTAGGGATATATTTTATTTTAATAAATCCGAAAGTTATCAAGGTAAATAAAAACAGCGGAATAGAAGTCAATATTTTTTTTAGTTTCTAAATATTGATGGGCATTGATTATGTACAAGTACAAATACAAGTACAATTTATAGTTACATACCTATATTATGGATATTAAATATTCTCGTTTTATAAAAATTGGTATAGTAGTAATTGGTAGATATTAAAGTATTCCTATTTCTCCTTTATTAATTAGTCAATATTGTGTTTTGGTATAATTAATGATATAGAAAGGTTTAACCAAAGTTTATGGGTTTTTCATATATAATTAGTGAAGACTTAAATATATTGTGAAATATGGATATATTCTATTTAATTATTAATTATTTAAAAGGATTATTTTAATATATAGGCCATTATATAGGATTAGTGAAGATTTTAACCTTATACGAGATATAACAGTCAGTAATCAGTATGACGAATACAAACAAAACCAAGGATGTTAAAAATAATCTTCTATAGTTCTATAAAATAAATGTAAATGAAGACAAATAGAAGAAAAATATAACAATAAATAATATTTAAAATATTATATTCTATATATTTTATATAGCAAAAAAAGATAAAAGATCACAAAAGAAATCGATTTGATTGAAGTCACCATCGATCAGTAGTTTCTTAGTGTTACCTTGATAAGCAAAATCTTCACCTATATAAAACTATTCAGTGTCTGTTTGTCGTTTAGTGTCCGTGCCGTCACACAGATAGACATACGTACAGAAAATGTTTCGTATTGTTAATATTTTTGTATCGTTATGTGTGCTAAGTGGGGGCGTGTTTGCTGTAATACGTAAGTGTTTTTATAATGTTTATATTATTTTATATATTTTAAGGTTTTTCTATAGTAATTAAATCAACTAAATTATATTTAATTAGTTTATCCATTTGTGTAATGGTATTGATGTTTCTGAGTAGATTATGTTAGATAAAAATAAATATTAATTGTTTCTTTATGATTTTTTTTTTCATTCTAAAATATAATGAATGTATCATTAGATAAAACCACAATAATCATATTTATTATAAACAATAAATAAGTAAACAATAAATTATTTATTTATCGATTCCTGCATTAAAATGCGGTGCTCAGATTTATCACGTATCTATAGTTTCCATTTATATATATATATATATATATATATATATATATATATATATATATATATATATATATATATATATATATATGTGTTTGTGTGTTATAATAACATGTATTACATGCATTCCTTTTATATAAAAAAGCGAGTAATAATTAATATCGATACACCTACCTATCAAAGAATCTCACAAGTGTCTAGTACATAGTACTGTAGAGTAACTTGTGTCTAAGATTTATTTTGAAATATATGTATTTATTACATATATTTATTTAAATTATAACGTGTTATAATAGTCTAGATATAGTTTAGGAGTAATCTATACATATAATAAAATTATCACTGAACCATTTCTGTACATGGAAAATATATAAAAAAAGCACCATGGAGGGCCTTTACAAGAGCAAGAGAACCTAAAACAATGGTTTGTGTGATTGTCTGTATGTCTGCATGTTTGTGCACGCTTGAAATGGCTTTACCAATTTGAAAGCTCTTTTCAGGAACATTTTATCACAGTCTTTACTTAACATTTAGTGTTTATTTCATCTAAATCGGTTAAGCTATAAAAAAGTTATGTCAATTTATGTCAACCACATAATAGGTACCATGCAAATCTTATTATATACATGTAATAAATCTGTAGAGGAGTAGTCTTTGTACATTGAAAATATTTAAAAAAATATACCAGGTTGAGAAGTAATAAGGAACTACGTTGCTATAACTAACAGAATCCATTTTCAGCATTTTTAAAACCTTCGTTTATCTGTGTAAGCAAGAGAACCCAAAACAATGTTTTTTCATTTTGTCAGTTCGTTTGTATGTCTGTATGTTTGTGCACACTAATCTCAGAAACGGAATAATCGATTTGGATGCAGTTTTTGGAAATATATTGTCATGGGATTCACTTTATATTTTGTTTTTTTTTTAGCAATCGTTTAACAAATAGAGAAGAGTAATAATCTCTTATTGTCGTACCATTGCTGATTACCAGTATGAAGGTTTATAGTTTTTACATACATTGGTAGGTACAAAGGGTACGTTTTATCAAAATCGAAATCTACGCGTACGAAATCGCAGACACAGCTAGTTATTAATATAAATGTTTTCAATATACGAATAGGTTTGTAAAATAAACTTATCTATAATTTGTATAACCGGAACAAAGATCTTAATATTGGCAATGTTAACCATCTAATTGACCTATACATTTATTTGACTCGGTCATCTCAACAACCTTGTTAAAATTAACAAACCTTGTTAAAATTTACTTGACATCTGTATATTCAAGGGGATTTAGTTCTGGTATAGTCTCTTACATAATGGTTTCCTTGTTCATAAATTCTATTAGCTCTCCATTAGATTGTTCGTATCATATTTATGCAGACATAAATATTATACTAATATATTTCAGTCCATATTTCCAAATTTTCGTTCGCAATTTAAATTTGACAGAGGCGTAACTCCAGAATTCTATCTACTTCTACAGGTGTCCATGCTATAGTGTTTTCTAAGGTTTTCACGAGTACTACACATTAAAATAAAACTATTTTTAGATTGAACTCGCGTATAATTAATTAACTTTTAAATTTACATTTTAAATCTAACCCGACGTTTCGAATGCATTACAGCAATCGTGTTCACGGTAAGACGAGATGGAGATGGAGATTACCTCCATCTCGTTCATTTTACGCGAGTTAAATCCGTAAAAAAAAATATTTCAGGTGGCTATGCTATTCTGTTTACCCCTGTATTTTGATTCCACCGTAATGTACTGGTTTTTACCACAAGTCCTTTCCCGTTTACTATACTAATCCGGAACTCTTAGCCTGTTGAATTTAGAAATCTCTTTTTTAAGAGTCTTTCTAAGTCATCATTTAGGAGACTCGTCCCGTACTATCTCTCGAAGCAGAGTATTTAGAATGTGACAATAATTTGAATCATCGTAGTATGTATTTAACATTTTGAATGTTTATTTTATTTTTTTATATTAAAATATTACTATTTACTTCTTTACACCACCATAGTCACTAGTGTTCAAGAGTACTGTCAGATAACTTCACTAGGCATTAAGTCTGTCCAGTGTATTTTTTAATTAGGTTAATACAATAAAATTAATAGTAATCAATATTGTAATTAAATTAAGCATATTTTTAAGGAATCATACGAGCATTTGAAATATTCAGTTAATGATAAAATATCACGTAGATTCTTATTTATTTATTTAAACTGAATTGTACAAAAAAATATACAATTGGCGGACTTAATGCTATAGCATTCTCCACCTCCACTCACATACAGAGAAACAAAAACTACTAGGGGACAAAAAAAAATCTACTGTAATTCTACTATAATAAATACATAAAATACAACATCAAATCTGTTAAATAATAAATCATTATCGGTATAAAAAGTAAAATTTTAACTCTTCTTCTCGAGAAGGCCTATATTCTATTGGTTTAGTTTAGTGAAATGTTGTTAATTTACTGATTTATATGGGCTTCATAATATAACACTAATTATATTATAATTTGAGTTTACGAATTTGAAATAAATTGATTACAAAATTAAATAAACATTTCTATTTTACGGAAAGTCGTAGAGTGTGGAACTGATCATGGATAGTTTCCTGATTATGTTATAATTCATAAGATCTCTAAATGTTACACACAAAAAACATCAATAAAGAAGATCATATATAAAATGTTTAATTCTCCGAGACGAGCAAAACGGTAGCTCAATTATTAGAGTGACGGGACGGTTACTCAGAGGTGGCGGGTTCGAACCCTTGCCCGTATCGGTTTATTTTTCATTCTATATTTATTTAATATTTAAATAAGCTTAACATACATATAGAGATACAAGATAAAACATACAAAATATTTGATAAGGTCAAGAGATAAACAGGTTTTGCGAGATTAATAATTTGGCGATAAACCATGATGCTAATTCTTTAGATTTTTATAATGTATATTAAAATGCTTACAGCCGAATTGAATTATAATTGATCTACAAGCTGACATTGAAACTCTCGTTGGTCTATAGATAATCTATTCATAGATCAATTATAATATATAACTTACGAAAAGAAGTAATTTCCATCTATGCCAGCTAAGATAAGATCATGATTGGTTATTCATTTTGCTAATATATATATAAAAAGTCGACGTTGCTGCTGATGCTGCGGTGCTGGTTTGTGCAATCTGTTATTTTTAATATAACTAAAGACATTTTTGCACAATCATTTGTTCTTCAATATATTTACAATTGACACTTGTTGTCTTTTAATATTTGCTAAACACCTTTAAAGATACAATAAAACATGAATATCGATTGTGACATCTTTTCAAGGTTGTTGTATACTGCAAAGTTGAAACATTGTAAAGGATTTACAAAAGAAATATTATATTATACTTATAGACGTTCGTCCCAATAAAGACGATTATACATAACTATTTTCATCAGGGCTGGTAGCGACACGGTAGTTCGATTAGGAGAGTGACGTGTCGGTATCCCAGCGGTCGCAGATTCAGGTTCTGTCCGTGTTGAAGATCTTTACATAATATAGGTCATTTCAAATAATATAATAAATATTTCAAAATTTAAATGTATAATTTAATGAAGTTATGATTTTTATACTGCATACATCTATATTTGTTGAAAACATTTTTTTGTCTGTTTACGGCACTGAGGCCATACCCAGCCAAAGCCAAGCCTCTGAAAATCTGAGTCGGATGGTGTCAAATCACCCCAAGCTCATGATTGCCTTCATAATATGTGTCTAAAAATCTCAAAAATGCATCTCATGGTGTCAAATCTCCCGGAGATTCTAAAAAGCAAACCTTATAAATAAAAATATAAATAATTTGTTAATAATATGAGTGTGTCCCATACTTTATATTAATAGTCTCTTATTATGTGAGCATTATGTAGTGAATATTGAACACTATTATTTGCGTCACGTCATTGTTTCCGCCGTACCTAATGCTTAGGTATATTGAGATCCACGATTAAGTCTTAATGATGAAAACGATCCCTTTATGTATTTAATAAATTTAATTTATTTTAATTCATTTATAGCTGGGTTTTTTAATATTCTGTAATTTCTAAATACACTTTCTGATATGTTTTCGTGATACTTGCTGGAGCCAAATAATTGTTTGTCTGTCTTCAAGAGATGCAACTAAAATTACATATTTTAGTGATAGTATTTTAACGGTCATCGGTTAAAGTCTAGCTCTTTGTGAATTATATTTAAATATATGAAAATGAAGATTCAATTTCAAACGGTACATTTTTTATTTTATTGTTCTACTTGTGCTTATGAAACGAAGTATCGAATCAAAGTAGCAAAGGTATGAGATAGTGATGACTTGAAAATGCACGCCATTACGATCTAAGCAAGAATATTATAAGAATGGTATGGTATGAGTGGTATGGTATGAGTAGAACAATATGAATGATTTGTATGGTATCGTATTTATGGTATGGTATGAATGTTATGTTATAATAATATTATTGTATTTTTAATTCAAATATATATTTAAATTAAAATTATAAATAACGTTAGTAACGTGGCTGATCCTGAAAAAAACAGGAACCCGTTGAAATCTTTTCTAGGGAAAAATATTTTATTTCCTCTGCGAATAATTTTTAATTCTTATATAACTATTGAAAACGACAGAACTTTTATTTTTTAAGAATATGCTACCTAACTTTATACTGTCATATATATCGGTATAGAACTGCTCTTACAATATTATAATAATAAAACATGTCAATAGTTTTAAGTGTATATTTTAATGTTTTGTTAAATATCTTTGTGTAAGTGTTATTTTCTATGACTCATGACAAAATATAGACAAAGGATGGCTATGATAATGTATCATATACTATTATTCATTGTATAGGCCTGTAAGTATTACAATTTACATACTTGTGTTTACAATGTTAGAATTATATAAATAATTGTTAAGTATTTCGATTATAATTAATATTATATATGCCTTATTATAATTAATACAAACATATAACAGAAAGTAAAATATTGTTCACCTCTCTTTAACATATATTTTAACAACAATGTTCCATCCCACGATGTGTGTGTGTGTGTGTGTGTGTGTGTGTGTGTGTGATTGTGTGTGTGTGTGCTGATCATAATTCGGAACTTATTATTTATTGGTATTAGTCATGTTTATTTACAGTAGAAGTTCATTGATATCATCATTGGTTTTTCCAGCGGACTACATTAAGGTCTGTAAACGTGATCAGGATACTATCAACGAGTGTGTTCGCAACTCAATCAACAGTATTCGACCCAATCTAATCTCCGGCATCTCTGAGCTCAATGTACCAAGTATAGAACCATTCTACATACCTGAGGTAACCATCATATTATACAGTATCCCTAGTAAGAGTGTTTTTATGTTCCAAAAACTATGACAATTTACCAAATCGTTAAATCCAAACATACAATTATTATACACTCTGTGGCATATAATATTTAAGATTTTTTAAATGTGGCAATACATTTTGGACTCAAAATGTATTGCCACATTTAAAAAATCTGTTAAAAGTATATTTATCTTTAGTCATTTAGGATCATTCTTTAAATAATATATTTTCTAAACAGTTTTTTTTTAAACTACGTATATACGAAATAGTTAAAATATTCTAAGCTATTGTGACTAAGTTTTCTATCAATATGCAAAATAGAACCACCGTATTCAATAAATCTCAGAATTAGCAATTATATTGTTTCATGGAAGAAATCCTAATCTAGAAAACAATCATTGCTTACCACAAACATGAATAAATGTATGAATGTTTTTATGTATGTAATGTTTGTATTTAATTTATTGTATTATTTCTTTTTAATTGCTTATGGTTTTTAAAAAATATTTTGCTATAATTATTTTAAATATGTATCAATATAGGAAAAACAGAATTGTTTTTATGTCTTGAGATTTCTAGAACCTTCGCTTGAATTCCTTGACATAGAATAAAGATAATTTTACATTTAATGTTTTTTACAAAGATACAAGACCAGGGCTCCTCCTAAAGGGAATTTACAATTACCTATGTATATTTATATCACTTCACAAATATGTTATATATGATTGGTTTATGATTGAACATAACTAGAATACCTGCTAATTCGTAAAGATACTAAGTTAAGAAAGTTAAAGAAAATTTTATAGTTAACTAGAAGTTGAACTAGACATCCTCCAGTATTGTAGTAAATTAATTTACTCAGATAGGTATAATTTTATTTTTTATATGTATATATTTATTTACTTAAGTTATATATATAAAACTAGTTATCTTCGGCGATTTTTTTAACATTGCATTTTATTAAAAACAAATAAATATCTTAAATACAACAGGAAATTACTTGCAGAAATTAGGAAGCTAAAAGAAATATTCTAAAAAAGTCTTTATCACCTTAATCACGTATTATCTGTATTATGTATATTGGTAATATTTAATCTTTTTTTTAAACTAATTAACCGTTTTTTTCAGATTGTTGCTGTCAGTGGGGACCTTATACCACTGAAAGCATCAGGTAAAGACGTCAAGGTTACCGGGGCTGGCAACTTTAGCATAAAAAGTGTTGAGTAAGTTCTTCAAGAATTATTTTAAATAAAAAAATATTTTTGTTTATTTTGCTAAACAAAGAGTTTCTATAGCAAAAACTCTTTGTTTAGCTAAATAGCTTTAGTTTTAGTTTAGTTTGATATAAGACAAATAAAATAACAGCGCCATCTGTTTTATGTCTCAGATATTAAAGTTATTTCTTAAACCTTGAAACGCCGAGTCTCGCTACATGATACTTCTTAGTACTATATGCAAACGACAGATGGCATATACACTACTTTCTATCTATCCTCAGTTTAGTTTACTTAAAAAAATATCTAAACTACAAAACATGACAATTTACGGGATATTTCCATGTATTTAATTTGATTGCTTTTCTTTTTATTGGATTATGTAACATGGAATAGTACCGCAATATCGGAAACCTATGTAGTAAATAAGCGGACGCAAACTGAAAATAAACTATCACAACATGCACACAGATCCAAAATAATCCGTAAATAACCAAAAAGTTTTTACTTAGGAACATACGACGACCTTTGCTTAGCTGTAATTTTTTGTAAGCACTAAAAGGCCATCATATATTAAAAGTATATTTATAAATACTGTTAATGAATATTTAATAATACTATATTACAGTGTAAATACAGACACGCTAAACATCCGTGCGAAGGTTCGCTTCCCGAGGATTCATCTGGACGGTCGTTACAATCTTGACACACAGATCCTCATCGTACCACTGCGGGGAGAGGGCCACCTAGTTGCAGATGCCGGTAAAATATGTTTTGAAATTATGTATATACATAAAACGCTTCTTTCTCTTTTCTCAAAAATCTCTCGAGAAAATTTAGCCTATCTAATTTACTAAGCATGTGAATAAATACCATTTTGTATACAGACACAAGCAGAAATAATTTATTTTGTAAATAATTGGATTTCATCACTATGTTTATACAGAATATGATTACTGTATACATTTATAATATGTATACCAAATTAGCGTTTATTTTTTAGTGAAATGCGATGCGGATATTGTGATTAAGTCTAAGGTAACTATGAAAGATGGCCAGGAATATCTCAAGTTTACCAGCCTTACCGTCGACATCAATATCAAAGACTACCGACTGAAGTTGGATGGACTATTTAATGGGAATAAAGCCCTAGGTTTGTCGTTTTCTCTAATTATAAAAAATAAAATTGATACTTATTTAATATATTTTGTTATTTACTTTATTCATGTGTTATTATTTCATTCTAGGTGACGCAACTAATCAAGCCATTGATCAAAATCGGGGTGAATTCTTGAAAGCGATGCAGCCGTATATTGAGAAGACGGTGGCAAAAATTTTCTTGGATTCAGCTAATAAAATTGTCGCTGATATTCCCTTGAGCGAACTGTTTCCTACTTCCTAATTTAATTCATATATAAAAGCATTTTATTTTTATGTAAGATTAAGATATTTAAATTTGATTTAGTAATGGTTAGGTATATGGTTATTATTGGGTTTTTGATTTTTTTTTCTATTTCAAGTTTAAATCATTACGTTTTTAATGAATTAACAAACTACTATTCAATACTTATTATACTATAATTTATAAAATACTTCAGCACTTCAGATAAGTTTTATTTATCGAAATGTTAAATAACAACTAATGGAATAATAAAAATAATGGTATTCTATATAATTTATATAATATTAAGATAAATGCAACTCTCCTTGTAATGTATACACAATTAAAAACCGAATTTTAATCTGTAATCACTATAGCTGACCTTAATATTCTTCTACGTAATTTATGATGTAACGCCATCTATATTTGGGTTACGTGGTGAATTACATGACGTATACTAATAATTTTGTAACAGTAATTAGTATAAAATAAAAGTAATTGAGTTTATTGCACAGAGTATAACTATATATAGAATTGATATTTTGCACTCTTTTGAATGCGGAACATTTTAAATACTGTTTGCCTTTGTTAAAGAAAATATTTATTTGTATTTTAATTTTATTATATTAATAAAACAGATACATTTAAATTTATGTTTATATTTTAATCACTTATTTTGTAATATTTTTTTCACTTGAAATTAAATAACGACTCCTACGAGTTATTATTATAAAAGTCACACTTGTGTACTAGGGCTTATAAAAAAGAATTTAAGAATCTGTTCTTGAAAATGTAAAAAGTTTGAATTTATAAATGATAAATATTATTAAACAAAGTACAAACTCCGACTTTCGTAAACCTTGGCTAATGTTTTCTAATCTGATAATTTGCGGATAATCGATTCCTTTTGCCTGCATCCTTCTGACCATCCGTTCTGTAACACCCGACTGTACCGGTTAAGAAATATGGTTTTGATACTAAAATAGTCCAATAAGTGACGAAATTTAGACTCGTTCGGAATAAAGACAAAAATATCAAAATTGTAAATAATTTGTAACGGATTTAGCTCAGGTGTTATTACATTGACATAAAAATAAGTTTTATATCTCAGTCTTCGTGTTTCCGTTATATAACCTGTCGATTAATATACTGGAGTCTGTGTGTTTATCATATAAGGTATATCTTCTCCTTCATTGCTATTATTTTAAGACGTATTTTTGCCTAATTATTTAAATGATATTTACTTAATAATTCTTTTGTGGTTTTATTTCACAAATTATTTTCAAAAAAATAATTTCCCAAGTTTATTCAAACAATAAGAATAAAAGAAATGATAATGATAATGTATTTAGTTAGGCTTATTCTTTTATGAAATAATCAGACAAAAACAATACAAAGCAAATCCTGTTGACACTTGTTTATAAATTTATATTTACTCATCATATATTAATGTTTTAGAGTTTTAGATTTACCGGTAATTGTTTTAGAGTTTTAGAATAATTTTTTATACCGGTAACTTATAGCATTGTTTGATGACACTTACGTAAAGGTGGTGAGATCTTATTTCTACAGTTGCCAATATCTGCGCCGGCTTGCCTTGACCACGTTGCCTCACCGCCGCCAGTCGCCGACGGAAACGGAATTAATGCCATTCCTTGTAGAGATGATTATTATCATAAGGAACTTAGAGGAATAATAAAATGTTAAGATTATTAAGTTGGTACTATTGATGAGTTCTTTATTGAATAATAAGATTCAAATAAAAGCATATGGTAATAGTTTTAAATAGATAACTTTAAGTTGTGTATGAAAATATGTTTCATGAAATAGAAGAATACTTAAACTCGACGTATTCATTTGAGTACCGATAAATTTTGTGAGAAATATACCTAATACGTTTTGAATTGTATTCGAGATGACATACGGATGTATTCATAATAGATAAAGTCATGTTCTTATATGAATACCTTTTTAATCAAACAAGGTTAGTATTTTATTTTAAATGTTTATAAGTAATTTAAAATGCACTTAATAGGCGATTGCGGATATTTATATATGTAAGTACTTTTTATTGAGAACTTTTCACATGGTTAGTAGTATATTAAATAGTTAACAAATCTGTCGGTACATTAAATAATATTTATTAATTGCTTATACATCACATATCTCTAATTATAAATGGTTTGTTTGTTTTTTTTTATATTTTTTTATTTATTTTTTTTAGATCAAAAAGTACTGAGTGGATTTTGATGAAACTTTATGTAATTATTTTTTAATTACAGTAGGGTTATTTTTAAAGGATAGACAGACGGACATGAGCTATTATTTAATATAAAAATGAAAGCAATCGTTGAATGATGTAGAGATTTTCTATAGGAATTTTTATAAAAAAAAATTACCAACTAACAAACGATACCCAGGGTTGAATGCCTTATTGATGATTTGTGTATTTTTTCATCTTAATTTAGAATTTTATTTTTTGTGTCCTTAAATAAAAAAATATTTATATATAATTATACAAAGTGCTCTATCATTTGCAAATGACATTCTTATTTGTTTCCTGGGTTGACTTTTGATATACTTAGATTATATCTATAATTTTTTTTTTCTTTACTTCTTATAGGATATACTAAATGTATATTCTATAATCGTTATTGTTTTAAAAAATCAGAAATTGTATCGGAATGACAAAAAGCAATATGAACCATAATATCTTAATAGCGAGCGATCAAAACAAACAAATAAAAACGTTATAATAATGATAATAATAATAATCTAAGATTAAAAAAGATTTAGAAATTACAGTATTTTGTATTATTTATTTATTTAGTTACCATTTATGCAAACATACAATAAATATATGATAAACATATTTTAACACACATTTGTAGAAAGGCAATGCTAAGCTAATCTTCGCACCATTTGACGATTTTGAAAATAATTAAAAAGAAATAAAATTTGTTACAAATATTTACAGCATTTTTAATTAAAATAATATAAATATACAACCTCTAAATATCCAATCTAAGTAGACAGATAGTGTTCAATTAGTCGTTTCTTAAAAACAGATACAGATTTAGATCTGCGTGTATATGGATTTGAGTTCTACAACTTCACTGCTTAATCCATAAAGGAATGAGAGTAGATCTTACTTATGTATAGGAAATTTGAGGTTCCCACGGCCTACAAGGAGATTCAATATCTGGGAAGAAAGTAGTGAAAAATGAATTGTGGGTAATATTGTAAAGAAGATATAAAATGCAAATATTAAGTTTAGAAACGCAGTCAATTCTTTAATTGCAAAAATAATGCAAATTAAGAGATTTTGTAAATGTTCAAGTGCTTTAATGGGCTCTTTCGTGGCATCCTAGTAAAGGTACTTATGGTACAGTTACCTGGTAGGCATAGCGATATTGGGCTAAATAAGTAGAGAATATCTTAGTTTTTTAAGGAAGGAACTTGGTAGGTCATGGTATTATAGAAAGGGATTAGATACGAAACGTTTGTAATTTGGCTAGGTCCCCTGATATCTTCGTATGAATAACATAATAGATATTGATATAGTAAATGTGAAATATAATTGTTCATACAAACTATATTATCGAGTGTATGAAATATTTATATGCAACCACGTGTGAATAGGATTTAAGCGTTCAGGATAACTGTTTCCACCTGCAACGAGCGGAAATCGAGACCACTCCACATCAGATCTGTTACTATCTTTTTCACATATTAGTAATTAGAGAGGGTACGCAATAAAATATTGAGTAAAAACTCCAGAGACATTCACATGTGTCCTTAGTGTTGGTGGTGGTATAGTGAGAAGGCGCATTGCCGGTTCAAACCGCGAACCGGCTGGGCGATTTACGACGCCTTACATCACTAGTGCGTTTTACGAAATTTTCATATATTGTGCAAGAAATGTTGACCACCGCTGTGATCTTGCTAGCGCTGCAGCTAGCCGCTGCAGAAATACGTAAGTATTTTTTTTATTATTTTGTTATTAATTATAAAATTGGTAAAAGCGCTATTGAAAATTAATAACATAATTTGATATTTGAAATGCTTATTTTTTTGTTATCTTATATTTAAAATTAATTATGATTGGATTTATATTTTACAAAGTTTTTTTAAAGAATTCGAACTTAACAGAAAACCGTTCGTAGAACTTTTATTATTTTAATGTACCACTTAGGTAATCTTTAAGTTAAAAAAGTGTTATGAATATAATAATTACCTCATATTTTGTTTCATAAATATGATTTCTGTAATGTAAGTCATGGTCAGATCACATAACAATGTTCAAAAAGCTTATAATGATCTCTCTTTGATGGAGTGTTGTCAGAGTTGCGGAACGCGTCAGTCATATCGTCATATATAGCAACATTTAATTATAATCAAGATTATATTTTAAGTATATAGATATCTTTGATTGCGCAAATCTTAAAACTCAGACTAAATCTTAAATTCAGAAAAGGTATGCTTCACTGCATATAATTAGCACTTTAGTATTTTAAGTCAAATAAAATTGTCCTAGTATTATTTTCACAGGAAAAGATTATAGTATATACAAATAGTTTCTTTCTTTTGTCATTATCTTTAGCCATATATTTATTTATAATAACTTAATCTTAATTTATTACTTGAATTGATATACTACAATACATCAATGATGATGGATATAATATAAAATATATAGTAATTAATAGTTAAGGTCAATTACACTTCTAGGATATAAAGCCCTGACTGACGTGCTAAATATTTTGTAAATAATGCAATTTGTAATTTATATCTACGTAAAGTTGTCACATCTATAAAGTCTAGTAGGTCATCCATCATTTAGCTGATTGAGTCACTATTTCTTGCATGTATTTACAATATTTCAAGTACTCTAATATATATTTCAAGTACTCTAGTATATCATAAACACCTATTTCATTATATCTTTATTTACTAAATTTGTATTTAAATAAGGTAATTTAGGTCTTAATAATATACAGTTTTTTGTTGTTTGTCTGTTTTGTTTTTAATTTATGTCTCAGATAAGAAATTTGCCACTTAAAAATCTAGTACAGTATTAAAGACATAATTATTATTGCTATTTCTAGACAAAAAAGATTTTAATGTATTTTTTTGGTTAGAGAATTGTTTTGAATATGCATGGTACGATATAGTTCTAACATACTTTTATATTATATACTAATAAAAATAACAAGATAAACTATAAATAATAAAATATAAGTATATTATAAGTATGATATTCTATTATACAAGAAAAATACTTTACTTCCGCCTATTTAGTATAAATAGTTCAAGAGTTAAACTAATGAGACTTCATTTCTACTAATTCAACTAACTATATTTGAATCTATTTATAAGTTAAACTAGTGGTTAATATATTGATTTCTGTATTTAAATTATTTGTTGTCTCTGATCTCAAGAAGATTATTTATCTCATAATAAAAAATCGTGATTGGTTAATATTAAATATTCATGATATTTTTTGTTCTCATAATTAAAAAAAATAAAAGATAAGTTTTATTGTATTTAGCTTTTCAATGTTTTAAATCTACGGAATATTGAGGCAAATATTATTGCCAATTTTTAGTAAAATTTAATTCAATTAATATAAATTGCTAGCAATAGATACCAAATTCAAAAATATATATGCGAAGGATTCAGCTACAATCAAAATGTTTTAATTTAGGTTTTGAGTAACATTATGAACAATACATAATAACATACGTTTTACAATTTAAATATTGTTTTTGTTTAGATTTTAGAATTTATTGTTTAATAACACGCAAATTAATATATGAGAATATTGTATCAGTTCAACTATTTTCTATCTATAGTTGAACTGATGAATAGATTGTTATAGTTGAACTAGCAGGAATAAGCTGCCTAAAAATATCTGCCTCCAGATTTTCAGGAGAATGTGTTGTTTAAAACTATCGACATATATTAAGATATTATAAAAAAATGTATTATACATTTTTTTACATTTAAATAAAACCATTTCAGTATTAAACTCGGTTCGATAATGGAGTATTTATATACGCGGGTGAAAATTAAAAAAAAATACCAGTTATTTTTACCTTTTTAAAGTGTTATTATTTAAAAGTATCAATTCTAAAGTAGTTAAGTTTAGTTAACTAATAGTTAATAATGAAGTTTAAATTAATTGAAATCATAACCACATGTGCGTAACGTTGCATCACTATCCTGTTTACTTGATCAGAGAAAATCGATACCAGACCAAGGTTGTAGATATTAGACCTTAGGACTACCTTACCCTTTACTATGAATAGAATGTATTATAAAAATAATATATCATCCTGATTTAATATTGTCTAGTTTTGTCTATCTGCTATCACTATCACTATCCTGCTAACTTCTGATTGATGATTAAAATCGTGATAGATTCAAGTTTGAATAAAATAAATAATAATACATTTCTATTCTGTGTCATATTTTATTCTCTTTTAATGTTTTATGTCATTGTGTTTAAAGTAATCATGTTTCAATTTTATACGTATTACAATGTAACATGACTGTATATAATATAAATATTATAAACATAAATGTATGTAGATAAATATTAAAATGTATTCTTTTATATTTTCAGCTCCCTACATTAAAGTTTGTCAACGAAATGATCCAAATGTTGACAAATGCATCATAAATTCGGTAGAGGAGTTACGACCCAAGATGAAAGAGGTAATTATAAATTATAGTTTAAATAGTAATTTAGCCTATGGTACTGGCGATTAGGCAGCTGGTTTATCCTCTGCTTTTTTAGCATCAGAAGTCGGTTCTGTTGCATCTTCCTTCGGTTTGTCATCTGCAGGGCTGGACGTTGCAGCATCCGGTTTAACATCAGCTGGTTTATCAGTAGCTAATGACTTTTCTGGCTCTTTAGCGTTTTCTTCTTTCGGCGAGGGAGTTACAGGTTCTGGTTCTTTTTCTCCTGTCAATTGTGGTGGTGTTTGTTTTTCTGGAGTTTGTTGTTGTTCTGGAGCTGACTTCTGTTCTGGAGTTGGCTTCTGTTCTGGAGCTGGCTTCTGTTCTGGAGCTGGCTTCTGTTCTGGAGCTGGCTTCTGTTCTGGAGTTTGCTTCTGTTCTGGAACTGTTTTCTGTTCTGGAGCTGGTGGTTGCTCAGAAGCTGGTTGTTGTTCAGGGGCTGGCTTTTGCTCTGGAGCTGATTGTTGTCCTGGAGCTGGCTGTTTTTCTGGAGTTAGTTTTTGTCCTGGAGCTGGCTGTACCGGTTCTGACTGAGGTAGTTGTTTTGATGGTTGATCTGGATCTGCAACAGTAGGTTGTTCCTCTGGCCCCGAGTTTTCTGCTAAAGCACTTGCTGAGCTATTAGAAGATGATTGTGAAGTATCTTCAAGGTAAACATTTTCTGTGTTACCAGGAGCACTTCCGTTATTTTCATTTTCATTTTCATTAAAGGCAGCAATTAAAGCGGTATTTGAAGTTGATGCTGCTGCAGATGTCGTGGCTGCAGCACCTCCTGTTGATTTAGCTGTAGAATTGCTGACACTAGATGCAGTATTTTTATCTCCAATATACACTAGTGTGTCGTAAATATCTTTAGTTGTGTTAACTTTTTTAGGATGATTCCCTTTAAGATCTATAATTATGTTCGTACGAGACGTTGGTCTTGGGTTTGTTCGTGCCTTTGGATTAAAGTTATTGCACTTTTCACACTTGGAATTCTTGCATTGGAAGCATTGAGGGTTTAGTTCCGACACACTTGGTACAAATCTTACTGGATCAATTTGGGATGGATATTTGACAGTCACATTGGTTTTTGGTGGTACTCTTACTTGAATTACAGTACTTCGTCCATTGCAGGCCCGGGTTTCCGCGAGTTTATTCTTAAAATATCAATACATACATATTAAAATATGTTGATTTATTAAATGTGGAAGGATAATCATAATACTAATAAAATAAATATATTAACAAAATGTTAGCTCACAAATTAAACTTTAACATATTATATTTACTTATATTTACCTGACAGAACAACGCAAGTGCTATAAGAATAACTGTAGTATAGAACCCCATGTTGAAGATTTGATATAATAAAAAGTTGCTCAAGCCTTTTATACATAATACATATTGATATAATATTAAAACCCTTTGTCATTCATGATTCATTTATTTATCTAAAATATTAAAACGCACGTAGGGTTTTTTGAGATTTCTTTGCTCTATCAAATGCCACGTGTTTTAATATACTTAATTAAACTATTTCTATGATAAGTTGTTTCTACGTTATTACAAGCGATACTGCTGATCTATTTAGGGATACTTATTCATTGGTCCTCTTTAAATAAAAATAAAATTATTAACAAAGGAAAGGGTGTTTTAAATAAAAAGTTTTCATAAATAATCATTTAACCATTAAAATTAAAATCTTAGTTTAGGTGCAGTTAAGGTAACTGTAACTGCACGAAATATTAAAAAAAATAACTTATAGAAGAATTATTTCCGCAGCTATTTTACTATCATAATATCACCATCAGAATGTGAGATTAAATTCTAATTTAATATATTAATTAAATTGGTTTGATTTGAAACATTTTTTGAAAACATATTATAAATATGAATTTCAAAAGAATGCAGTCAAAGCAGATCTCATCATATAAATTATAAAATGTAATACTAGCTTGCGTAATGTTACTCCTATTATAGGATTTAAATCTACAGAAATTAATTTAAAACCATTAATGCAATAATTGTCATTCATAAATTCTCACATTTGTAGAAATATTTGTTAAATTATGTGTAAATTTAAGTAAAATTACAAATAACTTCCAAATTTTGCGTTGAGGATAAGAATAGACGTTACTTTTCAAATATAAAATATCTTTTCTATATGCTGATTAAATAATCGAGATTGAGAGTTTGTGTGTATATGTGTGTCTGTGTTAGTGTGATTATATTCGATAAGTACAAAAAATAAAATAAAACAATAAGAAAAACCATTTCAAAGCAAAATCGAAAGTATGTCATTGTCACAGAATTTCGTAAAGATCTAAGTATGTCATGATAAGTGCAAAGGCAAATACAACATAGATTCGCATTATGTTTAACTAAATAATAATCATTAAATAAGCATTCGTACAGGTGACTTCACAAACAGAGCTTTCTAAATAGAATACATTACACTGTATTCAAGGATGTTGTTGAAGGTCCTGCCCTATACTCCTACTCCCTAAGGAAGTCTCATTATAGTAAACATTAAGTAACATTCTTTCCTGTTAGCTACAGTTAGGACGGTTTTTTTTATTCCCTATATAAGATTTTACCAAAGAAAATAATAGATTTCTTGGGTTTTTTTTTTTAAATGTCTATCGAAATAAAGATTGATGTGATTTGAGAATTAGAAGTAATGAAATCTCATGTCTTTCTTTCTTCTTCTTCCACGACTATGTAAAGTAAATCTTTATACAAAATCTTATTAATATATTTAATTGAAACATAATATTTAAATTACCATAAAATAGTTTTTTCTGTCTTCTTATAGAATTTGACCATATTTAAAATTGTTTTTTTCAATTCCAGGGTATACCAGAGCTGGATGTACCATCGATAGAACCTCTGAGTCTTGGTCAGATCGGTCTCGCCCGAGGCCCTCAGGGTGCTAAGCTCACCGCAGTCGTCAATGATGTAAAAGTTAGAGGACCAAGTAACTTTATTATTCAGGAGTTAAAGTGAGTTAATTCAGGAGTTTCTCAAAAAAGATAATTGGATATGAATTTAATATAATCAGCTGTCGCCAACTTATTTAGTTTTTGATAAAGGACATTATAGCTACTAAAACTATAAATTAAATTGTGTTTTCAGGTCAGACCTAAATAAAAATAGATTCGACTTCAAGCTTCTGTTACCAAGATTAGATTTTGCTGGAAAATACAAGATGGACATACATGTATTGCTCCTGAGACTCCAAGGAAGAGGAAATATTACTGGATCTTTTAGTACGTTTACTTATAATAATTAAATTAGAATTTAATCTATATTCAAATTATACCAAGTATTTTAATCAGATTTTAATCTAAATTCTAATTCAGTAGTAATGTATTTAATAAGCTTATGTGTGCGTAATTTATGTGTGTAAAACTTATGTGTGTTATTTCATTATCAAGAAATTATTCACTACTTGATTACAATGATTGACAACAAGTTTTATTATTAGGAGTTTATTAATCATGATTCTAGATTATATCAGAGATTTATAATAACTTTAAAATATTAGATAATGTTTTTTCGATTTGCATCTTGTCCTTTTGCTCTACCTATATTGTTGGGTTGATTTTATTATTATAAGACTAAGGTCTCAGGACCTTATTTCTTCTTTTATTCTCATTCATTATCTGTAAGGAGAAAGTCTTAGGAAACTGAAAGTGGAAATTTATTATTACAATTTCTTAAAAGTAATTCGGTCATTTATTTAGGCGTAATCAGAATGTGACACGGTAAAAGTATTTATTTTTACGAGAGCAACTAGTGGTTCAATGACCTTCGCATAATGATTAAATAACGTAAACATTTTATGTATTCAAAGTTTAAATGGTTGGAGTTATATTGTGTTTTAAACGAAAGAAACCAGTAGTATTCAAAAAGTTTTTGTTGTTTATAATCTTTCGTGAACCATGATGAGTATTAAATATATATTTGCCAGACTTTATTCTATGAAATTAAATCGAAATTCGGCAGAATTCCCGCCTCGAGACTATCATGTGTCGAGCTCATGGAAAGGCCGCCAAGTGAGTTTGACATTATCAGTCGAATTCCAATTTACGTGATTATAGCCATGTAAATAAATATTTAATACTATTTAAAAGATGTTTTGAAAACACTTGTATTTCGGTTTACGATAGTAAAATTACACTAACATCTCATAGTAATAAGATATCGTTGTTAAGATCACGGATAATAAAACCAAGCAATTTTCCATTTTACAGAGGACTATGCTTGTAATGTCACGATGCGTGGTCATAAAGAAAAACGTGGGGATGATGAATACTTGACCTTCGAGCCCATGAAGGTCAAGCTCCGTGTTGGAGAGTCTTCAATATACCTGACCAACTTGTTCGACGGTGATCCAGTTCTCGGACCAGCCACCAACAGGGTCATCAACGAGAACTCCCAAGTTTTCATCTCAGAAATAAGTCCGGTTCTAGAAAGATCTCTCGCTGATCTCTTCACTGAAATGGCGAACAAAATAACATCGAAGTTTACATATAAAGAACTTTTCCCTTGATTGATTATGGTGTTTGATGTTTTAAGTAATCTGATGTGATATTTTTTAGAAAAGTTACGGCTCTCGAGCAAAACAAAAGTAGTGTTTTAAAGCACATAAGTATTTAAAACTTGTAACGCTTTTTTTTCGCTTGGATGTTTTTTAATCTGTGCAGTGTCTTTTAATCTGTGCACTGTTTTTGAATCTGTTACGTACATTTTTATTCCAACTTAATTTTATTGCTAATTACTAGATAGCAAATCATAAATTTTATATATATTAAGCATTTTAGTAAAAGGTTCCTGGTGGTTTTGGAATATTTGGGTGTATATAGATTTTATTATATAATTCAAGTGCGCTAACTGGTACCTTCACAGCGATACTATAATAGTTTTTCATAAGAACTTGGATTGTAATATTAAAGATAGATATTATAATGTAGAGACAAAATATTTTTGTAAATTTGCAGGCTTTAAATACTTTAGAATAATGAAAATTTTAAGATGGTTAAGTTACTTGTAAGATATCTTATTAGGGTTTGTACAAAAATATTTTCAAAAACACTTTGTTTTATTGCTGCCCTCGTCTTTATGAAGTCACTTTAATGTGATTTACTATTGTTTTAATATACATTAATATTCTAATGATTCTTAGCATTAGTTTCGAAAAAAAAAATGGACTATCAAAAAGACCGGGTCCTTCTCATGAATAAGATGCATAATACAACGAGGTAAGAACGGTCATCTTCTTTCAGATCATGACGCTAATTCTAAGGAAGATAGTTGTATGCTGGTTTCTTTCACCCTTGAGTACAACAACACTGGTCTCCTTTTTTTCACTTGTTGTTGTTGATGTTCTCTTATAAAAGTTATGTTTGAAAGTTATTTGAACAACAACCCAACAACGCTTTAATTTAGGGTATTACAAAGTCATAAGTAAGTTAAATTATTAAGTTATGTATATTATTATATATAATTCATTCAGTTCATGAGATGTAAAATAAATTTGTACGCTTTCTACAAATTATGGTAGAAATTATAAGATTTTTTTTTACATCAGTTAGATTTTCAGCCTTCCAATGTGAAAACCAAATTTCAATCAGCTCAGGTGTTTCCATGCGCGAACATACAAACAGGCAAACAAGATCTTAAGTAAAACATATGTGTATTGATACTTATAGGATATATAGATATATATTTATTAAATCAGTGAAGAAATCCACCTGCTTATGGTTGAAGTCGACTACTAATATCAGTGACTACTAATACCACACTTGAGTGAATCACTAGTGATGTGATTAAACAGAATAGAAGAAGGGATTTAAAGAAAAATCTCTAACTCATTCACCTTATAAAAACCAACTGTAAAGGTCACTTCACACTATTCGAAGCACTTCTTTAGGTTAAGGTGTAATCTGGTCGAAACATCCTGGTGTACAGGGTACTCTGGAGTGCAAACAACTAGCTTCAACAAGACTATATATGTTACAGTCTGTTTACCTGTGTCAGCGTTAAAATGTCATAATAACCATAATAACTCCGCTTTCCGGAATTACAGCATTTTAAGTAGTAAATTCGCTGTTTGAATCTGCCTTACATTATAATTTAGTCGAGTTTGAACGATATAGTTACATTTGGGAATTGAATAATAGTAGATTTTGTACCGTGGGACTAAAGCACTACTTTAAAGGGAGAGTATTTTTTAATCAAGAGCGAAGCGAAGGATTCTAGTGTTAAATCCCGAGCGCAACGTGGGATTCTAATGTAGAATCCTGAGCGAGCGAGGGATTCAAAGTACATCACTCGAGCTTAAAGTAGCTTTAGTCCCGAGGTCCACAATCTGCTTTTTATCACATCTATGAGGAAACAAGTAAAATGCAAGCTATGAATAAGAACAGTTTATTAGACAATATGTTCTGGTGTTAAACACTCGCTATCGCTGCTTGCTGACGATGAAACACTCATTTATAACAAAACTCTTCAAACATAAATACAAGCGCGCAAACAATGGCGCGTATTTACTTTTTTTCTTTTTTTTCTAATGGATGCGTTCCGTTCAGTTTTCATTCAGGAACAAGGAGGTTTAGTCTTTCAGCCTACTTTTTTTATACAAGATTCGTAATCGATCTGTTTCGTAGTTAAAAATTACGAAACGCATCCTTTCAATATTGGCGTTCCAAATTCAAAAATTGTTATAATCCCTGTTTTTCGGGAAAAAAGCAGATGTTTTTGAAAAGATGAGATAAAAAATAAATTCTCGAATTGTATATAAACGTTTAAATATATTTATTTTATATATTTAAACGAGTTTTTAAATAGTCATTTATATATTTTTTTCCCATTATTTATGATTCATTAAAATTTATAAAATTTAAAATAAAATGATGTGAACGATGACGTTATAATGCTAAAACAATTTCATTACAGTACAACCTTTATACAATGGCTATTAGATGTGAATTGTACTTATACATTATGATAATATTCAAAATATTATTATCCCTGTATGTTTGCAATGAATGAAAACTGACATTATGGAGTCCCAATTAAATTTGCTCGGAAACTGTCGGCTGTTTTCGGTACCAGATTATATTTTTTTTTTATAAAAAATAGTTTTGTTATAAAGGTTTAAGCGTAAGTCTTGCCAATTATAACAAAATAAAAAATATTTAAAAAACCCAATTAAGGATTGTCGTCATACGTCAAGGTTTCATATTACAATAGTTAACTATCAACCAACTCTGCAGCTTCCTGTGAATTTATTGTAATTACATACTACTATCTCCTTAGTATTGATTATGAAACCACTTAAAGCCATAACATTTACGCATCGCTTCTTACGAAATAATAAACCATGGTTCCTAAGTCTATTTCTCCATATAATATTACAACTGCAGTATTAAACTATTGTTTTTTATTTTAAATAATTATTTTAAAAATAGAATAATTAAATATGTATGACATACCTTTTAACCATCTGACGTTTCAACCAGATAGCACTGACCATGGCTGACTGTCTGACTGACTGAATTTCTCATTTTGAAGGATTTTAATACCCGTTTATAGAATAATTATATAGAAGTACCTATAATTTCAATTAAAAAACAATTACGACAAAATGATAATATTATTATTATTAATAATAATATTGCATATTATAATGAATATTTATTTAATATTAATATTTGTTTTAATATAAAATACCGATTCCGTAATCGTCTCATTTTAAACGTTAAAGGATAATTTAGAAAGAAATCCAAGTATTTTGGATGTAATTTATAAAAAAAAAAAATACAAAATTTCACCTACTTTCAGCTAATTACTAAAATGTATAAAGCCTATATATCTGTTTACAATTATGAAACAAGTAACTGATCCTTTAAAATTTACTTGGTACATTCAATCATCTCAAATATGAGTTAAGTATTGCAACGGAATAATCTGTATTTGCAAGTAAGTCTGAATTTATGCTTCTTGATAAATTAATCTCGATGTATTTGTAAAAAGTTTTACTTAAAATTGTCTTTTTGTAAAACTATGGATGTAATATTTAATGTATATAATTAGTGAACATCAATCGTTTTTATATCAAATTAGTAATATTTATAATGTTTTTATATCAAATAATGTATACAACTTTTTTCTAAAACTTTTCCTAGTATTGACTTGTAAGTACATAAAATCCAGGGAAGCGTGGTACCAAAGAGAAGACAAGGATAATTAACCACAGCTCTAAGTTCTATGATGTTCTCACAATTACTAGATCTTAAGGATAACTTTACACACTAAAAAATAATAGTCAATATATAATGCCTTATCTTTGACCTAATAGTGAAGCGTCATATTACAATAGAATTAACGATTTAATATTAGGTAACTTAAACGAAGTAAATATCTTACTTGCTATAACAAATATATATTGGTTTGTGTTTATTGTGTTCAAATACCCTGAAATAATACGTGTGGACATACAACACTACACATAACTAGAAGTTACTTATATTATTTTAACCCCAATGTAAGATTTACAAATTATGTTCTCTTAATAATAAAATAACTCTAATTAATAAATAGTGGTATTCAGATTTAGAGAATTATGCAAAAAATAGCAACCAGTTTTTATATCTACTTGAGATTTGTGGATGAAGAAATTTTTATCTCACATGTATGTATATAAACTAGATTACATAATTATTTCTTCGAAATGATAAAATGCAGTTCTCTTAATGATGTATAATGTTTTCATAATAATGGCAACATCAACATCTACAACTGCCCCGTTGGTAGATTGGTTAGCGCAGACACCTAACGCGTAGCGGCGCGATGGGGGTCGGGTTTGATTCCCGACAGGGACAGGCATGTATGTGATGAACATAGATGTCTGTTTTTCTGGGTTTGGTCGTTTATTAAATATATTATCAGTATTTATAATGTTTATTACTATGTATCTGTATCGTTTGTCTAACATATTACTTAGGGAATATCAATGTGTGTAATTTGTCATATGATATTATTATTATTAATACATACATACATCTTTTCACATTCTTGGTTAGACGTTAAAAGATTTATTCTCCTTAATCATCTTAAAATTTATTTTAGTAAATAAAAATTATTGAATTTTAGTTGCTATTGATTATAAAACAAATCTTTAATGTTTGGTCAAATGGCTATTTACATATTTTTGAGTTTTAGCTTGTTTGTTTTATTGGTATTAAAAGTTCAATCCTAAAATGTATGATTAGGATTCAAAAAAGTATACATATGTTTTATTGAATAAAAAAATTGATCTTCTAAGTTCTTATAATGTATTACTAGTAAAGTTTTTATTACCGACAGTTCCAGTCCAAAGTCCCATATTCATTTCTCAGGGCAGTCCGGAATCCTAATATTGCTTAAAAAATATAAATTATATTAATTACTTATACTATTTGAGGATTAATTAAAATAATCTTTCCATTAAGTAAACTAGCAGTATATATCCTGACAAAATAAATATCTCGAAATGACAAACTACCAAAAAACAGATTTAACTGATAAATCAGAAGGTTAGAAGGTTTTTATCCATTTAAATATGTGACAAGTAATTAACACAGATTCAGATTTCTAAATCAAATAAAATGTCTTAATTATTTTACTAGTTAAACATTATATTTAAAATTGAGTTTTGTAAAATAACAATATTCTCAAAGAGTTAGACATAGAGTCTAGTTGTAGTCCGTTTTATCTTTTTTTATTACGAGCATACTATTTATCTGATGTAAGTGGTAACATCGCTTTATCATATTCGTAAAATGTAGGTCGATATAGAGATGGAAATGAATACAAAAAGCTTTTCGCTCTCTTACTTACCGTACATAACTGAACTACGAGCTACTTTACTCTATTTTTCAGGAGAGGGTATTACTAGATCGGTCGAGGCTCAAACGAGCTGAACTCCGCAAACATTTGCTCATGCGAATTGAACCGACCGCGTGCTTACTGCTTCCACCATCTTAACACGTTCGCTGCGTTACGGGGTCTATTAGATCTCTTGCGGGACTTTCGTATTGTGCGTGGACTGAAATGCTGTTTTTTCACTCCTTGCGGGGGGCTCTAACTTGTAAAGTTCTTTATGTATGAGCAAGACAAATATACACATTTGTATTCTACTTGAAGGTGAGTTCATAGACATAATAAAAAAAATAGGGATAGATTAGGTCCCTAACGCACAGTACTATAATTTTTTTCATTACTTGCGTTAGGGGATATTTTATTACTCGTGGAATCATACGTAGGTAGGCGGCGCGGGCGCTGCGTGTCTCGTTTTAGTGTTGTTCAAGTATCGATGTGAGGGGACGCGCTCACGTTTTAAAATTAGCACTCGCGTAAATATATCGACGTGTTCATATTTTAAATTGTTGTTAAAAACAATGAGTTACTTAATTAATTAGTTGATAGTTAATTAGAGTTAATTTTGGTGAGCATTCTAAGAAAGAAAAATTATCGCCGGTTAATACCGCGGCATTATCCAGTAAAATAAAAAAAAATCCTGAAGGAAGATGTGTTGATCATGTTTTCCAACGAGGAAACAAAAAAAAGACGTTGCGTGGGTTGTTATGAAAAATTACAACGCACGGTAAACAGCTCTGAAGCTTCTAAAAAAACATTTTGTGGCGAGCAGCTAAATCTTTATTATTGTGCAGAATATCTTATACCATATTGGCTGCAAACTGTTAAGTGTGTCATATATAAAAAATAAAATAAAAAAAAATCATTACGATTTGCTCACAATGCGAAAAGTCGATGTGCTTGTTTTAATGACAAACATTTTCCGTAGTTTATAATAAATAACTACTTCGTAAATTAAACTATTTCTATCGACAAATAAAGTTTTATTTTATTCCCATCACTAGTCACTTCACATATTGCTCTATCTCTGGTTGCGGAACGAGATACAATCGATGTCTAATTTTTGATTTGTATTTGTGGCTTATTCTTATGTCATAACTGCGTGCGAACCTAGCAAAATATAGAACAGTAGACTATCTTTGACCCACGAAATTTTTAAGTATATTTCATTGTTTTTGTTGAAGATATAAATTATTTTCAGAATTGTATTTTTAGGGGACTGATTAGGTCCCCAACGCACCCGGGGATAAATTAGTTTCGAGATCTTTTAGATCCCTAACGCACCAGCTGAAAGTTTTTTAATTATGATGTCGCAGTGAACGTGTTAATAGATGATATACTCATAATTACACCAATTACTGTTTCTAATATAAGAGCAATTTTAAATATTGGACTGCTTTGTACTATATTCCATAACCTTAAAAAGTATTGTGTATAATAATTGAACTAAACAGGGGCCGTGACTTTGGCTATTATGTCAGTGGCCATTTGTTTGCTTTACGTACTAATAAAAAATAAAATAAAAAAATTAATTAGCATCGGGGTATAAAAATACTTGTTATATAACATTTGTTTTTCTATTGTTTATATGTATTATATTTATATATATATATATATATATATATATATATATATATATATATATATATATATATGTTGTTATAAAAATTGTTCATACATGTTTATATGTTATCTAGTAGTAGACAAATTTTACTTAGCTCAGCTCTAAATTACGTTTTTTATTTATCTGAATATATCGGTTATTTATTTATAAAACAAAAAAACTAAATTTCATTAAAAAAATCTAATACAATATCGACTTCTTGTTTCTATTATAAATAATTGAAGAACGTAATCTATTGAATATTATGGTTTTGTTGCTGAGATAACTTTAACATTGAGTAATGGAATTACAACATTTATGTAACGGAACTACGGAACTATTTGAGTAGGTTGTGTTCTGATTGCAATTTCATAATTCAGTTCAAATATAGGGTATTAATTTAGAATAAAGATAATTATCTTTTAATGTTATGTATATGTCTGAGTAGAATCGCTACTATGCTTTGTATGTGTATACGATTATGCTCTGATTAAGTTAATTACTTTGCGGTTTTTGATAATAAATACGAATATATCTTACTACATAAGTACTCGCTTCTGTAATATGTAACCAGCTTTATAAATATAAACAAAAATACATATATAAATAGGAGTTGTAAATAATAATAAGGAAAGAAATAAATAATAAATATTTAAAACATTCCGGAGATATGAAGGTTATAATTATTACTAAATATAAATAAAATTCCCCGAAGATTTTATTTATTTTCCTTCAATTGCACAACAACCTCGCTGCAGGTCGCAGGCCACCTTTCCTTTCATACAAATATTGCCAGTTTCGGCGCACGCGCACATTCGCTTACAGACTCTTGATAGTTACGAGCTTAATTTAATTTTTATTTTAATACCATTTGTTTACACTATGAAGATACTATTAGTGCTCGCCACGTGCTCCATTGCATTAGCGAAGATTCTACGTAAGTTTTACTTTAATCATTTTTGTATTGTTATGTAACTTAAATTATAATTGAAGTATTAATAATTTTAACATGTATAAAGCTTTTTTTGTTTCATATTTATTTTCAAGTTAATAGCTACAAGCATGGATCTATATTTAATTTCTAATTTTTGTACAAAGAAAATTGATTATACATATATAGTTATTATTGTTATTGGCCACTACTTAATATAAATATAGAGTTCATAAGAAACAAAGAAATAAATGTCTTACTTTATTAAAATAGTAATTGCTTATTCCTGGACTGCATGATATAATAAAGAAAACACATTTTAAAATTATTTGATACTTTAGTACCAGAAGTAATAATATATTATATTAAACGGTTTACACGAAATTAAAATTCCATCTCTATATGGGAATATTTAAAGTTGAATTTGCTTTACTTTACAAAATTATACAATACCTCAGTTAATACTTCAAGTTTACAATGACTCTGTTATGTTTCATAGTTCATACTATATTACCCGGAAAGTAACTCTTTCATATGAACTCTTTCGATATACCTATCTATATATTTATTGCTTTGTTAATATGTTATTTATTCTAATTTTTATTGTCATTGCATAATGTTAGTTCAATCTTTCTTAATACTTTTTTCGTATAACCAAATCATTTCGAAATCAGTTTAGCAGTTATGTCATCATTTAGATCAAATCATTTCTTTATTAATATTTTTTTAAGAAATCTATGAAACTAAAAGTCGGATTAAGAAAATATTTTTGTAATATCTTCCGTTTATTAACACAAGACAAAAATCAATGGAATTTTTTAAATACCAAAGTTTTGGAAATGCAATGCACAAAAACAAAACCTTAGTTTTGAACTAATAGTAAATATATCTATAAATTGGTTTTTGTGATTAATATAAGGTGGGAATTATCTAATATTAAAAATTCTCAAATATCGTATGTAATGTTTCAGGCAATAAACTTTAAAGATGCAAAATTTTATCAAAATCAGTCCAGTAGTTTTGTATGATGCGCAAACAGGCTAAATATTTATAAAACCCATTCTTGAAGTTATGACTAAGTTATTATTAAGTTATGACAATTCTCTTATACAAAAATATTTTATAAAAGAATCCCTCCTTATTCTTTTGTTCTCCGTAGGTAGGTATATGTTGTTTTGGCGTATTCATTATAACTTACTTAGCTAAGTGTGACAGATTACTATTTAATTGACTAACTAACAGACACGTTCATCTCATTTTATATTACCGTTAACAATAATTTTATTTAAATATATAAAACATCCAAAAAAATACTTCAATATTCGTTTTCCTAAATAATACCTTTTTAAAGATAACTTAAAAATATACCTGTACTGCTTTCAATAAAGATAGTTTACTCTAGTTTATTATTATTATTTATATGGTAAATTAAATTTAAATTATATTAAATTAAATTATATGGTAATTAAAAGATATTTATCAAAATGTTAATTTAAATGTCAAGGCCGATTGGACCAAGTAATCAGATTACCAATGAAGGGGATGTTGCAACGAAACACGATACCTGTGAAAGTATGGGATTGTTGTTTTTAAGTCTTTAATATATTTTGAAATTGTAGACCCATTCATTGCAAATTTGGAGTAGATTATTATTAAAAAAATAAATTAGATATTAAATAACCCCCGATACAAAAAGATGTCTACAAAGGATAAAAATAATATTATTATGTACTTATTTAAGATGTGACGTCAGAGGGACCTTTGTACGTACGTTGACGATGGTGTCTATTGTACGAAGTTAATCATTGAGAGACTATACGATTGATTCGATATCGTAATTTCTTTATTTGCCTTGTTAACTTATTAACATACTTATGTTTGAGTAATTTAATCCATATTAATAAGCTCGTGATTACATCATTACTCGAATCATTACTGATTACTCTTAAAAGCAACAGAATCAAAACGGTCAAGGACCCCAGATGATTAGTTAACTTTGACGGAATGCAGTCAGTTGCATACTAACAATGTTGTAAATCATTTCTCAACATTACATGTTACATGTTTACAGACCGTAAACGTTAATATTATTAGGGTATAATATAAACAGATTACTAAAATAATTACAAACATTTGTTCAGAATTCAGAATTACTTAATGAACAGCGTTATCCACATCTTCCATACATTTGTGAGTCTTTTAAATCTCAAAGCGTTTTCTTATTATGGTTGTAAAGATCACACTACGGTGTTATAGTATATATTTATGTTCATTTTTTTTTTTTTTTTTTTAATTTATTTCATGACCATGAGTACAAGCCCTTCAGTCGCAATAATAGAATAAAATTATATAATTTATAAATAAGTTGACATGGAATTACATTAACATTAAATCTTTTTTAGCTATATAACAGTATTCATGTCTATTTTTAAAGTATGATATTTAAGTCAAATCATGAAACTAATATAACATTAAACAATATAATATAAATGCATTTATAAAAAAATAATTAACATTGAATTGCAATGACAGTAAAAATAGCTTCATTACACTTCTCTTTTTTCTTAAAAATTATAATAATTAAATTAAATATTTAATTTGTTACAAGTTACACTAATATTTAAATATTTTCAACAGTATTCGAGATATACTTAAAAATAGACTTAAAATAATGTTTATTTGAAAGTAATTCCTGAACACGGCGGGGAACACTTATACAACTCTGTTGCGATATTTCGCTAATGTCACTGACAAGAATCAGCCGTTGTACGTTAAATGACGAACATTCAAAAATTAAATGCTTAATATCCGCATTTTCTTGAGAACAATGTGCACACTTATTATTTTTTATGATTTTAAGTCTAAAAAGATGGGCAGGAACTAAGCAATGTCCGAAGCGTAGACGATTAATTGTTGTAATGAATTTTCTCCCAGAATACTTTAGGTCATAATACCAGGGTTTAATAGGTAAGCTTTTTTGGACCTCTGCGTACCATTTTCCTTTTGTTTGAATGATGTGCTTTCTATATTCTCTCCATATTTGTATGAAATTATTGTTTAGGGTGGAATAAAAATCAGTATATGGGATTTTCATAAAATCCGAATGGTCTTCGTCGCATTTTCGACGAGTTGCAGCATCTACAACCTCATTTCCATATATGCCACTGTGTGATGGCACCCACACAAACTCGATAAATTTATTACTTTTAATCAGCTGGTCCAACATATGTTTGATTTCATATATAATGTAATTTTGTTTAAAACTTAAGTTATTATTACATAAAGTTGCTAGAACACTTTTGGAGTCACTTACTATTAATATATTCTTAATATCTACATTTCTATTTATTAATTTTAAGGCAGTCAATATGGCATAGCTTTCTGCTGTATAGACACTACAATTTTTGTCTAATTGAATACATTTTGAAACCATCATTTGAGGATCATAAAATGCAGAAGTGACAACATCAATATTTTTGGAACCATCTGTGTATATTGTATAGAAATGAGTTTTCTTACTAATAAAGTCTAGAAAATCATATTTATTTTGGATTGAATCTAGATTACAGCTAATATGTAAATGGTTTATTAAAGAATTATAATTACATCTATACATTGGCCATATGTCATCCCTATAAATATTGTTTGTATTATCCTTAATATGATTAATAATTATTGGTATTTCAGGTATTGCAAAAATACAATCTTTAGAGTTTTTGTAAATAAAATTATATGATGTAAAAGAAGGTATATTGCTAGTATCTTTTAACCAGGTTTCATTCAATAAACATAGATCAACTTTTTGTTCTAAAAGGAATTTGTTTAATAATGCTTTTTTACTATTTAAACTTTGTATATTAAATTGAATAATATGTAAATAAGTATCCATTAAGTTATTAAGTTATGTAATAATATTTCTTTTATCTTTTTATTTGTTAAAGGTATACCATCCCTATTATTACCAAGGGCAACTAAAGACTTGACTAATGCACTGATAATTATATCATTATTTATAATTTGTTCAGCATCAATACAATTTGATGCTGTTTTTACATTTTTTACCGTAGAAAGATGTTGTGATACTGACTTACTTGGTTCATTTAATGTGGGGAATGTTTTAGATGTTATATTGGGTGGTGGGGTACTCACAACAGTGGCATAGGAACGATGACGGTGCTTTTCTTTCTTCTCTGCCGTTTTCTTCTGCTTTACAGGACAATCTCTAGAGATAGCCAAGTGACTACCTCCACAATTTATACAAGTGATGCCTTCTACATCACATTCTTTGTAGGAATGGCGACCTGCACACGAGGAACACATTTGATCTCCTCTACAGACTTTCGCGGAGTGGTTGAATTTTAAACATTTATAACATTGGATGAGTGGTGGCACATAGGTGTGTACCGAGTACCTAAATAGGCTAATAAAGGTAAACTGTGGTAAAACAGTGTCGGCAAAAGTTACTGCAACTGTGCCCAGGGGTATTAACTTTCCGTTTTCTCTTTTCATAAATCGCTTGACTGATACAACCTCTGCATCAGCAACAATATTTTTATAAATATCTTCATTAGACATATCTTTGGGAACAAATCGAATTATTCCAATAGTTTCAGTCATATAGGCTGGTATGAATGCTTTGAGCTTGTATTTAATAAAAAAACTATCCATATTTAAGAAATTATTGGCAGGCGCGGGTTTTTTAAACGTAACGCCCACTTTGTAGGCATTTATTCGGTGTACTCCTACTATTCCTTTAACGTTTTCCGTAAAGGTTTTCGTAAGGACGATAGGGTTTTTATTGCCGACTTTTTCATTTTCAGTAGATTCCACATACACCACACAATCGCCACTGTGGTTTTCTAGAAACAATCTTTTATACAATGGCTTTTTAAATATATTATAGTTTACGACGCCTTCTGGACAACCGCCAACAATTTTTCGTTTTTTAACTCTTTCGACGGGGTCTCCCCCGTCGCTATTTACACTCATAACTAGTATTATTAATAACAGCCCTTAAAAGTAACTATTTACTTGAAAATATACAATATAAACACGAAAACTGAAATTTTATATTTTTGGGCCTTTTTTAAAATGCGCGCTTTTTGATTTCCCGCCAAAGAATCCTATTTATGTTCATCTGAAATAATGTTGACATGACAAAAAAATAATTATGAATAATTCACAAATAGCCCTAACCATATAAAGAAACCGATATATTCCGCTTTTACTCTCTATAATATATCTAAAGGTACTGATAATAAAATTATCTATGACAACTTGGTAAAAAATTTTTTCAATATATTTTATGAAAAATCGAGCCACCATGCGTCGACTTTTGGTGGTGACCCCGAATGGTTTTTAACTAAATAAATTCCTATTAATTTAATTATACATCGCCGAGTAAATAAATGATTAATAAAAATACTTATAACTAATGATAATTGAGTTTCTTATTAATTATTATTTCATGAAAATATCTCGTTACAGCGGATGATTTTCCACAATGCAAGCGAAACGATCCAGATCTTGAAAAGTGCCTCTTGGCAGCTGTGGAAGAAGTGAAACCAAGGATTTTAAATGGTATACCTGAAATCAGTGTACCACCACTAGAACCTTTCAGTGTACCAACCTTGAAGTTGGACAGGACTGCCAACAACCTCAGACTAAAGGCGAATATCAAAAATATGAAAGCCATTGGAGGTTCTCAATTTAAAATTGAGAAGTTAAGGTGGGTTTTTATTTATTATTTATAATGCCATAAGCTAGTTAACATTTTTATTGAAATTTTGTGTGTTTCGAAGTCACAGTGTATGAAAAGCTACCAGTTTTTGAGGGATGGGAAAGAAAATTTTAAACAGAAATTGGGCATAATATTCCGACTCCGACGAATTACTGTAGTGCACTTGGAGGTCAACTTATACGACGACTTACTACGACGACTATAACTTACAAACGACGTAATATGACACCCAGATTTATAATAACTACAATACATTTTGTATATACAATTACTTAAGTGAAGGTTAAGAGCGTACAAGGGAGTCAAAATAATTTACCACACAAACAAAATTTAAATTCACATGAATAAATACTTAATTATTCTGCTATTTCCAGGGTAAACTTAAACAACAAGTATGTAGGAGAAATCAAAATCAGTATTCCCAAGCTAGTGGTGTCTGCGGACTATGACGTCAGAGGATCTCGTATTCTCACTTTGGACATTAGCGGCAAGGGCCGCTTTAGAAGCAATATTAGTAAGTAACATTAGAACAAAATGACCAATATGATTATTCTTCATATCAAATGCAACATTATAAGATCTCTGTTTTTTTTTAACCGCTCCTTTGGTCGAGTGGTTAAAGCAGACGCCTAACGTATAGTAGCGCAAAGGGGTTCGGGTTTGATTCCCGACATAGACAGATTTGTATGTAATGAGCAGAGATGTCTGTATTTCTGGTTTTTGCCGTTTATTATATATATTCAAAATATTATTCATAATGATACAAATTTGCTTGTCCAGACCATTGTCTAATACCCCTAACACAAGAAAATAATTTGCTTACTCAAGAGTTAAATCAATTTGTTCAATTTGTCCAGTGATATTATTAAAATTATTATTATTATTTATAGCTGGAATCACTGTAGTTGCGAAGGGAAATGCTAAACCAATCACTAAAGATGGTTTAGAATACCTGCAGGCTGAGAAGATTGTTACTAAGCTTAGAATCAAACACGCACAAATCGTTATTGATGACACTGAACGGCCAGTAGCAGGTAAATTTTATTTTGTATTGTAAGTTTCAGCTGAATCCTTCAGCATACTGAATCTTATCTAAGGTCCGGCTTAGGAGTTCCTTTAAGTCATATTTTCAGTACACAACAGATTCTATTTACCCATTTAGAACTAGCATTGTCCATCATTTCGCAAATAAAATTTGGTTAGATTTTAGAGCTGGGTACAAATGTCGGCCATATGTCAGTTATTTGTCATGTCAATCCTGTCTGACATTTTAAAAAACCTACATACTATACCAATTATAATTATTATGTCAGGTCTAACACGCATAACATATTCTTATGTAATCTACTCTAGTTTAGCTAAGTGGGATTTTACTAACACTTATTTCGCTCTTGTTACGATGTATTAACATCGAATGACATATTTGAAAATATCTATGAACATGTATAGCCATGTTAAGCTTATTTAAATATATATAAATATAGAATGAAAAATAAACTGATACGGCCAGGGATTCGAACCCGCGACCTCTGGGAAAACGTTCTGTCGCTCTACCAATTGAGTTTCCGTATCGCTGTTAATTCACCGACACGGACAGCGATACGGCAGCTCCATTGGTATAGCGACGGGACGGTTTCCCAGTGATTGATTCCCTTATCGAATGACATTTAAGTGAACAAACGATTTTAAATGAACATTTGATTTTATGTTTCCGAGTTATTGTAGTGAATTTATCGTTACTATAAACTGTAATAAATTATTTTAATTTAATTCCTTTACTTCCATTTATATCTGAATTATAATTAATTTTCAGCTACCTCCGCTGCAGCCTTCTTTAACGCCAGTCCCAACATCGTCTTGGACATCCTCAACCCTTTGATAGAAGAAAGCAGCGCCGCCATCTTTAAAGCTTTTATTAATAAAATATTTAGTACGATACCTTTGAAGGAAATTCTAGTAGAGTAGAACATTTAAATTTATTTATAGAGTTGTGTTATTACTGCCATGTCTATTTATGTTTAGGTTTAAGTTTTTTTTACAATATTTAAGTATAGTGTTTTTAGTATCGTGTGTTTATCCTGAGAAGTATATGTTACAAAACATTTAACTGATTTCTAGACATTTTAAATTCTTTAAAAATCTTTTATGAAATAAATTTTCATTTTTAACAATATTGATGGTGTTCTTTGAAATTATTGATAACTTGTGATTGTGATATTTGGTCAGTTATCAGTATTGTAGATATTTGGACTAAAACTAGTTACATGTTTGTTATTTTATCAATTTCTAAACTTTATAAAACTTATACTTTCGTGATACATAGTGACTATTATAAACATAAAACTTTACTCATTTTACTATATTTACAATAAATCTATCAGAATTCTACCCCACTAGCGTCGAACCCATTCGAGGTTCCCATTCCTGAGCTTGAAGCGTGGCAGTCCCTAATCTGTTCGAAAGTTGGACAAAATTCCGATATTACCGTAATGTTCTAGAGTGTTGTATGAATTCATAGAAACGATTGAGTCTTTGCTCAATGCACAAACTTACAGGCCATTTTGTTTTAGTTAATGGCATTACTTCTCTCTCTTATATTTTACAAGTTATTAAATATCAATTGTACATATAAGTTCAAATAATATTAATAATCAAACTTCTTTTATATTATGATTGGTCATTTTTACACCAAAGATTAAAATTTTTCTGTACCTGCTTAAACTTTTCTTTGCATTTTCTTGTTTGACATAAAATTGTATTTTTGTAAGTATTGTGTAATAAAAATAAATAAATTAAAACCTTTATTTAATTACCAAGTACATTAATAGTTAGTGTTCTTGTTCTTATCGAGTTATAAAAGTACGTAGGTACATAGATTTACCTTCCAATGCAACTTCCTGTATTTTGTTAAACAATAATTAACTAAACAACATTGAATAAATAAATACATATAATAAAATACTTTTAGTACTAAGTAATTAGTAAAAGTATTATATGTATTTATTTTTAAAGTGAAATAAATATTTATTTTTCAGTTTTTATTATTAAAGTGTTTATGAAAAAAAAAATTAAAGCAATAAAAAACATAATGTTTAAAATCGTATATTAGCTTAATATTGTTTATTAAATATTTTTGAAATATAGCTATTAAAAATAGTCGATTTAATGTAGAAATAATGAAAAATATTATGTTTTAAGAATATCAACAAATCCGTATGGATAATGTATATTATGGTTATAATTATTATAAAAACAAAAAAAAATTGGTAGTTTCCCGTAAAAACGAAACAATTTTTCGGATGACAAAGAATTTTGTACATTGACTCAAAAACAATATTCAAAATCAAATTTATTAAAATTCGCTCAATGTTTTTATTGTGAGTACTATCAACAACCGATATTAGTTTTTTAAGTTTTCCCATGATAATCAGATCCTATATTTTGAACGGTGCAAGAAACAATATCAATACCAAAATCCCAAAATTATGATGCCATCAAAATCCGCCCAGCAGTCGTTATGCCTGTTTAGATAAACCGACAAACAGACAAAACATGTTAATAAATATTTCAATACATCAGCAGTATATTATTAAATTGTCTTAAGCGTTGAAGGTGTATAGGAAACAAGCGTTTAGTATTTAGACACTCACGTAAATAGACCTCAAGTGTGTCTAACATTATTTACTCCAGTAGACCTTAGATCCGAGGTTAAATTCTCCACATATGGTGCCACCTGTTACTATTATAAAGGCAAATATCTCATTCGCAGTCTTAGATGAATTCTGAGTTAAAGAAGTCAAGATGTTGATTGAACTGGTCAAGTTTATTTTGGTGGTTTCATTTTCCCATCATGTTATTTGTAAACGTATCCCGGATCAAAATCAGACTTTAAATGTTGGAGACAGCATGGAAGAAATGGGTGAGTTGATGGATTCATTTATTTTTTCGATTTAATATAATATGTTATTCAAATCAACTACTATATTATAAGCTATTTTACATTGGACGACCACTCCTAACATTACAACGCTCTAGTACATTTTGCAAAAGACCTTCCTAGGTACTTACAATTAGGTTGGATTTACACTTAAATGCAATAAAATCCATCCTAATATTCAATGCTTTTACATTTATGGGCTAATGTTTGAAAATATCTTTAAACATGTTTAGCCATGTTAAGTTTATTTAAATTTATATAAATATAGAATTATATATATATAGGCGGACAGCGATGCGGTAGTTCAGTTGGTAGAGCGACGGGACGGTTTCCCAGTAGTCGCGGGTTCGAATCCTTGCCCGTATCGGTTTATTTTTCATTCTATATTTATATAAATTTATGGACTAATCATAAATAAATTTCACACAGCCAAAAGGCCAGTATGCCACTACAGTGACCCCAACGTAGCAGAGTGTATAAAACGAGTAGCTGAAAGCGCTAAGCTGCTCCTAGCTCATGGGATTCCTTCTTTCGGCATTCAGCCTCTAGAGCCATTGAAGATACCAAGCATCAGACTGAGGCAACACAACATGCCACAAGGACGTTTTAAATATGACGCCTGGCTAACTGATCTCACCTTAAATGGACTGACTAACTATACTTTTAACCAATTAGAGTAAGTTTTTTCATTACGTCATTTTTATTTTTTTCTAATACGGTGAATAGATTTTAAACTTGAATTATTGAGTGTTGTAGTACTTAAACGGGTTTGGTATCAACTTGATGTAGCTATCTACATGTACAATAAAATGTAAATTCTGTAATGTAATATTCTGTTATATTTAATTTAAAGTACAATAAATTATATTATTATTTTGTAATGTACAAATACTACTACACTATAACACTCATGGGCGTACGGAGGGGAGCAGTGGGGGCAGCTGCCCCCCCACCCCTTCCTGGACCTCGTATACCTCTCTACTACCTTCTATTGTAAATTAAAATTGGTTTTTAACAATAAAAAATTAAACACATTAATTTTTAAAAATTGAAGAAGGTTTAGAAATGCTTTCTCAGGAAGGTCAGTCGGGGACGAGAAAAATGACTTTTCAGTTATTATAGATCTATGTATTACAAACAAATACAATTATCTGGTAACATTTTAGCAAACACTTTAAAGTTTAAAATCTTCATTAGAAGCGAGATTCGGCAAAGATAAATCACCAGTGATTGCTCTTACATTGTTAAATTATGCTCAGAAAATTAAAATTACAGTTCCAAAATTACAAAAATATATTAAAGAAATCTGGTTTGCCCTCCCCTAGCACAGAATCTAGGTACGCCCATCATTACACTATATCACTATTACATTTAACATTACAATACTACTATATCAAGACCGTATTAAATGTGGTAATAAAATAAAGTGTGTATAAATGTAACAAAAACTTTTCCAGCGTATACCCTGAAGATTTAAAGGTGACAGGAAATATAAGCTTACCTCGACTCACGATGGCCGGAGAATATGTAGTGATTGGAGAGTTCCAGATGCTTCCTGTGGAATCCACTGGACTCATGTCGGCTAACTTCAGTAAGGAAGCTGTTGTTTATATTTCAACTTAAAATCATTTCAGTTCAGTTCATACACAAACTAATGTGGTAGTAATCTATAACTGTTATATTTTAGCGGACTGTTCTGCTGCTCTCGATGCCATAGGAGCCAAGGTCCATAAGAGAATTGTCATTAAGGATGCTAATGTAAAATTACGCTGTACCGGTCCACTGAACGCCAGCCTCATGGAGGCTCATTCTACCACCAGTGAAATGGGTAAGATAGTCAAAGTCATCAATTCTTTATTCCATGAAAATGTCCTAGATTTACTTGGACACGGCCAAAGGAAAAAAATATTGCAAAAAATACTACAATTTTAACTTGTAAAAAAAGCCTGTATAATTAGTTGATCTCACGGGAGAATCAGTCAAATGAAGTCATGGTAACTCTTTTAAACTGCCAATTACAGATTTTTTATGAAGTAGGTATATAATGGTTAAGTCCATAATAAGCCATATTACAAGGAATGCTCGCTTTTATTGATAGCTCCATTAATAAATCAAACGCAGGACTATCCATTAGATTCTGGAAAAAGTTTTGATTTATAATCCTTTATGCAAAAAGATATTCCTTGAGAAGATCCCTCATCATATCTCAGGCGCCTAACAGCAGGAATTAATAATCGATCTTAAAACCGAGAAGAAATGAACCTATAAATATATAAGACAAACCTATAAATTCAATCTACAGAATACTTTTTCTTTTTTAACCCAAGAAACAGATTGTAACTTCAACTTAATTAACAATTTTGATCAGTTTTTTTTTATAAACTATTGTCTCCAAAACAATAAACACATTATCTGAGTACATTTTGTCTCAACGGAAGAGATTATTTATTGATCTTCAATCCGAGATGAAGTTCATCTTGAATAGCTATGAATTCAATCCTAGAGTAATCATTCTCATTGACAACTCATGAACCAGATTTTAACTTCAATCATAATTTACTAATATATGATCAGGATCGTATTAATTTCAGTCGTAAGTACGAAAACTTCAATAATCTTACTGATGATTATCTAATCACAAACAAATATACATAATAAAGATTTTTATTATGTGTAAGTATTTTTTTATCGTGTATATATAATTTTTAATATACAGCATTTTTTTCGCAGAAATGATAACAGATCACATTATTCAAATGCATGCAAGTGAACTTGCTAAAGAAGTCCAGCCGGCGGTCGAGACCGCGTTAGCCATGGTCCTTGAAGACATTGCTAACAAATTCCTTAAACACATACCAACAAACATGGTCTTCCCTATTTAGTATATATTCATGGTAGTCTTCTAGTCATGTCCTCAAATCTATTAAATGGTGGTCACACTACGAACGAGATTTTAAAATATGTAGTTGGTGATTATGTTTTATTTAAAAGCATTTAGTATTCTACAATTAATCAAATGTGGGTTGTTTTTTGTTTCTTTGGCTTGTTAGTTTTGTATTTATTACTTAATATAATCAATATTTACCTAGCTTTATATAATATTTATTGTTAACATTAATGATCTAATTTATATTATTTATTGTATTGTTAAATAAAGAGTAAAAATATTATTATTTTTCAGTTTTACTTTGAGTGTTATAAATATATACACTATAATTGCCAAGATAACAAACATTACAAAAATCTACCAAAACCTAAGTTGGCTGAAATTAATAGATAATGAGTGAAAGTTTAATTGCTCTAAAAATAAGACGGTGAAATAAATTTGTTTTAAATTTAGCAATTTCTTAACCGTAACTTTCCTTCCTTCCCACTCAAATAATAGGCCATCTATCAACACTTCAAATTTGTATTTTAATAATTATTAATCAGTTTTTGTGTTAACGGTAATAATTTGACAATTTTCGGCTGTAAGGAATCACCTTTAAGTTGTCTGGGTCAATTACCAAGTACCTATACGCAACTATCTTCAAATATAGTTTTTGCGTGAAGCGTGAACGAAGACCAAAAGGTAAAAAGTAAAATATGAAAAAAAATATATTGTTTTAAGCTATCTCATGTTCACACGTGTGAATATTTATATGGATAAGAAAAAAAAATATACACATAGAGATGTTGCTTATCTACTATTTACTATTTATTATAGACTGAACCAAATAAAAAAAAAAGATATTCCATTAGAATAGTCTAATACAAATTACGATTTACACAAACTGTTTATACTTGTGTCTTGTACCACTTTAGTGAAGTGTGCCACCGTGCCGGTCACAGGCCTACAAAATTGTTACGTCACTGAATTACAACATTGCACCTCGATCACTGCGCTACTTACATACTATATAGTATTTTCTCCTGTATTGTTAATGAAATACGGCGCTTTTCCCCTTACATCAATTTCGTTTCCAGGTCGACTTGTGTCTGACGACATTTATAGTAGTGCATACAAAATTGCAATGTCATCATGACAATGTAAATTTCTTTAAAAATATATAATTATGTTGATTTATTTAATGTTATTATTATATTGAAGATGTGATGTTTGTTTATACAAAATGTGTCAATATTTTAAAACAGAAATACCTACTGATGTAACTTCACTAGTTGCTACATTGTTACATCAAACTGCAATTTTGTGTTATAGGAACTGTTTGGTTGAACTTTAAATCTATCTAGATATTAAAAAAAATACGATTATAAATTGTGAAAGAATACTCTTAACTACTTGATAAATACTTTCCCTCTACCTTCTGATTCAGTGAGATTTCCAAAAGATATAACTCTGATAAGATATAGATAAAGATTAGAGTCTCTGTTATCATCACGTTTCTTAATTGTATTTAAATAGGAAGTGATTTCTCAGATCTTATTACTAATAAAATCTGTATTGAATTCTGTTGGTTGGTTGGATTTTAGTTAAGCAAAAAATGAGAATATTATTCTTAATAATTGCTATCCACGCAGTGTATGGAGATAGGGCGTTTGTTAATTGTAAGTATGACATTTAATTAATTTAGAAATATTAAAATATAGTATTAAAAATTAATATATTATTGTAGTTGGTAGTTTCGTTTGTCCACGAGAAGAGAAAGCTCTGGGAAGATGTTTGCGAGACGCTTTAAATTCTTACATACCAAAATTAGCAGCAGGTACGTGGTGGTAACTTATTATAGAAATAAATAAAGAGTGAATAGTATAATAATAATTTACCAATTTATTCAGGAGTACCAGAATTCGACGTGCCACCATGTGAGCCGCTGATAATACCCTCAATTTCGATATCACAAACCGATGGTCCCATATATCTATCGTCATTGTATACTGATGTTAGTGTTAGGGGTCCTTCTACCATGAGAGTGAAGAATGTTGAGTAAGTCTTAGACAAATATTAGTTATCTCTACATTAAATCATATTATATTATTTAAGAGTTCATTTATCACAGTAAATAATAACGAGAATTTATTTACAGAATTGAGTCATCTAAAAACAAAATAGTGGCTAAACTGCACATCGCTGAATTAAGGATGAAAGGAAATTACGACCTTAAAGGAAAGCTTTTGATGTTACCCATTGAAGGAAATGGGAAGTTCACTGCCAAATATGGTAAGATCTACTTATATTTAGAATATTAAATTATTTATAACATTTTGAATCCTTTAGTAAAATATTTTATACTTTTACAGGAGACATCGATGCAACAGTGACAATAATTCTCGGTAGACGACCCCGACCTAACTCAGTGGATGCCCTCGCCTGCAAGAACCTCAGTGTCAAGTTCCACGCAGGACACGCGTCTGTGAAGCTGGATAACTTATTTGGTGGTGATGGAGACTTAGGTAATATTAATACTAAAAAGATCATGGAACTACATCAGATATCTGAACTCTATAATATATAATAATTACAGGGCGAGCTATGAATAAGTTCCTGAATGAAAATTGGGAGAAACTGTCAGAAGAATTTCAGGGTCCAATAGAAGAAGCGTTGAGAGATTTCTTTATACCACTGGCAGATCATTCCTTTGGTAATTTAAATGCTGATGACATACTTTTGTCGAAGTAATTTGAAACATTTTTACTATTTATTATATTATATATTTATTTATAATTCAAATATAATCAACACAATTATATTTGTAAGCTAAATTATTATTCTTAGATGAGATTATTTAAATTATGTATAGAATGTAAATCAAAGATATTTTAGTTTCTAATAATTTTATTATAAACTGTTAATTTTATTATAACTTAATGTCTAAGTCATCACAGTGTACACTGGTCAAAGTCACAAATATTGTTACAAATACAAATGTACAAATGTTTGAAGTAAACTAAATAAATAAAGAGCTTATTTCTAATATCAAGAGCAAATAAGCACTTTAATAAACACGCTTTTGACTTTTTTTTTTCAAATATATTCCTCTTTGTACTATTTATTTTTATAAATAAGATCAGATTTTTTCCATTACTACTGGAGTTGCAGTGGTCCCTATGCTTGGACCTTTCTTGTTTAGTCATTCAACTTTAATGATAAATTATTAGAACCTTTGGGATTGGTTTCTAACAAAAGAATTCTAACAGAATGATAGCCTACGTGTAAATTAAATGCTAAAGCTATGGACTTAAGTATAAATCATTTATCAATAATCACAATACAATAAGAATTACATTATATTTCATCTGATTTAAATCTTGCCACATCACAAATCTGAATCTTTATTCTAACAAAAGACAAAACAATTCAACATTTATAAAACATTATGTATGTCTAGAATAATTTTAAGCCACAAATAAAAATATCACGCTTGGCAAACTATGAAACATTAAACATTGTACAACTTTAAATAATTATTTATTTAAGCAAATTATTTTGTCACTGTAATTTATTTATCTTTGTTTGAGTTTATTATTTGTTTTAGGTATTAGGAAATATGTTATACGGTCTAGTATAAGAAGATTGCAACATGAAGTCTAACGTCAAAGAATAGTTTATGGTGTGAGCCATACATCGATAGGTATTCTCTCGAAGGCTGCGTTGAGGAACACTTGAAAGTGTTTCGCGATAGCTGCGGATGCTGCGGGTCGCATCTCGTCTATGATCTCCGCCGCGTTGTTGTTTAGGAACTGGTTCATGGCCTCTCCTATGAGGTGATGAATTATTTGTATGACAAATCGACAAATTTATACAGATTGATTCAAAAACAAGTCTTGTAAACAATCTAAATCTTTGAAGATATTCTCAAAGTTTTGATATTTGGAGATATATTCTTGAACATTACTAAGTTCTCAGTTACATTTAAAATAACAAAATGTGCATACAAATAAAATGGGGACAGACCTTTTAAAAACCCATCATTTTCAGGTACAAAGTATTAACCACTTACCAATAACGCTCCCATGGTTGACAGTATCCCTGACCTTGAAGCGAGAGCTCTTCAGCTTGAAGTCAACTTGCATACGATCAGCCGTCATGTACTTCACGCTCTGACGCTCTATCTCCTTCCCAAATATCTTCACGATCGCCACCACATCATCTGTAATATAAACTCTCTTCTTTCTCGTTCTTTGTTCATTCTTTCTTTCTTTTTGTGTCAGTTTTAAAATAAAATTTAATTTTTAAGACTGTGTTTTAAGTATGTTATAAAAAACGTGTTTTATTTTCACATTTAAGTATAAAAGCTTGTATGTTTTTGTTTTTGTCATGTGAAAAAATTAAGTATCCTAAATATTTTTCATATTAATTAATATGGTACTACATTTTTCAGAACATTATCTTAAGAACTTATATTTATAATAGCAAAAAAAAAATATCAATATTTTCTTGCTATTATAAATAAATGAGATTTATCAAGGATTCTATAGAGAGTTACCATTTTATTATTTACAAACCTTTACCTAAAATTTAAAAATTTGTCATTTAACTGAACTTAATTGTCATTTAAATGACTAACTGAACCAAAGTAATTTAAATGAGTTAACAATTAAATGAACAATAACAAATATGACCATATTACAAACTACACATTATGTCCGCTAAATAATAAAAAGTGGTTTTGGTTAAACATAATATATAACGAAGGTTACGACGAAAATAAAGAAAAGGTTATTGTTTTGGAGGTAGCCTTAACAACGACATCGAAATATAATTGGGACTGGTACAGGAGTCAACCTTCAAATATTACCATATATATATTAACCTCGGTAATAATTTTCATGGAAGCTTTATGTATTCTTTATCTGTGCTCTTGACATGCATACGTAAATTAAAATTGGGTACAAATGACTCTCCATTGTAATGCATAAATGCTTTCCGAGTTTTTGTTTGTAACTTTAAAATGTGTTCCTAATTCGTTTTGTATTAAAAAATATAAATTATACTTTTACCTTATAATATATCTCTGTTGAATTAGTCCGTTACACACGATATCATTAAGTAGCGAAAGATGGTACATTAATTATGACTATAAATGAAGAAATGTAAGGAAAATGAGGAACAAACATCTGAAACTGTACTAATGAGTTATTTTTTTATATAGACAATGACGAATTTAGAAGTGAAAAATTCTGTGACCACATACAGACGGACAGATAAACATCCCAAACATTTTTATTAAATAGCTACTTTCGCTTCTTAATAATCTATACAATGATACCAATACTAACTGAAGGAAGCCCAAAAGTCTCCCTGCGAGCGCACCGGGAACAGCAATACCTGCCCCGACACCTCGTAGTGCCCCGTGACCTCGATGCGGGGCAGAACAATACCCATGTCAATACGTAGCTTCTTCAAATCGGATCTGGAATTAAAACGTATAATATATATCTATATAGTTTTTTTAATAAGCTTAATAATATTGTATTTTAAATACATCAATATTAGTACAGTCATATTAGTATTTTTGTATCATTCCCTTCTACTATATTTACTTAGAAACATACATTTTACAAAAAATATATGTCTTTTTAAAATAGCTAATAATTGGTGATCTTGACACAAATCTGTTACAGTATTGTCTAAGACATATTTATATTACATTGTATTCTTTTAAAGTCATTCTACTATAATGGACCAAAACGAGTGTTGAAATTTCGCCATATGCTGATTATTAGTCAACTATTGCCCATAATAATTTAAGAGACTGTCTTTGCGTATAACGCTAACTAATAAGATAGTTACCAAGTGATGTTGGATATAAAAGATGTCTGTTCATCTTAAAATAGTCGTGTTGTTTTCACCAAATTGAGCAAGACTGACGAGGTGCCCGTCGCTGGTGATTTTGAAATCTTTAGCGGTTTTATAATTGCTTAAGAATCAAGATGTAGTTGGTTATTATTATTAGTCTTGTATTTAGAGTTATATTTTACAACTTTTAATTTAAAAAAACGCAACGTCTCTAGAAAATCTTAAATATATGTACAATAAGACTAAAAGCTACTAACACACAACTACAAGTCTAAATGATCCAATGAAATTTACCTAATTTTCGTCACAGTGTAATTGCTAGGTCCAAAAACAGTGATGTTACTGAATGTGGCCCGTACTCGTACTGGTCCGGCTTCGTTTTCCATGACAAGCTTGTCAATCAGCAGCGGCTCTACAGGGGGTACGTCCAAATCTGTGAGACCCCGCGCCAGGTAGGGCCGCAAGTGATTAAAGGATCTTTTTATACAATTGTCCAGCTCTGGATCGGTTCGACTGCATGGTAGCAGATATTCAGCTGAAAATATAATGAAATATATATTTTTTTAATGTGTCTTTATATTATCTATACATATAATAAAACAGAACCAGTATATTCATTCTACTACATGGTAATTACCCAAGTATCTGAAACTTCTTAACAAGAGTTTTTTATTTTTTGTATATTTAGTTTGTTTGTCCGCGCAATATCAGAAACTACTTGATAAATTTTAGTAAAATTGAATAGGGCTATAGTTTATTGCTCCATTCAAAATATACTTTTAGTACTAAATAGTCAATACTTTGACACAGGCAAATCCTGTTTTTTTCCAGAAAAACACGATAAAAAATTTACACACAACACACACACTTAACTTACAATAAAAAAATAGAGAGATATTTACACTAAACTTACAATAAAAAAAATACAGAACAAATGATAAATTTTCGTGTGGTGTTAGCTTATTATCTAAGTGTTGACTTATATATGTGCACAAAACTACGTAATAAATAATACGTAAACTGGTATGAACGATGATTAGGTATTAAATGTTGGGATTTTGTATATTGCTTTTTTTGGCGATTTGTTTTTTGGGGTAGGAAGAGATACAGAAAAATCACTAGCAATATACCGTACAATATTGTAAAGTAGCACTAGACAAAACTATGAAAAATTTGTAATAAATAAGTAATTTACCCTTTGGAACCCTGGAACTAGAGTCATAAGACCAATGTTACACATTAAGTGGTAAATAAAAATGTAGGTAAACAAATTATTAATGTAAACGTCATAAAAATAATAATCTAGCTCACAGAGCAGTTTACGGGAATAAGGTAATCATATAGTATTATAATAAACAACTTAATTTTCTTTGTAGCGATTATAGTTAAAGTAATCTTGATACTTTAAACCCATTATAGTCGAGGGTATTTCCAGACAATCTAATAAGATTGGCCAACCGATATATTTTTTTTTTTTTAGTATAGGTGTAAATAGGTTTTATATTTTACTTGACCATTGTGTAATATTAAATAATAATATGGCCTAACCTATCACAACTTACAAACGATAACATAATATTTATGTATGAGTTAATTTAGAAGGAGGAATTTTATTTATTATTAGTCAATATTATTTTGAATATGACAAATATTCTATTATATAATTTATTTATTCTAGCTTTCTGTTGTAAGTTGGTCAGTTGTGGCAAGGTGATGTAGTGACCTCAATTACGAGATTATCTTATACGTGTTCTGACTTAAAATGCTATTTACATATTGTACTAGTTCTAATAGCAGAGAAATGATACTTTTTGCCATTAATATAGAAAGACATAGATTAAAACAGTTAATCAAATTTTATCTTACATCTATCTATATATATACATGATTTAAGGGAAAAATTACTTCATAGACATCCATTTTTTCCCCTTATGAAAAATTTTGCAACTAACTCCAGAATGCAACTTATTAAAAATTTTGCAATTATTTTCGGACTATTGCTTATTCTGTCGGTGTGCGCGCGCGTAGTAAAAATCCACTCTGAACATTTTTTCCAATCGCGCCAAAAGAGTTATAACTTCAAAAAATAAACTTTTAACTACCTAAAAATAACTTATAATTACTTTTTTAAGTTTTAGGTAATACTTATAATACATAAGTTAATAAAATCAACCACTTCAAAAACAATAAAATAAAATAACTTGAACTTGAACGCTTGTGATTTGTTCAACAAATTCTTGCACAAGGTCAGTTATACAACCTTATGTAAGCGACATCGAAACCTACTTTTCACAAAATTCGCACTATGTGAAATTATTGATTTTATAAAAATATATTCAAATGATCTTGAATTCTAATGGCGTGTCGTAATATTATTAATTTAAAGTATTATAAATGACAAATTAAAACATTTAAATTCAATGGATTTCGTTGCAATTGATTATGGTGAAGGTTTGATTTTACTCCGATATGGCATTACGAAACATGCATAATCTATTTGATCTAAGTGAAATTTAAATTAAAATTTTAGTATAACATAAATTTATTATTACAAAAATAATAGTAGGAATAATGTCAATAATTAATGTTCTAATGCTAAACATATAATATCATTGTTTGATTTAATTCCTTTGAAGGTATATAACTTTCAATATTTTTAGTAATGAACCCTTTGTTTTATTAATATTATATAACTGTTTGTAAAGACGATGTTAAACTAAAACAGTGGTGCACTTTATCTAGAGTGAAAAGATAACATCTCTGCCGCAACCAACTCTAACACAATTAATTGTATCGTAACATTGTTTTGGTGGAAAAAGTAGTTGAATAGGGAAAATCTCTAGAGTAATAAGTTGTTATAAAGCCATGTCGTTTCGTCAACGCTTGTCAATGACGAAATTTTGACCGGAAACTGACTTTCCAAATGTTTTGTTTGCTTTACTAAACTGACATTTCTATTTACAGCGTTTTTTTTACTTATGGGAGTCATGAAAAATTACTACAAAAGCATAGAATTCTGAGGCTATGCTGATTATTGATAATTGACCAGCTTAAGGTGATACCGAAAATAGTTTCGTAAGTTTCCCAACACTAAGTGTCAAGGCCTGACCCGCCTCAAACTCAGTTTGGAAACAAACTTGTGCGTTATGACTAACTCATTATTTCAATTTAAGTTATTACAACATTAATAATATTATATATATTTTTTAGTATCATAATATTTATTAGTATTAATAAATCATTAAAATAGTTCAATAAATATAGTTAACGTTAGAATATTACCAATATTAAAAGAAAAGACGTTTCAAATCCCAAAACTGATACTCGTATTTGTGTTATATATTGTATTGATATCTTTGTATTGTACATGTATTGTTGTATTGTACGTCCCATTTTCCTGTTATTTTTGCAACTAATTATCATTCGGTCATTGTCAATATTATTAATTAATTCGTGATCGCTATGTCCCAATAGTTGTCCATCCTCTATCTATTCGTACCACGTAACACACATTAAAATTTATGCTACCCATACAAGAGTAGCAAGGTTGAAACAGATCGTCATTTAACCAATAATTTAGTTAAGTTATAATTACTAATATTACGTATCACTATTATCTGCTATGTCTTGGAAATAACGATAACTAAAATATCCTTTAAGAACTCTTTTATGTTTTAACGATAACAGAACGTAGGTCTCTGGACGAACAACGCTGGATATTTTTTTCTATCGTACTTTAAGATATAAATCAGTAAATCATAACATCCTCGTCGTGTTTATGTATCATTGTTACCAAATAAGTTTTGTACTGGGTATGGTGACTGATTGATTTGAGTTTATGAGCTATACCTCCCATTGTAGCAACATTTCGATATCTTGTAATTGATAAAACAAACAGTCAATACGTTACCAAGCGACGTGTCAAACTGGATGTCTATCGCGTTTATAATTATCGTATAAATAACCTCTAGAATAAAGGGCCCATGAGGTTATCAGTTGTTATTATAATGTCCTAGCTTACAAATTTAGTAGAAGCCAAATTAGTATATTTTATAATCATTTGTTTACTTTTGCATGCATGCATATTTATAGACCTCTCTATATAGATCATATTTAAAACCATTTACCGATTCTAAAAATATTACGGAAAATGATATTACGGAAAATTCTACCACCGTCCCGATAAAGACGATCGTATATAGAATGATTAAATCACGGAGATTAGTAGCGATAAGGTAGCTCAATTGGCAGAGCGATGAGACAACTTCACAGAGGTCGTGGGTTCAAATCCTTGCCCGTGTCCTTAATTTTTATTTTATATTTATATAAAATTCATCATTAGGACTTAATGGGTGGGTGATATCAAAGGGTTTTAAATGAAAACCACATTTTCTCAAGCATGTTGAAGGAAAACATCGAGGTTTATACGTTTATTATCCAAACTGCCTGCCTGTGATAGATGGATTTGCGTGCAAATAATGCTAGTATAAGTAAGAGAAAACCACTCCTTGACTAATCATGAAATCTCAGAAACAAGGCTTATAATTTGTATAAATTTTAATTGGTTTTGTATGGCATAGTTGTTAAACAGACGTGTATAGGCATATTTTGCTTATTTTTAACTTTTGAGAGGTTAAATAGGGGGTGCACTTCGCCATTTTGAAAGTAAGAATATGACATTTTATATCTACACTTTTAGTAGGAAATTACTTACAAATGCTCGTATGGCTTTTGACTATGTTTAGCTTTTTTTTATTGTTCATAATATTACAGATTTGTTCTAGATATTTATTAAATTCAATGCAAAAAAATCTGCAAAATAATACATAATACGTAGTCAAAAATTAAAACATAATAAGTTCAGCAGTCAAACACTAGAAATCATTATTTCATCAACTTATATTGACATTTTATAATCCTAAAGAGGATACGATAGTTATTTATACATTTATTGACATTTATTGTTAAAGTACACCTGAATCAAAACCATTTTTTTTACATTTAACTAATTTCACGTACTTTATACAAAAATTTAAAAAACACATTTAATGAAATAACATATCATATAATATTTTGTTTATATATTTTTTTTTCTAGATACTTGGCAAAGTTTTTATGCCTGTAGCCTGACCTTATAAAACTATACTCTTGCCTTTCGCCTTGGCAGGAATGAGATAAAGCAATATTTTATATGCAGTGCTAAAATTGAAATATGTAAAGTCAAAAATAAGATACGAGGTTAGGTTTTAATGTCTACGTTGCAATTAATATATAAGATAAGTCATAATATTTTTTGTGTATATTAAGATATCTTTACTTTATGAATCCGATGTTATTGTTGTTGGTCAAATGTCATATGCCATGTTGTTAATACTAAACTGCAATGGCAAACTTAAAAAAAAAATATTTTTTTGTTATAAAACTTTTTGTTTATCAGCGCGTGATACACTGTATTATACAGATTTATTAACAGATAGTAATATATAATAAATTTATCGTTACTATTAATTTGAATAAAGCTTTCGTATAAAGCACTAAGCTAGATTCTTAAAATAGTCTTCAGATGCTGAGTCAGACTAGACTTGCAAGGATATGTCGCCGTGTGTAGAATTAATTAGATGTTTTGTCATATCCATATGATGGTATGCCATAGCCATTATACTCTGGTATTGGTATGTAACTATAATTAAGTTTTTAACTATACATTGACATGATGCTAGAGACTTATAAAACGACACAATCAGATAAAAAATAATTATATACCTACCTAGTGCTAGACAGAAACCGTTTCTTACAATTTTAAAATTGCATAAATATTCTACATCAATTGAAAGGGTTCTAATTCGTTTAAATCTTAGTATCTAAAACTTTGTTTTTAACAAATAGTTGCTGTAGTTTAATACATAGATAAATAGGTAAACATTTTACATGTTTACCTATTTATCTATAATAAATATCTTGTAAGCAAAACGAATATTCGTTAAAAATCCTGTATTTTTTGTTATTTCAATGTCAAATTTAAATCATATTTAATACCAATATTAATTGGTAAATATTATATTTCTTAATTAAATATAAGGCTGAATATGACTTTGAAATACAAATACTTCCGCGTCGGCCATTTTGGTCACGTGACACGCAAGAACAAACATGGGGTCTGTAAACATGGTTCCTAAATGAAATCGAAAGTGACCTTGGCATGAATGACGGGAATTCTTCATTCTCACTAATTATTGTGTAGAATTTTAATGTTTACTATGGCCTGAATAAACAATTTATGTCATAACAAACGTAATGTCATTATGAAATTAGTCTGAGGTTATTTAAATATGCTATCATAATATTATTTACAAGCTTTATTATAAATAAAAATAAATTTTAAATTGTTTATTGGTAATACTTTGAATTAATTGCTTTATAAATAAATATAACGTGAGACAAAGAAGTATGTATAACAACTTACATTATATTTTTATATTATACGAGTTCTTGATAAATTCATAATTATCAACAAGGTAGGTATAATGAATATACCTACAAAGTTTTAGACTTAAAAACCCTTTCACAAACTAAATATTGTTCTTCAATTTATCCTAAAAATAATGTATATAATGTATAATGTAGGTACACGTATAATGTATATGTATAATGTATATGTACAATGTATATGTATAATGTATATAATGCATAATGTACATGTATAATGTATATTTATACAGCATATGTATAATGTATAAGTATACGTAGTTTTTTTTTATCATAAGCTTAGAAAATAATAAAACTCAAGAGCAGAATAATAATTACATTACTTACTAGGACGCATGGGCAGAGATCGTAATAATTATGTCATTAAATTATTAATATTGTTATACACAATGCATTTATTATGTGCTTAATTACGAAGTGAATAATTATTTTTAATATTGTCATTTAAATGCGAAACTTTGCGGGTGCATGTCTAACAGAAAAAAAATATAAATAGGCCAAAGTCATACAGACTTTATCTTATTTTAAAAATTTTAACAAGTTTGTATAATATTAAAACTAACAATGTTAAATAATAAAAAAAAACAATTATTATTATGTATAAAAATAAAATATAATCTATATTGAAAATAGTGTATAATAAAATTATTTTAACTGTTATATAATCACAATAAAACGCAATAATACAGAGGTCAGATTTTTTCATCACAACTTAAGTTGCTAAATGTTAAAATTTCATCAGCAAGTTGTAACCAATGAAACAAGAATAATATTACACCAAGCAATCCTTGCTTGTGAAACTAATTTGAATACAATCTGAATGGTCTATCTTCTAAGATGATTTTAATTAAGTTTTACTAAATTTGGATCATATATACAAAAGTAATTTTTTTTATTACATTTTTAATTTATTCAACTTTACGTATACTTGCATATTATTTATATTTAGTACATATATTAAGTACTTACGGATAGTTGGCGTCTCATTTTCCGCAGCTTCCCCTGAGCGTGATATAAACATAAAACAAAAGACTACTAGCGTTTTAAAAATATAAGAAGCCATTTTTATTTTCTAACTCGAATTCAAAAAAGTATTTGTATTTAAAAACAAATCGAACACAAAACGTCAAACACTTTTTTTATTTTTTTTTATTGTTCGGTTGTGATTTTTGGATTCAGCCGCGTCCGCTGGTCGGCAGATTCAGTGGGCAATAGTCGCCTGCTCGGTTGGGCGGACAGACTCACGTCTCATGTTTGAAGTGAAAGCATCAAGCGTTGTGTTATATTCGGGTACAGTTTTCGACATCCCTCGTCTGATTCCCCCCACGTTCATATTTACTAACACCACGTGGTTATTTGTCCCTAAAAGTATGTAAATACTGGATTTGTATCACTGCTTGGTATGATCTTCGTCACGTAACTATCTAATACTGCACTTTACAACAATTGTGAACGTTTCCTATATGTTTACATCGTGCAGTTTAGTATGACCATTCTTTCGTAAGATATTACGAGAATTAATATAGTAGCTACTAATATTACATACATGTTTTTTCTTTTAATATATATAATTAAAATGAAACTATTCCATTCAATTTGTATAAAAATATTTTTAAACAAATGTCATTTTTTTTATTTTTTATTTTTTTATTTTAGTTGTATAACCAAGACTAAGCAGACTGTAATTAAGGGCGGTATGCAGGTTTCCCAACACAAGTTCAAATTGCTCAGAATACAAACGTCATTGTTTTGAGTTCGCAATTTTAAATATAATTCTTTAAATAAAAAATCCATGTGAAAAAAAAATTGAGCAATGTAATTCTTATAGAAGTTATTTGAGTTAAAATATATTCTCATATAATATACGTAGTTTTCCTTTAATTAAACGGCTGTTTGTATTACATTTAGTATTATATTTATTTATATGTATTATTTTTAATAACATTACCGTAAAAATAGAATCCCATTGCTAACACTCCGCTGTCCATCTGTTTGTCTATTATCAGGCTGTAACCAGGCTGTATCTCGGAAACCCCGAGAGATAGACAGTTGTAATTTTTACAAACGATGTATTTCTATTACTGTTATAATAAATAATTCTAAAAACAAAATAAAGGTTATAATTTAAAGGAGGTTCCTATACAAATGTATTTGTTACAGGTAAACGCTTGAAATATTCACAGAATATTTAGTTATATATATATTCACTTTAAAAATAAATAGTTTAATTAGAAATAAATAAATATTTAAGTGTTTCATAAGACAAAACGGTTTTTTTTTCAGAATACGCAAAACCTTTCGTGAGCGAGTTCGACTCACACTTGGACGATTTTTTTTTCTAATAAGAAGTTTTTGAATTTTCGATTATAACATAATACACCGGAAATGTATCCAAGTATGAAGATGTTTTCTTAATGCTATCTCTATTTATCATTTTATGATCTATTAATCAAAAAAAGGTATAAAACATCTATGTAAACATTATCTTCTTGTTTAAGAATTATTTAAGGGATAAAAACGAACGCTATACAGCTAACATCATTATTGCTCAAGCAATAATGATGTTAGCTGTATAGCGTTATTATTGCTCATTATAGCGTTATTATTGCTCATTATAGCATCATTATTGCTCATTATAGGGGGTTCAAACCTCCTATACGCAAAATATTTTTTTTTCTGCCTACATCACTATCATATCTCTGTTTATCTAGAAAAAAAATGTATGAGGAGCAATTTGTGACCCCACTCTTCGTTGCCGTATAGTAGTTCCTCCATGTGATAGGGAGCTAATCCCTACGTAGACTAAATCCAGTGACAATCAAATTACAAGTTCTATCTTAAAGAAGAATCCAGCCATGCAGAAGATAATTGCAGAAGTAGAAGAACTGCAGACCAGTTTGTTCCTCGGCAAATTTAAAACATTTTATTTAATTTGCTTTATTTTATTTAAATTAGCAAGTGACATGAGAATCAAACTCAGTAGTTTGATTCTCATGTCACTTTTAGGATTCGGATAAGTGTTGTTTAAGAGTTTTTTCTTTTAAGTAAAAGTAAAAACTCTTATAGGATTACCAAATGAATTATCTTAGTCATTCTGTCTATCAAGGATTCGGCTTAAAGCAAAACTTATAAAGTATCTCTTGATGACCTTGAATATATCTAAAAGCAATTTATTCCAGATCTATCAAAAAATAACCTATCTCTAGCGCACTACTGTCTGTCCAACTCGTACTTGGTCAGTTTATTTATATTTTCTTGGAATAACCACAGTGCGTTAGCGTCCTTTAAAATCCTTACCTAAGGATAGATTTTTGAACACTATTTGCAACAAGGGCGAAGTAAAATATACTTCAAGTATTGAAAGTCAGTGACCTTTCATCAAGTAGTCGATAAGTAAAAATGTTTACATTATAAATAAAATTAAACATTTTAAATTAACTGATTTATCACGCCTACTTATCATGTCCATTAACAAAAGTGTCAGAATACTGTAGACTCATCTAAAATTTTCAATACATTGCCGTTTTGAAATAAATTACCAATCATTTGTATGTACACTCTACAATGTACATCATACATAGATATTATTAAATATAGACGTTTATATAATTGATAGTGAGGCTGGTTTAAAATCAGTATACTACCCGCGTCCAGAATATAATGACGCTAATATAATATAATGATAATGATAATAAGTGCATAGTTATTCTTAAAATGGGATTACAATTTACTAGAAGACAGTGGTTGACAGTTATCGTCATATCCATTGCAGACTTCTGCAATGCTATCTGTGTAGCCCTGCAAGCTCCTTTCTTTCCTCATGAGGTTGGTATTAAAATCACAATAACCATAAGTACCAGAAGTACGTCATTTTAAATATCTTTTAAAAGAGCAAGGACCCTGAAGGATTTCCTCCTTTCGCTAAAAAGATTTACGTAAATGTATAAAAGGTTGACTGAGAAAGGTTTGTCTTTTTTTTTATCAAATGTATATTATACAAGGCTATGATTATAATGTTAATTATTATATATATATAATTAGTTAATTATTTGATAATTAATTAATTTGTAAAGGTACCCATATAACATATGTCACATACAAAAAGATTAAAATCCTTAAAATAAAATTTTAAAATGTGACGTCACGATCTTAACTACAAAGTAATTAAACAAAAAACCTTTTTTATTTTAAAAGTGACCTTGATCCATATTAAAAAAAAATACTTAAAAGCATAAAATTTTATTATTTAATTGATTAAATATATTGACTCTATTATAAAAAAAACTTTATAAAACGGCGAAATAGGACAAAGGATTTATTTAAAAGTTAATATATTTAACGACGATATTTTATATAAAAGACCAGACTCCTTTTTAACTATATCTAGTCTTGCCTTAATTATTGTAACAAAGAAAAAATATATTTTTTTAATTGCAAATAACACATCACTTTTAGTTTAATACACAAATATAAAACAGTTAAAAATATAAAAAGCTTAATCGAAGTAGTGTCCATTGGCTGCACGCTCTCTTTTCATGGGGAAAATCTTTACTGCCAATCATATGGATTGTTTTAGGGATTCCAAATTATCATGTCGTTTAGAACAAGCTGTACTCTCTAAAACTGAATATAAATCATAATCCAGCGGATTAAGATCGGGACTGGGCGACGGCCAATCTTCAGCTCTGATGAAGTCCAAGGTGTTCGCTTCCAACCAAGACTGCGTGAACCGAGCTCTATGACCCGGCGCCTAGTCTTGCTCGAAGGACCATAGTTGGTTATTGAAAATGGTGTTATTAAAAGGCTTAACTACCTTCTCACGAATTATCTCGATATACTTGTTCTCAAGAATTATCTTGATACACCAGTGCTAATTTTTTGATACCTTTTTCACAAAAATATGGCTCAGTCACTCCATCATAACTAAAACCCCACTAAAACATCACTGAAGTTGGATAATGCCCACGGTGCACTCTGTCGACTAGTTGGGAAGCTTCCTTAGAGCTTTGAGAATAAATACGGTCATTTTGTTTGTTAAAATGTGGATCAATTGTAAAATTTTTCTCATTCGCAAACAATTTTTTTCTGAGACCTCCCTTTCAGAAGTTGTTTCAATTTTACCACCTTATTCATCTTTAATTTATTAGATAACAAATGACCAGTGCGTCTCTTTTAGGCTGTAAGTACTAAGTCATCTCTTAAAATATGCGACATGGTTATAGGTGCTATCTTCATTTCCCGAGATAAAATGTTTTGCTTTCGGACAGCATTTCTTTGATTTCTTTCCCTTACTGATTTGACCACCTTTTTCGTACGAACACTACGTGGACGGCCAAATCTTTCTCTGTCACAAACAGAGGAAGTCTCATTGTACCTGTTAATAGCCCGGTACACAAACATTTGACTAATACCATGTATATGGTGAGTTTTAAAAATTGCATTTGACTCCATACCTACTTTGTGTAATGCGATCACAGCGATTCTGTTCTCTTTATCACCCCATTCCATTTTAATAACGCATAATATTGTACAGTGTATTGGCGCCAAAATGAGAAAACATAATGAACAATCATATAAAATTGACAAGTTCCAAATTCAAGTCTAATTTTTTTATTTTTTATTGTAACAGTATTTATGGCCAGACTAAGTATACGTATTAAATAACTTTCAATATATATGTAATTTAAAATGAAGACTGATACCTTTTATCCGTGACTTACCTCCTTGGTTACAGAAGCATATATACAGGGTTTTTTTTTAATTAATTGGCCACCGCTTGCAGGCAGCCTCTTTGCATCAATCCCAACAACATTTGTTCTACAACTTTTTACATTTTTTTTAAACAACACAAAAAACACGAAACAAATAAAACTTTGCTCCCTCTTCTAACTATTACTCTGTGTTGTGTAAGAAGTACTTAAACGGTCAACGCTCGGGTGCCATACCTACTCTCAGAGTTAATGCCAGTTCAGAGGCTACAAATAAATTTTGTATGGAAAAACTTAAATTTTGAAAACTAATAATTTTATAAAGACGTAGAAATGTTGTTGGGTTTGATGCAGAGAGGCTGATATATAGAGATGATGTAAAGATGCTATCTGCAAGAGGTGGCCAATTAATTTCAAATAATTAAATAATAAATATATATATATGCTTAAATGTAGTTTAACAAAAATATGTCAATCCGTTGATTCGACACAGAAACACACTTTCACATTTGTAAATATACAAATTAATACTAATAAGTTAATATTACATCATAAATAAAAACTAAAACAATTTACATCTAAAAAAATCACATGTTTTATTTTTGGTAAATTATAAATAGTTTATGTGTACATTAATAAAAAAATTAATAATCTAGAAATAGTTACCTAGGTATGTAATTAATATTTATTAAAAGTATAAAAGTATATATATATATATATACAAAGGTTATGTCGGTATTACCGACAATATCGGTATTACCGACAATATCGGTATTACCGACATAACCTTTGACTAAATTAATGTTTTATAAGAAAAAACCTGTCGTTAATTTTCTCGTGTTGAAATAAATAATTTCTCAAAATGGATGACCTCTCACTTCTCAGTATTATATTAGACATAAAGTTCAAGAAGGTACATTTAAAGTAAACTTCGAAATAATATATCGAATAATAATCAAACGTGAATTTAGAGACATTAGTCCATACCTATAATTATATAATAAAATAATAGCGAAGCAAAATCTCTACGTAATGAAATATAGTTTTAAATAATTATTTGTGCTAAGTACGTGGTGAACTTCGTACATGAAACAAAAAATAATTAACAGATTTTGATGAAATTTGTGAGCTATTACCTCATAATTTGAATCAATAATTATTGTTACAATCACTCCGGTAGGTTATCTTATATCGTAGTTTCACGGGAAAACAATTTGATTTGGGCTACAATTAAAAAAAAATATTAATTTGCATAAAAATTAAGTGATATCGAGACATCCTTTAAATCTGGTGAAGTATAGATGAAGTCATTATTAACAGCTAGAATTTTATCTTTAAAAATAAACGAAAATAATATTTTAATGCTATTAAAAATTTAAATATCGGTCTGTTATTATTTTTTCAACCAATAATAATAGACCTACAATATACTTGATACCAATCAAGTATGCGGTAATTTTATACATATTTAAAAAATAGGTATGGGAAATTATTTTACATAATATAGTAAGTATTGTCCCTCTACAAGCTATGGTATGCTATTAATGTTGGTATGGTATAATGTCAACTCAGGACGTAATAATGAACTATATAATTGTCTACGTCGGTAATAACAAACTAAGCGCCACCTTATTTCGTATTTAATTATATTTTTTTAACAATACCAGTATTTTAATATAAAGTTGGTCATTTTCGCCAAAAGTTAAACTTTTTAACAACCAATTCTTAGCGTATGTATCATAAAAGAAATCTATGTTAAAACTTTGACAGTTTTTTATAGTTAATAGTTTTGGCTATTGTTAATGTTGATGGCAGTTTGAATTAATTTTGTAGGAGGTATAACAGTATGTTAATGCCGTAATTACTCACAAGGTCAGTTACATCAGCCTTTCTTTTTTTTTTTTATCGTTGGAAAAATGCTTTACGCATCTTCCCAGCAGCCACGAAGGTGATGGCCGAGGGGGTATGTGGGACTACCCGGCAGCCTATAAGACGCTGCCATTTTTAAGGCTACCTACTAAAAAACCAACGGTTGACCTCATCGCCTTAGTGGGACGCCACGGGATCGCTTTCGCACTCACCGTGACGCCCCGGCGGAACCCCCTGCGAGGGGCCCCGATCAACTTAGGGACACCCTCACCTCGTAGGCCTATAATGCCCATGTCCTAGAAGGTCCTCAAAAAGAAAATAATATTCATGTTTTAATTTCGTCATTTGATTGATGTAATTTTCCTTACAATATTACACACTTGAAATAAGAAAAACCCAAAAAAATTGTTATGTATTTTACTTTTTTACCGAATTTAACGTAGTTACAAACGTATAATTACCACTATTTTTGAAAACCAATTATTAATTTAAAATAGTAGGTATGTTGTATTATTTTCACATATTTAAAGTTATATAAATGAATTATAATTTCTCTTAAATATGTCAAATTTCTAAGATAAATATCGTATTAAATAATTAACCACCTAAATATTTTATTAAATAAATATTCTCAGTTATATAAAGTCATATAAGAGTCCAGTTACCAATCTGTATGACAATGTTCAATGACGTAGCACTGATAGCCTGCAGGTTATCTTAAACAATACAATTAAACTTGCTCAATGTATGTAGTGCGATTTATATACTATTATATTGTTATCTTATAATAAAATAGTAACTAGGCAAGATGAAGCAAAAAATTGATTATATATATTAATATTTTATATTGTATACACCTTATTGTTAGGCACACACACATTGATTTTTGTTTATTGGAAAATTACGCTGAAACAAATGTACGGTTTTGATGGAGTTTTGTTCTTAACGTCGTGTAGGTAAGATAAAAAAAATGATCATTACTTTCATGATTATTATTTAAAAAAAAATTAAAATCTTATTTTTCTCTCCATCACGAAATGTGATGTAAGGGAGGAGGGATGGCAAATGATGTTCCTAGAAAAGAATAAAGTAAAATGATATTCCTAGAAAAGAATTAAGTAAAATTATGTTCCTAGAAAAGAATTAAATAAAATGATGTTTCTAGAAAAGAATTAGGTATGAATCTGGATAGTTATAATAGAAGAGGTGTCTGAAGGAGACGTGGATAGGATGTGTATATAGCATAGAAGCAAGTCTACTGAGATGACATGTGATAGAAGAAGGTGAAAGAAGAAGAAGTCAAAAGAACAAATAATTGAGATAAAGGAATAATTACATACATCTGAAGAAACTAATAATATCTTATATTCATTCATACATTACTATTGAACTAAATAACAAAATGTAGATAACTCCAATCAATTACAGTGTTGATAACTGATAACTGTAATTATCTCAAAGGGCGACGAGGAACTTAGATCAATAGCTTAGTACTATAGTAACTACTAGATGTCTTTGTATTCTAGAAAGTGTAAACCCAACTTTATTAAAACTAAAAAAAAAACAAAAACTGTCAAACTACCAAACTGAATATGTAATTGTAATAGTAAATATTTTGTTCAATGTTAAGTTTAGGGTAATTTCTACAATACTCGTATAAATTTTTCGAAAGCTATGCGAAAGAAATGCTTAAACGAAAAAGAGAGAGAGAGAGAGAGAGAGAGAGAGGGAAGATAGAGGGGGAGAAAATGTTGACTTTCGTACAGATGAGAAGAATCTAAAAAGGAACCCAAATTTTCAACCATTTGTCGTAGCAGTTCCTGGTTTGAATTACATATTGCCTGTATTATTAAATATATCAAATGTTTCTTCCAGGCCGAGCTAAAAGGTTGTTCAGCGACAGAATATGGTCTGGTATTCGGTATATTCGAGCTAGTGGTTTTTATCATCAGTCCATTCTACGGCGCTCATCTCAACAAGCTTGGTCCGAAATTAGTTTTTAATGCTGGCATTTTAACGACTTCCACATGTGCTATTTTATTCGGGTGAGTGAGAAATATAAAATAATGATTACCAAAATAGATTTTCATTTAACGTTTTATCATAGTCTTTCGGCTTTATCATTGTATTAATAAACGTATGCAACAATGTAAACGTATGAAAAGCATTACAAAATCCCTGGGGATGTTGGTGTTTCGTCATCCAGACCGGACTTGTTCCTGTATTCGAAACATCTGAGGCGCGTGATACTTGTGGAGCTTACTGTTCCTTGGGAAACAAACATCCCAAGGGATCACACATTCAAGCTCAATAAGTATTACGAACTAACCAACGAACTGATCAGGAATAAGTTTATAGTTAGTTTGTACGCGGTCGAAGTGGGAGCGAGAGGTATAACAGCAAAATCTCTCTATAGCCTACTTAAAGATCTTGGCCTTTCTAGAACAAGCATCGGTTCATTTCTAGAACGTACTTCAAAGGCGGCATTAGTAGGTTCTTTCCAAATTTGGTTAGGTAGGGAGAGGAGTGTGGAGGGTGAAGGTGAGCGTTTTTGCGCATAATAAAGGGGCCCCTTAAACCTACTCCTGGGTCGCAAGTCCCAGGCACTGCTTGCACTCCTCTCCTTGCAACGCGATGGGCCCGGCACCCGCACGGTGAATCCATGGATTGCTAAAAAGCTTCGTCTGTCGGAATGTGAACATAAGATAATACTAGGTAATTATGCTTATGACGTCATATTTATTTCCTATGCCAGGTTACTGGACAAAGTGGAAGGCCATGTCCCATTCGTGACTCTGGCGTTTACGATACGAATTATAGAAGCTCTCGGGAATGCGGCCTTCCTCACCGCATCCTTCGCGATCATCGCAAAAGAGTTCCCTAACAATGTTGCTACAATGTTTGTAAGTTTTTTATATATTAATAAATATTATCTATTAAAAGAAAAGTTTTGTTTCCAATCATAAATCATAACCGGCTGTCTGATTTTAGATCATCATATTACTTTAATACCAGCTGTCATATAGACAGCCGGTATTAAAGTAATATGATGATCTAAAATCTAAATTAATAGACCAATCAGTAACTTAAGATATTATTAACAGTCTACAGTATTTTTATTGCCACTTATTTCTTAGTAGGTACTGTATTAAACGCCTTCTTAATGCTTATAGCTAATTCTTATTTTTACGTTTTAGGCATCCTTGGAAACATTTTTCGGGCTTGGCTTAATTGTGGGTCCCATGGTCGGGGGAGCACTGTACAGCTGGGGAGGCTACTCTCTTCCATTTGCAGTTCTGGGCTTCTCACTTTTCTGTACAGCGATCCTGTGCTATGTTACTCTACCCAAAACACCTGAGGATGAAGACATAAGGCCAACTGGACGTAAGTAGTTTCCTTCTCGATTTCAGACAACTTTGATTTCTTTAAATATTACTTACAAATAATATAATATAATATTTTTTTTAATCCCCAGCGACACTAATATCTCTATTAAAAGTACCTGGAGTTTTATTAGCGGCAATCACTATAACAGCAACAAGTTTGAGCATTGGTTTTCTACAGGCAACACTTGAACCTCACTTACGTCAGGTACTTTGGAAACATCAATAAAAATAAAAAGAAAACTGTACAATAGGATCTTTTTTATAATGAAGTCTAAATATTGCAGTTCCAATTCTCTCCAATCATCCTGGGAGTGATCTTTATCATCAATGGTGGTATATACGCATTGTCTGCTCCCGCCTGGGGCTGGCTTTGCGACCATCCATCCATCAAACCGAAGTACATCACTATAATTGGACATATGTTTATCATAGGAGCTTTCCTTCTTATTGGACCTGCACCCTTCATTGATATGCCTACGTAAGTGTATAAAAGATATAAGTCAAGAATGTTTTGCCTAAATTTGTGGTCAAAATTTATCTTTTTATGTTTTGCCACTGCAAATGAAATTACAATGTTTTGATTGGCAATAATTATAATATTGCTTATTTGACAAAGACCAACCTAAACTGAACATTATTCCTAGGTGTTCTAGATTCCCATCAGTCGAAAGTTTTTCTCATTGGTAGAGTGGTTAGCGCAGACGCCTAACGTATAGCGGCGCAATGGGGTTCGGGTTCGATTCCCGACAGGGACAGGCATGTATGTGTCGAGCATAGATGTCTGTATTTCTGTGTTTGGTTTTTTATTAAATATATTCGCCGTGTCTATAATGTGTATTTCTTTGTATTTGTATCGTTGTCTAACACCCTTAACACAAGCAAAATTATTTGCTACTAAGGGGTTAGATAAAGGTGTGTAATTTATCCTGTGATATTATTATTATTATAATAACAAAATGTAATACTAAATATGTTGTAGGGTATTATGGTTAACGATACTGGGTTTGATGCTCCATGGCCTTGGCCTCGGCAGTCTTCTCGTCTCTTCATTTTCTGATGCCCTCGGAACAGCGATGTATGTATATTATTTTATATAATAAAAAATATTTATATAACGTAATGAGATACTGATAACCTTGCATAATTAACTCGACTGTTACTGCGCATTTCGGTCCTAAATATGACCTACCACCTAAATATGACCTACCACCTCCAATAAAATTATTTGAGATAAGTATTTGAAGGTATAATTAGTTACTACGTATTAAATTGCTTAAAAATATATGGGTTATAAAAAATCCTCGTGTATCATTGAACCATATTTTGATAATATTTTTCAATTAAATTAACATTTTTGAACCTGAAACTCACGATTTCATCATTACTCTCTTTACTAAAGCTCCTATATTTTGTGGTAAAATTTTATAGCTGCGAGATAATAGGTATCTGTTTGACAGCTCAAATGATAATCACTATCGGCAAATGCATAACGAAGGTTTGTCAAACAGCTCATTTCGTATTTTGTAACCTATTGATATACTCAGATGACAATCTCAGTTGCCATCAAAATTCGGTTCGTAACTTCAGAATGATTGTAACTAGTTAGCCAATAGTCCTGTCGTATATATTGAGCTGTCTTTTTATTAGGGTGACATTTAGTTGATCGTATGCATGAGTTCGTAGAAAATCATATTTTCATTTAACCAAATATACGTTTTTTTGCCACACAGTGCAAGTGGACTGCCCAATTCAATAGAAACCTATGGGCTGGTATCTGGCATGTGGACGTCTACATTCGCATTGGGCGCTTTCATTGGACCGACGGTTTCAGGTCTTCTGTTTGATTCTATCGGATTCAGAAGTTCAACACTCTTTGTCGTCATTCTGCATTTTTGTGTTGTAAGTATATAAGTGAGGGCTATGAGATCATGATAGTAATTTAGATATCCATAGAATATTTTTAGATTTACTGCTCCAGTAAGAGCACACATCACACATCTATCAGAGCTATATTATACAGGTTTTTTATAAATATATATATATGTATACGAGACCTATTACTTAAGTTGGGTTTGATTAATTTGATGAAACATACTAGTTACTTAATGTTGTAGTTAATGTTACCTACTATTATTTTATTGACAAACTGTCATTATGGAAGGTATCGTGGTATTTTAAATATGAATTGATACTACATAATTATCGGATGATTCCTATTTATACGACACATCAATTAAATAATAATTGAATTAGATTGAATTGCGATCGACGATTATAATGTAATCTAATTAAACTGTAAATATATTTTATTTCAGATGGTCATAGTGTTCATTTTCCTGTTTACTTGCGATCGCTCCAAGATGGAGGTATCAGTATCAGCAGGCGATCTCATGCAGCTGGATGGAACTCTGGATGAGAGTGTGCTGATTGGAGAGAAGTTCATTCCAGCTGCCACAAGAACAAGAAGGTACTTTGAAACTATTTAATACACTATAAATATCCAGTAGTTGATTGTTACTAGAATTCACTTAATAAAATTCGAAAAGTTAGTTCCTTATTTCTTTGTTTTTTAAGTTTTGTAGCCGTAACCATTTAGCCGATTATCATGTTATTTAGCTCAGATGTACAGAAAAGAACATATGATAGTTACCTATATCTTAAAAAGTACTGTTACCAAAGAATAAAATACAAACTTTTAGAAAATAATCTTGTTATACTTTTACTATACAGAGAAACCGCTGGCAAAAGCTAGTAAACTATATTTTAAGGGTAATTTGCTTTTCTTATCAAAGAATATATAGAATATTATGAAAGTTCTTCTTATCAAGTTAAGATTATTATTATTCCAAGTTAAGATCTGAGCTCAAATTATAATTTATCCCCAGTCGTCGCTACGGCATCAGCGTGGAGAAATCTCGGCCACCAGCAATGAACAGCTTGATAGCTTGCTCCAGCTATAAGAACCGACGCAGCCCGTGGAGCCAGCGCACGCCGCTCTACCGCCCTTCATACGGTAGCCTCGATCATCGCTTCCGAGCTTCACTCTCTGTTACATAGATGGCGCTGTACAATAATTTAATATTAAGTTATGTTATCTAACCTAAAAATTTGGTTACTTTTGACACATGTCTGATGTCATATTTCAGGGTATTTTTAGATACTTTCCTTATACCAAAGTTATTTTTTCAATTAAATGTTAATTTTAACATGTTATAGTTAAGATTCTTCCTGCATTTTTACGATAGCTACTATGCAACTAAATCAATTATGTATAATATATAGTTATAATTTCAATTAAATTACTCAAATTATTGGATTACAACGTTGGGTAGGAAAATAATATATATAAACATGTACCTATTTTTGTAAATATAGAATAATAAATATAATTGAATACAAATTATTCAGAACTATTACTAATCATATTAACCCTTGACCTTTTGGTGGTTTTCTACAACGCTGCTTAATGCAAAAGAAAGTAAACAGTACATTGAAATAAGAAGAGTTTATCTAATTGATTGATTGATTTATCTTAGAACCCTAAAAACCTTTGAGAGAAACTTGGTTTTTAATTGATCTGTCTATGAATTATCATAATTTCACTGGATTCAGTTATATAATTAAACATTTTGTACAATAAAACAAACAACCGTGTACAGTTGTATAGTGTGTATGAAGCTTTATAATATATCGTTTTATGACTTATGAAGGCTTGATATACTTTTAAATACTTTTCATTGCTGCCTGTTATGATTATGACAGATTTCTTATAATTTGCACCGAATAAATTTCAACATTTACGTTCTTAATGCGTACATCTGTAAGAAACTATATATCCAAAATATCTAACAATTACCACAAATAAAATCCCATAATTATATATAAATCATAGGAAGATTTACATTGAATCATATTGATTATTAATAAAGTTATATTATTCAGCAATTTACAAGTGGTATGTATTTTTCGAAAGCAAGGACGTTCCGTTGTTATTGGCAAATGTATTCTATTCAGGTCGTTTTCTCTACAGCAAATATCAGCTGACATTACATAAATGTTTTTATGATTACTTTGGCACATCACCGGTGGTTTAGTGTTTATTAGTGTCTATGATGCAATTCTTACATACTTAACCCTTTCCAGCTCGTTTCCTTTTCCATCTAATCCGATAATGAAATGATGCTTTATGTTTTGTGGCAACATTTTCAATGATTTTAAAACTTATATTATTATACTTTATTACTGTTATAATGTAAAGCTAAATAAATATCCGTGATTGAAAATAGTTTTAAAATGTTAATACATATAATTAAGACTTGATGTAAATAAATTTATAATAAATAATATGTGAGAGTTGTAATTGCTAAAATGATTTCCGCAGGCGTTTAAATATGGCTGATAAATATAATTATTTTTTCTGAACATAATACAAAAACAATATTATATGAATGATCATAAAATAATCGGTTTTATTGTTAAGCATATGATTTATTTATAAACATTAATATAATTACTCATACCAATCATAATACATTATCCAAGCATAAATAAACTTATATATAGGCAAATAATGTTTAAATTGATTTCACGTTAATAGCTATATTTAAGACTTTACACATACTATACGATAAACAGATTTCTAACTTGATTGGGATTTAAAGATAAAAGGAATATATTTAGAGATTGTAACAAAGTTAATAAATCTATTAGGTTATTAGGCTTTCTATAATTAATTTATGATTCTAAAAAATAATGTCGTACTGATTTGAAAGTAGGAATTTATAACTGGAATTAAGTCTACGTTAAGACTAAAACCTACCTCAAGGCTTCGAAGTATTTTAATTGTTATTTCTAACTTACCCATGATGATAAATTAAATATATTAACGTCACTAGAATAACGTAATTACAAAACATAATGTAACTAAACTAATATTTTTCAAGAGTCTGGATGTTGTTTATGTTTATCAGATAATGTATAAGTTGAATGTGGTCTAATCTAGCTTGTACAATTAAATCTAGATTTACTTAGTATGTAAGTATGCGAATAGAGCTATTAACAAATTTATATATTATAAAATTATAGAAAACAAGTTTAAAGTATAAGAAATGATAAGACTATACGAGTATTTCTTTATAGGTTTAATAAATCAGTAACTTAACATGTATCTGTAAGTTGAGGTTTTTCTATGGGAACTTCAACAAGATATCAAAGGTCACATTCCTATAGTAATCGAGGAAAGGTCACAGCATCCTTGTCTATTATAACGTTAATTTAGTATACTTAGTTAATAAATTATACATAGAAATATTCTGGAAGACTCTAAATGATTGTACAAACTGAATTAGAGTCTGAGCAAAAAGAAAAAGGGAAAAGCGATTTTGTATTAACAAAACGATATTAATATTTCAGCAACTTTTTTTTGTTATCACTAGATATATTATATAATATAATAATATGTGTGTTAGTTTGTTGGTAACACTTTTACGTATTAACGTTTGATTAATATCAATAATTATGAAATTTTGAGCACAAGTTCTCAGACCTCAGTACAGAACCAAACGACGAATGACAGAACAAGACCTCATTTTTTATAAAGGTTTATAGTATAGGCGAAGACCCAACACCTAGTCATTTATAAAATTGATGGTACACTAAGAAATACCTTACAGTTTAAGTTTCTTAAAATCATTTTCTTTAAATATTATGTTTCTTTATACATTTCTTCTTTCACCAAATGATAAAACATTTTAATATATTATTTTGCCACGAAAGTTAGTTTCCCGAAAAATATAATAATTAATTTGTACATATAAGTATTAATATACCAATATAAGGTTACTAAATAGGTACTCATATTATAATCATATCCAGTCCAGTCATTGGAATTAACTTTATTAGAAAAATCAAAGTAATTTATTTGTTATTTCCATACTGCTGTTTTATTATATTACTGTTCAGTGATTCATTTATATTAAATTTATGTAATTGTATTTTGTTGGTATTTATAATTACATAGGTTAACCGACAGATAGATATACCTTCAGACAGTGAAAAACCTATTGATAAGAACTTACGTAGTAATGATAAGCATTTACATTGTTGTTATATATATTTTTTATAAGTATATTAGTACTAAAGATATTAAATACAATGAAGTTATTTAATTGTTTTGATTATTTTTTAAATACAAAATTCGGTGCTAGAAGTCGAGATTCGAGTCCCACCCGTGTTATAACATTTTTTTAAAATTAATAATTATACAAGTCGAACATTTTATATAAAATTGTTTAAAAAACTGTTTTAAAAGAAAACAGAACCAATGTTTGAGTACTTCCTTAGAATTATAAATACTTCATCCAGGCAGACAAAATCACGTTTAAAACCTAGTACATACAAATAAAATTACTTAAAAAGATTAAATCCGCTAAAGATAAAGATGACTGAATTTAAACAGGTTGTAAAACAGACTTAGTCACAGCGAAAAAATAACAATGGCCGCCGCAAACAAAGATTACACTGAATCATCCCGATCCTTATCCTCATTCTCACAAAAACGTCATTGTTAATAAATTAATAATTATAATTAAAAAAAAAATAAAATAATATTTTAGGTTTAAACCTAATGCTTATTACAGGAGTGAAAAACATTTTATTTTGTTAGATTGATATATATATAGGTTTTTTAATATACTATGAAAAATCTAAATTGGCAGGACTAGAATCTGCAAATTCTGGGAAACCCGTCACTTTGTTAATCAACTGTGTTGGATTTTTACAAACAAAAGGAACCCAAAAAATATATGCAGAAATTGTACTCTGTGCTTACAAGAAACTAAAACCATTTAGATGATATCATTTCTACACTAGAAAGGTAACAGTGCTATTATATTTAAGAAAAAGGATGTGTATATATATATATATAAATGATTGTACAAACTGAATATATATATATATATTCAGTGAAGATATATATATATATATATATATATATATATATATATACATATATATCTTGTATGTCTTAACCTGAAAATCAATTATTCATAACTTTATCCATGACATACAAATTGACAGAACAATAAGTACCATATTAATTTTTAAAATATAATTTGTTAAAATATATCAATAGTATACAATATTCAGAAATAAATTTAGTGTTGTTGTCTTCCTCTCTCATTACAGTAAGAGAAAGGGCCAAGAAGATGAGCTTAGCCGTTTTTACAGTACAAAATGTATGAAACCTGTTGAACAACCTTTGGTCACGACTGCGGGTTCAAATTTCGAGTAACTGAGACTCAGACTAAATACATTACAAACTCAAACAGGTTGTTATACAAATATATATATATGTATAAGTATTATGTTACAATTATTAATAATATATATTATTTAATAATTACTAGGTTGACCGCCATTCTGACTCTTGTAGAGATTCAAAGATTTTATTCGTCCATTTTGCGAAATTAGATTTTTCGGTGATTATTCCTCTAGCACATGAACCATCATTTTTTTTTGTTGTTAAATCATCGATGATAATACTGCTATTCAATAAAAATTAAAACCTGATGACAATTAGTACAGTAATTCAGGAGAAAAGCATCAGGGAGATCGCATGGAAGCTAACTACATGAGTCTCGCTCAATTGGTGTCAATGAACTGAGCTTTTAATTTTATATATATGTCATCCCAGAATATATATATAAATACATATTTATCTATATACATATGTAGAAATTGTATATAACTATAATTAATTAATTGATCTGTTGAGTTTCTATACAATGGATTTATACAAAACTCTATGAAAAACACAAATATACGATATGACATAGTATCGTTTTTATAAAAGATTGAACTTCCTGAATCATCTTGGAATCAAATGAAAGATATTAAAGATATACTACACCATGTATCAGGAATAAAAGATACAATAACCATCTTGTCAAGTTTGGTCACAGTATAAAAACCACATGTAGAATATTTATAGCTTGGGTTTTTCTCTTTAAATATGAATTTAATCATTTATTATACTGAATTATTTAGCTAAGATGTATAGTGTTTTTTATTTTAGTTATATATATATTTTGAATCAGTTACTGTTACAGTATTTGTTTTTATATGTTTTTTATGTAATTTCAAATAATAATTATTTGCACATTTTCCTTTATGTGACAAAATCTTCTAAACAACGGGTACATTTTAAGAAATAAATGTATATTAGATACTTAAGTTATATTATAATAAAGAAAACAATAATGTTATTATGACCACGCAAGGTGCATGTAAATCTTCATCGCCCCAACTGACGGAACTCAACCTACGGTGACTTCCTCAGATCAGATGTCCGGAACTCTTGGGGCATAAAAAAATATATATATATGAACACAATATGTATAGCCGTGTTAAGCTTATTTAAAAATGAAATAAATAAAATCTAGTCTTTTCTGTACTTAGGATTTTTTTTGGTATTGAATTCGGTAAAATTGTTTTTTAACGTTATCTGAAATCCTTGCTTCTAAGTATTTAAATTAAATGTATGTAATATAGGATAATGAATATGGAATTATTTGAATAAATCTTATTATATTTCGAATTTATATAATTGATGAATAATGATGAATCATCAAAATTTGTGATGTGGAGTTTAACGAGTTTAAGATGCCAAGAACTTAGTTAACCTTGACTTCGATGTTAAATGTCAGATTATTAAATATTTATTGTTTCTAATGCTTAGATATATTATTTATAATAATATTGTTATTAATATTTAAAAATATAACATTTTAAAAGTAACTTAATAACGTAAATAAATATCAATAAAAGTAAAAAATATATAAACATTTTGAATGTAGCTAATAACCTAAACATTAATTTTGAAAATAAATATATATATATATACATTTTTAATCTTATTTCAGTCTAAGAAATAAAAAAAAAAATTATATACATTAAAAATGTTATTGACTCCTGTATCTTACCTGCATCGCTTTCTTTGGTGCCTGTATATGGCGGAACAAGGCTGACGCAATCGGTTATTAAAGGAATAAAAGAGGGTTCGTGTTTAATTATTTTGAACTTAAAGATATAAGCAAAAATATTATTTTACAATAATAATAATCTTAAGAAGTTAATTAAGATCATATATTATTTCTCATAAAAACATTATGAGAAATAATAGGAAAATTTTACACATTTTATATGTACGTAAAAGATAAAACTATTAAATTCTACAGGGTTTTACTACTATAATGTATACTATTTTCCTTTATCTCACTCACACCTTAACAGTTTTATGTATGTGCGAAAGCAAAACAGATACCATTTTGTAAAGATGCTCTACTCCTTGAATGACTCATTTTTATTTATACCGTAACGGCTGTATAGTGGCCGTTGGGAATCATTGCTTACACACACCAACACAAATACCCGCTCACACAAATACACACACACTCGTAAACATCCCACACAAAACCATAGTGAAGAAAAATACTAATATTAAAAGTTCCATAACAACTTCAATACACTTGGAAAATCCACATTATGTGACTAATAAGTGTAATTATTATTGATAAATGATAATAGTTGGGTTATTTTTAATAGATGCTTGGTATGTAAATGGAACGAAATTGACATAAAGAATGACATTTTTTATTACGGAATTTTCCAAGTAAATGGAATTAAATGATATATATTATACATATTAATTTCATAGAGACAAAAAAAATTTAATTAAAAACTAAAAAGAAATACCTAGCTGATGTTCAATGTCAAAGCTTTTAAATCAATTAGGTATTATATTATTTTCTAAATATTAGTCAGAATACCTATTAATATGTGATCAATGAATCGATCCTAATAAAAGCACTAGTTTTAAAATTTATTGGTTTTTTTATTCATTACAATATAATTTCATGAATGATTCACAAATTTTGCATAATGACAAAATAGTATCTTAAAAAAATAGTTTTACGATAAATATAGTTAAATTAGTAAAATATAGTTTTACGATATAAGCTCTTTAATCAAAAGTTACTGTTTCAGTTCCATCATATGAAATCATTACCTTCTTGCTCAATTTAACACAAAATAAATAAATATTACCAAATTAATCAAATTAATAAAAAGTTAAAAGTCATAACTTTGTAATTATATAGTTTATTACCTTTCTTATACAGCGACATTTTGATTACGACATTTTGAAAACAAGGTTGATACCAAATTTCATAATTATCAGAATCAGAATATTATTTACGGTTGATTGCTTGATATCAAAATGTTACTGTCAACTTAACTTGCAGTTGAATAAAATACACATGAAAAATAAAATAAAAATTAGAGTTAAATAACGATGACAGACTCAATAACATCAAAAACATTTGATAACTCCTGTATGTAACATTGACTATTATTTGAAGTACCCTTGTTTAAAAAAATATTTTAGACTAAAATATCTGTATTTTAAAATAAATGATAATAGCCTAAATATCAGTGATCTCGCAGATATAGTTCCATTCACAGCATTCCTTAGAAATCCTTTTAATGGACTCATCAAAGAAAACCTTCCTCTAGACTTCCTCTCATTCATAACTCAGGTAACTACGGATAAACAGGAACGTGCTTTGATTAAACAAGCTGTAGTCTGTCTGTTTGTCATTAGATTTATAGAATATATGGATATAGTAAGTTTTTTTTTGCAAATATATTAGCCATGTTAATTTTTATATTACATGTTTTAGTTAGATGTTTTTATAAAAGCTTTCTATTTTTATTATATTGCATTGTCATTTGTTCTTGAAAGGTATGCAAAAACTCAAAGTAAGCTGACAGTTCAGGGGTGGTCAAAATCACATTCATAAATTCCGTAACAAAGATATAAACATACATATGTTAATGAAAGCATATTTATATATATATTCTTATGGGTTCGATTATTCTTGATACTTATATATCACCAATTTAAACAATGTTACTTGTGGGTATTGTAATACTTCTCATTCTGGTTTCATTCAAAAAGAAAGAAGATTCTTTATTCGAAGTTGATTTATTCGATAAACTTGGTTGATTTGGTAATTAATTTGGTTGATTAACTTAAATATATACATCCTCCTTTAAGGTCAATAGTCTTAAAATGAATAAATACATGGCAAGTAAGAAAAAAAAAGTAAAGATTAAACAGTTGGTACTGCGGTAAATTAGTAAAATCAAAGTTCAAGTAAACGGAAGTGCAACCATGTTTCAGTCGAGTGCTCGCCCCACTTACTTGAACCACTTCCTCTTGACATGTGATCTCTTCTCCAATGACCATGTCAGCACTTTACAATATCTTAATGCAGGTCAAATAGAAAGAAAAGTAGATTACCTGTGGTGATGAACATCTTGATAATTATCGACAAATAACATTTTGGATTAAACTATCTGTTGCCCGCGACTTCGTCGACTTCTTTAGTTAGCTCTATTTTAATTATTACATAGTAAGTGATTGATAACTTCTTTATTTGTTAACCAATTTAAACGAGAAAAACAATAAATGTTAAATGAAAAAAACTACAATATATTCTTCAAAACTGCATCCATATCGGTTCAGCCGTTTCTGTTGACCAAACAGTCAAAATCACAAGACATTGTTTTGGGTTCTCTTTAAAGACTCATTATAAATGTCTGTTTTCACTTTAAAATATATTGGACATGTACTGTTACAATGATTAGTTAGTTTTAATATATATATATTAGATAATTATATTGTTAAATTTGTGGATTATTTAAAATAAGATATATATTGACCTGGTTGCAGTAATGATAACTATATCGGAATTTTGACCGACTAGTTTTGCACCCATTCGGGGTTCTCTGTAAGAGAGCGTTGCTGCCTGCAGTTCACACCGTGAGTCCGCCATACTTGAGTTCATGAATGGGTCTGAAATGAGTATATGACGTAAGTAAATAAATATAGTAAATATATATAGTAATGATTGTTGGAACATAATAGTTTAAATATAAAAATTATTACAGAAGTTTTATTCTATTCTAACAATGAAAATTCGAGTCGTACAATGGAATGATGAAGTTTCAACCGAAACAAGATATAATAATAAATAGGTAGTTCTTTGAAGCAAAGAACTAACTACTTCTTACTAAAATATTAACTTCATACTCAATTGTATTAATTTTAAGTCAAGTTATTTTGTTTAAAGCTTAAAGTTGTAATTTTATAAATAGAAGATTACAGTTAATAAAACAATGTGTTACTAAAGTTCTTGGTACAGTATACAATTTCTTTGATAGAAGAACTAACTTTCACTTCGAATGATTTTAAAAATATTAAATTTTTAGATCTGAAACGGATATAAATTGGTAACTAAAATGTTGATATTTATTATAATTACTTAAACGAACAACACAGTTCAATGAGTGAATTAATGTAATACTATATTAAATGAACGAATGATTTGTTCTTAATGAAATAATGAATGTACTTATCTAGTCGTGAATAAGTGAAAAGTTTTTTTTTTTTATTTCATATACATTATAGAACTTAGAACTGGGTCTTATAATAATAACATATAATAAAGTATTAGAATTTAAACAACATTCTTATTATGTTGACATTGCAGACGACATTTTTCCTCGAACACATAAATAATTCAATAGCACAATACCAATAAAGGAATTATTCATAAATCCATTATGCATTTCATAATCCTAACAAAAGGGCTTTTGTTTTTAGACTAGAATAAATAATAATTAACCCTCCAATAGAAACTAGAATATGTTTTAATGAAAAAAATATAAATCATTAAATATATCAAATGTGGAGCTTCTGTAGTTTCTTAACGTTTTTAAATTAACTGTTAGATATAATTAAGCCATTGCACTCCATAATAAGTATAAAATATATTTGAAAAATCAAGTAATGGAATTTGAAGAATGCATCTATAAGCTTCCATGGCAAAACATTTTGAACCCTTAAGTTAAAATGTATATATCTTCCTGTGTCAACTCCCATGTTAACATAAATAACTATTTCACCCCAAAAAATAAATTAGATTAGATAAATTGAAAAAGATGATAAAAAAGTAGATTTTGACACAAAACAAGTTACCATTAAATTATTTTTTAATAATTTTTATTAAATCCAAGACACTCATCTGTCTTGAAAAAGAAAAACTATTGCCAAAGGTCAAACATATTATTTACAATGACTTTTAAATCAAGGTGAGTGTCATCGATAGAAGAGGAAACCTCAAGAGATGTTCTGAATCAGAGCGTGGCCTGCTACTGTGGTAACGCCTGACTGCCTTCGAGGGTTTCTCTAACATATTATTATATAGATTTTTTCTCATTAACTGTAATATGTCTAGAATTATCACGCACACATAGAGAACGAAATATTTCGTTTATATCTTCTTTATTCTTTTTAAAGTTAGTCTAAATTTTATTTTAATTCTATAACTTTTAAAATCTTATGAATTTACAAATTGGTAATGATATTTCTATATTACATTTTCAGTTCTAATATTTTGATTTATTTTTAATAAAATATCTTTATTTTTATCCGTGTTTTTTAAATAGGTAGTATAAGTTGGTCCAATAGCCACAGTCATACTATAAAGGTAGCATATTTGAAGACAGGAAGAGATTTTATGGCGGAAGCCTAACTTATACTCTAAAAATGCAAAAACTAACATCGTCGTTGATAACACAATCATTTTTAAATCAACCGTCAGGTAACATGGATAACAAATGAACGTGAAGAATCCTTTTGATGATTATTATCAGACACAATTCCGAGTATTTCCCGCGATAACTAAACTTACCTGGACTTTGTCTTCACTTGTATAACCCGGTAGAATTTAAAAGTTCGAGCTTTTGCAAAACATTCCACTACCAGATTATGTAAATATTACCTTTCATTTGATGTTATTATACAATGTTCTTTAGTGTGGTAAAGAAATTTAACTGAATTGTGTGAATTATACACTTTGTATGATACGTTGGTTATATATAACTATATAAATATACAACATATAAAAAACTTTGCAAATCCAAAAGAGAATAGTTTGGACAGTAGAAATTTTAAATATTATATTGAAACGATTTAAAATAGATTGTTTCTTTAGTTTCATAATCATAGTAGAATTATTTTTAATAATTTGAATACCAATTGTTTGAACAAAAAAGTGATAAGCAATGTTGAAATATATATATTTTTTGTTACATTTGTGAGCTGCCAATTTGTAATTTATCGTTAACAATCTATTGTCCTTGCAATAAAAATACTTTTAAATAAGTTCCTATTACTGCAAAAAAAATATTTATTTTAAGCGTTCTATTAAATCTTGAATGTTTCTTTTAATTTATTTCAAACCTTGAACCTAGGTCTTGACTATTGTTTTTAAGTATGAAAAAAGTAATAATTGTACAAGGGGAATTACATACAAAACAAATAGTGAATATGTCTCAAGTAGTGACAAATTCAGTTAAAACCCATTTTTAAAACACATTTAAGACCGCAACAGTAAAAACGCCTGTACCTTGATGACGTACCTCCTCAACTCTGCAGGTTAGCACCGGTGGGCGGGCGCACGCGACCGGGCGCCACTCGCGCGCGTACCGCGGACCAAGCCGCTTCGAATTTCGAACGTTACAAACGTCAACGCCATTTTAAACTTTTTCTGTGCTGTGCTTTGGAACTTTTAGGATTTTGTGCCAGTATTTTGTGTTGTACTCAAACAGGTTAGTGTTTTATTTTAAGGTTTTATATATTATACATATTTGAATGGAGATCCTGAAACGGTTTTTTAAATGCACGATTTATATGAGCTTTTGAGGTAACTGGTACCCACGACCTTTTGGTTTTATTGCATTCATATTCTGTTTCTAAATGGGTTTTTGGAATGTTACACGTTTATCTTTTATTTTATGATTTATTACTTTATTTTATTATTTGTAACTTTATAATTATGATTACACGTAGTCCCGGTTTTTTCGGCTTCGAAAACGCTGTCTTATAAATTCGAACTACAACTTCTTAAGAAAAGACATCAACGAGACTCCACCAAAAATATTTCATTTTCCTTAACATTTTGAAAGTTATTATTATTATTTCTTATTAATTGTCTTAATTTATATAAGTTGACAATATTTTAACAAAGATTGTCTTCATTTAAAAATACGTTATTTTACCCATACAAAAAATAATAATAAATTAAAATAAGGTATACAAAAAGTTAACATTTTAATATGAAAGTTCAACAAACTGCACATAAAAAATAGTTTTTACTTCAGTGACATAAGAAGTCTGCACTTTCATAAGTTTTTTCATTCAATGTCTATTGAAAGATTCATTCTTATCTTTTTTATAAACACTTTATAAATAAATGTCGAAGTATAATTTGTTTGTAATGAATGATATAGTTTTTTTATTTTTAATAAATAATTCGACAATAAAAAAACAGAGATATATTCTCAATTTCTAACATGATGTGGAGGTAAGCCTATAATCACAGGGACAATTTCATTGATGTTCCTAAGATTCGAACCCAGGACCTGTTATTCAAATTAATACATTTTAGCCACTACTACGATTATTTTTGGTAATTTTGTATAACAAACAAACAAACATTTTTTTTTATATTTTTATAAAAATAATCATCAGGACAAGGGTTTCCTGGGTTTCCATCTTTATTTTATTTCTATATTTATATAAAATACTTTTCTTATTATTTCAAATGCTGTTAATCAATAACAGCATCATCAGCATACCGGGATACCCTGACTCTATGAAAAGAGGGTGGATCCCCATCCTAAGGGGTTAATGACCATATTCATCAACACTGTTGCAACTATAAGACTGCGATGTTGTAATATATTATTATGGATTATTATCTGTACCAAGAATATTACGATTATTTTACGTAATATCGATTCGTTTACTTTTTTTAATGAACGTGACTTATCTATGTTTGCGTGATATCGTTTATTGATTAAATATGTAATATCATTTATAAATCGATTCTATTAATTATACCTATATAATCAAATGTTTTTGTTAATCAAAACAATCAATTCTCAAGTTTCTGTTCAATCTTTAAATGTTCTAGAATAAATACTTTTGGTAATTGTAGTGAAATCAAATGATATTATAGTAATGAGCGTTCTTTGATTTCTATAAATATAATATGATCTTGGAGAAAATATAATGATTGAACAAAATATGGAGATGTGACTTGCTCGAATTTAATAAAAAGCTACTGATTTTAAAATTTTATATTATAAGTTATATGTTGATATTTTAATAACCTAGACTAAACCTGAAATATTTTAAATAAAAATAAACAGTATGAAAATTCATTTACATGATCAGAATTGATCTTAACATTGCTGAAATATGACGTTTTCAAATATTAAATTATTTATGTTTTATTGTATTATATTATTTGTCAAAATGTTTCCCATCCTTATATAAACAGGTTTGAGTTCAAACCACTCCTGACCTTGTGACTTTGGGGCCGATTTAGGATAATATCAGAACGACATTGGCACTAAGTCAATAGAAAAATAAAAATAATTATAACACATTTATTAACTTTAAAATTAACTTAAATTTCTAGAAAACATTCAATATTTCAATAATTTAAAGCAAGAACTTAACAAAAAATATTATGATATTATTGTTATTTTTGTTTCAATTGTGTCAAAACTTAGCCTGCGCTGACTCAACACTTACAACGAATATCCTGTATAGATACAACAAAAAACCTGTACTGAAATATCAATTATAAAAAATAATACAAACAGTCAATTTAAGAGTATTTTGTAGTTAGTACATCAGTATGATAAATATTTTTAAACTAAATTATTATAAATAATAATAATACAAGGACAAGTTACACATATTGATCTAACACCTAAGCAAGCAAATTATTTGCTTGTGTTAAGGGTGTTAGACAACGATACAAATACATAGAAATACACATTATAAATACTGATCAATGGAGATCTACTACCAAAAGAATCAATAATGCCTCGTATTGGAATTATATATTTAAATATTTTCTTTGCTAATAATGTCTATTGATACAAATAAGATATTCCTAATAAGAGATGACTTCTGTCTCTTATAAGATTCCTTTCACTACTGCTGTTATCTCTGTTTCTGTAATACTAGAGAGTATCATGACATGTTCTCTCTCGTCAACCTCTTCACATCATTTAGATTTTAGAGGGTTTTAAAATTTTAATGAAAGTGAAGATAAAAAAGGTGCCTTTAATTATATAAAAAACATATTAGAAAATTGTAAATATTTATATATTCGACAAGCAGTTGCTTGATAAATCCGTTCTGATTTCCCTTTCACCAAAATAAAAAGTATTAATTTTTTTGATTACCGTTAACTACAACTCCACAGAATTTTATCAAAACTAGTCAAGTAGTTTTGATGAGATGAGCCAACTAACAAACAGACAGTTTTTAATTGTATTCTATTCTTTATATAAATTGCAATATTTTTTTTATATAAAATGGTAGAATTTGGACTCTTTTCTTTCTTTTACCTTATTTGTTTTTTCTTTATTATATTATGTTGTTGGTTAGGTTTATAATAAAGAGAATATTTTATAGGAAAGTAGTTATTTTTATTGTAAAGATTACCAATTTTGCTAGTTTTCTTTTAAATCTCATTAAAATACTGAAAATCTATACATAACCTAACCTTTCAAAAAATTTTATGACTGACAATTTATTTTTACAGTTGAGGTCATTGCGTTCTCCGTCTGTTTCTGCTTTTTGCTTTTTAAGATAATAAAAATTTGAAAATAAACATTTGTAAGCTGGCAACTCTAAGTGTGGGAAAGAGAAGAAAATAAATTATGCTATTAGAGCGAGACAGACAATACGCATGTTTTGGTTAGTAGGAGTGGTGCAGTATGCGTTTTTGCCGCAACATTCTGCACCTTTAGTAATGGTCCATGTTAGAAGCATTTGAGATATAAAAAAAACAAATATGTGTCATATACCTCTTAATAAAATTATAAGAACCAGAAAATACGAAGATATATCATAAATATTTAAAAATATACAAATCAAATTATATAATATAAAGTATTAAAGTTAACAAACCCGTCTTCGTCAATAAATATTACATCAAAGACATTCCCAGCGACGTCTTTTGACTTAAGCCCCCTCCGGTTGTCCTTCGCGCGACCGGTTGCGCCCGCGCCGCTTACTTTCGCGCACCTACCAGCTATTTCGACCGGCATTCACTGCACTATTAACTTTATTAATACTGATTGATTGGTCAACAGATTCCTAATCGTTATTTTTACAATGAAAAAAAAATGTTTCTAAATCGTACTACTTAGCAAATAAGTCAAGGTTTTGCTATAATGTTTAACTAGAAACCACCACCAATAATGTTATTGTAACAAACTTGAGATAATATTAAGCACGTGTGATCTTTACATAAATAATCAGAGTAAGATCATAAAGAACATTTGATTACCATTTGACACTCAGCTACTGCGCAGGCGCAACTCATGTTAGCATATTAATTATACTTGCATAGGTATATATTCATGTAAAATATGTAACCTGTTAATAACTTATGTTATTTAATATAAAAAGATATTGCTTTTCACGTTAATGTTAGCTTGCATAAACCATTTTATTTTGAGATATTATGAACATAAAATATATTAAAACAAATCTGCAATATTGAATTTCATAATAATATTATAATGAAACTAAACTAATCTTATAGAAAACTAAATAAATTTATATATTCGAGTGTAAATAAATATTAAATGAAGGAGTATAATAACAACCTTATATTGAAGACTGCTTAACATCTGACATTACCTCATCCATGCCATTTTGTAAATGATTTAAGTAAATACAGATTTGGTTTCCATAACGTAACGTATTACATAAAATATATTCGGTAATCAGGTGCCACTGCGTGTACAGTGGGTCAACAGCTTTGCGAGGTCGTCTGTTAAACTGTGGCCTGACATTTGAGACGTATTGGTTAGTTTCGAAAAGGAATTTAAATTGTTTTTTTTTTGTTTTGGCCTAAATTCCTTTTGAACTTATGTCATTTTAAACAATTGTCCTATTCTATAAGAGGTTGCCGGATTTACTTGACACATTTTTTTTTATATGATTTTAACAATTTTATTACAATGTAGAAGTGTGAAACCACAATTCAATTTTATGTAGGAAGAATAAAAACAAGTTCGCTTACGTAATATTGTAAAAAATAATGAAATCTATTTAAAAGACAAGTATGTAAATTTCAATTATTTTATATATTCAATATGCATTAAGATACGGCCTAGAATAAAACGAATAATTATATATTGTTTTAGATACATATATACTTTTATATCTATGTTAATGATATAAGAAACAAGATTCCATCGTGTACCTATATAATTTATTTTGTGACTCATAAAATATACAAAACTGGTATAAAAGGAAAAAGACGAACACAATTAAATATTCGAAATAATAATTAATATATGCGGACTATTCCATTTACATTGGTGTTTGGTTTATTACTTCATTCTGAAAATTAAAATAACAATATATTTGATAAGTTATATTTTATACCTTCATAGTTTTATTGTTGACCATTATTTTTTTTTTGGGTCTCCAGACCCACCCGCTCCCCCGGTGACGCTGTAATAGCCAACAGGGCTAACAGTATAGACATCCAAAAAAAAAAAAAAAGACCATTATTTTGAGCAATTTTTCGGTATTTTTTATTGTTTTATTAATGTTAACTCAAACGTAGATATATTAGTTTGTATTTCTTCTAAAAAAAGTTTTAATAAACATACACAAAATCTCCAAACAAGGCTTTAATGCCATTTTTTATCTATACAAAATATACAAAAGTGTGACGAATGTATGAACATGAACATGTGTACACAAATTAGATGGTGTTATTTTTCGAGCTCCTTAACATGTTTACATAAAATATTGCCACATCCATCAGATAATTGTTCGCTAATCCATGCACGTTACAAATGACGTCTTTAAGACGAGTAGGTAATCACGATCTTTAAAAAGAACTTACAATTTCATATCGATTAATATTGTTTTATTATATAATCGATGTCTATTGGTTTAGTGGTTCGTAGACCTGATGCTGAGCCAAACATCGTGTTCGTTTCCCACTCCAGACAGTTGCTAGTATCATGTAGATAGTTTTTTTCGATTCTGGGTGTTTTTGTGTACGTCATTTCTATGTTTGTAAAACCCCTCGTGAGATTATTGCTTCTATTTAATAAAAAAAATCTGTAAATAAAAAAATCAGAAAGTTTACGAACGATTCTTTTTTATAATATGTTTGTCATATTAAATCTTTTTTTTGTCTTTATATTAACGTTACACTGTTTTTTACTTAGTCATTTTAAAGTTTTTTTCTTTCTTATGTTTTTTCTATTTTAATTAATAAAAACTATATGTATTGTTTCAGATCTTAATTGTGGCAGAAGTGCAAGCGATTATATGTTTATTTTTTTAAACTTATAATGTGTTGACGTTTTGATCGAGTTGTAAAGGATTTTAGTGATTTTTGAGCTTTCAGTGTCTTGTGGGAAGTGCTGAAGAGATCTTCCATTGAGCCACGCTCAATAACTTAGCTGTACTTTCTTGGTGAGTTGTTTTTCTATACATATAATAAAATAATAATGGTCAATCTGTACTTTTTTTTATATATTTGTGTTTGGAAGTAGCTCGCCCGTCTGATAGTTTTTTTTTTGCATCACTTAAAAATTACTCTGGATAATTTTCAATACATTTTGGTGTTTCTTATCAGCTCATACAGGATTTTTTCCTTTTAAAATTATCATGTTATCAAAAAAAACTCATTTGGAACATAAAAACTTAGAAATGTTTGTTATATCACATTAGATACATCTTATTAGATATTAATTATTATTCGAGTACAGAAAAAATCGCGGGCAATAGCTAGTTAAATAATAATGTGCTTCATAAAACAAAGAAATCAAAATTAAACTTTCTTCTTACATAATCCTTACGTATTAAAAATAACCTATATTTAACCGGTTCTTACCAACCTGTAGAATTTTGTTATATTTGCTTATATTTTTTATTTTGGATCACAGTTATGTAATAACAGTCCTAATATATATCGACTATGTGTTAAGTCATTATGACTTAAATACGAAATAAGTGTTTTTTTTCATACAATAGTATATAAATTTAAGAGTTATTATGTCTCTCGTAATATTAAAAACATTCGTTATATGTAATATGTATAACAACCTTCGTTATATGTAAGCGAAATAATTACTAACACGTCAGTACGAAAATATTTCTCATCAGTAAATAAGTAAATTACTTGATACATGTGAAATCCAATGTCAATATAAATAAGTTTATAGTAATTTAAAATAGCTATATTCTTTTACCAAACAAAAACTAAGGTCAAAGAACTTCCTAATTGTCTAATTCTCTGTTATTACAATTTGTTCCATCCACTGAGTGCATCATTACCAGTCATTACTGTTTTAGTCAAACACTCATAACTAGATACAAGTAAGTCGTCATCTAGATTCCCACATCGAGTCACAATCTAGATATAATGAGGGTGTTCCGTTGATTTGTCCTTGTATGTAATTGCCAAGGCCGTCATGTAAACCCACCTTTATATAGGTGTATGAAGTATATTAGTATATACGAGGTTGTATTAATCTTATTAATAGAAATCATGAGCAAATCGTGCAAAATAAAAAAATGTATGACGATTGATTGGTTTTTTACTTATCATCTTTTTAAATGTGAATTTGTTTGATTATAGGATGAAATATTTTTATTGTAAAAATAGTCATTGTAATATTTATTTTTGTCGGAAGTCAAGTGACAAGGGCTGTTCCGCTGATGCCCTGCACCAAGGTCAGGGTCACCATTATCTTGTTTACTTTTTACCTTGGAAATTATCCGTAACGATTTCATATAAAAAATATTTTAATGGATGACCAGGCTATTAACAAAAAATTATAAAAACTTTCATGCTTTAAAAAAATAACATAACTAAGTAAGTTCACTTTTAGTTCAATTGAAGATAAATATTATATGAGTTTTATTTTGAACCCTTTGTTAAAATAATTACGCCTCGGCCTTGATGTGATATTCATGCCAAAACTAATTTATTGTCACGCAGATTGAATGAGAAAATGACTCTTCATGTTTTATTATGTATTGTTAGGTCATCCTTAATAGTTTTCTATAACTAGGGTTGCTACGCGTACCTTAATATATTTTAATTAATTGTACTATACATTATAGAAAACAAATATAGTTGAAAGATACTATTTTCCTACCACAAATTCAACTGTTTTGATTTTTTTTCCTCTGTTACTAGACCGCTCCTGCAGTTCAGTATATTCCTGTCATTATTTTCAAAATAATCGAAATTTGATGACAAAGCCCAAAATATTGATAAATACACTATGAAAACATAAAAAAACAATGCATACTTTTGATTTTCCTACATTTCCCTAAAATATATTTTTTTTACCACGAATTGAAATAATAAGATTTCTTTAAAACAAAGGTGGCAACCCTATCTATAAAATACATATTATATTTATAATGTACTATCCGCTACCCGTGATTTTATGTACACGGTGACTTCCCTAATTGAATGTACATAAAATTTTGACACATAGATATTGTAATTATAAGCAAGGTAGTGATTATGCTTTCTAAACAAATAAGGCATTGTTCTACAATAAAGCGTTACTATATTTTTTATAAAATTTAGCTAACTCATCCTTAGATACTATGATGTAAAACTTATTGCTAATAAAACACAATATATTACAAAATAGCACTAATTAATTGAAAAGCCCTTATAAGTGATGAGATAACTTTATATAAATATAGAATGTAAAAAACCGATACGGGCAGGGATTCGAACCCGCGACTACTGGGAAACCGTCCCGTGGCTCTACCAACTGAGCTACCGTATCGCTGTCCGTCTCGGTGAATTAAGCATTCTATATGTGATCGTCTTTATCGGGACGGTTTCCCAGTAGTCGCGGGTTCGAATCCCTGCCCGTATCGGTTTTTTACATTCTATATTTATATAAATTTAAATAAGCTTAACATGGCTATACATGTTTAAAGATATTTTCAAAAATTGATGAGATAACTGTAAAATATATCAACAACTCATTCATTCAATTAATTAATAAAATAGACTAATTAATGGATTCTGAACACAGTAAGAATTTCTCTCATGCTAGAAAGAGAAATGAAAAATTTCTCAGTATTATATAATAATGTAATCTACAAACAGTGCTCAGTAATGTAATGATCGTGCATCACATGAGATGCAAACACAAGCTTCTCAAGTCACACCTTTCCTTTTTCAAGTACCATTTATATAATGTTTTATTAAATTTGATGTCACAAAAAAGATAAGTGTTCACTTCATTGGACATGAATGTTTATGGTTTGCATTTAATTGATTTTAATTCGCAAGTTTAACACATGTTTTTAATTATATAAAGTTTTTTGCGATATTTCTGGGTTTCGAACCTGGGATCTCTGAAAAACTGTAAATTTTAAAATAGATATATCTACATTGATTGATTGACAAAATTTTATTAATTTATATTTAAAACATATAGCTTAACATGGCCGAACATCTTTATAGATAATCAAATTTTCGTCATATATTGCTATTGACTTAACTTAAAGAATTATTCTATTTAGTTCTAGATCGTTCTATGAATACATGTGTGAATATTAAGGAAATTACTGACCAGTCCAGCTGCTATACTATATAGTTACTTTACTTATCAATTCGTTGTCACTTCAAGGGGAAAGTGTTGGGAGCGCCCTCAACTGGATTCCGATATTATGCAACTGAATTCATTTAAAAAAAGCGGCCAAGTGCGAGTAGGTCGCACGGACATAGGGTTCCGTAACATTATCAGTAAAAAAACGGGGAAAAAATCAGATTTGTTGTATGGTTGCAGCATTTTTTTTGTAGTGTTTGTTATTATAGTGGTTAAAGAAATACATGATCTCTGAAAATTGAAACTGTCCAGCTATCACGGTTTATCATTTGAAACACACCCTGAAGGCAGACAAACATACATACGGACAGCGAAGTCCAAATAATAAGGTTTCGTTTTTAATGTTTGGGTACAGAACCCTAAAAACAGAAGCAACATACTTGAAGATGTATTTAACTCTCGATCCAGTACTAGCTTTATTTATCATCTGTATATCCTGCACTGTGATATAGGTCTTACTAAGTTTGTATAATTAATAGTATTATAATATATTATAGCAGGATTATTCCTTGGATGGCTTTGTGATCCAAATGCATTAAAGTCTGTAGGTACCTAAAGCTCGTTGACCCTTTATTTTCTGCGTAATACCCGTTATTATTATAATTATATCGTTATGTATCCTTAATCGTTGATATGTTTAGACGTAATTCCGTTGTTTTTAATGGAAACTAATGGTGCTATTAGTTTCTCATCATAAATTACATGTAGGTATATAAGCGGTATGTTATCGTTATATAAAATGTTATGTTAATATTATGTAAACGCTGTTTCCAGCCTATTATTTTATCATTATATGAAAATATTAAAATTTTATTTAGCTTGCTTTGATCTCTGTAAAAGCTGGACGTGTGTTGACAGACCAACGGTAAATTATGTATATTATTATAATTTATGATATTGATGCGAAAAACAAAAAATTAAAATTTGCATATATGTGAGAAGCGTGAAAATCGATGACAGAGGCTGTTATAAAATTGAATTGAATTCATATTTTGACATTCAGACATGGCCGAAATTATTTAAAAACATTTTAACATAACAGCCTTTCAGAAATGTCAAATTATCTATAGATGTTACAAACTTTACGGCTTAATACGATTCGTTCGAAGAGACGTTAACCTCGAGACTAGAATTGCTAAATACTTCAACCGTTGCAGACAGATCAACTCCTTTATTCAGTTTTTACCATATTATAATTTCTACCTGACTAGACTCGTGTCTAGTCAAGTCCAAAATTCTATGATTCTATAAATAAAGAACCATTCTACAATATTGGCGTATGAACAAATATCTGTAAATCATCAACACCTTCATGTTTATTAATATAACAGATATTTTTTAAGGGGGACAAATTATGCTGAAAGTAAGAAAAATTCGCACACATCTGAAAGCGACGATAATTCATAATTACTTAAAACTTTCATCAGCATTTTAGATAATGAAAAAACATAAATCGTTCTAAGTGTTACTGTCGAAACAGAAAAATTTGCAATCTTGTGCAACCTAAATAGTAGTGATGGATTGGGTATAATCAACTAATCAATAATTCAACGAATAATCAAGAAGTTGATTTTCGTTAAGTTCCGTGAAGAGGAATTACTACACTTTTGGTCATTTCTGATTTTATGATTAATATTTCTTTCTTCGTATTTCCAATATTTCAATGATTTTATACAAACAGTATTTCAAGAAAAACTTTTGAATTTGTCGTATTTTAGGGTTCCGAACCCAAAGACTAAAAACGGTAAGCTATTACTCAGACTTCGCTGTCTGTCGGGTCATGCATCAGTGTGTCTATCGCCAGGCTGTATCTACTGAATAACTTAATTCGTGATTGCTGGAAAGTTGAAATTTTTACAGATGACGTTTTCCTGTTACCGCTATGCAAACAAATAAAACCAAATCAAAATAAAATGTACGTTTAAAGAGTATAAATAAGCAACATTATATTTTAGCTGTTTTTAAAGATAATTCTCGTACGGAACCTTACGTGCCCGCGTCCGAATCGCACTTGGCCAGTTTTTATGTATGTTTGAACAACCAGAAAACGGTATACTTGATAGTAACTGGTATCGTCGCCCTGTATTTAACAGATATGGTAACTTGCGATGCATTCGCTTTCACTGGCTAAGTCATAGAGTTGCCCGGGATGTTTATTTTTAAGGAAAAGAAAATGTGTAAAAAGTAAAAGTTCTCAGTTTATACAAATAAACAAAACTTTTTTTTTTTATAAAATAATAATAAATATTGCCTTATAACCTCTGAAGCAGTTTAATACTTAATTACGAACGGACAAATCAAGTTTTTAAGGCTAATAAACTGTCAAAGTACCAGGGCATCAGAAAGTCGGAGGAGGTTTAAAAACCAAATACGGTACGACAGCTTTCACACCTGACTACACCAATCGAAAAAGCTTTTCGAATAATATATAATACTTCCATTATACATTTACACATATTAGTATAATAAAGATAAGTAAAATATAAAATAAATTATGATTTAATTCTATAATCAACAAGGGGCTATTGCATAATCGTGCAACCTTCGATGTCTGCTCACATATCAAGACTCATTATCGTCATTAAGGTTTACTACCGTGACTATGCCGTCAACTCTCGACATATAGTATATGTACTTTAGTACCACCATTTATAGAATAAAAAAAACATTATAATTGTACCTCAAAAACCAATAGATTTTTGCTACTAAAAATGATTTCTTAAGATACAATTCTAAATCATGTGACTTATGATCAGAATAAAGTTCGTGCATTTATTTTTAGCATATTTATATTGAACTGTCTTATTTACTTCTTTTAGTAAAAAATACCAAGTCATGCTGAAACTAGTGTTACCAAAATTAAAAAGTAAATGGTCTTTTTTCTGTATATTCTTAGTTCGAAGGTAAGGTATTATATATTTACTTGGTGGTTGGTTATTCTAGTCTTGTTTATGGTACCACGCTTTACTTGAATTCTAATTGATTCTCACATATCAATTATCACTGTGACTGGAATAGTCAAAACTACAAAAAATAATAATAAATTAATTAAAAGAGTTTCCCTACGAACATACCCTTTCAAATTATGCAACTAGTGTTTGACGTTTTATAAATTCAATCTTTCCCTATTTAAAATAAAAAAATATAATTTGACTTCGGATTTTCCTTAACTTTGGGCAAACTGAAACATTAGAAAAGCTTCGGAAACTTATATATACTTTTTTATATTTAAAAATATTGATTATCAGGAGTTGTTTATCAAAACCTGGCAACACTATTCGTTCGTGATCCACACATGATGTATGTCGACATACTTGTCAATTACTTAGCCACTTTAGATGTCGTAAAGCAAACACTAACCACGCTCATAAAAACATTCTCAATGTTCTTTTGAGTTAGCTTTTCATTAGTTAGTCCCTTGATATGGGATTCGGACTGATTTATTCCTTGAAATGAATGAACAACTATTTTTTGAAAACAGAGATTAATCTGAACGAATGACAATGTAACTGTAACGAAACAGCCGCTTTCTTATTTCCAAAATTAAAATATATCTTCTATAAGTGGAAAGTCAGTTTAATAATGTTTTGTAAAGCGAAGGTGCCGATAAGTAATCTTGTATGTTTAACGACAAAAAGCTGAATCTTCCAATACCATTTTATACTACTAAGTACTAGACGCTGCCCGTTCGTTAGAAACTCATTAGCTTGACATTTTTTCGACGACTTTGCTAAAATGGTCTTCACAAAAAGCATATTTGTTTTAACAAGCTTATATATAAGATTATATAATATCAAAATTAACAAGCCTTTTGATATGTATCCGTAACATTCACATGGAAAATACAGTGAAACCAATAAATTTACGAAACGAAATACAATAAAGATAACTAAAAATACCTATTTTAAAGATATGTTTATTACCTTATCTTTTTTATAAATAATGATTTATATAAAACAATAACTTATTTTTACTCAAATGTTCTAGAAATGTACAACCCTAAATTTACCCAAATAAAATATTAAAAATATACTTAAAACATTGTCAACCATACCACTACTCCCGCGAAGTTATTCGCCCTTGTATATATAATAACTTGGCTGTTATCGGCGTCTGTTCGTAAATGGCAGTAAGTATATATCTCTTATACTCTCGATTCTCATGCACGATGAAACGTTGAGATTACATTTAATATTCAATTGTTTCTTATAGTTATGGTCTTTTATATTTCTTATTTTACAATGCGAAAATGAAATATATTTCTATATGAGATTTTTAAGCATAATTTCACTGCTTAAAAATTATAATGTTGCTTAAATAATCTTATCTGTTTTACAAACTTATCGTAGAGTTTTGATAACAAAATAAATAAAAGAAAATATTTGGTTTACTAAAAAAATTAATTAAGCAAATAAATTATGGGAAGACAACTTACAAACATACATATTTTTTTTTCATAATTATATAATTAATGTACACCACACCCAGACTCTAGATTACAAAATATATATTCTTATGTGAGGATTGAACCCACGACCACTGGTTCATTAGTCAGAATTACGACCACTGTGCTAGTCAGGTTCAAACCTTCCATATTATAATATATTTTTATTAAGTACTCTCTACATACTCTATTACGGTAATAACTATTGTTATAATCAGAAGTATTACTATTACAATAACGATACCCTATTCTCGTAATACTAGTCGTTAAGAAAATCATACGCATGAAAACCACTAGCAAATTAATTAGGGTGTTGAGTTGTGTCATCTTAAATAAAGAACGGCCTTGTAATTAGAACTTTTATTTAAGATGAATTACGGGGATTAGAGTTTACAAAACTATTACACATATTACGTGTTAATTATTATGACATCTTGGCTTACACACATGGTGTGTACATACGCACTCTTCTATATTTCTGGCTTAATTGTAGCTGTGGGGTTGAGAATAGTGCTGTCGCACATCTTCTCGAAGGAACATAAGAATCATATTATAAACAAAAATTGGAGTGGTATCCACCTCAAAATCCCCGTCATACAGAGATTTCTCTAATGCAGGAGATGTTTAAAAAAATAAAATGAAGTCTTGAGCTCTAAGATGAAGCGAAGCGATGAGCTCTAAGGATGAAAAAGATAAAGCTCAAAGCTCAAGCTAAAGATTAAACTATTTAATTAAAGTATAATGTAATTTAATATTTCAGTACGTGTATCCTTCAGATAGTTACGTAAATAATTGTATTAAACTTTCAAAAGTCATTTACACTCTCAAAATTTATTATAAAACACAATTCACTTAAAAAAATGTTTTTTTTTTAATTATTGTTTTTAAACTATGTTCTTTTTATATTTAAATTTTATATATAACTGAATAATAATAAAATTCTAGACATCACAATAAAACAAACTATTTCGTTAACACAGCCGCATTGTTCTCTATTACCCAATCGAAGACGCAAATATTACTTTTACTATATGGAACAAACAATTACACACCTTTTGTGTAAGAAGTAAAGTTTAAATTTGAAAATACATTCATTTCTAAAGCTGCGTTATTGTGCATCGATCACTTGGGTACTAACGGAACTGAAAGATTTACGAAGCATGGCAGACAATTATTTATCATGAGCATCCTTTCTTTTAAGCATTAAATTTTGTGTTATTTAGCTAAAAAATGCACTGTGAACAACGCTTTATTTGCGGATTAATCTTCAGTTCATTGACCTCCGACTATAACATTAGCGAGATACCATCCTTATGTTAAGTTATGAGATACAACTGTTTGATTAGACTTAAGCATGTTGATATTCTCTGTGAGTAAATAATACGAATAATAAGAGCGGACAAAGAAATAGGTACCTACTGTAATGTTGTCTTATTTTATTTTGCAATTACACAGGGTGTGTGTGTAAAAGATTAAGTACAATGTATACTTAGTCAATATAAATAATTAATTTAGATAAATTATTAATGTCATAGCGTCCATTTTTTAAAATGCTTAAAAGTCTTTAATGAGGGTAATTTGAATAACAACAAGGAAATCTGAATAACCATTTCCTTTAGCCAAATAGGTAGGTAATTATGTAAAATTAAACAATATAAAATAATTACTATAATTTCCTAAACCAAACATAATGTGCTTACAAAAAATACATTTATTTTTAAACTTAGAGTATTTCCTGTTGCCTAAATGTTCAGACGATCTGTATAAAAAATCAAAAATAATAAAACTAAAATCACTTGTAAGATTTTTTTTAATTAACATTTTATTTACAAAAAATAATTTCATAATTTAGCATCACAATCAGATAATTTCCTATTCCGTAACTGATCATACAATCTGGATAAAAAAATATTGAAATAATAAAATCACGTATTATCTCGGTATTTTTTTAAAGTTTAAGTTAATTTTCAAGTAATAGTCTCCTAATTTAATGATTGTTTCGCGAATAATAAAATCCACAGTAGAACTGGTCGGCCTTCAAACATCAGACCCGCATCACATTATTTTAAGGAACTGTCTAACTTTACTAAGATAATTTTAAATGTTTTAAATTATCTTACTTAATTTCCAATCCAGCTCTATTTTTCGTATAAAATTATTATCAAATATCAAAATAATCAAAATTGAATTTCGATCTAAATTAAAGACTGTACCTACTTATAAAAGAAATTATATAAATAAATGTCAATTTGTGTTAAATTATTGTCAAAATAAAACTTTAAGTATGATTTCAAAATAGACACTTCCATTTAACGTAAACTAATAACTAATTCAAAGTGAAAACTATGGAAATCAATAAAGTCCTCACTAATATATGTCAAAATTACTCTGATATTTTAAACGTCAAAATTTATTGACATTAATAACTAATACATAGAATCAAATGGGCTTTTAATAATTTGATATAAAAATCTAAATAAAATAAGCATCTACAAGGATAATAAAATAAAAATATCCAAAAAAAAAAAAGATAATGGCGAAGTTATACATGTCCAGAAAAAATACCGATAAGTTAGTGTTCTTGAGCAACTAAATTGCCTCCCTATTTGGCAACGTGTTAACAAACGTACTCACGTATTTGGCTATTTGGTCAAGGCTTGAACGAGGTTTAACCAATTAAAAGCAATTACACCAGACGGTACTACTTTCATGTATCCAACGTCATTTCACGCACATAGTATTAGACGCAATTGATATAGTATTTTCTTAGATTTTCATGAGTACTACCTACACATTGAAATAAAAATTAACTCGACGTTTTGAATAATTTGCAGCAATCATGTTATAACGACTAACGAGTTTATGTTTTGTGTCCAAAATGTGTTAATATTAATATAAATAAATAAATAAAAATTTAATTATACACAAGTAATTACGTAATAAATACTTGTATTTTAATCATTCATGCGTTTTATTTAAAGCAAAACGTGTATAAGATAATCACTTTATCGTTATATTAGCCAACGTCTAAAGTGTACAAAAACACTGTCACCGAGCCCACTAACATCAGGGTCTCCGCCCACAACTCTCGATTTCAATATCGTAATAAGTCAGAGACAGTAAGAGTGATCTAATGTCATCTATTTCTTATATATTTACTATTTTGCAATATTATATACTAATAAAATAAATTTATATGTCAATTTATATTATACGACTGAACAATTACCTGAAGGAAATAATACTGAATTTTACAATGATAATATACCAAATAGATTCTTAAATTCATGAGAAATTCTATTGAATTAAGAAATTTTATTGACTATAAAAATGCTATTATACTTACTGTATTCGTAATGTAAATGTTGTCTGTATATCTCTTTATCTGACTTAAGTAATATGTAACAATTTAACAAAGACTCATTACATTTTCTATTAGACTCTAAACTATTTTGCACCTTTCTCTTCGGGTATTATAAGATGCGTAATATGAGTGTACTAAACTTGGGCTAAAAGATAAAAGATAGATATATAATAAAGTATCTTTATAATAAATTATCTTGTAAAGAAACAATTATATCATTTAACATTAAAAATATATAGCAACTTTGTGTAAGAGATCAAACGTGGAGAGAGAAATAAGAGTATACTAAACTTAAGATAGTATAAGATATAATAATATCTTATATCCAATCTTTTAGTTTAGTTAAGAAACTTTATTAAGTTTCTTCAGTATAATATCTTTAAAAGATAAAACTATATCAATTAACAGTACATTAGTAATACATAATAGATTTGTGAACGAGATCAAACATGTATAAAATAAAACCAATTACAATTACATCAATCAATTACGTAAACTTTCTTAGACGTTCACAATTCGGTACCACATCCGGTTGCAGGAAGTAACGGTGTAGTGCAAATATGGAGTCTGATCTGACAAGGTCTATGACATTGGACGCGAGTGGAATATTAATTGATACCTAATATAATATCTGATATCCACATCATCAACTCACTGATTTCTTAGATTAAAGTACTCTTCATCTGTAGCTTAATAGTAATTTTGTTAAATTGCCAAACGTTTTTTGGTTAGAAACAATGGATTAGCAACTACTTTTAAAATATTTAGTTTTTACTAACTTGTAAATAATCAACCCAAATAGTACACAGTAGTGACATTGTCGTATATTGAAAATAATAGTAAATTTCAATTTAATAAAATTTCTTATTTTCTAAACTAGAAATAAGATGATATTAAGTAATATTTCACATAAATAAAAAGATCATAATAATTTATTATTTACTTTTAACATGTCTTTAAATAAAAGTGACGTAAATTTTACCAAACTTCTGACCGAGGTCGACTTAAACCAGAGCGGTTCATTGTCAAGTAAAAGTTGTACAAGGCTTACGTCCATGAATCGACTAATTGACGAATCGAAAGCCCACTCTACTACAGTTATTAGATGATTTATATCTAAATCTATTAGATACTTTCATTTGTAGATTGATTTTTAATCTGCACGAGGAATAGATTGTTAAAATACTGCTAAATGTAATGTGTCTTATTTTTATGTTTTATGTATGTACGAGTTTTCAAGTATCTATGGTGAATATATTAATTTAATTGATTTGATTTATTGACAAACGCAATAAAATTAATTATCACATCCTTCATCATTTTTTAATTTTATTATAAATACATTTTATCGTTTTACATAATTAATATTAAAATCCTAACGCTTTCAAATTAGTAATCCAAATACTAATCTCAGGCCATAGACATATGAGAATATGACAAATATAGATAGTAATTGCCCGTCCATTAGAAGTTCTCATCAGTCCTTCATCAGCACTATGTTATTAACAGTAATTCAATTGTTCCTCCGAGGCGTGACTCGCCGCACCCGAATGCCTCGCTGACAACTGACAACTTGTCTCATGCTGCATACCACATTATGCCTAGGACAGGTTCCTTTATAAAATAAGGCTTTGTATACATCAACTAAAGCCTACATAAACAAAACAATATGACAATATCTTGACAAAGGTTTTCTTAAAATATATTTACGGGATCATAATTCACTCTCAATCTTGATTCAGTTAATCTTTGATTAAGAAAATTCAACACTTACTAGCAACATGTGTTGCATAATTATACCAATACATAATAGACCTCCATTTTTTTTTCTTTTATTTGTCAAATGTTCTTTTGTCAAACAAACACAATAAATGAAATGCGGATATCAAAAACATAACCTCCATCAAAGCTCGTGACAAACATTACAAATAAGGTTACAGATTGCATTGTGATTAGAACCTGATCACGAGTCACTTTTGTAACACTTTATTAATAAGTTATAAAATTAGGATACAGAAATAGGGGACATTTACCTTTTAGGGTTCTAGCACAAACAAAACCATCTGTGGGTTAAAGAGGGTTGAAGATGATAGTGATGTACCATCAGGTCATGTTTATTTGTTTTTTAAGAAAATAATATTTACTTCATGACACATAATTAGATATCAGTGTGAGAACAATTGTACAGAAATTAATTATAACTATATAGAGCTAGAATAAACTCGTTTCATAAAACGTAAGAACAATGAAATCAAGTTTACTGCAACGTTATTTAACGTCCAAGATTTTATAAATTAAAAGGATTGCAGGCGTTTTATGTAAGTTATACACTTAATTATATAAAACAGAGCAAACAGGATATGAACAATTACTGTACACATAAACTATCATTATTTATAAGTAAATTACTAGATGAAGACTGACAGCAAACAAACCATAAAAATATAGAAAATCAAAATGTCAAAATCATCATCAAAATACTGTCAAACAAAAAAAATATATAGAAAATAGACAAACATTCATCCAAAAAGTTCTTAGTGCTTTTAAGAATAGGTAAATATGCTTTGAACTCGTTAAAGTTTCCAATAAATCAGTAGCTGGTTAATTTGCAATTTGCTCCCACACATTAGTCACTTACCTCCAATACCAAGTAGCGGTGGTCAGTGACCATTTGTTTTAAAGTTACCACCAAAAATGGCTTTGACGTTACCTACAAAGATTTGAGTAGTATTACAAAAAATACCACCTTTAAAATACGAAATATACATAATATATAGAGTTGATATTTTATAACAAAGTTTATCGTTAATAAAAAATATAATTAAATAATTAAATTAATATAATAATATTCTCTAAAACAAGCGTTATTTATAATTATTACATTAATTTATAAATACTTAATTTCTATGTAAAAAACACTTAATATTTAATTCATAAAAAAAATGTCAGTTTCCTTAAAGTTAATCGTATTTGGAAACAATATTTATTAATTATTCCGAATTAGTGCCTGAAGAATTATGTGATCGAGTGCGTCAGAAAAATAAAAGGTCTCAATAACCGACAATTAGAAAAAACATCTTAAAACTGTTCCTAAATAACTTGTAAAATATCTTGACATTTATTATTTTAATTAAAAAAAAAACAGCTACATATAAGTAACAAAATTACAAGAAATCTATTATAATCTGTGTCCATCCGCCATTTACTTTTATAAATAGCTTAACCAACAGAACCTTTACTATTGTCAAACACAAATTCTTGTAAGAGAATGAATTATCCTGAACCAATTCAAAGTCATTGCGAGGTCACGATATGTCACGACAGTTACAAAAGCTGTAGCTACTGTGTTTACTATAAACATTTATAATTAAAAGTGCTGATCTTGATCTCTACATAGAGATTAATTACATAGTTAAGAAAAGTGTATAGTGCTTTACAAACAAATGTGTGATGCGGTTAATACAAATATCTCATGTTTTTTCCTCTGTAACATAAAAGTACAGAACATTGTGCTTATCAATATTTTAAGAAACAATAAATCTAAAATTTATCACTACAATAATCGAACATAACATATACACGTTTTTATTCAAATTAAAGAATCATAAGATACCTTAACAATAAAAAAAATATGAAAAGAAGATACGTAAACATAAGATAACATAAAAAAATAACAATAGCATCCGGGAATGCCAATCTATCTTACGTGTCCAATAGAACATAAGGTTTCAACTGAACTGAAAGCTGCTCAAGGTTCAGCGAGAGGCATGCGCACGCGCATACCACATGAGTCAGGTTTCTGAATCCCAACTGTTTATAATATAAGGCCATGAGTTTAATTAAATTCATGTGTGATGATAATATATTACATAAAAAATACAGTGTGTTTGTTTGATTAGAAATAATTATAGTATTAGTCTTGGGTGTAAAGTAGATACTTGACTTTTGTTCCAGTATTGTTATAGAATATTCTAGAATCTTTAGAACTAGAACTTTTTGTTCCAGAATATTCTAGCAATAACCAAGTCTATTGTATTGAAAAGCTTGAATTCACTTGTAAGATGAGCTGGTAGTTAATATTGTGTAAGATATAAATACAATGAAGATGTAATTTAATTAATATGAATGTTGATTGAGAAACATCTGTGGGTTTCATCTCGATATAACAAACAATCAAAACCTGCTCCCACGAAATTCTCGACTTAATATATCTATGTTATGACTAATACGTACTAAATGAAAATAAACTTTTGACATTAGATAAAAAAAACAGCTAAGAACGAATGTTTATGAATTTAGTCATTCAGATTATTATAACAAGGAGAATGCAATGTTTATTATATGAATAAAAATACTTTTTTTTAATTACAACTCTTTGGGCCATTCCTTATTAAATGCTATCATATTATATGATTTCGTAGAATTTGTCGTGTTCTTTAAAAGGAAAAAAGGGTTAATATATATTTTCAAATATTGTATTTTTTTTTTCAGAGCGGTTTATTTGTGACCTAGTTCTTTATTAAATATTATAATATTATTATCTGCCTGCCTGTACCTACACAAATTTTGGTTTCGGAGCATTATGTTTTTTCTTTCATTCTCCCGTACACAGTACAATACAATTGGTCCATCTTTTTTTCGTCCGTGCTCTTCCTTTACATTCTTCCACTTTAATATCTACCATCACCTTTCATCCCTCATAATATGCCCATACCATATTATATATAAATGTATATATATTGTTGTATATAAAACTATTTTAAACCAGTTACAAATAGTTGCAGTAGTATGCAGATCAAATAGCATGTCGCAAGCCCTCGAGCAGCATGATTGGAATTACCTAATATCGCTGCAACGCTCCGCTCTGAATCTTTATACAGCTATTTGTATTTTGACCGCTTATAAACCAAGGTTCATGCAAATATCTACCTTACGGCCTTGAGAGAACGCTACATGAATTTATATTGTGCAGAATAAGGGCTTTTAAGCTCAATTTGCCGTGCATACAAAGCGTGGTACTGAAATTATTAAAACTAAATAAAATTAATTGTAGTTTTAAATGTAATGACTTTATTTATCAACCAAATAGTCCTAATTTATCTTTAATCTATTCTCTGGACCACCTCAGGGTGTTTTCCTGAATCCTTAATGAACCATAGATATTTCCGTCACGTCATCAAAAGACCATCAGGTGTTATCAGGTGGATAAAACCACAAAATCAGGAAGCAAAAGAAAATATATATATATAAGTATCAAAGAGGTCTTAGTTGTATACCATATTGTATCCGCTTCCGAAAGTGACCAGTAAGTTTACTTACCTATATTTATTTTAAAGACCATTTTTACTTTTTTTTCTAGTTAAATTTCAACTTATTAAAAAATGTTTGAGCGGGAATTTATTATTTATATATTTTGTAATATATTTCGTTTAAAGAATAAATTATGAAAAGAAAATTTCATTATTACATAGATAAGAAAACAATTTCTTAATAAATAATTAAGACCGGGCATTTAATAATTACATAAATGGCTAATTGCATAATTTCTTTGTTCTATTTATACTGATAACAGCTCCAGCGTAATATCCGCATTGAAACAATTAATTATATTAATAAATTTGTACTCAACTAATAATTTAATAATTATTTTTGTAAAAATAAAATATTTTTATGTAATTGTTTTATTACGAATTTTTATTATTTATACAAAAACTTATTCTAAATTTATAATATTCAACACTAGGTGTGATTCACATTGACTGGAGGCTGGGGCCTTTCACAATGTATTCAGATTATCGAAATTCCGTGCACACATGAGGCCAATGAGCGTGAACAATTTGTAATGAACCCCACACACACACTAACTTACAAGTATTTGAAATTCAACAGCTTACACTAAATTGTTGTGTCAACTAGAGAATTAACTATTAAACAAGGTTTTATTCTCCATTATATTAAAAAAAAACACATAGACTTTTAACAAAAAGTATTTATTGCAATCAATAGATCTGTCTAGTTTCATTCATCTCACGACATAACCTGATCCTTATGTAAAAACGAACCTAGTGAGCCTAACTGTGAGGTACATTTACAACGTACCACAAAAACCGCTGTTAAGAACCCAAGTATAGAATGTTGTTAGTCTAGTATGCACTAAAAAGGACTTCAAGCTATTCACAACTAATCGACTTATATTCCACATCACAGACTTCAATCAATTAGATATTAATTGTAAATATAATAAAAAAAATACGACATAAAACTGTAATGGCTCTAGTAGTTTAAAATAGTTTTTTAAATAAAATAATCGAAACGTGACATATAACCTCTATCTTCTTAAGAGCTGAATTTTCATAAACTTATAGGTATTTATTAATTTTATTTAAAATGTTATTAATGTTTTCCATTCCCATTTTTATATTCTATTTAAGTTATGTTTTTTGTTGTTTTATTTTCATTAGATTTAAAAACTTTTGCAGTAATGATTTCAAACAAAAATATTTATAATGTTCGTTGTATATGTCAGACAGTTTGAAAGATGGATTTTTTTTTATGTAACTGGCAACATTCTAATAGGTAAGTATCTAATGATAGTGCAAAACATGAAAATATAATGAATAATAATTCCCGGGCTATTAACCGTCCTCTGAATATCCGCATATTGACGCTGCTTGTATATTATACTTTTAGCATGAAGTCACTCTTGATGTAAATACGTATATACAGGTTGTTGTTTTATTCAATAAAATATAATACAATTATTATTTTCACAAAATATATTATTTCTATCTACGATTATATATGTATACATTTATAATATGATATAAAAAATATTAATTAATTAGATATCAACTATTGTCGATAATAAAAATAGATAATATTTTACAAGGCCATGCTTTTAAAAATAATATCGTCACCGAACTTATAATACTATAATTTTTCAAAGTAATAAAATTCCCAAGTATTCTATTATTATGGATGCTCTTTAATTCCCCTGTACAAGACAATGCCAACAATTATTGTTTACATGATTATTGTCGTAGTCATCTGAAGCTGCAGTTGACTGGTCGTCACTTCTTAATGAATCAATTCATTGACATAAATTATCACTTAGTATTATTTCAGTATTCTATTATGTCGGACATTAAAAAACCAGAGTTATAAACTTGTGGTTAGAAAAAAAAATGACAATAATTGTTTGTCTCGGTATGTGAGTGAGAAAAATGCCAGGTGGCGGGAATTTAGTAAGGAGTGAGCGGTACAGGAAGACACCGCGCACTCCAAGGTCGGCGCATGCGCGCTACTACTATACTAGGTCCTTGGTGCTGGGCTCGCCGGTTAAGAAACGTCCTAAAACGCCAAGGTCGAGGTGATTGTGCTTGAATATTTATTAAAAAATAACGTGACCGCGTTTTTAAACGTCAAAACCATTTTTTTAAATAGGCATAAATTCATTTCCGCTTACTTACCGCGTTTCTTAAACATTAATATCTTCTTTTTATTTAAATAGGCATACATTTATACAGATTATATACATAGAATAGGGGTACCATAGGCGGGCCTGTGAGTGCTGGTAAACGACACATAATAAAAGAGGAAAGTTGAGAGACCCATACTTAACTTTGTCTAATCACACAAAAAAGGGACAGATAAGAAGCCTCGTTTGCTCTCTCTTTTTTTCTGATGTACACGTTTTAGGCTGGCTACTTTATGTATAGTATTTCTAAACATACATTGAGCTATACATCGGACCTTTTGTAATTCATATTATATTGAATCTGTGCTTTATTTATTTAAAGAAAATAGACATTAATTATCTGTTGCCACAATAATGAATGGGCTAATACAAATAGTCAGTTGATTATATACCTACTGTCACCCCATTCAAGGGCATACAGATTTACTGTTTATGATTATTTTAATATTATGTATTATGTAATATTCATAGTATATAGTTAATGTTTTTTTTATTTTTAGCTAAACTAACACCACAGATATCTTTACGTTTATCTTTTCTTCCACCTCTCAGAATTTCTCTGTTTAATTCGGGATAATATTATAATCCATTTTAAATTTGTAATAACGGTGAATTAAAATAAAACAATAACATAAAAGGAAACATTAATTCGCAAATTGTACTTTTCGAAACTATAATAGGTACTACGACATAAAGTAAAAGTATATGATAAATAACTAAAATGTCGCTTGGAATTCTAATACACGAATGTGTAATCGAAAAAACAATATCCATAAGTGAAGTAAAAGGTGGCTAACCTCGGTGTATTGAGTGTAAGGACAGACAGCCGACATATTATCTATATAATATATACATTTTGTGCAGTATACTTAACGGACAAACATGTCAGTATTAAATTGACATGCTTATCTCCAAAACTTGTTATACTTTATGTAGGTCAATCAAAATTGGGTAATAAATTATAGTATGTAAGGTTTTTCCTGTATATATTTTATAATCAAGAAGAATTAAGTTAAAAGAGTCACGTGGAAACCATCGGGAATGGAGTCGACTAAGAATATCAATTACAAGTCCTACGTCCTTCCAATTACAAATCCTTTAATGCTTTAACTTCCTCTTTTAAGATACAATCTTCCTCAACTGTGACTTCTGAAAGAAGTCTTTTGAAAGAAGCGACTCCTACAATTATTTAGTTTACGAAGAATGGAGGTAGGCTTCTCTATAAAAACCATTATATAATATAGAATTGACAATAATTATTAATGATATAATATAGAATTTACAATTAATGGTAGCTCAATTACATTAACTTACCGCTTCGCGAAGTTCACAGGGTCGAGTTCTGCCCGTTCAATTTCGCATTTTATATACATATACTTAAAATTAAAATAAGATAAAACATAATTAAACATGTTAATAAATAAAAACATATATTAATTTTTAAGGCGTATTTTTAAATTGAAATAGTTTTAATGTCATTAAGTTTGTGTGTGCCCATCACTAAAACTTTATTACTCTTCTGTATCACCGACAACCCTTAATCTTTACGGGTATAGGGTTTTGTCTCGTTACTAATATTTATTGTAAAACATGAGAAGAATTATTGTTAGCAAAGTTGTGACCAACTTGTCGTGATGTCACCTAGGAGTTAGGACTGTGTCATGTCTTGACAAGCGTGCTGTAAGATCCAGGAAAGAGACAAAGATAAAAGTGATTACATCGCCCCATATCTTCCCCAAGGATATCTAGGATAGGGTCTCTACAACAGTAGAGTAAAGGATAAAAATAAAAGTGGATACCATTCTACATCTGTTATCCAAAAGTGCTAAAAAACCCACAAACTTCACAAAGGGTCAGTCAGAGTCAGAAAGAATCAGAGTCGCAATTGCCACCAGACCAATGGCTGGAAAAAAACACTTGCCAAGTCTCATACAAAAGAACTGACCCCAAAAAAAATAATTATAGTAGATGTGTTAAGAACTTTGGATAAATATAACAAGTTGATAAATATAATGAGTTGATAAATATAATAAGCATCCAAATTAGAGATTTAAAGAATTAATTATCTTTGACCTAATAACATTTTAGTTTAGGTGGACCAGTCGTTAAAATATTTACATTTAAATGATTATGATATCCTTAACTTAATTATATTTATTTGCAAAAAGAATATTAAACAGAGAAATAATTAGATATTAAAAGATTTTGCAACGTTTGGTAAGGAAATATTTAAAGTCTAGGCTGGTACGTGACCAATGAATTTCGTGCAACTTCATTTGCGATAAAACGCAAGCAATGCAGATAATGAAAGTCTATGGTTATTCAGCTTATTTCTGACTTATAAAACCAGTTTACTAATAGGTACTTACAAGCTTAACGAAACTCGATTATAGTTTTTGTATTAAAAAAACAACTTGGGCTCATCGTTTATAGTGTGTATCGTTTAACCTTTGAAAAAGGTTTTGTGTCTTTGAACATTTTCTGATTCCTGTTTAGCTTTACAAACAAAAATAATAAAATATATAAGAAGAAAAACAATTTTCGTTATAAGCATTGTATTTATTACATTTCTTCTTTTCAGATGTCAGTCCGCTCCAAGAGTAATGGATAGTCACAGTAGATCGGCGTCCCCTCGGGACTCCGCCAGACCACAACACCGTCCCCCCTCCCCACCTGCATCACCAGGGGCTTTTGACAATCGAGCCTACCAACATGATGAATCCGACCCTAACCACAACGACTCCTTCACCTCCAATGGACCACACCAAAATGGACACAGCAAAGAACCCAATGGAGATACAAAAACACTGGAAGCAGTGAACCTAGAACTGATAAACTTAACACCCAAGAATGGAGCCAAGAAAAAGGATGTGGAGGTAGACATGAACTCAACAAATCCATACGATGAATACTTCGTGCCGGTCAACGAGCACAGGAAATACATGAGGTTTGTGGTTTTTAGACAATGGATTGTTTTATATTTATTGATAGACTTATAACAGTACACAGATATAATAAAAATCTTTAAGGCAATAAGAACCTCATCTAGACTGGTCAAAAGTACCGCTACTCAATCTAAACCCAATACCAATTTGGACCGACGCACAATGAGATGTTTATCTATTAGTGAACCAACAACACCTACACAATGGTTACACGTCATGGATGCTGCTAATTTATAGATATAGGTGATATCAGATATGTGATTGGTCCATCTTATAGAACCTCGTTATACTATTTATGATATAAAATTTTAGGCATGCGATTTGGGTATATAACTAATTTAAATAAATTTGAACAAAGTTATTGCTTCTACGTGAAATATTCATTTATGACAAAAAAATATCGATTTTGGTATGTTTTTGTTGTGTTAATAATTATCAGGACAAGCTTTATATAAAAGGAACTGTATAGAAGTTATATTGAGAAAGACATGTTGAGTTAAATTTGAATTAATATTTTGTGTCATAGAAGTGTTAATAAAACCTTCAGAAGATCAGTTTTTCAAATCGACAGACCATATCCAGACTAAAGCACTCTAAAGACATATTAAAATATATTAATATGAATAAATATATATTCAATTAAATTGAAAATTCAGGGTACATCACTAATATCGATTAAAAATATCGTATTCATAAACTGCAGATTCTAATTATATTTTAGTTAAATCGTAAAATGATTACAGGTGTTATACCCGTTATGTAAGTTTTATAAGATATCACTCGAATGTTTGAATTAAATTTAAAGTACTGTCACTGTACAACTTGTACAAGTGAAAGATTGTCCCCAACTAAATGCGGTTTATTATTGCACAACAGTTCAGCGAATTTAATCGTGGTTTATCTAATAATTTAAATTTTACGATAAATTTAACCATGGCATAATTTAAATTAGGTAATTGAAAACAAGCCTAACTGTATCACGATTTCAAATAATTTATCGTTAAAACGGTCTATTAAAACCGTTTATAAAATTAATATAAAATAGAAAAAATAAACAGATGTAGGCAGGGATTCGCACCTATGACCTCTAAGAGACCGTTCCGTCACTCTACCAATTGAGCTACCGTATCCCTATATACTTTAATGAATTTAGCATATATAATCATTTGTATAACTTGGCTATACATGTTTATAAATACTTTAATAAAGTAAATTTCGTCATAAATGTTAATAATATCAAGTTATCATTATATATTTAATACAGCACATCAAACCGCAACCTACTTCGTCCTTGTACCGATATTAAGATTCAAAAGTCAGTTCACACAAGTTGACCTTGTACAGTTGTCACCCAGTGTTCAAAATATATGACGGGTTGTGAATTTTAATTATTGTCAAAGCTTTTAGAAACTGGAATTTAAAACATATTTCCATAACTTGCTAACTTAAAATACCTGTGTTATTGACGTCTTTTGAATAATTATAGTCTGTTAATAGTATACTTATTTAGATGTAACTGGCAATCAAGATCAAAAAGATCAGAGAATCTGTCTGTTTGTCCATATCTATAAAAGAGCATGTATAAACTATTGTACTAATTAAAATTTGTTATATCTTTCATAAAATGCTCTAAATCAATAAGAGGATAAAATCTACCAAAAAAAAGCAACAAAACTAAATATAATAAAGAGAATAAAATGCCTATGTACGGTAGAATTATAATTATATGTATTGTATGATATCTACTTAAAGGATCGCCTTAAAATATATATATTTTTTTTGTCTGTCTATGCTGTTAGCCCTGTTGGCTATTACAGCGTCACCGGGGGAGCGGGTGGGTCAGGAGACCGGCCCTTAAAAGGGGGGGCCAGATGGGCCCCCATGAAAGCCTTAAAATAGTTATTGTAAAGTTTTGTAAGATAAGTACGAGAGTTTGATGAACACACCTCCTTCTTCTCAGTATGTTATAATATCCTCTGATTCCCATGTGGTTGGTGATATTATACACCTTTATTTTTGGACATGTCAGGATGTAAAGTCTGTTCTGGTAATCATTTTTTTAGATGTTTATAGTACATAAAATAAATCGCGATATTTTATTTCGTTGTCTAAAATCTAGTGTCACAAGTTTAATTTGATTTAATACGAAACTTTCAAATAAAAAGTACTCAAAGCAACAGTAAATAAAAACTGTTTTTTATTAATAGAGTAAAAGCCAATGTTTTTATACAACAGTACACTAATTCGGAAACTAAATACCAACTTCACTAACTAATGTTCGGAAAATCGATAATATGAATTATATCTTTATATGTAAAGATAACCAATAATACTGAATTACTTTAATAATATATAACCTTTTAGAACTATCGAAATAAGTTTGCTGAGTTATTTCAAACCCTACATATATTCCCCTTACTCTATTTCCTAAATAAAGTTAATTATAAAACAATGTATGTCAATTAACTTTGTAATTAACATATAACTTTCTGTAATAACAATCTTAGACATATCTTATTTAATATGTTTTACAAAAACATTTTATCTCTATATTATAAATTACCTAATTTTACTATATGTTAACTTTAAATAACATAAGACTTAGTTACAGACGTATTCTATAGATAAATAGTTTACTTTACTAGATAGCTCTTTACTAATTACACTTACTGTCACTAATCACTTACAATTAACTAAAAGTATTTTGTCTATGGAATGCGATCGAATTCTTTACAATGACGTCTTTGTTAAAGTACATTTTAAGTAGTAAAAATCTCCTAAAATATGTAGATAACGAGAAAAATAAGTCATAACAGCTGACACGTTACTTAGATGTTATTCTTAAAAATATATAAGAGATATTATTTTACAAATAAAGTGTTTTTTCTACTCTGTAAATAATTAAAGAGTGAATAATCGAAGTGCTTTTTATAATACATATATATTCTATTAATCTGATGACTTATACATAATTATAGTGTAATTTTCTCTACAAATATTACATATAAATATTATTGAACCAAATGGTATGAGTGAGTGGGAGTGACTGAAAACAATTTACTAGACTTAAGTTTCAAACTTGGTTTTGTTATGAAACATCTGTAAATGTAACATGTACATAGAATTTGTCTTTATAGTATTCTTTTTTCGATTTAAATTTTCATAGTGCCAAAATATGATAACGGTCTCAATATTTACTGATAAGTAAACATTTCAAATTCTTATCAGATATCACTTAGTTACAACCAGAAAAATACTTATATCTTTAAAAGTAATATTAGCATAAACCTGACAGATTAGGTGGGAGTTACTAGTTTTAACATTCAATCGGTTCTCAAACAAAACCAAAATAAGAAGAAATTTCAAAAATGTATATTAACTTATTGTTATACATAACAAAGTAACATATTTACTTTCACGTCACGTTCTTAAACGCAGTTTCAGTTTACAATACTCAATTGTTAAACGAAAATCCGGCAGAAAATTCTAGAGCAGAAAAAAGCTGCTTATAAACAATAATATACAAGAACAAAAAGTTTTTATTATAATATAGTATTTTAAATATTTAAAACTGGCCACTTTATAATGAATTATATGATTATAAAAAAAACAAATAATATATAAATGTTTTTTTTAATGGAAATTAAACCAGCCAGTCTAGATTTTTGTATAACAAATCAAAGTAGTGTAGATCGCCTAACTCCTAAGCTATTTTGTTTGTCGAGAAAGCCGATGAATATTCATCATCGGAACGAAAACACAAAGGAACGTTGGCTGAAAGAAATTCAAAACAATGAGGCTAGACCACAATGACCGTCGTCGACAACAACACATTCTCTGCAGCTTAGTATTTAGTGATTCGAATACTTTAAATAAAAGATTCAGGATGTTGTCAAACACTTTTCAATGTACAGTCCTACTTGTGTGTCACATTACTATGTGTGTCTTATTCTTATAAAAGTATGCAATTATATTAATATAGGACACTTAAATGTAGTACTTCGTATATAAAACTATTTAAGTGTCTATACAATGTTACTCTTATAACTATTTATATTTCAAATTTATTTGATGATTCTCAATATCTTAATATGTAACAGTAGTTGAGTCTAATCGCATTTCGGGAAAGAAATTAAAAAAAATATATCTAAAATGTTTTACCTTACATTCTGACGTATATTCACCATAGAGTTATTACTATACATAGAATAGGGAAGCCAGCCTAAAATGCGTCTATAGAAAAAAATAAAAAGCAAATGAGGCTGCGTATCTGTCTCTCTTTCTTGCATGTGTGAATAAACAAAAATAATTATGGGTCTTATCTCCCCTACTTTTTTATTTCTTAGGAACTCACAGGCCCATAATTCCCCTACTATATGTATAATAAATCTATACTTTTTTCTATATGTATAGAAAAAATACAGTCTAAATCCAAAAAAATCTTTGTAGGTACTTTTCAACGTATTGAAACTATTTTTTAAATCAAGAGTCTAATCGCACAATTGCACTTGCATTATTATAATACAACATATTTACATCAGCAACATAAAGGTTAGTTCACACCGTAACTTATGGTTAATCTCATAGCCATACATAGTTACGGAAGTCTGGTTATGTAACCACGTTTGGTCTCATTCATGAATGTCAAATTGCTCAATGAATGCTCAATGGAATACATTGTACAACAACAGAGCTATCAATCACTTTCACGATGAATGTTAGATTTTTTTGTGACCTCTCAATTTATAATAATGTGTATAGGGTTTTACACCTTCGCATGGTGTTGCCAAATTTAATTATTATTATCCTTTTTGCTGTTTCCCGCGTGTTTTTTATTTCCTATAAAAGGTCATATCATAAAAATAACTAATTTGGCTAATAATAAATAAAATGTTATTAGTTACTTTTATAACCGAAACTCAGAAAATGAAAAAAATAATTTAATTAAAGAAAATGAATTGAAGAAATAAAAAGATTCATACAAACTCTGCTCCTTCATTTCACCACTTTGAGGTAATAATCCAAATCCAAATCCAAACAAGCTTTTTAGCTCATGTTAAACACTAGATTCTGAATTTATTACCAGATAATAAAATTCACATGTTCCTGTTACTTATTGTTGTGTTTCTAAGCGTTTTCTCGTAATTACTAAATTACGAGAAAACGCTTAGAAATCAATTTAAAGAATTATATAAATCAAATGGACATTCAACCTTCTGATGTCAGATTTGTTTTTATAATTCCTACTAATTAGGCAAGGAATTGAATTAATTGACCGTTTTAAAGGAAGGATGTAACGTTTTGCAACAACGAGCACTTATTACATACTTTGACGAGAAATCGAAGATTCTTAGGTCACAAACTTTCAATAAGATATGACTAGTATTTATAATATAATTAGAAGATATTACATGGTAACGAATTGTTAGAAATCCCAGGGTTTTGACAGGATTCTTGAGAGTTACAAACATAGAATGATTATACATAGAACACGTGAGCCATGGGCAAGTCTATGAGTGTCAGTGTCTGACAAATAATAAAAGAGGGAAGATGAGAGTCCGATATTTATTACTAATCACACATAGAAGAAAGAGAGACAGATAGGATACCTCATTTCCTTTTTCTCTCTTTTCGATGAATAGATTTTAAGGCGGCTTCCCTACTTTTTACATAGTTTTATTACGAAGGATTTGCAATGTTCCATATTTACAGTCCAATGGCGGTAACCTCTTACTTCTGGTAAACCGTCTGTTCGTTTGCACATATTTATCATAAAAATACAGCTTATGTAGTATGTTTCAAATTTTTTAGACAAACTATCAAAGTTTGTATATATAAATTCAAGCACTTAGTTATCCAAAACATCATATTATATAAGAATATAATATGATGTTTTGGATAACTAAGTGCTTGAATTTATATATACAAACTTTGATAGTTTGTCTAAAAAATTAGTAAAGATACTTTTATGTATATTGTAGGTTTGTTTAAAACGCTTCGAAAATCCCAATATGTAATTATATTATAGTCTTCCTAATTAGTTTAAGCCACCAACGAAGACTCTAAGTAAAAAGTCACGTCCACACCTCAGAAGTCATTCCAGCCTTTGTGGTACCGTACGGGAACAATGCGGTTCAATAACCCCGAGACTGTATATTTATTATATCATCGGTTGTCCCTTTCCATATCCTTTCACATCCCGTGAAATCCTGCTAGTGTGAAAGAGATAGGTGTATTTTCAAGTTTATAGACATGTATAAAAAATATTTTTACATGGAGGTGATAAAATATAGTTTTTCAAATATAGTCAATCTCAAAAATAAAAAAGTATAGCCTATAATAAGAATTGAAAACAAACCACTACGGGCGGGGATTCGAACCCACGCCTTCTGGACGGGAGGGTTTCTCAGAAGTTATCTAATTCCTAATTAAAGTAAAAATAAACCTCATCGATACATCTATTACTATCTTTGATAAACCTTGAAAATAAAATTCATTATACACAAACAGAAAGACACATTGTTGTCTTTATAACTTAAGAATCATTATATTTGTATAGGTGGTGAATAAATGTTCAGTCAGCAACTTGACTTCCACAAAAGGTTTTAAATATCTCAGCAGGGAATTTTATACTCTAAAACATTTTATTAGAGTTCAATATAATAATTTAAAAAAAATGTGGTATTACAACATTTGAAATATGAAACCGAATGTAGACAGAAATTAGACATTAATTTTATTTCAATTTAAGTTATTAAGTGGTACTGATGAGGGAATTTATTTTTTATTATTATATTTTTAATTTATTGAAATTAAAGTGCAGTGCTTGAAATGGAGCAATCGCCAGCTGAAATACGACATTTACTGAATAAAACCGAGGTTCAGTCGTTAGTCGACATAGAGAAGTGTGTTTTTTTAAAATATATAAATCATTCAGTAATAATATTGTATTATTTTTAATGAGTTGTAGTTTTCTTAATTATCTATTGTCATTTAAATTTATAGGTAAAAAGCAATAAGATCACGGATACTAAAATAACCTAGAACTATTAAATAAATTTACGTGACTAGGTATATAATAATGTATTGAAACCTGTTGTGTACTGCATTTAAAAGAAACTTATTTCATTGCTTTAATAACAAATGAATCTTTTAACTTCCAGAGGAGAGAAACTGTATGTCACTGCAGACAAACGTGGGGAAAAGGGTGGCTGCAAGAGGCCACTGTGCTGGACGCTTCTAGGTCTAGTTGCTGCTGCTGTCGTGGCCCTCATAGTTTTGGCAGCCAGTAAGTACATATATCTTCATATAGTATTACTGGATATTTATTTTTGATAAATATAATATAAGGTTCTCCTTGCTATTTAGCAGCCAGTAAAAAAATCAAATCCATGTTTGTTGAAAGGCACTCAACTATCTAAAATAGTAGCAGCAATTCAAATCTGTTCATGACCATAAATATTAATTGTGGCTGCTAGTGAATAGGCTTCCTTATTTTAAAATATTGTTTGAAAATTAACTAACTCCCTTTAGTATAGTCAAATATAACATTATGTTTAGCATCGAATCGACTTATATTTTTAACACTGTACTGTAATAAAAAATACTATACTACGTAATATGTTATATAGCATACTATTTTATGTATAATATAAGTTCTGTTCTCAGAAGTTATTAAAAATATTATTGGAACGTAGTTCGCGTTCCTTATCGCGCTTTGTGAAATGGGGCTAGACGGTAAAAATTCTTACCAAAAGTTGGCACGACATGTTTTGCTATCTCTCTCTCTCTCTTATAGAAAGCAAGCGAGATATTTTTATTTCTATCATTATTATTTTTTGTATTATATTAAATTGATTTAATATTTATTTAATATTTATTTGATATTGTATTGTTCTTTATTATTTATTTGATATTGGAGTTTGTTCTTTTAGAATCAATTTGCAAATAAGACAGTTTAAATTAAAATAATAATACAAATTTCTGATCAAATATACTCGTAATGTTTTGTAACAACGCCATCTATTTATAATTTAGGGAAACATCTGTTATATAAACATATCAGTACAAAGTGAAACCGCTAGATGGCGGGACAGTAACTCATGGGTTTATTGATTAACTCTTTTTAATTTAGTTATTAATTTTATTTACATTTATTATAAATTATCGGCGAAATATCATACAAAAATAGTATACAAATATTATTCATAAGCATATTAGCTTATATTAATAATTTAATATTTTTATATTACAATTCCTTCAATAATTAATCGAAATTAACTTCGTTCCATCCGGTTGCCCCTTGACACCTCTTCGTTATATTATTACTTGTTAAGGTTATTAGGAAAAATATATTATAGATATTACATATAGTAGATACGGTCTATAAATCGAAGACAGTTTGCGCCGTAAAACAGATAACCTCTTGCATGCATCAGATCATCTAATTTCCGTCAGAAAAATGTCAAAACTTATTTATATTTAAATGTGTAATATTATTATTCCCAGCTGGAATTCTATTTTCAAACTCACCAACTCCTCTCGAACCATACAACTCATCAGTCAGTTCAGCGCGCGCTTTCGGCGGCATAACACATGTCCACAATCATGATCATGATCACGACCACAGTGATCACGACCACGGCCACGACCACGACCATAACAGCCACAACGAACAACCGACCACACCACCACTGTTTGTAACACAAAATGATGAAGCTCAAGAACCTCCTATATCCGAGGAGAGCGGTGATATGTCCATGTACGGTAAGTTGTCAAACATAATTAAAACTCTAGTATTTTGTTCTAAACTGCACAGTTAAGAACTAATAGTATTTTTTTATTTTAGTACCAAGAACAGTAGAGGGTGAATTGAGGATTGACAATGAAGTCTTCACTCCAGCACTGGAAGACCTGGACAGCGACGAGTACAAAGACTTCACTACAAACTTCGCTGATGCGCTCAAACACGCGTTATTTGAAAGAAATAGTTTAGAAAATGGAGACAATGAGATAATGGTTGAAGTCATTCAGATAAGGTGAATATTGAATATCTTTACCCTGATTTTTTCATATAATACAATACAAAAATACTTACTTCTACATTTCTTCATTTCAGAAACGGCTCAGTAATCGTTACATATAGGATTCACTGGATACCAAAACACAATAGCAACGAGAAACAGAATGAAGAGCTATTGACAGAAAAAACTCTCAAAACAAAACTTAACAATTATCTTAGTGAGAACAATAGAATGATAAGCGTATATCATATAGCAGAAGAAAAATTATCTACTGCAGCTGTTCTGGATGTATGTAAAATAAACAATAATGACTGCGAGTACAAATGTGAATTTGACGAAACTACATTAGACTTTAATTGTATTTGTCCGCATGGTCAAATTTTAGATATGAATTCACCCAAAAAATGTATAAGCTTACTTGATAACTCCGAGGCCCGACAAAATATTCCAGAAGTAACAACTCAAAAAATGGTTTCTTTTGAACCTAGTGGGAACACAATGAGAACTATCACTGAAGAACAAAACCCAGAATCCGATAAAGTTAACATGGAAAATACATTTGACTGGAAAGAAGATAGACAACAGATTCCACAAACGACCACTGAAGCTGAAACGGATTTAAACTTTTCACATATATTCGGAGAATCTATTCCTAAGTCACCTAAGCCAGAACCTGAACCATCCCATGACCGGAATACGAGTGCAATCTTAGAACCGTCTTCGGAAGAAATAAAGCCTGAACCTGAACCAGAGCCTACAGCTGAACCAAAACCCGAACCTGAGCCAATCCCTGACCCCAATCCTGAACCAGAACCTGTACCCACATCAGAACCTAAACCTGAACCAGAACCTGAACCAACATCCGAACCAAAATCCGAACCAGAACCTGAACCTACATCAGAACCAAAACCTGAACCACAACCTGAGCCACAACCTGAGCCCACATCAGAACCTAGTTCAGAACCAGAACCTGAACCTAAATCAGAACCAAATTCTGAACCACAATCAAAACCTTTAGCAGAACCAGAACCTAGTTTGGCCACAGAATTATATGACCAAGCAGAGCTGGAACCCACAGAAGCAGCCCAGCCTGAACCAGAGCCTACAGTTGATTCTAAACCTGAGCCGGAACCTAATGCAAATCCAAATTTATTCTCCGAAATAACAACAGAAAACTTTTTAACAAAAGAAGAACAAAATCAACAAATAAATAAAATGAAAAACTCTGATGACACAACAGTAACTACTGACTCGATATTGAAATCAGTTACAATTTTTAAGCCCGAATCGAGTGAAGAAATTACCTCCAAACAAATGGAGGACCCCGAACCTGTTATGCCAACTAAACAATCGTCTACTAGTCTCGAACATCCAGCATTTGATTTAGACAGCATAATTGGACTTCAAACTACAGAGTCTTCCCAAACTCCTAGTAACCAATACGATATTGCAACTGAAACCGACCCTGAAATAAAACCATTGATATCAGAGTCTAATAAAAATTATATGGAAAACATACTGCCTACTACAACCATGAGGGTGCTCCTCTCGGAGACACATGTTAATGAACCCTCGTATGAACCAAAACCAGAAACTGTTTCTATCTTAAGTGACGGTAAACAATTAAATTTAATGGAATTTGATACTAATAACGACACTTTTAATGACAATGATTGGCTTCAGGTTGATAAAGACAACTCAGTAGTATTAAATAATATGAATCCTAAAGCTAGTGAAGAAATAGAATCAGAAATACGTAATGGAATTAATAATGATCAAATGACAAAAACCGAACAAAGGTCTTCTAAAACTTTCAGCGATTTGGTATATGAAACTACAACAGAAAAAATGAGTGAAAACAACAATGATGATATAACATTTGATCAAATTAAGAATATTGGAGAATATCCCATGATGGCAACTACCACTACGGTAAATTTGGAAACTCAAGAAGTAACAGAAATTACGCAACAGGCGATCAGCAGTGTAACTCCTTTCTATGAAACAATTCTAAACAATGAAACAGAAGAACAAAAATCGGATAACACAGACCACTCCGCAACAATCAAAGATATTAACTTAGTACAAGCTGCCGAAACAAGTACACAAATAAATAATGAAAACATGGCAATCGATAATTCTCAATCACCGAATAATCAGTTATTTATCGCAAATACTACGAAACAATTTGAAACTACAACAGCTAAAGCAAACACAATTGATAAATATTCAATAAATCAAGAAAATAAAGGTTTTGAGGCAGACAAAAATTTAATGATAGCCTTAGAAATTACAACAGGGCATAATAATGAACCTAAAGAAACGACAACGGAAAAACAACTAGAAGAAGGGAGTGACGTAACTTTTGATGCTATTAATATGCTTTATAATCGTTCTTCAAAATCAATAGATAGCAGAGGAAACAACGTAACAGAAAACAGCATAAATGAAGTAACAGAATTAAATGATATTTTAAGTGCCTCCGGAGAAAGTGCCACTGATTCTGATTGGCTGTCGGAATCAGTAACAGAAGTTAGCTATGAAGACATCATAAATAAAATGAAATCTCCTATTACAACAGAAACTTCACTAAGGATAGATGAAATAATGGGTCACGGAGTCACCAAAGATGATTTTGAACCTGATTATTTAAATAACATGGGATCAAATACAACGAAAACCTCAGAACAAGATGAACCTTTATATGGAATGGTGAATGATTACGATAATGAGGACTCCAGAGTAAAAAGAGTAAACTTAGCTAGCAAAGAAAATTCAACTAGTTTAACGGAAAAAACTACAATAACAAATTCTTCTCAAAATTCTACATTTGAAACCACTACCGTAAGTCAATATATTTATAAATTAGCTGAAAGTTCTAACGACTCGGTTAACGAGACAGTTATGACAAATGAAAATAAACAACAAGATACAAATATTTTATTAACTTCAACACTAATACCATTTACTGCTGCTCCAACGGATAATGATCAAAATCAATCTAACGGAATGGTCGACTTGAATGCCCAAAATACGACTCAAGTAAATAATTTAAACGTGACAATATATGAAATATCTAACAATAATGACAATCAATCGTTTGTATCCTCAAAACCCAATACTTCTCAATCAACAGAGTTGATCTCACCTGTGGATCATGAAACGGAAATGAATCCCTTTTTACCAGAAGCAGAAAACAATAAAGTTCTTGTCAAAAAACTCCAGGAAGGCCACGACTTAGAACCAACTAATTTAAATGAAACACAAAATGAAAACATTGATGATCATATTGCGATCGGTTCCGATGGGTCTACCATAGAATCGAAGGAAGTTGGCAGAGAAACCAAGCAAGATAAAAATGATGTTAACGATTTGGCAATGGCTAAAATGAATCCAGAAACAACAACAAATTCTGAAGACTTGATACTTAATCATCTATTCACGAACAGTGTATCGCGAGAAGAACCACTCACAACAACAGATATAAATAAACCTATTGAATACTCTTCATCATTTGCTACATCTGAGAAAGAAGTTTTGCCTATTTCTACTTTTTTGTTAGACACCGATGATCTGGATGTTACTAAAAGACCATCGTCAGCTTATAATGATTTATACAACTCGGATATTGAACTTTCAAAATCCTTGAAAGCTAATGATAACGAATTCCTGAGTGTAGTGCCAATAGCACAAGATAAAATTAACGAAGCTCTCAGTAAAAACTTAAATAGTGACAGCATCCAAGAACTAAACGACATCAGTGACTCACCAAAGAAGAGTGACAGAAGGACGATAGATATTAACAATGTGGAGCCTAGATACTTTTAAATAAGAAACTTGTACATTATGGCTACTTTGTTTCCTGTGATTTAGAATGATTCTTCAAACCAACTAACAATATTACCAATCTTACTTATACAAATAAGTATCTATCAACTAAATATCCAAATGGTTCTAAGTTTATTAATAATACTAAAGATATTATACATATATTCATAATTACTTTTTTTAGACTAGTCAAATTAGAATGGTAAATTCATCAACGTGAGGAATTTAGATTATTTATTGCTTCAAATACTTAAGACATTGAAATCTCCTTCAGGAATATAAGCAAGGTTTACTATTTCTTTAAAATTGTTACCATAGATAATTGTATATTTTATTACTTGGCATATTGAGTTATTGGATGTCTACTTGCTTGGACTTTGAACAAAAATATATATTGATTTAATTGTAATATAGATTTTAAAGATGTAACTATATAGTTATTATAAGACATTATTATCCGTGCCGTAATGTGATACTTCAGAATGATTCAATGGCATTCCATTTGTTAATAAATATTATTAAGTGATATATTACAGAAGTGAGGTCTGATTGTAAAATAATTATTATTAGTTCTTGTTGACTAAGATATATTTTGTATAATATGGTTGAAACTGTAAAGAAGTATGTTGTAAATAAATATAAAGTTAATATTCTTATATTTTTTATTTATCCCCATAAATATAATTACATTTTATCACATTGAATCACAGACTGGTATTTATTGTTGTAATATTATTTTTATCCTGTAGACATGATTGGTCGAGGAGTTATTTCATCTATTTCCTGCTCCATCATTGGCTGTTCATCCAGCGCCATCTTGGCACATAGACATTCTTCACTAATGGTACCATTACCACTCACTATACACTTACCAAGAACAGATTTACAACTATTATATGGCACAAATTTATTATAATTAAACTCTTTGTTTTCTAATTTATCTTGCCCTTTAGAAATTTTAGCAATATCTGAATCCAAAGATATATCTTTTAGTTTAACAGTACCATTGCTTCTGTATTCTATTAGTGGTGTGTCATTTGTTCGGGCGTTACAGATTTTTGTAGAACAATCACAGCCTTCACAGGCTATGACTTCATTATTATCTGTATATTGGTTGTTATTTCTTGACATATCTTGATTGACAGATTTAAAAACGTTAAGATTTCCACTTTTAACCATTGAATTATAAATTTCATCAACTTCAGATTTCATTTCAAACAAATTGTCATGATTGCTTTCAATAAATTCATCAAAATCACTCTTGGGGCTGCTTTCAAGTTCTATATAGTTATTATTATTCAATGTGAAATCTTTTATTTTTGTTGTTAAATCTTCGGGTGCATCTGGGTTGGTTTTACATTGTTCTGTATGAATATCATATAAAGAGAGTTGTATCAAATCACCGCATATTGTGCAAAGTATCACATCTGCAATAAAACATAAATATTTGATATAAATAAATAAGATGGTAGTAGAAAATCGAATTTACATATAATTAAATAGTAACGGGACAAAAACTGTTCATACAATATTTAAAAAATCTATGTAGTCAATATTTGACAAAAATCTCGAAAGAAATTTAAAAAAAATGGTGAATCACGTAAAACGGCTAGATCGATTATAATGAAATTTCGTGTGGTTATAAATTATAGTCCTATAGTCCTAGTCAACATTAAGGATACTTTTTACTCTGGAAAATCCTTTCATTTTCACAGAAAACATTCAAAACTACTGGACAAACATTTATGAAATGGGTGTGTTATTGACATATTATCTACTTAAATATATAGAAAGTAATTCCATCTTTGCAAAAAAATGGCTTTAATTACACTTAAACCTAAAATTTATGAAAGGTTCATGCATACCTGATTCATCCTTGTCTGTAGAATCTTTAGGTATACCACAATTTAAATCTGATGATATGACACCGTTTTGCATTGCTTCTGCAAATATGTGAAAACGATATATATACAAATCTAGTCAGCCAAATTATATATAGGTCTATAGACTAAGTACTCACTGTGGTTCAAAACATGTCTTTTTCTAGCATATTCTGTAGAAAACTGTTTATTACAACCGGCAACTGTACACGGCAACCAGACATTGGGAGTGTGAGATTTTATGTGGGATTTGAAATGGTGGTACTGTATGAAACCTGTCAAGCAAATTTTTAATCGTTAATGTACCTTAAATGTACCTACCTCTTACAACGAGGTACATTTTAATCATATATTTCGTAATATAAAAATTAGAGATGCGCCGAATATTCAGTAAGTATTTGGTATTCGGTGTATTCGGCATCTTTTTCACTATTCGTATTCGGCCGATTTATTCGGCTTTGGTGCCGAATATATTCGGTTCGAGTATTTCTATTTTTTTGACTACACGACACGGTATAGAACTAAGAGACAAAAATAAGATTTATGTCATATCAGAAGTCAAAAAAACTTGTAAGTAATGAGTTGAATGAAACTTAATTATATAAAGCAATTAAGTTTCAAATCAACATTTATTTCCAAACATTTCAAATCAACATATTTATTATTATTATTTAGCAATAATAAAATAATCTGTAATTAGTATTTAGTATAGTCAACTTTCATTGGATCAATCAAATTTATTGGGACGTTCGGTCAAATATTCGGTTCGGTAAATTTTAAAACGAATAGTATTCGGTAAAACCACTAATCGTCGCAACCTTAAAAAAAAACAACACAAGCAAATATCGATACCGTATGAAGCCTGTAAAACACTTATTTTTGTCGTTAATGTACCCTGAACGTGAGACCCCATAATTTTAATGAATATAAAAATCAACACAAATATAAAAAGCTTTTTTTATAACGATAAAAAATTTAATTTAGGGTACATTAACGAATGTACCCTAAATTTAAGACTTCATATTTTTATTGAATATAAAAATCATCATATGCAAATATAGATTCTGCGACTTTTAAAACCAAAAAAATAAAAATGTTTTACTATTTTCCCGCCTAAATTCAAAATGGCCTACAATGACAATTACATAGATAGACTATAATTTTAAACTTGCTTTATGAATAATGAATCAAATATGATCCTGAATAAGTAAATAACGCTTAGTCAATTTTGTTAGTGTTATGAATCACCTAATGTTTGTTGCTCCCAGACGTGACGTAACAAAACAATGATTCACTTTTTAACCTACATCAGGGAATGTGTCAGTATTAGTAATAAATATTATTGACGTTATTGGAATATCCCACGCTTTAAAGGCCTAACAATAAAAAGAAGAAAACAGTTTGTTACTCATGACTTTGTTTACTATAAGAACCCTTATTTATTTATTTTAAAGGATACAAAAAAAAAAATCTATAAATCAGAAAAATCGATGAGTTAAGAGATATGACAGTCGTATTAAGGAGTAAAAATAAATAATTAAAAAACAGAACAACAAAAGAACAAAATAATATTTTGAACTTACCCTTCCCACATATGTTACAATAATGCTGCTTGGCATTTATATGAGTTAGTTCGTGGTGTTTCAAATGATGCGTGTAATTGAAGGATTTCGTACACCCTTCATAGCTGCATTGGAACCTCCTTTCAGATCGAGGCTTGTGAGATTTCTGATGCAATGACAATGCCAAATCACTGTTGAAAGTTGCGTTGCATTTTGAACAGATATAAGTACCTGAAAAGTTTATCATACTTTAATTCTAGATGCCAAATCTAAATAAGCTAAGCTCAATATAATTGTTTTATTAAATACGCTTGATGTCCTACCTAACCTAGAGTAAAAAAATATTCAAAAGGGCATTGTATACACACTGAAAGTTCCGAAACATGAGGCTAATATTTAAAGATGACGGATGTCTAAACAGACTCAAACCCTACCAAGCTTCAAACTCTCTGGGGTCGAAAATCTAATCAAATCAAAAAAAACACATTTTTCTAACTACTCGAAAAACTATTGGCATTTTATATTGTTAGGGAAAAAATATTGTTTTTCACATGTGTGCAAATCTTAATACATGATATACCTATCTAGTACTTTTACTTAAGTGGCGGATATCTTCAAATCCAACTTCAGCTTTCGTAATATTAATAGGAGCTTTAAATAGGGATTTCCAGGTGGAACAAAACCGTCTAAGGGAAAACAGACAAGTGGACACCGTTTATAACCACTTCGAGGCTGGCTAGAAACCCACAAACAAGCATTGAGGATTGGCTTCAAGCAAGAACCTTTACTAAATTCTTTACGATATATTAATTTATAGCCGATTCCAATAATTGAGATAAGGGCAGGTGGATGATAATTCTAAAATCGCATCTTTTATTACCTCAAACGACTATTTAATTACAGTTAACATTTTCCTAAGTTATATCTCATTAAGAAGATATTTCAAGATAAAATGTGTTTATGGTAATCTAGTACATGATTTATTTTTACAAATCCGATAAATAATTAATCTTTAATTAATAAAAATATTTTCACGATTATGTTAAATTTCATTATAAATTACTACAAGTAAATATGTACATAACAATATTTAACAATTGGTTGATGTCCTTTTTATCTATTTTTTTTTAAATAATTATCAATTTTTTTCTTACAATAATTATTAAATTCAAACTTTTATTGTAATGTAAAGTATGTACATTTATTTCTTAATTATTACCAAGGGATTATTTTGATAAAATGAAGGATATAACCTATAAGAAGTATGATTTATGTATTTTCATGAATCTAACAGTGTAAGATAAAAACAGTGTAAGATAAAATAATAATATCTATTAATAAATGATAATATTATGTACGTGATGATAAGGGGTGCGGTTCTTAAAACATACGTTTTATAATTAAGTATTTATGTTTTAATATACCAATATGGTTGCTTGAACTGTTTTTGGAATTTCTTTAGTAATGGATAAAACTCGCCTATACTACGAATATATACTTTCCTCTAACAAATATTAATATTTCGAACGAAATTATCACTTTAGATCCAATCTAGCTATCAATATTATCTAACCCTTCTAAGGAATAATAAATAATATATAAAAAATATATGCACATATTATATTTATTATATTTAATATGTACATATATTTTTTTATATATTATACTAAAAACTATTGTTGGAAAATAAATATATGTTATTAACAAATTTTCTCCGTTTCGTTGAAAGAAAATATTACCTAATAGCATGAGCAATGTGAGCATTATGAGGGGATGTAAGTCCCATTCTTCCCGGAAAGACAATTAACTTCGAAAGTAACCTTCTAATCTATCTAACATGGTATTTTTGTACGTTTTTCTTCGTTATAATACTGCATGAAGCTATTTGTGTTTTTTTAACTATAGCACAATTATAGGACTGCTATTTGCAATATTTATTACGATTTTTAACTTTAAAATGATCAATTTTAAAGTTTTTTATATATTTTTGCAATAGTGTTGTAAAAATCACACTTATCAATAATTTGATACAGTGTTATTCTAATAAATTCTGCAACATCTATGTGATAATGTGATATATTCACGGATAATTATTATTCTAGATCGCCCACGGACGATGATTGACGACAGAATAATCGTACCTCCGCTCAAATAGTGTCACAACTAAAAAAAAATGAAAATCTCTTTTATTGCACTATTCATTTCAGAAAGCTTCAAACTCTTATCTCAAATAATGTCATTTAAATAGGATGATTATTTATCCCTATATTGAGCTCGTGACAATATATCGATAAGTAAAAGTATTGTCTTATCAAACATATACAGTGTCACGTCTCTGCTTGCGCAAGGTTTTCGTCTGTCTGGATATTGTATAGAATGTTGGTGGTCGATTTATGTCGGTACATGTGTGGACAAAACTTTAAATAATCTGATTTTTTATTAAATTATAGTGAACTTTGTCGACATATGACAGTTTATTTAATTAAGGTAAGTCAAAAGTTATTATATTTTTCAAATTGAAATGAGTTTGGACATTGTATATGATAAGGAAAAGCTAAAAGTCCTTTTTATTTTGGCAACAGTATTGTTTATAACATAATGTTTATAACAACGAACTGGGGAGGTAGAAACAGATGATTCAGTTAAAGATCCATATAACAATATAGAACGTAAAAAAGTAAGAAAAAGGTCCTTCCTCATCGCCGCTCACCATCATCATGTACTTCAAGTTCTTGATTATCCAGTTTAAGTTCATCTTAATACAGAACAAGTGTATCCTTATCTAGCTTACCCATTTTGTTAAATACTGCAAACCAAGTAAGATATTCACGATTCACGAAGTCTGTCCATCAATTTTACAAGTATCAAATGCCGAAATCAACTCCGGGAACAAAATGTTTTGTTTTGCAGTTACCTCGGAATGATGTTTCAGTTTTTACTCTAACAGCAAATTAAAGAACATGAATTTCACGATAAGCAGCAGTTGAAGGCAGAAAATACAGGACGAAAAAAGAATAACATTACTAATGTTATTTTTGTAAACCTATTGTAAATCAAAGTATTACTGAATGCTACTTTTGGCAAGAGGGTAAAGGCTACCGAGGTGCAGATCAAATTGGTAGCTGCTGGTTTAAATTTATCAAAATAAAATTGCATTGTCATACCAACCATGAACCAACTTATTAAGGTTTCTATTCGGACAATTGTTGCGGGCAGAACAAAAATAAATTTACAGTCGAGTTACATACGTATGCATTCATGAAATACATAAACTAAATTCGATTAGTTTTTAACTCGTCTAGGGTTAAAAAGTATGTTTATATTAGGTATAATATAATGCTGAGTTAGTGACAACCACTGGTTTTATATTTACAATTCTATTTTCCAAAATTTGTAATTTTAAAACTCTTTAATAAGACAATATTTTGTAAATTATTTACTTTTATTATCTTTAAAGTGTCACAAGTCAAAAAAAAATAAAAAAAATAATATCTTTTAAAGCTACCTACCCGACCATTTGGTAGATCTTCATAAACCATTTAAACTTATTTAAAAACGTATAGCGCTAATTTTGTTAGTTTTTGAGTTATGACCCGAAAATTGAAATTTTGCTTAGTATAATTTTCAAACGCTATTTACTCGAAAGTTTGATTTTTTGACTTATGACACTATTTGAGCGGAGGTGCGAGATATAGATCGACACGATTGCACAGAAAAAAATGGGAATGGAAACATTTTATAAGTAGTTTAGAAAAATATGGCTGCAGTTAAATTGTAATTTATTAGTCATTTATTTTAAAAGAGGTTCAAGAAGTGGCGAATAAAAAATAAAAAAAATATGTCTGACCTGACCATATTTTTTTTAATTTACTTTCAATAAATGTTTTTGATTTTGTATTTTTAGTTTATTTGTCGCATTTATTACTTTAAATACTACCCAAGTCATTTTGTAGAACGAAATACGTTATCGCACGCGACAAAATCCTCGAAGTGATAGCACTTTTAGATGTATCTCGTTCTAGGAAGTGATGGAAAGCACCTAACCAGCCTTTTAAAAACGGTAGGTACGACCATAGAGATAAAGATCACTATCAATAAAGAGGATAAGTTTACACAATGTCACATCACTAGAAAAAAGTCTTTTGTCTACGTCTACGCTTTAAAAATATGAAGCTCCTTCTATGCTTTAGTTATTATTCTGAGCTATATTCGCAGTTTTCACAAGTAAAAAATTGACAGTTTTTATATTTGCCATACACATATTAAAAGATATATTAGTAGTATATAATGTGTTAAAAAAAGGTAATTACGTAAGATGTTTAAATCTACCTATTTCTCTTTAGATTTCCTAAGGATAATGATTGAAAGACAAAATTAATGAAAAAAAAACTTCAAAGATTTGTGACCACTTTGATACTGGATCATAACTTATATCATAATACTGATGGATATACTCTAAGAAGATAACTATAAAATGCTGTACTCTTGTGATATCAAGCAAAGAACTATCATAAGATGTTACCAATAAATTTACCGAGACTTGCTAGTCTGTGCATATTTAACTGTATCTGAATTTTTCCAAAATATGGAAACCCATCATAATGTTAAATCACATAACAGTAACCACATTTTCAAACATTTCTATAGATGATAATTATTATAGATATTTTTACCTTAACTAGAATAATATAAAGAATATCTAAGAAAAAATATAGTAGATATCAAAATTACTGTATTTATTTTTTAATAACTTTCGTTTTAAGCTAGAATAACTAATATTTGAATTTTTATGTTGAATAATATAGTCTTCAAAATTTAGTGTCAAAAATGTTGTACACAAATGTTTTAACTCATTCTAAATAAAATAGTATAAAACTTAAACATTTAGAGGATGTCCTTAAGAAATGTCAAAGCATTGAAATTAAAAATGTGTCATTAATATTTCTTTGCGCATGTGTGATTAGACAAAGACAAACAGTGCATCTTGCATTTTTGTTTAACTGTATTTCACTGATGCTCATACGAATGTGTATGGCTCACCTATTCTATGATATAAGGGCATCAATCAATCAGATAGGTTGCATTTACAGCAAACTAGTTAATTTTTACATTAAATACACATTTTTGAGAAGCCTTGTGTGTGTGTGTGTGTGTGCCATCATTCTGATAATAGAATACAAGTGTTATTGTCAAAATATCTAATATGTATAGAGGATGGAGAATATGTACTATTCCACATTTTTAATGCATCTCATATTATTGAAGTTTTATGATTATGGTCTAATAAATAAAAAAAAACATTATTAAGTAACAAATTATAAATGAAAATTCATTAAGTAAAAATTAAGAAATTTATAGCAAATAAGCTATTTTTCTATAAATAATATTATTTTATGATTTACTTAAAGTTTAGGGCTTTTAGGGACTTTTTTATATTTCTTGAATTATGAAACAAGTAACTTGAATGATTATAAACATGCATTATATGATGCAATAAAACATTTTAATATGTTATGTTTTTCTGTATGTAATAATAATAAGAATATTACATATTATACACCTATACTTTAATTTAAGCTTACCTTTATGAGCATATTTTATGTGTCTCTTTAAAAGAGTATTGTCACGAAAATGTTTTCCACAGTCACTACATTTCACATTACCGTTTCTTTCATGCTGCTTCTCATGCCTCTTTAAAGCAGATCTGTAATAAAAAAAATATAATACACACAATTTCTTTTTTTTTAAATATTTATATAAATAATAACACATTCATTAACAACTTAATAATAAAACAAGTACAACACTAAAAACTAGTTTTGAAACTTACAAAAAGCTAAATTTTTTAGAACACTCCCTGCATTCAAATTGTGGATCATGACTTTGTTCATGTCGTTTTTTTTCACTTTCATATTTGAATTTCTTAGAACAATAGCAACACTGCAACATTCTATGTTACCGGAAAAAAACTAACTGCTCTCAAAGTAAATATTCAATAGACTTCATATTTCACTCTTATCAGCAGCTGATCATATGTAGGTTTTTAAGTCAAACCACAGACAGTATTAAGAACAGTTAAAAAAATACAATAAACAATTGTATTATGGTTATATTACTTTGAAATTAAAATAATATAGAGTAATGAGACTAATGTGGGTTGAGGTTTAATAATTATGAATTATAATTAGGTGTTTACAACCAACTGCAAAGTAATTTAACAGTTGTCATTTGTCAGTTGTCACTGCTTGTTGTCACTTGTTGTTGCTGCATGTCGTTCACGAAATATCAGGCAAAAGTACCGACCCATACAAGCTTATCCTAATTTCTTATAGATTAATGTAAAATTAAATTATAAAGCCACCCTCATATCAAAACCAAAGTCAAAGATTCATTTATAAAATATATAATTCGTTGTTTGAAGTACCAGGTTTTTTTTTATAATTTTGGTAATTTTTTTTAGTTAAAACACAAAAACTGTTTTTGTACATAACCACATAAAAGTAAAAAAAAAGGATGAGAATCAATTATCAGTGAGAGTAGATGATTATTTGAGTAGAGTCAAAATAATATATTCGCAGTTACAACACAGCAACAAATAAAATTCTTTAAATATCGGTACTACACGATATTATTTTTTTTGTTTCTAAGTTATAGCAATGCAGACCCGCTAAGTTAGACCGTTGTTTGTCCATGCACATTGCAGGGTAATTAAATTGTTTATAACATATTGGCTACTTTTTACACAATACATTATAAAAAGTAGTAAATACAATTATTTTTAACATTTCTTTTTCTAAAATTAACTGCTAACAAAATATTATAAATAGGAGGAAACATTTTTTTCTTATAATTTTAATTTTTCCGAAGATTTAGTTAATAACTCCAAGTTATTTTTTTTTATAGCAAACAGACATCAAAACTACGATATTTTAATAATAATAAGAAGACCTAAATTGCGCTCCCGAAACAACACTCGAGAACGGTAAGTAGTTACTTAGTTATATCATCAATGCTTTAGTCCACAAATAAACACCGGCAAGAAACTCCATGGATTATTTGTTAATTTACTTATTTATTACATTTATTGTACAGTTTTCACTAAAAGAAGACGAAAATGCTAGTTATTTCTTTGATACTCTTACATATATACACATATGAAATTCTTTTTCAAAATTAAAAGTAATTCTATTTATATTATGTACAAAAAATATAAAATTTAGTGAATTTTTATTTTGAGTATTAGCAAAACCTTTAATACTTTGCCATATTTTTCTATTAGATATCTTGTTGTTTTGCAATATAATAAAATTTGTAGATATAAGAATATATCAACAAATTGTCGACCTCAAATAATTAGGATATCTTATAGACAAACCTGACAAACAGAATATTACATGTGTCCCATGAATCAATTCTATGTCTGTAGTCTGTACAATACTCTGTATACACAACAGGCTATGCTCTCAAGTCACACATGCAAATCTTATCAAATAAGTAAATAACTACTTTTAATAATATTCAAAATATTTAAGGACAAGAAAAATAGAACCTATTACTACGATTTGTTTGTGCTGGATTATAAAAAATAGTAAGTAAAGGTAAGTTTATAAGGTACATACTAGGTTTACGTAAGACTTTCAAACTTCAATTAAAATGTATACTACCTAATTTATTCTATAAGCAAGACTGAAAATATGATCAAATATTTTTAATGAGTTTCCTGTTTCACAAATCAACTAAATACATTTAGAAAGTCTAACTTTATTTTTAAATAACATTTGTTGAGTATTTAAAATTTACCTCTTAATTCACAGATTACAAATTTTTGCAAAATGCACAGCATGCAGCTTTATCACACTGTTATTAACCAAATCCAACATTCATGCTGTGGGCCTGCAAGACGCACGACGCGTTCTTTTACGCGGCAATTTGATTTCAATTCTCTATAACGTAATATAAAACTTTCTTGAAATGAAAGACTGGGTAAGAATTACTCTCATCTTATGTTCATTTGGGACCCTGAGGGAGATTCGGCCTTCCGAACCTTTTGTAACTGAATTCCTGTTGGGTAAATGGCGCAACATAACTGAAGACCAGCTAACTCGTGAAGTGTATCCCATTGGCACTTACTCCTACCTGGCTCTTCTTGTTGTTGTATTTTTAATAACTGATTTTCTGCGCTTCAAACCAATAATAATTCTATCAGGTAAGTTATAAATGTACACTAAAATATCACCTCAATACAGATATATATACCTATATGTATAAGAGATCTTTATTTGTTTATTTTGAGAAAAAATATATAATGTTATATATAGGTAGACAATATGAATATCAGTGCAGTGTTTAATTATTTTATGCTATTTCAATAATTTATGATTTGTAATTAGCATAATAATAAAAATATTTCAAATGTGCTCACAATCTTCTTGATATAAACAATATTGCAATCAGAATTAAAACACACTTTTTACAATTATAAATATTTCAATATAGATACAAATATAAGTAATTTTATAACATTTTTATTAATTCATATGTTGGTGTGTTTTGTTATAAATAATAATCAACAAAACTTGTTATCATCTACATTATTAAGATATAAATTACTCAATTACTTTCAAGGGCATTTTTAATAAATTTATAGCAAGGAGTAGTTCTAAGTCCAATTGTATAGGACATTAGCTGTCTCAGTTTGTCTATGTGATTTATAAAAGGATATTATATTTTTTTAAAATAATCTTAGGACTACTATTTGATTCTGGAAAAAAAAGCAAGAAAAGATCACTTTCAATATTTTTTTTAAATGTTTTTTCTAATTGTAGTTTTGGCCCATATCCTACAAAAGAATTTTCACTCTTTAAAATATAGGAGGTAGGCAGTCTTTAAGTAGGATAAATAATATAAACTCTACATTAATATTAAAAATAAAATAAAAATATTTTTAAATTTGAATAACTAATGCATTCATAAATTGTCTATAAAAACAATAATAGTAACCACAACTTCAATAATTTACATTTAAAAAAGAATCCAACATTAGGTTAGGCACCCGAAATACCTTAATTATTCTACAGTGTTCACTTTTCAGGTCTCAGTGGTATATCGGTATATGCAGTATTATTGTGGACTACGAGCATAGAATGGCTTCAAGTATCCCAGTTCTTTTATGGCTTGTATATGGCTACCGAGATTGCCTACTTAACATACATATATGCAAAGGTTTGTACTTTGATTCTAAAATATTTTTCCTTTATTAAACAATGTTATACTTATAAATATTTTTTTTATTACAGGTAGACACAGGGAAGTATCCTGTAGTATCATCGTACACTCGCATCGCTACATTGACTGGTCGGTTCGTATCTGGAGTTAGTTCTCAATTGTTATCACATTTCGGTGTGATGGATTACCGACAACTCAACTACATCACTTTTGTGGGTATGTTCTCTTAGTACTTAAATAATAAATGCAATATTTTCGTGTAACTCGTTCCGTACTGGAGTAAAATGAACATTTTTGTTATGATACAAATATTTATCACAATATATTAAAATGTGTGTTTAGATGTATAAAGTATTAATAAAAATTAAGGTGATAAGTAGAACTAATCTGTGCATTTATTACAATTTAAATTAAGCTTAACTTATTTAATTTTTAAATGTGTTTTATATGACACATTTGTAAGTTAAGTAGTTTTATTAGAATAGAAATGTAATTAGAAAGTTTATTAGAAATATTTTTTGTTCTATTCATTCAAGCGTTTAAATGTGTATAGTTTTAACCCATTGAGACAAGATATACATACTTTTTGTTGGAAAATAAAATAATCCGAATAGAATGCATAATCATAATGAATGCACTTTTATTATATTTATTTATGATAAAGATAATTGTAGATGCTGTATTGACTCAGATGATCACATGATAATGAACGCGAATAAATGGAACAAGGAAGATAGTCATATAACAGATAAAATTGTAATCAAAATAAAGATCTATTACAATGGTTACTTGGTTCATTTAAGACTTATGTTGAGAAAGGTATTGCTATTCTGATTGCTAATTTATTCAAATGGTTTTATAATTTAATGGCCAGTTCCCGTGACTTAGACTGTAGAGAAAAAGAAAAACATTGTATTCTAAGAAGTGATTTAGACCTACAGCATTATATATAAAATCAAATAAAAGGAAGGTTGTTATAAAAAAATATACCTCCAATGTCAAGGTCATCAATGCATAAATCTTAAGGAGTATTTCAGATGCTTATGGATGTTTGCTTGTACGTTTTTATAAATAAAAAACCTGATAAGTGGGAGTCGCATTCGCGAATGAATCGTTCCGTAACACAAAAAAATGTGATGTTACTAAACATTGAAGGTTTTCGGATTTTTCCTATATATGTGTTATAAAAGATTGCTTCATACCAAATTTCAAGATTCTAGATTGACTGGAAGTACCCGTGGCTTTGGACTCCCTTAAGAGTTTCGAAAATTTGTGGAAGTTTGCCGCATAAACGGCTGTGTATTTTGCGTTGGCTTAGAAGTTTGATTTTATCACAGTTCAAGGGACGATAAATTTGAGTATTTCATATAAATTTCGGCTTGATACCGCTACGCGTTCTTGAGAAAAAAAATCTTGACAGATGGACAACAAAACGATCCTATAAGGGTTCCATTTTTTCTTTTGAGGTAGTTAGTTAGGATAGTTGTTTTAAGAACTGGTTTACAGTTATGCCTAAAATAATTATGTTTTTAATACATTTTGCTACAAATTAATGTAACTTAACTAATCATTGCAACACATAGAATGTTTCGATATCTTTAATTTCTTAAATATCTTTTCCGTCCGTCATTAATTTTTGTTATTATTATTATATTTATTTATTTATAATTATGTAGTTTATTTATTTATTTATATTATGTATACGTAATATGTACATAACAAAATCTGAATCTTATAAAAATAATTAGAATATGGAAAGACATTACATTGAAAACTTTAATTTACACATTATTCCGGCACTATGCTTGCATATGTGTGCGTAGTGAAAATTTGTCAATGATATTGTATATCTGAAACTCTTCTTTATATTTTTGAGGTGTTCCAATATCGCTCGAAAATCAGTATTACTATTCCCATCATGATTATTTTTAACCCCTCAAAAAGATGACTGTTATAAGTTTGACCTGTCGATCTGTGTATCTGTGTGTCTGTCTGTGGAAATGTAAAAGCCAAATGCGTGGACGGAATTTGATTGCGGTTTCTTAAATAGAAAGCCTAATTCGTCGAGATGGTTCTTAGCTATGTTTGGTCGAAATAGAAACAGTCTCCAAGATATTGAGATTTTATTGGTGCGGGTGAAAGGTTCTTATGCTATGTTGATAGCAATACTTAAATAAGTGAAAAATTATGTGTCCGTAGGTTCATTTAGTACAATAATTAAACCAGTAACATAATTTTAAAAAGTAGAAAAAAATAATAATTTAAAATTTAAAAAACCCCCGATACAAAAGACCTCTAAAAAGAAAAATAATATTGTTATGTATTGAAGTCGTTGCGTCGGGGAACCGCTTAATAAAGAAAAAAATTAAAATGTGAGTAAGTTACTAAAGCCAATAAAGTAATTACGATATCGAAACGTATAGTCTAAGCCCTCGTAACTTCGTAAAGTAGGTACCATCGTCAACGTACATATAACGGTCCCCCGACGTAAAAACCTCAATAAGTACATAATAATATTTTTATTATTTTAGGGGTCTTTTTAAATATCGGAAGTTTTTTAAATTCTTAATTTAATTTTTTAAAACAGATTGACTATCAATTAATAACAAGAGTACTTATATAATATTGTGTAATCTTTAACAATATATAATAGTTTTGTTATCTTTATGTATCCAGATATTGTTGAAACTAAATACAAGCCTAATTTAGTCATGTAAAGAGTAAAATAATCAAAACATTTTAAATATTATAAATTATTGTTTTTTAATTATAATTATTTGATAATGAATATGATTGATTTTTTATCCACAAATGTTCCTACTTTTCTAATATACGTTGTTTACACAAAATAGCAGAGACACAATCATCATTTGAATGATCTTTGGTTGTTGAATAAATAGATGAAAGTTGTCGGATAAAATTTAATTAGATGTCCTAAGAATTACATTATAAATGTATATATATATGTATATTTAAAGTGATTACGAAAAGTGGTAATTGATAAATATAAAGATCAAGTAGCTATTTATATTAATTATACATATGTTCAATTACTTCTTGCATGGACAAATAAAGATATTCTTGTAATATAAAATTATGGTTTTATAAATATATATCATCTATAGCCATGTTAAGCTTATTTAAATTTATATAAATATAGAATAAAAAATAAAAAGAGAAACGGACAGGGTTTCGAATCCGCGATCTCTGGGAAACCGTCCCGTCGCTCTACCAATTAAGCTACCGTTTTCTACCCGTCTCGGTGAATTAAGCATCCTATATGTGGTCGTCTTCATCGGGACGGTGATGACATCTATTAGGTCGCAGGTTCGAATCCCTGCCCGTATCGGTTTATTTTTCATTATATATTTATATGAATTTAAAATTATAGTTGCTCAATGGTTATTGGCTGCAAATGTCATTGAGCGATCTAAGATATTTTATGGAGTTATTTGTTATTAACCTCGTTATAAAATTTGTATGGATTAGTAGTATTTGTTTTTATTACAGCTCAAATTTTGGCTACATTTTGGGCTTTCTGGTTGCCTCCTGTGCCTCACGGTATTTATTTCCATAGACGATCTATAGACAATACCTTTCAGGTTGACATTACTACGGCCAAAGACAAGCAACCGTCGCTCAATACAAATTTAATTAAGGCAAGAATAAGTATTTTAAAAGCCATCCTTAACTTATATAATTATTAGAATTCTTGATGAGAAGTGAAACTTAAGTAATGTTATGGAATAGCTTCTTTACAAGTTTTAAATAATAGTTACATGAACAATGTTAAGTTATTTTCTTATAGGAAATATATATATTTTTATAGAAGACTTTTACAAAGGATGTTAAGAATGCAGCAATTCTTATAACGAAGCATATTCGGGCAGCGTATACGCGACCTAAAGTACTCGCTTGGTCTGCGCTGTATGCAGCCGCCCTAGCGCTTTTTGTACAAGCACAGACATACATACAACTACTGTGGAAGGATATACAGCAGGGGATTGATAATCCTGTAAGTATAATAGTTTAAAGCAAATAATATAATTAATCATACATACATATATATAAATATAGAATCAAAAATAAACCGATACGGACAGGGATTCGAACCCGCGACCTCTGGGAAACCGCCCCGTCGCTCTACCAATTGAGCTAAGGCATCGCTGTCCGCCTCGGTGAATTAAGCATTCTATATGTGATAGTCTTTATCGGGACGGTGGTGACATCTATCAGGTTTCTTTCTAAAATAGATAAACATTGAAATTTCATTCTATATTTATATAAATTTCTATAAGCTTAACATGGCTATATATGTTTATAGATATTTTCAAACATTAATTTCGGTAGTGGCATTTTTTCAATATTTATCTATGATGCAAAGTTAGAAACATTGGTTAGGATTTTCGAATCTATACATATAATAAAATCGTCACTTAGCTATTCCTGTACATGGAATAAAAAAAAACATCATAGGGGGGCTTTATAAGAGCAAGAGAACCCAAAACAATGGTTTTTCAGTTTGTCTGTATGTCTGTATGTTTGTGCACGCTAATCTCGGAAACAGCTAAACCAATTTGAATGCAGTTTTCAGGAATATATTATTACAGTCTTCACTTAACATTTAGTGTTTATTTCATCTAAATCGGTTAAGAAATAAAAAAGTTATGACTATTTATGTCAATGACGTAATAGGTACCATGAAAATCTTATTCAATACATGTAATAAATCTGTAGAGGAGTAGTCTTTTTACATTAAAAATATTTTAAAAAATATACCAGGATGTAAAGTAATAACTAACGGAATCCATTTTCAGCATTTTTAAAATATTCGTCTGTTTATCTGTTTGTCTTTTTGTTTGCGCTTACAATGCAAACGCTGGTTGAACTCCACAAGATAGATCAAAATAATGTACTAAGTATTATATACCTTAAAAAGTTCTACAAGAATATCTGCGATAGTATATGTATATTTCTTAGGGAACCCACAATGGAAAATTTTTATCCTTTACTTTTTACGAAAAATAATAGGTAATTTACGAAGCGATTTTAAGAAATACAGCTTTAATCCTTATCTAATTAAGTAACTTAACTTTAATACATTTTACATTTAATATGGAACAATATAGGGTCTTCGCGTTTGCGGCCGTACGTTCTACCGGCGCACTCTGGTATGGAACCGTCTCAAAAATGGCTTCTGTGAATGTTCATTATTGAAAATTTTGTTAATGCATATAGCTAATTGAACGTTTATCATTTAAAATAGTTTTTTTTTTTAATAAAACTAGACCTGCAAGTTGATGGAGAAAATAAATTCAATTGTGTAGCTCAGAATTTCTCAAGTTTACATGGTAATATTTAGATTATGTTCAATTAAAGTCTGTAAGTGTGATATATGGTTAGAATGGTTATTAAGTACTCTGTTTAAGAAGTATTTAAATGGACGCTTAAATAAAAACAAGAGAGGTATAAAAATAATTACAGTACTTAATATTGTATCCTTATTAAAAGCTTAAAATATACTTTTGACAGTGAGCGATGTCTGCCGATATCGTAATTTTGATTGTATTACTTAAAATAAGTCATATAGAAGCCAATTCAAAAAAAGGGAAGTGGGAATTGTTTTAGTATGAATTTAAGGCGTGCGAAGCCGCGGGCAAAAGCTAGTTTTATATAAATTTAAATAATCTTAATACGGCTTACAGTTAGTTTTGCGGTCTCTGGTCGAGAATCTAATTTATAATAGTTTTGATCGTATGAAAATTGCATATTTTAGATACTCACCAGACAAAAAACCTTTATATGTGCAATAAAGGACTCCCCTTTGAAATGGAACACAATATTATATCTAACAAATTAAAACTCCCATTTGCAGGTAGCCTATAATGGTGCAGTGGAAGCAGTCCAGACCCTGCTGGGCGCACTGGGGTCGTTGGCCTCCCCCCGCCTGTCCGGCGCCGCGCTCCCCGCGCCCGCTGCCGCCGTGCAGGCCGCGGCAGTGTTCTTGGCGGCGTACGTGCCCCGTCTGCTGGTCTCATACGCGGGGTACATAGTCATGGGGCTGCTGTACCACTATACCATCACGCTGGCCAGGTATAGAACATTGGTTTTTAATTATTTATATAAGTAGAAAATGATCCATGTGAAAATGGATGAAGGCAATTCATGATATCGTTAAAAAATGCAATGTTGAATCGGTGTAAGATACAGGAATGGGAACTTAAGGTTTGAACGACCAGCTATGGCACTTACCAAGTGAAATATAGATAAATAGCTATTTAATACCAACTTTATTGAGATATTCCGGAAGTCCTGGTTCAGATATCACATGTATAGACGCTTCATTCCATTCATTAGGCTCTAAAGCCTAAAGATGCTCTCAAAATATTGTATTGAGGTATGATTGACAACAAGAATTATTTAGGATTAGCTGTGCCTGCGATTTCGTACGCGTAGATTTAGATTTGGATAAAAGTACCCTTTGTACCTACCAATGTATGTAAAAACTATAAACCTTCAAACTGGTAAGCAGCAATGGTACGACAATAAGAGATTTTTAACTTCTTTATTTCTTAACCGATTTAGATGAAATAAACACTAAATGTTAAGTAAAGACTGTGATAATATATTCCTGAAAACCATTTAAATTGATTAAGCCGTTTCTGAGATAAGCATGCACAAACATACAGACAAACTGAAAAACGATTGTTTTGTTTGTTCGTTGGGTTCTCTTGCTCTGATATAGCCCCCTATGATATATTTTTTAAATTGTTTCCATGTACAGAAATGGATCAGTGACAATTTTATTATATGTATAGATATATAGAATCAAATATGTTAGCAAATTTCATATATTTTAATATATCACAAACACAACAAATACTAAGTAATATATAATAACTCCTTACATTTATTTCAGTGCCAAAATCGCATGTCAGTTGAGTGATGAGAGCTGTTTTGGGTTGATATTTGGCATAAACACACTCATTGGTACGGGTCTCCAGTCAATCCTCACCGTGGTGCTAATTCAGAGCCTGTCATTACCCATCACAGATCAGTATTTCTCAATAAGTGGTCTATTTTTACTTTTGGCGGCCTTTTGGATGTTAGGGTGGATATTGAATGTGTGTAGACGGAAAAATGATATTAGTCAATAATATATTATATAAAAAAATTTAACTTATACATTTATTGTGGCTGTGCTCAGGTCATTCAGTATTAGAATATTTTTAGATATTTAAATAAAAAAAAATAGTACCTATTTTTTTAAAAGTAGTTTTATATTTTCCCTGATCCCAGATTTTGCAATGTTTATTAGATAATATATTATATTGTTACTTAAATAGATTTAGAGAGACATAAAATACACTTTATAGCGGTTATGTAATATTTAAATATTTATTTTTGGTTTCGGATTTGGTTTGGTACCATTCAATTCATAAATTACATGTCAGGTTAAGATTAAGTGAGAACAATCAACAAAGATTGACTACCTGTGTAATGTATAATTAAACTCTAAATCATAATTTTTAATTCTACAACTACAACTATAGTAAAAGAATTTTAATGCATTACCAAATTGTTAAATTTATATTTAGAGAAAAAAATAAATTAAAACAAAGTAAATAATTATATTCATAAACTAAGTAGATATTCAATTGTTTGATTAATAATATCGGTAAATATTTTGTAGAGGCCATACAGGTGTTTAAATATATTTCTAAGTAAATAGAAAATGGTTTATTGAGTACATTCTGTTATAAATACCCTAGTTTGAAAACCGGCTAATGGCAATGTGTTTTATTCAAAATAAATTGTTTTTCATAACTGTTAAGATCGTTATATGCCAAATTAACAGAACTTTTTCTATCCAAATTACCTATTACTATTGTTTTAAAATCATAATGAATGTTATTTTTTTTTACAGTATGAAAATAGTAACAAAAGAATGATATAATGTATGGAATTATTAATCATATAGCTATAAAATATTTAATGTAATTATTGTTATACTGATTTTATAGTCTAGCAATAATATATAAAGTGGAAAAAATATTTCAGATGAACATCGAAAAAATGTTTGTTTGTGATGTTTTAGGCTCATGTTTGTTTGTGATGTTTTAGGTTAGTTGTATTAGGATAATTTAGAACAGTGATATAGGCAAGTAAAAATCTTATTAGTATAATTATTTTTTAATTATTAATAACTTTTGGACACATCAAAAGATACAATAAACAAAATATTTTTTTTAATAGTTTATTGCACAATAAATTCATACATTTTATTTTAAAATACAGCATTTAAGTACTTATAGATTATAAATAAATATATTAAAAATATATTTCTATTTATTAATGTTAGCCCCTCTGTAGTCTCTCTGACAGTAATATAAATGAATTTATAACAAAAATATTACAAACATGAACACTATGTGATATGTTTGGAATGTAAATCAAGAAGAATTAATATAATATTCGAAATTTATATAATTTAGAGAAGAAGTCTTAAAAGGTCACAACCATTGTACTAGAGTAGAATAAAGTTTCTCTAAGAAAAGCTTACATTGAAGTCTCAATAGACAAATACATATTTTATTATTTACAAGATAGTTGGGATCTGTTATGCATATTGCATGGATGTAGGTCTTGTTTTGAAATAAACGTATATGCAAATTAACATAAATATAACGCCAAACGTTGGTAGGACAATCGTATTAATCTGGCTGCGTGACTTTGCAAATTCCTGCTTTCTCTCACGTTTCTGCTTAGCAGTTTCTTTTACTGTACCTTTAAGTTTCCTCATTGTGGAACTAAAACAACATAACATGCAATTAACTTCCGATAGTTTTATTGATATTTGTAAATAAAAATAATTATACTAAGCCCTACTTTTTATCGTCGATAGATTTACAGTCAAAGGTTTATTTAATTAATTGCCTGAATTTTCGTGTTATAAATAATAAAGTAAAATAAAAACACGTCACCAAATCGCCGACAATTTCAATTCGATGACACTGACATGACAACTCCACATATTTGACAAATATTTACTCAGGTGAACTGTCAATTTATTGCAAGGATTAGAGTTGCCACTTTAATTTAATTTTCGTTTGTACTAATTGATTAAGCTGCAGTCCATTATAGCGATAATAACCTGTACTGTCCATATTACAGGTTGTTTAACGTATAATTTTTTAATATCTCCATGTCTTTAACTCCGCGCAAAGTCAGTTAATTTTAGGCGTGTCTGACTTTTACGAGATGTAGCCGTGTGCCTGTGCCGAAATGTTGTGTATTTTTTAAAGTTACTAATAACAGATGCATTAGTATATTATTTATTTTACAAAAGTTTGAGTGCCATATCAAACACCAGTTTTTAACCTACGTCCAAAAAGAGGTGTGTTATAAGTTTGACCTCTCGATCGGTGTATCTGTCTGTGGCAAATTTGCATCCAAACGCGTGGACGGATTTGAATGCGGTTTTTTTTAATCGAAAGCTATGATCGTCGAGATGGTTCTTATCCATGTTTGATCGAAATAGAAACAGTCGTCTCCAAGATAGTGACGTTTTATTCGTGCGGGGGAGAGGTTCTTATGCAATAATTAGCTGCTTCTAGCGGCTTTACCCGCGCTATATAGAAAAAAAAAGCCTTGTTATTAAGGCCAAAAGGTTTTTTCAATTCATCATAGTGTTATTAGTGATTGTAAATCATTTTAACTCTAAATGTTTATATTTATTAATTTTCATATATATGAAACCTTACCTTACCTATCTACCTACCCATATGAAAAAGTCTTGAATCATGTTACATAATACATTTATAATTTATTACATTGTCGAAACTTTCACGCGGACCCTTATTTTATTAAATATAATATATATATATTTCTCGTATTAAATATAACCTTTGTACATCAGAGGGATAATGTAGGATTCTAAAGGTAAAATATTTTATTAAATCAGTCCACTAGTTTCGGAGCCTATTCAATTCAAACAAACAAACAAATCTTTTCTATTTATAATATAGGTTCATTTAGTACAATTCAGAAACCAGCAACATTACTTTAAAAAGCAGAAAAAATAAAATTAAATTAAAATAAAAACTTGATACAAAAAGATCTCTTAAAATAACATTATTATGTACTTATTGAATTTGTTGCGTCGGGGGATAGTTTAATAAAGGAAGAATTTAAAATGCAAGTAAATTAACTAGTCAAATAAAGAATTACGACATCGAATAGTATAGTCTTAGTCCTCAATGATAAATTAAATGAACCTACAGACACACAAAATTTTCAATTGTTTAAGTATTTCTATTAATCTATCTTTATATTATAAAGAGGAAAGATTCTTTAAGTTGAATAGGCTCCGAAACTACAGGACCGATTAAAAAAAATCTTTAAGCATTAGAATTCTTCATTATATATTACATAATTGAAGCTATAATTAAAAAAATATAATTATTTTGGTATAAAATAAAATATTATTAATAATATCTTCGAGTTGATTTTACTTACAATTTAAGTATTAGATCCCAAAAAATACAAAAGATAGAATGTAAAAAAAAATGATAAGTTCTAGTATATTCTTATTATATTACTCATTGGTGTCATAAAATGTAGCCTATTTTTTTTACATTTTAAATAAGTAAAAATGTTTTTATTAAATAGTTTATTATTTTTGTTTAACATATATATATCATAATTTTAAAAACTAATGATAAAATCATCAATCATTAGAAACAACCCATGGGAATTAGGTAACATTAATAAGGCCTTCTAAACATAATTACGTTATAAGAAAATAATTTATAAGTTAATTGTATGTTATAATTTATTACACTTATAAAATAAAATTTGCTCAAACATGATATTCCCCACCATCAATTTTTTCATCAGATAAAGAATTTAAGATACTGGCCGATGTGCTTTGAGAAAACCATAAGAAGAAAATTATTAATCCTTCTAGAACACCTACACCAAGCCCAGCCACAACATCCAGGATATAGTGTCTTTCTGCTAGAACTCTTGAAATAGCTACAGCTCCGACCCATGCAAGTATTGGAGGGTAGAAGATAAATGAAATTGGATCACAATAAATCAATATAAAAGCAACCAAAGCAGCTCTACTGGCATGTCCAGATGGAAATGAATACTTGTCAGGATTGCCTGGTATCAGCTTACTCATTGGGATAGGGCGTCGTCTTCTCACAAATGCTTTTAAAGCTGCTACAACTACTATATCCAGTATTAGTGCTGAAACAACACAACATTTAATTAATGACATTAAAACATATTTGATGAGGAACAATGAGATATATTTAAATTTGTAAGCAACATGACATACATACCAAGTAACATATTGACTTGTAATTGGTATAAGTCTTTGTTGTTAAACAACCAAATAAAAGTAAGCCAACCGGCCAGCCATACTATGCCATGGCACGATACCTGTAAAATAAAATCAAGAAGCTTATTAGGATTACATTCAAAATATTAAGTTTTAAATGTTATTACTAGATGGAAAATAAAAACATTATAAATAGTAGAATTTTTAAAATAAGTATGATTTTTATTATAAGTATTATTTTTTCCAATAAAGATTATTCTTATTAAGATAATTATCATGGACAATGACAATGCTATCTTTTATTTGACTGTCCCACCTAAAACAAATTATGGTAGATACTTTTATTATTCTATTCTAGGTATAGTCAGTAAAAAAAATCATAAGGTAACCTTCAAATATATGCAGTATTTTTTTTTTCTTTTAGTTCTTTGGCTTCGCACGGTTTGTGCATTTAGCCAAAATGCAGTAAATGTTAATTGTAAATTATTAGATGAGGAATATTGTATGTCTTTATCTTTTTTTATAATTGGAAACATTAAGACAGGTACATAGGCTGACATTTTTATATAATTGCCTATATATAAATTATCATAAAGAGTTTTTATACATTTTCTCTCCTTATCATATATAAATGACTCATTATCAATGCTACAAAAGATAAGATGTAATCTACATGTTATTACCTCTAAAAACTTTGAATGATTGCGAAGTGACCTTAATGCAGTTAAATTCTGAGAAAAGTCAACAATCTTTTTAGTAACTTGTACATCATATTGCAATATCTTCTGCAACATGTCTGGAACTTTTCTTTTGTCTTCTGTTTGGCCTAACTAAAATGGTAACAAAAAATTCAATACAACGAATTTTACAATATAGTTAAAATTAGCATAATGACCTCATTGAGCTATTGTCATGCAATGAACCACATAACAGCAAATTAAAAAATATGAACAACAATTAGTAATTTATATTTATGATATCTTACCAAATCCATGTTGTTCAAATAAAAGCTTATAAATAGAATCAGGTTCAGGAATCAGGTTTTTTTCTATGGCTACCTACAATGGAATACATGCAATGAAAATATAATATTAGTATGAATTTATTGAAAATGCCCTAAAGTTATTTATAATATGGATTACAAGGTAGTTCGGCAAAAAATATATAAATTATCCATGTGTGTTCTAAAAAAAAAATATTTTACAAGTTAATCATCGATGTGTTTAAAGTTGCATATGTCGGTTTATTTATTATATAAATTACAAGTGCCTAAATTTAAACACAAAACAAAAGTATTACCTTATTACAAATATAAATAAAGTTTTCAAATAATCCAAATTGGATAGTAATACTGTGATGAGTTCAACTTGACACCTGTCTGTTATGACTTCTGACTTGTCACTTGTCACAAGTTGTCAGTTATTGTGGCCGTGTCTTCTGTTTGGCCTAACTAAAATGGTAACAAAAAATTCAATACAACGAATTTTACAATATAGTTAAAATTAGCATAATGACCTCATTGAGCTATTGTCATGCAATGAACCACATAACAGCAAATTAAAAAATATGAACAACAATTAGTAATTTATATTTATGATATCTTACCAAATCCATGTTGTTCAAATAAAAGCTTATAAATAGAATCAGGTTCAGGAATCAGGTTTTTTTCTATGGCTACCTACAATGGAATACATGCAATGAAAATATAATATTAGTATGAATTTATTGAAAATGCCCTAAAGTTATTTATAATATGGATTACAAGGTAGTTCGGCAAAAAATATATAAATTATCCATGTGTGTTCTAAAAAAAAAATATTTTACAAGTTAATCATCGATGTGTTTAAAGTTGCATATGTCGGTTTATTTATTATATAAATTACAAGTGCCTAAATTTAAACACAAAACAAAAGTATTACCTTATTACAAATATAAATAATTAAAGTTTTCAAATAATCCAAATTGGATAGTAATACTGTGATGAGTTCAACTTGACACCTGTCTGTTATGACTTCTGACTTGTCACTTGTCACAAGTTGTCAGTTATTGTGGCCGTGTTCCGAAATACAAACCAGTATACTGGCCAGGGCTAATGACCTCATAACACCGACGCCATATTGCACTGGTGTCGGCCATATTGTACTGGTGAGGTAACTTTATAGTAATCTGTGGCAATATAGGCAAATACAGAATAATATTCAAACAGTAATTAGAGTTGCCACTTTTAAAAAATACATTAGAGATAAAGGACAACTTAATTTTCGTCATTCTAATATTTGAAAAATATATATACTTTATATTTGTAAGTTTTATAAATTATTATCACAGTTACAATAACATAAATGCACAGTATCTATGCAGTAAACTTAATTTAAGGTAAATAGATGATTCTTTTTTAATTTTCGTTCTTATTAAGTTTAAAGATATTTTATTTCTTTCGTCTCACCATTAACTATTAATTAATTATAATCATAGTCTTACTAAATAATTTTTGTACTTGTTTAGAATTAAATATATGATTAACAACACTTTTTTTTGAACTTTATTATTTTATGTAATAAAACGTATAACTATTTAAAATAGACACATTAAAAATAAATATGTAGTCACAGATTAAAAAGAAATTTGTAATACTTCGTCAGTAGCGTCAATTTATGCTGTCAAAGTATTCAGTGCTTGCCATCATATTTCGGAACGATTCACCAGCATGGCGTCGATTTTTGACGTCATCAGCACTGGCCAGTATACTGGTTTGTATTTCGGAACACGGCCTGTGTATGAGTTATCAACAAAGAATTAATAATATCTCTATGGTTATCAGTATTCAGTTGTTAATGATGTTATAAGCATAGAGATATATATTCTATGGTTAATAGACAAAAAATATCAGGTGTCAGGAGAGTGATCTTCTAAGTATTGGGTCAGCTGTTTATTGATAATACGATCGAGCACTTTAGAGAGAACTGAGGTGATGGCTATTGAACGATAATTTGCTGGATCAGACCGATCCACTTTTTTGCGGATCGGTTGAACATTCGCCCCTCTACGGAACTGTTCCTGAGGAGTATGACTGGCGGTAGAGGCGCGTTTGTACTGGAGACAACTCCGCTGCACATTTTTTGAGTACCACCGCGGGATAACCATCTGGTCCGCTGACCTTCCGAACATCGAGTGACCGTAGTTCCGCACGGAAGTTACGTTGCCACAGGGAGAGACATTGGGCGGTTGTGAACTATGGTTAGCACTGAGGGAATTAGCCGCAAAGAGATTTACCAGCAGTTCAGCCTTCTCTTGCGGCGATCCATGTATTCTTAAATTATTAAAAAGAAAACACCTATTATATATTTATACAGGATTATTTTTTATTAGTTGACCACCTCTTGCAGACAGCCTCTTTACATCAATCCCAACAACGTTTGTTCTACATTTTAAAAATCTTGATAAACAACACACAAAACACGCAACAAAAAAATTTGCTCCCTCTTTTACTTATTACTCTGTATTTTGTAAGAAGAACTTAAAAGATCAACGCTCGGGCGCCATACCTAAGCTCAGAGTTAATGTCATTTCAGAGGCATCAAATAAATGTTGTATGGGAAAAATAAAATTTTAAAGAATATTAAGTTTAAAAAGTATTAGAACAAACGTTAGGATTGATGTAGAGAAGCTGCCTGCAAGAGGTGGTCAACTTTTTAAAAAAACATATATACATATATATATATATATATTCAATTAAAAACATTAATTAAATTATTTAATTATCATTGTTATCATAAATATATATATATATATATATATATATATATATATATATATATATATATATATATATATATGTATGAACATATACGCATATATATATCTATATATATATATACGCACAACTTGTCATATAACTTACAATATGACTAGTAGTGGCTTGTGCAGACTTCTTAGCGAGAAAAATATTACTATCTATATCCACATTATTATGACAAATACTACTATCTATATTTTTAAACGTCACATTATTACGATTTCGACTTATTTTTTTAAATTTTAATATTTATGGAGTTTTTTGGCATATCTTTGTATGGACCCCAAAACTATATTCAAGATGCTTTAAGAAACGATTATAAAGAACCCATGAGCAAAGAAGAAGTTAAACCACTAATGCAAAGAATTCTACAAAGTTCTACATTGCCCGAAACGGTACAACTAAGATATAGTGGAATTGAAAGTGATTTTACATGTATAGTATAGATAAAGTGAAATTGAAAGTGATTTTACATTTTTATTTTTTTTATTTTTTTATAATATCAGGACAAATTACACACATTGATCTAACCCCTAAGTAAGCAAATTATTTGCTTGTGTTAAGGGTGTTAGACAACGATACAAATACATGGAAATACACATATAAATACTGAAAATATATTTAATAAACGACCAAACCCAGAAACACGGACATCTATGCTCATCACATAAATGCCTGTCGAGTGCGAGCCCCATTGCGCCGTGACACGTTAGGCGTCTGCGCTAACCACTCGACCAACGGGGCGGTAAATTTATTAATCTGCTTTGTATAATTCATAACAGATTCAAAGACCGGATGTAGACGTGATAAGGCAGATTGATTGCTATATCGGTAGAGTAAATGGGTTTGCTTATGGTTCTTCACAAAGATTTATAAAAATGAAACGCAAAGGAGTCATAAAGCCAGTTGGTCCAGCTGATATGTACAGAATACCGCCAACTACCTCGACTGACGTAATAGTATTTTTTTTATGGAAATATTAAATCAATCATATATGTATATGTGATAGATTTTAATAATCAATAAACATTATTATTTTAGTACGGTTGGTGGCAACATGATCCGAGTATAACTAGCACTTCGTGGCATATAACCTATCCAAGACATCCTCAGCCATCATCACCTAATAGCCTGATTTTAGAAGCCGCTAGGAAAAATAACATATATGCAACTCTGTTTTAAGTATTTTTTATCGTATAAAACTGTTATTGTTTTGACTTAGCTTCGTTAAGAATTATACTTTTAAATTAATTATTACTAATTATTAAGCAGCAATAGCCGACCATCTTAAAAAAGGAAAAATGAATATTGTTATATTATCTTATAACATAGTGACATATAGACATACTTTAAATTGGAAAACGCGCTGCAGTGACTTAACAACGTATCAAAAACTATTTTGAAAAATACGCCATTAATCTTGGGCCATATTAATCATAGAGTTTTTATAATATTTCTATGATTTTAATAGATCAAGTTTAAGTTAAGTTTAAGTTTTCACAAAAATTATCGATCAATAACTTGAAGTGCTGATCTCATGACTGACTGGACACTGGCAGAATTCGAAACTTCGAGATTGCCATAATACATTACCTTAAAATGACGACGACAACCAAAAAACATGACGTATTCGGATTTTGGCGTTCGGAGTGTCTAAACAGCCGACATATTGAGGTCGAATAGATCGCAATTCTATTTGGCCGAAAAATCGTGGACCAATCAGAAGGTAGTTTTTGGTCACGTGTAATGTTGAGTTGTTCACCTATATTGTAGGTTAGGTGGTTAGGTTTTTTTTTTTTTTTAAAAGCACCCGCCATTTCGGGGTGTTGTGTGTTTTTCCCCTGACATTGTCAGAGATCTTTCTTAAATCTATGTTGTGTATAAAAAGGAGTTTACGGTACATACTTCGAACTATTTTAGTTTATTTACATTTTTTGTTTTATTCACTTATTTATATATTTATATATAGTATTTTGTTCTACTTAGCCAATATCGGCTGAATAGACATATCTTGCTATATAGCCGATGTCGGCCGACAAATCTTGTTATTTACCCGATGTCGGCTATATAGTATTTTTTTCTACTTAACCGACATCGGCTGAATAGACACAGCCTTTGGCGTTACCTCGCTCTGAGGCGTTCCATTTAAGGTTTGAAGTGCAAGCGAGAGCGCGGAACGAGCGACAAAGAGGCACAATCGGCCTCTGCGTTCGGCAGCGTTCGACATCTGTCTAAAATATCTATCAAACAAATTAAATTAAAATTTTCTTTTCAAAAATGCAACCATTCCATCAGTATTTTCTTATGACGTTGTCACGTTCAACTTTTGTCAGTTAACCAACTTTACAGACAACTGATTTTTTTTAGTTGAAAATACATATTCTTTGTAATAATGACAAAAAAAAACAATTTAAACAAAACAAAAATCATTATTCACATACCTAGTGAACAAATATTTTTATAAAAGTCTAAAAATCATTACAAAATACCACCATTAAAACTTATGTGTTTTATAATAATAACTTAATAATACTTGATGTTCTCCTAACCATCAAAAGATTAAACAGCTGTTAAGTTATATTATGTTATAATAACGTGTGTATGAGGAATATTTAGATACAAATGGATAATCACATTGAGGTTAATAAAGGAATGTTTTTTACATAAACTGAAAATGAGAAATAATGATAGGAAAACTAGTTTCGTTTCCTAAAGTTACTAAAGAAAATAATTTAATAAAGGTATGTGACTGATATACTGAAAAACTTAATTATAACAGTGGTACCTTTATAACATTACCTACATTTTATGCCGTGACATGAGTTATAGAATATTTAATGTGCGCGCAAACCCTTATAGTCATAGTTGACACTTGACAGTTCAGGTGGCAACACTGAAAATTAGAATTGAAACTTCTACAACTCTTTTTGATTCTGACATTGTAGTGAGCAGGGTGGTGTTGTTAAAATGTAAGTAATCGTAATGAATCTTTGAATATCTGAATTGTTTTTGTTAACTTCTAATATACATGATGTTAAGTATATTTTTAGACGTATGCGTATTCCTATATTTAATACTTTTATGTAAACATTACTTTAATTTGACATGCACACGTACATTTTAACCATAACTTGCAATTACATTTCAGGTCGAAGGTATCGCGTGATACGCTTTACGAATGCGTTAATGCAGTCCTCCAGTCATCGCAGGACAAGAAACGTAACTTCTTGGAGACTGTAGATCTCCAAATCGGTCTGAAGAACTATGACCCCCAAAAGGACAAGCGTTTCTCCGGCACCGTCAAGTATGTTTACCTGGAAAGAGCATTATTGTGGGCTTAAAAATAAAAGTAACGTAGTTTAAATTGTGTGGTGTTAACCTCACTACCTGAAATAACTATCAATTGAGAATACTTACATTATTAGTTCACCATAATGAATCTGGACAGGGAGTCGGTGAAAACTGACGGGACTTTACCCAGAGTCTTTAAATATAGGGTAGGTTTGCTTCGGCTTACCTATTTAATTTACTGCCCATGTGGAGTGGTAAGAACTTTATAATGATATTTTTTATAAGAACATGTAATTTAGGTTATTTATTTATTATTTCGTTTCAATTTATCTTGCAGTATTTTAGTTTATGATGATTTAAAAAAATTGCATGTATTATCTGATTTTTGATGATAAATGATAGCTGATATAATATAATAACTTTCATATTTACATCATATTTCTTATAAATCAATTTATGTAATTTAATATCTCTTTCAGGCTAAAGTATATCCCTAGGCCTAAAATGCAAGTATGTGTTCTGGGAGACCAGCAACATTGTGATGAAGCCAAAACACTGACTGTGCCATGCATGGATGCCGAGGCTCTGAAGAAGTTGAACAAGAACAAGAAGCTTGTCAAGAAACTAGCTAAGAAGTAAATACATTGAATTACCCAACATTTACCTAAAAATGTTATATAAAATAATATTATATGTTTTTAAATATTAATATTTAAAATTTTTTATCAAGATTTTTGTACATTAGCAATACTAATGTCACCTAAAATTTTGCAGATACGATGCTTTCCTAGCATCCGAATCCCTTATTAAGCAGATTCCTCGTCTGCTTGGACCTGGTTTGAACAAAGCAGGCAAGTTCCCTGGTCTTCTCTCCCACCAGGAGTCCATGACTCAGAAGATTGATGAAGTTAAGGCTACAATTAAATTCCAAATGAAGAAGGTGATTCTTTATTTCTTTTAATTCCTAAGAATACTTCATTAAACTTCCCAGCAGTTGAAATATTGTTGATTGTAACTGGGAATCTCTTATTCCTAGGTATAAAGCAATTTAATACTTTTTTTTTATCTGTTATTGTTATCATGTATAGATATTTTTTAGCCAATTATGTTTTATTGGCATACAGCAAGTTTATTATGTGTACTTGACTGTTGTTACTACTAAAATTAGTTGATAAAGTTATACAATGTTAGATTACAATTACTATAAAAAAAATATATTTTACTTTAGGTACTCTGTCTGTCAGTTGCCGTTGGTCATGTGGACATGACACCTGATGAGCTTGCACAGAATGTGCATCTCTCAATCAACTTTTTGGTGTCACTGTTGAAGAAGCACTGGCAAAATGTGCGGTCACTTCATATGAAGTCCACTATGGGCCCACCCCAGAGATTGTACTAATTTTGATATTAAATATCTGACCACAAAGATTTTGTTTTATTGTTAATATCAATTCATTTAATGTTGTGCAAGAATGAATTGAGACTATAACTAACAATTCTATGAATATTGTTTTAAATGTTATTAGATAATTGTTGTCTTAAAACTTTATATTTTGTCCAATCATATTAGAGGTTCTTTGGAATTAGATAGTTAATAACTTGTATAAACCTTTATATACCTTATAATTAAAGTGTAGCTGTGACATATTTTAAAGACAAAGATCAACAAATCATTCTTTACAGTTTATAAATGTATGACCTTTAAAAAAAATTTGGTTGTGAGGTTTCTATTTGTTTTATGCTATTTCTGTTTATATTACATACTAGCTGTACCTGCGACTTCGTACTCCTGTTTCGATTTTTATAAAACGTACCCTTTGTTCTTACCAATGTATGTAAAAACTATAAACCTCAAACTTTTAAGCAGCAATGGTACGACAATAAGAGATTATTAACTTCTTTATTCGTTAACCGGTTATATAAAAAACAGGGCTTAACAAATTTGAACGCGGTTCAGGAATATATTATCACAGTCTTCTTTTAACATTTAGTGTTTATTTCATCTAAATCGGTTAAGAAATAAAAAAATTATGTCAATCACGTAATAGGTACCATCGAAATCTGATTTTATACATGCAATAAATGTGTAGAGGAGTAGTCATTGTACATTAAAATTATTAAATACTAGCTTTTGCCCGCGGCTTCGCACGCCTTAAATTCGTAGTAAAACAATTCCCACTTCCCTTTTTTTGTATTGGCTTCTATATGACTTATTTTAAGTGAAATAATCAAAATTACGACATCAGCAGACAGCGCTCACTGTCAAAAGTATATTTAAAGTTTTTAATAAGGATACAATATTAGGTACTGTAATTATTTTTATACCTCTCTTGTTTTTACTTAAATTTCCATTTAAATACTTTATAAACAGAGTACTGAATAACCATTCTAACCATATATCACACAGATTTTCATTGAACATAATCAAAATATTACCATGTAAACTTGAAAAATTCTGAGCTACACAATAGAAGTAATTTTTACCATCAACTTGCAGGCCTAGTTTTATTTAAAAAAATCAATTTTAAATGATAAACGTTCAATTAACTATATGCATTAACAAAATTTTCAATACTGAACATTCACAAAAGCCATTTTTGAGACGGTCTGCACGGTTCCATACCAGAGTGTGCCGGTAGACCGTACGGCCGCAAACGCGAAGACTATATTTTAAATCTGTAATATCTTCGAAAATATTCATTAAAATTATATACTGTAAAAGGCTATATTGTTCCATATTAAATGTAAAATGTATTTAAGTTACTTAATTAGATACAGATTAAAGCTTTATTTCTTAAAATCGCTTCGTAAATTACCTATTATTTTTCGTAAAAAGTAAAGGATAAAAATTTGCTATTGTGGGTTATCCCTAAGAGATAAACATATACCATCGCAGATTTTCTTGTAGAACTTTTTGAGGTATACAATACTTAGAACATTATTTTTATCTATCTCGTGGAGTTCAACCAGCGTTTGCATTGTAAGCGCAAACAAAAAGACAAACAGATAAACAGACAAAGATTTAAAAAATGCTGAAAATGGATTCTGTTAGTTATTACTTTACATCCTGGTATATTTTTTAAATATTTTTAATGTACAAAGACTACTCCTTTACAGATTTATTACATGTACCTATAGAATAAGATTTTTATGGTACCTATTACGTCACTGACATAAATAGTCATAACTTTTATATTTCTTAACCGATTTAGATGAATTAAACACTAAATGTTAAATGAAGACTGTAGTAATATATTCCTGAAAACCGCATTCAAATTGGTTAAGCCGTTTCTGAGATTAGCGTGCACAAAAATACAGACAAACTGAAAAACCATTGTTTTGGGTTCTCCTGCTCTTATAAAGGCCCCCTATGATGTTTTTTTTTTTGATTCCATGTACAGGAATGGCTCAGTGACGATTTTATTATATGTATAGATTCACCATTATGTGAAGTGATAAATAAAAGATTCCATTCTCAACATTTTTATAATTTTTGACTGTTTATCTGTTTGTCTTTTAGTTGTGCACGTAACACAAAAAAAATTGCTAATGTAAAGTTTTATACATAGAAATTGAGCGTCACTCTGAGTAACATTTAGTTTTTAACTTTCATTACACACATTTCACTCTATCAAAAGATGGATGTATTTAAAGTGCATCAGAAATTTATCTTTACACATATAATAAAACTAACTGATCGCTGTCTGAATAAGTAAAATATTTTGAAAAAATCATAATGGGGACCTTTATATAAGAAGGAGAATCTTTTCTTATTTTGTCTATTGATCTGCATATGTCTGTATATTTCTGCACGCTAATCTCAGAAACAGAGTCATCGATTTGGATGCACTTTTCGCGAATATATTGTCATGAGATTCACTTTACATTTTGTTTTTTTTTTAACAATCGGTTAACAAATAAAGAAGTTAATAATCTCTTATTTTCGTACCATTGCTACTTACTGGTGATTAAACATAAAAACAATATACATAAATAAATTAGAAATACTTCTGCACGCAGAAACTACTTGTCGGCGACAATTCGTGATATTATTATTAATAATATTTAATTGTTTTATCATCATAATTAATTATTTGATTATTTTCATATAACTTGTTATAAAATTAAAATTATTTAGAAACATTAAATAGTAAGCATTTGTCGCACTTGCTACAGAGCATTCTTTTGTGCAACAATAAGAAAGAGAGAGATAGCATTCGAAGGCTATCTCTTTCGCTCTTGATATACCCCCGAAGGAATGTAAAATTAGATAAAACTTAAAACTAAACTAAAAATAGTAAATTAATTACATAGTATATAACGGGGTGAACATAATATTGTATGACACTTCATAGGGGAGAATGATAGTTTATAAGAAATAAGACTGAAACTGCTTAAATTGTATAGAATTTCTTATATTTTTACTATTTTATTTCTCATAACTTTTGTATTTGTATAACTTTTATTAATCATTATATGTGTATGTGAAGGTAATTTTGTCACCTTTTTAAATATTATATTGTGATATCTTTATATTGTGATATCTGTACATAAAGCAAATAAAGATATGTTAAACTCAGTCACGAGGGTAGTTAGATAAAAATACGCGTAAAACGCGTTGCTATTCAGCGGCTCTCTTTACGGTATAGCCGGCCGGTTAATAAACGGCTAGTATGGGGATGAGGTATTCCATTCGCCTCGGACAGCAACATTGAAGAAAGAAGAACAGGGAAAAATCGTAGAAGAGCCCTGAATAGCAACATTGTATGGGATTATCGTAGAAGAGCCCACTTATCATAAGAGATTACCGTAGAAGAGCCCTATTATTGTGCGGGAGGATCGTAGAAGAGCCCGATGGAAAAGCTACTCGTGACTGGGTTTACTGAATGTTCGTACATTCTCGTTTTAATTAACCCTTTGAGTCGAGACCCCTATATCGATGAGAGACGAATCACCGGCACCCGTTAGGAGTGATCATTAGTCACCCGACTTGACGTAACTCCTGCGGACAGGGTTCGTTTCGCCCTACAAAGCGGAAGGGTGCGGTAGCTGAGGTCTGATCTAGCGACCTCAGCGTAACGCCGCTCCGGTCTTTTAAGACCGCAGCCCCCGACCGCGATACTACTTGATTGAGTTTGATGAAACTTTGAAGGTTTATAGTTTTTACATGCATTGGTAAGTACAAAGGATACGTTTTATAAAAACGACATCTACGCGTACGAAGTCGCAGGCATAGCTAGTTATTAAAATAAAATTAACAACAAATAATATTTAGTACTGATCTCAAATAATTAATAACCTAAAGCTTCAAAGACAATGAAATCTTATCGATAACAGAACAAATACGGAGATAAGGCTAACTTCATGCATATCGAACTTCTAATAATGGGCTCCGAAATTAGATTTTACACAAGTAAATATAAGATAAATAATAACAAAGTTTTATACTATGACTATCAAAACTAAAAATGCGATCATGTGCGAATCGGACTCATGCACGAAGGATTCCATACAAATATGACCGTCGTTCCAGAGGTGCCCCTTTAAGTATTTATTTTATTGTTTTTAGCATTTCTTTTTTATAGCTATAACAGAAATGCATCATCTGTGCAAATTTTAACTAATACCGTTCATGAGCTACAAACCGAAAGACAGACGGGTACGGAAAACCAACTCATAAAACGATCTTTTACTTTATGAAATAATATTTTAGTGTAATAAAATATAAAAGGTTTTATACATACATCACTATTTAATATTCTAATATTGTCAGGGTATTGCAATAAATTATGTCACTAATTATATGAAATAAAATTCGGTACATTATAACTCTTATTTGTATTTATTGTTATACAAAATAGTTTCAATATTTAACAATAATATAGAATCATTATAAAATATCGCTTACACTTCTAGAATCTGTATTTAGTAAGTCATCACTGATATCATCATCATAATCAGAGACTTCTTCATCACAGTCCTCTGCGGCATCATCACTTTCAGCAGTATTTTGTGATAAAATAACTTCTCCATGAATATTTTTATTTTTTAGATTGCCCACCTTGAAAAGGTCATCGCATTTGTTCGATGCTAAAACTACTTGTACTTTGTAAACTAGAGTTTCAAGCAATTGCTTAACTTTTGGCACTTTACCCATCAATGTACTTTTCTTTAACTTAGAATCACAACAAACAGATTGAAGGTACCTCGTAGATTGTTGCAAAATAGTCAACATTCGTATTATTTCTTGCGATTTGTTTTTAAATTCTATTTGCAGTATGGGAATGCCGTGTGATAAAAACAGCTTTATGACCGGAAGAGATTTGTTGAAAAACACTATAACATTATTCTTAATGCAAAGTGATTTGGTTATTTCCAGCATACTATTTAAGATAATTGTCACATTGTCCCATAACTCTAAATGTTCCGATTTAGTTAGTCTTTTATTTAATTGGACTTTAGTACTTTCGTACAAACAGTTTCCAATATTTCTAAATAAGACTGAGAAATTAACTTTGTTTATGTTTTTATATGAAGAAAGGTTTTTCCGTTGTTTTATCAAATCTTTAGCTTCATTAATTAATAAAAGGGTAACACTTTTTAGTTCTACTATGTCATTATTTGATAATAACACTTTTGTTAGAATATCCATACTCTGATTTACTTGAGGTCCTTTTTCTTCTACACCATCTATAGTTTTCCATAGCTTTAATAAAAACGATTTTGACATATCTCTTGCAATATTAATTACAGAAAGATTACATGAATATTCTTGAAGAGCTTTAAACAGTTCAATTAACGATATAGCTGTACTAAGTTGAATACAATACGTTTTGTGAGTTTCTAAATTTTCAGCAAAAGTTTTCAATAAATCCTGCAGAGTAACTGAACTATTACCATTTGCCAAAATTTGTAGAGACGATTTTAATAAGGACCTATTTCGATTTTTAAAACCCATCCATTTTAAATAAATAGTGCAAAAGTTGTAAATATTTTCTAAACATAACACATATTCAAAAATAGTGTCATTATATAATAAATCTTCTTCTTCAACTGAATTGTCATCCTTTTCATCCAAAAATTTATCCAAATATAAAGTTACAAATTTTAGGTGTTTCATAATGTTTGGAAGAACAGTCTTTACATATTTAGCACAATCCTCTGCTTTTACAGGGTCATATATATCGGAGGTATCCGATTTCGTAAAAAAGGTATTCTTCTTTGATTTCGAAGGTAATGTTTTTTCTAGACTTTTATTAACTTGGTTTAAAATAAATGTTACAGTTTTTACTGTTAAACATTCAGGATCACTTTTATCAGACAACTCTATTCTTAGTAATTCTAATAATTTTAAGTTTAGGGGTCTCAATTGTAAGTTTTGTGTAACACCTAATTTGGTTTTAGTAGCAATATTCTTTTGTGTTGCCTGTGACTTATAAGTTTCCGGTAAAATTGAGTCTTCGTTAACTCTCTTCTTCGGTTCTTTACTTTTATTTGGCTGTATTTTTAATACCTTTTCTGCAAAATGATCGTTTGCATTATTAGTGAATGGATAACACATCCAAGAAGGCGGTTGATATGTCAAATTGGTCTTAACTAAAAGTTTTGTTATATGCCCTTCTAATTGTTGTACTTGAATAACTTTATTTATTAATTTATCTTTAAGGTCCGGGTCAGTAACGGAAGTAAAAGCATTAAGCAACTCACGAAACCAATTAGCACAGTGTATTTGACAATCTAATATAAGTGTCATGGAAGTATCAGTCAATTCATCTTCCAGGTGATCTTCATCTACTACAGGCATAATAACTGAACATCCTAGCAATGCATTGATGTGTTGCAAATCACCGTCATTTTCCTTGATTTGTAAAGTTTGAACTAGTTGGAATAGTGGCGACAATATAAGAATATTAACATCCTCTTGTTCTTGCAAAGTTAGACCCGCTATGTTAATGGCAATGAATACTTCCATTTCAGTATCTGTATTAAGACCATATTGTGTGCTCAACTTTATATCCCCTACATGTTCTGATGGTAAATCGTTAACTACGAAATTTTGGCGCAAGTCACTAGTCACAGCCTCAGTTATCCATTTTAGAAAATGTTTGTTGATAAATGGAGCTGCCTGTATTATTTTGCAAAATTCATCATAAAAAAATGCAATCATTTTGGGAAACTTCCTAGTACTGCAGCTAATGAGTTCTATTATTTGTGCAGCATCGCGAAGATTACCTTCAGGTAAATAGTTAACGGAGCAATAGCTCAACATCATTTCATCAGTTGAAGCAACTTCAATTTCTTCATTATCAGTAGAAGCCATTAAGTATTTTACTGCATGAACACCAGCAAGAATTCCTTGAAGTTTGATAGTGTGATTTGACCTTCCTAAGTATTTTCTAATTATCATATGAACCTCACCCTTAATCACTGAGTTGTCATCGCTGTATGCTAAGCCACAAACTAAATTCATAACTGCTCTTATCTCATTTAGTGTCATGTCATCCTTTCTATCTAATAGAGTTAACATTTGTACACTTTGTGGTTTCAATATAGACATATTCTTTGCTGCAACATCATTTAAAATAGTCAGTATATTTATAAGGCTATGCTTACAATCTAATCCCAGCTGGAGTAATTCAGCAACAATTGTCTGACAAGAGTCTTCTAGGTTTTCAAACATTAATTTGTAAATATGTGAAGCAAAACTTTGAATAACAGAATCTGATGTTTTTAAGAGTGAATTAGTTAATGAAATTAAATGCTTAAGGTAATCTTTTAAAATAGGTTTAAAAGATTTAAATGCTTCATCTAATATATCTTCACTCAAAATATTAAGTTTGATCTGTTTACGAATTATGTTTTCTAACTGTTTTTGCCTTTCTTCTGATGTTGAGAATAAAATTAAAATGATTATAAAATCAAATGGTTTATGGTCAGTATTTTCTTTACAGTTTGAAATAAGTTTGATCCAGGCATTAGAAATAAATTTAGAGGATATGATAGTACTTCTTAAGGCCTGAGCAGTTAATATTTGACTAGATGCAATATCTTGAGGCGTTTCAATAGATGTAGACCAGCTTAATGCATTTCTTATCCCTTCCACAGCTTCCACATATGCAGTATTAGATGTTTTGCCGGAAATAAGCAAAAATTTAATAAAATTGGGAAAATAGCTAGATTTGGAAATAGTTTTTAAAATATTTAGTGTCTCTTTCTGTAGTTTTTCATAGTGCTCATCAGACAAACAAAGATATGAAAGACAATCTAAAATACCTGGAATAAGGTCATGATCTTCCTGAAGTATCCTGCTCATTTCTGTTGCAATGTTATCATGCGCTTGATCACCAATTATATCTGGAATAGCAGTTATGATTTCTAGACGTACTACTTTTTCAGAAGCTACATCCAACAGGTTAATAATATGAGTAGCAATTTTCTCACTGTCTACCATATTATCTAAAGAGCATAAACATTTTAAAATAATCTGAATCCAAGGTCCACATTTAGAATCTGCAGCCAAATCTATAGCTATTTCAAAAATGTAGTCGATCAGCTTATTTTGTAACAATGGTATACTTAGTAGGATTTTAACAACACTATCGTTATAGCATTGAACAGTTTGATTGTCAGAAGTGGTTCTTTCGATATTAGGATACAAATAATGCTTAAACATAGTCAAATCCTCAGATCTTTTTTTAAAAATTTCAAAAAATTCCGATAAGTTTTGAGGAAAGTCGTCATGTTTTTGTAAGTTTTTCTTCAAGTTTCGAATAATAACTACAATTTCAAAAGAAGCTATACATTTTGCAGGGGGCTTGGTAAGCTGCAAACCACTTTCTTTTAAGGTTTTTTCGAAGTAATCTTCAAGAATACTCTTTTTTCTCTTGGAAGGACTTTCATTGTCATTTCCTTGTTTCGGTGCAATCCTTTTACTCATTTCTACGTATATTTAAATCATTTACTTAAATTGTAATAATGGACAGAAACAAATAATAAATCGCAAATTATACGTGGTCTTTTAAAATAAGTGCCGAAATATTGTATTGTATCTTTCCTTTAGGATGACTTTTTAAAAATACTATATTTTGAACTTTCAGACTTCAGTCACGGTTTTAAATGTATATTTTATTGATTGATTGATTAATTGGTTTTATGGCTTTCAGTTGTGCCAGTAAAGTACGGTCTATTCCTCATTCCGCCAATGATTTTATAGTTTATACTAATGTAGAATCAGGAAATTGAATATAACTTGTAATTATAACTTATAACTTGTAAATGTCATTTTCTACCAGAGTTGCCAACCTGGAACGATGCGCCGATTGTACCAAAATTATCGTAACCGTCAAAAAATTATCGTATATTTTCAAATAACGTATAAAATTATTAGTTATTAATAAAACAGACATTGTTACGAACTTATATTATGCTCGACCACGCGTCACGTCCTTATTTTATGATTGCACATGAGTATTTCACATGAGAACACCGCATAGAATATGGCGCGAAAATTTGGGTGATTCAAAAATTATACAAAAAATAAATAACTTTAAAGTTGATCGGTCAAATATTACATTTATTAAAAGAAATGAGGTAATAATAAGGTCTTTCATGATTGACAGGGTCTCTCTAGTAGTCTGCCGTTGTTTCTGCTACTCAAACTTCGATCTGCAATTTTGTTTTGAAAAAAAATGTATGATCGAAAATTATCGTACATTTGCGTACGATAATGAATCGCAATCGTACATCGTACGTTGAGCCCAAATTATCGTACATGTACGATACTTATCGTACGGTTGCCAACACTGCCGTCAACCGTGCATTAAGGATGCACGATGATCATCGATGTTGAAAGCATAAACATCGTTGTTACGATATCGTTCGTAAAGCAACATCGATATTAACGAATTCGTCATCGATGTTAACACACGGCCTCATACACAACCAATAATAATAATATCACAGGACAAATTATACACATTGATCTAACCTCTAAGTAAGCAAATTATTTTCTTGCTTTAAGTTCAATATTTTTCCTTCAGTTCATAAAAATATCGGAATATGAAATAATTTCTTCCGTTTCTATTAAAGTTCTAACGATCTTCACTGTATTTTATTACTTGGTCAATTATTAATTAAAAAATCATCGATGTTATACAACATCTGTTCGGATTTCGATAAATATCGAACATCGATGATGGGCTGTCGATTATGACATCGATGTCTACATCGATGTTTTTCTAATATTGATCATCCCTACCGCGCATTGTCAACTGACGAATGACGTATAATATCTCCATTCCAGCCATTCATAAAGCAATACAATTTTATTAAAGTTCCTATTAACCATTTTATTATCCAATTTACCAAGCACTAGTACATTTACAGCATTTAGATTCTAGATACCAAGATAGTGAGCTAGTGCGATCCCATCTAGTATAACTAGCGGCACGTATCAGGACAGACGGACTAGACTGCGCAGAAGTCTAAAATCTAAATTAAAGGTGGCCGTACATAGCGATAGCGCCGCTTGGCTCTCCAGTCTCATTATGTCCCTCGCATCGATACGACGCCCCGCTCACTTCCACTATACAATCGAATACTCAATTGTTATCGCTATTAATATTTTAGTGTTTTTTTTCTTCTTCTTTGTTTTGAAATGGATTTTGGTTGCACGTACAGGGCACAAAATATTTTGCCAACGCCAAGTGGGATATACGACGAAGAATGGAAAATGAGCAAGGCCGTTTGGAATTTAGTAGGCGATATTGTTATTACATATACATCATATATATTTTTCTAAAATATTTAATTAAAGTTTAATTTTATTGCATGTAATTAATTTACATAAAAATCAACATCTGGAAGCCATGGTCCGACGTTTAAGTGATAAACTTCAGGGAGTCTCCGCGTGGGGCAATGCCAATCTTCTCAAATGTCACCAAAAAGCAGACGTGTCTGTTCACCGACAAAAGGAGTTCTTTCACCTTGGCTCCTACTTTCCAGGATGTATCTTTGGAATACAGTAACAGCTTCAGTTGTTAGGCTTAGAGATTTCCTCGAACCTTCATTTTGGTCGGTGCATTGAGTCCATAGCAAAAACTTGCTGTTCTTGCGAAGGTCCGACAGTACTTTACATCGGGACGGTTTCTAATTTTATACAAAGCAAAGATCCGGTCGTGGCCGGAGTACTGTGGTCAAATATTTGCTGGTGCTGCAAAAACTCATCTTGCGGTTTTGGACTCAATTGAGAGACGAGCAAAGAGTCTTGTGTCATCTGAATCTAACCACAGAAATAACGCCATATGAGCTGTAATGGATGCTCAACGCATTCTACTTGTAGAGTATTAATTGTGAAGGATTTCATTGTTGTTCTTGGTTACGTTTTTAATTTTGACTTTTATTTATTTTCTTTTTGTTAATTTTGTCTGTTTTTGATTAATAATCAATTTTGATAGTGTTTTACGTAATCCTCATAAACTTTAATAAATCATATCTTAGATATAATATCATAGGTAGGCAATAATATCAAAAAAAAATACAATATAATTTTTTTTATTAAAACAATACAACTTTTAGGTAATTATAATTATCTGCTATTTAAAATGAATAAAAAAGGAATATTTGTTAAAAAAAAAATTGCGCGCGACTGTACAGATGCGCAGTTATCTCCGCCATAGTTCGGCCAGAGCCGAGAGCCATAATTCCGTAACTCGAGTGCAAAATAGACCCGATTTAACTTTGTTTTTACTCGAATACCACTTAAACAAATTCACTCGAGTGAAAATAGGACTCGAGTCGCAACACTATTTTGCAGTTTGCGTATGACAATTGACACCTGATAAGGCAATTAGGTTATTGTGTATTTTACTATTTGGTTATCGCAATTCATATAAGTATTTTAATAATAAATAAAAAGTTGAAACATTCTTATTACTTAGGTAATTTACTGTTAATATATTTACTCAGTACTATGAATTGGAATATTTCCAATGCAAGTAAATACATTTGGAAAACTCAAGCCGTTCCTGGATTTGGGGTAATGTTATTTTTGGATTAATGCTAACAACGAACTCAAAATTAATGCCAAATATATAGCAAAAGGTTATTTAATATCTATTTTATATTTAGTTCCAGCAAGTTAGAAACAAATGGGCCAATTGGCTAATGATAAGAGATGTTAAACGACGTCGTATGAGTGCTGAACATTTTCTAGAACGGTCCAGGATCAATGCTCTTAGAAAAAATGATGTATTACCCATTGAAATCCGGGAATTAGCTGATAAGGAGATAAACAAATTTGAGTTGAATGCTACACCACTAAGAATCAACAATAGATGTGTTATAACGTCAAGGTAATCTTTTATTACATTTATTTTATACTTTGTCATATTTTTTAATTATGCCCAGTTGACACCCAATCAGTAATTAACCATTAATAAGGGAGCTAGTAGTAATAAATTGATTAAAATGTAATTATTCTAGGCCTCGTGGTATTGTCAAGGAATGGAGAATGAGCCGTATAGTGTGGCGACACTTGGCTGATTACAATAAACTCTCAGGAGTCCAGAGAGCTATGTGGGGATAAATACAAATTAGTTATTTCTAGTATAATAGATAAATAAATGTTTTAAGACAAATGTATTTTTCTTTATTTTTTTTATTATAATAGCTACACTCTGTGGTAGGAGATAAAACACACAGTTACAACACTATTTATTTAAATAAATTTCATTTTATTTAGAAAGTATTGGTGTAAGATCAATTTTGTTAGCTATTTTATTATTAATGACTAGCTTTTGCCCGCGGCTTCGCACGCCTTAAATTCGTAGTAAAACAATTCATACTTCCCTTTTTTTGTATTTGCTTCTATATAACTTATTTCAAGTGATAAAATTACCACTTCGGCAGACAACGCTCACTGTCAAAAGTATATTAAAAGTTTTTAATAAGGATACAATATTAGGTGCTGTAATTATTTTTATACCTCTCTTGTTTTTACTTAAACGTCCATTTAAATACTTCTTAAACAGAGTACTGAATAACCATTCTAACCATATATCACACATCCAGATTTTCATTGAACATAATCAAAATATTACCATGTAAACTTGAGAAATTCTGAGCTACACAATCGACGTTATTTTCACCATCAACTTGCAGTTCAAGTTTTATTTAAAAATTATACACTTGCAGGTGTAGTTTTATTTAAATTTATATATGCATTAATAAAATTTTCAATACTGAAGAACATTCACAAAAGCCATTTTTGAGACGGTTTGCACGGTTCCATACCAGAGTGCGCCGGTAGACCGTACCGCCGCAAACATGAAGACTCTATATTTTAAATCTGTAATACATATCTTCGAAAATATTTATTTAAATTACATGCTGTAAAGGGCTATGTTGTTCCATAATAAATATATATATATATATTTTTTTGTGTTTGTCTATGCTGTTAGCCCTGTTGGCTATTACAGCGTCACCGGGGGAGCGGGTGGGTCTGGAGACCCACCCTTAACAAGGGGGGGCCAGATGGGCCCCCATGGGGAACGACGTCCCGAGGGCGTCTCAGATTGAGACACGGACCTCGGCTCGGGGCGTCGTTAGTCAGGAGGGAAGCTAAGGAAATTTGGACACTAGCGTCCTCCGACGGCAGAACGCCGGAGCAACGGAGCACTTACTCAGTTGGGACCTCGTCTATACCGGTACAGACGGTGTGTGTCTGTATGTTGTGTGGTGTCAATTATGCCTACGCGTACACGTTATTACCTACTGTGAATGCGTCGTCGGGGACAACGAGTACCGACTTGGGTCTTCTTTTTCTGACTAAAGTAGTCTTACGTGGTCTATACTCTGCGGCGTCAGCCACCAGTGGGTTCGGGTGTCGCTCAGCACGTTCAAAGTACTTTTGGGAAAGCCCCTTGAAGTACTGAGCGATGGTCGGAAGGTCTAAATCTCTATGGAGATCGATGTTGCGTACTAACCACGGCGCCCCGGTTGCAATCCGTGTAAACCTGTTCTGAATCACCTGAAGTAATAAATATAAAATGTATTTAAGTTACTTAATTAGATAAGGACTAAAGCTGTATTTCTTAAAATTGCTATTGTGGGTTATCCCTAAGAGATAAACATATATTACCATCGCGGATTTTCTCTTGCTTATATAAAGGTGATATGCTATATGAATTTTGGAAAAAAATTTTTTTTTCGTGTTGTGTGCACAACTAAAAGAAAAACAGATAAACAAAGATTTTAAAAATGCTGAAAATGAATTCTGTGAGTTATCACTTCACATCCTGGTATAATATTTTATAATAATTTCAATGTAAATGACTACTCCTCTACAGATTTATTGCATGTATATAGAATCAGATTTGCATGGTACCTATTACGTAATTGAAGTAACTTTTTTTATTTCTTAACCAATTTAGATGAAATAAACACTAAATGTTAAGTGAAGACTGTGATAATATATTCCTGAAAACCGCATTCAAATTGGTTAAGCCGTTTCTGAGATTAGTGTGCACAAACATACAGACAAACTGAAAAACCATTGTTTTGGGTTCTCTTGCTCTTATAAAAAAAAAAAAAAACATAAGGGAGCTCCCCTGATTTTTTTTTAATTCTATGTACATGAATGGATCAGTGACAATTTTATTATATGTATAGATACTTAAGAATATCTGTCAGGTATTGACTAGTACCTAATTAAAGTACTTAATATATTCTATTATTAAATTACTGTTTTTGTTTTGATAAATATTTAAAACTAGTACATTATGTTATGCATTCTTACCATGTTTTGAACTTTTATGTCTTACTTATAACTTTAAAATTCCATAAAACATTTGTCAAAAATATGATGCTCCAATTATTTCCCGAAACGATTTTCATATTTAAAGAAATATATTTTAGCTTGTCAGATTATTTTTCTTGTAATAATAAAATTATACAAAAGTAAATTGTATAGCCTTTATGTTGGCTATACTAAATTATAATTATAGTCCACATTACTTATTGATTCCTCAAAATGATTTTTATCAAATTAAGAGTATACTATATGCTCAACAGACATTATCAAATCCAAGAATAAACCCTTCTTTTCAGGAAAGTATGGTGAGTAGTTGTTGAATGATGTGTTAATATATAAATAGATGAAATGCTTTACTTTTTCATGAAATGATTTAGATTGTGTCATCATAAATAAATATAAAAATTAAAAAATCTACAAAAAATGCAAGAGTGTTACTTGTTTGGAATATTAAAAAAAATAAAAGATACTTCTCTGTTTTTATGTGTTTTATATTTTTATTTCCCTTACAACTAAACAAGCTTCATAAAGCTTACAATGGAATACCAAAGCCTTTATAAAAAGCCTTTTAGTCAAAGAGACCTGAAAAGAAAAAATATAAACATTAGTTTTGTAATAGTAATTGTAAAATAAAGTGCATAGTGAAAAATATCTCAGTAGTTAAGTTTCAATCATTCATTTTCTGAAGCTAATACATAAGATCAAGCATCATTGATAATTAGTACACTTCTTAAGATATTTTCTTAATAATATATTCATATAATAAATTTTGCTTTTTGAATATATTATGGAAATAAAACTGCAGTCATAATATTTAACTGAGCCTTCACAAACATAATAAGATCCAAGTTAATGACGTTTGATGTGATATAATTGATTTTTTAGGTATATCTAATTAACATCTAATCTATTAATAAACTTTAGAATTTTGTACAACAATAACCACACTATATTCATATTTTTTTTCGTATCATAAGAAATGTATTCGTTTATTATGTTGTTTGGAAAATTATAATAGAAATATGAACAACTAACCGAAGCCCATGTCATCATCAGACTCTTCGGGTTCTTCTTCCTTCTTTTCCTCCTTGGCGGCCTCAGCCGCAGGTGCTGCTGCGGCGGCGGCGGCAGCGGGAGCGCCAGACGGCGCAGCACCAACGCCCGATCCGATGTTCGTAATCAGATCACGCACGTTCACACCTTCCAAAGCCTTAGCGAACAAACCGGGCCAATATGGCTCGACGTCTACGTTCGCGGCCTTTAAGATGGTAGAGATTTTTTCACCCTGTAAACAAGTAAATTTTACATGAAAAACACAAATGAAATACATAAATATAGTTTTTTATTAGTACTCCGTGACCTCGTGTGTCTTTATACAATGATAGCTGTTCAAACATTAAAGAAAATACATGGATGAAGACGGATAGTAATTTTATAACCTCAACAGTAACCTGTTCGACAAATTATTTTAAAAGTAAAGTAAACTTACTGTTACGGCGACATCGTCATCGACAAGGATGAGAGCGGAGTAAACACAAGCTAATTCAGCCTTTGATGCCATTTTTGTTGATATTTAGTGCAAGTCGCCAAGTGGCCTTAGCTCCAAGAGAACAAGCACGATTGACTTCTGAAATTAAAGAGAATATTTTTTGAAAGAGAACTGTCGTGTGTCACACGATTGACACTGTCAGTTTACTGTCACTTGTACTGATGATGTGTGGATACAAGGGCTTTTACTCTACTTGTCAAATCGAAAATGAGAATAATAACAATTAATTTTGTTATTTCTGCCATCTTTTATTCTAAGATTTAACTGTATAAACCACTTTTTATTTATACATAAAAACCTTTACAACGGCATTAAGGTCAGTTCCTTAAAAATAATGAAAAAAAATACACTAGAAATGTATTTATTATCTTGAATCAAGCAATTGATGAGAAGTTTTTGTTTGTTGGAAGGATTTGGTTGTTGGAAGGATTTGGTTGTTGGAAGGATTTGGTTGTTGGAAGGATTTGGTTGTTGGAAGGATTTGGTTGTTGGAAGGATTTGGTTGTTGGAAGGATTTGGTTGTTGGAAGGATTTGGTTGTTGGAAGGATTTGGTTGTTGGAAGGATTTGGTTGTTGGAAGGATTTGGTTGTTGGAAGGATTTGGTTGTTGGAAGGATTTGGTTGTTGGAAGGATTTGGTTGTTGGAAGGATTTGGTTGTTGGAAGGATTTGGTTGTTGGAAGGATTTGGTTGTTGGAAGGATTTGGTTGTTGGAAGGATTTGGTTGTTGGAAGGATTTGGTTGTTGGAAGGATTTGGTTGTTGGAAGGATTTGGTTGTTGGAAGGATTTGGTTGTTGGAAGGATTTGGTTGTTGGAAGGATTTGGTTGTTGGAAGGATTTGGTTGTTGGAAGGATTTGGTTGTTGGAAGGATTTGGTTGTTGGAAGGATTTGGTTGTTGGAAGGATTTGGTTGTTGGAAGGATTTGGTTGTTGGAAGGATTTGGTTGTTGGAAGGATTTGGTTGTTGGAAGGATTTGGTTGTTGGAAGGATTTGGTTGTTGGAAGGATTTGGTTGTTGGAAGGATTTGGTTGTTGGAAGGATTTGGTTGTTGGAAGGATTTGGTTGTTGGAAGGATTTGGTTGTTGGAAGGATTTGGTTGTTGGAAGGATTTGGTTGTTGGAAGGATTTGGTTGTTGGAAGGATTTGGTTGTTGGAAGGATTTGGTTGTTGGAAGGATTTGGTTGTTGGAAGGATTTGGTTGTTGGAAGGATTTGGTTGTTGGAAGGATTTGGTTGTTGGAAGGATTTGGTTGTTGGAAGGATTTGGTTGTTGGAAGGATTTGGTTGTTGGAAGGATTTGGTTGTTGGAAGGATTTGGTTGTTGGAAGGATTTGGTTGTTGGAAGGATTTGGTTGTTGGAAGGATTTGGTTGTTGGAAGGATTTGGTTGTTGGAAGGATTTGGTTGTTGGAAGGATTTGGTTGTTGGAAGGATTTGGTTGTTGGAAGGATTTGGTTGTTGGAAGGATTTGGTTGTTGGAAGGATTTGGTTGTTGGAAGGATTTGGTTGTTGGAAGGATTTGGTTGTTGGAAGGATTTGGTTGTTGGAAGGATTTGGTTGTTGGAAGGATTTGGTTGTTGGAAGGATTTGGTTGTTGGAAGGATTTGGTTGTTGGAAGGATTTGGTTGTTGGAAGGATTTGGTTGTTGGAAGGATTTGGTTGTTGGAAGGATTTGGTTGTTGGAAGGATTTGGTTGTTGGAAGGATTTGGTTGTTGGAAGGATTTGGTTGTTGGAAGGATTTGGTTGTTGGAAGGATTTGGTTGTTGGAAGGATTTGGTTGTTGGAAGGATTTGGTTGTTGGAAGGATTTGGTTGTTGGAAGGATTTGGTTGTTGGAAGGATTTTTATCTTTCATTAGTGTTTGTTAATTAACACATCACTTTGATTTTCTTTCTCTGTAGAGGATAAAAACTATATGTATATAATTGAATATAAAGTTGTGTTTAACTAAATTTATTTAGATTTCATAAAAATACAACAAGTGTTATAAATTAGTTGATAAGCTTCCCTTAAAAAAATAATAAATCATTTTTTTCTCTTGCATATTAAGTTCATATTTTAATTATATTTTGTTTAAATTATGTACAAATATATATTTTTTACAATCAACTTAAAGCAAATAAATATTACAGTATATAATACAAGTGGCAACATAAATGTAGCATAAAAAATACTTCAACATTTTAAAATTAATTAAGTGCATGTAGTATTATCTTTGTCTTTGGAATGTTTCAGAGATCCCAAGAAAATAAATGATGTTTGACAAGCATATCTCTGACTCCCTCTTTCAATGGTTGATTTTGGGTGTCTTTCTTTAAAGGAAGCTCCCAATCGGGATTTAAATTAAACCCAAACTGTGAAAGTATTCGAAGTTCACATTTTATTTGAACCCATCCAGGGGAGTTTATAAATGACCATGGATGGTACCATTTCTGTACAACATCCACACAGGAACACAATACCTCCAACCACAAATGTAAAGCTTCTTCATTCAGTCCCATGGATATCAATGTACGTAGTTTAACATCCATTTGTGCATGGGCATTGTCATGTGATAGATTAATTGCTTGAACGCATCTATATAGTAACTCTTCTGGAGTAAGTACTTTACCATCTTCATCCAAACGATAAGTTTTACATAAAACTAAACGACTATACACAGAATTAAAATCTTTTTCAACCTCTCTTGATGAAGCTTCTTCAATAAACAACCATGGGTGACAGGGCCCATCCAGAAAACTTGGTTTCTTAATTCCATGCAATAAAACTCTTTTAAAAGCAGGAGCTAATACACCTCTAACCAAATGAGCTGCTTTCTCAGTAACAGAATCATCTCCAGCCCTACTGTATTTTACTCCTTTTTCATCTAATAATTTAACAAATCTGGCTGGAAACCAGCCTCTTAGGCCATTTAACTCTCCAATCCAACAGTGTTCATCCCTTGAACTTATGACTTCTATGACATCATTTTTCCTGAAACCAAGCTCATCTCCATCTCGTCTCTCAAAGTCCAACAAAGCTTTAGCACGTCTCCTTTTACTTCTAGAAACATTAACATATCTTTCTCTGTCTGCTGCATGACTTTGCATAGTATAATCAGCAGTAAGTTGGACTTCTGATTGCAATTGAGGTTCCAGAGCAAGAAAGTGGCGGGCAACTTGTAGAATAGCTTCCCTGAGGTCAACTAGAATTTCTGTTTGTTTTACATTTTTAGAAATGGCATCTTCATTGTTTGTATCATCTCCAAATAAAATTGTTTGGATTACAGACTTGCTTCGTTTTATCTGACGTCTTTGAAGTTGTTGTTTTGGTAAGTTAGGAACAGCATTGGGGTTTCCTACTAGAGCTCCTTGATCTGCCATTAAATAGGCCAAATGTCTTCTTCTGTGAGTTTCAATAAGAGCTGGACTTAGGGTATCTCCACACACTTCATCAATTGTTTTAATCAATAGGTCTACATCATCAATTTCTCCAGGAATATCTGATAAAGCATTAAAAATCTGAGCTGAATTAGATATTTCAGTAAATCTGTTCTCTTTAATTTTTAACATTGCTAAAGTTGCTTTGAACAATATTATAGAGCCATCTAAGAAAAATAGATCCCATATTCTGAGTAAAATCTTCATGTGTACAACATTTGCATACAAAGTAAGAAACCAGTGCATTGTTATAAGAGAGAGCTCAATGTCATGTGCATTTAAAACCTGCTCTATACCTGGCAGGTATGTTGATATTAAACTTCTTAAAACTTTCTGATCAGCTTGTATACCAATCAAAGTTGAGGAATAGTAAGAAGCTGGAAGCAGATCCTCAACTGTTGTGCACATAATCCAAAATGCCTCTTCTTCCTCCATAAGCAAGAGCAGCGATGCAGCAATCATACCTGTTCCTTGACAATAACCTATATCAGGATAAAGCCAAGCTAAAGCTCTCAGAATACGACGAAGTCTTGGTACCCCTGTACTAGTTGGATGTGAAAAGCACACATTATTTGGTAGAATTTGAACTAGATCCTTTTCTATTTGCTTACTAGTAACTAATCCATCATCACTGGAAGCCCTTACAATTTCATGGTAAGTTATTTCTGTTGAAGCTCTTTTTTTGTTGGCTCCACAGAGGTGCATCCAGACTTGTGGTCGTAGAGAATGCGGTACTCCATCTTTAACCATGTTTTGAAGTTTGTCGGTTTTCTCTAATTTGTTTTCACCTTCAGAGAAATTTATTTCTTTACTATAAAACTCCCACTGAAGACGATGTTGATCATCCTCAATAAAAACATTAGCCAGTAACTTATTGGAGCTTTGTTCCGGACCATCTTCTTCATCTACACAAAAACCGAATTCATCAAATCTGTAATCAGGTAGCCCACCACCATGACCCTCGGATTCTGGTTGCGCCAATTTTGCCATTATGTCTTGGGGCACCATACTTGGTGTGAGAGCTGAAAAAGGACCGCCAGGGGCGGGCAGTAGCTCATCGGCAACATTCATGCCACGAATAGAATCAATGACATCTTCTGGGTCGTCATCTGCTAGAGCTGCACTGAGTTTACGTTCGTGTTCTTCACGGCCTACGTAACCAACGTGGTCACGTGAACTGAATAACGACTTAGCTAGATCCATGTTTTATTTAACTAATTTATACCATGCACGATAAAATTTAAACAATAAAAAATATCTACATTCTTCGATCCAAATTCCAAAACACTTTCACAAATGTCAATCCACATTAAACAGATAAAACATAGAACGTCACTTTCACCAAACGTTTAGCGCTATTAATCACAGATTTGATATACGAGTAGCAAACAGAACCTCTACATTAATAGTTTTTTTATCCTATATGTTAATCTAAAATTAATTCAATAATATTCAACAAATTATTTTATAAATAATAAGTCTTGTAAATTAAAACTATTCGTACGCCTGATATATACATCTTGCTAGTAGTGATTATTTTTAAAACTTTAGTTATTAAGGCCTTAATATGTTAAAAAAAACTATAATCATTAATTTAAATTATGCCATGATTTTATTATTATTCTGTTAGTGCTTAATGAAATAATAGCTCAATTAACAGCGCAATGGAATCGGACTCCCAGTGTGCAAATTTAGGTTTCGTGCTGATTGATATTGATATTTTTATATGACGAATCACATGCGACTAGATTCAGTACAAACTACTGATTAGATTGGAAAGTGTCCATCATATCCATCTATTAGATCGGAATAGTAGCTCAATAAAAGTCTTTTCACAATGCGATATTAATAGTCTAGTTGATCTAGTGTCCGGTAAATTAAATAACTGAATTAAAAAGATATTAAAGTCACAGAGTGCATGACAATTTACAAAAAAATATATATATTAGGTTATTAGTTGTATGTCTTTTATGTATGTAGTAACTAGTAGTTGTGCCAACTCGGGATAAACACGACTCACAGGTGATATCTAGTATGAATTCAAAGTGGAAAAGATATAAATAAATAAATCATAGTCACTTATATGTATTAGGTGGAATTTAAACGAATAAGGATTAATTTTTTCGTAGAGTAGTTTTTACAAATTATCACAAAACTAGCAACGTATCAGTGTACGCAAAAATAACAGTCTTAATTTATATGAATACTTATGCTAATAATGCTTATGCTAATAATTCTTGGATTATTACAATCAAAATATTTATAAAATCAATCTTCAAAGAAAATTCAAAGGCGATTTAGGAGGAATTCAACTCGAGTTAGTTTAAATTGAGCCCAACTCGAACTAACTTGAGTTGACATCACTCATCACTACTAACTAGTACTCAACCGTACGATATTTATCGTACTTGAACGATAATTTGGATTTAACGTAAGATGTACGATTGCTATTCATTATCGCACGCAAATGTACGATAATTTTCGATAATACATTTTTTCCTAAAAAAATTGCAGATCGAAGTTTGAGTAGCACAGACTACTAGAGAGACCCTGTCAACAGTCAATTGGTAAAATCGGCGCATCGTTCCCGGTTGGCAACACTGTGTTGTGGGAGTATTTTGGTTATGTAAATAACAATCACGTTATAATCCACATAATAATTTATTAAAATCAGACAGTCCTTTTATATCCCTATTTTACATTCTTAGTTTGAATTTATTTGAATTTTATGATTTTTACTTTTATACAAATTTACTACAAAGGTAGAGTGATGTGCTAGTGGCCTATGTATTAATGGCCTGTATAAAGTATGTACACAATTTCAACACTCCTCCTCACATCACTATTTACAGTTGAGTGAGTCCCATTCTTTGTCTGAGATTAGACAACCGTGGTCCATGCAATGCTTTTGTCAAAATATCTGCCTCCATGTCTTCTGTTGGTAGATAATTAACATTAATATGACCATCTTGTATGCAATCTCTTATAAAATGTAACTTCAAATCAATATGTTTCGATTTAGACGAAACTATCGGGTTCTGACTGAGTTTCTGTGCTGCTTGGTTATCGTTCCAAATAATAATCTTGTCTTGATTTATGCCCAAATCATTAAAAAGAGATTTTAAATGAATTGCTTCTTTTGCAGCTTCAGTCAAAGATACGTATTCGGCTTCTGCTGTAGATAATGCGACAGATCGTTGTTTTCTGGTTGTCCAGCTGATACAACTACCTGCATATTTAAAACAATATCCTGAAAACGATTTTCTATCAAGTTTACAGGATCCCCAATCAGCATCTGCCATACCATAAAGTTCTTCTCCTGTCTTTTTAAAATTAAGACCTTCATCTTTTGTGCCTTTCAAATATCTGAGAACTCGCTTAGCACACTTAAAATGTTCTTCACCATAACTGTTGTTAAATTGAGAAAGATAGGTTACAGCGAACATAATATCTGGCCTGGTTGCAATAGCTAAGAACATAAGAGAGCCGATTAGATTTTGGTAAGGTAAGTGTGAATGTTCTTCTTTCATTGGTTCTAGTGCAGTGCTTACTTCGAGTGGAGTACAAGCACTTTTGCAGTCTTCCATTTTAAATTTTTTCAAAATTGTTTCAACATAAGCAGACTGACTTAGTTTTGTTTCGTTTTTTCCTACATTTATATCAATACCAAGTAATCTTTTTGGTATACCCATGTCTTTCATATCAAATGCTTTTTTCAAATAATTTCTTACATTATTCAAGTATTGTTTCTTTTTATACGCAATTAAAATATCGTCAACGTAAATTGCCACAATGGTTTGATCTTTGTCATTTTCTTCTTTAATAAATACGCAAGGATCAGCAGATGTTGGTTTAAAATTTATTTCTTTTAACTTCGAATCTAACTTTATGAACCATTGACGACCTGCTTGCTTTAAGCCATATATTGCTTTCTTAAGTAAACATACTTTATCTTCCTTCAAATTATTCATTTTCTGTAACATTATTTTAGTTTTTTCAGTCAATTCTGCTTCTATTAATAAACAGCGTGCTTTGTCAAGGAGTGTGCGATTTTTTCTTTCTGCTACACCATTCTGTTGCGGTGTATATGGCGCAGATAATCGTCTTTGAATCCCACAGTTTTTCAAAAAATCTGTGAACTCATTATTTAAATATTCTCCTATGCCGTTATCACTTTGTAAATATTTAATTCTCTTACCTGTAAAGTTTTGTACCTCATTTCTATATTCTTTAAAATACTTAAGAACTTCATTTTTCTGAGCCATAAAATAAACCTTTGTATATCTTGTATAATCATCGGTAAATGTAACAAAATATCTTGCGCCTCCTGGTGATATCGTACGCATTGGACCACATACATCTGTATGTATGATTTCTAGCGCTTCAGTAGTTCTGTTTTTGTCAGATTTAGGAAATGGAGGTCTGGAAAATTTTCCTTTTATACAGGTTTCACAATTTCTTAACTTTTCATTATTTTTCAAGGAAAAACCTTGTAAAAAATTGTTTTTGCTACATATTTTTAAATCATTTTCATTAATATGTGCCAGTTTTTTATGCCATGTTTCTATATTATTTATTTTATCCTCATTTTCTGAACAGGCCTTAACATTGTGTTTACTTTTATCGTCAACATAATAGAGGTTATTTTTCTTCTTGGCTTTTAAAATAATTTTACCTTTACGATTTCTGACAATGGCTCCTCTTTTGTCAAATATTACTTTTAATCCTTTGTCAGTCATTTTTGATACTGATAGTAGGTTTGTTTGTAAATTTGGTATATGAAGCGCATTAATTAATGTTATTGAATTATTATTTGTTAATTTTATATCAATATTACCTTCACCTTTTATAGGTGCACTGTTGTCAGAACAAGCCAAGTTTATTTCTCCTTTCTCTTGTGGAAAATATTTTTTAAATCTATTTTTATCTGAACACATATGAGCTGTGCTTCCACTGTCTAAACACCATTCTGTATGTTTTTCGATTCCTGCCGTAAAACTTGTATGGACTAAATTTGATACGGCATGCGTTTTTATTTTTTCTTGGTTATTTTTCTTCTTCCAACAATTTTCTACAGAATGACCTTTTTTTCGACAAATTTTACAATAAGGTATGTGCTTATTTTTCTTTTTTATAAAGAATGTTTGCTCTTCTTCTGTTTTATTTTTCCTGGCTTCACTCTCTTCTAATATCTTTATTTTAAGATCATCAGGAGTAGGGAGAGTGTCTCTAGTTTCGATTGCGACTCGAAAATTTTCATATTTTGGACTAAGGGAATACAACATAATAATACTTAGTAAATCTTGATGTATTTCAATATCCATGTCTTTTAGTTTGTCGACTACATCCATGAAATTATTTAGGTGACATCGAACATCGTCTGAGTCTTTCATTTTAGCCAAGACAATTTGTTTTAACAAATTTGCTTTGCGAGCCGGTCCTTTACTAGCAAAAATGCTATTTAGTGTATCCCAAACATCTTTTGACGTCGTACAATTTTTTATTTGTTTTAACTCACTGGGATCTACTAATAAGATTAATTCGCTTTTAGCACTTATGTCACCTTGTAGCCAGATCTTGGTATCTTCAATGTGTTCTGGCGAAGGGTGAATTTCGGTGCCATCAACGTATTTCCATAATCCTGTTTTGATTAAAACTGCTTGCGCTTGAAGCTTCCACGTGTCGTAGTTATGCTTCTGCAATGGCTCTATTTTATAATATGAAGCCATATTATTTATTTTATTTTATGCTGCAGTTTAGTTGGACTGGGCCCATAACCTGTTGTGGGAGTATTTTGGTTATGTAAATAACAATCACGTTATAATCCACATAATAATTTATTAAAATCAGACAGTCCTTTTATATCCCTATTTTACATTCTTAGTTTGAATTTATTTGAATTTTATGATTTTTACTTTTATACAAATTTACTACAAAGGTAGAGTGATGTGCTAGTGGCCTATGTATTAATGGCCTGTATAAAGTATGTACACAATTTCAACACACTGCAGTCAAATGACAAATCTCGATAGTTTACATCACAGAAACGAGTACTATAAAGTTCACATTGAGAATGAGAAAATATAATACGTTATTACCAATTAACAACAGGTATGCATTTATTAAGATATCACATTGTGATTGTGCTGAAGTGTATTTTGATTTTTGACTATCATACTATAAAGAGTACCATTTTGTATATTTTTAGAATGAATAGGTTGTTAAAAATAATTGAACATTTAATTTATAGAATCCTAAAGTGTATGGAACTGTTAACTATAAATAAGGCTTGTTAAATTGTCAAAAGGTGAGTGACTCTTTTATAATTTCACTTAATTCCTAATTATTGCAATATATTTTAAAACATGCAATATCGAGACTTTGAAAGACATCTTTAAATAAATGTTTTCTACAATGTCAACACAAGTGCTCTAGCTAATAATTTTATATAAAATAGGATGGCTGTAAAAAAATGTTGTGTAGAAAATTGTAATTCTTCCTCAACAAGACTAGAAGACATTGGTGTTACGTACCACAAGTTTCCTAAAGATAAGGCATTACGTGATTTATGGTCATTGGTAACGCACTACAAACAAACTAACGTAGACTCTTCCACATATGTGTGTTCGCGACACTTTTGCAAAGTCGATTTTAAAATATATGAGGACTCAAAATACATTCTTATACCAGGTATATTAATTGGAGTTTGTAGTGCTAAGTCTATCTTTATAATAGAAACAACTAGACTATACAATTTGCTTGCGGTAATGCACCCATATCTTTTGCTGCTTCATAAGTATGAAATGAAATATAATTAGTTCTCCAAAGCATGTTTGGTTTCGTATTATATTATTAGTAAAACTTCTTTGGTCTAATGCTTGTGTAATGGTTATATATTTAAAAACCTATAAGTCTTTTATATTTCCTATACAACATGTAGTTTTAAAATATAAATTTAAACATATCAGTGACATATTGAATCAGTATATATGAGTCATATTCAATGCCACATTTTCACACTTTTTTGGCTTACATCACTAGGACATCAATTGCTTCAGCTGCACTTTTATGACATGTAACAACTGAGATGATGTGGGTGTTACACAATGAGCACGTGTTTAATGTATTTTTTTAAATAATAATTTCCTATTAAATCACAGAAAACACTCTTATTATATTGGTGGCATTGAATGCCAAACTAGTTAAAAAAAATCTGTATAAACATAATGTATTTATATTTTAAACATGATATAGCTTTTATTTTATTTTATTCTGTTACAGATTCTATTCCGTCAATATTTTCTTGGTCCAAGACAGATATGGAGTTAAGTATAAGTCAAATGAAACCTAAAATGGGTGAAAGTACTTCCAAAAAAGATGCTGCTAGTGAAGGAAACAAACCAAAGATAACTATGGATACAATAAATATATCATCTAGTAGAAAAATATCTGAAGGCGAAAATGTTGAAGATATAAAAAAGTTTATAGAAGAACAGGAACAGGAAATAAACAAACAAAATGATAAACTGCATGGAAAAATACAAAATGATGGAGAGGTGAATGATGATCGCAATGTTAGGAATGAAGGCAACAATGAAATTCTTAATGAATTAGCCGAGCCTATGGTGATAGCTACTAGTGTGATGGACATGATCCTTAGTGAATCTGAAGCTAAAATAGTTACAAAGAAAAATATAAAACTTATTCCACAAAAATTAAATACAGGAGACAAAGGTAATTCATTTGATTGATACTTTTATATTAAGTGATGTGATATTTTACTATTAGATATGTTTTGTATACATTGTATACATCTACAATAAGGACTGAAATTTTGTGTAATAAATAGATTGATATTTATTTTGCAGGAAACAGTGTATCACTATCAGTAGGATCAAAGGTAGAAGCCAAAGACTATGCAGAATTCTGGCATCCCGCTCATATTGTGGAAGTAGACTATGATGAAATGGAAGTACTGGTCCATTATGAAAACTCACCAAACAAGTAAGTTAATTCATATTGTTTAGAATATTATTTTTATAAATTATTATATTATTATATTCAATAACAAATAAATTATTGATTTTATAAAGATTTTACATTTAATTAGTGCTTGTACTGAAATTTCTCATATATTATTAAAATTCAGACACGACGAATGGATAAGTGTAAATAGTCCTCGACTAAGGCTAGTAAATAAATCTACGCCGATTATACCAGTACAAGCAGTGCAAAATGAAGTGAAATCTGATATAAAAGAAGATATCAAACAAGAAGAGAAACCGAAACTACAATACTTAGTTGGTGAAAGATGTTTAGCTCGATGGAGGGACAATAGACGTTTTGTAGCCACTATACTTAGTGACCTGGGCAATGGTAAAATACGAAATTTATTTTATTTAGATGCAATAAGGTTTAGACAACAAAAAGTTCTTACATAATACATGTTTAGTATTATTTCTAAGCCTTCTAGATTTGTTTGTAAACTTATTTATGTGAAAAAACAAATCTTTAATATTCTTGTTAACAGGCAGTTATGAGATAATGTTTGATGATGGATACAAATGGAAATGCACAACATCGAGGATGTGTAAATTAAAAGAAACATCAAAAAATGAACCTTTGTCTATTGATACATCCATGTCACCATCTTCTTCAAGTCTGTCTCCCATTATCCCTGGGACCGGTCCAACTGGAAATAGTCAAATTGGATTCCATACACACCTATTCGATCCAACGCGTGATTATCTAGGATCAAAAAGTGAAAGACGTGAAATGAAACGCAAGTTGAACATTAAAGAAATATTTAACATTGGCCAGAAAAAACAAAAGAAAAAAGATCCATCCCAAGAAAAACCAAAGATTGTTAAGGAAAAGAAGCCTAAAGTTATCAAAAGGAAAACTGAGGCTAAACCAGAAGTTGACCTTGAGATATCGGAAATTACTATGGAGATTAAAAAGGAGATTCCAGGTAAGAAGTGGATAGTCTAGCATTATAATCTTCTAAAATAATTCTTACTTGAAAAAACCTTCTAGATGCGGTTGCCTCAATTATTGGAACTGTCAATGAAGCTGATAAAGATTTAATAGAAACCATAATGGATGTTGATGACAAACAACCAATAAAAAATGAGGTCAAATCTGACGAGAATGAAGTATACGAAGATGCTGAAGATACGGAAATTGATCCAAATGATGTGGTTAACCCCAATATGGTTGATGATACTGTAGTTAGTAACTCAGATCTCTTAGTACCTAGTGATTTAGGCTTCCATCAAAACGAACCACTATCGGACCCTGTAAGTGTTTCTTTTTATTAATGCATGCAGAGATTGAGGTTGTTTAGTGAAATAATATGAATATAATTGGTTTAAATAAAAATATTATTAAATTCAAATTAGGTCATGGAGGAGGAGGTGAAATTGGAACAGTTTGAGAAACCGGATGAAAGTAAACAGGAAGTTATAGAAAAAATGAAAGAAGTTATAAATAAGTTAGAGGGTGGTCTAGAAATAGATAAGATTGATTCACCAAAACCTGAATCGAAAGATACGAAGCCAGTAAGCGACGTTAATACAAAAGTGTCTGACAACAAGACAAAGAGGAAGTTGTCAAAAATAAAGAAAAGTAAAAAGTTGAGGTTGTTACAGGAGAAAAGAGTGAAAAAACAAGTGGAGAAAGTGAAGAGCGAGTTGGAGGAAATGAAAAAGCAGGTGGAAGAGATGAGAAAACAGATGTTGTTGAAGACTGAGGAATTGGCTGTGAGACCTCATGAAATGCCTGAAAGCTTCCTTCTTCCAGGCGAGTGGTGTTGTAAGTGGAAGAATGGACAACCAGTAGGCACTGTTAGTGAGTTCGAAGAAAAGACAGATGGGAGTAAAGGATTGACAAGAATGAGCGTTCAGGTATGTTATAATATGCTCATAAAACATTTTAAGAATAAACAATGATATTGAGATCTGTAACCACAGCTAACAAGCTGGTTTTATTTATAATGTTTTTGTTGATTTTAGGTGGAAGATAAAAGATTGCCTCCGGGTTGGACGAAGCATATGGTGCGTCGAAGTTTTGGACAATCCGCTGGGAAGTGGGATGTTGTTTTGGTTGGGTATGAAATATTTTCCAAATTTAAATTTCTAATCTAAAGCACTACTGATATGAATACATATTATTTTATTCTTTCAGGCCAGACAATCGTCGATTTCACACTAAAACAGATATGAGGAGCTATCTGGAAAATCATCATGATTCTCTCAAACCCTATGAGCAAGCGTTACTAGACTTTGGTGTCCATCTGAAGTTATCCCGACGGATGGGATGGTACTCTACTGATACTGGGGTTATACCTCCATTAAGGAAACGGAAGAAACTAAACCTGAACAGAAAAGATGGGAAAAAACGAAAGAAGGAAAAAAAGCATAATGTATGTTTTTAATATTAATAATAATATTTTAAATATGATTATACAAAAATATTGGTGTGTTCATAACCTATTTTTTTAACTTCATTTTTGTTTAAAGCATCAAAAATTGTACTAAATACTTAAATACCGTGAAATTTTATATTTTAAATTGTTATTTTAAGATATCTGTGGAAGATCTCCCAGGCACGAGTATTCAGACGTTTTATCCAGAAACATGTGGAATATTGGAAAATCCTGCAGAAGATGATGATTCGGGTAGGTTTTAATTTTATAACTATTGAAAGGCTAAATCTTACAATGATATAAATAAAACTATTTTTTAGGGATATAAATCGCATATAATTGGATTTATATTTCACATTATAAATTGATAGGTGTGTATGTAGGTCTTGTCTTCCAGTGAATATGACGGCTACAAAACATTCGATATGTCGGTTTAAATTTTAAGTTTATATTGTAAAATATAAATACAATTATACAGTAATATTTTTATTAAATTATGTACTCGTTAATGTTTAAGAAGGTTTTAAATACTTTATTATCTATTTATTTCCAGTGTACGTTGGATCTTTAAAAGTTCAAATAATTGATAATCTCCTACGATGCCCCGCTGAAGGTTGCTTAAAAAACTTCAGAAATACTACCCTCTTGCAAATGCATATAAAACATTACCATAGAGAAATGAGACAAATGCTAGGAGCCACTCCAAAAGTCTTGGACTTAGCCCGAGAAAGAACCAAACCCTCAGACAACGAAGTCAAAAAGACTGATCTTGAATCGAAAATTATTAAGGTTAAGCTACCAAAACTACCGAAACGAATTGAGGAACCCAAAATCGATGTAAAAGAGTCGATTGTTTCTGATACACGAGCGGGAACTCCAACTAAAATAGAAATGCCCATACCAAGATCCCAAGATTCACCTAAATTACGCCAAGCTCTTGCCATTAAACCTATAAAGAGACCAAAAGTCTTACTCCCAGTAAGACGACCTGATCCAGAAGAGATGATGGAAGAAAATGTAGACATTATGGAGCCAATGGTCACTGAAAAATCGGACTTCGATTGCGACAACTCCAACCAGACACCAATGAAACCATTTGAAGAATTTCGGCGAAAGTCTGAGAAGAAGCGGAAATGTTTCTCTACGGTGTCCAGGAGACCCATCAGTGAGGAAGACGACTGGTTTGGCATGAACTCTGACATAGAGACGCGGTCTAGTTTTCCCGGGTCTGGCACACCGGACTCTAAAACCATGGACAAACTGATTCCACAAGTTTCATCAGAGTCTAATGAAGATCAGAAAGATAGCAAAATGTATATGTATACGGAAAGTAAGTATTTTTATCTATTACTTCTATCTACCAATTTCAATAAATAGGAAAAAAATAATTATATACAAATAATAAATAAACTATTTTCCCAGCGGGTGAACGTATCAAGCTGGAACATATGAAGCGGGAAGAGATCATCAACTGCCACTGTGGGTTCCGGGAGGAGGACGGCCTCATGGTGCAGTGCGAGCTGTGTCTGTGCTGGCAACACGCGCTCTGCCACAACATACACAGGGAGGCTGAGGTGGCTACCGAGAAGGAGTTACACCTTCACAAAATTTGGAATATCAAAAACGTCTTTTTAGACCTAAACATTAGTCTGTTTGAAAATATTAAATAGTTAATAAACAGCCATGGCTAATCATGCTTAAAGCCTTGTAAAGCTTATTTAAAATTAAATAAATTTAGATTGAAAAATAAACCGATGCAGGCAGGAAACTTACGACCCCTGGAAATCCGTTCTGTCGCTCTATCAATTGAGCTACTGTATCGCTACCCGTCTCAGTGAATTAAGCATTCTTTATATGACCGTCTTTATGTGATGACATCTATTCGAGGCTACTTTCGAAAATACCAATCAATGTTTGTAACTTTGCAGTATAAATAAACATTGAAAAGATGCCATATATATATATCCTGATTTTCCAGAGTTCAAATTCCTGCCCGTATCGGTTTATTTTTCTTTCTACATTTGTTTAACAATAGTCTACTTAATTATTTCTTAACAAAGATACTTAAAATTTTCGTTAAAAAATGTAATAGAATTGACGTTTGTTTCTAAATTATTTATTACAGGTACCAGAAAAATACACTTGTAGTATATGCCTCAACCCTCGTCGCGGGAGACGCTCCAAACGCTTTCTACACGACCAGGACAGATTATATGAGGGTTTGCTCCCGGGGGCGAAGCCCTGCGAATCGTTACGACGGTCTCATGAACTGTCCGCCAACCTACTGAAGATACAGGACGCTCTGCACGCCATGAGGGTCAAGTACTATGTCGCTACGTAAGTATATTGTATATTTTAACTTTTAAATAAATAAAAACATTCCAATTGAATTTAATATGAATTTTTGTATTTTCAGTAAGAAAGATCATCCCAAGTTATACCTTTGGGCTAAAGACTGGGAGAGTCCGGAAGTAAATTTTGTCCAAGATTGCCTCAATTCCGATTATTCTGATCTCAATATTATTGTTAATAACATCGGCAAAGAGAATTTACCGTTAAGACCTGACGAAGTAAATTCACATCTTGATATGAGAATGCCCATAACCGAAGAGCCTGATCATGAACGGTTTACTCAAAGAGATAATTCGTTATTGAGTTTAACAACTGCTTTGTCCAGTCCAAGTGGAGCGTCTTTAGATCTTCCTATCACTACCTCTGAATTGGAGCGGTTGGCAAAATCTGTTCAAGGTAAAAATATACAATTATATTTTTATTTAATTTCTGCTTTTAATTTATATTTTCATTCAAGTAAATTTCTAGGGATATATAATTTAATATACTTAGGAGTTTCTAACAATTTATATATTCTATTCATCATCTTAAGCAAAAAAGTGTACCTGGTAAGTTACTTACAAGTTACTTATAAGTTACTTTATGATGTTTAAAATATACAAAATATTTGAACTATTATTATTCAAATATGTGGCTTGAAACCTAAGTGAGATCTTTACCTTAAAATATACTTTATGAAATTTCTGATACAATTTTTTTTTGTTATTCCAGAACAAGAGGTAAAAAGAGTGGTGGTGCCTCAGCCCGAGGCAGCCATAGAAAATAGTGAGTGCAGAGAGCGACTCCTGCGACATGTACAGCGTTGTCAGGCTCACATGGATGCAAGACTTGATTCCATTGAGGCTCAAGTGGCTGGTATGTTCTATAGAGAAATATTCAATAATGTAGAAAGGAAAATCTTTCTAATGTCTGGTTTCTTACAAAATGAGTAATAATTATTTATTAAAATCATTTTTACACAAAAAGATAATGACAATAATAATATTTAAAATACCTATTCTCATCAGAGCCATTTTCTTTTTATTAAATACTTGTCTATATAAAGATTATAATATAATAAAAACATTAATTTGTTTTTAAATACCTGTTTCTGTTATTAACTTGCTGTCGCAAGTGACTATTCACTTGCGACAGTGGCAGGCATAGGTCAGTTCCTTGACTTTATATTCAATCTATCGTTGTTGAAAAAGCCAACGTTGTAAATAAAAATAGTTTTGCGTAATTTTTAGGTAATTTGATCAAATGCAAACCTATATGTAGTCTCACAAACTTTCTTATTCTTCAATAAGTATCATTAAAATGGTTTTTTAAAATCGTAGACAGACATTTTAATTTCATTTATGTCTAGATGTTATTGAAAATTGTTGAAATTAATTTTCTTTTTTTATAGAACTGGAGTCGCAAGATCCCTCGTTTGAGGATGATGAAACTGCTGACTTCTTCCCAAGAACAAAACAAACTATCCAAATGATGATGAGAGATTTAGATACTATGGAAGAACTCGGGATTATAACTTAATTATTTACCCGAAGTATTTAAAATATTTTACTTATTTAACACTTATTTAGTCACTGACTCTTTGGACAGAAAGTATGTTTCTAGCATTAAGAGAAAGATAATTGTAAATAATTTTATATTTAATTAATATGTAAACACGTTTTTGTTTTTAAACATCCCATTTATACACTTGTATAAATGTCGAATAATAAAACACCATTCAAAATTACAAGACTTTTATTATAATTAACCTTCATAGAATTTCGGCAACTGATCTCCGAGAACAACAGATCGTTCCACACCAGCTTCGGTGATAACACCCAGCCGTACCACTCCTCCTGAGGACCCATCTCTCAACATAGCCAGAGTGAGAGTATTAGTGACAAATTTCTTGGCTTCTTCCTTGGACATATTGGGCTTAAAGTTTGCGTCAACATAACCATATACATAACTTGAGCCAGACCCACCAATAGACACAGCTTGGCGTTGTACCATTCCACCAATGGGTACTGAGTAGATTTGACCTAGAATTTGAATTATTTGATATAAGTAAGTAAGAGAAAAGTAAACTTAAATATAGGAATCTTATTTATTCACAATAGAAACTAATACTAAAAAATATGCATAGTAGTATAACTAAGATTTAAGGTTCTAGTCAAGTTATGATTTGAACTGTTTATAAATAATAATGTTTATTTTTTTTAATGGAATGTGATGCATTTATTTTGCTTATTCCAGTTTTAATAAAACAATGAACAATCTTGCTATAATTTATACCATACCTCCTTTCTTCTTATCCCAGCCAGCTACCAAAATACCAGCAACAAGAGAATCACGGTAATTATAGCAAAGCTCTCGGAAAATTGCTGAGGCAGTTTGCACTAGAGGGGGCTCCCCTAGCTCCATCCTGTGGAAATCTGTAACAATACATTAATGAAATTTAAAATGTAATATGTAACAAAAAAAGAAAAATGAACAATTATAAATTGCTATCGCCTATTTGTTTGTCACATTAAATATTACTTACTGAGATGATAAGTTACTATATCTGCTATAGCCTGAGTGTCTGCAGCAGATCCGGAGCGACAGCAATAGATGTGATCAGTAATCTTGGTAAGTTTGTCTGTCACTCTATTAGCGATATATGCGCCAGTTGTAGTTCTGGAATCTGCGCCGATTATAACTCCGCCATCAAACTCGCAGGCCATTATAGACGTGCCAGTGCTGTGAGGAGCATTCATCCAGCTCAGTGATGGGTCTGTGTAAGTATCAACAACTGATGCGGCCATAGTTCTGAAAGTATATATATTTTAAATTGATTGTGACCTAAGCAAAATTATTGCTAAAAATATTTTTTTTACTAACTACAAACGACAATTACAAATATCCTGAATACATTTAAATTTTACAAACTCGAAAAGTCAATTCTATTTAGAGTAACTATTGCACTGAGTAATCTCTTTGCACAGTAGCGAAATATCCATATTGGGAAATATAAATCAAGTATTTAGTTATAACACTAAATATTAATGTAATTACCTTGTTTTGAAATGTGTAATAGTAAAACTAAAATCTAAATACGATTTTTGAAAGTCACGATATATCTGCGGTAAAATACTGTCAAGTCAACATACATACTACAAAGTACAAATGTCATTTTTTTAATTTGCACAGATTACAAATTATTATTCAAACTCTAATGGTCTGTGGGTTTAAAAGGTTGTTGTGTTTGTGGTTGTTGCTAAAACAATTTTTAACTGGACTTATGCCTATGTGTAGCTTATGGTATAGGTAGCCACTAGCCAGTAAGTATAAATAAACTGTAGGCACAGATTGAATTTAAAGTTTCGTAAGAACTTTGAAAGTCCTATGTATATGAAAATCTATTTTCGACTTCAATAAAGTAATCTTTAGAACGTTATGTTTTTGTTTCTGCTCTTTTTATGACAATGGTTAAAAAAAAAGTTTTTACTAAATTTCTATCATTTATTCTTCACCAAAGTTATTACTTCCATTTTTGTACTTGCAGTGGCAATACCAAAAGTAACTTTACTTTCCCGGGTAAAATTTGAAAGTCTGTCATAATTATATATTTTTTATTTTTTAGTTTTACTTATTGTGTCTCTATTTTTGTTTTAAATTAATAATTTTCACTACTTAGGTAAAATAACCCACAAAATCATAAGTTTAGTATTTTCGTTTTTTACAAATTATAGTTAACTGTACGTTGTAATTTTCTACTATCGAATTAATAACAAATAAAAAATATATTATATTAAATTGTCTTTAAACATGTTAGCTGTATTATGCTTATTTATTTATTTAATAAATAGGGAAAAAAAATCCTCCGTCCTGATAAAGGCCATTTTATACAGAAATTCATCGACACATTAGTTTTGTCGGTAGAGGTGGTCCCAGATGTCTCAAATTCAATTCCTGCTCATACTGATGATTTTATAATTATATAGTTATTAAAAATACCAATTATAAAGCAAATACATCTGTTATGCTATTCTATGTAAGTAATTCTTATTAAAATGTATATAAATAGACATAAGCTTAACATGGCTATACATTTTTATAGATATTTTCGAACATTAATTTTTATTATTTAATGTACTAAAGTAACAATACAGACACTGATAAAAAGTAGATATTCTACTTTTTTAAATTAAATTATATGTAAAATATGTTTATTTTGTTAAAGTGTATTTTTTTTAATAACAATTACTTTTCGCTAGTTTTTTAACAGACTTCAAGTACCTAATTTTATATTATTTAAACTCTTAGGAAGTAGTAGATTGTAAAGTGTTGCAATATTTATAATGTACAAAATACAATGTTAAAATATAATAAGAGATCTGCAAACTCATCGCGCGTGGGTGTCCGCCACTCATTAGTACTCTTGTCCCACTAAAATGGTTTTTATAAAAAAACTGCATTCGGCACGAACCATTTCGTCCGTCACCCCGAAATCGATGTTTATTTAAACTTTATAAAAGAATCCTCTTTGAATGAACATAGGTTTTTGATAAATCGCTTTTTTATTCGACATTATTCAAAAGGAATATCTATTTTATATTTATTCGTGAAGTTGCGATTCGCCACCGTCGTTCAATACGAAAGGACACACGCGTCTTTGAAAACCTTTTGCTTCTTATTATAGTGGATTTGTAGGTTTTGATATTTGATAGATATTTATTATTATATTATTATTCCGCGGGTATATTATAAAGAATGATATTTAGGTTACAATATTTTAAATAAAAGATTTACTATGTAGTAGGTATACAGTTACAGTTTAAAATAGGATATAGTTGGGTTTCGAGAAGATAACCTTAGCCATGATCGGCCAATATAGTAAAAATCTATTTATTTATCAAGACGATGGCGCCAATATAGTCAATGTTGGTTAGTTTATTATTATCGGTACTATACAAATAAACAAATAATATCTATGCGCCTCATATAGGTAGGCCTAAGTAGTTTATATTTTAGTAGTGATAGTTTAGGTAAATAGCAATAGTCTATCTTATTTGGACAGATGGTCCTTATTTAGTTTTAGTTAGGCTATTTTTTCCAATACAATTAGTAATAAAAATGGTGATCTTCCATTCCCATTAAGAAAGTCTGGATATAAATTCATTGGATTATGTGGGAAAAAAACTTCTTTCGAAAAATTTAACACCTTAGACGACAGATCAATATATTGATTTTCGACTTGAGTTTAGCTAGTTACCGCTTGAAATAGATAGAAGTTAGATCAAAGGTAAACTAGAAACTAATTCCAAGTATCAAAATCGACACCACATACGGGAGCTTTAAGTAGGCGTATTATTATGCCACCTCGACCTATGGAAGTAGCTGTCAATCGTACTTGAATAATGACGCGTGCGGTGTAGACATTTTGTTATTTATTTATTTCATTTTATAGCGACTCCCCCGCTATCGAGACTGGAGACAATAGCCAGATGTTGATATTTTTTTCTATATTACAATGTATTTTAAGTTCTGATGTTCATTGTGATGGAGATGTGGCAGTTCCGTTGTCAATGTGTCCATTTTTGATTCTAGTTAACGGATGATATGAGTCGTTATTTTAATGCACGGGAAGACAAAAAAATAACGTAATCGTTTTCTTAATTGTCATTTTTTGATTGACTATTACAGTTACTACCTTGATTTTGCTTTTTTTTAACAAATTATATTTGATTTTGTAGTAAGAACAGATGTGTTACAAGTAATGACTTAGGTACACCAAGTAGCTCATCGACGTAGGTACAACAAGGTCATTCCTATTATAGTAGTAAGCATGACAAAATTAGTGTATGTAATTTTACAGGATTAATTGAGAATTGCTGATATTTTTAAGATGAACTGATAAAATTATGTTCTTAAAATAATCAATTTGTAAACGCATCTTTGGCATGTAAATTAAAAAAATAAATGATATGTTTTTTATTATTAAAGTTGGTATATAATTTGTTATTAGCTATTGTGTAAAAGTGGAAAATATATTGTGTTTGATTTTTTCCGTCAGGTATTCTTTTAAGATTCAGAGGCTGGCTAGGTACAGGTACCTATATAGTAAGGTTCCACAGGGATGATGGTTTATATGGAGGTTCAGCAAAATTTTAAGTAAAAACTAGTAAAAAATAAAAATATAGGTACCTATATATATTGGAAATATCAAAAATGGGTTTAAATATTCATATTAATTTTTGATAGAAATTATTCACTAACATTCAGGTTGAATGTAGACTTCTATCTTAAAGATAATCAAATGGAAGTAGGTTTTATGGGTCGGGAATTATTCTTCTTAGATGGTATTAAAGATATTGAAATTTAATCAGAGAATGTAGTGGAGCTTGTTTATTACTTTAAAGAAATAAAAACCTCTGTGTGTTAAATTTGTTAAAAAAAGGTTATCTATATACCCACTAATAAAAAAAACTTTCGTCAAAATTACATTCAATGAACGTTTTTTTATTTTAACAGGATATGAAAATCCACCCGGACCATATTAAAAAAAATTATCTTATGTCTAGTTCTGAATATTACCTTTAAAATCCAAACTTCTCCTCATTATTGTATCCCAATAGATATTCTACGTGTTCAAAGGTTTTATAAAGTAATAAAATTATACTTCAAACATTATTTTTTGTCTAAAATATTAAACTCCTACTTAGAGAACAATAGTAGGTAGGCTTCAGTCCTAATATAACTGATAACTTAACTTATATGATAACTATGACTTCTCGTAATGTGTCTATAAGTAGTTATTATTGCAAAAAAGAAGGACTTACTTTTATCTACCCTTACAATGTTTAAATGTAGAATATTTCTTTTGATAATACATTTGGTAACGTTTGATATTAATCGGCCAGTATTATTTTAAAGAACCTAGACACCAATATAATAATCATAAAATATAAATAGACGCCTCCTAAATGTTGTTATTACCAATCTGTGAAAGCTTCAATCAGCAAAGGAAAATCGAAGCATATACCAACCTATTTATAGGTGTGACAAAATTGTAAGAGAAAAAATATTAATCTGTGAGTTCAATTTATAGTTTTTCTTTTAAGAAATGTTCCTGTGAGAAGCCTTTAATAAACTTCCATTGCGTGGGTGTTTCATATTTCCAAACACCCACTGGTTACCGATAAATTCCCCTCAATACTTGCACCCATTCATAAGAATCAAATGATTTTTTTCGTCTTCCTCGTGCCAACAAAGGTACTTCCCATTATATAAATTTGATACGATATTTTATAGCGATGTATTATAAGCACGCGCCGGAGCTCGAGCGTCTATATTTGTTCTTTTTTTTAAGATCTCTCCCCCCCCCCCCTCCCGGTCGTGGGGAGAGGGCGGGGTGGATGGGGACCGCAGGGGAGGCCGGCCCCTAAAAAGTTATGTATTTTTTCTCCTCTTTTTTCCCATCGACGTGATGAAACGGCGAGCGATATTGATCCAGCCTGCGTTGGCAGCTCACTCATGTTATCGTTCTTGGATTTTGTCATTTCTTCTGCTCAGATTACAGATTACTTAAGGTGTTTTTTTATTTATGAAACAATTTAGTAAAGTTTCAATGCAAATTACTCACATATAAAGTGAGTTAATAATAATATAAGTAATTAATAGTATTATAGTAGATAATATAAGTAATATCAATTATAATTATATTACATTTTTATATAATTAGATATAATTATATTAAAGACGACTGAACCAACCTGTAACGTTTATAGTAACAGCAATAGGGACATTTAAATTCAGTCCGTTAAATTAGATTTCTGTTATTTCTAATCTTTGACAATGTTTTCGTTATTTTAAACTATTCTTATATTCATTCTAGTCATGGCTAATACGGTCACAGCTCGTAACATAGATAACCTATGGCTGAATATAATTTGACATTTAGGTACCTACTTTGTGTACTGCGGAAAAAAATAAATATCGTTTTAGATTACAACTGGCGCTCAACAAATATGTAGGTATTTCGTCTATGATATAGGTAAACGCCAGCGCGCATAAATCATGATATTTGTTCTAGTATTTTTTTCTGTATTTTTTTGTACGCAGGTGTGTGGACGCGCGTCCATCCTTTATGTTATTATGTTCAAGGGACAAGCTGTGCTCTATGGAGTGGGCACCCATCACGCACATTGCCTACATACAGCATGCTTCACTAAGGGTTGGATTTTAATTGATATTTTCTAAAAAGTTAATATATATTTGAGATAAGGTATCTGTTCAATGACATTTATAAGACGTTATTATTTGAATTACATTAAATTTATTCTCCATTAACGATGTTTTTACTACAATATTATACTTAATATCTAAATATTGTTTTGGTTAATCACTTTATAAAAATAATATTTTTAAAGTAATGTAATAATATTTTAAGTTAATATTCCCAAAACACCCTGTTCATGGGCGTACATAAAAATATTCACAATAAATACGCTATTTAAAAGATTTTTTACCCTGCAGTCGATGGTAGCCATTGACGGCTTCAATTCGAGCATTTTGGGGTCACTTTTTGGAGATTATTCGGTATTGTGGAGGCAAGTCTACAAACCCTTACAAAGAGCTAAGCCCTGTTGACTGACCGACGACTTTTGTGATATAACGGAATACTTTAACGGATAGATTACATCTTCATATTATTTTGCGAATATCCCAAAAATAAAGATAGTTATCACGATAAAGATATCTTTCTGATGGAACGTGAAATTGGCTTTCATTTTAAACTCAATTGTGCTACTAATCGTCGGCCACGTGTCTTAGGTCTGAATTAACTAAAAGATAAGGTTCTTTTTAAAAGATGTTCAATTTACTTGCAACTATTTCCCTATTCTATTAATAAGACAATATATTTAATAGCTATTTTTATTAAAGTTAGAGTTACGACTATTATAATGTAAACTTATGAACTATTTGTCATGTTACGGCTGTTTTATTATTTTAGGTATAAGTATATTTTGTCCATATAAATAACACATTATTCTTAAAACAGAATGTTCAGGGGTTATAGCAATTTAAGCAAAAAAACTGCGCGTCTTCATTAAAACTAGAAAAAGTTTTGATTGTGTTAGTGATATTGCTCTTTGAATTTTGAATCTATTTGATATTAAGCCTGTTACAGAAACTTATTAACCATGTTACAAAAACTTATTAATACTTACTAATAAGTTTCTGTAACACATAGAAGAATTGCAACTAAACATTTAATATAAAAATAAATAAATAGTTCTATAAGACATTCCTTAATAATGTAATAAAAAAATAAAAAACGTTATAGGTTTTATTATAAGTAGGTATATGTACGCCTAATTAGATTGTATTTCCCTTGAAACAGATAAAGTGTCCGAGTTAAAAAGTTTTTTAACATAGAATTCGGTTTAGCTCTGAAATAAACTAATGTCGATCGAATTTTCATCAAAATCGGTATACTTTTTAGAAGAACCTGTCATATATCTTCGTTTTCATGTCTTATTAGTCTATTAATTAATTCGCCAATTACTTTATAATTAGAAATATATAATATTTTAGATATTTAATAAGATTCCATTATCCATAATTGTGTTGATTCACTTTTAATCTGATCTGACTAATATATAATTGCGATTGTGTGGATGTTTTGATGAATGGATGTTTGTTACTCAATCACGCTAAAACTACTGAACAGATTTTAATTAAACTTATCAATATTGTAGCTTATGTACTAGAATAACACAAAGACTATAGAAAAACTATCTTTTGCACTTGGTTTGGTCTACGCCGCGAGAATTCCTGTTTTTAATCGTTTGGTTCACTGAATTTTACATAATTATTTGTGAAAATTCTCTCATTACCCGACGAGTTTAGAAGGAGCATTGTGTTGTCCAAATATACGTATGTTAATAGAAATATAGCCAATTATGCTATTTTTATGTTCCCTGCTACAGTCTAAACGGATAAAAGGATTATGACGTATGAGGTATTGGAAGGTAGTACGTCAAAAGTAATCGATTTTTTTTAAGGCGTACCTATGTATAGTTGTAAATAATTTTTATCGCAACGAGTAGCGAAACTGATATAGTCGTCTTCAATGCGATCTCCCTGATGCTTCTTCTCCTGAACTACTGAACCGATTGTCATCGGATTTTTAATTTGATAGCAGCATTATCATGGACGGTTTAACAACGAAAAAAGCGATCAAAATTTCGCAAAATGTACAAATAAAATCAACTAACAGTCAAAATGACTGTGAAACTAATTAAATTGTAAATAAGTTTAATATAACTAATCATGTTTATAGACAATTTAACATTAATTACTCTTATATTCTTAATTCCCGGCCTTGGTCTATTTAAGTCTATTTTATCTATTCTAAATAATAACCTAAAACTTCAATAAACAAAACAAGTCAACGACCATATAATTTGGCTATGGTTAGCTTTTTGTTACATCCAATTGTCTATTAATCTTTTTACACGCCTGTTTAAATAAAAAACAAAATAAAAAAGGTCCCACAATTTTTAACTACACTGGTAATTATATCTCTTTTTACGAGGGGAGTTTTTTTTTGGGCGTCGTTGACACAAGTTAAGGTGTTTTGAAGGTTAAAGTCAAAAGATGTGTGGTTTTTACTGAGCATTATAATTACAAAATCGTTTAGAAACACATTTGGCTTTATTAATATGATTTGATGATATTAATTAGTCATTAAAAAATATATTTCTTACCTATATCCTATATGTTAAAAAGAATCTATATTAGTGACATATGTCAATTACGAATTAAATGACAGTTATTTTTAATACGGTTTTTTTATCTAAAAAATGTAACAATACTAATCAAATCAAAGCACCTGACAGTATAAACATGGAGTTGTATAAAAAGTATTATAAAAACTTGATGAGGGGTTGAAAGTGCACTAAAAAGCTATACAAAAAACGTATGATCGCGTGTTGAAAATAAATGAGGGGTTTTAAAAACCCACTAAACAATTCATGGGTTTTTAGGCGTTCGCGTGCGCATTTACGCGGGGTGTGTAATGTCAGAGAACTTCCGGGTCTCAACCCTCAAGATTGTTCCTTTTTATATATTCTTCTTTTGTTGCTTATAATATTTTGTTATACGAGACACGTGGCGCTAATTTATGTTTTAAAGAGCAGTTCGTTTTATAATATAATTTTAAATAATTTTTTGTAACTGTCATTAACATGTTCAGGCTTGTTAAGCTGATTTAAATATGAATTAAATGTAGAACGAATAATTCATGACCCGTAGCTTTGATGGGTTTTAAATATATATTTATTTTGAATCCTTAGCACCTAAGAAATTAGATGGAGAAATAAAAACTTAATTTATTTTCATTATGTTCTAGTTTAAATATGAAATCATGTAAATTTAATTTACGAAAAAATATCACACCGGCAAGATGAATGCCTTGGAACACCGTTACTTAATATCGGTCATAGAAAGGAGGTTTTACTAAACAAACTTACAAAATTAATGCTATTGTCATTTAATCAAGTTAAAAGGATTTGTTCGCAAAAACTGTCGGCTCTGAGCAACCCTTTTTTATTTGAGAATACCGTTAGTAATATTTGGAACAATTTTATGGTCTCAGTAAGCTTTTTATGGCGGGACGAAGTCGGGAGTCTTACCTTTGTATGAAGTAATGTATTTGCATATTGTAACTGGATTTGCATTTTGTTTGTGAAACGAAGGGTTTATTTTTTATTATATTTTAAATGACAAAGACTGCTATAAAATGTAAATCAATGAAAAGTTAACTTTGTTCATGTTTTTGATGTAAGAAATAGAACTATTTGTGATTTTGTATTGACAATAAGATTTTTTTGTTGTTTGTGCATGTTTTAGTTCTTAAAGTAATATAATTTTAAAATCAAGCTAATGCTTTTGTTATTGAATTTTTAAATACTTTTATTTTGTAGTCTGAAATAATTTCTAATATTCATAATTGGAATATCACAATAATTAGAAACATTAAATTCTATATCTATACACATTAGATAGATTCTATCTTATTTAGAAGTATCTGTGTACCTACCTACTTCTTTTTTATTTCAAATACATTGTACTTATGCAATGTCAAACTCTACTTGAACGATTCCAAAGGGTAGGGTAGAGAAGAACCGACAAGAAACTCCATGGATACCCTTTTAAGTTATTTGATTGAAAATAAATTGATAATATAAAATAGCTATTATTCTTTAAAGGACTTGAATATTCGTTTATTGTGTGCTCACGTCTGAGGGGTTGAGATAAGCATTGTTTTATAAAACTAGTTTCAATAATTGTTGATACGTACTCCATATTTGATTTGTTAATGTATGTAACCCAAATAAATTAAATAATAGCCTGATATATTGTATTTGTCCTTTGATAATGCAATTTTTTATCGAACATGTGCGGACTTTGATGTTCTAGAACTATTTGAATTTTCCAAATGCGTATCATAAAAGGATTACATTTGAATGTTTTTTTTTAAATTTCTCTCATAACCGGACAAAGAGGTTGAAATGTAACGACAAAAGATTTTTTCGCGCGTTAAAGATGGATAGCTATGTAGTTTTTTCGATCACTGGAATAACATTTAAAATGGTTTGCATGTGGCTGTAGGGACAGAATAAGCAGGTAGGTTGTTACTCGCGTTTTTGCATTTCCTTTCCTCGCTTTTTACAATAAAAACTTTCTTTTAAATAAATAATCCCGACAACGCTTGACAGGGATTCATCTTAAAATAATAATTGCTATACGGCCGGCTTTTTTTTTATGACACATGAATTGTAATATTTGTTGACATTATACATTATTAAATTTATTTTAATACTATATTCTTTATTCCATGACATAAAACTCAATAGAAGCTATTAAATGTAAATTATTTTGTAATAATATTTTAAACAAGTGTTTTAAAAAAATACGTCAGAACTGACAAATACATAAGGTTAGATTAGTTTTATTTTCTTTAGTAGTGACTGTATATAAAACATTGATATATGCATCAGAAGAGGGTGAAATGGACGAGGGAGAGCGAATACCCATAAATTTGGCCAGCCTCATTTGAATTTCCAATCCGTGCATTTATTCAATGGATGAGGTCAGGAAACAAATAGAAAATACTATGAGAAATGTATTAGGTACGTTTAGGATTGGTATAATTTCTTAAAACAGTAATTTGCCTGTCCCTATCGGGTTCGATTCCTCGACCAAACCTAGAAATACATGTCTATATTTCTAGGTTTGGTCGTTTACTAAATACATATATTCGAAGTATTTATAATGTATATTTATTTCCATGTATTTGTATCGTTGTCTAACACTCCTAACACAAGCAAATAATTTGCTGACTTATAACTTGTCCAGTGATATTATAATTATTGCTAAGACATTTTAATACTTATATTTTTAGCCTTATACTTATGTATATGTTCAAGATTATATTTTGTTCAAGATTTTAACATATATGTTTTAGGTGGAGACTGTTTATGTTTCAACGGATTTATTTTATCTAAAAAACCAGCAACACGTGTCGCGAAATAATAGAGTGACATCTGCGATCCAAGATTAAGCAAGTGTCGCATTCTCTTCCTAGAAGCAAATCGATTTTTATTTCGATACTATCCTTCCATGCATTTTTGGGATTAAGACTTTTTGTAATTTTTTTTCGTATTCCATTTCTATAATCCTAAGCCTGATGGAGTGGAAAATTGTTTTTAATTATCGTTGTTTTGTGATAAAAATAAACATAGTTTAAAAATGTTTTTTGTGTAATTTGTATGATTATGATGTATTTTAAAAATGGTATCTTTTGTGAAATCTTTATAGATGTTAAAACCACTTCAATCAAAGTATCGGTTAACATGGTCTGTGTCTGAAAAAACGATGAGTGGTCAGGAACAGCTGCTTAAGAAAAAACCACATGAGGTTCCGAAGCGTGCCGCCGTGGTACCCGCCTCCTGGATTCTTACTTAGATTTAACTTTTTTATTTCCTTTTCTCCATAGAACCATATGGTATGATTACTTTAGGTTATATTTATTGAAAATATAAGGTTGAGGAAAACCAATAATATTAAAATTATCGACAACTTTTTTTTAACAACTTAATTATTAATTATAATAATGTCTGAAGTTGCATTTGTGACAAATATCTATTCAAACACAATTCACTTCACTTTTGTTATAATTTTTAAAAATAAAGTTTTTTTAGAAAAAATTAAATTGATTGTTGAGTCTTTTTTAATATCATTTATGGTCGTGGGTGTGTGTGAAAAATTACAAATTATCGGTCATTTGTGGTAGCGTTTTAAATAACTCTCAAAGTTGGCGCCGCCCTTTGCAAAATGATTAATGTTTTTAATTTAATTTTTTGGCATTTTTTTGGCTTCACGCTTTAATTTAATTATAGTTATATTCTGATTTGTTGTACATCTTTTTCTTTGTTTTCGTGGCTTTAAAGTGACTCATTACTGAAAAAGTTTAACTCTTAGGGATGTAAATACAAAAACCGATGTTTTAGATTTTTTTAGCAATAATTCATCTACATTTAAGAAGTTTAGGTGACGTAGATCAGTCAGTTATAAATATAAATTTATATATAATGTAAAAAACAGTTAAGTACTTACCAAAACCAATAAAATGTGTTGCTATTTTTGGCAGTTTTTGGTCTTTGCACGTTAAGATGTAAGCAGGTATTCTGCGTACACCTGCGATGGATTGTGAAAAAAATCTTTCAATGAAATACCGATTCGTAGATTTACACAAAAAATCTATTGAGTCGCTACAAAATTATTACTCTAAATATTTTTGTAATACTACCTATATGTTAAAATGTTAAGAGTCATCAAAATACTCTTAAATAAAATATAATGTTATTTAAAATAAATATAATTTAATATTACAGGTAGGAAGAAAAAAACACCTTGACAAAAGTTCACTAATTGTAAGTGTTACAGTCAACTGATGCTGCTGCTACAGTCTAGAAATAGAGACTAGATTGCAGTTCGTATACCAATCTCTTACAGAAACAGAAACAGAAACAGAAAAAGAAACAGAAACAAGTAACTCAATTTAAAACTTTAAAAGTTACTTTAAAAAAAAATATTTTTTTAGCCTGAATATCTAATCTACTCATTCCTAGTTCGTATCAGTCAGAGCAAATTCTTTTTAAGTTTTTTTCGTTCATGAAACAGCATATCCGTACGATTTGGGTCAGCCACATTGTTACCAGATAATGTATGACGTTTATTGACAATTTCTCGAAAACGCCAACAAAATCTGTGCAGTAATTCTTTCTTGATACTTAAAAGTATTGTCCTTTATTTTTGTGAAATGGTTTAATGTACTTTACTTATGATTCACAAATATATGCTATATAATTATTTAAAAAAACTTTTTATTTCATTTTAACAGTAATTTTTATTTGTTTCTTTATTAAACAAAATTCACAGATTTTTTTTCTTAAAAAATTAATAAATTTTTACTTTATCAACATTATATAACGAAGGATATAGGATGAACTGACAAGAACTGAAAACCCTTTTTTATGTGGTTAAAAGATAATCAGCCATACACTGACATATATATATATATATATATATATATATATATATATACACACATACACTACTAAGTATAATATATCGCTGAAATAGTCGTCATAAGAATACTAAAAGTAATAAATACAACATAATAATTGAGAAATGAAATAATAATTGTATTAGACATATACGTAATATAAAAAGTAACAAAATGTATTATTTTGGAGGTAGCCTTGTATCACGTACACGTGGATTGAATTCTCCTGACGTAAGTCTATTTTTTTTCATCAGCTGACTAACATGTTAAGGCTTGAACATAAAAATACGTAATAAGATAAAAATATTAAATAGTAGTTTTATGTATTGTTTTATATTTATAAAATGCAATATAAGACAAGTTTCTCATTAAATAGAGGCTTAAAAATATTAATGCTTGTATCGAAATTAATTATTTAACATAACCCCAATTTATATTTCATAGTGTGTACTAGTTTTAAGAGTGTTTAGAGCAATTTGACAAGAACTCATAAATATTCACATACAGTTTTTACGCGTAACGGTGACATAAAATAGTATTGTTCTTAAAAAAATAGACGCTCCAAAACAATTAACTTTTAAAACAAAGGATTGAATTTATTTTAAAAATTCTCGCTACCGTTCAATATTTGGTATTGTGTTCTAGAACTTGCTTTTCAACTTTCCAAATGAAAAATTAAAATAACTGTTATCTTGTATTTGTTTTTTAATTTATTTGTATATTTATTGAAAAAAATAAATGAAAATATACAATAGATTTATAATAAGAATGTAAAGATGGTATTCATGTGTATTTTTTCAAACTATGATTGAACTTTGAAGTTTGAAACAATATGTGTAATTTCTTAGACTTTTAGATATATTATGTGTTTATCTGTTTGTTAATAAGTATCTCGAAACCAACTGCATGGATGAAAATAAAACTTTATTAAAATATGCTGGTTAAAGATGAATTTAATCTTTATTCCACCAAAATCGGGCGTTTGAATCAGAAAATATAATTAATTTTAAATGACAATGTCAAAGTATCGATGTATCGGGAAGTAGACAAAACCGTTGGCAATTTACTTACATACATGTTCTTGTATATCGAAGAATTAAAAATTTTTAATACACATAGGAGCTGTTTTCATAGTTTTGCATTAGTAGTTGATACGGTCTTTTTAGAAATTGGAAGAGGTAAATTAACACATGCTTATATTGTTGATATATTTATTAATAAACTTGTATTTTTAAAACAAGAAAAAGATTATAATTTAAAAATGTAGGTTAGTAATTTAATTGCAGAATCAGTTTACACGCCATGTTTCTTTTTTAAGCATCTGATATATTACAGGGGTTGGAGCATAAATAAAAAGTATATTTTGATAAAACTGGTTTTATTAATTAATTTCCAGCACACAAACGAAATACAATAGTTTTCCGCCAAACCTATAAAAAAATATGCCAAACAACTTTATTCTCTATTGTCAGTATGTCTGCATATATATTCACAATAGTAACCTAGCAAAATAAATAAAAATAATAAATCTCTTCTAACCGATAAATACAATCTTAGAACGTCAAAGCCTTTAGCCTACTATATGGTTTTAACGCCTTTAGGTAACATAACCGTTCTCATATAAATGTACAACTTAACTTAAAATCTGTTAGTGACTTGAACCTTGATATTTGTACTAAATCGACACAGTCTTATTTGTTATTGGTCACTAGCTATATCGAAGAATACAATACATACAGCGTAATATTAATACTAAAAGCACAATACTTTTTACAATAACTTATTTTTATTGTAACATATTTTAGGTTAATATTTAGAGTCAAGAATACATTTCTACTGTACAATGAAATCAATCTTTGGTTTAACACAACATACACTTTGGAAACTTATCTTTTAATAAATTATTTTTTATTTACTACAATGATTGACTTACGCGTTAGTACATTTGAACGCAAACAGCGTTGACTAGGTTAACCGTTGCTTAACATATTAATACGCTTAAGCGTGTTGAGCGCGGCCTAAGTGAATAAAAAATGCTATACGATCCGAGCTTCTTTCACCACATTTGTTACACATAAAGGGATCGTTGTATCCATGGAAACCCATGTGTATGGTGTGCATAGTAAGATCACCAAACGTGATGTCACAATATTGGCAAGTGTACGATGGATGAATGGATTTAGGTGCGGCGGTAGTTGGTTCGACAGACGCGTCGGATTCAGAGTCAGAGTTGTCAGCTTCCATTTTGCTATCCTCATGTTGAAGCCGTAAAGCAGCTGGTTGAAGCTTAAATGCTCTGCCTTTCCTTCTATTCTTCAAAGCAGTTGTAGGTGTGACGGGAGTAGATTGTTCGATAGGAGGTGGGGATCCCGCTTCGCTAATTTTCGTGTTTGTTAAGTCAAGGGCATCAGTGGTTTGAGGTGGGGTCACAGTGCGAGCAGTTGGGGTTTGTGGTAAGCTTATTGGTGACTTCATCGGTGGCGGCGAAACACCAGTTTCAGAAGGGTATTCCCCATACGACAAGCGCTGTTGAAGTATAGATTGGGGAGACGTTGCTGGCATTTCAACAGGCAACTCGTTTACTTTTGGTGAAGTTCTTTGCTCATAATTATTATTCGGTGGGAATAAGAAGGAGTGTGGTAGTAGTGGCGGTAGATATGGCAAATTGACAGGGAAGTGATTTCCAAATAGCGGATGTTGGGGAGGAAGTGGTTGAGGCTTGCTATTCATCTGATGTTGATCATACATTTTCATTAAAGGCTTTTGCTTAGGACCGCGCCGTGTTCCGTATACATCAATTATCGGTAACGGGTTTGGTGTTCCATCCATATTAAGTACCATCGCTGGGTTATGTTTATACTTGCGCAAATGAAGTTTCAGAGAATGACAATACTTGGTCGCATAGTTACAATCAGCGCATCTGTATTGATAAATGTTAGAATGTGACTTGAGGTGAGAATTCAACATAGATTTGTTAACACAAGAGTAAGAGCACTGTGAGCATTGGAATGGTTTTGATCCTAAATGATTTCTCATGTGATATTCCAAATGATGTTTATATTCTGTGACAAATGGACACTTTCTGCAGGTCAGCATTTTTTCTGGTTTAATGTGTTCTTTACTGTGTTCCCAGAAACTAAGTTTAGTAACTGCCACAAATTCACATTGCTTACATTTGAATGTTTTAACTTTTCCATGAGAATTAACAGCTGGCACACGAAGACCAGGTTCCTCATCAAAATCTTCTTCAAGGCCGGATCCATCACGGCCATCGTCCCCATCAGATTTATTTTGACCAATGCCGTCAAACCCAGAATCATGGAATCTTTCAAATACGCGCCTTTCATGTTCTCTCAAGGGAGAGGAAGGAGTTCGTGGCGGAGATTTTGGTGGTGTTGCGTCAGCGCGTGCCAGAGGTGTGGAAACATGAGCAGGAGGTGCCAGAGATCGAGGAGAATAGGAGCTGTAAGGAGACTGCTCATGTTCTTCATTATTTCGGTTTTCAAAGCCAGGTGGCGTGAGAAGATTATATGGGAGACCATTGCGATAAGATTCCAAATGCATGCCGAGGTTGGCTTTCGCTTTTAGTGCCATGTTGTCGTAGAAAGGAGATGGCTCTCCGGAACTGCCTACACTACGAGGTGAGTGTCCATTGGAGTCTTTGCTTGATGATGAAGGCGATGCACTATGAAAGCCTTCTGAATAAAAGCCACTGGCTTGTTCCTTGGTGAAGCTTCCATCTTCCATCGGTTCCGTTTTCTAAGAAAAGGATGAATATAATTTATTTTTTCTTTATTTTACATGTATTGTTTTAAGAATGTCATAAAGTGAGCTAATTGACTAATGATTATTATATATTAGGAAAATAACTGTCTCATAATTAAGTCGGATTCCTGTGATGTGAAAGCTATCGGTATCTTCTACAAAGTGATTAGTTCTAATTACAGTACATAATGTAAAAAGTAACTCTTTTCAAATCCAATTTATTAACAATTACTTTACTGCACTAGTTTAGAAATAAAGTACAAATAACAAATAGTCTTCAAATCGAATTGAAAATAATGTAAAAAATAAAAGTTATGATATAAAGTAACTTACAATTGGTGGTTGTAATAAAGCATTCCAGGGCTGCGCGTGCGACGCCGCCATGCTGGGTGACGCGCAGCTTATCATACCTGTAACAAATATATCATTAGTATTTCATAACTATAATAAATATAATATCATAAGTCTTTATTATAAGATTTTGATCAGCGACAAATAAAGTACATTTCTAAAATAGAGAAAACAAAAGTAGGTGGCTAGTAGGTAGTAGTAGTGATATATACCAAAATTATTTTTATTTATTAATTAATTTAAGCAATTTAAATTAAACGTAACCATAAATGAACATGTGATGGAAAGAAATATGTTTAGTTACGATATGCTTGCTGCGTAATATAATACTAGGAAAAAATTTGCTTCTCCAGCAAATTGTTAAAAAAGCGAACTACTAAGTCACGTAATGTTCGTAAAAATGTTTTTATAAAACATTTATTATAATTTTTAAATGTTTTTAAAGGTTATAAGTTTACTATAGAATCTTTAATTAATTAAAATGATTTGTTGATCATTATATAAAAAGTTAAAATATTTTTTTGTAATATATTCATGGAAATTTCTTTATCTCTTTATATATAGGTAGTACCTCTATTTGTATTTAAATTATTAATTTGCAGGACTTTTAATGGTAATCGTTAATTATTATTTCTATATATATAATACATATGAACAAAAAATATTAATATTGCATTCATTTACTGCCGTAAATCAACTCAGACTCAAAATTTTTGCTTGATGGCAAAAAGATACTTAGGTTAGTAAATAATTAAGGTTCTAAACACGAAAAAGGTTTATTAAGTTTCTAAACACATAAAACGACATAAAATCATGAATTTGTACATAAATTTATGTAACATACAAATAATATTAAACTATTACTATTTTTAATATAAAGATATAAAAAAAATATACCTCTTCGTTGAAACTTCAGCAACAGTTGGTAAACACACACTAGTACAGCATTAAAATGTTCTAACAACTTCACTTAAGTTCCACTAAAATCTAAATTAAGTTCACGTATGTAAAAGCTTTAATGTTTTTTAAAGACAACCCTTCGTCTCCGCAACCAAAATCGATGTGACTTCGACTGCGTCCCACAATGAACTGAAAAAAATCTGTCAATTTTTATGCCCCAAACATCGATAAATGTATTCTACATTTGAACGCTTCGAGTTTTCTAGTGTGAGCAGGATAGCACAATCCAGCGATATGTGTGTCCCCTTTTCACCCCCACAGCCTATTTTTATTCGAACCAATGACTGGCTGGCTACTGTGGGTGGGGATCAAGTTATTAAGTTATTGTTTATACGATATTAATAATAAAAAAATAAGCAACTCCTGGCGCGCCGTACTGTAATAAAGTATACGTTGCTGTTTCGGTTATTATGCGCCAATAAAACGGGAGTACGCAGGCAAATGAGATTGTTTTTCTATTCAGCCCCTAAATGCGATAATGAGATTTTTATGTTTATTTGTTACTATAAGCTTTATAGAGTTTGATATACCGCCGCCATTAAGTGAGAGAGACAATAAAATGTATGTTTGATATGTCTAATGATCATATTAACTTATATCAATAAAAAATAATGTATCAAGCGTTTAAGATAAATATTTATCTTTTATATGGATGCTATGTAAACATTCCCCTTTTTATGCTCCCTTTCAGTTTGATGTAAAAAACGATTCATAAAAAACTCAGAAGGGCAGGCTCGGCTGAGGGGCGTTGAGCTTTTTACTCCGACGATTCAACCAATCGCAGACATTCGTTTAAAAAAGGAATTATATTATATCTTTTTAAAGAATCGAGAATGATCAACCAATCAAAACGTATTGAATATTCAGTGTTCAAATACCTATTATAAATTTAATACTGCTTGGCTGAAAAAATATTGATACTGTCTAGACTCTATATTTTTATCTATAATAAAATTATATTGAAAATGTTCATAATAAATAAGTATATTAGGGCTTTTAAGTAAATATATAGATATACTTTCTTCGTACCTGGAATAAATTAATATTTCTCAACTATCTCAAGCATTACATTATACCTAGAGTTCTTATAAATATCAATTAAATTATTTCTATAATTGAAATTCTCATAAATTTTGTAATATAGTGAATAATTTGTCATATATATTGTTATTAAATGTATTATAATTCATTAAATATTAATTAGTAGTGATTATGACACTATTAGTCGACTGTTTACAAAGTAAAGCCGCAACGAGCGGTGTTTTTTAAAAATACTTTACTAACAAGATTCATTTACTTATGTCATGTACATTACCTATATTAATTATACATATTTTTACCTGTTTTGTATCAATTATTTGCGATAAAGTCTATTAATGTCTAGACCGCAATAAATATTGAATATTGGCGCCAGTTTCTGATATTATCTATGTTTTTATGTTTTTTTAATCACTTTTTAACATCATATGCTGTTGTAAATTGTCTTCTTGTATTTAGTGTTTGAAATGCTTGAATGATTATATTTTTTTCGGTTCATTCCGGATATCATGTTAAGTAAACTTATTTTCAATCTATTTTATATAGGAAACAATTTATTTACAAACACATTTTATTTATGAAATTTATTTATATATATATACATATACGTGTGTGTGTGTGCACACACGCACACACACACACGTATATGTATATATGCAATATATACACGAGTTTATGGACGCATTAAAACATTTGGTACATATGCTACCTTTCACTGAAAGTGATTTGTTAGGAGCAATCTAGATACAATTATAAGGACAATTTCATTAAACATTTTGTAACAGAATAGGAACCAGAATGAATATACCTAGCAAATACCTTACTATTATTTTTTATATATATTAAGTTTATTATATATTATAAAGATATATTTATTACGAATTTTATACAAAGTGGTAGGTATGATGGTGGATACCTTAATTATAAATATATAATACACAAATGGTAAGATATAAACTTAAGCGGGTACTTTACTACTCTTAGAATAGAATATTTATTATTAAAGAAGTATATTGAGCATATAAAAATATATATTTGCTTACATTAGAAAACTTCTAAGAATGTAGAGTCAGTTATTTAAATATGAATACAAATGAGCAAAAAGTATTGACTATTGATAAACTGTTATTTATTTAAATATACACTTTGTAACGTATTGTCCGTGAGAATCATCAAACGATTTCGTGGTTCAGAGAACTATATAATTATTACTGAACTAGCTTTTGTCAGCCGCTTCTCTCGCGCAATGCGCTAATTATTGATATGATGTTTACTGATATTATATATATGTATATATATATCGAGTTAATATCATATCGATAGTATGTACATATATAATATCGATAGGTGATTTGTTTTCACTAAATACTGATGTTCCTTAAGATAGGTCAAATTGTTTGAGGTTATAAGAGGACAATACAGGGAAACAAATAATAAAAAGTATTAAAATGTGGGTCATACATAGGTTCTTACATAGATTACTGAATTATACAGTTTCGTCTATTTATTCAGTTCGGAGCATAATATTGGATAATCTATTCAGTTGGGAGCCTAATAGCAAAATTTGTCATTTTGTTAAAATTTTTGAAATATTAAGTTCCCTGGTCTTTTTATGATAAACTAGATTTATTGCTCATTGGTCTCTCTCGATAATATAGAAACTATGGAAATTGGAAATTCAGCGCCTACCAACTTGGACATAGAATATGGGTACATTAAAAACTACTAAGTAGAAATTCAATTCAATAAATCTTAAATAGCAGTAGCAGTAGATAGGTTTTAAAAACTGTTCACCACAAAAAAGCTTTTGACAGATTTTAAAATTTTAGGTAGTTAGGTATCCGTATCCTTATATTTTCTTAATATTAAATTTAGTATTTATATATTAGTAAAAAAAATCTCGTTTTAAATAAAAAAACAGCTAAGTACGTGTAGGTGTATCTACTATTAAACAAAATATTTTTAATAAAAATATATTTATTATTACATAAAGAATGTTTTAATTAAGTATTAAAAATAGGTTAAGATCTATTTCAGCAGTTTTTTTTTATTATAAAGTATTTAAAATATTTTTTTTTGTGGTTGGAAGTGTGGTTAATAAAATGTTATGTGATAAGTGATAAAAAGAACCTTTTTTGACCACATTCTGTTACAGTAATAATAATAATTACAATTGAATAAGTCTTTATGATTATTATTAAAAATAACAATAATTCAAGGTTGTCGTTAAATTTGCAACCCTTACTTCTATGACCATAATGGGTCTTATACTCATACTAAGTTCACAATTCATACTAAATATATATATTTTTTTTATAAAATATTGAATCGTCATCTTGCATATTTTTATTAGTTACCCAACTTGGATCAAATAAAATACTTTCGAACAAATAAAAAGGTAAGGGCATTAAATAAATAAAAAGTAGCAAAAATAATGTGTTTCATTACTCTTAAATAATTCTTAATTAATCTTATCTTAATCTTCTTTTAATCAATTATTTAATTTATATTAAATGTAGGTATTACAATAGATACTGCGAAACTTCGCTTTCATTTGATAATTTCATTTAAGTAGAGTCGATCACTTCTTAAGAAAATATTATTATGTTGTCATCTTAATATAATTTTTTATAGACATTTTATATTTTTGCACAAGTTACGATACCTTTTTAATATGTTTTTTTTTGCCAATAGGTTATAAAATCATCTAGCAACGATTCAAGATGGGTAGAGTTGTAGGTAGTACCTGAGTAAGTAGGTAGATAGATATAGAACATAAGTTTAAGCTAACATTATGTTCTAGTCACTCTTTAAAAATCCAGTACCCTTGCAGCACAACACATTTTTTTTTGTACGAAAGGATACATTGGTTTTTAATTAAAACTCTGTTTGTTGCCGGCCTATTCTAAATACGAATGTATACTATGACCTAAGAAGGTATTATACCAAGGTATCCTCTACCGCAATAATAAAAAGTTAATAAAAGAAATGTCTATTGCTCTTAATTTAGTGAATTGCTTTCATAATAGTAACCGCCCCGTTGGTCGAGTGGTTACCGCAGACGCCTAACATATAGCGGCGCAATGAGGCTCGGGTTCATTCCCGTCAGAGACAGGCATGTATGTGTTGAGTATAGATGTCTGTATTTTTGGGTTTGGTCGTTAAATATATTCGCACTATCTATAATGTATATCTATATGTATTGTATCGTTGTCAAACACCCTTAACACATGCAAATAATTTGCTTACTTAGAGGTTAGATCAATGTGTTTAATTTGTTCAGTGATATTGTTATTATTAATTGCAAGAAGATGAGAATATTTTATTATTAAAAAAATCGAGCATGACAGTTAAGAGACGCCATATTAAGTTACCAGTCATCTGTTATCTGTATATTTTGTAAATGAAAACCATTATTAAATTATCCTAAAACACATATCACATATAAAGGGTCATTAATAAATAATTAACGTTATTGTTATCGGCCCTTTGTCGGTAGAACATTATGTTATCGTTATGTGGTTAATAAAAACCTAAATGCAAGTTATAACATTTAAATAACATTATTGTTATTGTTTTTTTGACATCATTAAACTATTCTCGGATATAAACTTATTTGGTAAAAATGTTATGTATTGTTAAAAATGTATTTGGTAATAATAAAAATATGTTCTGTGTAAAATTGAATAACATAGCTTTATTGGTTTTAACCTATTTTTTTAATATTTAACAGATTTTTTATTTAATTCACGGATTTTAAATCTTTTGATTTAGAAATTATTTCATTAATTAACACTATTTATATATTTTATAAAATTTCCACAGATTATAAATATGAAAATAAAATTGTATGTAAAACCGTAACCTTAGCATTAGTTTCTTATATAATATAAAAGGTTATCTAAAATACATGAGGCTCCAGGAGCTCATATACGCGGACAATGTCCATTTACCGGTCAGCGCTCCGCATAGAAATATTTGCAGGGCCCGAAAGTGCCCTTATCAAGTAAAAAGTAATGTGTTCAGCTTTTATGGCAGTTGAGAGACAGCCTCTTTATTACCAAGGGCCGACCAAGGCGGTAGTCCACTGAGTACCAGCTTTGGATACCGGAAACTTAGTTACTTTTCTCATTGAAGTTTTTGAAGCCTAGGAAACTTTGTCGCTTTTCTTGTTCTGTTAAGTTTTTGAAGCTTAGGAGTAGGTTTTGAATAGTTTCTATCTATGTCGTCAGATTAATTTGAAGGAGTATATGTTTATATTTAATTGTGTTAGGATTTTTAAAAAGAATTTTCGGAACTGATATACAGATTTAGCTTGTTTTAAAATAAAGGAGCAAGTACTCGATATATATTTCTTATCTGTAATAAGTATAATATAAATCTCAATTTCAAAATAAATAATAATTAAAAAAAACCCAAACTCAGTGCGTCCGACAGGGGCGGTATTATTTCCCCTCTCATAAAAAATGATTGTACCTTCAAATCTATCCGAGGGCGGCTCCCTCACCCTCCCCCACCCTGAATGTACCATGAAATGGTTGAATTGACGAGTACTGGAAATTTTTGTCCCAATTTTGGGATATTTATTATTTTATAAAGGCTTATTGCCACGTTTATTTTAAAATTATTTTTTTTAGATATACGGAATCTATTTAGTTATATTAACCTTGAGAACAGTTCTCCTTATATTTATTCAATAATTTTCTAACATATTAATTTCAATTCCATTGTTTCTTATAATATAAAATACTTTTTATGTACCGTTTTCGGTAATTATTCCGATTATTATGATCTTTGCACCCAGATTAAGTTAATTTACATACAAATAATTATTTTTCAATAACACGCTTTGATTTATTCATCGAAATAACCTTTTAAGCATTATACTTTTGTATATACGTAGGTATATATTTAAAAAAAAAAACGTAAAAAAGCGCTAAATAGATTTTTTTTTAATTCTTGCACCTATTAAAAAAAGACATGAAATGTTTGTATAATGCCTTCGATAACAAAGGAGGTTTTTAATGACGTCATTTAATTATTACAATGTATTATAATGTAATTAATAATAATTTTAAATGTTTTTATTCATTCAATAAAGAAGGAACCAATGTGCGTAATCAAAATTCATAAATATGGCGCAATATTGACATAATTAAAAAATACAATTGTTGGTTGGCAAGTTTATTACTTTTGGAATAATTATTTCTATTATTGTGGTATGACTATAATTGCTAAAATCAGTTAATAAAATATTATAAATTTTACTAGTAAATAATATTACATTGTTTATTGTTAGTTATGACATATTATAAAAAAAAAACAATAAAATCAGTAGGTTTTTTAATCATGTTCATTAAGAACATAATATAGACCTTCGGTACGTTCCAATTTAAATTCGGAGTCGGTACAGTACTTACTGTACGTACTGTAAATAGGTACTTATGACATTACATTAAATATATACATATATGTATGTACCTTCCCTGCCTTATATAACCGACTTGTAAACGTAACAGCACTATAAATAACTTCAACCATCTGAACAAATAAAAAACTTATTTTGATCTAATATGTAACCGAAAAATAACAAAAAATATATAAAATTTTGAAACAATACACTTTAAATCACTTGATCAAATATTTTTAATGTTAGTTTTGTTTTATTGATATGTCTTTACACTTCTTTAGGTAAACAGTGGAAAATTTTCGGGTTTTGTAAATTGTATTTTATATCAAGAGTCGTTTCTTTTGTAATTTATGTTTTTAAGCTACGTATTCTATTCTACGAATTATGTTGACAAAAGTATTCTATAGTTTTGGTTTATTTATTCATACAAGTGTTTTATGAATAATTCTAATATTCATAAATAATGTTTGTTAACAAATATTTAGTATAAAATACACACATAGTATTTTGTTATCATTTAAAATGTAATTTATAGCTTCTTAATAATTTAATTTATATTTGAGTTTTATAGTTATGTCATATTCTATGATTATTATTTTTTATTCTCTGAAGTCTTTTCTGTGGCATGATGACTAATGCCATAATGTTTTTTAAATATTAAACATAGAATATTGTATATATTAAAAAAAACTGATGAATTTTGATGTAATATTTCGATAAAGATGTGTCGAGAATTTGTTTAAGCTTTTGATATGAGATAATTTTTTTCAAAAAAATAAGTCGTCTTCTTAGAATACCTAATGAACTATCTTATATTGTAACTTTTATAATTAATTAAATGAACTACTGCTTGGATTAATCTATAAATTACTTTGTTAAAGATTATTTTGATGTTTAAAAAAAATAGGAGTTTCAAGAGTAATATACACTATTAATTTTTTCTTGGTTAACCTGCTTATTTCTAAATATGATGGTCAAATATTTTTTTAATCTGTATTTTGTTCTTCTCAGTCTGACCTATAAAAGTGAGCGTCCATTTTTGACGTCAATGGTAATCAGCTGGTCCCCGCCATAAATCAGACTCCATTCAGTGGCTCACATTTATTCTTTTTGCTTTACTTCTAATTCTCTTACTGTACTTATTTTGGACTATTGTTTTGTATTCAGCTATAAAATTGTTTAAAACTATTGTAAAAATATAAATAAGTAGAACATTAACAAAAAAATCACGTGTTCAAGATATAATTGAAAAAATTAAATTAAATTATAACAACAAAATGAATTGAAAATGTGCGGGTTGGCGACGTGTAACTTAGTTTCTATAAAAAAAATTGTAACGTTCAAAAACAAAAAAAATGGCTGCTAGTTGAGCATGCAAAAAGTATTAGGCACAAGTCGGCACGAGGCGCAGCTGCTGTGTGCTTCCTCTTCCGAGAAAAAACCCACCAAAATATTGGATATCAAGAGCTGTCACCAAAGAACTCTCTGTGTTTTTAAAACAGCGATATGAGGCAGTTGGTTTTATTTCTGTTGTTTTTGAACGAAAATATATAAATGTCAAACTTGACATATTTGAAATCATATATCAAAAATTGTATATGTGTTACATAAACTTGACAACATGTACATAATTTTTTTTTGTATGTGTTCGTATGATTTAAATATTGTGTACTTATTTGTTACAGAAACTTGACATGTATCTACATAAAAATATTGTGTATGTGTGCTTGCGATTTAAATCACGTTTTTATTGTTTTGTGCAAAAGTAAAAGCTACTTTTTATTCTTTTATCTTTACAATCCCCAGATTTATAATTTCATTGTTTCTTTTTGCTTTCCGGTTGCAAAACCAGTAGCTAATTGTTGAAGAACATTATTTTGCGCGTATTCTTAGAAGGTTCTTGTATAGATAAAAGTGAACAGGACAATATTTTTTGCTACCGCTCTTAATGCAACGAAACGGAAAGTATTTTTTTTTATAACAAGTGCTTTTATGCTGCATATTAATAACTTCTGTTGTGCTGAGTATAATACATTCGATTTTTTTTGCATAATGTTTTAAGGCACAAACTTAACTATTGTATATACATTACATATTTATAAAAATATATAGTTTATTACATTTATTTAAAACATATAACACGCTCAGGACTCGAATCTGCGACCTCTGAAAACTGTTCTATCACTCTGCCAATTGAACTATAGTGTCCTTAATAAATCTGTTTTCTTAACTTGTATGTGATCAAATTAATAAAAAAAAAACATTTCACTCTACATACATAATACTTTCATCGTTTTACGCAATTGTGTTAAAAGATTAATAGTTCAATTGCATTCAAAGTCACACGTATAATAACATATAAAAACATCAATGGTGTTTTACGTGTCAGGTTAAAAAAACAGGTTTTTTAGATAAAGCGATTTGCCGCGTGAACCGCGAGGGTCTTTTTTAGTATCGTTTTGGGGTGGGTTTTTTATCAAGTTGAGATCTCTCTCACGTTTTTATCAGATTTTTTTATATACGATCAGTTCACCTGATTAAGGGGTGTTTACACGTGTTAGAGTTTTTGTTGTTGATGACGTCTATTGAAATAAGAGATAGGTATAATATGAGATGTGAAATAGAATTAAAAAGGGGAGATTTTATAATATGTATTATATTTTTATATTTAATCATTAGAGAAATTACATATTTTAAGATGTTTTTATATTTTTTTATTGAACAAAATGATATGTGAAATGGAATTAAAAAGCGAGTATTGAGATTATATAATATGTTTGATGTTTTTATATATAATAATTAGAGATTTTTTAATTGATTTAAAGTTTTTATGTATTTTTTTTTTATATACACAGATTCATATACATTGTAATAAATGTACTGTAATTTATAATTTATGTTATCTCAATAAGTATTGTAATTGGAGCTATTATTACGGGTCAGCCGCCCTAAGACGTTCGGACCTATTGTGCTGTGCCCTATAGGGTCAAAATGGTCGAGGGTCAACGATTTATTACATTTTCAGAAAAATTAAACCCGTGACATTGTCGTCAAATTTTGTTAAGCTTTTGTCAAATTAAAATTACTCCATCAATGCAGCTTTCTTTTTGGTTAAACTTTTAATGACAATATTTCAAAAGTAAAAGTTCCTAAGTATTGTATTTAAAATTCGTGTCGGGGAATGAGTGTACCTTAGAAACAATTATCTTTAAAGGGTTTTTCAACAGTTTATCTTTAAGTACACTTAACGACAAAATGCAATAATCGTTAAAAATCTAAATTGAATTTAAAAAAATGGAATATTCAATATTTTTATAATATTTCCACAATATTAATATATCATAATAAAAAAAACTCTGGATTCTAAAACTATCTTCAGGACGACCGTTAACCTTTGCTCCTTAAGAAGCGTGCGATTTGACCGTTAGGCAATTAAAATCCGAACACCTATTGACCCGGAACCTAAACATCTCATGCTCAGTTTCCAAAATAAATCAAGAATCGAACACAATTACAATTCCAAAAATGTGTCAAAATCTAAACCAACGGTCCTCAGACAATGGTGGATACAGTTGCATTTATATATTTTATTTTACGTAACAATGAACAATTGTTATCGATTGAAAAAGGGTAGTTGGTAATCTTCTTAATGGCGTGTGTGAAAAGATTATAAATTAAGTTTTAGCTACAAATAAAAGTGACCCCCGCTTTGTCCGGGTGTCAATATGTGTGACCGGGCTTTTGTGTTTGACCCCTGGCTTACACCAATTTGCAATAGCTTGGATATATCCGTGACCGTCTGCTCAGATTGAGGATTTTAAGTTTTTATAAATTGCCAATTTTATTGACAGTTTCTATGTACAAATTTTCAACATGGCTGATATATTTAACTGTCAGATTTTCAAAATGGCCGTTATATTATATTTATATTCATGCAAAAATACTTTGATATGGATATATATAAATATACGACTATCTTTTATTTATAGGAAATATATATGCCTGTAAACGAAAGACAATATGTATATGTTTTATCTATTATCGCCATCTGTATTTGCTAATTTAATAGAATTTATGTATACTTAGGGTAATTATTTTTAAGGTTTTGTAGTTTTTTTGATTATTATTTTTTATAATGAATATATATAATTAAGAACAACAATATATAATCGATTTATTAACTTGATAACCACTTTGTTTACCTACAATTAAATAGAAGAAAAATCGCCATTTCTGTCAAGTTAGTAATTATTCATATTCGTTACACATTTATAGACGTACCTAGATAAGGTTAAGGTTTCAGATTGTAGTAAAGATAAGGTTTCTATTATTTTTATTATTTTAACCTAATTGTTAAGATTTCTATTACTTTTATTATTTTAACCTGTATGTTAAGGTTTCCATATTTTTTATTATTTTAACCAAAATATTAAGCTTTTAATTATTACATATAATATTTATTATATACTCAATGATTATATAATTATATATATATATATATATATATATATATATATATATATATATATATATATATATATATTTTTTTTTTTTGACAGTTTCAGTTTATTTAACCAAAAAAGTAGCTAATATCCTTTTTCAGGCCTAAAATTATATTTATTTCAAATATCATTGGTAACAAACTGATTATAATATTATATGATTCAATATAATATATATATTAAGTATTGTAGGTATTTAGAGGAAATACGCACATGCGCTCAAAATTTAGATCGCTCGTAAAATGCACTCAGTGGGTATCCATTAGCTGGACAATGCTTGACCCCTCACAAAAATAATGGCCGGGGGCAAATAAATTAAAAATGCCTCAAAAATTGCCTGTGACGTCAATTGAAGCATTCCTCATTCTCTTCGTGCTATATTCACCCATATTACTATGAATGTTATGTTGCAAAATTGAATACATGTGTTAATGTGAATTTATCATATTTGACAGTCTCTGTTAATTTTAAAGGGCGCTGGGATGTGTAATAAACGAATATTATCATATAAGTATACATAAAGGTTGGAGATATAGTTAAAGTATTGAAATGTTAATAAAATAGTAGGTAGTAAAAAATCGTTTTCTCCTATAATATACGCAGGTACTTGCGTCTTATTGAATTGGTTTCAGTCTTTACGTGCCACAAATGGAAAGATCGATGTTCTTTTTTACAATTGCAAACCATTTTTTGGTTCTTATGCGTTTTTTTAATGGCAAACCTTGTGCCATTTAAAAATTAACTTTATAAATATATCGATAAGACGCATTTAAAAATGAAGGCGAAATATTTAATAGATTAGAGTTCTTTATGGTAGTCTTTTGTCCTTTTTAAAAGGACAAGGCGATTAGGAATGTCCAGTTTGTTGTATTTTATCGAATTTGGTAGTAAATGCCACAATTGATAGATCGATTTCTCGCACCTGCGCTGCACTTTTGGTAACGTGAACAAACCGTCCATACTATTGTTGCAATTATTTATCTTTACAATTACTTTGTTAAAGATTCATATATATGTGTAGTCATAAGTTAATTATTTCTTGCACGACAAGAAGAAAGTCCTAAATGTATATATATATTTAGGACTTTCTTCTTAAAAAAAATAAGTATATCGTTCTGTACCAAAATAATTGTAACGTTAATATTGATTAGGAACAGAAAAGTCTTGATTTCTATCTTTTTCTTCTGAAGAAAAATATGGATAAATTATTTCTTCAGTAGTCAGTAACTATCTATCTTATAAACCAATAACTCAAAAATATGTTCTCTGGCCAAAATGGCAATGTCTCGTTCGGGTCACTGACATAATAAAGGTATTTGGAACTGTTGCTATAAGTCTAGTTCAAGATTATTTTAAAATGATTAATTATAGAGATCTGTCAAAATGATAGGATTGACAGTTATTTGACAGTAATACCTTTCCAAATATTGGGAAGCATAAAATATAATTTCCATAGAAATAACTAAGTTTTGTCGGCTATCCGATTTTCCTTATTCCGATTTTAGAAAACTAATTGAGAGACCTATAATGGACTTCTTGTTTTTGTTGACTTAAATTTTTATCTAAATTACATTCTATTTCGATAAATAGTTCGCAAAAAAAGCTTGTAAAGCCGATGGAAAAATCTAGTATTTTTATAAATATTAAAATTATATCTATTTTAGACCAGGTCCATGTGTAATATATTGTAACAATCCATTGCATCCTAATTATCCATACAAATGTCAAACTATTATAATGACTTATCGTTTAAATATATATTTTAATAGCATCCAACATGGCCAATCAAAAACAATCAAGATATTACTTTTGTAATTCCATATCTAAGTGAATTATATACTTTCTAAACAACATTCTTTTCAAAGAAGTAAATAAAGATTCTGAATCTGCTACAGAGCCCTGATTCAGCGAACGAACCATGAATAAAACATGGCGCCCTGTCAGGGGATCAACCCTTTCCCAGCCGATTTAATAAATGCTCCCACAGTTTTTTGTGACAATCACTAGATAGGGTTGGCTCTAGGGGGACGAATATTGATTTATTTTTACCCCTTTTGAGGGTGTCTAAACTATTGACGACTATATATATTATATAGAAATCATTATTTTAACATTCGGTTGTTTTGTATATAAGATAATGTAGGTAATAATAATTATACTTAGAAACTGTTTTTGTGATTGAACAAAATCTAAAGCGCATTTTAGACTAATTATCAGCTTATAATCTATACTAATATTTTATGTTCGAAAGTTTGGATGTTTGGATGGACGGATGTATGTTATTCAATCACGTCAAAATTTCTGAACGGATTTTGATGAAACTTGGCAATGTTTTAGCTTATGTATCAGAATAACACATAGGCTATAGAAATCTCAACTTTTACACGTGGTTAACTGTGACATAACATAAGTTATAGGGGATTACGTAATTGCCACGGGAGCTTCTGTTTTTAATCGTTTGATTCACTGAATGCCACAAAAATTAAAAATAAAATAAATAACGTTGAATACTTTAGCCACCATAACATTTTCCCCAAGACTTTTAAAATTTAAATAATATACATACTACTTATATGGTGCCATTATGTTTACCCCTGTTTTTGCTTCACCTTTACGACGCAGTATAATTTTGTTTCGAACTTTTGCCATATTTCATAGTCAGCATCACTCACAATTTGATTAATCCGCAGTTTTTATTTATACACTTCAAAATTTAATATCATAAACACTTTAAAAGAACTCATGGCCCACATAAATATTACTTTTACAGTCCACGGAGACGAAGTCGCAGGCAACAGTTAGTAGTATTATATAATAATTAGTAAGTAATACCTGTATGTATGTATGTGTCTGTGTATGTATGTATGTGTATATGTACATGTATGTATGTACGTGTATGTATGTATGTATAAGTAACTTTCAAATTCAATTTTCTAATACGAGATTCGTAATTTATTCTTAAACTATACCGATGAAGCCGTCGTTTGTTGGAAGGTTGTTTGTTCTTGGTTGATGTTTCTTTGTAACGAATAGGCTCAATAGGTACCTACTGAACGGATTTTGATATATTTATCACTTTTAAAAAGCTATATTAATAAATATTACCATAGACCTAGTTATTATTTCCATATTCCCATGGGTTTCAGACCTATGCCACTGAAACCGGACTAAGTCAGAAAAAGTGCTTTCGAGCTTATTAACTGTTATGCTAGTATTTTGGTTCATTATTAAGCAATAATAATGGTTTTCAGTAGATCTAAATATCCACATATTATCCATATTTCTATTATCTTTAAGACCCACCCCCACTTCCATTAGGGCATGTGTGAGCTAGTAATTTATTAAGAATTTACATGTAGGTATACCTCATGTAAGATATAGAAATATTTCTCATTTCTCTATTTTTAGGTATTGAATAAAAAATAAATAAAGTTCATGTACCTACTTAGCTATAAAAATATTTTTGTCCGAAAAACTATTTTTAAGTACCACTTGATAAATGATATGTAATTAGATCTTCGTGATCGTCCTTCATAAATATTGTCGGCGCGATATCAAAAGATTTATGGATCAAAATGACTTCAGATTTCTTAGAGGGAAACTTCCCTTGCTCATAATTTTAGATTCCCTTCAAGAATATTTTTTCCGAAGGCTGGAATGGGAGGGGAGAGGTTAGAGGGAGACGCCAATAAAATCCATACTTATAATATTTGCAGCCTCCGCACTTCACACACACAGATACGATTTAGCTCTCTTGAGAATTGCGTACTTTATATAGGGTGCGTTTATTCATAGTATTAATATTAAAACATATTTTTCTTGATTTGTAAATTTTATATTTAGATATAGATAATGTCTTAAGTAAGTCTAGCTTCAATTATTTCAATTTATGGTATCTCTCTTATGAGGAGATACGATTGGCTTTGATTTTAAAACGAGAACTTGGAATCGTAATTTTTCTATTTTGTCCTAAATATGATTTATAAAAACAAAACAAAATTCCATGAACTAATTGCAAACATTCAATTAATTATGAAATATGTTATGAAAATTCAAAAAATAAACAATAATAACAACACCCTTACAACTCACACAGAGACGCTAAGCGTCGCGGCGCTGAGGAAAAAATGTACGATGCCATAAAAAATCACCGTCCATTCGCTCCCGGCATTTTTACTCGTTTTTACCCTCCGAGGGTCGCTGGTTGCTAAGCAACGAACCCCACCCCACCTTACCAACTGTTTTTATTACAATCTAATATAGGTATTTATAGTTTTTATTACATTTAAAAGGTTTTTATTTTATTTGATTTTATTAAATGAAGAAAATAGGTTTTCTGATACTAAGTAAACAACTGATTCTACAAACAAATTATTGGATACTCTTTCCAAGTTCACTCGCAAATATCGTCGTAACTTAATAATATTTGGGAATCAATTATCCATAGACGTATTTGCTCCGGAAAATAACGGGATTAGGAAAAATGATATACTGCGGACAATTGTTTATGGTAGAGCAGTTCTTAACGATTCTGACTAATTTGTGACAGACAACAACTTAGAAATGAAGAAAAACAGATAGATATGTCCAATTAATACTCAATATCTTTTTCGAATTGCTTATATAAGAAGGTTTGTGTAAAAAGTTGTATCTATTTATTAACACACGCCTCCTTAATAATAAAAAACGAACCCACCTATCAGTACATACATTAAAAAACTCCCCTACTTTTAAAAAACAAAAATAGAACGCTCCTCATTGGCCAGGCTCCCCTATAAAAAAGATAAAGACGGGCACGCTTCCACTCACAAAACAAACGCACGCGTACTGAATTATTACACCGTTTTAAAATAATCTCCCCTAGCATTGAATTGTGAATATATAAAAATAGAGTTCATTTAAAACTGGTGAGGAAAAAATATAAAATGAATAAATAGGGACGTTTTAAAAATAGAACGTCTCCCCTTCTTAGGGGAACTCGTTTGATATATTGTCGGTGTTACTTGGGATTTTCATAATACACATCGTGTGTTGGTTCAGTGAGGCTGTAAGATTTGTCAATATATGAGTCTGTGGGTGCTATTTTGGTCTGGTCACGTGTCAGGATTGAATTTCTAGGTACTGTTAGTTACCTGTGTTCAAGTTACTTTTTCCTGTCAGGGGGAAGTCAGAAAAATGTCTCTTGAGTTTTATATATGTTTTCTCCAGTTTCACATCTTTCTTTTTTAACTAAATAATATAACGCAACGTAATTATTGCAAGCTCATAATAATTAAATTTTATATATAAGGAAGTTATTCAACGAAATAAGGATCAATTTAATGATCATTACTCACATCTAAGCCGAGTTTAAACCGTCAATTTATTATACCCGTATCCAATTTAAAACAACACACGCGGCCATTAGGTGTTAGAGAATACATTGTTTTCGAGTATAAAGAGGGGAATCCTTGTGGAACAGAAAAAACAATTTAAAAATAAAATGAAATAATTATCAAAGGGGATGGCGCGTGTCTCAGTTTCTTATTTATCTGAAGTCTGTTCAGCTGCCGTTTATTTCGAACGCCTCTCTTGCCATATAACACGCTGCTCGGCATATGGCTGGAAAAAGTGTTGAAAAAGTTAACACCTGTTTACGGACATTTAAAGTTATAGTTACCATAAACTAAATAATATATTTTGTAAGATAAATTAATTAAAAGTACTTTTGTCACGAGTACGAATACCTACTGTAAAAAATTAAGTAAATGGAACAATAATTCATAGAGTATATACGAATTGTAATATTTAAAGTTTATACACAATTAAAATATGTAATTATAGTTTGAGATAATTTAATAAAATCTATTGGTCTCAATTTTATTTAGGAGTAAAAAAGGCAATAATTTTTACAGTGAACTTAATGACTTATAGCACCTAAAATTAACTTTAATCATTAAAAATTAAATATAAATTAAAAAAAAACCTCGATACCTAAAGGCCAAGAAAAAAAAAGAATAAAAATAATATTATTATGTACTTATTGAAGTCGTTGTGTCGGGGACCCGTTGTACTTACATTGACGACGCGCGATGGTATCTATTTTACGAAGTTAATCATTGAGGACTTAGACTATATGATTCGATATCGTAATTTCTTTATTAGCAAAAAAATACAAATAAGTTGCCAACTTATTTGTATTTTATTTTTTTCTTTTTAAAGCGGTCGTTCTTTTTAGAGGTCTTTTTGTATAGGGGATTCTTTTTCTGCTTTTTAAAGTTTTGTTACTAGTTTTTTTATTGTACTAAATAAACCTACGAACACACAATTTTTCACTTCTTTAAGTATTTCTATCAATATTGCATAATACCTTTCACCCGCACCAATAAAAACTCAACATCTTGAAGACGACTGTTTCTATTTCGACCAAACATAACTAAGAACCATCTCGACGAACCAGGCTTTCGATTATAAAAAACCGCAATCAAATCCGGCCACGCGTTTGGCTTCTAGATTGCCACAAACAGACAATCTAAAATCTTTGACACGGGTAGGACTCAAACTTGCGACCTCTGCAAAATCATTCAGTCGTTCTGCAAATTGAGCCACCATGTCGCCAGCCATCACGATGAATCTACCATTGTTTAAACATGTATATAAACAATTTCGCACATAAATTATTATTTATAATTAGAAAGACGTACTTTCAACTAAGTAATTAGTTAGTAAGTGGCCACAATGGTCAATGCGGGCAAACTAATTGAATTATCTAACAACATGCTTTATATTCAACAAAAGATCTATGATTCGATAACAAATTATCGACCCTTCACTACATGTGTCGGTACAGATCTCAGATAATATATACTGTACATATATGTACTTATCACTGCAATAATTGTACCTAACTGTACGGTGTATGGGATTCGGTTATCTTTAATACGTTTTAGGTTCTATGTCCTACGTAATACCTACTTTGTAAGTAATACCTACTGCAGTAATACCCACTTTACACAATATCACATAGCTGCTGATTGAAATGCGTTAACCATAATTAATCTCACATCTAAAAACTTGCAAATTTACAACGTTGCTACATATATAGTAAGTGACTATTCTATTTATTAAAAAGCAACAGTACATAATATAATATTAAATTTATTAACGGCGCGACGCGACGGAACGGTTTCCCAGAGGTCGCGGATTCGAATCCCTGCCCGTATCGGTTAATTTTTCATTATATATTTAAATACATTTAAATAAGTTTAACATGGCTATACCTACATGTTTATAGATATTTTCAAACAATATAATATTATATATAAGTAATATTATCTATACTTTCAGTATCATATAAAAAAAAAAATCTTTGTTTCGAAAAGTAAAAGCTATTTATCTTCATTTGTCTCACTGGTCAGTAATTTTCATCTTTAAGGTGGCAATGATCTTATCACATCTCTAGGAATTGGATCGGTCATTTGACTGACCACCCGTGACGCAGGTGTGACACCAGTCTGATTTTATTACCTTGTTTGTTTATCTTTGTGTTAATTTATTGATAACTTTTAGTTTATGTAAATAGCTTCTTCTACCACAATCTTAAATGTCTTAACTTTGAGTTGGACCTCCCTTGTTAAGGTATATGTAATTTGGTTTTTATTAGACAAGATTAAATCTGTGATGATACATGCATTGTTTTTTAAATGATAAACAGTAGCTTAAAGCTAGTAAGTTACAGGTAATAAATACAGCATGTATTTTTATATCAAATTATCGGAGGTTGCTTTACCGTTAGAGATGATACACCATGAACAATTTTGTATATAATATATATTTATCTTGATTATATTCTCGATCACCCGCATGACGGTCAACTGACCGGGGCTATCATGTAACACACTTAAAAACACACAAAGCAGCTGCACTATTAAGCAAAAATGTCCCCCATTTGAGGAATCTTTTTAACAAAAGTTTAAAATGACCAGAAAAAATACAATAGAGCGAGGGTGGACTGCCGATAATCGTTCAAAAACGTTACTTAAAATAATCGATTTTGTCAAGATTTATGCGCAGGAGTCATTGTGGGTTAGTGTCCGGTTGCATCTGTATTTTTTATTCTAGCAATTGTGAACATGCGCTTGCGCAGTTTTTACTCACACAGAACTAATAAATAGCCAACTTATAAACCTCAAAGATATCTTTTTATTATGACATGTAAGATAAGATAAGATATTTTTAAAGATTTCCAAGACTAGTGATGAAGTTGTAGAATGTTTCAACTGTGACTGACACGGGTAAAACCGACGACACACTCCGTTCACGGTATGTTCATATTTCAATATTAAAAATCTTGAAATTTGTATGTTTGTATACAAAATTAATAATTATATATAAGTTTGAAATATTGCTCGTTTGCTTTATTTGTCAAATATACTTTAATAAGCATTCACATACTTAATGTATAAAATAAAACATCCATGTATGATATATGCATTATTTTATTCTGTAAGTAAATATTTTTTACATGAATATTTAATAATGAAATGTTAAAGTTTATAAGTTTTTAAAGTTAAAACAATAATTTAAACACAACTGTTCCCGTCACATTCAATGAAGATGAACGACCCGTCTAATGAATGACGCGAGTTTGGACAAAGAATAAAAATATCATACTTAATAAATAACTTTATTCATTTAAGTTATATTTGTCAAATTAGATTTGTCATATATGATGATATGTTGTCATATATTAATAACAAGAACCAAAAAAAACGAAGAAACAGTAGCTACTTCGATTGTATAAGGATTCTAAAATTTATTATTAATACATAATTCCAAATAGTTTCATATATGTACATACTTAGTAATAATCTCTAGATGATATCAGTTTTTTCACGTAGTTACCCACAGCCACAAAATACAAAACTATAGAATAAACAAAATAAAACAAAAAAACCTAGCCCTAGTCCCATTTCCAGGTCGATATATCCTGAATACTTTCGGTATATCAGTTCTTCTTCACTTGCCGATATTGTAACTCTGGTGCTGTAATGTTTAAGGTGGTTGTAATTATCAGGTAATGCATTGCTATCAAATAATATAATACAAAGCTTAGTTGGAAGTTAATGAGCTTATATTAAATAATACGTTACTAAATATGATTTAAAACTACTACTCTCGGTTATATTTATTAATTTATTAAAACTTTATTGTACCTACAACAAAAAATATACAACTGGCGGATATAATGTTAAAACATTGTCTACAAGTCAACCAAAACAAAGACTTAAAATAAAAATTAAATAAATAAAGTTTAAAATTAAGGCACGTTACAAACTAAAATGTAGTTAAAAAACTGTAACGTAGGTTATAAACGGAAACGTTACATAATATATAAGTACCTCTGTTTATCTAATAATCTTTGTCACAAACCCAGAAGGCGGTAGTTCAGCCTATGCACTTGTTTTGCCGCATGGTAGCCAACTTATACAGATAAAAAATATTGTAACACGAGCCGAGTGGTATGCGGATGCGGTCCTTTACCATTTAATACATAAATTAGGTATATTTTAAGTTATTTTGTATATTTATACTTAAATTATTTATTTTAAAATGTAGATGTATTCTACATCTACATTTTAAAATTCATTGTAATAACAAAATCATTGCAAAACGTATAGTTAAAAAAAATGTATAAATATATTTGTAATCTGTATCACAGATAAAAAGACTTCAAAATTATTGGAAGCTCGAACCAAGTACCAACATAATAATATTAAGTCGAATGTAAGCATTTGCCAACAAAAAAAAACTCAAGCGGCAGTTTCAGCAATTTTTTTTGGGGTTTCGCATTTTATGTTTTTTCCGACAGTTGCAAGTTTGCTCTAGCAGGAAATGATGCTCAGGAATGAGGATATATTCTCGTTAATTTGCTTCATAAATCATCGAGAATGTTCTTTGGCGTCTGGAGTGGGAGGCGTCGATGGCTTTTTGTCCATGCGGTAGCTTCAAATTTCAAAGGTTTTATGAATTTTGTTAATTTTACATGCTGTTTCTATTTATTAATGTGTGTATGAGAATTTGTGAATAATTATTGTTTTGCGTTTGTCTCTTTAAATGTTTTAAGGATTGCATGGCTTAGGGTTATCAGTTTATTTTTCTTCTATACATGAAACAAAATATTTCTTGCGATCCGATGTTAGTATTGAGAAATCATATAACTACGATGTTATTATACACAAACTTTTTTAACGTAGAGTTTTCTGAAATTTTCGATAGTGAATTATTATTGATATTTGAAACATTTATATTAATTATAATTAAAGAAACATTTTGTTCAATCTTACTGATTTTTTTTAATTTAATTTTTTTTTTATAAATACTGATTGTTTATATTTTGCTTATAGATTAGCTATCTACCTAATATTTGACAAGTATTAGGGACTGATAAGTCTTAGGTCCAAATCATGTATCATACTAAGTAAATTTTATGTATAACCACATGATATATATTTACCCGGCTATAATCATATTATTTAATCGGAATATGCCCGACTGGTTTCGAACCCATTCGGGGTTCCTATTCATGAGCTCGAAGCATGGCGGAAGCCTCTACTCCGCTATGACTATAGCCTGGTAAATACCTATACCTATATTTAATAATCAGCATGGTTCCCGAAAATTTAAAAACAAAAAATAACCATATGATGTTATTATTTACTAACTTCACTTAGATCAGTCAAAACTTCTTGAATTATAAAAGGACGTAGGTACAGACAGACAGAATAAGAAAATGAAAAAAAAAAAGAAAAGAAAATTTTATTAGTATTCACTGTTATAGATTATTTATTATAATAATTAATGACAAAACTTTATGTAAAGAGAGAACCTACAGACGTATGTATATAGTACATTAATAATTAAAAACAATCAATTTATAATATTATACTTAATATATAGCGATTATTTGCATCTGAAGAGATTCGTTTTAAAAGTTATCCATGCCCATGATTATGTTAATCCAAAAAATATATAAATGTCATTTAAAATAAATACATTTTAATTAAAACCTCATGTTTCAAGTTATCCATGCCCATGATTATGTTAATCCAAAAAATATATAAATGTCATTTAAAATAAATACATTTTAATTAAAACCTCATGTTTCAAGTTATCCATGCCCATGATTATGTTAATCCAAAAAATATATAAATGTCATTTAAAATAAATACATTTTAATTAAAACCTCATGTTTCAAGTTATCCATGCCCATGATTATGTTAATCCAAAAAATATATAAATGTCATTTAAAATAAATACATTTTAATTAAAACCTCATGTTTCCAATATCACAAGGCAAATGCCTAAATCGATATATTTTTTTTAATGTTTAATTCTCTAAAAAGTATTGAAACTATTTAGGTACTTATGGTTTTGATAAACAGACATACATTTCAATATAATCTATACAATAAAATAATACATATAGATATTAAAATAAAAAAAAAAAAAACTCTTTAGTAGTAAGTATTGCTAAAACAAGAAAGCAATTTAATTGTTCCAAAAAATTTAAATGTCGATATGGGTAGGGATTCAAACCTGGGATTCTGTACAACCGCCCCTCGTCCACCAATTAAGGTATCGTAACACACCGTTTTTAAAATTAGTTAATAAGTTTAACATTTCTACATGGTTATACATGTTTATAGAAATTTTCAAACATAATAAGATCTATCCATTTTAATATTTAATAACGAAATATAATCCAATGTCTCTATAACAAATGTGCTTGAAGAATGTATCTCCAATGTTATGATAGTTTTGGGAATATGCCAAGTGGTTTCCGATATCTGACTTATCTGACCCCGGGGAAACAATCCGGAACTTGTAATGGATGCCACATACGTGATTTACGTGTGATTTTAAAACCGTTGATATTTTTTAATTACGGAAGTATACAGTTAGGTTACTTTTATCGATAATAACTTTACGGACGGAGGTAGCTTCGCTACGTGGCTATATATAAAACAAACTTTTTGCTAAAACCTTCATGAAGTTGGTAGCAAAAAGTCTGTTTTATATTATTTATATCACTAATTTGAATCAATACCAGAGATCACTTGTTTAGATCAAATAGAATTGTCAGGAGGATCTATTTTGATACCATAGCTATCGAAATAAACCCTTCTGCAAGGACACTCCCTATTTTAAAATTATAGCTACGAGGGGACCAAGCGCGCCCTGGTCAGAGAACCACACAACAAACCCTGCTGGGTTTTTCGTTATAATGACCGGTTTCACAAACATCTATATTGAGTAAGCAATTTAAAACTAGAACCATTATAATCACTATGATAGGAAGGCTTAATCGTTAGTGAGTAATACAATAATAAAGAACTATAGATACACTTAATATTGCAAAAAAAAATTGGTAAAAAAAAGTGTCCAGCAAAATGACAAGTCACTGCAATTTAGTAGGTATATAAGTATTTTTATTAATATGGTGAATAATGTTATTTACTACATATCATGTAATACTTAGAACATCGTCATTAAGTATTTTTTTAAACTTTAGTTAATTAATTGATTATCTTCTTTACAAAGGTGCTGAAATATTTAAAAGTAAAAAAAGTACCTACTTAGGTAAATAGCTATTTTTAAAATAATTTAATTGTATAGTTTTCATATTGCAATTCAATATAATTTATGTTAAATATTACAATTATTCAATTAATATAACCTTAATCTAGTAATGTAACAAAAAAATATATTAAAAAAAAAATCGAAGATGAAAAAATAATGAAGACATTTTGATAATTTTAGAACTAAACTATCTAAAAATAAATTCTAATATTGAAAAAATAATATAAGTCTAAATATCTATAAATAAAGAAATAAATTGACCAAATGCTATACTATAAACTATAAATATAGCAAGGCATTAGATATCCTTGACAATAGTAAATGACATTCGGATACTCTCAGTGATTAGTGGCGATCTTGCGGAAATGCCTGGCGGTTCAGAGTTCGAGTCCCACGGGACCCTGTTCATTAGTGTCACCTGTGCTGTCGCACGTGGGTGTTGTAGTAGAAGTAGACTGGACATTTTGTGTTTTGACTGGTTTTATTTTTATTAAAAATATAATCAAAATGTTAGTTTTTATATCTTAAAATGTATGATTTTTTGATATTTTAGATGTAATCAATGATATACTAGTGTGTTTCAGATTATTTAATTCTTTTTTAGCAACATATCTACTCAAAAAGCATAGTTTAAAAATTGGCTATTGCTTGAAAATCGTTGGAAATATAATATTTTTTGTAAATTTTGTAAATGTTTTAAATAAGATAGTGTTTTAGTAATGTATTACAGACTATTTAATTAATTAAAAACAAAAAGCACAGTTAAAAAAACAATATAGTTATTTTGATAAAAGAAAATTTTAAACTGTACTGTAACTTCAAAAGCTTAAAGTTTTTGTCGCACAGGATTTCACACTTTCAAGAACTACATCTTAGATACGGTTCACACTTGACACTTTAGTAGTTTAGCCACTTTACCTGCATTTAAAGCAAACTATACTTTCTTGCTAATACATAAGGCACAATTTTAGATGTTATTGGTATTTGTAATACTTTTATGTCTAAAGAGAAAAATATTAGGACAAGCTATTGAATTTGTTTTGTTACACATGATAATAAATGGATTACATTTTTTGACAATAAAATCTAACGCGATCGAAATGGTAAAAAAACTCGCACTAGGCACTCGCACACAGTTCGAGCCTAGTCGTGACTTTATCTCGCGACTTTTGAAATTGTGTACCTACTTATAAACAAATTACTTATAGAGCAATGTTCTGTGTAGGTATGTTTTAGGAAATTCGTGTAACAAGAATAAGAAGAAATAGAAACCATTATATTTGAATGTTTAATTATATTTGTAAAGTCATTTGTTTCGAAGGTCTAATAATAAGTAAAATTGAATGATCTGGGGTAATCATTTACAATTAATCTTCTGTATACTTATTTTTTAAAAAATGCATGTATTTGTTATTTTGATTGTCCTTTTTAACTCGCAAACATTGCAAAAAATTCGAACATGCTTATTTTTAAAAGGTTTCTGTAAATGTATTATGAATTATTTCTCAGATTTTTTATCCTACATATTATTTAGATACAAGATTCAAGAACAGCTTTTTGTATTTATACATGTATTTATTATAATAAGGTTATCTCAAACTCTGAGATAACATTATTATAAAAAATAGTACATTTGGTGTGATCTGGTTAATCACTCCATATTTAATATAAAAACTTTTATGTAGAAGTTGGTATCGATCAAATTTATATACATAAAAGTTACTATAATAATAGTTACTTTTAAGTAAGTTAGGTACTTTAGTTACTTACTATTTTAGTAATTTATTATAATAATTGAAATTTATTGGTAAACTAATTCATTTATAAATAACACGATCAAAATCTAAACTCTTGTATAATAATAATCCTTAAAAAATATAACTTTTCTTAAAATTTTTACTATTGGTATTGTTTTTTTTCGTATTTGAAATCACACAGAAACAATAGTCTTTAACAAATACTGATAAAATAGGAAAATAAGTTTTATAACAGCAATGAGTATTGGCTATCGGGCACTTATCGAGTCGTATTAGAAATATTCTCTTTTATCTTTATATTATTAATCGGAACCATAATAATCTAGGGGATATAAGCTTAAATACTATATTTAATATATTATCTATATAGTAGTAGTAGTACCTACCGCCGCCAAGGGTGCTCCACACCCCCACCGAGCCATCAACAAAAAAATTTAAATATTATATATTTTTTTGAAAAATTTAAAACGTATATCAAAGTGCAGCTTGAACAATTTAATATTTCCCAAAAAATAAAAAATGATTCCATCGTTTAATAATAATTAAAATAATGACCAAACATATTGACTAATTTTGGTATCGATTAATCATCAATCACAATTTATTATTGAATCAAAGGAAATCAAGAATATGAGAGGACTAGATTAGAATAGACTGTCTTAAATACTAAGAAACTCTAGAAAAATAGATTTAATAAGAAGTGTTAGAAGTAAATGATACCTACCTCTCTACACCTAACCAAATTTGGAAAGAACCTATTAATGCCGCCTTTGAAATACGTTCTAGTAATGAACCGGTGGTTGTTCTAGAAAGTCCAAGGTTTTTAAGTAGGTTATAGAGAGATTTTGCTGTTATATCTCTCGCTCCCACTTCTACCGCGTACAAGCTGACTATAAATTTATTCCTGGAGAGTTCGTTGGTCAGTTCGTAATACTTATTAAGTTTAAATGTGTGATCCCTAGGGATGTTTGTTTCTCAGGGAACAGTAAGCTCCACAAGTATCACGCGCCTCAGATGCTTAGTATACAGGAATAAGTTCGGTCTGGATGACGAAACACCTACATCCTCAGGGATTTTGTAATGTTTTTCATACGTGTCCATCATGAGAGTACAATCAGGTGCCGTGCCTAAAATTGAATAAGGCTTCGATTTTTATATTTTTGGAGGAGCTTTCTTTTACAAACTTAACAGATCGATAGGTGGTTGTCATACCCTTCCGCGCTCTTGCTACTGAAAGACTAAGAGCTTTTCGTATGATTTCTGATACCTTGTCGTGGTATCGACCTCTATCTAGAAGTACCCTATACCCTATTAATAAGTGTTTCGCAGTTCTTACTGCCTCCCCACAGATGTTGCAAGACTTTTCGGTGGCTTTGCCCCATCTTACTACATTACTTTGATCTGGGAGAGTCATTTGTCACCAATTATATATTAAGGTGCGCCACTTTAAAGCTAGTGGAATACAAAGTCTCATATGGTCACCCATTCCTTTTGAATTTCTAGACTCATCGCGTGGAGTCGGTAATTATCGTTTTCGTCTTGCGAATGAAAGATTTTGTTATATCTATGTTTTGAACTTTCCTGCTTGATCCTAGCCCTACTTTATTGGTTTGAGCACCTATTATATTTTTTTATGGAATTGAAGTCGTGAAGCTCTAAGCAACTTTATCTTTTGGGTGAGAGATTACAGTCATCATCTTTAGATTTTCCGATGATATGATGGTGGATGGATGATCTTTTGGTAACTCTTAGATGCTTATAGACCTGCGATTGTTTCTTTAGTTTTAATCCAAAATTGTTTCGTTTTCTAAATAAGGTTGAAGAGTCCGCTGAGTTAACTAACCCGAGCCATCATTCAATGTCTTTATGAAGCTTGCATCTAACTTTGATAAAAGTGTTTTATTAATATCATAAATGAGAAAAGGCCAATTGAGACTTGACGTAAAAAAAATATCGTACATCCAAGCTTTTTGACGTCACTTATTGGTTGGTTGTCTACCTTTTTGAGATCATTTAAATAGTTATCGATGATTACATCCAACGATGAAGTACGGCCTTGGTGATCGATTTTTTTACCTAAAAATTGATTTAATCGGAGCTGCTTCCGTAATCGTACTAACGCACTGACCGACTATTATTACCCCATATTCAAGATACTTGATGTATTCAATCTATTGACAGACTTGAAATAAGAAATGTCCTTGTTCTGTTTTGTATTAATATCTTCAAATAAATCACAAGCAATTCGTCCTTTTGCCTTAGGTACCTACTCCATAAAACAAAGCATATCATGAATTTTTGGTAATGCGATATTTATTTTGGTAATCACGTCTTGTATAGCTTTGATATTATCTCAGATACTATAGCATGTAGCCTTGAAAATACAGTTTAAATTGTGTAAAAATCTACACAGAACATTTTTATGTTTTTTTTAACCTCTCTTAATTCCTTTAACTTTTAAAAAATGTTGCTTAGATCTAGTAGTCCTGGAACCATCGATAATATATGTTTGTGTAGACGATTCTTTATCTTAAGTGTGTGTAATATAATAATAGGATTTCTTTTACATGTGTATATGAATCATTGATTTATTACTTAAATATCTGTGTAACCACCTTGCAGGATGTCATTCGCAATATTCATAAAAGCTTTGCAATCCTTTAGACAGTTTTTGCTATTCTTTTGTGGTTCCACTTGCGTATCTGATTATTTGACAAAAATCTTTCTCTCGGATTATTTACTTTTAAAAGGTGCTCTACATTCTTAGTGTAGGGTAAATGTGCTTATTAAGTACCATTACTATAATGTTACTTTTACTAAACTTCTTTGGTTATAATAAAAATATTTTGAATGTTATAATTATCTTGTTTTGTATAAAGTGTATCAATTTTTTTTGTAAGTAAATTTAAAATTTGCAAAATTATATTAGTAAAGTCTATGATGGTCTCTCTTACCCACAAAAGGTTTTGAATGGGTTGAGTGTATTATCAAATAATGACGTGAATAAGTGTTTATTTGAAAATGCATCTGGCACATGTGTGCATCACAAATAATATGAAAATACCGATTGCACTTTTACTGGAATAAAGAAATGAAAGGGTAGATTTGAATCCATTTCGCTGACATGATTTATGGGGTGTCTAAAGTATATTTTGTATATTATATACATTAAATATATAATTTAGACTTGGTATTAATCAGAGGTAACTTTTAACTTGTTAATTATTTACCAGTTCCAAGGAAAGAGCTTTACTAAGCGACGAAACTTTTTAAGTAAAGTTTTCTATTAAAAGTAACCTTTAACTAATATTACATTTTGTTATTAGTTTCCAAAACACAAAATCTAAACATGAAAGTGATAGTTACCGAAAACATAAGTATAGAAAGTATTTGTAATTAAAATAACTGTATTTTATGACATAATAGCTTTCAATAATTACAATACGTCATAAACTGAATACATATTAAAGAAACAATAGAAATTATTGTGACAACTGCAACTTGCTCTATATTTACTTCAAAAAGCAGGTAGAAAACTTTTCGCACAGAAAAAATGTACGGTGAAAGTTCTGTGCGAACAAATAGACAAAATGTATCCTTTTTTATATTCAGAAAATTAAAAAAATTACCATCTTTCTCCGAACTCAAGGACCATAAAAGGGTTTTGGATTACAAAAACTTTTTGCGTTGTCGAAAAAATACACAAATGTCATATCCTGTGGTGAGGATGGTACATTTTGGATGGTCCTAAGTATTCCTTTCATAAAGCATTTATAAGTATATTTCGTTTTCACATATGTTGACATATATGTGATTTTTTGCTGATTATAATAAAGTGTGCACTTTAAATAAAACAAAACACGAAAATTGAATTGACAAGAAAATTGTTTCACTTTTTGATAGACATTCACCTTTAGTGCCCTTTCCGGTGCACGCGATGTCAAACAATATGAAGTAGCAATTTTTTTGTCATAATTCTTTATGAAAAATAAAACGATAAATTAAATTTTACGAAGATATCAAGATAATTGAATGAAACTTATTTGAGAACCTTAATAAAGGATGGTTATTAGTCGTTAATTATTCATATTTAATGGGAATACAATAAATACTTTTTAATACTCTGACTTCGCGTATTTTTTTTAAAGTTTAATACATACAAAACTACTCCTTAAACAATGTTACTAAAACTACTAGGGTATATTATAAAGAGAAATAATTTTATATCTGTAAATAAATTTCTGTGTGTAAGTTTCTATGGATGAGGATCCAGGAGACGTAAACCATTCTAATATGAGACGTTCAATTTTTTTATATAATTATTATTTTGAAAAATATTATTGTTTGTCTATTACTCTGATTATAACTGGAGACTCGCGACTGATCAATACTGTTCTCCCTTATCGTTTTATACTTCTTAGTAGCTACTATTGAGGACATATAATACCAAACTGTTTAAAGTGTATATTTGTGTGTGTATGTGTGTACAAATATGTGTATTGGTATATCTACTATACGTGTATGTGTGTGATATTGACAAAAAATAAGTATTTTTTTTAGTGTAAAAGCCAACTTTATAAGGTACGAAAGTTGATCAAGAGTTTTAAAGAGTTTCAAACAAATTATATTGAATTCCTATTAAGTATATGTATAAATAAAGAATATTATTTTAAATAAAGTTTATTGCTAATTTTTATTTTAACTTATCAAGTTTAATAACAATTACTTACTGCTACAAATTATCTAGTAAATGCAATTTTAAATTTCACCAAAAATAATTAATATAATATATTAAAAGAGTTATTGTCGAAAAAGCTTGTAAAAAGCTTTATGGACAAAAACGAACGTTTGCCATTTGTTACATAAATTAAAGAAAAGAAAATCTTTATTAAAAACAAAAATGATCATAAATCAATTCTATAACAAAAGCAAACTAAAAATCCGTTACCGAATATTAAGTGTAAAATTTGCTAATAAAAGCAAATAAATTTACTATTAGAAAATTAATGGCAAGATTAAATAACTAACTGAGCACAACACTACAACTAAAACTTTATAAAATAAATATCATCAGACTTATGTGTTTAACAGTTCCTATGATTATGAAGGTACTGTTATCAGAACCCTCGTTAAATTAAAGTATTTTGTACTAAATTACAAATATAAGTCGTAATCAAGACCGTTTCCTCCGCTGAGGTAGTCGTAGAAGTAGACCGCCATCTCGTCCAGGGCCTCCAGCCGAGGGTCGGTCAGAGGTTCTTCGCGGAGAGATCTTGCGGATCTTGAGAGAGACCTTTTGATTACAAAGTCAAGTCATAGCCACATTTTTTATATAATGAGGTTTCAGGAACCTCAAGGTTTCAGGTTATGAACCGTCAGCCAAAGGAAATAAAGAATATTTTTTGGTATTCCAATAGCAACCATTATTTAAAAGGTTGTGTCTTACCTAAACCCACTCTCCGTATCCAGCTCATCCTCGCTTGTGAACCGCTCCCTGATGTCTTTCATGATACACGCCTCCAACTTCTTGTGCTGTTTATAGAAATATAAATTTTAATAACTTTCAGAATATATATTATATTTGGAATATAATATACGTTTCAGAATATTCAATACTAGAATTATATGACCTTATAACAACGGAAGAAGAACATTGGCTTAATTAGTTCTTGTGATAGTGGAGATACGTCACGCTTGATTTCTGGAACGCATTGCTGAAAAAAAAAAATCAAATTAAATAAACTTTCAATTTTAGAATAAATAGAAATTCGAAAAAAGAAAACTACCGAAAACTTCTGACAGAACTGCAGGCCGTCCTGAATATCACCCTTCAGTTCACTAGACACTGGTAAGTTGCTAATTCTCTGGGTTATCTGTTCGTAGTTGGGTTCAAGGTTGTGGTCAATGTATCCTAACTCCTGCATGACGCATGTGATGTTTCTGACGCGACCTGCATTGGGTCCACGGGAGACCAGCTCCAGGCGATCGCGAAGATTCAAATCCCTCTGCAATATAGGTTACAATTAAGTGTACATTCATTTTGTTTATTAGGAACTAGCTCTTGCCAGTGACTTTGTCCGCTCATGCTCTCTCATTTTTAGTTTAATTGTTATTATGGGCCCAATCAGTTTTATACTTTTTTGTGGAACTTAAGATATTATTCTAAATTCAAAGCTTCCTCCCTATATGTGAACCGGAATAATTACCTATAACCATTCCCAATGTTATCAAAAACAAACAGACAAATAGATAAAAATATTTAAAATTATTAAGTTTGAGAGTATCGAGTGCTGTTGACTGAACTCATAAGAACGATTTATTTCAAATAATATTTTATGCACAGATTTTGCCTTGTTATTATTTTATTATAGGTATGTACCGATTACGTTGATAATATCTTAATCTAAATTTATATTCATAAATGGATAGGTTAATTGCTTAAAGAAATTGCTTAATTGCTTAATTGCTGCAAGAAATCTTATAAATAATGAGTTTAATAAAGCTTAATAATATTAAGATATTTGGCTTCAATTTAACATATTTATTTTATTTAGGGATGAGCCGATAATAAGTTAATAATATTATTTAACAGATTATTTTAATTTTGATGCGACATAAGCAAAGTAATGTACTCACATATAGGTACCTAAATTCGAACTTGCCATTATTTTTTGTCATAGATAATATACCTAGTATAATATTTACTTCACGTCTTAAAAGTTATACAGAAGTTTATGTGGACGTTGTATATAGAAAACTAAGCTTATTGAAAATATTGCAACTAGCTTCCTCTTCAATGCAACTGCAACGAAGAACTTCATAATTATTGTTTTACTTACAGAAATTCTGTTATTTCCCATATATGGTTGTTGGTAAAATTGTGGCTGGAACTGTTGCTGTTGTTGATACGCGAAAGGGTTGTATTGAAGACCAGGGGGTCCATAAAACATGGGGTTGTATGGGAACTGGTAGTACGGCTGGCTATAGGGCCGGAATTGTCCTCCTGGCATAATGTACGGCGAAGGAGGCTGGAAGGGTGGCTGAAAAATTCAGGCTTTTAAATTAATTGTTTTATAAATAGAATTGTTATGTAACATGACATTTCGCAACCCTATTCATAGCCTCTTTAGCTCAGTGGTAGAGCACTGGTCTCGTAAACCAGGGGTCGTGAGTTCAATCCTCACAGGAGGCAATCATTCTAAATATATTTTATTTTTTAAATATCAAGTATTGTATTTACTCTTTGCGTAGATCGGAATGGAAACATGTTTTCGATAGCAGCTCCAATTTTCTGTGCAATTTGTCCTTGATCTGGTCGAGACATGTCATTTTCATTATTGTGAATAGGGCCATCTAGCGGCTTGGTGATGGTTTGCGTACTCGGGTCTATCGCGAAACCAGGAGGTAGTTTGCCGAATAATACAGATGGGATGTCTTGCTGATTCGGTGCTTCCTCCATAGGTGGCGGCGATGAACATTTTGCGTAAGCATCTTTCATTTCTTTTCGGATTTGCTTGACAACTTCCGGACCAAAACAACTTTCATAAATCTGAAACAGTTTTCTAATTTACATTAGACAGATAGTTGTCACAAAAATTGTTTTCATTTAAATTAATGTGTTATTTCAGAAATAATTGGTATAGCAATAAAAAATAAAACAATAATACGATATATATTTAACATATACATCATATAAATTTGTAGTTATATCGCTTATAATTAATAATTTCGTCACGCTGACAACGAGCAGTCGTGGCCGAGCGGTTAAGGCGTCTGACTAGAAATCAGATTCCCTCTGGGAGCGTAGGTTCGAATCCTACCGACTGCGGATTCTTTTTGGGATTTATTTGGAAATTCTAGTCATTGACCAATATTTCAATGCATGGAAAAAATACTTTATACCATAATATAAAACATAGACATGTATGATTATATCATAAAATTATTTTCACTGGTTATAATTTTATTATAGTTATTATATTTATTGGATTTATTACTTCACTGTATTTAGAACGCTATAAACCCCTTCAAAATAAGATTTTATGAACACTAGAAAATTATATTAATAATATAATGATATTGCTATTCCATTTTACGACATAATTGTGTTTATAGTTTCAATGAAACATAAAAGGTAAGTTATATATCATGTGTTCATTATTTTTATGTATTTTTAACTCAGAACAATAACTAAAGCTGTTATTATTCTGAGATTTTTAATAAAACCATAGACTCACCTTCATCATCGCATATTTTTTAATGAACTTGTCATCGCTGCTGGCGAAGGTCTGTGCCGCCAGACACAACATTAACGTCAAAAATATGATTTTAACCATTTTGTACCTGTAAGAGGAATTAACAAATCAAATAAATTTCGAAACAGGGACTACTATTATTTTATTTCTTGTCTAAGGATAGATAGATAATTACAATTATTTTGTTTTATAACTACTTTGATTAAATTCGCGAAGATTATGAAAGTAAAAAATATATGGTAATCAATAATAATGTCAATGTCATTAAATAATTTTATTTAGATTATGCTTCATATTTTCGTAGAAATTTACTTTGTTATTCCCCGACATCCTTATTTATCTTCAAAATACTTCCTGAAGGTGCTACCGTCAATTATGTGTAAAACTATGATTTATACATTTTTACATACTTGGGTGTACATAACTTAAGTCGTCCCTATCACTGTGAAAATCGTGCTACAAAAGTAATAATTATAAAAAAAATCCAATTTACGTATTTAACTAACTTAACAAATATTTTGCCGTATAATCTGATCTTATCTTATGATTATTGCTTAAATATATATAAGGAGATAATGATTAAAATATTGATTGCAATCTTATATTTACGGTAAATAATTTTCAGCCTCAATCTTTGAAATTATCACGTTGTACCGCTAAAGGCGTATGTACCGCGATTAATAAATCTTGAGTCAGTTCATTAACATTAGCTTTATACCGTTAACACCATTGATTGAGAAATATAATATACTCAAGAGGTGTGCTTGTGCTATAAACTGAGAAGATTCTTAATAATTTACCAGATCGTTTTGCGACTTAGCAGACAACTTCATAATATTGGAAAAGGGACGTTAAAGTGAAAAGGGTTGTCCTTAGCGGTCGAGGAGTTAAAGGCGCCTTTTACGGAGCTTTTGTTGTTCAGTTTAGAGTTTAGATTACGTACCCGTTAACCGAGCAGCCTTTTGTAAGAACGAAATCGTTTACGACTTCATAAATAAAGGTCACGACCTGAACTTAATGAAGTCGCTTATCGAATAAGGCCTAACAGGGTTTCTAGAATCAGATATATAAAGGAATAAATAACCTTGGCTAGTGTTTGAAAATATCTATAAACATATATAGCCACGTCAAGCTTATTTAAATTTTAAATAACATAGAATGAAAAATAAATCGATACACGCCGGAATTAAACCCGCGACCTCTGGGAAACCGTCACGTCGCTCTACCAATTGAGCTACCATATCGCTATGCGGTAGCTCAATTGGTATCGATTAATCCCTGCCTGTGTCGGTTTATTTTTCATTCTAAATTATTTAATAGTAAACCTTTGGTAGATTACAAGTTATGACCACACAAAAAATAAATACGATATATATTTGAGATAATTAATATTTAATATCTATATATATCTTAGTTGATGATTAATTGGAGAATGCAAAAGAAGTCCATTATGCCAACTCAATTACGCTGTCGTGGGAAGAGTTCAATATTAATCACAAACTATACTTAAACCGTAATACCATAATGATGCAATTATTTCATTAGTTTCTTATACTTAACGGATAAAAGTTTGCGGAATTTATGTAGATGATATGTTCTCAGATAGACATGTTCTCAGAATTTATGTAGATGTTATGATTAATATTTTTTATATAATTATGTGGAGTCACTTACAGAATATTCACTTCAGAATATTATTTACTATAATGTTGTATTTCATTCTACTTACTAAACAAAATACGTATTGGTAATAATTTATGGTTGATTTAAGTTTTAAATCATTAGTTGTTATGGTTTGGTTAGTGACCAAGAGATGGCGCTGTATCTATTTCTTATAGGTATATCATTATTGTATGTACCGTTTGTAAATATGTCTAGTTTCAAATTTTGATCAAATTTTTATAATGATATGTAAGATTTAGATTTTGGTTTTCAATTCTGATTTCTGTAGGAGTTTCTGTTGTTTTGTTTTAATATCGAAACTTTTGCTTTATTTCGTCGTTTTATTCGATTGTATTTTTAGCTACATTTATTCGTTTCTGATTGAGAAAAAATGTAAATTTTTTATTTCTTTTAAATTTTGTCTTTTATACTTGTTTGATTACGAACTTCATTTCTGTATAATATATGTTTGTATATTTTATTGTTTTTTCCTGCTTTCTATGATACATATTATTTTCTTTATTCATTTATTCTTCAATTATTATTTTTGAATTGTGTTTTTATTGTTATTTAGTTTTGATGTTTTTCGCCCTGCTTATGTAGGATCTATTTATATATTTTTGGAATGTAAATTATTTAAGGTAAAGATTGGTTTTAGGTTCGGAACCTTAATTTACTTTTACTTTGTTTGGGTTTGATTTAAGATTTTTTTTGTTGTTTTATTTATATTTTGGCCTTTTTCTTAGTCGTAAGCTGTGATTGCCTATAATTGGCAAGACATTTAAACTGTTTTTGTACTGTAAATATTATAATTATAAATGTAAAGTGTACCTACCTGTCTTTGGCAATACCTAAATAAATAAATAAATAAATAAATGAACTTTAAATTTTGCTCTTATGTTAACTCCTTTTTGTCTTTCTTTCCCTCGACCGTCTGGCGATCGCTGTCGGGCATATTTCTTTTCATATTTTATTTTTATATGTAAATGATAGGTTTAAAAGACCAACAGACAAGGCTGTTCTTAGCTCGGCCTTCAGTTTCGAGCTGAAAAAAGGATTTTTAAAATACTTTTTCAATAAACAATCTTGACTGATTATTATATTTTTAAAATATAATATAGAATGAAAAGTTAACCGATCCGCTTGTCACTAGATGGCGTGATCTCGGGGTCAATGGTCCAGTAAGGCCTTCATACAGACCGTGTGTCTCAACTGCGGCTTGCGTAATGAGACAACACTTTTGTTGCTTTAGTAAGTAACTGGTTATGTTGTTTGTATAAAAGGCGATTTAGATGTGTAAGCAGGATGCACTGGATTAGAGCAGGTCAGAGAATGGGTATTCTTTAGTCCGAGGTCGATTGACAAGCGATAGATATATCATTTAAAATTAGAATACTTTAGAATTGTTTTTTTTACAACAAGAGAAATTTGTGAAATTGATTGTATGAATTTAATTTAGAATGACGTCTGGCGTTTTAATATTAAATTAGATTCTCTGATTAGACAAATTTGTTTCAAAAAAACAAAATGTAAACAAAATAGTTTTGACCATGCCAATAATAGTAGAAATTGGACGAAAAATAAAGTCAGGAAAAATTAAAGTACAAATTGCACATTTGTTAAAAAAAAATCAAATGTTTAAAAATAAAAAAAAACGGCTATTAATTTAGGCCAAGTTAAATCATTCATCAAAACGTCATAATAACCGTACAAATAAACAAAACACTTATACTTAAATATAGTATTTATTTTTATTTAAAACACTAGGCAAAGATCTGTACAGGTGAATGAATCATAAGTGATCATTAGTTGCAAGAACAGATACAAAACTTTTTGTTTAAAATAATCACAAGAAGATAGATGGTATGTTTATAGCCTTACGTTTAGAGGAAGTCAATAAACGCACTTTTTATGAGATATCTTGTAAGTACTCTCTACTTTGATGTTATTTTATACTAATAAGGAGTTGTTTTTTTCTTACGATAATTTAGGTGGGTCATAATGGTCGAGTGGGAAAGGAATATCATGTTGTCTCTTTCAGGCGTTTGTAACCATTGCTTTTTGTGGGTAGCATTAAAAATGGTAGCGTCCTTTATGCTGCCTTTACAAAACCTGACTATAAAAATAGGAGCAAATCCTAAATGAAAAAAAAAATCTAATACTAAAGCATTCTAGAGAAAAATTAAATACTAAATATCAGAACACAATAATTTCTTTAACCAATGGCAGCAAGAGTCAAATAAATCTAGCAAAGTATTAGTATTTATTAAAGTAAACAGAGTCAAGACAAAATCATATATTTTCGGATGAGATTATCGTAAAATAAAACTTTTGGTATAAAAGTTTACGATATAAAGTTGGGACGGCAAACTTATCAGATCTTACAGTACATTATATATATATATACTTAAAGTAAGTATATAAGAAGTATCTGGTAATTGCAGTACTTGTACATTGATTTATCTAGCCTGGAGATTTTTTAATAAAATGCTACCTTACCAGGAAGTATTTTTCTTAAGTATTTAATGAATATCACTGATAATTGTAGCTGCTTGATTTTTTCTATATTCTGGTTTAGATAATCTTACAAGTTAATAAAATCATGTAAATTGTCTCTGTTACAATTACAGTTATTTTAATATTAAATGTTTCAACGTAGGGCAATATTATAAACTTGTTTGATGTCTGACACGTCATGTAGGCTTCATCAAATAAAAAGGTTCAAGATTTAGGGATGTTTGGGAAAATTTAATAACATTTAACTTTATTTATTTAAAATTTAATAATTTTATTTTATTTCATTGCTTGCGATTAAAATTTATAATATTATGTGTTAGTTAACTCAATGTTTATTTCTTTACTTTAAAAGATTAGATACGTAAATTGCTTGTCTGTGTTTTATATCTGTAGATACACACACATACATACACACACATATACACACATATACACACATACAGACAGGATACATACATTAGCAGATAAATGGACTGTAATTAATATTATCAATTTATACCTTTCAAAGTACATTTATTAACAGCCAACATTTATTTTATCAAATGCCACAGATGGAACTAATGTACTTAATATTGAATTACGTTTATTTTAAATATGTACTTTTCTGGAAAACCTTTAGAACTGAATTTAAATAATTTAAACAACTCTAATTTTAATATCATGAAATTAATTAAAAAGAAAATTTGAGGACTGAATATCGTAATATTAACAAAATTAATGAAATAAATGGAAACATATAAAAAGTAATAAATATAAGAATATGTTTTTCATTTTTAACTTTATTTTCTGGCACCTTTTAATTTATGAGTAAAACAACAAAAATAAATCAAGAGTATAGTTATTTGTTTTTTTTCCGCTTTAAAGAGGTCATTTAAAAATGATACATAATATTATTTCTTATATAAATTTTATACTCTATCCCGTAAGATACGAAATTAGTAAAAGCCTTAAAAAGTAAAATATTTATAATTTAAATACACGTACAAAACCAGAGGTCAGTCCAAGTCCGTGAAGAATTCATCACAGGCCCAGTCCAATTTCACCTCGCATGTCACGAAGCATTAAGTCGTAAAATAAATTGTTTATAAATGTTTGTAAGTTTTAGTTCCATTTTAATATAACGGTATTTCGCGAGTATAAAGTTCTTCCGCTATTTAAAAATTACACGGTTTATTATTATGCAAATAAAACTACAGTTGTAAGTATAATAACTACTAAATAACTATGTTCCTTTATGTTTTTATTTGTTTTATTTATTTCTGTTTGCTTTGATTTCAATCTTTATAAAACTAAGTTAGTTACAGAAAACTCTAAAAGATAAATCAGCTTGAGGACGATCAAATGACTCTAAAGCGTTTGTTTATAGGTTCATCGATTCAATGATGTTAAAGTCAGTTCGAAGTTCATAGGTTTTATTACTTACAAATACGGTTATATTTATGACAATATATAAATAACAAAGAGGAAGAAACGAAATATTTAAACTATTACATGAAATTATAATCAACATAAAAGATTTGTGAGTGCTTCTTTTCATATGCGTAAGAATCAATATTTTTTTAATCAATATGATTATAACTGTATGTTATATTTGTATGTTGGTATTTCACGAGTATAATTTTAACAAGGTATTATATTCGTATGTTGGTAGTCCACGAGTATAATTTATACAGGGTCTTCTATTGGTATGTTGGTATTGTTGGTACTTGAGTACTACAATTTATACAAGGTTATATTTGTATATTGGTACTTCTGACTTCACGATGATAACTTATACAGCGTTTTTTATTGGTATGTTGGTACCGACTTATGTTCAAGGACTATACAAACGCAACCTGAATGACCACTCATTGATTATAGAGGATTACTTATCTACAATACACGTGTAACAGTATTGAAAGGGCCATGAAGGTATAAATCCAAACTAACGGGACATGGTTTGTATTAGCCACAGTTTTAACCACAATTGATAAATGTATTTCAAACTATGTTTTTTTAATGTTATATGTTTACAGTATGATAGAGTACTTTATAAGTACTGATAAATTCTGTTATAGTTTTATATATTGTAATAAGAAAATATTGAATGATTTTTTAATTAATATCAGAGATAAAATTTATATATATAATTTTATCAACATACTAGGTAACTACATAAAAACACTTTATATAATTATTCTGTCGTAAATACGGAGACAATTTATTTTGATTAAACTCTTAATAGATTCATTCATGATTAATCTCGGTTTCATCAGAATCTTAAGAATATTGAATATTGAATACATGCAGATAAAATCGCGGACAAAAGCTACTTCACACATAAATTATATCATTATATTATAACCAACTCTTTTTGTTTCAAGTAAATGAAAGTCAAATCACGTCAATCAACATCATTTTCTATTTACTGTAAAGTTATTATAAGTTAAATTGTTTTATATATTTACCGTAGAGTTATTATTAAACAGTTATTTTCAATAACCGTTCTCGTCATATTATCTTATGTGTCGAGAACGGTTATTAAAATTTTTCAAAATTATAACTGTTTCTTTAAATAAACCAACAAAAATGGCGGAGTCATAAATTTATAATAAAATAGATTATGATTAATATTGTAATACTTTTTTCTTGTATTTATGTAAACATTTCTATGTCTAACAAAATTGAAATTCGAAATTAAAATTGAAATTGAAATTCGAAATTCGAAAACCGCGTAGAATTACAATGAATTCTCTGAATTTATTCACCATTTTTTACTTCTGACCGTTATTCTTAGTTTAACCAAAAAAAGTTAACCCTAAAATACCGAATCTCAAATTACAATATCAAACGTTTACCGTTTACTATTTAAACATATACAAATAAATATAAAAACCTATCAGTTTTACTTTAACGTCACGTCCGATTTCAATAAACAAAACGAAATTCAAACAAACGGTAAAAAATGGCGCAATAAAATTTATTTCCTATTGGTTGAAGAAGTTCCAAAGAATTATTGTGTAAATTGAGAGTTTTAAGTTAAAAGACAAAAAAATATAGTCATGGAAAATACTTTTGACATCTATTTCTCAATTTTATTTCTTTTAATACATATTTTTTATCTATCTGCCATTAGTTGAGCGATATTTGATTTAATATAATCTATGGCTTAAATAAATATTCATGGAAAAACTTTTTACATTTATTTTTCAATTTTATTTCTTTTAATAACGATTTTAAATTTAAATGCCATTTGTTGAGCAATATTTGATATAACATAATGTATGGCTTAAATCAATATAAGTTGAATAGTTCATACCGCTTAGCAAGTTCAAAGTTTTCAAATGTCATATAAAAAGGTCTTGTTAAAAAAGGTTTCATTATTAATTTAAATATAAATTACCTCACAAAAAAAGATAAAGAGCCAACCTCTTTATCTTCTAAACTGGCAGTATCTTAATGTTTCTATTAAAACGGAAATGATTTGCGACCAGAGTTATTGCACAGTTATAACGTTATAAGTTATATTTCAACAACGTCAATGTATTTCAAGATATAGCAGCCATTACTAGTATCCTTTACAATCTCAAGACTTGAGATATATTTTAATGAATAAAAATCAATATTTACTATAAATAAAGATGACGTTTTATTGTTGTTATTGTTGTTTTGTATTCGTATTCATGACTCATCGACTTTCAGGTAAGCAGAGCAGATAAAAAGCGAAAAAGGTTTTATACCTCAGTAGAGTTTTTTTATCATAAATTATTAGCACTTTTTTTAAGGCATGCTTTTAATTTTTAATAACGACATAACTTGTATATTTGGTACCTACAAAATCAAGGGTATAATACAAAAAACATATTCATACTTTATATAAATATAGAATGAAAAATAAACCGATACGGGCAGGGACCAATTGAGCTACCGTATTGCTAGATACAGTAGTTCAATCGGTAGAGCGACGAGACAGTTTCCCAGTTTGGGTTCTCTTATAAAAGCTCTACGATCTTTTTTTTTTAATATTTTCCATGTACAGAAATAGATCAGTGACATTTTTATTATATGTATAGATGTGTTTTGTTTAACATGTAATACTCTTAATATATTGAAAATAAATAATTTATTTAATTACTTAAGTACGTTGTTGACATGTAGTTTTATCTAAAATTGCTGAAATTTAAATACTATTTTAACATTTAGTTTATTTTCATTATATTCGTTACATATTTTAAATTAATTAGACGAAATAGGCAATAAGAAAAATATAGAAATATAAGTATTATTTGAATAGAGTTTGAAATAATATGTACGTAATTCATTATGTTACATTATATTATTAATTTATCATATTTACAGAAATTAAGGCAGATGATAAATTTTTGGTCAAAGAAGTTTACTTCTTATATATTTGTAAATCTGTTCATCTCCAAATGATCTTTAAGATTGTGCTTAATTTTATTTAAATAAGTTATTTAAGATAGAATTAATAACTATATTTATGAAATTTGAATAATTTCTATACGACAAAATTTTTAATTTTATTTAGTTCTTGATTAATTATAATATTCTACACAATTTTTCTACAATATCTAAGAATACAAAAAAAATACAATTCAAGAATAATGAATTAAAATTTATATCAAATTATGTGAATATTTAAGTTTATTTATAAACTTTATATTTTCAAAGTCATGACAGTCTTTCAAGGAGCTATAAAACCATACAACAGGTTGCAGTGTACGGTGGTCCACACAAGTCTTAAATCTTACTTATGGCACAAAAGCGTTTGTATCGTGGAGGGTTAAATAATTACGAACTGGTTTCCCACTAGATGTTACGTTAAGGTTTTTATAAATGAATTTCTTTTATAAATATTGCTTCTGTAAAAATATAATTTATTTATTAATTTCTTGATAATGTTTAATATAATTAGGTACGAAGTTTAGATCAACTTTGGGATGCCTATCTATAAAATAATGACTGTGCTTAGGTTTGTCTTTAAATATTTAATATTTTTTAATGTATAATAATTGTTCGCAAAAAAAAAGGGATATTATTGAATGAACTAGTTTTCATTGAAGATTTTGTGCAAATTAATTTTGAAATTTAAAGTAAATATTAAAATAAACATTCACCAAACTAGTTTATATATTTTGTAGACAGATAGTTTTTATATCAATATTTAAAACATTAATATAACACGAAACAATTTAATTAAATATATCTATATATTTATTATTTACAAATTGTACTTTTATGGCTAAGCACTAAATTGAATTAATTAAAATTAATTCAACTGACTTTAATTACTTTAATTAATATTATATTAATTAAGAACAACTAACACAAATACATCAAACCTCACTTACCGTGAAGAAGGTGTCCAGGTTGCGCAGGCGCAGCTATGCGGGAGCAATGACTCTAGCACTTGACCTTGCGCGAGCGAGTATCGCGAAACCAACCAACCACTCCTTTTATACTCACTTTGTTTTACATACACACCGACAGACCAAATGACGAGCTTTATTGAGCTTTTGAGCTTTTGAATAAAAAAGTATTTATATGTTTTTGTAAGTTTTGTAAAATTAACTATTCATTCATTCAATTATTTATATAAGAAACTATAAAATAAAATGAAAAAAAGAAAATGGACACAATTTATATATATATGAATATTTTACGATTATTAATAATTGTTTATTAATGAATAAAGTATGAATAAAAGAATAGTTTATTAAACAGAACAGTATTTTTTTTTTAGAACTCTATTAAAGCCTTTAAGTCTATCTTTGATTATAAGTTCGAAGAGATGAATTATAATATGATTATAATAAAAATATATTTAGATAGTATTTTCAGAAGATTAAATTACCTATATATATTTAATGAGAAAACATTTTATTTTTAACGTATACACATATATTTAAAGCGTTGCTATTGTTATATTTTCTTAAAAGTCGTGAGTATAAGTAACCAGCTTAAGTTGATCCCATCAAGCTATTGATAATCTAAAAAACTTACCACATCCCAGCGGTCCAGTCAAATTATTTTTTTTATTATCAATTACGTAACAAATGTAATACTTGTAATATGTATTATTTGATAAAGATTAATGATGAAGAATATCGTAATAATAAATGGTTTTATACAAGTTCTTCATCTTATTGAAAAAAGTTTTTATATGTGGGTATCTATTTCTTATTTAAATGCTGGTTGCAAAGAATGCCGACAGTGTTGTTTTTCTTTTGTAAGCATATATCATGCAGGTGTTAGAATACTTACAGCTGTATGAATAACCAGCTATTGCCTGTGACTTCTTCGTCTGCGTGGAATACAGAAGTCAGACAATCGTTGAGACTTTTTTAGTGTAAATATTTTTGTAAATCCGTCTTAAAAGTTATTGTTGATCTCTCTAGATCCCTCTTTTTCCAGTTGAGAGATATCTTACATCTTTTCCTCTAACCCTCATAAATTTCATGATGATCGGTCGTTCAGTTAAGGCGTCAAGCGTAACAAACAAACAAAAACAACTCCATAAATATATAGTCAGTTTTTATTTGGACGGCTAAGTAAGTTACTGTGATACAAGTAATAGGTATAGGTAATAGGCACTTATCAGCAGAGTTAACCTAATTTCTCTGTAAGGACACGATGAATGTATTAAGTATTGTAAGCTAAGTTATTTAGCTTTAACTAAAATCTCAGCTAAGTTATTTAGCTTAAACTTAGGGATGCATGAGTAAGGGTTGATATCCCACATTTATAACCTTTGTAAAAGGAACATTTTAAGTATCTTGGTGAAACTGATGATATAAGGTGAATTGTCTGTTAAACAGTGTCATTGGTACATACCAATATACAATATATTTTAGTGCTGAATAAGATCAGACGCCAAACAAAGAAAGTTGGGAAGGGGGGAGGGCAGCTGTGAATACTTTCTTAAATTTCGGCAAAAAGAATTCACGTTATAAAAATAGACATTAAATTGGTCTAGAAATTACATTAGGCACTATAAGACAGGTTTTACTTTCTCCTAAAATGATTTGTATTATCTTTATTTTATATAGCAATAAAAAATATATTATTATATTTTACTAAAATAATAAATAACCTTTTTGTTCATTAACGATCATTGTAATTGAAGTCATCTGGGTATTAACTTTTAACAGATAGGCAAATTTCATTACAATAAAATCAAGAATTTATAAATTAGAATTTTGTATAATGCTATTTAATACAAGATTAAAGTTTTACAATCTTTTTTGCTTAAAAATACCTATAAATATATTTAGCCATATATATTTACCCAAATATATTTAGCCATGTTAAGTGACGCGGTAGCCCAATTGGTATAGCGACAGGACGGTTTTCCAAAGGTCGCGGTATCGAATCCAAATCGATTTATTATTAATTGTATATTTATTTTAATATTCATAACATAATAATATCCAGGTGCGTTTTTATTGGAGGTTTTGATTTAATTATAATAACAGAAGTTGTAGTAACTTTAATTTCTTACATACAAAGAAAATCCGAACATAGAAGAACATAGAATCATTAACTAGCATTGGATCTCTATCATTAAAACAGACGAACGGTACTCCGTGTTACTTAACTATGACTAAACAATTATTTACGGCTATCTACGATTGACTTGTAAGTGTTATGTGATCTACGGTACAATATCCACAATTTGGGTATAATGTCTTGTTTTGTTTATATTGCCGGTTTCAGGGTACAAACTTCCGAAAGGTTCGCTACGAGTTGGCTAAGGGGACAAACTCAAGTGCATACCGCACATTAAGTGCGGTATCCTACACAATCTATCCGAATGATATCGGAAATCCCGAAAGCACGCTTTTCCAAGGAAGGAGGATGGTTTCAACTTTCAGGGCTTTTTGGTCTCAGAGATTTTTTTTTATATACATATTTGTTATATATATATTAGTATGTATAATAACATTTTTTATTTGCTATGACATTTTTATTAATATTACACAAGATTGTAAAAACTAACCAATGCAGTTTTTAGGAAGTTGGCAAGAACCTTTGGCATGCTGTAACTGAGCCAAAAATTCGCCATTCAGTGTCTCTAAATCAGCGGCAAAAAAAGGGAGATTTATTTGAAATGGTCATTCTTATCCAAGACTCAACAATATTATGTCATGGACTATTCTATGAAACAATTTAGCACCTCTAACCGCTAACGGATATCACACATGTCCAGATACTAGGAATGCTAGCTGTGATTCCTCGTCAAACCGCTACCCGGACGCCGAACCATGCCGGGCGCCAACCCTGTAAAACACTATCATAGACTAAGTAAATAAAGCCTTCCCGCTTATGGTTATTATTAAATATGGCTGAATGACACTTGCATTCTTTGACGGAATATCATGGAATATTATGGAATAATAACGAGGAAAATTTATACATTTAACATATTTTAAAATTTATTTCATGAGTACACCAGTTATACGTTTGTATGTTCGCGTATGACGGCAAAGCCGCTAGAAGGTTATGATTATTTGAAATAGTATAGATCAACATATAGGATACTTTTAAAAATTAAAAATCTCTCATATTCGTATTGAGCTATAATTACAATAGCACAAAACTACTGTTTTTTTATTCGTTATCGTTTTGGATTATTATGAATATTATTTAGATACTCTTCAATTTTATTTATTCTGTTTATTTTTTCTTATTTCTTTTAATTGAAAGTAAAAAATATATAATTACAATGTATAGATTCGTATCGTTTTCGTGATGATAGACGACTTAGATTTCAGACGGGAGCGAGGGAAGAGAACGGGGTATAGAGATATAGACATAGTCGATGGCAACACGTAGTATTTAAATAAAACCTTACTAACTGCTTTTAATCGCGTTTATCTCAGTCCATTGACACTTACATCCTGTTTTACCGGAACAAGATTGTTTCAAATATTACTATTAGAAGCGATTCTTTATTATACCGTAATTTTGATACTTATCAACAGTAGTACAAAAATTGTCGATTGGTATATTATACACTTTGTACACTTGTAGTGTAAATCGTATTCATTGATACTTGTAAGTCATTAATCCAACACGTAATTTCGCTCTGGATCATTTCCGTCCAAACCCGTCGGATTCTATTCCAAGTTTATTATCATTCACGTCAATTCGCGATATCATAGGATCTAGTGCTAATTATCAGTTACACGCTTTACTGCTTAGCTTTTATTGGTTACAGTCTCAAGGTGCTGTTAATAAATTTGTTATAAGATTAAAAGAATGCTGTTAAATATAATTGAAATGCTCTTAATAATCTAGGTTTGTTGTTTACTATTAATTTATTACATACTGAAAATAATAATTATGAGCAAGCTCCAACCCACAAGATCTGGGATTCCGTTCCCGACGCTTTGCCAGCTGAGCCTTACTATGAAGTATTTCTTTAATGTATTTAAATTCTTAATACATATCTGAATTTTCATCTCCGTATAACTATGAAAACTGAATTTCTCTCTCTTTTTCTCACTATTCCTCCCAATGACAAAACTATATTAACAGGATAATATTTACTGGCTGTAATAATTATCACGTCCAAATCCCATGAGTAAAAAATGCGTAGCGAACATATAAATAACTACTTAATTACATGTACCTCATGTCATCTCTGATGAGCTGGTTTCACCGCATTCAGTATAATGCTTTAAGTACTTCCTTTTTAGAATACTTGTCAATTGCGTTGTAATAAATATTATGTTGTAACGGTTAAGATGTAGTAAGTCGTCGTGATGACAGAAAAGATATGACAGGATAAAGAAAAAGATATTTTTTTAATTTGCCGTTATATGTAGGGTTGGGTAGGTTAAAAATGTTGCAAACAAAGTTTCTATGTCCTTTATTATAAAAAATATATACCTAGTCTTGCCATAAATATTGTAACAAAGATTTTTTTTAATTATAAATAATAATAATTACTTTTACAGTGTGTTAGTTTAATACACAAATATAAAACAATTAAAAATATAAAAAGCTTATTCGAAGTGGTGTCCATTGGCTGCAATACACACCTTTAAACGTTGAGGCCTATCAATATAAGCACGCGCTCCTTCCATGGAGAAATTCTTCACTGCCAATCGTATGGATTGTTTTAGGGGCTCCAAATTAACATGGCGTTTAGAGCAAGCTGTACTCTCTAAAACTGACTATAAATTATAATCCGGCGGATTAAGGTCGGGACTAGACGATGGCCAGTTCAGCTTCAGCTTCGAGCTTCAGCTCTGATAAAGTCCGAGACGTTCGCTTCTAACCAAGACTGCGTTGACCGAGCTTTATGACCCGGCGGTTATTGAACATGGTGTTATTAAGGGGCTTAACTACCTTCTCAAGAATGATATCTTGATACACCTGTGCCGATGTTTTGATACTTTTTTCACAAAAATATGGCTCAGTTACTCCTTCATAGCTAACACCCCACCTAACCATCTCTGAAATCGGATAATGCCTACGGTGCACTCTGTGGACAACAACACTACGTGGACGGCCAGATCTTTCTCGGTCACAGCAGAGGAAGTCCCATTGTACCTATACATAGCCCGGTACACAAACATTTGACTAATATCAAGTATATGGAGAGTTTTAAAAATTCCTTTTTCTCCATACCTACTTTGCGTAAGCACAGCGATTTTGTTCTCTGTATCACCTCATTCTATTTTAATATCGCAAAATATTGGACAATGTATTGGCGCTAAAATGAGAAACCTCAATGAATAATCGTATAAAAATGACAGATTCCAAATTCAAATGTATTTTTTTAAATTTTTAATTGTAACAGTATTTATGACCAGACTAAGTATATGATTATTCAAAAGTAAAAATATTTTTGTTTCAAATTCAATTCATTCCTTAACAAGGTAATTACAGAAACTTTTGTCACCAGCACGTGTAGTGACCAAAAGTTTACAACTTTTCCTTGAAGGATTATTTTCGTCTAACATCGGTTACATGACTCCGACTTGAAACTGGAGGATTTATTTAATCTGCATCAATAAGCTCTTATGGACAGGCCGCCTTCAAAGCAATTATTTATCTTTAGTATAATGAGTGTAGATTCCAAACACTTGTCAGATTTTTTTACAGCGAGCAAGATGCGATCAAACACGGAACCCCTAGACTCTTTGTTCCACCACAATTATTTGCCAGCCCATTGTGCGATCTAAAACATGTAGCAACAAAATAAAACTAATTGGAATATAATAAACTCTGAGACAGGCAAATCAAAATATCACACATCTGAATATTGTTTAGAAATAAATGGTAATATTATTGACTCTGAATCTAAAATTGCTTCACATTTTGATAAGTATTTCTTAGATACTCCTTTAGCACGGTATTCTTAAGCATTACCCTAGATGAAAAACTTCAATGGGGTTTACATATTACTAAACTCGTGAATAGACTTAGCTCAGCAGCTTGTGCACTTAAGAAAATACGCCAGCTGACAGACGAAGTTAAAGCGCGGCTTGTTTATTTCAGATACTTCCACAGCGTGATGTCTTATAGTTTACTTTTATGGGGACACGCAGCTGATATTCAAACTAAACTCGGCGTCACAAAAATCGCACCTCTATGTTTTTTTCAGTAAATCGCTCCTAGAATCTAGCACATAAGTACTACGTATGAAAAAAATATATCATTCTAAAGTGCACTTCAATATCTTTATATTAATTACCTGTATCATTAAAAAAACAATTACTATTTCTAACCAGGGACCAATCAAAAAAATGTTTAAAAAAATGCTCACATAAGGAGCACTACTTGTGCTACCTTATAAGGGTATAAACGCTCATGTAAAGGTAAATAATGGGTCAGTCGCTACTCAGACTTCAGAGTGAACACACCGGAACAACATACGCAAGAGAACAGTACCTGAAGATGGATACGACCCCTGATAAAGCCGCTCAAATCATTGCGCTATTGCAATCAGGACTGCGACAGGTTGACGTTGCTCGACAGTTGAACCTTAGCCGATTCTCAGTTCGACGAATATACCAACGGTTCCTTGAGACTGGTGGCTATACTCGAAGACGTGGATCCGGAAGAATACGCTGCACGTCAGAAAGAGACGACCGCTTCGTTGTTTCCACATCCTTGCGGCACCGCTTCAGCAATGCTGTTGAGTTGCAACAAGAGCTCCGATCAGCTTGCAGAACGTCTGTGAGTATTTCTACGATTAGAAGAAGACTGAAAGAAAAGGCATTGAGAGCTCACAGACCTGCTAGGGGCCCAAAATTGACCGTGCAGCATCGAAGAGAGCGGTTACGATTTCCCCAGGAGCATGTCAACTGGACGAGTGAACAGTGGAAAGCCGTTCTCTTCACCGATGAGACACGAGTATGTCTTTTCTGCAACGACAGACGCAGAAGAGTATACCGAAGACGAGGAGAGCGATTTGCCCAGGCTTGCATAGAGGAATCCGTCGAATACCGAGGTGGTTCCTGTATGTTCTGGGGTGGCATATCCGTCGAAGGGAAAACGGCGCTTGTGTGCGTCTCTCGGACTGGTGGTGGTCGCGGGCAAGGGTCGCTGAATGCTCGGCGGTACATAACGGAGATCTTACAAGACCATGTGTTTCCGTATGCTGGTTTTGTTGGCGATGGGTTCATGTTAATGCATGATAACGCCCGTTGCCACACTGCGTTTGCTGTGCGGGACTATTTGGTAGAGGTTGAGATCCCTGTTATGCAGTGACCAGCACGAAGTCCAGACCTGAACCCGATCGAGCATCTCTGGGACGATGTAAAGAGGCACGTACGAGCACGAGATCCTGCTCCCACCACTCTACAAGAGCTCCAGGATGCCGTGAAAGACGAATGGGACAACATACCCCAAGCAAGAGTGGTGACCCTCGTGAGCTCCATGAAGGATCGGCTGGAAGCTACCATCACAGCAAGGGGTGGAAACACTAGATTTTAAGGCCTTATTTGTAATTTTTTATGATGTTATTAATTTTATTTTTTGTCACTTTGTTATGTTTTAAGTTTTTTGTTATTAAAGAATTAAAATGCATACACATGTTTTTTATTTTCTAATAGGCAATTGAATTACCTTTCCAATGATATCCTACAATCATATCCTTACAATTCACAAAGTTTGAGTAAAATTATTTTGAAGTTGCTTTTTTAAAAGGTGCGATTTTTGTGACGCCGAGTGTATTTTCATATTACAGAAAAGGGCTATTCGGGCAATCTATAATCTGCCTAGTAGGCACTCGTTAAGAAAAATATTTAACAAAATTAAAATTTTAACTTTACCGTGTTAATGTATATTTGATAATTTAATGTACGTTCACAAAAACTTAGAAAAGAATGGTGATGTGCACTCAGTACATACAAGAAATAAAGACAAACTAGCTCCAATTCACAGCAGGCTGGCAAAGATTCATAAGTCATTTTATGTACATGTGTCTATTTTTATAATAAAGTCCCTCCAGAAATTTAAAAACTTTCACATTCAAAATTTAAACTGCATGTAAAGCAGAAACTGCAAGATAAGGCCTACTATACAATTAAGGATTACATAAATGATAATAAGGCTTGGGACAATTAAGGATTACATACATGTTAATAAGGCTTGGGACTAAACTATTGTGAGCTTATCTCATAAAAAATCCGTAATTGGAAGTTGAAAAGAGTCGCCATGACTTTCTTTGCCTGGATCTTCTCATGAGCTCTACTAATTGAACGGGCTTTTTTTTTACAAGTCAAAATTTTAAATTAATGTATTATTAAATATTCATTCTTTTTTTTTAAATTTGATTGTTATATTGCTATTTTTTTGCAACATTTGTTTATTTTGACGTGTCCAAATAAATGTAAAACATTTTCATCGAATAAAGAATTTTTGACTTTGACTTTGTTGTCTAAAATTAAAAATAAGCTCAAACGGGTACAGTTTTAACGTTTAGAAGGTAACTTTTTCTTGAAGGTAACTTTTGCAAACCGGATTTATGATATGATTAGAAAATAGGTATATGCGTATATGAAACTTTGTATAGAGGCTGGTGAAGACTTGTTAGAAAAAAACATACAATATTTTTAATTTAAATCTTTCTGAGCGTCTTACATTGTTGCATAAATAACACACTTTGTGCTACAATGTATCCTTTTGTTAATTATATACTTATTGCGAATAAGTCAATTATGCTCTCGGACGTAGCTTTTAATGAGCTTCTTTTGGTTGTATTACTATTTTTTAAAGATTCAATAATAATAATAATAATAATAATAATAATATTGGGACAAATTACACACATTGATCTAACCCCTAAGTAAGCAAATTATTTGCTTGTGTTAAGGGTGCAGACAACGATACTAATACATAGAAATACACATATAAATACTGAGAATATATTTAATAAACGACCAAACCCAGAAACACAGACATCTATGCTTATCACATAAATGCCTGTGCTCTGCCGGGAATCGAACCCGAACCCCGTTGCGCCGTGACACGTTAGGCGTCTGCGCTAACCACTCAATTCATTTCTATCATGTATAAAAAAATATAGGGAAAAATAATAATAAAAATAAATACTCTTTATTGTCCACCCAGATGAAACAATAACAACAAAAAAACAGAAAAAAAAACAAATTTGGCGGCCTTATCGCTAAAGAGCAATCTCTTCCAGGCAACCAAGCGTTGCATACAATACATACTACTACATACATACACATATATAAATATATACATACATAATCACATATAAAAATCTACATACGCTTATAAATAAATATACATATCCACATAAACAATAATTAATATTAATTGGTACAGGCTTGCATAGCGTGTAATGTCACAGAAACCTTACATTTTTTCATTATTATGTAAACGAATTACGAATTAAGAAATTATTTTCTAACCAAATCATATGTTCAGAAATGAATATGCATAAAAATGGAAGACCGACGGAATGAAATCATGCTTGTTAGTAATAGTAATTCTTATGAAGGAAAATAAAGTGTACATAATTTGGAATTACATATTATATATAAGGACATATTATGAAAGTTGATAAGTCAGATATTATCAGGCCAGTCAGTCAGTCAGTTAGTCAGTCAGTCAATCAGCCATGTATATGAAGGTAGCCATTTTTAAAATGTTACTCATAAGATGCAACATTCAGAGCTCGTCTTGCGTTAAAAAGAAAAGATACCTCCTAGGCTATGTAATTTAAGACGACTTGATTATGCAGATTATTATTTGTATTATCTTTACACTACCTCTTACTAGATGAAGGTCATCGGTCCTCTCTGCACCTGCTTATACTGTGTAGCTATAAACCATATTCCATCATTTTAAATGTAGGTATACAGATCCATAGTTTTAGTTTAATTCAATTATCACCCGGACCAATTTTTGGGTGTTGCCGTGGAAATGAGAGTTTTATGTTAAATTGGGTAATTAAAAGGTATGAAGGGCGGGTGTACGTAGTGTTGATTGGCTCTCCAGTAGCGTTACGTCCCCCGCACCGACATGACACGCCGCTCACTTTCAGTGTACTCTCGGTTGTCGGTAATAAGTTATTTATGACTTTAACAATAATCAATTCTGATAGTGTTTTATTACTATAAGTAATCGCTACTATGATGCCACAGACAGATACCCAGATACTTACAAGGGTCAAATTTAAAACACCCCTCTTTTGGGGGTTAAATATTTGAGGTATGAAGTAAAATAAGGTAGCTTCAAAAGTTAAAAAGTAAAATATTTTTAAATTTTAATGCTTTGTATCATTTTAATATTGGTTATTAACGTAAAATTTTGCACCCTGGCAACTTTAATCATGACACTTGACAATTGACATTGACAATTTTCGGTGACATCTCTTAAAGTCAAATTCATTGCCAACTGCCAAGCCGCGAGAGGAAAGTTAAAGAAGCGCTTTTTAATTTTAATAAACCCTTCATAATTTTAAATAATAACAAATGAATTAAAATTTGACAATGGCCAGCAAACCTAATTCAAAGCGTACAATTTACGTCGGGGGCTTAGCGGAGGAAGTAGATGAAAAAGTTTTAAACGCCGCATTCATACCCTTTGGAGATCTTGTTGATGTACAAATACCTTTGGATTATGAATCGGAAAAGCATAGAGGTTTTGCTTTTATCGAGTTTGAAAATGCGGAGGATGCCGCTGCGGCTATTGACAATATGGTATGTAATATAATTTATTATGTCCTACGTTTAAATAATGATTAATTGTTCTCTTTTCCATTCTTGTAAGTTCGGATGATTTAGTTTGTTTGAACTAGAAAACATAGTTATTAAACTAAACAGATTACTGCTACTACTGCTAACCATATCTTAAAATGATACTTTCAGAATGATTCAGAACTTTTTGGTCGGACAATAAGAGTTAATATAGCAGCACCACAGCGTATCAAAGAAGGATCGACCCGCCCAGTCTGGTCCGAGGACAGCTGGTTACAGAAGCATGCTGGTGGGACATTAAATGTTGATAAGGAGGATAAAGATGATAGTGCCAAAGAAAAAACAGACAGTTCTAATGTAAGTAATAGCTTATTTGACGGTACACTTAAGACGGTACTCGATCCATTATTTTTATAAGTTTTGTACTTTATTATTCAAACAATAGTTTATTTTTTTATCTTGTTTTGAACCTTTTATAAAACCAATTTGGTAGCTGTTACATTGTATTGCATAAACTTTGGTCAGTGGCCTAGCTTAAAGGAAACAATAACCTTTATAAAAAGTGATTATTTAATAAAAATATTAATCTGTTGTATTGTGAAATCATAGCAAAATATTAAAAACTTAAGAATAATATTCATAAATATAGTTTACAATTTAAAGATAAATCAATATTCATTTAATATTTCAGGAACCTGCTAAACCTACAGAGAAACGGAATCCCCAGGTCTATTTCGATATAAGTGTTGGGAAGCAGGAAATAGGAAGAATTATAATGATGCTAAGAGCGGACATAGTTCCCAAAACAGCAGAGAACTTCAAAGCTCTCTGCACGCACGAGAAAGGCTTTGGGTACCAGGGAAGCAGTATTCACAGGATAATACCAGATTTTGTATCCTTTTTTATTAAAAAGTAGTTTATATATGTTTATTACTAAGTATTAGCTAACAGTGTCCCAACACCAAAAGTTTGTTGCAGGTATTTTGATGTATTGGAATGTTACTGTTTTCTTTTCTTTACAATATGTTACATTTTAACGAAACCTGTTATTTATAAAAACGATGTATAAAACGATGTATAAGCTGCTGGTTTTGTAAATATATAAAACAATCTATATTCTAATAAAATGAAAAATAATATTTGTATAATATATTAGTGCTTGTGTAGATATACAGAACATACAGACCAAAAATGAAATGTTTTGTTAGTGGTTTTTGACTACAAACAATAATATTGTCTTTGAGACAATTATAATATTGTTTGCCGTTGGCATATTTAATATCAATATAATCCTTATCACCAATCAGATGTGTCAAGGTGGTGACTTCACAAACAATAATGGTACTGGCGGCAAATCAATATATGGACGAAAGTTTGAAGATGAGAATTTCATATTAAAACACACAGGACCTGGTATATTAAGCATGGCCAACTCAGGTCCTAATACAAATGGTTCTCAGTTCTTCCTGTGTACTGCCAAGTGAGTAACATTTTATATGTAAACAGTAAAGTATAAGACGAAGCTTCTTCATTCCATGGATTCACCGAGCGGCTGCCGGGGCCATCGCGTTGCAAGGAGAGGAGTGCAAATAGTGCCTGGGACTTGCGACCCAGGAGTAGCTTTTAAGGGCCCCTTTATTATGCGCAAATACGTTCCCTCATCCTCTACACTTCTCTCCCTACCTAACCAAATTTGGAAAAAACCTACTAATGCCGCCTTTGAAATACGTTCTAGTAATGAACCGGTGCTTGTTTTAGAAAGGCCAAGGTCTTTAATTAGGCTATAGAGAGATTTTGCTGTTATATCTCTCGCCCTCACTTCTACCGCTTACAAATTAACTACAAATTTATTCCTGGACAGTTCGTTGGTCAGTTCGTAATACTTATTACGGTCATATCTCTTGCTAGGTACCGGATTATTTTTCAATGTTGTGTAGAGTGTAACCCATTTTTTTTTCTTTTTTTTTTTTTAATTCGTTGGAAAAATGCGTTACGCATCATCCCAGCGGCCAGGAAGGTGATGGCCGAGGGGGTATGTGGGACTACCCGGCAGCATAGAAGACGCTGCCATTTTTAAGGCTACCCACTAAAAAACCAACGGTTGACCTCATCGCCTTAGTGGGACGCCACGGGATCTCTTTCGCACTCACCGTGACGCCCCGGCGGAACCCCCTGCGAGGGAGGTGTGGGCATGTGATGGGTTTTAGATTTTTTAAAGATCTTCACAAGTCAGTGTTTCCATTCACTAGTCAGACTTAGTTACATCAATATCAGTATGAGTATTCAACATACGTTTTTTATGGATTGTTAGTGAATCCTTGAGCTCTGATGTTAAAGTTGACCATTGGTATCAGTACACTAAAGTACGTAATTTACTAGAATATTACATTAATATTATGTATTGTAAAAAGAAATAAATTATTTTTTTCAGTTTACTTGTGTTACAGTTAACATTAAAGAAAGTTTATTGGCAATTTAAAAATATAATTATTTTGAATTTAAATAGATATACAATAAAAAAAACCGATACGGGCAAAAGTTCGAACCCGCGACCTCTGGGAAACCGTCCCGTCACTCTTCGTTCCGTTTCCCAGTAGTCGCAGTTTCGAATTTCTGTTCGGGTCGGTTTATTTTTCATTCTTAACTTAACACGGCTAAAAATAATAGTTTTAATTCAATAGTAAATTTAGCTAAAACCTTATTAGATTTTCGAGACAGGACACTAGCGCTCATGAGTGTAACTACGGTGAGATAAGAGGGGGTGGTGGGTCCACCTTGACTCGAATATGAGTTGATAATATCATGTAGTCAATTATACACAATACGTCAGTCAGAAATGCTAAACTTTTATGACCCCATCTTTACTTAGTCGGTACATAGACCGGTACCTATGTTCATAAAATAATACCGCTGGGTATTATCAAAAGTGTTTGAATCCAGGTACAAACTTGAAAAATATGAATAGGCAAATTTATTCCTAAAAGCAGTCCTTGATAGACAACTTTCAGATGAAAGGATTTGATAACGATTGAAATATTACTTAAAATACTTCAAAATAAAAAGCATTTAAAATGAAAAATAAATAATATAATAAACATTATATAAATCTGTAATATAAATTATATATATACATACTTACCATTAACAAATATTTACATAAGGACTGATACAATATAATTATAATAAGCGACAATGTGTGTGAAGATTTTGATCAACGGGTAAATAAAGAAGAATATTCCAGAGAATTTTGTACTGTTTTTATCGAGAAAGATTTATTGTAGTACATGTGCAGTAGGCATCTTAAAATTTATTGTCGCTTTACTGAAATTCAAGTTGCCATTATGCTTTTAAAAACCCAAAAAAAAATATTCCTTTGAATAGTAATGTGTTACAGGACTGTATAGAATTGCGTGTAGAATGTATATGTGTTTTGGGGTCTGATGGTTAGTCATATAAGTCATGAAATTTACGTGGGTTCTGTATAAAGTCAACGCATATATTTTGAACAGTGATATGGAAACATAATTAAACTACGTTAGATTTGCGAGCAGAGAGAGAAGTGTGACATTAGTGTCAAAATGAAACTTAGCATTCTAAGAAGTGGTTTAGTGCGTTCGATTTGCAATAAAAAGGTCCAGCTTCAAGTTTTGTTTTGTTTGAAGTTTGAAGTAAACCCTTTTTATTAGCCGGCAGCATAGAATGCGCTGGCATTATTAAGGCTACACACTAAAAAACAAACGGTTGCCCACATCGCCTTAGTGGGACGCCACGGGATCGCTTTCGCACTCACCTTGATGCCCCTACGGAAACTCCAACAAAAACTAACTGAAGTAACATTTTAACCCGTGACGCAGTGAAATGAAGTTAAATCTGTATTCATATAAAAAATATATATTTCATAGTCCACAAAAAAATAGGCCATGCACACAAAAACTTTTTTTTTTGTACAATTATATATTAATTCTGATATATAATCCTCATATATTAATCCTGACCTCGCATGGATCAACTACTGTTGCGCCAACTGTAGGTTAGAAGTGTTAAAGGTGGATGTTACATTTTCTAAGTCTGCTTATTTAATAATATATTTTAAGTTATTATTGAGGTGAATTTGAAAAACACTTAGAACCATGATTGGAAAATGTTTTCTTATTAGACGATATAATTGTTGCTCGGATATCAATGTTTTCTTGTTTCTTATATTTAACAAAGCGACACAGGTATAATATAATCCCTAATGCGGGAGTTGTTTTTTTTTTTAAAGAAGAAATAATAGTATCAAATCAAGTTATAAAATCAATACTCATCTATAAGCTTAGTTAAAGCTCTAATGAAGTCATCAAGATGAGGGTGAAAGCGATCTCGTGGTTTCCCATTATGACGGCTGTGGCAACCATCTTGTTCAGTGAGTAGGAGTCTTACATAACCGCCTCCATCTTCTCCTGGTTGGAGGTGTGTTCCAGATGTTAAAAAAATGGATCTAATGAAGAATACCATACAAACACCCGCAGTCGAGCCTTTTCAATAATATATTTGTTATAATCTGGAACCATGCCAACTAGTATTATGATGGGGTTACACGAAATCGTCTTCATGTCATGTTATTCAGTAATATTTGTATAATGTATTATTTTCCGGTTTTTGTTATTATCAATTGTATATTTCTAATAAATAGTTTATTCTTTATATTTCTATTTAACTTTTTCTGTGTTTTTAGAACGGATTGGTTGGATGGTAAGCATGTGGTATTTGGTCACGTTATGTCTGGACTGGATGTATTGAAGAAGATGGAACGCTACGGCAGCAAGAGTGGGACGCCATCTTCTAAAGTTGTTATCAGTAATTGTGGAGAATTACAGTGATTTAATATATATATGTGTTTTATTTCATATGATATTATTTAAAACACACCATTTAATCGGATATTAAATGTACACTATTGTTCTCCAATTATGTCGCGTGGTATTCAATTAACGGAATGAAAAGTTCAGCCTGCTTGACTCGATTGCAAATATTTAACGAGGTTTTACTTTCAGTCCTTTATTCGAGAAATACCACTTAATCGAATTTTAATTCGATTATATAAATAAATATTTGTGTATATTTTTTTCTTACTAGATTTTTTTAATGTTAGGATTGGTAATAATTAAGTCATCGGTCTCCAAAGACGAACAGCCTTTTAAATTTTATTGTGAATTAATGAATGGCTTAGAATGGTATATGTAAAAAGCTACAAAAACATGAATATTGTATTTTCTTAAATTTTCAAGAGTAAACATATTTTTTTTTTGGATTTGACTTAATTTTTTTACATTATTAACGTAAATGATGTAAATGTCTGACACTCCCGTCTTCTTGTGAGCATGATTGCAAAGCATTCGAAACGTCGGGTTCATTTTAGTTAATCACGAAAATTAAAACCCCACTATACGAGAGTTCGATCCGTAAAAATAGTTTAATTCTATACGAACATTAGTTACAGAAAAAAGTTTAAAATTCAATACTCTATTTAAAATTCAATATATTTTATATATATATCTGTACCTACTCTGACTTTGGCTAACGCTGTGTTGTATAATATCAGTATTTACATAAACTTTTGGACACCTTCCATCTCATTTTGAAAATGTTGCGGAATTGAACTCTGATCGCTGCGCTATTGCGGATCTGTCGATTATACATACATATATCAAAACATTTTTTTTTGTGAAATTTCCGCACAAGCCACACAAATATTTTGAAACGAACTGGAAATCGAACAAGGGACCCATTTAAATATATATAGTATAAAAGATAACTTCGTTAAGCTTTTGTATCGATAGGATACAATATTATAATACTTTCACATAGACATAAATAATCAGTTAACTTATGAAATAATACCTAAATTGTATCCAATATTTAACTACTATTTCGTTGCACATAAAAAATCTTTTTAACTGTAAAGTAGTATTACTTACTCAAAAACATAAAAATCACTTAACTTATATAATATCACAATTTAGCGAAACCCAAACTGCATACAATATTTAACCACCATTATGTTAAATAACTATAAATAACTAACTACACATAAATAACTGTTTCCTAGACATTTTATTTTTGAACACAAGCCAAGTGACATTAGACAAAAGAAATAACTTCTATTTTGGATATGACTAGGTAGGTATTATTTTTCTATACTTTTATTATTTTATACCTCGACTTTATTCAGAGAACGTTCTACAAAAATATATACCTAATAAAATAAGTTTGAATACACTATTTACCTTCCCTACTATATTATGTTACTAGTATTACAGTTGGCAGGAGAATGATGAACTTGCGAACGGCTTCACAGGTCTAAGGATATTTATTTAGTTGGATAAACTTAATACCAGTGTTGAACATTTGCTGCTGGATATCAAAATGAGTTTTAACTTCTGACTATCACACAAAATTATTTATTACAATTTAAAACAGAAAAGATTTAAATTACATTTAAAAAAAAAAGGTTTCAGTCATTTGTGTAAAACAATTTTTTTATATATTTCATTTCATTGTAAATGACTTATTTAATAATATAGTATAACCCTCAGCTTGTAGAGAGTGATTGACGTGTTGACGGTATTGGAATTTCTGGCACTAAAATATGTGCGTCATTTGTTCTATGGGATTAGTAAGTCGTAAAAGAGCCAATTGTCCCAGTAAGGGACAACATTATGTGTTTAGTAGAATTCAACCTAAATTCTGATTCATTTTGATTTGAGAAAATAATTTAAAACGTTATTGAATCGTAGTATTTAAAAAATATAAAAATACTTAATATAAGAAGTCACACAATTATCTCTATTTTTGATAATAGCGTTTAAAGTACACAGGATGTGATTTGCCTCTCGACTGTAGTAAATCATTAACGAAAATCGTTTTATACGCAAAAGGTGTTGTAATGGCCAAGTGTAATTTACTGACCGCCTAAATGAAGCCCGCAGGCGAGTAATTTGCTGTGGAGAGCCAAGCAGAAAGCTGGTAGCGTTCCCATGTTTACTATTTAGCTGCACGGACTATCTTGATCTGATTTTTTCTTTAATTTACGTTTAGAGTGCTTAATTATATATTTAATGTTATATTTACATTAATTGACTTTTAAACATAGTTTATAAGACTACATACATATGTATGTAGTCATATATATCGGCGTAAAGACGAAAATTACTTAATTGATACTTTATGAATTTTGTAATTTAAAATTATTTTTTGCAACTTAAAATTTCCTTCAAGTTTTCTGTGTGATTATTAAAATAAGTAATTGTATTGACTTAATACTATGAGATTGTGATTGGCTCATGTAATCGTTTTAGTGTTACTTTAAATTATTGTCGTGTTTACTAACTATATTGTAAATTAAAATATTTTAATAATTAATGATCAATTAATAATTAATAGTAGTCTTGCATTAACTGAACTGTAAGAAACTGTTTATTGTTTAAGACTTTTTTTTTTACGTCGGGAATCCTCATGGATACACACCTCCATCCAGGCCTCCTTAAGACCTGCAAGAGCTCTTAATAAATGTTACTCTAGTAGTCGAACAGTACGAATCTCTTTGAAACGTTGTAACTCTGCCCGTTGAATAAACGAAGCTATAATTAGTTATGAAGTTTTATTTTGAAGACGTAATAATGAAACACCATCAAGGAATACGACAGTGACGTCAGCAATGCTGATGTTACACTCTTTAAATACCCTACTGGAAGTTTTCTCTACTACATACATATAATTGATAAAACTCAAATTAAATTGATAATAAATATCAAAGCTCTTGTATTTTAAATATGCACACATTGCAATTACGACACGTTCTCTGATTGCATTGTTCACGAATACTCTTAACTTATTTATATATTTTTTTTAATACATAAAAAATAGGTATATAATGTTATATAAACCTTCATTAATATCATATATCATACAATCAATGTTCCAATCACAGTAATCTAAGGAAAACGGGAATCGAATTAATTGGATATCGTAATTCCACGTAATTGTTATGTCTTGCTGATAGACATACCTTTTATAATTGAATGCATAGTGATGATGATCAATAATTTAATGACATGGATTTGATTAATTAATCATTTAGGTTAGATTAGAAATTTCTAGCTCTGATTTCTGATTGACATCAATATGCATAAAAATATTTATAAGTTACGTAGTCAATAGGATGTACAAATGGAATGATAAAATCACTTGCGGGAATAAAAATAATAATTGCTCTGGCTTTAATTGAGTTCGATTTCTGTAATCAAGCGAACTGTGAACTTTTAGACGGAGTTAATTAATTTCGTTGCTGATAGCTTTGTGAAGTTGAAAAAAAGCTTTTAAGGTCAAGTTACTCTATCAATTTTTGAAAAACTGAAATTTGAAGCATTTTTTCGTAACAACATTTGAATTATTTGTTGAAAGTTCAGTTTTAATTAATTTTGTGTAATCATTATAGTAGGTAGTTAAAGTTCTTTGGTTTTTTTAGAAGGTTTTGTCTTAAGATAAAATAAAACAATTTTTCATCGACGAATGAAAAGTAGGTCACGAATATTTACCTCCGGCTTATTGTTGTATTCAGATTCAGTTTCCTCCAATATATTTATTACTAGCTGACCCGTGCCAACTTCACTGGGGAACCATAGATATAGAGATCTTTTAAAAATTATTATTAATGCAAAATAAATAACCAAAACCTCAATAAACATAGGGAGATAAGTTTGATAGCGCGCTTTCTCTGAATTGTCAAGCTTTTGGTATAGGTTTTTTTCAAGATCCCGATCTCTTGGATCTGTAGCTTAAGAGGTCAGCTAATGTAGCTTTTCACATATGCATGATTTAAAATAGGTTTAGTATTTATTAACAACCAATAGTAAACAACAATTTTACATGTTATATGAATTTTATGTGTGACATTATAATTATCTAAAAACTGCAAAACTCTACCATCTAATAAAAATAAATTATTTTGATATAATTATAATATGGGTTCAATTATGGAAGTAATTCAGAAATTTTGTCAGTAGAGAGATTTCCTTAAAATGTTTGAGATAAAATCTCAAGCCATTAGCGAAGTTTCTATGTCACTCGACGCTTCGACAAATCGCTTAATTTGTCTCCGCTGAAGCCGAAGATTTTAAATATCGTAACTGGTTTTATTGGCAGCTCCGTTTAATTTATTAAAGATATTATTAAAATGTTCTAATTCTATGCTAATTTACTTTTCAGATTATTATTCTTTTGTTATAATTTTAAGAATAAATTGGAGAATACTTGCGGTGGTTACAGGTTCCAACTGTTCCCATCAAAATTCTATATTATTCATCAGGAAATGAATCGTAATAGTTTCGTTGAATAATATTTTACCGTAAGTAAAATAAATTGGAACTCCATGGCTCCTAATGTGTATGTAAAAGATATTGATTGAAGAATTTGAATCATTCTGACTTTTTCAGACGTTGAGAAATGAAGCTATCTAGAGTAAATGAGAATTCGCTTTTCAAAATATTAAGTTTTTAAAACTTTTAATAATATAGAGTCAAGTAGTTAGTGTCTAGTGTAAGTTAAGCTCATTTAAGCTTTGAAACCTCTGTATGATATATATACACTTATAGCGGTAAGAGTGCGCTTCAAATTAGTCATCAGCTAATAAAACTTAAAAAAAACTAAATCTTATTATAGAAATTATCATTATCACTTGAACTGAAGTTTAAGTTTAACAAATCAACATTAATATAATCAAAAGCAGATTAAATTAAAGTGACATTAATCTATTTTCAATTTCCTTTTTCTAAGAAGTCTTAATAGTTAGATGTAGATGTTTTTTCTTGTTTTTAGAGTTCTGTACCCCAAGGGAAAAAACGGAACCCTATTATCAAGACTTTGCTGTCTGTCTGTCTTCGGGTTGTTTCTCATCAACCGTCTTAGCTAGACAGTAGAAATTTTCACAGTTGATGTATTCCTTATGCTATGACCTATAATAGCAAATAGTAATAACGCAATAAACGTAATATATTTGCTCGATATTAATAAAAGCAACAAGTTGGAATTGAAATTGCTTGAAATATTCATATAATATTTGGCTATATATTTACTTAAAAAAAAACAATTAAATCAAATTAAAATAAATATTAAAACGATATGGGAGCCCACATACACTAAACGTTTGGCCATTGTTTTTTGAAATTTTTTTATGTAACTAGTAAATTAAACGTACATTTTCAGTACCGTCCATTCCAGTACAGTCCGATTTTTAGTCTGTTTTAATTTCTGTTCTTTGTATTTTATTTATGGTAAACTTATTCTTTTTATAACTTTTTCTTGATTCCATTTCTAGGTAAAAGGAATTATTGATATCTGACAATTTTATATTGCTTCCTTTGACAGTGCTTGAATAGATGATATAACCATAGAATTATTATATGTAGAGTAGCCAGCCTTAAATGTGTCCATTGAAAAAAAATAAAGAAAATGAGGCTGTCGGTCTCTCTTTTTAAAATGTGAGATTAGACAAACATATAGGTGTCTCACTCTAGTGTAATACATTACTTTCCCTCTGGTCTTCCCTCTTTTATTATATATAAGACACTCACACTCACAGGCCTACCTATGGCTTCTCTACTCTATGTATATTAAGTCTATGGATATAAGGATATGTATTCTTTCTTTGTTTTAAGCTGCACACAGACTTGATGACAACATTGCAGGTGACGTAGCTACATATTGTTGATGGCAATAACGAGATGGAACTTTTTTTTTTACCGGTGACTTTTGTGATTAATAGTATAGCAGTTTCCAGCTATTTAACTCTAACGACGCATTTGTGAAGACTTTTATACAAATAATAATAATAATATAATAATAAAATCAGGACAAATAACACACATTGATCTAACCCCTAAGTAAGCAAATTATTTGCTAGTGTTAAGGCTGTTAGACAACGATACAAATACATAGAAACACTTATAAATACTGAGAATATATTTAATCATCACCTAAATGCCTGTCTCTGCAGGGAATCGAACCCGAGCCCCATTGCGCCGTGATACGATAGGCGTCTGCGCTAACCACTAACGGGGCGGTAAATCCACCAAAAGCTTTTGAAGATACTTAACTCAATCACTCAGAATTTTATTTCTTGAATGAACTTTCATGCTATTCAAACCAGATGGTATGCAGGGGTCGTAAACAATTTTTTAATGTTTTTCTTTTAAACAAGATTAAATTTCAAACATTTTTAAAGATTGTAATAATTTTAGAAAACTTCTCTAACATTTAGACAAGACATCGCCTCTGGTTATTGACAAACGTACTCTTCGTAAGACGTCGCATACGGCATTGCCAAAGGGGTGGTTATCACACTTATCATGAGTACACTGACCAAACTTAACTCGACTATATATAAAATTTAAGTACCTGTTTAATATATAAAAATTGGTAAAGCTAAGGTAAAATAAAATGAAACTTATAGGAGGGAGGGTCTGTTCACGTTAATATTCGAAATAACTATAGCTTAGTTTTATGATAAATGAAGGGAGAGGACTATCAGGTTAGATAAAGTGGATTACTTATCTCGAAAATATTTATTGAGCCGGCAACATTTTAAAAAGCTTTAAAATCAATAGTTACATCGCTAAATGGGATTTCAGATAAAGATTTATTTGTATTAAATGAATATATGGTATATTTTTCATTCAGGTACTTAAAATTAATCCTATTTTCAATAGCTATGTTCTGTCTTAACGAGAAAAGTGCTGTGGATCGCTGGAGTATTTATATCACTTAGTTTTACAACTCATTCATATTGTTTAGTCAAGAAATAACGTTGGTCTAGACACAAACGTGAGGGGAAAGATTAAAATATTTTCTTATTTATGATAGCAATAACAAGTAAGTACATAATTTATTATTCACTGTGGATGTAAACGCTACCAAAATATTTAAACTTTTCAGCTAATAGGTACATATATACATTTTATATTCTTAATGAGTTTCTATATACTTATCCGTATTTACAAATGTTAGTTAGAGAACTACATGTTAGTTTTCCAAATTAACCGTTATATATATTTAAATAACACTTACAAAAAAAAATGTTTTGCGTTTTTCAACGAAATATGGAATAGTAATTAACTCACACATAGATGAATGATTTGTGATAAGTGGGTTATAACAAGTCGTTTCAACTTACGAGCTATGAGTAATAATAATTATGATTCCAATAACTAAGACATTTTTTTATTATCAACTTTAAATAAAATACAAGTTTAACGTTTTGTTGAAGGATTTAAAACATTTAATAGTGAATGGAAAAAAATGATACCTATTCCTTCATGATTAAAAAAAATAGCAAAGATACGTGCACATTATTATATAGAAAAGACAAGAGCGTTGACGAGAAAAACTAAAAGATTTATGTTGATATAACATACACCTAATATAAGACAATATAAACAGACAGAAATAGATATTCAACAACTAACGAGAATAAACGTTTTATTTTTATACCTACTGTTTACAATATAGTTACTGTTTTTCAGTGCATTATGACGTCTAAAGGTTGTGAAAGTAGCTTGTAATGTTTATTTTTTCAGTGACTGTAACAACAATTTATTCTCTAATACTTAGTTTATTTCTTTTAAAATGGTAATATATAGCAAATATAATATAATACCCCAATTGTGATCTAGACTAAATGAAATGCAATTTACAATTAATCATCGTTATTATGAAAAAGTTTTCGAGCATTATAGTCCCGGCTTCAAAATTTGTGTTAAAGTAGAGTCATTTATTTCAAGATGAAGTTCTTGATAGTTAAGTCAAGTTATGAATAAGTCAAGATACATTAATATCAGCATGTTGGGAAATTTCGAGTGGGTTTATGAATCTTTTTATATTTTTAGAAGCTATTTTCAAGCTAACTAAATTATTTGTATTAACATAAATATTTATCATATAAATGTTTTGTTACTTCAATGAAAATTGGACTATTTCAAGGTATGAATTGTTTTAAGAGGTAAATTTAATGGAAAATCAAAGTATTTCATCATTATAATTTATGTTGTTAACTAAAATATGAAAATAAAATACAAAATTTGCCAACATATTATATAAATCTACTTCAAAGTGACAATCTTAAAAGATATAAAATGTTAAATTTATTCTCACTTAATCAGAGGATCATAAATTTTAAAAAGTTTAAGTTTATGAATACAATACGTTCCTAATTATTTATGCACCTAAATAAAATAAATATGAATATTTTAACAAGTTATTTATAAGATATTAACAACAGTTTTAATTAATAGATAAAACGGTTGACGCACTGCATCTAGTGTACTTTTCAGATTTTGATATTTCTGTCTACATATGTTATAAAATATATTTAATTTAATATTATATTCATAATTTCTCTAACAGGATTAGATCTTACCATTAAAATCCATTCGGTAATTACAAAAATGGACAACGACAGATCCATCATGTAGCCTTCGCCGTGAAAATATTTTAATACGACACATAATTTGAAAATGTATAAGTATTATAATTTTATAAATATTTTCCAACAATAATATATTATAGTTGGAAAATATCTATAAACATGTAAAGCCATGTTAAGCTTATTTAAATTTATATAAATATATAATGAAAAATAAACCGAAACGGGAAGGGATTCAAACCCGCGACCTCTGGGTATATCGCTACAATACGTTAGCTCAATTGGTAGAGCGACGGGACGGTTTCCCAGAGATCAAAATTTTATATATTCTTTTTATTCAATTTTAAATGTAAAGAGAAAATATATTTTTATCTAGTCTATGCTAAGTCATGGAAACGCTCTAGTCCCTTGTGTTAACTAAGCCAATACTCTTCATACGCTACATACCCTTTTATGTTATGATAAAAGTTAATAACATAAATAACGAGTGCAATAGTTTATTCAATATTATTTAAAGCACGAAAATTCGCCGCTACGCCAAAATACCATAGCAGTTTCACTCTATATGAGATTTCCCGCCAGTTTCCTACGAGAGAGCGGATGCTGTGGACGTGGCTCGCTTGCTCTTAATATTGCAGACTTCGAGTTATATATTTTTAACGCAGCGACTACATAGCATAGTTTTGTGTAAATGGGCAGTGATAATTAATTATAATGAAAACTTTTTAGTGACTAACAAAATAATATAAACTATTGTTATAATAACTAAATAAGTGTACAAGTAGCGTTATAGTGTGTGTAGTTATATTAAAATAGTGCACCGATTAATATAATTCGTATCTAAAATGTGGGTAAGTTGATATTTATATTAAAAAATAAAAATGATAAGACAGAACCTTAGGAACCACACCATCAATTTTATATCTTTCTGAAAGTAGAATCCTCTAGTATAATAATTATATTTTATTATTTTTACAAATCAAGAATGTTAGATATGTGCTTAAACCCGGGTTCCAATATCTAACGAAAAAGGTCCTTCCCTATTTTCCTGCTAACATCAATAGTGTTAATTATTACAGGGTACCCGATTTATTATATTAATGTAAATAATTTTTAATATTACAGAATTTATTATAAAGCAATGTTTCTTATATTAATGTTTTGATTATCAGGTAATGTTTATAATTTTTTCTGATTTTGAGCACCTAAAAGCTAATTTTTATCTTCTAAAAATATTTTTTTTCCCATCAAATATAAAAATAGTACTTGAAAGATTAAAATTGAAAAAGAAAACTTTTAAACTGGGATAATGGTAAAATAATTAATTTATGATTGTTGTGACAATTAAAACTAAAATGAAACGAAAATGAAGTTAATAAAATAATACCATTTATGACCGTAACTCCAAAATCATTGCGGTAATAAATAATTTATATAAATAAAGATAAATAAAATAAAAAGTGGTTTCTTGCGGGTTCCTTTTTTCTTTAGAAATTGAGCATATATAGAAGTAACTGTGACAAGTGTTATTATTATTATTGATTGATTTAATGGCTTTCAGTGACAGTGACAATTGTTTCGAAGGTCATTGAACCGTGACAAGTCTATCTGGAATATAAAAACTAACTCGTACTTAATTACTTAGTAACATAATAAATTATAATCAATCTCTAAACTTATATTCAGTAAAAGTGATTAATCTGATTTTTTGCTTAGTATGAGCAAAAAATCAGATTAATCACTTTTGTCTAATTCTTACTTATTTTCTGTCTTTCAATTATAAAAATAGATTGTATATGAAAAACTGTAATTTTGTTGAAGTACGTTAGTTTTAGCGCTTTGTAATAACTAAAAAAATATACAATCATAATTGTTACCGTATTTCAGAACAAAAATCATTTCGAAAAGAAAGGAAGAATAAAAAATATAAGAATTTTATATAATTATATAAAAATATTAATTATAATTTTTTAAATAAAAAGATAAAAGTAATAAAATACACCAAGATAGAACTTAAACTCACACATGCATGTATAAAAAAAGCATTATTTTTTCCTATTGTAACATTGTTGAAGAGGAAATGGATTTATTTTTTGGAACATCTCAATGGACGAAAATTATATATTTTTTATATGAATATCGTGGCTTTTTATATTTGTCAGTTCATCAGCAATGTAAATATTATGATTTTTTGATATATTTTATATATTTGGCGGTTTATTTTTTTATCTTTTTCGGTCAATATAGTAAAATTGTTTTCTGCTATGCTATCACTTCATAGCAGAAAACAATTTTACTTACACCTAGAGGTGTCATATTAATATTTTGTTATATTTAGTTAGTTTAGTTTCGTTCAGGAATTAGCAATTCTTGCTTCGTATACAAATTTCCATGATGAATCGGTGATGTGATTTTTTTACAATTAATCTTATGAGTTTTATAAGTACTTAATGTATTGCTTTGTTTTGGGTTAAAATAATCTTACTTAATCCATATGACGAAGAAATATCATCTACTTTTATAACATAAAGCAGAAACTTCAGCAAATAATTTTCATTTGTATTGAATTTCTTAAACATATTATATTTCTTTCTTTCCACTAATAGGTTTTATTGTATTCCGCTTAGGGTGGGATCAAATTAAAGTAAATGATGTTTTTTCTTATGAAGGGAATTTTTGTTAGAAATAATAATTTTCTAAACCCAGTGGAATATTCGATGAGATGATATTCAAAGGCATAGAATGAGTTGTATTTATTTTTAATATCTATAAATCTAACATGTTAATATCGTCGATATACTTATTTAACTAGCACAAATACTAAGAAATGCTTATTTGAAAAATAAAATAATATTTGAATAGATAATAGCAATTATATATTATTTAAATATTTATTTCAATGGCGATCTTCAAATAAACATTTGGATTGCGTCATTACTACGAAACCGGCTTCAATCAATCAATCAACAGTAGTACTGGAGATTCTGGCTGGCTCGGAATTTGATTATGAAATGGGCTTCACGTAAATATTGATACATTATTTTGATGAAGTGGCCATAATATGTATCGCTTATTATATCGTAACAGCTTTTTCATTTATGACAAATGTGTTTTTTATAAAAAAATATAAATGTTGCATAAATATTTATAATTATATTTTTTATTCGTGTGCTAGGTTTATAATGTATGCATAGTAAATTAATTAAAAAACATAATATACCACTTTTTTATATAAGTTCATACCTAAAACTGTTTACCACTTGTATCGGTTTATACAATTAGTCAGCAAATATTTTTATCAAATCACTCCAATGCTTTGTATGAATGTCACATACATTTACATAACACTAAAACTATATTGTGAAAAGAAAGAAATATATTAGGTTTGATGTAGGCAGTTTTCAATATCTTCTTAGTGAACCGACAACAGAAAGTCTTAAGTGTGTTATTGAAGTATTTCTTCACTAATGCTAAGGGTACATACGTTGATTCAATGCAGAATAAATTGTAAGTTTAGGTTATGATGGGGCTGACATGTCCAAATAGCATAAAAGTCCCAAAATGATAATAAAAAAAACGATTAAAAAAAAAAGAAAATATTTATAAAAATAATCACAAAGATAAATTACAACAATACACACAGAGAGCATGAGTTCTGTATGTACATTCTGTTTTTTTGTTTGGTACTTAATTAGTTACTAATTATTTTAAATTTACAAAATACTGTACCTTGTAAATTTTTGATAGAGCACTTAATAAAAAACAAAATACTAACTTTGCCCTTTATATAAGTAACGATAAACTCCATGTTGTTTACGTGCATTAAATAACCTCTTTAAATTTCAATGATCGTTAAAAATGCTTCTATCCAAGCACAATGTTGTAAATGGCCCAGATTTTTGTTGCTGCTATATCCTTTTACATATATTCTAACGCTTATCGTTTGTTGAAAACAGTATTGAAATCAGTTGCTTACTAATTTATTTGCCAAAGGGTGTAAAGGAAACCCTTCCATTTGATGTTTTTAAATGGACCATTTTGACCCTTTGTCCAACGGCACGTGGGTCGTCCATTATAAAAGAATTTCGATCTTAAAGAGTTTCGTACCTGAGATGTTTTCAAAACGTGCGGATTAAAGAAAATACGTTTTTTTTCAAGTAAAGAGTTATTATGGCCTTTCTTTCTTCAACTTGATTTAAACTTACTATAATAATATAAACCAGAGACTTATAGCCAGCACATTAAATAATTCTTATTTGTGCAAGTGTGTTAGTTTTACTAAATGATTGGTTTTAAATATAAAAGACGTATTGATGAATGATCATACTAGTGGGTCCTCATATAAAATTCAAGAGTGATAAAATCTTAAAGATAAACAGGCCTAAATGTCTGAAAGCTTTTTAATAGTCATTACAGCTTTTTAATAGTCATTATACTTTTTTCATAAGGACTATATTCGTAGGATACGGATTTATAGGATCCAAATTGGTCTCCAGAAAAATCCTTTCTAAAGTACACTTCTGAAAGGACTCGGACCCTATCAACACTTACGGTATATGAAAAATACAATTTCAATATATTTGATACTGAAATGCTATCCCTTAAATGTCTACATATGTCCTCTAACTATACAATTATATTTTTAAGATGTCTTCTTTTTATTAACCCTACATTAGTTTTGTAGGTAAGTATTTTTAGGTAGAAAAATAAGGAGTAATATGGGCTGCTTTTTAAATATATATTTGACGTTCCTTCTGTAAGTGATCGCTCATGATCACTTTTTACAGGTATTACAATCCAAAAACAATGTAGACTTTATTATACGAAACCAGAACCGGTTATAAATCTCCACTCAAAGAATGTTTGCTTTCATTACAAAATACAAAGTAGTCTTTAGAAAAATTCAAGAAAACATTTTTCCTTCTTTTTTGTTATAAAATTTGAATAGGTAATTTACCTATACTTTTATGTAGGACTTAAAAAGGTCTTTTATCTTTTACTCGACAAACCGTTATGCTGCTAACATTTGTTAGAATTTAACTAACTTAACTGACATGTATACAACATCATTATTGAAATTGTGGAAAAAATTGTGATACGAAATAGCAAATAAATAATTATTTATCGTATCTGAATCTCTACTAAACATATAAAAGGACGACGTGCAATGATTTTTTTTTGGAAGCTGTTGCATTATTTCTTATTTTAATCGGCATATTTGAATATTTTACTCTCAATCTTTCTTTAATTTAAATTTTAAGCCTTAAAATTAATTACTAAACCATATTGTAAAATACCGTAAATATATTTGTACAAAATTACATTCTAACAACCATGCAGGGAAAAAGGACTGTTACTCCTTATTACAGGTTATTTTATAACCTAGCTAGGAGTACAGAACTTCACCCACATATAATAGAATTTGAAACTGTACATTTATAATAATAAACATAAAATAAATATAAATATAATATACGAGTAAGTATATAAATAATAAATATGTAGTATTTAAAATCAATTTGGATAAATATGTTTTCCAAACTTTAACCATGAAAAGTATACATTGAACTAACTGACAATACCTACCTATACGTCTCAACGTCTACATCATGCTAGCAGTAAATAGAAGAAGATTCCACATTAATCAGATTAACTATAATATGTATAATAAGATCTCTATGTAGTTTACAAAAATATGTATTACATGCGCGATTTTCCATAATCTTTTTATTACATAAAGTTATCACTTGATCGTAAAGATTTGAAGACATTTTTGTTGACATGGTTATTACAAAAGTTATTGGTCTATTGAATTTATTATCTAAACTGTTTAATCATAAATATTTTTAAAAATATAACAAATGAGTACGTATATCTTATTCACCAAATATTATAGCTTCACCGATCTTAATCCTTCAAATTCTAGCTGAGTTTGTTTGTTCCTTAGGCTTTTTAGCATTAAATACTTAACCGATTATTATGCAATTTTGCATGTGAGTAGAATTGCGGGGCATGAAAAATACTTTAAGTTTCTCAAAGCCATGCCAAAAAAGGTTTCCTTGAATAAAAATTACTTTTAGATAGCTATCCAACAATATTTTACTTCTTCTTTATATACAATAGAAGCCACTGGCAAAAGTTAGTATGAAGTAAAGATCTATATACAGTTAATTTTAATTGTAAGTTGCGTTAAAATATTAAAATAAAGCAACCGCTGCGAATAAATATTTATTTAAGAAGATATTCATAAATGTTATATACAATATACACTGTAAGTATTATACCTACTTATTTTTATTTAGCTACATTTTTTGTTTACATACAACGAAATATAGTATAAGAGTAAATTTTAATGAATATTTTCGAGAAAGCGTTTTTCATTGTATGAAAGCAAACCTTCTTTTTAATCGAGACATGCAATTACAATACTTAAAAATGCTTGCTACATACGATATGCTACATACATTGTATCAATGATTTACGCTGGAGAAAAATATGTTTCACTGCGTGTTCAATCATCTTATTCAAAACCTGGTTTTCAATATTGCAAGGTTTGAGTTCTAAAAGCACATTCGAGTATTTGAATGCTTTAAAAAAAAAAGACTGTGTTTTAGGTTATGTGAAGTATTAAATGTAGGTTTGGATATTATGTTATATTGCAAAGATCACCTAAAATGATAAATCGATGACTGAGAAGGGTGACTGGCGTTAGAGTATTAATTAACTGCGAGATATGAAGTAATATTACTGTACTAAGAGCAAGCTGTCAGCAGTTAAACTTCACTACGAGAAGTCTCGTTGAGATTAGCCTATTTATATATAAAAACTGACTCTGAATATTCCTTAAAAATTTATTTATCATTTAATTATGTTTCATTCATGTTCTTTGACATGAGAATGAGTAATTAATTATTGATGAAATATTTTAATATCACCTTTAATAAAGGTATTATAATACTAGTACTAGTAGCTGTTAGTAAAGCGACCTCGTTTGCTTCGCTTCAACTGAATTCATAACATGTAACCCGACATTTCCTTACTTGTATTATATTATGTATATTACGTTTATTGTAATTACATAAAAAAACAAATATTACGGTTTTTCCTAAGATTGATAAGATATTTGGCAGTCAAAAGCATGTACCTAACTCGTATAAGTTACTTTTTAAGCATAATTTTAATACGCAAATCTGGCCTGAATACTAATATTTTATAATATAATATAAATAAATGGGTGATCCAATAACAACTAGTATAAAATGCCTTTTATTTTGGGCGAATATACTTGAAAACATTTATAAACATAAACAGTTATTTGAACTAGCTGCTGTTTTACTTTATAAATTGTTATCTAATAAACGATACTGACACGTAATCCGAAACAATGTCAGGTACTTTTAAATGTAGTTGAGGATTTCTGTACGTGGACGGGCGGATTGAGGACAAAACCAAGTAAATGTTTTAGTCTGTGTCTGGGTAGACGGAATACTAAATATACCTCTTACGATCCGGGTCTTATAATAGGCGGTCAGTGCGTTAGTACGGTTACGGAAGCAGCTCCGTTTAAATTTTTAGGTAAAAAAATCGATTACCAAGGCCGTACTCCATCGTTGGATGTAATAGTCGATAGCTTTTTAAACGATCTCAAAAAGGTAGACAACCAACCAATAAGTAACGTCAAAAAAGCTTGGATTTACGATAATTATTTAACATCACGTCTAAATTGGCCTTTCCTCGTGTATGATATAAATAAAACCCTTTTGTCAAAGTTAGATGCAAGCGTCATAAAGACATTGAAGTTATGGCTCGGGTTAGCGCACTCAGCGGACTCTTCAACCTTATTTAGAGACCGTAACAACTTTGGATTAAAATTAAAGAAACCATCGGAGCTCTACAAACATCTAAGAGTTACCAAAAGACATATCATCGGAAAATCTAAAGATGATACTGTAACTTCTCTCCCAAAAGACAAAGTTGCCTCAGAGCTCGAGTCACGACTTCAATTCCATAAAAAGTTTATGATAGGTGCTCAAACAAATAAAGTAGGGCTAGGATCAAGTAGGAAAGTTCAAGACATAGACATAACAAAATCTTTTATTCGACAAGACGAAAACGATAATTACCGACTCCACGCGATGAGCCTAGAAATTCAAAACGAATGGGTGACCATAGGAGATTTTTGTATTCCACTAGCTTTGAAGTGGCGCACCTTAATTTATGATTGGTCCCCAGCATTATTAAAATTCTATCTTAATGCATTCCAAATGACTCTCACAGATCAAAGTAATTTAGTAAGATGGGGCAAAGCCACCGAAAAGTCTTGCAACATCTGTGGGGAGGCAATAGGAACCGCGAAACACCTATTAGTAGGGTGTAGGGTACTTCTAGATAAAGGTCAATACTCGCGTCGCCACGACAAGGTATTAGAAATTATACGGGAAGCGGTTAGTCTTTCAGTAGCAAGAGCGCGGAAGGGTATAACAACCACCGAACGATCTATAGAATTCGTAAAAGAAGGCTCCTCCAAAAAATCAAAAGCGAAGCCTTATTCAATATTAGGCGCGGCTCCTGATTGGATTCTCATGACGGACACGTATGAAAAGCATTACAAAATCCCTGGGGATGTTGGTGTTTCGTCATCCAGACCGGACTTATTCCTGTATTCGAAACATCTGAGGCGCGTGATACTTGTGGAGCTTACTGTTCCTTGGGAAACAAACATCCCAAGGGATCACACATTCAAGCTCAATAAGTATTACGAACTAACCAACGAACTGATCAGGAATGAATTTATAGTTAGTTTGTACGCGGTAGAAGTGGGAGCGAGAGGTATAACAGCAAAATCTCTCTATAGCCTACTTAAAGATCTTGGCCTTTCTAGAACAAGCATCGGTTCATTTCTAGAACGTACTTCAAAGGCGGCATTAGTAGGTTCTTTCCAAATTTGGTTAGGTAGGGAGAGGAGTGTGGAGGGTGAAGGTGAGCGTTTTTGCGCATAATAAAGGGGCCCCTTAAACCTACTCCTGGGTCGCAAGTCCCAGGCACTGCTTGCACTCCTCTCCTTGCAACGCGATGGGCCCGGCACCCGCACGGTGAATCCATGGATTGCTAAGAAGCTTCGTCTTTCAATCACTTATAGTACTTATAATTCCTTACCTAGGGACTTTCTCTTAGCTAACTTTTATATACTAGAATCTAGACATTACTTAAGATATACCGAGCACGTTGTTCATCTGAGGGCCCCTATTAACCATAGGCAGTTACAGGAACGTTCCCACTTTTGAATAATAGAGAGTAGGCAATGGATTTGAAAATATAAAAAAACATCTCATCTCCCTAAAACAAACAACAAAAAAGTGGATCTTTTTATTATTACACTTATGTATGTGCTTCGTAAAGTCTTGTTTACTTTTTTTTTGGCTATCATAAGTATCGACAATTTTTTATCGAGTCTTATGCACTTAAACAAGTTTGTAAAATTTTTATTTGCACTTATATACAATATTATAAGGAATTAGGTTTTGATTCTTATCTAATAATACCTTTAAGTGGAGTTTTTTATTGTATCACTTCAATTAAGAATGACCTTGAGATAAATAATTGTGATGAGCGTCATCTTATATAACGGGGCTTAGTTAAGAAATATAACAGATATTAATATAATTTACTAAAATACTAAATAGATCTGATCATAAAGTATTTTGATTACTTAACGCCTACGATATCCAATCACAAATGGATTATTTTCTTTTTGATTTTTCGTATTGGAAAATAAGATAAAGCTTAAGAAACAAATTCTTATAAAAGCGCTTTATGAATGTAGTAAAACTTTCACTCATCGCGAATTTAGGAGAATTTTTGATATTGTTGAATGGTAAAGTAATGTAATTGTCAAATAAATACCATGTTTTTATACATAATTTCAAATATTGATTTCAATTATGGCATGATTTGGAATTTATTTCATCCTGCAGTGAAACTTTTGGTAGGCTCTTCGGGAGGGTTCTTCCGTAACAGAAGCCTAATCGACAGATAAAAACGGATACCTTCCTTCGCTACTTATCCGAAATCCTACCAATACTCATTTATCTTCAAGCAGGATTTGTTGTCAGGACTCAGGCCGGTATTATAAACTTTTACCAAATGTTTTACAATATGCTACATTTATTACACCGACCCTAAACAATATGGATTTGTTCGGGTTATTATCATATAACACATATTAAATTAATTACGTTTATATTATTATTATTCAAATATAAATATATTATTATATTTAACCGCCCCTTTGCATGGTCGAGTGGTTAGCGCAGACGCCTAACGTGTCACGACGCAATGGAACTTGGGTTCGATTCCCGGCGGAGACAGGCATTTATGTGATGAGCATAGATGTCTGTGTTTCTGGGTTTGGTCGTTTATTAAATATATTCTCAGTATTTATATGTGTATTTCTATGTATTTGTATCGTTGTTTAACAGTCTTAACACAAGCAAATAATTTGCTTACTTAGGGGTTAGATCAATGTGTGTAATTTGTCCTGATATTATTATTATTATTATTATTATGTAAAGAGGCTGAAAATAAATAAAATTACAATAGGTACATATAAATATAATATATTTTTTCGTAATGTCTATCCAACCAAAAAATTGTTAATAAATAATATTTCAATAACTTGGAGTAAAAGTTTCAAAAAACCACAGGAAGTGGATTTGAGGCACAATTCCAGTCGAACCATCCAAAATATGACCAGTAATTAAATAGACCCCACACAAAAACACACCAAGGCTTTATTAAAACTATTCGATATCCCTAATCAGGAATAAAAAAATAATCATAGTTATTACAATAACTAGAAGTATGTATAAATAGATATCTATGTAGAGATCTAGATTACAAAATATGTAATATGTGCGTGAATTTTAATAATCTTTTTATGATATGACGTTATCACTTGGCCATAGAAAATAATATCATGGGAATATCCTATTCCTAGGATCATTTTAGGGGATGTGGAATAGTTTTTTCCTTTATCGAATTAAAAGAAATTACACAAAAAAAAATGTTCGAAACAGTTATTCCTCTATCGAATTTGTAATCTAAGCTGTTTAATTAAATTAAAATTATATAAAACAAACAAGTATGATATATTATTACACCGATCTTAATTTTTACATCTACTAAAAGATAAAGTGTGTGTTATTCTGTTTGTTACATTTTTGGTCTTAACTATCAACCTATCATCATGCACTATTGCATTAACATTTTTGGGGTACTGGAAAGGATATGGGGTAAATTTAATGCCGAAAAAAACTACTGCGTCCATGGGATAGAGTAAAGAGTTCGGAATCAGAATGACCTTCCGACATAACAGGGTTGCTTTTCTTATATATACCCAACCCCTAAATCGAGAATTATACATTTAAAGTGAGTGTGTTCGTTTGTTCCGATCATCATACAATTTTGCAAGTAAGTTTTCAGGGATACGTTTTCACTCCAGAAAACTTACTAATATTTGATATAGAAATAAGTATTAGATACTATTTACCCATCTAACATAACAATACTTTTATTTAATATATACAAGGGGGGAGTAGCCGCTTCCAAAAGTCAGTATTAAGTAAAAATCGATAAAAAAATAATTTTAATTTAAATAACGTTAAATCATTAAAACAAAAAAGCTACCACTGCTTACAAAAAATCTTTAAAAAGATATTCATATGTGACTTCAATTTAAGCATATTTTTGTTTACCTACAACAAAACAAAGTATAAGCATAAAATTTTATGAATATTCGTACAATTTGTTTATTACAATTTATTCACTTCTTACAGTAAACAATTTTCATTACAGCAAGTTAAAACTTCTGGTTTTCTCTTGATAATAACATGTAATTAAATAATGATTTTAACATACTAAAAATGATTGCCAAATATTGCATCGTTGGTTTGTAGAGTGAGAACATTCTGATTAAGTGAGTATTGACTTATCATTTAAAATTTGTTTTCACTAATTCAAAATTTAAGTTCTAAAAGCACATTTCAATATTTGAATGCTTTCAAAGTCAGCGAGAACAATGAAGCGATTGTGTTGTAAAGTTAAAAAATATATTTATATTGAAAAGTAAACCGTTACGGACAGGGAGTCAAAATCAGGATCTTTGGGAATCTTTGGCCCCGTCACTCTACTAATTGTTACCGTATCGTATTGATGTATCTGGTATATAACCTTTAGTAAATAGTAAAAAAAAATATTTATTAACGAAGACGAGACGTTGTTATAAAAAAAAATTTTAAACGTAATTGAATTTTCCTTAAAAGTATTTTAAAAAGTAAAATTTACAAAATATGAGAAGTCACTCTATTTTTCATAATAATTAATAACGTATAAAGTACACAGGATGTGATTTTCCTCTTGACTGTAGTAAATCATCAACGAAAATCGTCTTATACGCAAAAGGTGCTGTAATGGCCAAGTGTAATTTAGTGGCCGTATAAACGAAGCCCGCCGGCGAGTAATTTGCTGTGGAGAGCCAAGCAGAAAGCTGGTAGCGTTTCCATGGTTACTATTTAGCTATACGTTGCTATTTAGCTGTATGTTGAATTCGAGGTTATATTTTCTTTAATTTACATTTTGAGTGCTTATTTATTTATTTATTTATTTAATACTTTATTGCACACAAAACATAGAAAAAAAAAGAAAATGAAACAGATAAAAATGCACAAAAGGTGATGTATATGTTCTTATATAGTCATATTTTTATTAGGTATTATATAAAACATCATATAACATCTTAAATCAATATTCCAATCACAGTTATCTAAGGGAAACAGAAATCAAATTGATTGGATATCGTAATTCTATGTTATTATGTCTTGCTGATAGACATACCTATCTGACTGCATAATATTACTAATGACGATCATCAATTTGTTGACGTGGACTGGATTAATTAATCATTTAGACTAGATTAGAAATTTATATCTCTGACTTCTTACTTACAGCAATACGAGTATGTAAAAACATTGACTAAATACTTTATAACTTCGTAGTAAATGGGATGTATAAATGGAATGATAAAATTACTTTCTGGAATAAAAATAATAATTACTCTGGCTTTAATTGAATTGGATTTCTGTAATCAAGCAAACTGTGAATCTTAAAACGGAGTTAATTAATTTCGTTGCTTTGACAGCTTTGTGAAGTTGAAAAAAGAGCTTTAAAGGTCAAGTTATTCACATCACATCTATTTTTGAAATCTTGAAATTAATTTAAAGCATTTTTATTGTTCTACATTTGATTTGTATGTAAGCAAATTTTTTAATTAATTTTGTGTAATCATAGTTGATTTATTGTAGTAGGTAGTAGGTTAAAATTCTTCAGTTTTTCTTCAAATGTTTGTTCTATTAAAAAAAAATTAAACCATATTTCATCGACGAATTAAAAGTAGGTCACGAATAACCTCCGGCTTATGATCTCGTAGTCTCTCCAGTTTCCTCCAATATATTTATTACTAACTGACCCGTGCCAACTTTACTGGGGATACATGGTAGGTATAAACTGTTGAAAACTATTATTTATGCAAAATAATTAACCAAAACGTCAATACACATGGGAAGATAAGTTTGATAGGCCAATTTCTCTGAGTTACCCCGGTGGGTAACCGATCACGTGGATCGAAACGTCGATATAAAAGGTTTGTACCTGATAATGTAGCTTTTGGAAAGTGTACGATTTAAAATATATTAAGTACTAGCTGATTTAAAATATATTAAGTACTAGCTCAAAGTTTCATCAAACTCCGGCTAGTAGTTTTTGCTTGTTAAGGTATTTCTAATTTATATTTATATCTTATTGTAATTTTTAATCATAGATTTTTTTTTTATTGTGAAGGGTATTATTCCTTGAGAGAATAATACCCTTCACAATAAGGAGAGGTGAGAACCACTATTTCAATTTTGGAAAAATGTCTTACCGCAATGGTACGAAAATAAGAAATTATTAACTTCTTTATTTGTTAACCGATTTACGCAGGTGGGTCAAAAAGTTCGCGGAATGGAGGGTAAAAAGTAAGAAATAAAACACAAAATTATTTTTTCTTCTCAATGTATTCCCCCTTAATTCTAAAACATTTATTAGACCTATCAATTCATTTATTAATACCATAGAAAAAAAATGATTTCTCTTTGTCGTCAAAATAGGCCGAAATAGCGCTCTTCACTTCTTCATCACTGGAAAGTTTCTTCCCTCGAAGCTCTTTTTTCATTTTTGGGAACAAATAAAAATCATTAGGGGCTAGATCTGGGCTATAGGGAGGATGTTCTAAGATTTCGAAGTCCATTCTTTGAACAGCAGCCATCACAACTTGCGCCTTGTGCACAGGTGCATTGCCGTGCAAAAGGAGCACACCTTGGGTCAATTTTCCCCGTCTTTTCTCCCTCACAGCAACTGATAGACGTTCTAATAATGTAGCGTAGTACTTCTCAGTTATAGAAACACCCTTTTCTTTATAATCAATAAGGAGGATTCCTTCTGAATCCCAGAAAACAGAAGCCATGAGTTTTCCAGCCGACGGAGACACTTTAAATTTCTTCTGGGGTGGTGTGCCCTTTTTGTGCCACTGCATGGAGTCTTGTTTAGACTCAGGCTCATAATGATGAACCCAAGTTTCATCGCCAGTCACAATTCGGTTCAAAACTTTATCCTTTTGATCACCACAGAGCGCCAAAAACTCGCGACAACACTCAACTCGCCGCTTCGCTTCTCCATGTTGTAAACATTGTTCCGGATTGACTTGTTGATTTTCGTGTAGCTCAGTGAATTATGACCTAATTGTTTTGAAACTTAGTATTTATACTCTTAATGAGTGTCACAACTAGTGCAGGTAGTAAAAAGTTGCCTTTTCCCCCTCCATACCCCTCATTCCACGAACTTTTTGACCTCCCCCTCGTATGTAAAAACATATTATATGTAAAGTGCAGCCCATGACAATATATTCCCGAAAACTGCATTCAAACTGGTTAATCTGTTTCCGAGATTAGCGTGCACAAACATACAGACGTACATATACAGAAATACAAACATACAAATGAATAGACAAAATGAAAAAAAACATTGTTTTGAGCTCTCTTGTTATAATATAAAGGTTTTTAATATTTTAAATGTACGGAGATTATTTCTCTATAGATTTAATACATGTATAAAAGAAGATTTGCATGGTACCCATTACATGGTTGAAATAAATTGACATAACTTTTTTATTTCTTAACGTATTGAAATAAAACAAACACTAAATGTTAATTGTAGACAATTACAATATATTCGTGAAAACCGCATTCAAATTGGTTAAGCCGTTTCCAAGATTAGCGTGCATAAACATACAGACATACAGACATACAGATATACAGACATACAGACAAACAGACAAAATTAAAAACCATTGTTTTGGGTTCTCTTGCTCTTTTAAAGGTCCCCATGATGATTTTTTTAAATATTTTCCATGTACAGAAAACACTCAGTGACAATTTTATTATATGTATAGATTTATTGAGGTTATTCGTAACAAACAAACAAAATATCCTCTATATATTTTTAGTACAGTTTAGTGGTATTATTATCAAAACAAGGGACAGATTATGATCATATTTTTATACTGTTTCAAAACAATTTATAGATTATGATCAGTTAATATAAATACATATACATATATGGTAAATACAAAATTATATTATACGTAGATATACAGGGCTATTTATAATTAATTGGCCACCTATTGCATTTTTTCAACAAGTTTTTTACAATTAATAGTTTTAAAAATTTAACTTTTCCCATACAAAATTGATTAGTGGTCTTTGAACTGACATTAACTCTGAGCGTAGGTATGGCACCCCAGGGTTGACCTTTTGAGTACTTCTTACGAAATACAGAGTAATAAGTAAAAGAGGGAGCAAACATTTTTTCGTTTCGTTTTTTTATGTTGTGTAAGAGGTGTGTATATATATATCGGAGTGAAGACCTCCGTAAGTGTTTTTTTAAAAGGTGTGAAGTCAGCATTGCTGCAGTCACTGTATTGTAGTCGTCGTGATAGTGGTCCATAATGACGTTTTCAAAATAAAACTGCACAAATAATTATAGCTTCGTTTATTCAACGGACAGCGTAAGAGTATCCTTATAGAGATCCGCACAGTCCAACGAGTTGAGCAAGACTAACTCTCGGACTTTTTTTTTTTTGTAATGACTATGCTGTTAGCCAAGTGGCTATTACAGCGTCACCGGGGAAGTGGGCGAGTACTGAGACCCGCCTTAAAAAAACCCGGGCCTGAGGAGCCCGGGGGACACGTCTGCTTTAAGGGTGCCTATAAGAGGCCGTCCTCGGCATAAGACAGCGTATTTATAGGATGGGATAGATGGGTATAATGACACTAACGCCCTCCGACGGCAGAACGCCGAGGCAGCGTGCGTTTAGGGCCTCGCCTTCGCCGGCGAAGGTGGTGTGTGTAGGTATGAGATGTTGTGTAAGCTAAACGTCTGTTATCAGTCGTTATTTGGTCATCTGAGTCGATTAGAATCGACTTGGGTCTTCTTTTAAAAGCTAACGGGGTGACTCTAGGCTGGTAGGTGGTCGCTTCAACCACTAGTGGGTTCAGATATACCTCGGCCCTATCGAAGAAGCTCTGAGAGAGCTTCTTGAAATATTGCGCTATTGTAGGTAAACCTAGGTCTCGATGGAGGTCTGCATTGCGCATATACCACGGCGCGCCCGTAGCAGTGCGCATGAATCTATTCTGAATCACCTGAAAGGGTTTCAGATCGGCGTGAGCGAAGGCGACACTCGCATAAGACATGACGGTGCGTATACAAACTTTGTAAAATGTGACCTTATTTCTAAGGGGACTGTTTACTCCGCTTGCACACGAGGGGATAGAGTTGGCCTGGAAAGAAGGCCGCTCTGTTCCTAACCGTCCTAATATGTTTGCCGAAAGATAATTTACTATCGAGCGTCACTCCTAAGTGTTTGGCTTCTTTTTGCCAGTGTATTGGTCGGTCAAAGATTCTAACTCTCCTTAGCACCCCCGTGTCGACCCTTACCCGACAGAGGAGCACGGCGGTACTCTTCTGTGGCTTTAACTCGATCCTCCATATCCTAAACCAATCACCTAGGGTGTTGGCCGCGGATTGGAGGCGAGCGGCGACGGCACGAGGGTCCCTACCGGAGGTGAAGACTGCGGTGTCGTCCGCGAATAAGGCTAATTTAATACCCGGTGCGACATTAGGAGTATCGCACGTATAGAGCGTGTATAAGCTGGGCGAGAGGACGGAGCCCTGAGGGACACTCGTCCTGAGAGGGCGGGAGGATGACAGTGTCCCCTCTACTTTGTAGCGGAAGGAACGATTTGAAAGGTAGTCTCGTATTAAAAATACGAGCCTATCCGACACCCCGAGTCGTAGTGGCTTGTACACCAACCCGTTGTGCCAGACCTTATCGAATGCCTTTGCCACATCGAAGAAGAGCGCTCCTGTTTTATTACGGTTAAATTTACGCCTATGAGAAAGAATGTGCTCCGTTAGGCGGTGCATTAGGTGGGTACACGAATGATTGGCACGAAAGCCGAACTGCTCATTTGGAATTAATTTTAACCTCTCGATTTCCCTATTGAGCCTAATGAGAACTATTTTCCCTATAACAATGGCCTCCTTCTACTGATCCGGGAATGAGCACCCGGACAGTAGAGTATTAAATATAGAAACCAAAAGGTAAAGCAAATGAGGCGGGAGGATTTTAAGAACCCTGTTACTTACGCTATCTGGCCCTGGGGATTTCTTAGTCTTGAGAGACTTTATAATCGATCTAACCTCGTCGAGGTCCGTGTCCTCTAAAAGGGGCCCTACTGGAGGTTGAGAGCAACGGCTACGGAAAAAACTATCCACATGCGTGACGTGAGCGTCATCGCACAGCCCTGTACTTAAGGTACATTGCTCCTCCAAGCTATCGACTAAGCAATCGGCCTTCTCCCTATCTTCAAGGGCTAATTTTTCGCTGTTAGGGATAACAAGCGGGGACATTACTGAGACAGTATCCGCCCGCTCCAACGACCAGAAAGCCTGGTGCGTTGGAGCGAGTCCCTCAAGCCGCCTGTCCCATTCGCGTTCTCTAAAGGAAGCGAGAGCTTGTCTCAACTCCCTCTGAAGACGGCGTAACCTCCGCCTGTTATCGTCGGTCGGGCATCTGTCATGGGCTCTGGTAGCAGCATTTTTCCTATTTACAATATACCTAGCTGGATTAGGACCGGTCTATGGTCTGAGTCTAGCTCTGATAACGCCTCGATAGAGCGCAACTGTAAAGCTACGTTCCTCAAGAGCGCTATGTCGAGCACGTCTGGTCTGTCATTACTATTATCACTAAACGGATAACGCGTCGGGTAAAGAAATCTCGGACTGTCGGCCGCCCGTATTTATACTAAAATGACGACCGACATAAACAAGTCTAGTAACATCATAATTGTTGTTTTAACAATGTATTTTGATCATTTCTCACTATAAATTGATTCTGTTACAAGCAGTAACTAGTTAATCTAATAAATTATAATCCAATGTTCCTCTTTCGACGATCATGATTTTGGTTTATAAAACCTTCGCGCCGATATATATAAGATATAATATAATGAATATTTTATTAATAGAATAAATTAGTCCACGAAATGCTGACAAGTATTTTTTTTGGGTCAATTTTTGCTTGGGGCAAGATTTGCCTGGCTAACCAGGATCCAACCATTGCGATGAGCGTTTCCGATTATCGTAGAGAATCCATTTTTCATCACAGGTAATGATCATCACTAACACCGCAGCCTGTAGCTAACTCAGGCGTAGTTTGCGGTGTATCCGCTTCCACAATATCCTTCAATTCCTGTTGGAACTATAAACAAACTGTGTTTACTTTTGCAACACGACCGCTATACACATCATTAACCCTTTGAGTCGTTGCCGCAGCACCGATGCCATGGTGGTGCCGTACTCGTGTGGCTGTAAAAATGGCTGTATGGCTGTAAATATTACATTATAATTAGCTGAAAACAGAAAAACTCTACCACCTAATAAAAATAAATTATTTTGATATAATTATAATATGGGTTCAATTTTATAAGTAACGCCGAAATTTTGTCAATTTTGTTACTTACAAGTTTAAGTATAAAATTGATGGTGGTTACAGGTTCCAACTGCTCCCATCAAAGTTCCATTTAGAAACCCTGGTCAACCTGGTCCACTGTTACTTAACTACCATCTATTCTCGAACTACTTCTCTAATAATTATAAACCATATTTTTTTTTAATAAACTATTCATTTTGGTTTTCAAAGTCATTTATTATTTATTATTAATTGTATATTATCAGGAGATAAATTGTAATAATTTATTTATTCGAATAATATTTTTTCGTGAGTATAATAAATTGGTACTTCATGGCTCCTAATGTATACGTAAAAGATATTGATTAAAGAATTTGAATCATTCTCATTTTTTCAGACGTTGAGAAATTAAGGAATCTAGAGTAAATAAGAATTGGCTAGAAGAAATAAGAATTCGCTTAAATAGAAGGTTATTAATTAGCATGTTTATTAATCAACAACTTTGAACTGAAAATACGTAAATGCCACAAATTCTTAGTGAATATGCAAAACTGACGATCATTATTATGCGAACACTTAGCATTTCTGTTGTTTTTTAAACGATGTTCTGAATCGTAATTAACCCACTTCTAGGTGCATGATTTCAAGAGATCGTTTCAACCTACTAGCTATTGGAAATATTTTTTATAATTCCAATAACTCAGATATTTTTTTATATTACACACTTTATATATTACACATTTAAATTAAATACAAATGTTAACGTTATCATAAGGGATTTTTTAATACAGTAATGAAGAAAATGATTCCGATTCCTTCATGAACTTAAAAAAATTGCGAAGATACGTGGTACACTATTATACTAAAAAGAGAGACAAAACAAAAGGGATTACTGAATTTATATCAAACACTAAATGCAACACAACATCGACAGTCAGAAATAGGTACGGAATAAATAATGAAATAAACGTTTTATTTTTATACCTACTGTTTATTAAGTTTATATTTTAGTTTATATTTTTATTTAGTGTATATTTTATATCATAAGAACAAAATTGTGTATAATAATATTTAAAAGATATAGATACTATTACACACTGAAAGTTTCTTGTAATTTGTGTGTTTTTTCAGTAACTTTAAGGACAATTTATCCGGTGTTACTTAGTTTATTTTTTTTTTAAATATGAACATATAGCAAATATAATAAAATTCTCGAATTGTAATCTAAAGTAAACTAAATGCAATTTACAATTATTCTTAAATATTAGGAATTAAGTTGTCGACAATTTAGTCTCGACTGCATATTAAAGTAGAGTCATTTATTTAAAGATAAAGTTCTCGGTAGGTAATTCAAGATATATTATATCAGCATATTGGGAAAACAGATTTTCGTTTTTTTTTATTATTTTTTTTATTATAAAATAAAGAAACATTTTCAGATACAAAACATAAACTCGTTTAAATTTTACCGTGTGTCAGATTCGTCAAACACTCTAAAATAAATGTTAAAAAAAAAGCATATAAATGAAATAATAATAATGAGAATAAAATTATAATTTTCTAAACATTTATGAAAGGATTTTAGAATCTTTTATATTTATTGGAATCTATTTTCACGCAAACTAAATTATTTGTATCAACATAAATAAAATAATTTATGAAAAGGCCATAAAATAATTTATGAAAAGTGTAAATTAAGGGAGCGAAATTCAAAATTCCAAAACGCGCCACCATTGGTCGAAAGGAAATGTGACGTCATTTGACACGCCATTCAAATTATCACCGTCGAAGTTCATACTGTGGTATCAGTGTTACTGAGAAGAATAAATAATTTAAATCTATATTTTCGTGCTTAAAGGTTTTATTAAATGACACAATTGTTTAGGTAATCCTAAAAACATTGTTTCAATACTCAAACAACTCTAACAAAACAAATACCTACAAACTCTTTTTCCAATAGCATTTAGCATGCTACTACACATTACATCTTGAAAATGATTCTTCCTCTGAATCATTTTCCACTTCACTTGACTCAGGTAAATAACTTGGTTGATAATCAGCAGATATAGAAGATATAAGATGCTATAGAAGTATTATCAGCTGTTTTCAGTAAACAATTTTCTTTTTAAAACGGATAGTTTTACCAAAGTACCAATATTGAGTGTTGAATGAGGAAATGGTAACAATGCTACATTTTGTTTTTCAGCAGGTCTATTTACATTGACACCTTTACTTCCATACTTCGATTTAATATTAACTTGCACAGCTTAGTCACTTGATAATTTATCTTTAATATGCGAAAAGCAAGGCTCTGCCTTATGATCATCACATTCAATAGGCGAAGTACTGAGTCCTGGCTGATGAATGAATGTCACACACATTGATGAATATGACAGACATTTATATGGCTAGTACTAGGACTTACTTAGTATATCACTTCTTTGTGAGGGTCACCATTTTTTAAACACTACTTTTGATAACTAACTCTGAAAAGGCTTCATTAACCGATGTCAATCTTTGCCTTTTGACTATGCACATTCATAAGAATGTTCTCTCAGCTGGTGTTTTTGCCACAAAACTATATGAGGCACAACTCTTTTTTTCAAACTTGGATTACATTTTTCTCCTTGTTGATTCGTTATACATATTATATTCAATACAATTGGCTGTATCTTCCTTAACCTGAAATAAATCGACAAAAATAAAAATTTCGTAAAACCAAAAAAAGAATACGGTTTTTATATAAATACTGAACTTTTGTAAGCTAGGTTAGTTTAATTTTAATCTCAAATTTTCTAATGTTCTATACTTACTATATATTTAAACTATTAGATTAAACTTATAATAAATAAAGTATACTTACGTTAAATTGATCTTCACAACAATATAAACACGATTTAGGACATATATTATCCCTTTTAATTACCATACACCATTGTTTTTGTATTTTCGCATCTCTTGGATATACAAAAAACACTTTGTCGGGTGTTTTTCTAATACTATTTTTGCACTCCGGTACTATACAATATTTGTAAGACGATATTTATCTTCTTCCATGACTTTAAAGCAATTAAAACTTAAAATATGTATAAAGTAACTAAAACGTTCATAGTAAACATTCACTGGACGAGTCATCGTGACGTTACGCAAAGCGCGCGCAAGATGACGGCGTTTGAACGGCTCAAATTTACTCAATGTTTTAATTTTTAATTTGACAAAAAAACTAGAATCTTTTCAAACCTATTTATATTTTTTTCTACGATATAGAGAGGTAAATGATTAATTTACGTCAAAAAAAATTTCATGATTGTTCCCTATTGGCACATTTTAAAGCCGGGTTTTTTTGTAGGTATGAAATGTTTTCAGAGGTAAATTTAATGAAAAATTTATGTTAACTTAAATATGAGAAAAATACTAAAATTGCTAACATTTAATACATATTTAATTTATGTATGGCACAGTTTGCTAAAACCTAGTACAGACTGTTATTAATGTACACAAAAGAAGTGCATTAAAAAGCTATTTTTTTCAAGGTAATTGTACAATACGTCGATTTCCAAAGGGGATAGATAGATATAGGTTATAGAGTACATTAGAAAATTTTCCCAAAGTGACAATCTTAAAAGAAATAAAATGTTTAATTTAAACTTTCACTTAAACTGAGGATCATAAATATTAAAAAGTTTCATTTACGAATAGAATAATGTTCCTATTAATTTATGCACTTAAATAAAATAAATAAATATGAATATTATAACAAGTTATTTACAAGATATTAACAACAGTTTTAATTAACAGATAAAATGGTTGACGCACTGCATCAAGTGTACGTTTTGATATTTTTGTCTACATATATGTTATAAAATATATTTCATTTAATATTATATTCATTATTTCTCTAACAGGATTAGATCTTACCATTAAAATCCATTCGATCATTACAAAAATGGACAACGACAGATCCACCATGTCGCTTTCGCCGTGAAAATATTTTAATAAGAGACATATTTTGAAAATGTAATGAAATGAAATGAAATTTGAAATTATAATATAAAAAATATGTATAAACATGTAAAGCTATGTTAAGCCTGTTTCAATTTATATAAATATAAATGAAAAATAAATCGACACGGGCAGGGATTCAAACCCGCGACCTTTGGGTATATCGCTACAATACGTTAGCTCAATTGGTAGAGCGACGGGACGGTTTCCCAGAGATCAAAATTTAATATATTCTTTTTATTCAATTTTAAATTCAAAGAGAAAATCTATTTTTATCTAGTCTATGCTAAGTCATGGAAACGCTCTAGTCCCTTGTGTTAACTAAGCCGATACTCTTCATACGCTACATACCCTTTTATGTTATGATAAAAGTTAATAACATAAATAACGAGTGCAATAGTTTATTCAATATTATTTAAAGCACGAAAATTCGCCGCTACGCCAAAATACCGTAGCAGTTTCCCTCTATATGAGATTTCCCGCCAGTTTCCTACGAGAGAGCGGATGCTGTGGACGTGGCTCGCTTGCTCTCAATATTGCAAACTTCGAGTTATATATTTTTAACGCAGCGACTACGGAGCATAGTTTTGTGTAAATGGGCAGTGATAATTAATTATAATGAAAACTTTTTAGTGACTAACAAAATAATATAAACTATTGTTATAATAACTAAATAAGTGTACAAGTAATGTTATAGTGTGTGTAGTTATATTAAAATAGTGCACCGATTAATATAATTTGTATCCAAAATATGGGTAAGTTGATATTTATATTAAAAATGATAAAAAACAACATTAAGAACCACATCTTTAATTTTATATCTTTCTGAAAGTAGAATCCTCTAGTATAATAATTATATTTTATTATTTTTTACAAATCAAGAATATTAGATATGTGATTAGCTTAAACCCGGGTTTCAATATCTAACGAAAAAGGTCCTTCCCTATTTTCCTGCTAACATCAACAGTGTTAATTATTACAGGGTACCCGATTTGTTATATTAATGTAAATAATTATTAATATTACAGAATTTATTATAAAGCAATGTTTCTTATATTTACCGCCCCGTTGGTCGAATGGTTAGCGCAAACGCCTAACGTGTCACGGCGCGACGGGGCTCGGGTTCGATTCCCGGCAGAGCACATGCATTTATGTGATGAGCATAGATGTCTGTGTTTCTGGGTTTGGTCGTTTATTAAATATATTCTCAGTATTTATATGTGTATTTCTATGTATTAGTATCGTTGTCTAACACCCTTAACACAAGCAAAATAATTTGCTTACTTAGGGGTTAGATCAATGTGTGTAATTTGTCCCGATATTATTATTATTATTAACATTTATTTCACTTTAATCTTATTATTTACATTTATACATATAACATTAAAAAAAAAAACAACATTATAAATATAAATATAAAAAACAGTATCCCGCCGACGTGGGCCTTACGACCAGTCCGTCGGTGGTTAGGGCGACAGCGAAAGAAACCTCCTCACAATGCGTGCCGTACCCAAAACTGCTGCTCTTTGCATCCGACCCTTGATCCAGCTTTTTAGTGAGAGCCTCTTGAGATGATGGTCGAGACTCTTCGCTATAAGACCATTGACGGAAACTACCATCGGGACAATTATTGTTGAGTCAACATCCCACATGTCGGTAATCTCGTGAGCTAAGTCCAAGTATTTTGACAGTTTGTCCTTCTCAGCTTTCACAAGATTAGCGTCACACGGGACACTGATATCAACAAGAAATGCCCGGCGCTCTAACCGATCTACCAGCACGATATCAGGCTTATTGGCTACAATAGTCCTGTCCGTTATGATAGATCGGTCCCAATAGAGCTTAGCATGACCATTTTCCAAAACTGGCTCCGGTGAGTACTTATAAAATGGCACTTCAAAAGGTACCAGACCGTATTGAAGAGCAAGTTCTTGGTGGATAATCTTGGCTACTTGGCTGTGCCTGTGCAAATACTCTCCATTGGCAAGACGACAACAACCGGAAATAACATGTCTGATGGATTCTCCTGGTTGGTGGCACGCACGACATATATCAACAGTGCCATCCTTTATTATGTATTTCCGATAGTTGTTCGTCTTGACAACTTCGTCAGCAATTGCACAAGCAAAACCTTCGGTTTCTCCAAAGAGATCACCGAATCGTAGCCAAGCCACGGACGCCAGAAGGTCTACATCAGGCCCATAGAGTGCCTGGTGGAACCGTCCATGAAGCTCCTTACTCTTCCATATATTTATACGGTCGTCAGTGCTAAGTACTACCGGTTTATGCCAGTTGTCTTTGGCTAAGGAGAGCGGTGTGAGGCCTTTATCTACTGCAACAATGTCCCGATGCATTCCACACTCAGCATGAAGGAAATATTCCCTAAGATTGCATACCTCACGGTTGTGTAAGTTTTTGGCATTAAGGAAGCCGCGACCCCCACACTTCCGTGGAATATACAATCTCATCACTGATGAGCGCGGATGATGCATGCGATACATTGTCAATAGTTTTCGGGCCTTTCGATCCAGGGCATCTAATTCGGTCTGAGTCCACCTTAATATGCCGAAAGTATACATCAGCAGGGGCATTACCCAACTGTTGAATGCACGTACTTTGTTACCTCCTGACAAAAGACTTTTTAGGACTTTTGTCAAGCGGTTAAAGAAGCGTTCCTTCACTAGCTGTTTAATGTCCCCACTTAGTATGCCTAAGCATTCCGACATACCAAGGTATTTGTAGGATTCGGTTTCAGAGAGGGATCTGAGGGACATTGTCTCCGAGAGTTGTAAATATTCGCTATTTACAACTCGGCCATTCTGCACATGTGCAACCGCGCATTTATCTACACCAAACTCCATCCTAATGTCATTACTAAACGTTTGCGTAACGCTTAGTAATGATACCAGATCTGCTTTATTTGGTGCAAATAATTTGAGATCGTCCATGTACAAAAGATGTGAAATGATCTCACCCCCTCTGCGAAAGCGAAATCCCAGTTTTGAATCCCTAAGCAACGTGCTTAAGGGGTTCAAAGCCAGGCAAAACCACAAAGGACTCAAGCTATCACCCTGGAAAATACCTCGCTCAATCCTTACAGGTTCGGAAGTAAGAAGACTTCCTCCGCCCCCTGGAAGACAAAGGACCGTTGTCCATTGCCTCATACATGAATCAAGAAAAGCGCATAGATCTGTGTCAATCTTATACACTTCTAGTACTTTTCTCAACCATGTATGAGGCACCGAATCATAGGCCTTTTTATAATCAATCCAGGCGGCGGAGAGACCCTTCTTACCTCGGCGAACCTTTTCATTAATGGCCATGTCAATAAGGAGGAGCTCCTTAGTACCACGAGACCCAATCTTACATCCATTTTGAGCGGGATCTAAAATGCTGTTTACATACAAATGTGTGTTTAATTTTGAAGTCAAAATGGATGTAAGAAGCTTATAAATTGTTGGTAAGCACGTGATAGGTCGAAAGTTCTTTGGATCCGTGATACTACCAGACTTGTGGAGCAGAAAGGTGATTCCTGTTGTCATAAAAGATGGTAGGGATCCGGACACGATGGCTTCCTGGAATTGCCCAGCCAAACGTTCGTGTGAAGACCGCAGCCATTTGAGCCAAAAGTTATGTAATCCGTCCGGCCCAGGACTTTTCCAGTTATGGGTCGAACGGATCGCATCCCTGACATTGTCTGGGCTTATAAATATAGCCTCCATTGGCTGCAGGTGTTCACACGCGCGCTCAACAACACGCATCCAGCCACCATCGTTGTGATTAATAGGCACCGACCAAATATTTTTCCAAAATGTGAACATTTCTTCCATATTTGGTAACTGCCCATCAATCACATTCGTAGCAGATTCCTCCCAACTTCTATAAACCTTTCTTTGGTCACTTTGGAATATGCGATTCTGTTTATACCTATTTACACGTTGTTTATAACGACGGATACGATTTGCCCACGCACAAACTTTCTGCTTCAGGTAGTCTATACGTTCTGTTACATAGGCCATGTAATCCTGAGGTCTAATGCCAGTACCGGCAAAGGCCTGTGTAACATAACGCATGACTCTCGGCCGGATGTTTCCCGATCTGAAGCAGATTAACTTGCCAATAATGACCCTAGCTGCGCTGATACGCCGTTCAATCCTCATCTGCCATGCGGGTGTGTCCTCAGTGGACCGCACCACCCTATCAGGTTTAGGAAATCTGACACGGGCGGAGCGGCACGCTGCAACAGCTGCACAATAAAGAATTGAATGGGTATCAGTGAGACTATTGCTAGAACGAAGATAAGAGTCTAGCATGCAGTCTAGAGCCATTACAAGCGACATATTACGTCTATGCGTGGGAAAACGGGGCAAGCGTGGTCTGTCGCGGGCTGGTATATCTTTAAATTCCAAAATCGCATCCTCCAAAGTCCTCCTTAATTGCTCATTATCTTGGGTACTTACGGTTGTAATCTCTACGCCCCCCACATCAGCATCTCCAACCACTAACCCTGCCACCGAAGGAGCGGACGATAACTGGGCTCGCGAATGGATGCTTTCGGTGGTGGATGCAGAGACTGTCACCTCGGAGCGAAGCCGGTCAAGTGCGGAGTCATCCAACGCACGATTACGTTGAATAAACCGCACCTGATCCGATAGTCGTTGGGCCGAAACGGTCAACTCTGGTTCAAGGACCTGAAACAAAGACAGCAAACGGGTTCGCCACGCAGTGAGGTTAGTGCCACCCTCTGTCGCCCTATAGTACGCTCGCATGACATTTTCGCATTCATCATATTTTGCGTCCATTTCATGCGGCGCACTGCACCACCGACGGCGGGGGCCGAACGCGGGGCGGATGCCCCAGTAGGCCCCAAGCGCGGCAGCGGTGGCCTCCCACGGCGCGGCGCTGGTGCTCGGCGCGGCGCTGGAGGCGGCAGCTCGTCGTCACTGCTCGACACGATTTCCTCAGGAGGAGTTGCGTACTCCTCCTCTGATGACGTGGAGCTGTTGGGTGCGACGGGCTGCGGTGGTGGGCGTGCGTTTATGTTTTTACTCCTTGTGATCATTATTATAGTTTCTATTTTCACATTGTCAACTTTTCTCTTTTTTCAGGTACTTTTTGTAAGTTGTTCACAGTTGTTTATATAGTTGTTTTCGTTTATTTTGCATTTTGTAAACGGAATGAAATGATTTAAATATGATTAAAACTTGATTTTGTAAATAAATATTTTAAACAAAAATTGACATTTAAAAACGTGACCATTCCGTGTCACTTACCAAGGAGTATTTTTATTATTATTTTATTATTATTATTATTTTTATTATTATTATTATTATTATTATTATTATTATTATTATATAATTTTGTATAACTAATACTTAAACTTGATCTCATACGTTAAACTATTAGGTTAGCTTTCAGCATCTTAGTAAATGCATCTTATTATTATTATTATTATTATTATATTAATGTATTGATTATCAGGTAATGTTTATAATTTTTTCTGATTTTGAGCACCTAAAAGCTAATTTTTATTTTCAAAAAATATTTTTTTCCCCATCCCCATCAAATATAAAAATAGTACTTGAAAGATTAAAATTGAAAAAAAAACTTTTAAGCTGGGATAATGGTAAAATAATTAATTTATGATTGTTGTGACAATTAAAACTAAAATGAAACGAAAATGAAGTTAATAAAATAATACCATTTATGACCGTAACTCCAAAATCAATGCGGTAATAAAGAATTTATATAGAGATAAATAAAATGAAAAGTGGTTTCTTGCGGGTTCCTTTTTTCTTCAGAAATTGAGCATATAGAGAAGGATCTGTGACAAGGGTCATTATTATTATTGATTGAATTAATGGCTTTCAGTGACAATTGTTTTGAAGGTCATTGAACCATGACAAGTCTATCTAAAATATAAAGACTAACTCGTACTTAATTACTTAGTAACATAATAAATTATAATCAATCTCTAAACTTATATTCAGTAAAAGTGATTAATTTGATTTTTTGCTTAGTATTAGCAAAAAATCTGATTAATCACTTTTGTCTAATTCTTACTTGTTTTTTGTCTTTTAATTATAAAAATAGATTGTATATGAAAAAATGTAATTTAGTTGAAGTACATTAGTTTTAGCGCTTTGTAATAACTAAAAAAATATATACAATCATAATTGTTACCGTATGTCAGAACAAAAATCATTTCGAAAAGAAAGGAAGAATAAAATATATAAGAATTTTATATAATTATATAAAAATATTAATTATATTTTTTTAAATAAAAAGATAAAAGTAATAAAATACACCAAGATAGAAATTAAACTCACACATGCATGTATAAAAAAGCATGTTGTTTTTTCCTATTGTAACATTGTTGAAGAGGAAATGGATTATGGATATTTTTTGGAACATCTCAATGGACTAAAAATATATATTTTTGATATGAATATCGTGGCTTTTTATATTTGGCAGTTCATCAGCAATGTAAATATTATGATTTTTTGAGCTATTTTATATATTTGGCGGTTTATTTTTTATCTTTTTCGGTCAATATAGTAAAATTGTTTTCTGCTATGCTATAACTTCATAGCAGAAAACAATTTTACTTACACCTAGAGGTGTCATATTAATATTTTATTATCTTTAGTTAGTTTAGTTTCGTTCAGGAATTAGCAATTCTTGCTTCGTATACAAATTTCCATGATGAATCGGTGATGTGATTTTTTTACAATTAACCTTATGAGTTTTATAAGTACTTAATGTATTGCTTTGTTTTGAGTTAGAATAATATTACTTAATCCATATGACGAAGAAATATCATCTACTTTTATAACATAAAGCAGAAACTTCAGCAAATAATTTTCATTTGTATTGAATTTCTTAAACATATTATATTTCTTTCTTTCCACAAATAGGTTTTATTGTATTCCGCTTAGGGTGGGATCAAATTAAAGTAAATGATGTTTTTTCTTATGAAGGGAATTTTTGTTAGAAATAATAATTTTCTAAACCCAGTAGAATATTCGATGAGATGATGTTCAAAGGCATAGAATGAGTTGGATTTATTTTTAATATCTATAAATCTAACATGTTAATATCGTCGATATACTTATTTAACTAGCACAAATACTAAGAAATGTTTATTTGAAAAATAAAATAATATTTGAATAGATAATAGCAATTATATTTTATTTAAATATTTATTTCAATTGCGATCTTCAAATAAACATTTGGATTGCGTCATTACTACGAAACCGGCTTCAATCAATCAATCAACAGTAGTACTGGAGATTCTGGCTGGCTCGGAATTTGATTATGAAATGGGCTTCACGTAAATATTGATACATTATTTTAATGAAGTGGCCATAATATGTATCGCTTATTATATCGTAACAGCTTTTTCATTTATGACAAATGTGTTTTTTATAAAAAAATATAAATGTTGCATAAATATTTATAATTATATTTTTTATTCGTGTGCTAGGTTTATAATGTATGCATAGTAAATTAATTAAAAAACATAATATACCACTTTTTTATATAAGTTCATACCTAAAACTGTTTACCACTTGTATCGGTTTATACAATTAGTCAGCAAATATTTTTATCAAATCACTCCAATGCTTTGTATGAATGTCACATACATTTACATAACACTAAAACTATATTGTGAAAAGAAAGAAATATATTAGGTTTGATGTAGGCAGTTTTCAATATCTTCTTAGTGAAACACAACAGAAAGTTTTAAGTCTGTTATTGAAATATTTTTTCACTAATGCTAAGGCAGTATATACGTTGATTCAATGCAGAATAAATTGTAAGTTTAGGTTATGATGGGGCTGACACGTCCAAATAGCATAAAAGTCCCAAAATAATAAAAATAAAAAAAAAGATTAAAAAAAAAGAAATATATTTATAAAAATAACCACAAAGATAAATTACAACAAAACACACAGAGAGCAAGAGTCCTGTATGTACATTCTGTTTTTTTGTTTAGTATTTAATAAGTTACTAATTATTTTAAATTTACAAAAACTATACCTTGTAAATTTTTGATAGAGCACTTAATAAAAAACAAAATACTAACTTTGCCCTTTATATAAGTAACGATAAACTCCATGTTGTTTACGTGCATTAAGCAATCATTTTAAATTTCAATGATCGTTAAAAATGCTTCTATCCAAGCACTATATTCTAAATGGCCCAGATTTTTAATCCTTTTACATATATTCTAACACTTATCGTTTGTCGAAAACAGTATTGAAATCAGTTGCTTACTAATTTATTTGCCAAAAGGTGTAAAGGAAACCCTTCCATTTGATGTTTTTAAATGGCCCATTTTGACCCTTTGTCCAACGGCACGTGGGTCGTCCATTATAAAAGAATTTCGATCTTAAGGAGTTTCGTGCCTGAGATGTTTTCAAAACGTGCGGATTAAAGAAAATACGTTTTTTTTCAAGTAAAGAGTTATTTTGGCCTTTCTTTCTTCAACTTAATTTAAACTTACTATAATGATATAAACCAGAGACTTATAGCCAGCACATGGTTTAATAATTATTATTAGTGCTACAGTGTGTTAGTTTTATTAAATGATTGGTTTTAAATACGCACTCACTGTAAAAGACGTAATGATAAATGATCATAGTAGTGGGTCCTGATATAAAATTCAAGAGTGATAAAATTTTAAAGAGAAACGGGCCCAAATGTCTGAAGGCTTTTTATTAGTCATTACGGTTTTTTTTTGTAATATTAGCTATTGCTGCGACTTTTTTCATAAGGACTATATTCGTAGGATACATACACACATCATCCACCCTGGTCTCCAGGAAAATCATTTCTAAAGTACACTTGTAGTGTTTGAAAATCTGAAAGGACTCTGACCCTATCAACACATACCGTGTTGATAGAGTCCGATGATGAACACAATACAATTGCAATATATTTGACACAGAAACGCTATCCCTTAAATTTCTACTTATGTCCTCTAACTATACAATTATATTTTTAAGAAGTCTTCTTTTTATTAACCCTATATTAATTTTGTAGGTCAGTATTTTTAAGTAGAAAAATAAGGTGTAATATGGGCTGCTCTTTACTAAAAAATATATTTTAGGTTCCATCTCTAAGTGAACGCTCATGATCACTTTTTACTAATTTTTACAGGTATTACAAACCAAAAACAATGTATATTTTATTATACGAAACCAGAACCGGTTATAAATCTCCACTCAAAGAATGTTTGCTTTCATTACAAAATAATACAAAGTAGTCTTTAGAAAAATCCAAGAAAACATTTTTCCTTCTTTTTTGTTATAAAATTTGAATAGGTAATTTACCTATACTTTTATGTAGGACTTAAAAAGGTTTTTTATCTTTTACTCGACAAACCGTTATGATGCTAACATTTGTTAGAATTTAACTAACTTAACTGACATGTATATATACAATATCATTATTGAACTTGTGGAAAAAATTGTGATACGAAATAGCAAATAAATCATTAGGTATTTATCGTATCTGAATCGCCACTAAACGTATAAAAGGACGATGTGCAATGATTTTTTTTTGGAAGCTGTTGCATTATTTCTTATTTTAATCGGCATATTTGAATATTTTACTCTCAATATTTTTTTAATTTTAAGCCTTAAAGTTAATCACTAAATCATATTGTAAAACACCGTAAATAAATTCGTACAAAATTACATTCTACAAACTTACATGCAGGGGAAAAGGACTGTTACTCCTTATTACAGATTATTTTATAACCTAGCTAGGAGTACAGAACTTCACCCACATGTAATAGAATTTGAAACTGTACATTTATAATAATAAATATAAAATAAATATAAATATAATATACGAGTAAGTATATAAATAATAAATATGTAGTATTTAAAATCAATTTGTATAAATATGTTTCCCAAACTTTAACCATGAAAAGTATACATTGAACTAACTGACAATACCTACCTATACGTCTCAACGTCTACATCATGCTAGCAGTAAATAGAAGAAGATTCCACATTAATCAGATTAACTATAATATGTATAATAAGATCTCTATGTAGTTTACAAAAATATGTATTTGCGATTTTCCATAATCTTTTTATTACATAAAGTTATCACTTGATCGTAAAAGTTTGAAGACATTTTTGTTGATATGGTTATTACAAAAGTTATTGGTCTATTGAATTTATTATCTAAACTGTTTAATCACAAATATTTTTAAAAATAAATCGAAGGAGTACGAATATCTTATTCACCGAATATTATAGCTTCACCGATCCTTCAAAATCTAGCTGAGTTTGTTTGTTCCTTAGGCTTTTTAGCGTTAAATACTTAACCGATTATTATGCAATTTTGCATGTGAGTAGAATTGCGGGGTAGGAAAAATGCTCTAAGTTTCTCAAAAAGTATTAGGGTTCCTTGAATAAAAATTAAATTTAGATAGCTATCCAATATTGTTTTACTTCTTCTTTATATACAATAGATGCCACTGGCAAAAGTTAGTATTGAGTAAAGATCCATATACAGTTAATTTAAATTGTAAGTTGCGTTAAAATATTAAAATAAAGCAACCGCTGCGAATAAATATTTATTTAAGAAGATATTTATAAAAGTTATATACAATATACACCGTAAGTATTATTCCTACTTATTTTTATTTAGCTACATTTTTTGTTCACATACAACAAAATATAGTATAAGAGTAAATTTTAATGAATATTCCAGTAAGCGTTTTTCATTGTATGAAAGCAAACCTACTTTTTAATCGAGACATGCAATTACAATACTTAAAAATGCTTGCTACAAACAATATGCTACATACATTGTATCAATGATTTTCGCTGGAGAAAAATATGTTTCACTGCGTGTTCAATCATCTTATTCAAAACCTGGTTTTCAATATTACAAGGTTTGAGTTCTAAAAGCACATTCGAGTATTTGAATGCTTTCAAATTTAATGACCAGTAAAAAAAAGAATGTGATTTACTTACAATATTAATTAGCCTAATGCTAGAGTTTAAACTCTACCTGAGAATAGGTTAAATTAGGTATTTTTATCATATCATTAAACAAGATAATGTCGAGAAAAACTATAATTATGAGCGTAGTATACATAATAAATGTTACCATAAATAGTATACATAATAAATGTTACCATAAACATTTCAAAGGCTAAAATAACACCTCGGAATACTAAATTTATATTTACTATAAACAATGAGTTATATTTTAACTTTTTAAATGATCAAAGTTTTAATAAGGTTAATCATTCTCGCTTCATAAAGTTCGAATTGTTAGAATTAAATTAAGCAATAATTATTAGAAACATCAAACTATAATCTTAAATTAGCATAGTTGCTTTTGTTTTAAAACCTTTAAAATAAAGAACTCAATTTATAATTAGGTTATGTGAAATATTAAATGTAGGTTTGGGTATTATGTTATATTGCAAAGATCGCTCAAAACGTTAAATCGATGACTGAGAAGGGTGACTGGCGTTAGTGTATTAATTAACAGCGAAATATGGAATATTATAATTACTCTACTAAGAGCATGCTGTCAGCAGTTAGACTTCACTACGAGCAGTTTCCGCGAGATTAGCCCATCTATGTATAAAACTTGACTCTGAATATTTCTTTAAAAAAAAAAAAATGTTTTTATAATTTAATTATGTTTTATACATTTTCTATGATATGAGAATCAGTAATTAATTATTGTTGAAATAATTTAATATCACCTTTAATAAAGGTATTATAATACTAGCACTAGTAGCTGTTAGTGAAGCGACCTTGTTTGCTTCGCTTCAACTGAATTCATAACATGTAACCCGACATTTCCTTACTTGTATTATATTATGTATATTACGTTTATTGTAATTACATAAAAAAACACTTGTTACGGTTTTTCCTGAGATTGATAAAATATTTGGCAGTCAAAAGCATGTACCTAACTCGTATAAGTTAATTTTTAAGCATAATTTTAATACGCAAATCTGGCCTGAATACTAGCATATTATAATATAATATGAATAAGTGGGTGATCCAATAACAACTAGTATAAAATGCCTTTTATTTTGGGCGAATATACTTCACGTATTTGTATTGACGGTTCTATCACTTGGTATAAAATTTGATAGAGCGTAATAAAATATTATTCTTATAAAATTTCAAACTATCACCATGGGATGCTGTGGGGGAATATATTTCCTTTGTGAAGAGTATTTATTGAATAAACATTTATAAACATAAACAGTTATTTGAAGTAGCTGCTATTTTACTTTATAAATTGTTAACTAATAATATTTCAAGCACTTAACAGTAGCTAAGTTTTATATACTACAATCTAGATAAGATTTAGGTACCGACATAATGTTCGTCTGACGTTGATCTTTTAAATTTTGCCACGTGACATCTGAAACCATAGCCAGTTACAGCAAAACTTTCCCACTCTTGACTAATAGAGTGGAATAAAGCACAGGAAATTGATTTGAGGCACAATTCCAGTCAAACCATCAAAATTATGAACAGCAGCTAAATGGATACACCTGGGTTTTATAAAACGATTAAATATCTGTAATCAGAAAATAGAAAATTATCACAGTAATCACATTAACTCTTAACAAATATGTGTAAATAGATCTTTAGGTACAGATCTATTTAAAAATAATATTTATCACATGCACAACTTGAATAATTTATTTTTTAAATGAAATTATCACTACGCATAAAAAAGATTATCATAGGAATAAGAAACCAGTATGTTCTGATATAATTAATAATATGAGGAGTTAGAAGTTAACAAGATGACGACGAGATTTTGTTAAACAAAAATCATGAAGGTTGAAAAATATAGTTTTGTGTCTTACCTATACATAAGAGAAAATAACCAAGCACCTCAAACTGTCACTGTATTTCATGATTTGACTTAAGTGACAATGTTTGAAAATATCTATAAACATTTATAATGTTAAGCTTATTTAAATTTATATAAATATAGAATGAAAATCGATTGATTTATTTTTCATTTTATATTTATTTAAATTTAAGTGGAAAATGTAAAAACATATTATCTCACTTCCCTAGAACAAACAAGAAAAAGGTGGGATTTTTAATAAATACACTTATGTATATGCTCCGTAAAGTCTTGTTTACTTTTTTATTTTGGCTATCATAAGCATTACCATTTTTTTTCGAGTATTATAAACAAGTTTGTAAAATTTTTACTTACACTTATATACAATATTATAACGAATTAGGTTTGATTCTTATCTAATAATATCTTTAAGTGGAGCTTTTTATTATATCACTTCAATTAAGAATGACCTTGAGATAAATAATTGATCACTCATCAGAGCGTCATCTTATATAACGGATCTTAGTGAACAAATAGATCTGATCATAAAGTATTTTGATTACTTAACGCCCACGTTATCCAATCACAAATGGATTATTTTCTTTTTGAATTTCCGTATTGGAAAATAGGATAAAGCTTAAGATTATAGAAACAAATTCTTATAAAGGCGCTTTATGAATGTAGTAAAACTTTCAGTCATCGCGAATTTAGGAGAATTTTTGATATTGTTGAACGGTAAAGTAATGTAATTGTTAAATAAATATGTACCATGTTTTTATACATTTCAAATATTAATTTCAATTATGGCACGATTAGGAATTTATTCTATCCTGCAGTGAAACTTTTGGTAGGTTCTTCGGGAGGGTTCTGCCGTATCAGAAGCCTAATCGACAGATATAAAAACGGATACCTTCCTTCGCTACTTATCCGACCAATCTGACCAATCCGACCAATGCGACCAATACTCATTTATCTTCATGCAGGATTTGTTGTTAGGACACAGGTCAGTATTATAAACTTTTACCAAATGTTTTGCAATATGCTACATTTATTACACCGACCCTAAACAATATGGATTTGTTCGGGTTATTATCATTTGACACATATTAAAATAATTACGTTTATATTATTATTATTAAAATATAAATATATTTTTATGTAATTAGGCTGAAAATAAATAAAATTGCAATACATATAATTATATTTTTTTTTTTCGAAAATGTCTATCCAGCCAAAAAACTGTGAATAAATAATAATTCAATAACTTTCAGTAAAAGTTTCAACAAACCACAGGAGATCCTGTGATCCTGTGCCTCTAATCCAGATGGATTTGAGACACAATTCCAGTTGGAAGGTTTGTTCCAAATTATGACCAGTAATTAAACCCACACAAAAACACACCAAGGCTTTATTAAAACCATTCGATATCCCTGATCAGGAATAAAAAAAATAATCATAGTTATTACAATAAGTAGAAATATGTATAAATAGATATCTATGTAGTGATCTAGTTTACAAAATATGTATTATGTGCGTGAATTTTAATAATCTTTTTATAATATGACGTTATCACTTGGCCATAGAAAATAATATCATGGGAATATCCTATTCCTAGGATAATTGTAGGGGACGTGGAATAGTTTTTCCTCTACCGAATCAAAAGAAATTATATAAAATAAAATATTCCAAACAGTTATTCCTCTATCGAATTTGTAATCTAAGCTATTTAATTAAATTAAAATTATATAAAACAAACAAGTATGATATATTATTACACCGATCTTAATTTTACAACCTACTAAAAGATAAAGTGTGTGTTAATCTGTTTGTTACATTCTTGGTCTTAACTAATTAACCTGTCATTATGCACTATAGCATGAACATTTTTGAGGTACTGAAAAAGATATGAGGTTAATTTCATGCCGAAAAAAACTACTGTTTCCATAGGATAGAGTAAAAAGTTCAGAATCAGAATGACCTTCCGACATAACAGGGTTGTTTTTCTTATATATACACAGAGCGGGCAAACCCTCAAATCGAGAATTATATATGTAAAGTGAGTTTGTTCGTTTTTTATACACTTTTTTGTCCGAACTACAGAACCGATCATTATGCAATTTTGCGAGTAAGTTTTCAGGGGTACGGAAAAGGAAATAGGGTATTTTTCAAAAGAAATAAGTATTAGATACTATTTACCCATCTAACATAACAATACTTTTATTTAATATCTACAACGGGGGAGTAGCCGCTTCCAAAAGTCAGTATTAAGTAAAAATCGATAAAAAAATAATTTTAATCTAAATAACGTTAAATCATTAAAACAAAAAAGCTACCACTGCTTACAAAAAATCTTTAAAAAGATATTCATATGTGACTTCAATTTAAGCATATTTTTGTTTACCTACAACAAAACAAAGTATAAGCATAAAATTTAATGAATATTCTAATAATTTGTTTATTACAAGTTATTCACTTCTTACAGTAAACAATTTTCATTACAGCAAGTTAAAACTTCTGGTTTTCTCTTGATAATAACATGTAATTAAATAATGATTTTAACATACTAAAAATGATTGCCAAATATAGCATCGCTGGTTTGTAGAGTGAGAACATTCTGATGAAGTGAGTATTGACTTATCATTTAAAAACTATTTCAAAATTTAAGTTCTAAAAGCACATTTCAATATTTGAATGCTTTCAAAGTCAGCGAGAACAATGAAGCGATTGTGTTGTAAATTTAAAAAAATATATTTATATTGAAAAATAAACCGTTACGGACAGGGAGTCAAAACCGGGATCTTTGGGAATCTTTGGCCCCGTCACTCTGCTAATTGCTACCGTATCGTATTGATGTATCTGGTATATAACCTTAAATAAATAGTAAAAAAAATATTTATTAACGAAGACGAGACGTTGTTATAAAAATATTTTTTAAACGGAATTGAATTTTCCTTAAAAGTATTTTTAAAAGTAAAATTTACAAAATATAAGAAGTCACTCTATTTTTCATAATAATTAATAACGTATAAAGTACACAGGATATGATTTTCCTCTTGACTGTAGTAAATCATCAACGAAAATCGTCTTATACGCAAAAGGTGCTGTAATGGCCAAGTGTAATTTACTGGCCGTATAAACGAAGCCCGCCGGCGAGTAATTTGCTGTGGAGAGCCAAGCAGAAAGCTGGTAGCGTTTCCATGGTTACTATTTAGCTATACGTTGCTATTTAGCTGTATGTTGAATGCGAGGTTATATTTTCTTTAATTTACATTTTGAGTGCTTATTTATTTATTTATTTATTTAATACTTTATTGCTCACAAAACATAGAAAAAAAAAAATGAAACAGATAAAAATTCACAAAAGGTGATATATATGTTCTTACATAGTCATATTTTTATTAGGTATTATATAAAACATCATATAACATCTTAAATCAATATTCCAATCACAGTTATCTAAGGGAAACAGAAATCAAATTGATTGGATATCGTAATTCTATGTTATTATGTCTTGCTGATAGACATACCTATCTGACTGCATAATATTACTAATGACGATCATCAATTTGTTGACGTGGACTGGATTAATTAATCATTTAGACTAGATTAGAAATTTATATCTCTGACTTCTTACAGCAATACGAGTATGTAAAAACATTGATTAAATACTTTATAACTTCGTAGTTAATAGGATGTATTAATGGAATGATAAAATTACTTTCTGGAATAAAAATAATAATTGCTCTGGCTTTAATTGAATTGGATTTCTGTAATCAAGCAAACTGTGAATCTTAAAACGGAGTTAATTAATTTCGTTGCTTTGACAGCTTTGTGAAGATGAAAAAAGAGCTTTAAAGGTCAAGTAATTCACATCACATCTATTTTTGAAATCTTGAAATTAATTTAAAGCATTTTTATTGTTCTAAATTTGATTTGTATGTAAGCAAATTTTTTAATTAATTTTGTGTGATCATAGTTGATTTATTGTAGTAGGTAATAGGTTAAAATTCTTCAGTTTTTCTTCAAATGTTTGTTCTATTAAAAAAAAAATAAACCATATTTCATCGACGAATTAAAAGTAGGTCACGAATAACCTCCGGCTTATGATCTCGTGGTCTCTCCAGTTTCCTCCAATATATTTATTACTAACTGACCCGTACCTACTTTACTGGGGATACATGGTAGGTATAAACTGTTGAAAACTATTATTTATGCAAAATAATTAACCAAAACGTCAATACACATGGGAAGATAAGTTTGGTAGGCCAATTTCTCTGAGTTACCCTAGTGGGTAACCACGTGGAATCACGTGGATCGAAACGTCGATATAAAAGGTTTGTACCTGATAATGTAGCTTTTGGAAAGTGCACGATTTAAAATATATTAAGTACTAGCTGATTTAAAATATATTAAGTACTAGCTCAAAGTTTCATCAAACTCCGGCTAGTAGTTTTTGCTTGTTGAGGTATTTCTAATTTATATTTATATCTTATTGTAATTTTTAATCATAGATTTTTTTTATTGTGAAGGGTATTATTCCCTGAGGTGAGAACCACTATTTCAATTTTGCAAAAATGTCTTACCGCAATGGTACGAAAATAAGAAATTATTAACTTCCTTATTTGTTAACCGATTTACGCAGGTGGGTCAAAAAGTTCATGGAATGGAGGGTAAAAAGTAAGAAATAAAACACAAAATTATTTTTCTTTCTCAATGTATTCCCCCTTAACTCTAATACATTTATTAGACCTATCCATTAATTTATTAATACCATAGAAAAAAAATGATTTCTCTTTGTCGTCAAAATAGGCCGAAATAGCGCTCTTCACTTCTTCATCACTGGAAAATATCTTCCCTCGAAGCTCTTTTTTAATTTTTGGGAACAAATAAAAATCATTAGGGGCTAGATCTGGGCTATAGGGAGGATGTTCTAAGATTTCGAAGTCCATTCTTTGAACAGCAGCCATCGCAACTTGCGCCTTGTGCACAGGTGCATTGCCGTGCAAAAGGAGCACACCTTGGGTCAATTTTCCCCGTCTTTTCTCCCTCACAGCAACTCACAGACGTTCTAATAATGTAGCGTAATACTTCCTAGTTATAGAAACACCCTTTTCTTTATAATCAATAAGGAGGGTTCCTTCTGAATCCCAGAAAACAGAAGCCATGAGTTTTCCAGCCGACGGAGACACTTTAAATTTCTTCGGGGGTGGTGTGCCCTTTTTGTGCCACTGCATGGAGTCTTGTTTAGACTCAGGCTCATAATGATGAACCCAAGTTTCATCGCCAGTCACAATTCGGTTCAAAACTTCATCCTTTTGATCACCACAGAGCGCCAAAAACTCGCGACAACACTCAACTCGCCGCTTCGCTTCTCCATGTTATAAAAATTCTTCCGGATTGACTTGTTGATTGACGTGTAGATCAGTGAATTATGACCTAATTGTTTTGAAACTTAGTATTTATACTCTTAATGAGTGTCACAACTAGTGCAGGTAGTAAAAAGTTGCCTTTTCCCACTCCATACCCCTCATTCCGCGAACTTTTTGACCCCCCCTCGTATGTAAAAACACATTATATGTAAAGTGCAGCCCATGACAATATATTCCCGAAAACTGCATTCAAACTGGTTAATCTGTTTCCGAGATTAGCGTGCACAAACATACAGACGTACATATACAGACATACAAACATACTAATGAATAGACAAAATGAAAAAAAACATTGTTTTGAGCTCTCTTGTTATAATATAAAGGTTTATAATATTTTAAATGTACGGAGATTATTTCTCTATAGATTTAATACATGTATAGAAGAAGATTTGCATGGTTCCCATTACATGGTTGAAATAAATTGACATAACTTTTTATTTCTTAACGGATTTAAATAAAACAAACACTAAATGTTAATTGTAGACAATTACAATATATTCGTGAAAACCGCATTCAAATTGGTTAAGCCGTTTCCAAGATTAGCGTGCACAAACATACAGACATACAAACATACAGACATACAAACATACAGACATACAAACATACAGATATACAGACATACAGACAAACAGACAAAATTAAAAACCATTGTTTTGGGTTCTCTTGCTCTTATAAAGGTCCCCATGATGATTTTTTTAAATATTTTCCATGTACAGAAAACGCTCAGTGACAATTTTATTATATGTATAGATTTATTGAGGTTATTCGTAACAAACAAACAAAATATCCTCTATATATTTTGAGTACAGTTTAGTGGTATTATTATCAAAACAAGGGACAGATTATGATCATGTTTTTATAGTGTTTCAAAACAGTTTATAGATTATGATCATTTAATATAAATACATATACATACATGGTAAATACAAAATTATATTATACGTAGATATACAGGGCTATTTATAATTAATTGGCCCCCTATTGCATTTTTTCAACAAGTCTTTTACAATTAATAGTTTTAAAAATTCAAGTTTTCCCATACAAAATTGATTAGTGGTCTTTGAACTGACATTAACTCTGAGCGTAGGTATGGCACCCCAGGGTTGACCTTTTGAGTACTTCTTACGAAATACAGAGTAATAAGTAAAAGAGGGAGCAAACATTTTTTCGTTTCGTTTTTTTATGTTGTGTAAGAGGTGTGTATATATATATCGGAGTGAAGACCTCCGTAAGTGTTTTTTTAAAAGGTGTGAAGTCAGCATTGCTGCAGTCACTGTATTGTAGTCGTCGTGATGGTGGTCCATAATGACGTTTTCAAAATAAAACTGCACAAATAATTATAGCTTCGTTTATTCAACGGACAGCGTAAGAGTATCCGTATAGAGATCCGCACAGTCCGACGAGTTGAGCAAGACTAACTCTCGGACTTTTTTTTTTGTAATGACTATGCTGTGAGCCAAGTGGCTATTATAGCGTCACCGGGGAAGTGCGTGAGTACTGAGACCCGCCCTTGAAAAACCCGGGCTTGAGGAGCCCGGGGGACACGTTTGCCTTAAGGGTGCTTATAAGAGGCCGTCCTCGGCTTAAGACAGCGTATTTATAGGATGGGATAGATGGGTATAATGACACTAACGCCCTCCGACGGCAGAACGCCGAGGCAGCGTGCGTTTAGGGCCTCGCCTTCGCCGGCGAAGGTGGTGTATGTAGGTATGAGATGTTTTGTAAGCTAAACGTCTGTTGTCAGTCGTTATTTGGTCATCTGAGTCGATTAGAATCGACTTGGGTCTTCTTTTAAAAGCTAACGGGGTGACTCTAGGCTGGTAGGTGGTCGCTTCAACCACTAGTGGGTTCGGATGTACCTCGGCCCTATCGAAGAAGCTCTGAGAGAGCTTCTTGAAATATTACGCTATTGTAGGTAAACCTAGGTTTCGATGGAGGTCTGTATTGAGCATATACCACGGCGCGCCCGTGGCAGTGCGCATGAATCTATTCTGAATCACCTGAAGGGGTTTCAGATCGGCGTGAGCGAAGGCGACACTCGCATAAGACATGACGGTGCGTATACAAACTTTGTAAAATGTGACCTTATTTCTAAGGGACTGTTTACTCCGCTTGCACACGAGGGGTTTGAGTTGGCCTGGAAAGAAGGCCGCTCTGTTCCTAACCGTCCTAATATGTTTGCCGAAAGATAATTTACTATCAAGCGTCACTCCTAAGTGTTTGGCTTCTTTTTGCCAGTCTATTGGTTGGTCAAAGATTCTAACTCTCCTTAGCACCCCCGTGTCGACCCTTACCCGACAGAAGAGCACGGCGGTACTCTTCTGTAGATTTAACTCGATCCTCCATTTCCTAAACCAATCACCTAGGGTGTTGGCCGCGGATTGGAGGCGAGCGGCGACGGCACGAGGGTCCCTACCGGAGGTAAAGACTGCGGTGTCGTCCTCGAGTAAGGCTAATTTAATACCCGGTGCGAGATTAGGAGTATCGTACGTATAGAGTGTGTATAAGCTGGGCGAGAGGACGAAGCCCTGAAGGACAGTCGCCCTGAGAGGGCGGGAGGATGGCAGTGTCCCCTCTATTTTGTAGCGGAAGGAACGATTTGAAAGGTAGTCTCGTATTAAAAATACGAGCCTATCCGACACCCCGAGTCGTAGTAGCTTGTACACCAACCCGTTGTGCCAGACCTAAAAATTAAATTTACGCCTATGAGAAAGAATGTGCTCCGTTAGGCGGTGCATTAGGTGGGTACACGAGTGATTGGCACGAAAGCCGAACTGCTCATTTGGAATTAATTTTAACCTTTCGATTTCCCTATTGAGCCTAATGTGAACTATTTTCCCTATAACAATGGCCTCCTTCCACTGATCCGGGAATGAGCACCCGGACAGTAGAGTATTAAATATAGAAACCAAAAGGTAAAGCAAATGAGGCGGGAGGATTTTAAGAACCCTGTTATTTACGCTATCTGGCCCTGGGGATTTTTTAGTCTTGAGAGACTTTATAATCGATCTAACCTCGTCGAGGTCCGTGTCCTCTAAAGGAGGCTCTACTAGAGGTTGAGAGCAACGGCTACGGACAAAACTATCTACGTGCGTGACGTGAGCGTCATTGCACAGCCCTGTACTTAAGGTACATTGCTCCTCCAAGCTATCGACTAAGCAATCGGCCTTCTCCCGATCTTCAAGGGCTAATTTGTCGCTGTTAGGGATAACAAGCGGGGACATTACTGAGACAGTATCGCGTACAAGGGCCCGCTCCAACGACCAGAAAGCCTGGTGCGTTGGAGCGAGTCCCTCAAGCCGCCTGTCCCATTCGCGTTCTCTAAAGGAAGCGAGAGCTTGTCTCAACTTCCTCTGAAGACGGCGTAACCTCCGCCTGTTATCGTCGGTCGGGCATCTGTCATGGGCTCTGGTAGCAGCATTTTTCCTATTTACAATATACCTAGCTGGATTAGGACCGGTCTATGGTCTGAGTCTAGCTCTGATAACGAATCGATAGAGCGCAACTGTAAAGCTACGTTCCTCAAGAGCGCTATGTCGAGCACGTCTGGTCTGTCATTACTATTATCACATCAGTAACTAGTTAATCTAATAAATTATAATCCAATGTTCCTCTTTCGACGATCATGATTTTGGTTTATAAAACCTTCGCGCCGATATATATAAAATATAATATAATGAATATTTTATTAATAGAATAAATTAGTCCACGAAATGCTGTTTTTTTGGGTCAAATTTTGCTTGGGGCAAGATTTGGCTGGCTAACCAGGATCCAAACATTGCGATGAGCGTTTCCGATTATCGTAGAGAATCCATTTTTCATCACAGGTAATGATTCAATTTAAAATCCCTTCATTATTGTATTCAGTAATGTAATGCAGCAGTCGACGCGCATTTGCCGGTTTGCTTCAGCCTAATCATGAGGTACACACCTTTCAAGCTTTTTAATCTTCCCAATTTGCTTCAAGTGGATTAAAACTAACATTTTATCACTAACACCGCAGCCTGTAGCTAACTCAGGCGTAGTTTGCGGTGTATCCGCTTCCACAATATCCTTCAATTCCTGTTGGAACTATAAACAAACTGTGTTTACTTTTGTAACACGACCGCTATACACATCATTAACCCTTTGAGTCGTTGCCGCAGCACCGATGCCATGGTGGAGCCCGTACTCGTATGGCTGTAAAAATGGCTGTATGGCTGTAAATATTACATTATAATTAGCTGAAAACAGAAAAACTCTACCACCTAATAAAAATAAATTATTTTGATATAATTATAATATGGGTTCAATTTTATAAGTAACGCCGAAATTTTGTCAACACAAAGATTTCCTCAAAATGTTTGAGATAAAATCTCAAGCCATTAACGAAGTTTCTATGACACCCGACGCTTCGACCTAAGACTTTAGATTGTAACTGGTTTTATTAGCAGTTTCGTTTAATTTATCAAAGATATCATTAAAATGTTTTATTTCTATGCCTATTTAATATTCCTTACTTACAAGTTTGAGTATAAATTGGTGGTGGTTCCAGGTTCCAACTGCTCCCATCAAAGTTCCATTTAGAAACCCAACAAGTTTTTCCTGGTCCACTGTTAATTAACTACCATCTATTCTCGAACTACTTCTCTAATAATTATAAACCATAATATAAACATTTTTATTTAATAAACTATTCATTTTGGTTTTCTAAGTCATTTATTATTTATTATTAATTGTATATTATCAGGAGATAAATTGTAATAATTTATTTAGTCGAATAATATATTTTATTTATTTTTATTTTTTATTTATTTACCCTTTATTGATTATTACAAAAGGCGAACTTAATGCCTATTGGCATTCTCTACCAGTTAACCTCAGCGAATGGTGAGAAATTGCGGTAGGCAACTACAAATGTATTTATAATTCCTTATTTTATATATGTCGCAGATCACGATAATTTAACGATAATTAGTAACTCAATTGATATCATTGTAATAGTGGGGTGTGAACGCCGTGACGTAACGAGTCACGTGATCGGAATCGTTTGGAGGGGCACCGGAGACATTTTAAATATCCGAGAGCATCGAGACGAGAGGATTATTGATTAGTGTGAGCCTTACAGTCCGGACCCCCCAAACGGGATCGGTAGTTCACGCAACTCTGATAATTGTATACCTACTAAGTAATTTGTGAGAATTGATTACCTACATTTAATACAAGGATTGTCATATTGTGTGTGTGGTTTAATTGCCTGAGACCTACGCCTCGGATCCTGTACCAGAATATTCCATCAAGAACGAGCAAGTCACTAATATGCATCTATTTCCGACATATATATGATAAAAGAATAAAGCATGAATATAATTTACTAAATATAAACAATAGATATTAAATACATGTTTAAAATAATATAATAAATATATTTATTAACATACACATATACCTATATATATATACACACATAATATATATATAATTATCTATATAAACATTATGTAATACGTAATAGAAATTAGAATTATTTATCAAGATGACTCTAAGAAATGTTTTTTAACCAGTCTTTTAAAAGAAGTCTTTGTGGGAGCTTTTCTGATCTTTTCAGGTAGTTCGTTCCAGAGTAGTGAAGCTTGAATTATGAAAGATTTGTGAAAAAAATCACTTCTATGCGGTGGAATTACCGTTTTAAGGTTAGAAGATGAACGAGATACTGGAATTTTTCCTTTAGATAAGAAGGTGAATTTGGATCATTTAAGATTGAATAAAGGAGACAAAGTATTCTAGAGCTACGCCTCTGACGAATAGTGAGCCATTTAAGTTGAGTGCGAAAGTGAGAGACGTGATCGTACTTACGCAGACCGAAAATGTAACGGATGCAGTTATTAAGGAGGCGCTCTAACTTATTGAGTAGGTCGTTACTTAAATCGGGGTAGCAAACATCTGCATAATCAATAATGGGTAAAATAAGACTGTTAACCAACATTATCTTCGTCTTAAGTGGGAGAAAATGTTTAGTCCGATATAAGGTCTGTAATGTGGCAGTGACTTTAATTTTTAAAATTAAAAAGCAAATTTCTTTAATGTGCAGGTGCCAACTCATTCCATTGTCCATATGCAACCCCAGGTTTCTTACCGAATTCGATAGTGGTATGATATTAGCGTTGTATATAATTGCTGGCAAACTATCTAAATTAGTTTTAACTAACAGTCTTGTACTACCAACAATCATAGCTTTACATTTTTCGGGATTAACGGAAATACCAAATTTTGATGACTATAGACTCAATTGACGTAGGTTTCGGTTAATAGTGCAAATGGCGTTTGGACGATCATCCATTCTTGTTTGCACATAAAGCTGAAGGTCATCAGCATATAAGTGGTACGAGCAGTCGAAGTTAGGTATTAATGTATTTATAAATAAAGAGAAGAGGATGGGAGAAAGTATTCCGCCTTGCGGCACACCAGCAAGTATGTTGGCCCACACTGAAGAGGAATCCCCAGAGCAAACTGATTGCTGGCGGCCGCAAAGATAAGAATTAAACCACTTAACGACTAAAGGACTGAATTTAAATAGAGATAGTATAGCAAGAAGGATTTCGTGATTAACTGTATTAAATGCGTTTGAAAAATGGACAAGCACCAACACTGTTAATTTCTTGTTGTCCATTCCACCTCGAATATCATCGGACACTTTGATAAGAGCAGTATTGGTGCTGTGACCCGGGCGGAACCCGGACTGGTACCGACTAAGTAGATTAAATTTAAATATATGAGAAGAGTTTTGCTTAAATACACAGGTTTCTAAGATTTTTGAAAGGAATGGCAATATGGAGATAGGTCTGTAGTGGTTAGGAAGAGTGGGTTGAGAGATTTTTGGTAATGGATGAACAAAAGCGTTTTTCCAAGTATTTGGATAATCGCCGGAATTTAAAGAGAAATTTATAATATGAGTGATTAAAGGTAAGAGGGAATCTAATAGATTTAGTATCATAGATCTACTTATATGGTCACAACCAACAGCATTAGACTTAATAGAATAAATAGATTTTTTAATTTCATCCTCATGTACAGGTTTGAAATCAAAAGATGGTATATCAGGACTCGGTATTGTAGAAATATGAGTTAGCGTTTGGGTACGGATTGTGGGGCTTAACTGAGAGACAGAGACAAAGTGACTATTTAGCTGATCCAATGATAGAGGAGAAGTATGACCTAAGGTGGATGGTGTGCATACGCCAATAGAGTAAAGAAACTTCCATATTTCAGGAGAAGAAGAGTTACTAATACTATTATGAATATAGCAGCGCTTAGCTATTCGTATCACCTGATTACACCGATTCCTCGCAATCTTATAAGCTGACCAGCTGTGTTCATTCCGAGTTTTTTTGAAAACTCTAAACAAACGATCTCGTCTAGTCATAGCAGCGCGAGTTGACTCGGTCATCCATGGCGCTGGAGGTCGCTTTAATTTTACAGCATGTATTGGTGCATGAGCGTCATACAGTGTGAGAACAGTAAAGTTGAGAAAAGATACTTTTCGTGATTTCGTGATTATTTTCGTGAGTATAAAAGATATTGATTGAAGAATTTGAATCATTCTTATTTTTTCAGACGTTAAGAAATTAAGGAATCTAGAGTAAATAAGAATTCGCTAGACTAAAGAAATAGTTTAACGAATCTCAAAATATTAAGTATTTAAAACTTTTAAACATATAGTTATGTCTTTAAGTTGGAGCTTTGGACCTCATTAAATCCAAGATATACAACGAAAAATAGAAGGTTATTAATTAGCATGTTTATTAATCAACAACTTTGAACTGAAAATACGTAAATGCCACAAATTCTTAGTGAATATGCAAAACTGACGATAATTATTATGCGAACACTCAGCATTTCTGTTGTTTTTGACCTACGAGCTATTAGAAATATTTTTATAATTCCAATAACTCAGATATTTTTTTATATTACACACTTTAAATTAAATACAAATGTTAACGTTATCATAAGGATTTTTTAATAGAGTAATGAAGAAAATGATTCCGATTCCTTCATGAACTTGAAAATTGAGAAGATACGTGGTACGCTATTATACTAAAAAGGGAGACAAAGCAAAAGGGATTACTGAATTTATATCAAACACTAAATGCAACACAACATCGACAGTCAGAAATAGGTACGGAATAAATAATGAAATAAACGTTTTATTTTTATATCTACTGTTTATTAAGTTTATATTTTATTTTATATTTTTATTTAGTTTATATTTTAAATCATAAAAACAAAATTGTGTATAATAATATCTAAAAGATATAGATATTATTACACACTGAAAGTTTCTTGTAATTTGTGTGTTTTAACTTAACTGTAAGGATAATTTATCCCCTATAACTTAGATTATTTCTTTTAAAATATGAACGTATAACAAATATAATAAAATTCTCAAATTATAATCTAAACTAAACTAAATGCAATTTACAATTATTCATAAAAATTATGAATTAAGTTTTCGACAATTTAGTCCCGACTGCATATTAAAGTAGAGTCCTTTATTTAAAGATAAAGTTCTCGGTAGTTAATTCAAGATATATTATATCAGCATATAAGGAAAACAGATTTCCGTTTTTTTTTATATTTTTTTTTATTATACAATAAAGAAAAATTTTTAGATACAAAACATAAACTCGTTAAAATTTTACCGTGTATCAGATTCGTTGAACACTAATATAAATGTTAAAAAAAGCATATAAATCAAATAATAATAATGAGAATAAAATTATAATTTTCTAAGCATTTATGAATGGATTTATGAATCTTTTTATATTTATTAGAAGCTATTTTCAGGCTAACTAAATTATTTGTATCAACATAAATATTTATAATATAATTATTTTGTAACTTCAAGTAAAATTCATTCATTTCAAAGCCGAGGTTTTTTTGTAGGTATGAAATGTTTTCAGAGGTAAATTTAATGATAAATTTATGTTAACTTAAATATGAAAAAAATACTAAAATTGCTAACATTTAATATATATTTAATTTATGTATGGCACAGTTTGCTAAAACCTAGTACAGACTGTTATTGATGTACACAAAATAAGTGCATTAAAAAACTATTTTTTTCAAGGTATTTGTATAATACGTCGATTTCCAAAGAAAATAGATATAGGTTATAGAGTACATTAGAAAATTTTCCCAAACTGACAATCTTAAAAGAAATAAAATGTTAAATTTAAACTCTCACTTAAACTGAGGATCATAAATTTTAAAAAGTTTTATTTATGAATAGAATAATGTTCCTATTAATTTATGCACTTAAATAAAATACATAAATATGAATATTATAACAAGTTATTTATAAGATATTAACAACAGTTTTAATTAACAGATAAAATGGTTGACGCACTGCATCAAGTGTACCTTTTGATATTTCTGTCTACATATGTTATAAAATATATTTAATTTAATATTATATTCATTATTTTTTTTAATAGGATTAGATCCTACAATTAACTTTCATTCGGCCTTTACCAAAATGACAGACATTGACAGATCCATGTCACTGTCACTGATGTCACACTGCTTTTAGAATACAATGTGAAAATATTTTAATAAGCTAGACACACTGAAAGTGTAGATTATTTATTTTTTTAGATAGATTAGATAATATCTTATTTTTATTCAATTTAAATAAATAGAAAATCTATTTTATAGCTTGTCAATGTAAATTCATGGAAAAGTTCTAGTATCTTGTGTTAACTAAGCCGATATCTCTTCATGCGCTATATACCCTTTTATGATATGATAAAAATATCATAAATGGCGAGTGCAATAGTTTATTCAATATATTTTAAAGCAAGATTTTTTTTTAAATATTCGTGTTCATAAAAAATATGAGCACAAATATTTCAATGTAAAGGTGGATAGTGAAATACAAAGGTAATAAATGAAATTTGTACCAAAAATTTACGGGATACTGACCGGTACGCCTGAATACCGTAGCAGCTTCCCCCTATATGAGATTTCCCGCCAGTTTCCTACGAGAGAGCGGATGCTGTGGACGTGGCTCGCTTGCTCTCAATATTGAAAACTTCGAATTATATATTTTTAACGTAGCGACTACGGAGTAGTTTTTTAAGTTTTTGTATAAATGGACAGTGATAGTTAATTATAAAAACCTGTTAGTGACTAATAAAATAATAAATACTTATGTTAAAATAATTCAATTAGTGTTCGACTAGTGTTAAAGTGTGTAGTAGATTAACAATAGTGCACCAATTAATATAACAACATTAATATCTAAAATATGGGTAAGTTGATATTTCTTTACCATAAAGATAACTAAAAATGATGAGAAACAAAAGTCTTAGTACCAAATTTTTAATTTTATACCTTTCTTAAAGTTTAATATAAAATTCTCTTGTACATTAATTATACTTAATTTATTATCTCTTATTATTTTTACGGATTTAAAATATTAGATATTTAATTAGCCCAAACCCGGATTTGAATATCTATCGAAAAAGGTACTTCCCTATTTGCTTGGTAACATCAAAAGAGTTAATTGTCACAGGGTATCGTACTTATTATATTAATATAACTAATTATTAATATTACAGAATTTATTATCAGTCTACGTTTCTTATATTAATGTTCTTTTCTTATTTTGAGTACCTTTCTTATTATACCAAGTTTATTTTTATTGTAAATTTTTTTTTTTTTAAAAAATTAAAAACACCCGATACAAAAAAGACCTGTCTATTTTACGAAGTTAATCATTGAGGACTTAGACTATACGATTCGATATCGTAATTTCTTTACTTGCCTTGGAACATAATTATATTATTATACTAGCTTTTTCCCGCGGCTTCGAACGTCTTAAATTCGTAGTAAAACAATTCCCACTTCCCTTTTTTGTATTGGCTTCTATATGACTTATTTTAAGTGATACAATCAAAATTAAGACATCGGCAGACATCGCTCACTGTCAAAAGTATATTTAAAGTTTTTAATAAGGATACAATATTAGGTACAGTAATTATTTTTATAACTCTCTTGTTTTACCTTAAACGTCCATCTAAATACTTCTTAAACAGAGTACTTAGTAACCATTCTAACCATATATCACACTTATTTTCATTGAACATAATCAAAATATTACCATGTAAACTTGAGGAATTCTAAGCTACACAATCGACGTTATTTTCATCATCAACTTGAAGGTGTAGTTTTATTAAAAAAAAGTCTATTTTAAATGATAAACTTTCAATTAGCTATATGCATTAACAAAATTTTCAATACTGAACATTCACAAAAGCCATTTTTGAGACGGTTTGCACGGTTCCATACCAGAGTGCGCAGGTAAACCGTACCGCCGCAAACGCGTAGACCATAGGGTCTATAAATCTGTAATATCTTTGAAAATATTTATTTAAATTACATGCTATAAAGGGCTATATTGTTCCATATTAAATGTTCCATATTCCATATTAAAAGCTGTATTTTTTTAAATCGCTTCGTAAATAACCTATTATTTTTCGTAAAAAGTAAAGAATAAAAAATTGTTATTGTGGGTTATCCCTAAGAAATATACATATACCATCGCGGATTTTCTCTTGCTTATATAAAGGTTATATGCTGTATGTATTTTCGATTTTTTTTTATTCGTTTTGTGTGCACAATTAAAAGACAAACAGATAAACAGACAGAGTTATTACTTCACATCCTGGTATATTTTTTTAAATATTTTCAATGTACAAAGACTACTACTCTACAGATTTATTATATGTATAGAATAAGATTCGCAAGGTACCTATTACGTGATTGACATAAATTGACATAACTTTTTTATTTCTCAACCGATTTAGATAAAATAAACACTAAATGTTAAGTGAAGACTGTTATAATATGTTGCTGAAAACCGCATTCAAATTGGTTAAGCCGTTTCTGAGATTAGCGTGCACAAACATACAGACAAACAGACAAACTGAAAAACCATTGTTTTGGGTTCTCTTGCTCTTATAAAGCCTCCCTATGATGTTTTTTTTTTAATTCCATGTACAGGAATGGTTCAGTGACAATTTTATTATATGTATAGATTATTTTTATTCTTTTTAGAGGTCTTCTTTGTATTGGATGGTTTTTTAATTTTTATTCTTTTGCTTATTAAGTTATGTTTCTAGTTTCATTATTGTACTAAATGAACACACAAATTTTTACTCGCCGAAGTATTTTATATCAATATTGCATAAGAACCTTTTACTCCTAGCAACAAAAGCTCAATATCTTGGAGATGACTGTTTCTATTTCGACCAAATATAGCTGAGAACCATCTCGGACGAACCAGGCTTTTCATTTAAAAAAAAAGCAATCAAATTCTTCCACGCGTTTGGTTGCTACATTTCCACAGACAGACACAAAGTTACACAGATCCACAGGTCAAATTTATAACAGTTCTCTTTTTGTGGGGGGTTAAAAATAGTACCTAACCGATTCTTTTCCCTTTGAAATAGAGCATATAGACATAGAACTGTGACATATGTTATGTAGGTCTGTCTAGTTGTAATATGAAAAACTAACACATAGTCAATTACTTAATAATGTGTTCTATTATAATCAATCTCTTAACTTATATTAAGTGAAAGGGGCTAATGAAATTTTTTGCTCATACTTTGAAAATAATAAAAATTTATATAAAAAAACTGCAATTTTGTTAATGTACCTATGTTACTTTTAGTACTTTTATTTAAACAAAATATTAATCATAAATAAAAAAAAAATCATAATTATTACCTGAAGTCTTCTGAGTTATCTTCTTTTTATTTAGAAACTAGCTTTTGCCCGCGGCTTCGCACGCCTTAAATTCGTAGTAAAACAATTCCCACTTCCCTTTTTTTGTATAGGCTTCTATGATCTATTTTAAGTGAAACAATCAAAATTACGACATCGGCAGACATCGCTCACTGTCAAAAGTATGTTTTAAGTTTTTAATAAGGATACAATATTAGGTACTGTAATTATTTTTATATCTCTCTTGTTTTTACTCAAACGTCCATTTCAATACTTCTTAAACAGAGTACTTAATAACCATTCTAACCACACTCACATATTCTAACCACACACACATGTATCACACTTACAGTTTTTCATTAAAAATAATCAAAATATTACCATGTAAACTTGAGGAATTCCGAGCTACACAATCGAAGTTATTTTCACCATCAACTTGCAGGTCTAGTTTTATTTTAAAAAATCTATTTTAAATGATAAACGTTCAATTAGCTATATTCATTAATAAAATTTTCGATACTGAACATTCACAAAAAGCTATTTTTGAGACGGTTTGCACGGTTCCATACCAGAGTGCGCCGGTAGACCGTACGGCCGCAAACGCGAAGACCCTATATTTTAAATCTGTAATATCTTCGAAAATATTCATTAAAATTATATACTGTGGCTATATTGTTCCATATTAAATGTAAAATGTATTTAAGTTACTTAATTATATACGGATGAAACTTAGAATAATAAAAGTAATAGTTTTATATAAATCATAAAAATAATATAATGCACTATAATATCAATTAAGCTTACGCACATATAAAATAAAAGCATGTTAAAATTCTTTTCTATTTTAATATTGTTACACAAATGGATATATTATTTGCAATACCTCTGGGGGTTAAATCTATATATATATGTATATGATTTTTTTACAACAATTAATCTTATGACTTTTATAAGTATTTACTGTAAGTACTTTGATTTTGAGTTGGAATAATATTACTTAATCTATGTGGAGGAGTAATATCTTATACTTTTAAAATATAAAACTAAAACTTAACAAATAATTTTCATTTGTTTTGAATTTCTTAAACATATTATATTTCTTTCTTTCCGCCAATAGGCTTTATTGTATTCTTACGCTTAGAGCGGAATCAAATAAAAGTAAATGATGTTTTTTTTACGAAGAGATGTTTTGTTTGAAATATTATTTTTTAAACCCAGTGGAATATTTAGTGAGATGATATTTAAAGGCAAAGAATGAGTTAAAACTTCTATTTATGTTATTTTTTTTAATATATATAAGTCTAATATACTATGATTCTAATATATAGGATCAAAAATTTAATTAGGCACTATCCTTTATTTCTATACACGAAATTATATTAATATATAATATCGATATATTATAAAAATTACTGCTCAAATACTAAGAAACAGATTTTTTGCAGAATAAAATAACACTTAAATAGATAAAAGCAATTATATTTTATTTTAATATTTACCTTGCAATTGCGATCTTCGAATAAACATTTGGATTGCGTCATTACTACAAAATCGGCTTCAATCAATCAATCAGCAGTAGTACATGTGATCCTGGCTAGCTTTGGTTTCGATTATGAAATAGGCTTTACGTAAATATTGATCTATTTTTATGATGAAGTGGCCATAATATGTATCGTAATAGCTTTTTCATTTAAAACACCTGTTTTTTATAATAATGATCAATGGTGCATCATTGTTCATTATTATATTTTTCATTTGTGTTATATACACATCATATAATGCATGCATAATAATGGAATAAACAAACATAATATACCACGTTTTTATATAATTTAAAACGTAAAAATGTTTTGCAACTTAGATCAATTTATACAATCAGTCAGCAATTGTTTTTATGAAATAACTCAAAAAGTTTGAACGTCACATACATTTACATAACACTAAAACCATATTGTGAAGAGATAAAAATTTTTTATAACCATAACCAAAAAGATAAGTTACAACAAAACACACAGAGAGTACGACTCCTGTATGTGTAAATTCTGTTTTGTTGGATAATTAATTAGTTACTACTAATTACAGACTTACAAAATAATACTGTAAATTTTTGAAATAGAGCACCGAATAAAAAATAAAATACAAACTTCGCCTTTTATATAAGCAACAATAAACCCCATATTGTTTACGTGCATTAAGTACCCTCTTTAAATTTCAATGATCGTTAAAAATGTTTCTTTCGAAGTACTATGTAGTTAAGGGTCCAGATTTTTGATGCTGCCATATTTTCTCTAACACTTATCGTTTGTAGAAAACAGTATTGAAATCAGTTGTTTACTAATTTATTTGCCAAAAGGTGTAAAAGAAACCCTTCCATTTGATGTTTTTAAATGGACCATTTTGACCCTTTGTCCAACGGCACGTGGGTCGTCCATTATAAAAGAATTTCGATCTTAAAGAGTTTCGTACCTGAGATGTTTTCAAAACGTGCGGATTAAAGAAAATAGGTTTTTTTTTCAAGTAAAGAGTTATTTTGGCCTTTCTTTCTTCAACTTGATTTAAACTTACTATAACGATATAAACCAGCAACCTATCACCAACACTTTATTAAATGATTAAAATCATTAGTGCACAGGGGGCTCCATTGCTAGGGACGCCTACGCATTATTACATTAGTGTGCTAGTTTTGCTAAATCATTGGTTTTAAATACTCACCTACTATAATATACGTAATGATGAATGATCACACTAGTGGGCAAACGTATGAATTTCGATAGTGATAAAATCTTAAAGAGAAACAGGCCTAAACGTTTAAAGGCTTTTTAATAGTCAGGACAGTTTTTTTTATATTACTAGCTATGGCTGCGACTCTTTTCACAATGACTATTCGTAGGATAAATATCTACTTTGGTCTCCAGGAAAATTCTTTGGCATTAAAGGACACCATATTTATCCTCTATTCTTTAAATAGCATTCTAAATATTGTTGATAGTGTTGATAGTATTGAGAACGGAGTTATACTCTTTAAAATTATATATATATGTAGGAGGAGGGTAGGATACAATAAGTGTACAAGTGCTAGTGCTTATATTTTATTCTTATTATGTTAATTTAAGTGTTTTTATAATTAGATTCTGGTCATTTATACTAGCAAAAGCCAAATTTATCAGTTTTAATATTAATTTGTGGGAAATGAGTTCATACACTCTATAACACAGTGCTACACATACCTGCCTACCTATTAACTTTCTTTAAGAATATTTAAATATTATATTGAAGCTCTGATTATTTCTATTCACCTCAGTTTGTGATTATGTCGACCATACATTCCATTGCCGAAGCACAGAAATCACTAAGTGCTGATCTCATGGCTCGTATGGCCGATTTTGAAAAACAATTAAATGGAAAAGTGTCACCTAGTGCTGATTCTGTGTCCCGCTTGAGTGAGGAGTTCAATTGTTTTAAACAATATGTTCATGATATATTACGTCTACTCCAACAGCAAGTTGAAGAGATAATGCAAACGCTAGAAATTTCTGAAACACGACATCGCAGTAAATATTTATTACTGATGGGTGTCCCTGAAAATTCAGGTGAGGATGTCACAAGCAGTGTCAGTACAATTTTTTCTGATAAATTAAAAATTAACTTTAAAACTTCTGACTATATCAAATCATGTACTCGCTTAGGCAAATTCATTGATGACAAGTGCAGACCAATACTGATAAGATTCAATGAACGGAATATGAAGGCAACAGTGTGGAATAAAAAGACTTATCTGAAAGGTTCTTCCTATGTCTTAAGCGAGTACCTTACAAGATATAGACAGACTTTGTTTATTTCCGCCCGCAAACACATTGGAATGAGGAATGTATGGACACACAATGGCACAGTTCTTGTGAAGCTTCCATCAGGCAATCTGAAGAGGATCCACACCCAAAAGGAATTGGATGCCATCCTACTTGAACTCCCTGCTACAGGTTTTGAACCAGCTAAATCACCTTTAAGTATTCCCATGCCTGCATCAAAATCTGAAGTTGGCCGTACTAAGAGAGTAATAAGTAAGAAGAAGTAATTGTTTTCTTAGTTTTGATGGTTATTGTGTGTTGGTTTATTGCTTATGCTTTATTTTGAATGTTTTTATTGCTTCTCTTGTTCCTCTTAATTTAGATGTAGATGATGTTAGAAGTCATGTTATGTAGACTTATATATTTTTTCGCTTTTGATTATCATAGCTAATTAACTAATAATTAATAATCATCACTTCACATCATCAATCACTTCATTCTTCACAGCAATCAGTTGTAATTCTGTAGATAGCATAGCTTCTTTTAGTTTATAATAACAATCCTGTCTTGTATGCTCTTGACACTTTCACATCAATGTAAATGTTGAGTAATAGCAAGTATATTAAGTGGCTTTTAATATTAACTGGTATTAATTAAAATTTTTCCAACTTATGTTACTTATAACATTTGTTAGTAAATAGTAGTTGACAATTGCTTTTGTTGCATCTGACAACAAAAGATCTGTCAATGCCATCAGCGGTATTGCCATATACAATATATTTTAATACTTTTATAAAATTAAAAGTATATAATGTATATTGATTTGACGTTTAAACAAGATAAATTGCCACTTATTTGTAACATTAATGAATTACGATGTCTTGAGCTTATTGATTGATTGTTTTTATTATTATTATTATTATTTTCAATGTTATGCTTTGCTTCTTTTATTTTTTTTTTATTAATATTTTGTAGTGTTAATTTAGTTATACAGTGTACTTTAATATTAATATTGTCATTTTGTAGGCCATATTCTATTCTATTCTATTAGTTTTGTTTTTATGAAACTTTTTATAAAATGCCACAATCCTAATTACTTTAATTATGGCAGGTTGTGTAGATTATTATTATTTTAAGTTCTTTTTTTTATTTAATCGTTTATATATATATATATTTTGATATTAGTTTATTTATACAAATCATATAGAATTATATTTTTAATTACACCTTTGCAATGTCTGATAGCGAGTCTTACTACTCTGCTTGTGACTCTGATTCGTATCTCTCACTTGATTCCACAAATACTTCCACCCTCTGTTTAAGTGATGAACTCTCTGCTAATTTATCACTACACCGGAACTCTTTTAATTGTTGTCACCTTAATGCACAAAGTATTCCTCAACATTACCCTGACTTAATTAATACTTTTCGTGAAAGTAAATTACATGCAATTCTGATTTCTGAAAGTTGGCTCAAACCTAACTTATGCTCCACCGCTTTCTCTTTACCTGGTTTTGTATTAATCCGATGTGACCGTATTGGTAAAAGAGGAGGCGGAGTGGCGATATACCTACGAAATGAAATTCCCTACAAAATCTTAAACATTTCACAGTCTCCTTATTCTGCTTCTGCCGAATTTCTTTTCCTTCAAATTTGCATGAAAGAAGTTAAGGCTGTTCTTGGTGTCGTGTACTGTCCTCCCTCCACTGACTATTTTTCAGATTTAGAAACTGCTCTTGAAAGCATTAGTTCAGAGTACATGCATCAGATAGTTATGGGTGATTTTAACACTAACCTTCTTTTAGATTCTCCTTCTTCTCAAAAATTAAAGTCCATTCTTGGTTCTGTCAGTTTGAACATTCTACCTCTGAATCCTACTCACCTAAACCTTAACGTCCCTGACACTTGGATTGACCTAATTCTCACCGCTTCTCCCGAGAAGGTAATAAACCATGGTCAGTTACTTGCTCCTAATTTTTCTAGACACGACCTGTTATTTCTCTCTTACAACCTTAAGCCTCCTAAACTTAAACCTTTGATTCTGCACTTACGGAGTTTTTCAAAAATAAATATGATTAGCATTTTAAACGACGCCAATAATATAGATTGGAGTGCGATTTGGAGCGTGACGAACATAGACGATAAAGTTTCAGTTTTAAACGAAAATATCATTAGTCTCTTTGATAAACATTCGCCAGTTAAAACGGTCAAGATGAAACATCCACCTGCCCCATGGATTACTAATGATGTGAAGGCAGCTATGCGTAGACGAGATCGAGCTTTCCGAAAATTTAAACGAGATCGTAGCGTGGGTAACTGGGAGCGTTACAAAGCAGTTAGAAATCGGTGTAATCAGATGGTAAGGGCTGCCAAACGGCTACATATTCATAATAAACTATTAAACTCTTCTTCGGCAGTAACATGGAAGTTTCTTGAAACTTTAGGTGCAGTACCATCAAAATGTGGCGCTCATCTAACCTCATTCTCCTCTAATGAATTGAACAATCACTTTTCTAAAGTTTCTACTCTCAGTAACGTTATCAAATTTAAAACAATTTCATATATATCTTCCTTGCCAAAACTTGTCAATGTCCCATTTACTTTTACTTTAGTCTCTGAGGAAGAAATTAAAAGAGTTCTGCTATCTATTAAATCAAATGCTGTAGGTGACGACGACGTTAGCCGGTTCATGATTGTCACACTACTTGATGTTATCCTGCCTGCCTTAACTCATATCATCAATACGTCCTTATCTAATTATTATTTTCCTAAACTTTGGCGGAACGCTCGAGTTCTTCCTTTACCTAAAGTTCCTAGTCCTACCACTTGTAATGAATTCCGTCCCATATCCATATTGCCATACCTATCTAAAGTCCTTGAAGCAATTGTTCACAAACAATTTTCTAGCTACATATTAAAGAACAATCTTCTAAGTAGCTATTAGTCTGGCTTTCGTCCGGGTCACAGTACTGCCACAGCTCTACTCAAAGTCACGGAAGATGTTCGAGAGGCGATGGACAGTGGTCAATTAACTTTATTAGTTCTAATCGATTTTTCTAACGCTTTTAATTCAGTTAATCACGACTTACTGCTTGCGCTTTTAGGACATCTTAATGTTTCTTCCAAGGAGCTAAACTGGTTCTCTTCCTACCTTCGGGATCGCCAACAGGCCGTCTGCATTGACAAAACTTTGTCTATGTGGTGCAGCTTGGTATCTGGTGTCCCTCAAGGTGGTATTCTCTCCCCTCTTCTTTTTTCTTTATTTATAAATTTAATTACTTTTAATCTTTCTTCCCCTTACCATCTGTATGCCGACGATCTACAAATATATGCTCATGCCAGACCTAATGAAATTAATTCCGCCATTGATAGAATTAATGACGATCTAATTCAGATCCCTATAATACTGGTATAATACTGGTGTATTAATTTTGGAATTGATGTCAACCCACAAAAATGCCAAGCCATTATTATCGGCAGCTTGCATGGTTTACACAAAATTGAAACATGTACCCTATCGCCAGTAATATACAATGGCGTTAACATACCTCTCACGTCGTCAGTAAGAAATCTAGGTCTTCGTATGGACAACACTCTCAGCTTTAATGCCCATATAATTGAGTTAAGTCAAAGAGTCACATACTCGTTGCGGTCGCTTTATCGTCACAAAAACTTTCTTCCCATTAGGACCAAAACTCTGTTAGTGCAATCTCTTATTCTTCCTCTTATAGACTATGCTGATGTGTGCTACTCTAATATCTCTGAAGCCAATCTAAACAAATTGGATCGCCTAGTCAATAGTTGCATTCGTTTCATTTTTAATTTACGCAAATTCGATCACATTTCAGAATATCGTCTTAAGCTTAAATGGCTTCCTATCCGTAAAAGAAGAATGTTAAGAACTCTGTGTCAGTTATTTTCCATTTTAAATAATCCATGTTCTCCTCAGTATTTAAAGTCCAAGTTTCAACTTTTGCGGTCGACTCACGACTTTCATCTCCGTTCTTCAACTAACCTAAGTTTATTTATCCCTTCTCACCATTCTGGTTTTATGTCTAATTCCTTCACAGTACACGCCATAAAACTGTGGAATAGCCTCCCCGATGCACTTCGTCGTGCTCCCAATAGGCAAGTATTTAAGAATCGCATCAGAGAATATCTTCATGAAACATCATGATATTTATTTATTTCGTTCTATCCTGTTATTACATAATATATTTGTCTGTATCTACAATTATTGCTCAAGGTGTCTTATTAATTATTATATGTACTTAGTTTATTTTATTGTTTAGTGTGTATATATGTATATATTTATTGTTAATTTATGTAGGTTTATATTATTGTTAGGTATGTATGCATTTCCTAAATATAATATTTATGGTTATAGCATTATTGATATGCTTAGTTTAATGTCTTTTTTCCATTTTAATAATTTGTTTATTGTTACCCTCATTGTTTATTTTTTCTGTTTGCCGTTTTGGTTGACTGGTAGAGAATGCTTTAGCATTAAGTCCGCCAATTGTACTTTATCTTGTGCAGTGAAGTATTAAATAAATAAATAAATAATAAATATATGTATACTCATTTTATATTTGCGAAAGCTTGGATGTTTGTTACTCAATAACGTAAAAACTACTGAATCGATTTTTATGAAACTTTTCAATGTTTTAGCTTATATATCCACCAATCCACCAATGAAAATTATTTGTTTGGTTTGTGGAAACTAGGAACAATGTTCAAAATTAAAGACATTTCAAAAATATACATACTATATGGCGCCTATAACTTTGTTTCGGACTTTTGCCACATTTCATAGTCAGCATCACCCACATTTTAATGAATCCGAAGTTTTTGTCCTACAATTCAAAACATTTTAAAAGAAGTACCGGGTCGCAGATATGTATATAAGCCATATTAATATTATTTTTGTCGTTCACTCAATTTACTTGCCTATACGTACGAATAGGAATGGAAAATAAATATATTTAATACAGTATTACACCCTTCCTCTCTGTCCCAAATAAAGAGATAATCCTTTGTATTGTGAGTCTAAAGCACACTTGTAGTGATTGAAAATATGAAAGGATTCGGACTCTACCAACACTCTCGGTATATGAAAAAAAATACAATTGCAGTATATTTGACACTGAAACGATATTCCTTAAATCTCTACGTATTGCCCTAAATAAACAATTCTAATTCAATGTAAATTTTTAGATGTGTTCATTTTATTAACGCTATATTAATTTTTATAGATCTCTTTAGCTAGGAAAATAAGAAGAAATGTAGGCTGCCAGTTACTGCAAAATATATTTGAAGTTCCTTCCCTTAATGTTGATTTTCTTTATCACCTTCTTTTATAGATAAATAATCATAGAAGATTATAACCATCTATATCATTGAATAGTAGGGTCCCGGTTACAAAGTAGAGTCTGTTCAGGGACAGAGTTGTCAAAAAAAAATTATGTTATAATAAAATTGTAACACTACAATATTTGCTCATAGTATTATTAGGCTCTCAGTAGTTTTAGCTACCTTGGATTATCTTAAAAATTTAACGTTATTGTATTCAACGCTGGCTTATAAATATACTGTGTAATTTATTTCTAATGAAATAAATATTTTTACGTGTATTCCAAATAAAATGTATATTTTATTGCAACTGAACTAAACAGAGCAGGTTATAAATCTCCACTCAGAGAATGTTTGCTTTCATTACAAAATAATACAAAGTAAGATCCTTAGAAAAATGTATGAAAACATTTTTCCTCCATTTTTGTAATAAAATTTGAATAAGTAATTTTCTTTTATGTATGACTTAAAAAGGTATTTTATCTATTTTGTGCTACTTGACAAAACCGTGTTTTTTTGCTAACATGTTGAAATGTAACATATTGATTTAATTTGTTTAGAAAAAGTCGTGGTACGAAATGATTTTTTTAGTTTAATAGTACTCCAAGTATGAAAATTGGTTCTATACATCGAAAGCCACAATCTCTATATGGAGATCTATTATAAAAATACAAAAAATATATTATATGCGTGATTTTTAATAATGTTTTTATTACATAAAGTTGTCTCATGATCTTTAAAGTTTGGAGACTTTTTGCCAACGTGGCTTTATTACAAAAGTTATTGGCCTATTGAATTTGTTATCTAAACTGTGTAAAGACATTTTTTTTATAAAGGAATGGAGTTCTATATCTTATCCACCGATTGTTATAGCTTCACCGATCTTCATCCGTCAAATTCTAGCTGAGTTTGTTTATAACGATTTTTAGTACTTAATTTATCTACTTAACATCATTATACAATTTTTCAAGCAAGTAGAGTAGCAGTGATGAGAAAAAACATTAAGTATTTGAAAGATAATATTAGGGTTCAGTACTGAAAACAAATTTTTTTTGACACATTTTTTGTTTACATATAACAAAATAAGGTAAAATAATAAAATAATCATATTAATATCTCTAGTAAGCGTTTTTCATTATATCAAGTAAAGTCTGTCTTTTTAATCGAGATATGCAATTGCCATACTAAAATAAGTTTGCTACATATTGTATCCATCGGTTTGTCGCTGGAGAAAATTATGTTTAACTGTATGTTCCATCATAATCCACAACCTGATTTTTTCTTTGTATGGTTAAATTCTAAAACCACATTCGAGTATTAGAATGCTTTCATAGTCATTGAAGACTAAGAAGTGACCGTGATTTATTTACAATATTAATGTATTAGGTTAGAAGAGTGTAACAAATAAAATAAAGGTAATATAAAAGTTTTAGTTCTAGGTTATACTAGAACTTTTTACCACATCACTTTAAAAAAAGATTAATGTCGAGAGAAAGAACAATAATGAGCGTCATCTAATATAACGGAACGGTTCACAAATATAAGATATTCATAACAGATATTAGCATTAATTTGTCAAAGGCTAAATAGATCTGAGCATAAAATAGAATCTTTGATTATTTAAATTATATTTACTATAAGTACTGAGATAAATCCTGAGAGTTTTCTGAATTATCGTTCCATTTAAACTGTTTTTTTAAGTTTTCTTATTAACAAAATACGATGAATCTTTAAATTATTAGCTTAAAACCAATTATTCTTAAATCACAATTAAATGTAGATACCGTATACGAGATACTTATCTCCAAACAGGTCAACGTATCAAATTATTAACTAGATTTCGTTATTTTAAATTTTACTAAAAATAAGATCAAGGTTACACATCTATTTTTTATAAATTAATTTAAATTTAAATTGTTAAACGTCTAAAATATAAAACAGCCAATTTAACTAAATTTGCACTCCGACAGTTGAGTGCGGAATCATGCTATTAAAGTCTTCCGTCAGTAAAAAATATGTAAAGTTCAAACTCATATTGTATCGTACAGATGGTTGATTGTAGATTGTGATTTGTACTTATGTGAAAGAAAAAATAATGCTGCTGCAATAAAAGTTTACGGAATTGAAAGAGCGGTGGCTGTAACGGATTTTTTGAATTTTCTGGACTCCTTGAATTCGTCCTAACATGTATTTTTATGCATTTTATTGTCGAAAATAAACATTCTGGAATTGCAAATACTACTTATGAATAAGCAGCGATTTATGACCTGTTTTTATTTCACTGTCTTGTTGTTAATTTGTATACTGAATAAATTTTCTTTATAATACCTTTATTTCGATATAAAGTGTAACAAATCATAATAAAACATTGCAGTGTATAAAAAGCGCAAATATTTCAGTAAAGTAAGCGCTCTTTTACAATGGATGAGTTGCAGAAGAAAATAGAGCCTCGTTGTCGATGTTGCTTATCTCTATGTAAATTAAATTAAATCATTATTGTTTAGTTATTGTATGGAATGCGTTTTCATAATTCCAACATAATTAGTAGAGAACTATTATAGAAAAGTAGTAATAAAATTTGGGAGGAAAAAGTTACTTTTTTACAAAATAAAGTGTGTAAAGGTTGTATATACTAGGTTATATATTTACCAAGCGTTAGATGGAAGTAGACTAAGAATGGATAGTGATAAATATAAGTCTTACAATCTCCATAACACGATTTATTCAAGAATAATTTCAAATGCTCTACAAACGATTTGTAACTGTAATACAACGACTATTAATTATAATACTGATTTATCAATATCATTTCTGAATATTTTATTTTTACAAAAAGTACTCTTTGCTTTTTAAATTATCAGAGTTATAATATGTTTTATTATTCTCACTTTATAATGTTGTCAGAACTGTTAGAATGAAAATACGCATGTATTTGAATATTAATCTCAAATTAGCATAATCATTATTATAATATAAAAACTCAATTCATATTTATGTGATGTGAAATATTAAATGTAGGTTTGGGTATTATGTTATATTGCAAAAATCGATCAAAACGTTAAATCGATGACTGAGAAGGGTGACTCCGAGATTTGAAGTAATATTACTCTACTTAGAGCGTGCTGTCAGCAGTTAGACTTCACTACGAGAAGTCTCGGGAGATTAGAGTATAATCGGAACGGTACGAACTTGAACCTCTACATTTTTTTTTATAAAAAAAATATTTTTTTAATTTTTATTGTTTTGTATTTTTTTTAAGGGAATCAGTCATTTATATAAGTTGAAATAATTTAATATATGTTTTAATAAAGGTGCTATAATGCTTGTAGCTGCTAACGAAGCGACCTCGTTGGCTGCCCTCAACATAATGTAATGCTGAATGTAATCCTACATTTCTGAAAAATTCTTGTATGTCTTGTATTCTTGTATTCCGTTTTATTGTTATTGTACAAGGAACCGATATTATTGTTTTCCCTGAAATTGAGAAGGTTTGGCAAAAACATGTACTTAACTCCTAGAAGTTACTTAATAAAATACATTTAACATGCAAAGGTGGTGTAAATACTATTTTATTATGATTGGTATAAATGTGGGATTTAATTACAAGTATAAAATGCCTTTTACTGTACGCAACTACGCTTGACGTATTTATTTATTAAGGTTCTATAGTAATCAAATTAACTATAAATATATATGAATAGACCTCTATGTAGAGAGCTACTTATTTAAGCCATAAGTTCTGTTACAAAGAAAATATCCTATAGTTTCTAAAAAATAATTTAAATTTAATGTTTTATTTGTGATTATGTAGAGTGAAAAAGATATGGTAACGTACTAAACTAGTTATTTAATGTGTCCACCCTTAGCTTTAACGTACGCTTTTAAACGGTCTGGCCAATCCTCGATGGATATATGAACGGCTTTCATTGCAAACTTGGTCATTGCCTCCTGTTGGAATGTCCACTCCTCGTTTTTGAATAAGGTATTTTTGAGAGGTTTAACTATCGCTTCTAATACGATGTCTTGATAAACTTTGGCCGCAGTTTTTACTCCTTTTTCGTAAAATTGATTTCAAAACCCCTCGGTAGGAGACACCTCACCGATCCATGATGTATGCTGGATGATGGCATCTAGCAACTACCTCGGAACCTTCTATAGAGCTGTATTCTTATTCATGAGTAATTGTAAGTTTTTTTTCATCGGTAAAGAGAATTTTTCTGAGCTTTACGTCCGTGTATCGAAGTAACAGTATTGTTTTATTTTTTGACTCTCATTTATTTTAGTTCCTCATTTAAGGTATGTCCTGTGTATCTTCGGTATCTCCTAGATCTATGTCTTGTTTGATATTCTGAGATAGTGTCTTTCGTGGGATTCCCATTTTCTGGAAAGGATTTTCTGCTACCTTATGGGATTTCAATGAATTCTGGTCGTGACTGCATTAACCGCCTGGTTTATTCGAATAGACCGCGATCGGCCGGATCACTCACGGTTATCAACAGACATGGTTTCAGTGTGCCTTTGGATGGTACGATACACAAACATTCGGCTAATAGCTAAAAGCTAGGCTTTTTCAATGTATCAAAAATGTTTTCTTTACACATTTACCTACTTTGTACAGTGCAATTACTGCAATTAATTGCAATTGCAATTGAATTTTCAAAAAAAATAATTTCTTAACAAAAAACATACAATAATGGCGGGAAAGAAGTCTTTTTTTTATCGTAGAAGCTAATGTTCGAAATTAAAATTAATGATTTTTTTTATGTATGTAAAGAGCCAGTAACAGAATTTATGACTAGACTATTAAGTTAACAAAAATAGTTATTACAAGCGTCAACTTTAATAATCTTTTTATTACATGAATTTATCACTTATCGTATAAAATAATATCATAGAAATAAGAGTGACTTTTGCGGATTTGAAACAATTATTAGTATATCGAATTTGTAATCTAAGCTGTCTAATTAAATTAAAATGATATAAAATAATCGACGTTTATTATCTTAATCTTAATTTTTTTACACTAGCTAAAATTATATAGGTAATGTGCATTTGTAAATTTGTTTGTTAAATTAAGCCTTAATTACTTAACCTACCAATATGCACCTTAACATTAAAAGATTTGGGATACTAAAAAGGATGTAAGGTACATTTCATCCCAAAAAAACAAGTGTTCTAAAGGGATAGAGTAAAAACTTTTAGACGATCGTCTGTTTTTCGTATGTTGTAATACAGTGTGACAAAAACATCTGAAGAAATCTAGAATAATATATGTAAAGTGAGTTTGCTCGATAAGTTTTTTCATTTGAACTACTTAACCGATCATCATGCAAATTAGGGAGTAAGTTTTCGGGGGTACAAAAAAGAAAATAAGTTATTTTTTACCCCTAAACAATGTGATATTATTTGACAGAAAAATAACTTATTTATACCTTTATACATATACTTTTACTTTAGATACCTTTGATCCATCCAACATATTAATATTTTTATTTTACCTGTACAGTGGGGGAGAAGCCGCTGCCAAAAGCTAGTATTAAATAATATGAAAAAAAAATCTTTAAGAAGTTAGCTTCCCACCATCTTAAATATTTTATTTTAATTTCTTAAAAACAAATGTAAATTCAGTCAACTTTGAAAAAAATTTCATATAAAATATGTATTACTTATTTTAATTTCAGTATATTTTTTGCTTACATACAGTGAAAGAAAGTATAAGGCTAAAATTTATTGAATATTCCAGTAAACATCATTCAGTCATATTTGGATCTTTTTTTGATCGTGATATGTAATTTCTATACTTAAAATGTTATTATACTATTTATTGTATTGCTGGGTTGTCGCTGGGGTAAATTAAGTTCAACTGTGATTTCTTTCATCATTTTAATCATAGTTTTCTATTTCGAGGTTTAAACCTTTTTGATATGTTCAAATGTAGTTCTAAAACTACACTCGAATATTGAAATGATTTCCAAGTCAACGACCACAAAAAAGCAACTGTGTTGTAAAGTTAAAATAAATAAGGAATGAAAAATAAACCTATACGGACAGGGAGTTGAACCTTGGGAAACCGTCCTGTTGCTCTACTTATTGAGCTATCCTTTTGCTACGCGTCTCGGTGTATTAAACTTTCTATATATGATAGTCTTTATTGGGATGGTGGACACGTCTATTAGGTTTCTTTAGAAAATAATTAAAATATTTTACATTCTACATTTATTTAAAATTTTAATTAACTTAGCAAGGCTGTACAAGGTTATAAATATTTTCAGACTGTAGTTTTATAGATCTAAAGTTTATTGCCTAGCAATATTTTAAAATGTTTCCAGGATTGTTATTATGCTCTATAAAGGTTTTATTTATGATATAATTAAAAATATTGGGGGTTAAAAGTTAACAAGATGATAAACCGACATCTTTAAGTAAATAGTAAGAGTATTTATATTTTTTTCTTAACGTATTTACGAAGTTTAGATGTTGTTATGTAAAAAATATGAAGGTTAGAAATTATAAAGTTTTTTGCCCTACATATTGATAGGCTACAGCCGCCAAGCACCTCAAACTGTCATTATATTTCATGACCCAACTGAAGTGGTAAATGAACACAAAACATTATCTCCCTAGAATAAACAAAAAAAATCTGGGATTTTTATTATTATACTTATGGTTAGTACCGTACTTACCGTAAAGTCTATTCCTTTTAATTTGTTACAAAACTGTCGAGTGCGGGTTTTTGTAATTAAAGTTTTGCTTCAAAAATATGTTCAGTTAAAACTCATTAAGTCTGATAAACCCATAATTTATCAAACAGATAATAAACAAAACAGAATTGTATGTATGTGAAAAAACAATTGTGCTGCCGCAAGCTGATGTACTGGGATATAAACGGAGTGGGTGACGGTTTATTTAACTTTAGTTCAGACAGTGGAGAGTTTAACTTCCGTATAATAAAACTTTTACCCGAGAAATAGTTTTTTTTTTCTGTACATATTAAATCCATCTTGAGATGTATTATTATATATTAAGTGATATGCCTGGTATGTTAGCAGATGTTTTATTATTTTCAGATAAATATAGAGTAAGTAAACAAGTTGCTATTTAACATTTAAAATTGTGAATAAATAATATTTCATTAAGTTAAATTGTGAGTATTAACTTCGGAATATTGATTGATGAAAACTGTTTAATATTAAAGTCGAACTTCTGCAACATTATATAATAATTAGATGTTTTAGCTTTGTAGCTCTAAATCTATCAATGTTTCTAATACATAGAAAGCACATCGATGATATATGTAGACATAAGACATAAAATTATATACATAGATTTCTGAAGATTTTAGAAGAATGTGTGAGGGTTAAGTATTTCTAATTCCAATTTCAAATCGATTATTTACTTTTGAACTTCTTTTAACTGGCCATCTATATGAAGGCGGCAGGCAGGTAATTTGCCGTGGAGAGCCAAGCAGAAAGCTGGTAGCGTTCCCATGTTTACTATTTAGGTACTATATTGAATACGAGGTGAAATTTTCATTGATTTACATTTCGAGTGCTTACTTACTATACTATATTTACATTATTTTACGTTTAAACATGGTTTATAAGACTACGTACATATAATTGATTAAACTAAAATGTAATTGATAATAAATATCATAGCTCTCTTATTTAAAAAATGCACATATTCCACATACGACATGTTCTCTAATAGAATTGTTTCAAAGGATGGGTCCATGGCAAAGAACCGGAGATGAATTTTACGAATATTCTTTTTAACTTTTTTATATACTTGTTTAAATATATATATTATATAATACTATATGAACATGCAATGTTATCATATATCATCCTAAATCAATATTCCAATAACAGTAATCTAAGGGAAACAGGAATCAAATTAATTGGATATCATAATTCAATGTTATTATGTTTTTCTGATGGACATACCTATCTGATTGCATAATTTTGGTGATAATGATCATCAATTTGTTGACGTGGATTTGATGAATTAATAATTAAGATTAAATTAGAAAGTTCTAGTTCTGATTTCTTATAAAAACATTTACTAAATACTTTATAAGTTACGTAGTTAATAGAATGAAAAAATAGCGTGATAAAGTCACTTTCTGGAATAAAAATAATAATTGCTCATGCCTTAATTGAATTGGATTTCTGTAATCAAGCGAACTGTGAACTTTTAAAGGAGTTACTAAATTTCGTTGCTAATAGCTTTGTTGAGTTGAAAAAAAGAGCTTTTAAGGTCAACGAACTCCATGCTTTTGAAAACCTGAAATGAATTTGTAGCATTTTTTTGTAACAACATTTGATTTGTATGTTGTGTAAAGTTCATTTTTAATTAGTTTTGTATAATCATTATAGTAGGTTAAAGGTATTTCGTTTATTAGAATGTTTTGTCCTATTAAAAAGAAATTAAACAATTTTTCATCGACGAACTAAAAGTGGGTCACGAACATTTACTTCTGGCGTATGGTCTGGTATTCAGATTCAGTTTCCTCTAATATATTTATTACTAGCTGACCCGTGCCAACTTCACTGGGCAACCATGGGTATAAAGATCTATTGAAACCATTATTAATGCAAAATAATTAACCAAAACGTCAATACACATGGGAAGATAAGTTTGACAGCGCGCTTTTTCAGAATTATCAAGCTTTTGGTAAAGGTAAAGGTTTCGCTCACGGTTCCGATCCTTTGGATATGTAAATATAAAAGCCTGTACTTGAATTTAAAAAAGGTTCAGTATTTATTAACCTCCAATAGTTCAAAAACAACTTTACAGTTTACATGTTATCTTATGTTGAATACTATTTAATTATATGAATTTTATGTGTGACATTATAATTACCTAAAAACTGCAAAATTCTATCATCTAAAAAAAAGAGTCTTTGATATAATTATAATATGGGTTCAATTATGAAAGTAATCCAGAAATTTTGTCAGCAGAAAGATGTCCTCAAAAAGTTTGAGATAAAATCTCAAGCCCTTAGCGAAGTTTCTATGTCACTCGACGCTTCGACAAATCGCTTAATTTGTCTCCGCTGAAGCCGAAGACTAAATATCGTAATTGGTTTTATTGGCAGCTCCGTTTAATTTATCAAAGGTATTATTTAAATGTTCTATTTCTATGCTAATTTACTTTTCAGATTGTTCTTCTTTAGTACTCTTCTTTAGTTAGAGATGGATATAAAAAACTTGGTTACAAAACTTTATTAAATATGTATATACCAGATTAATGTGCAAGATGTGGAAGTATAGTAATTAATAAAAAAATATCATGATTTTTGTAACTGATGCTTATGATTTAAAATTCGAACTGTTCCCAACAAAATTCCATCACGAAACCCATCAAGTTTCGACCTGGACCACTGTAACTTAACTACCATTTATTCTGGAACTACTTCTATACAAATATTTATAAAAGATAAAATTAAACTGTTTTTTTTTTTAAATAAACTATTAATTTTGGTTTTCTAAGTCATTTATTATTTATTGTTCATTTTATATTTTATTTATATCAGGAGATAAATTGTAAGGTTCGTCAAATAATTATAATAAATTGGATCTTCATGACTCCTAACGTATATGTAAAAGATATTGATTGAAGTATTTGAATCATTCTCACTCTTTCAGACGTTAAGAAATGAAGCTATTGGGGGAAAATTAGATTCCGTCAGAATAAGGAAATAGTTGAATGTTTCTTAAAATCTTAAGTATTTAAAACATATAGTCATGTGTTTAAGTGTACTCATTTAAGCTTGGAAACAGCATTAAATCCAAAATATCTAGCAAAAAAATTAAGTACATAGATTAAGTTTCAAAAAGGATATTTATTAATATTCTATGTTGAACTGTAAGAACACGTAAACAAATAAGTATAAAGTTATTTAATAAAATAAAATAAAAACCGACTTCAAAACTATATCTACCTCATATACATAATGTACAAGTTTAAACTAACACTAAAAAAAAATATATTTTCGTAACTTCAAAATAAAGTTTTAATAAAAGCATTAACGAAATTATTGAAACGTTTATAAGTACCTATTTACTATTTAAAATCCGGTATTTTTGGAGTCGGTGCCAGCCAAAGGTAAAAAAAAACTTAACAAATATTGAATATCTGTCAATATATATACATATAACAATAACATGAACACGAAATAGACATTAGATATAAAATACACAGAGAGAACGCTGATTGTTGCAAAGAAGCGCATCAAAATTTTTATGCATTTAGACATAACCATCAACGACGTCTGCCCACGTTCGGGTAGCTCACTCCGGTAACTGGTCCTCTCGTCACCAAGTTCCAGATACGCGCGCTGCCCTTCCTCCGTGATGTTCGAAAGATTCTTGGAAATAAGCAGGATTAAGCTGTCCACCTCGGCTAGCACCGATTTCAAAGATAACGGATTTTAAATAGTAAATAATAACTTTATTTATAATAACTTTATTTTTTATTTTAAGTTTGTTCATAATTATATATAGGTTGAAAGGTTTTTTTTTCAATTTCTTGTAGAAAGTAGGTTAATTTTGTTTAGTATGGGTAAACCAACTAAACGGGCTTCTCAAATGAGACAAAGAAGAGAGAAATCCTAGAAATATTTCAAATGAGAGTGATGAGCAACGAGCGTATACATATAGACTTTCTCGAAAGAGAGCAAACACGAACTCATCAAGGCTTAAGAAAGTCCAGAAAGTCATGCTCAGCAACTCAGTTTGACTCGCGAATGTTCGTCTAACGAGACCGAGGCGTAACGAAACCGCCGCCTACACATGCAACACGAGCGTTTATCCATTGAATGTGCCGAATCCAAAGCGACGCGATTAGATACTTTGCGACAAGCAATCGCAATCGCAATCGCAATCGCAGACACATTTTTGCAGACGTACCATGTGAAACTTTTTATAAAGCTCTATATCCACCACAACATCAAAATCAAAAAAATCATAATATGCCTTCGCTGTAAAAATAACAATAGAAAACGAAAATGCCGCCAGCAGCTTACTGAAACAAAATGACTGTCGCAACTGCACCTCAGAAGCTAGCTAATTTGACGAAACTTGAGAAACGATTTTTATGCCGTGGTGTGCCGTTTCTTAAAATGATGAAGTTAAAAAACCGTTTCTCTCAAGATTGGCGCAGCCTTCATTCGGTGTAGGCCAATGAAAGAATAGCAAGGTCTATAGTGGATAACCACTATCAATGCCCATAACTGAAGCTTTCTCTCGATTTTCCTGGGATCCCATCATCAGATGCTGGTGGTAATGGGACCACCTCGGAAGTTTAGGTTTTGTTTAGTTTAGTTTCAAATAAAAGAAAAAAAATATAAATCCGTCCACAATCGCCGGAGTTATCGCGTGAACTGAAGATCTTCACACTGAAGATCATCGATACGTATACACTTACCCCCTTATAGCGGTTTGAGTGCGTCTCAGATTAGCTGTGAGTTGTAATAAGACTAATAAACTTAAAAAACGATATCTTATTAAAGACATTATCATTATTACTTGAACTGAAGATTAAGGTAAAATTATTCTTCTGATTATTTTTTTTTAATTCCAGTTCTAGGTAAAAAGAATTATTGATATATTACAATTTTATATTGCTTCATGTGACAGTTTTTGATTAGATGATATAAACATAGAGAATAATATATAGAGTAGCCAGTCAAAAATGTGTCCATTGAAAAAATAATAAAGAAAATGAGGCTGTCGGTCTCTCTTTTTAATATGTGAGATTAGGCAAAGATAAATATGTCTCACTTTAGTGTTATATATGGCTTTCCCTGTGGTCTTCCCTCTTTTATTATATATTAGACCCTTATACTCACAGGCCTACCTGTGGCTTCTCTACGCTATGTATAACAAGTCTATGGATATACCGGTATGTAGTCTGAAAATAACGAGATGGAACTTTTCTTTTACTTGTGACTGCTGTGATTAATAGTATAGCAGTTTTCAGCTATTTAACCCTAACGACGCATTTGTGAAGAGCTTTTATGCAAAGCTTTATTAGGGAACCCCAAAAGATACCTAACTGAATCACTCAGAATTTTGTTTCTTGAATGAAGTTTCATGCTATTCAAACCAGATAGGGTCGGAAAAAAAAATATTTTATCATTATAAAAATCATAATAATTTTAGAAAACAAGACGGTTCGCTTGCGGGCACTAGTAAACATAATTTTCATAACACATCGCGCAAGGCATTGATAAGGGAGTGGTTGTTCCTAAATTAGAAACCGATTTCGTGAAACTTATCATGAGTACACTTAAAATTAACTTGACTATAACTAAATTTAACTAGCTTTTAAAGATATGAAAAATTGAAACCTTAAGGTAAAATATTATGAAACTTATGTGGTAGACTTCTTGTTTTATTTTTGTTTGATTCTTCCTGTTATTCAAAATATCTACAACCTGACTTCATGATAGATGAAGGGAGAGGAGTCTCAGGTATTATAAAGTTCATTACTTATCTCGAATTTATTTATTGAGATGGCAACATTTTGAAAATCAAGAGTTACAATACTAAATGAGATTTAGTAAAAATAAGGCCTTCTCTTTTTTCAAATTATTGTATGGTATTATTATATTTTTGCTTCAAGGTACTTAAAATTAATCCCATTCTCGATACCTATGTTTCGTTCCAAATGTGCTCTAAAGGAAAAAAATGCTGAGGGTCACTGGAGTATTTATATGACTTAGTTTTACCACTCATTCATATTGTTTAGTCAAGAAATAACGTTGGTCTAGACACAAACGTGAGAGGAAAGTACAAAATATTTTCTTATTTATGATAGCAATAACATGTACATAATTTATAATTCACTGTGAATGTAAATGCTACCAAAATATTTAAACTTTTCTGCTATTATGTAAATATAATTTTTATGGACTCTCCCTAAAATTATTCTTATTTACAAATACCAATATATTTCTTGAATAATCAAATAATAATGCTGATAATATTTACCTCTATTTTCATATGTTAAACTTTTCTGTCACCAGAGTATAGCTTTTTTAAATTCTAAGGCTTTTTTTAATTCTAAAGCCTAATGCAGGACTTACAGGGTCCATGATTATTCTGTTCATTAACGAGAGCTCCTAATTTAACTGCATCGCGAGATTAATTCAATATGCACAAGAATACAACCTAAAAATTATAAATACAATGTTCAAACTAAAACCAAAAAACTGCTGGACATGGATCTTTTCAGATAGAAACACAAGAAATGAAATTGATTATATTATGGCCACGAAGCACCATATGATTTCTAGATATGAGGTACTTCCATCTTTCTCTTTTGAATCGGACCATAGACTACTAAGAGCAACACTACACCTAAAATCAAAAAAGAAGAGCAGACGTAATTTCTCTAATACATGCAATAAGCTAAAAACTATAGCGGAGCAGGATATATACTTTACATACCTCTATAGCTTCATACCAGAACTTATTAAGAATCAAAACAACTATAATATGGAGGAGTACTACCAACTAATCATTTACTACATCAAGATAAGTTTACAAAACATTAAGGGACCAAAAAAAAACAAATCTTATCTACGAAAGTTTTAAAACTTGTGAAAGAAAGGAGTGAACTACAAAATAGGCCTAAACTAAACGTAACTGACAAAGAAAAACTTAAAGCCCTGTATTAGCGGAGCGGGTGAGTCAGGAGCGGGTGGGTCAGGAGACCCACCCTTAAAAAGAGGGGGCCAGATGGGCCCCCATGGTGAACGACGTCCCGAGGGCGTCTCAGATTGAGACACGGACCTCGGCTCGGGGCGTCGTTAGTCAGGAGGGAAGCTAAGGACATTTGGACACTAGCGTCCTCCGACGGCAGAACGCCGGAGCAACGGAGCACAAGAAACTTACCAACAAAGAAATAAAAAGATGCTTCAATACCTACAGAACAACAACTATACAAAGACATCTCGATAATAACAGATCCGTTAAAAAAGCTTATAAAGAATTAAATCAAGTCAAAATATGGATTCCATATCTCAAGTCTGGCAACAACAAATGCAAATCTCGTACTGATATTATAAATACTGCTACTGACTTCTACGCTCATCTGTACAGCCTAAATCATGGGGCTACACGAAAACAAAACATCGTATTGTACAGCTGTACAGGTACCTCCCCTATACTCAAGTTTACAGAAAATTTAATCTTAAAACAAATAGCAAATCTTAAATTAGAAAAAAGTCCAGGACCAGATGGAATCACAAATGAGTGTATAAAGATTGCAAAGACTCTACTGCTAACACCAATCACTATTCTCTGGAATCAAATTATTGAGGAAGAAGTTGTGCCCCATCAATGGACAGAATCCGAAATTGTATTAATCTATAAAAAAGGTGACCCAGCTGACATTAACAACTACCGCCCTATAAGTCTATTGCCTTGTTTTTACAAACTTTTTGCCTCCTCTAATTGAAAGGATAACTCCGGCCATCGAGACATACCAACCAGTGGAACAAGCTGGATTTAGAAGCGGTTTCAGCAAGATGGATCATATCCAAGTAGTTGAGTAGGTGATAGAAACATATTTAGAATTTAATAAACCCCTATTTATAGCTTTTATCGACTACAAAAAAGCTTTTAATACAATTTTTACAGGAAAGCATTTGGGAATCGTTAAAAGCACAAAGCACAAAAGAAAAGTATATAAATATCTTAAAGAATATCTGTTATAACAGCACAAGCAGAGTTAAGCTTCACAGAGTCTGCGAAGTAATCAAAGAGAGGAATCCGGCAAGGAGATCCATTATCACCAAAATTATTAATAGCAGTCTCACAGCACGTAATGAAAAAAAAAGACCATGGTCGAATCGAGATATTTATATAAATGGGAACTTCCTAAGTCATCTTAGATTTACCGATGACGTAATTTTATTTTCGGAAATCCCTCTTCAATTTAACAAAATAGTAAGTGAATTTAATCAAACTAAACTGGACTAGAAATGGACTAGAATCTGGAAAAAACAAAAATTATGGCTAACCGCAGTGCACCGCCCATCTTAGTAACTAGCACACCTCTTGAGTTTGTCAACCAATATATTTATCTAGGCCAACAGATATCCTTCAGTAAGGAAAAAAATATTAAAGAACTCAATCGAAGAGTAGCGATTACCTGGAATCATAGGGAAGTACTAAAATCCAAACTTCCACTAAGAACCAAGAAAATAGTCATGGACACAGGAATAGTACCGTGCCTCACCTATGGGTGCCAAACTTAGACCTTCAAACTAAATAAAAACTAAGAATAATATTCAGACTACCCAGAGAAGAATAGAAAGAAGTTGTTTAGGTCTAAAACTGATAAATAAGGTAAAGAACTTTGATATTGGCAAAAAGACAAAAGTATGCGATGCCTTAACTTTTTCAATGAAGAGTAAGTGGAGGTGGCCGCGTTACTTAGCTCGTTACAAGGATGATAGATAGATCCTAAGGTCTGTTAAGTGGCTAGGGCCAAGAGGTATCAGAACAACAGATCGACCAAGGACCAGATGGGTAGACGAAATTGTAGCAACCGCGGGCGAAAGTTGGATGGACAAAGCTCAAGATAGAGAAAAATGGCTTTTCTTGGGTGAGGCTTTTACCCGAATGGCGTCCATGCAATAAATCAATAGATAACTGATTATTAAAATTATATAATAAATAAATCATCTATTAGGACATTAAAGTATGTTCCGTAATTAAAATGTATTAATTATAATTTACGTTAATTATGTAAATAACTGTTACTGTTTTCACGTAATATGCATCAAATAAAGCTATTATTATTATATAGTTCGCACATTTATGCTTGTTATATGAGGACCATTGTTTATCAAAGAAACACCTATAAAAGTTTGTTGTTTTTTTGTTTCTTACGGAATACTGAACCGTATGAGACTCACATCTAGATAGAATAGCTTTATTTACGAGTATTCCAAACAGACGTGCGGACATGCCGTTTTTATGGTATATGAGCCTAAGCGTTCTATAATAGTATATTACGAGCTATGAATAGTAAATTTAATAATTTCAATAACTAATATATTCAAACATGAACAAAAAAGATGGCAATGTTGAGTGTCACATAAATATACCGAAAAGAGAAGAGCAAATACCAAAAGCGATTTATGTTGATATAACAAACACAAATACAACACAATTTTAGCATACAAAAATAGATACTGAAAATTTACCGGGAATAAACGTTTTATTTTTATACCTATAGATTGCAATTAAGTTTATATTTTTCATCTTATAAAGATATCTAAGGTTATGAAAGTTTCTTAATACTTTTTCAGTGACGGTAGGGACAATTTATTCTCTATAACTTTATGTATATGGTTTAATATAGAGTAAATATAATATAATCCAATTATAATCTAAGCTAAATGTAATTTACAATTATTCTTCGTTATTATGAAATAGGTTTTCAAGCAATTAGTCCCGACTGCAAAATTTCTTTTAAAGTAGAGTCATTTATTTTAAGGTAAATTTCTTCACAGTTAAGTCAAAATCACTTAATATTGGGCTTTCAAACGAATTTATGGACCTTTTTACATTTATTGGAATTTATTTTTAGGCTAACTAAATTGTTTGTATCAATATAAATATTTATAATATAAATGTTTTGTTACTTCGAGCAAATTTGGAGCATTTCAAAGCCGAGGTCTTTTGTAGGTAAGGAAATGTTTTCAGAGGTAAATTGAATGAGTGAAAAATTGAGTGTCTCATTTTTATTAATAATTTATTTTGTTAACAAAAATATGAAAATAAAATACGGAATTTACCAACACATACACATTTAATTCTACTATACGTAATCGAAATTAATAATGATGCATCGTACAGTTTGCTAAAACCTAGTTCAGACGATTATTCATGTACACAAAAGAAGTGCATCAAAAAGCAGATTTTTTTCAAGTTGTTTGTGTAATAAGTCGATTTCTAAAAGGAATAGATAGAGGTAATAGAGTACAATAAAAAATCCAAGGTGGAATTTTTAAAAGAATTAAAATATTTAAGTTAAAAGCTCAGTTGAATAAAGGATCATAAATTTTCATTTCTGAATAGAACAATGTTTCTATTTATTTATAAATAAAATAAATAAATATGAATATTTTAATAAGTTATTGATAAGATTAACGACTGTTTTAATTAACTGATAAAATGGTTGACGCACTGCATTAAGAATACACTTAAAATATAACATGAAGTTTCTGTGTATATGTTATAAAATATATTATATTTATTATTCTTTAACAGTATTAGATCCTACCATTAACATTCATTCAGCCTTTACCAAAATGGACAATGACATCCATCATGTCGCCAACGAGGCAAGGCTTTTAGAATTCAATGTGAAAATATTTTAATACGATACATACACCGAAAATGTAGATAATTTATTTTATAGAGAGATTGGACAAGATAATATATTATTTTTATTAAATTTAAAAATAGAAAATCTGTTTTTTAGCTATTCTATGTAAATTCGTTGAGAACTTCGAGTATCTCGTGTTTATGCCGATATCTCTTCATACGTAGCCTTTTATAATATGATAAAAATATAATAAATGACGAGTGCAATATTTTTTAAAGCAAGAAAATACTATAAACTACTAGTGTTCATAAAATATAAGAGCACAAACATTTCAATATAGAGGTGGATAGTGAAATACAAAGGCAATAAATGAAATTTGTACTAAAAATTCACGGGATACTGACCGCTACGCTTGAATACCGTCGCAGCTTCCATCTATATGAGAGTTCCCGCCAGTTTCCTACGAGAGAGCGGATGCTACGGACGTGGCTCGCTTGCTCTTAATATTGCAAACTACGAGTTATACATTTCGAGCGTAGCGACTACGGAGCACAGTTTTGGAAAGTAAATAGACATAATAAATGTAATAGTTGATTATCAAAAGTTGTTAGTGACTAATAAAATAATAAATACTTGTGTTAAAATAATTTAATAAGTGTTTGGCTAGTGTTAAAGTGTGTGTAGTCAATTAACAATAGTGCATCGATTAATATAACATAATTAATATCTAAAATATGGGTAAGTTGATACTTCTATAACATAGGTAACTAAAATGATAAGAAACAAAAGTCTTAGAACCAAATTTTGAATTTTATACCTTTCTGAAAGTTTAATATACAATTTTCTCGTATATTAATTTTACTTTATTTAATTATCCCTCATTATTTTTACGGCTTTAGAATATTAGATATTTGATGAGCCCAAACCCGGATTTGAATATCTAACGAAAAAGGTCCTTCCCTATTTTCCTGCTGAGATAAACAGAGTTAATTATCACAGGGTATTGTACTTATTATATTACTATTAATAATTATTTATATTACAGATTTTATTATCAGCTTACATTTCTTATATTAATGTTTTTTTCTTATCTTGAGCACCTTTTTTATACCAAGTTTATTTTTCTTCTTAAAAAAAAATATTTTTGTAAGAATATAATTTAATATATATTTTTTTAAACTCGGAAAATGGTAAAAAAAATAAATTATGAATGATGTGATTAATAAGTCTATATTATAATGAAAATAAATTAAATAAGATAATACCACCCGTGACTGTCGCGTCTCTCTAAAATCGTAGCCTTTTCTTCCGGTTGTGATAAATTTCTGCGATGAATCGATGATTTTTTACAACAATTAATCTTATGACTTTTATAAGTACTCACTGTAAGTACTTTGGATTTCAGTTAAAATAATATTACTTAATCCATGTGGCGAAGGATTATCTCCTACTTTTTAACATAAAAATGGAATCCGCAGCAAATTATTTTTATTTATACTGAATTTCTGGTTAGAGTGGAATTAATAAAAGTAAATGTTGTCTCTTAGAAACATTTTCTAATAATATTAATTTTCTAAACGTAGTAAAGTATTCGGTGAGATGATATTCAAAGGTAAAGAATGAATTAAAACTTGTATTTATGTTATATTGTTATAGGATCAAAAATAAAATTAGGCGGTATCCTCTGCTTCAGTATGAAATTATATTAATATGTATTATCAACTTATTATAAATACACTAGCACAAATACTAAGAAACACTTATTTACAGAATAAAATAACACTTAAACAGATAATAGCAATTATATTTTATTTAAATATTTACCTTGCAATTGCGTTCTTCGAATAAACATTTGGATTGCGTCATTACTACGAAATCGGCTTCAATCAATCAATCAACAGTAGTACTGGAGATTCTGGCGAGCTTTAGAATCGATTATGAAATGGGCTTCACGTAAATATTGATCTGTTATTTTGATGAAGTGGCCATAATATGTATATAGCTTTTTATAACACATTTGATTTTTATAATAATAATGATAAATACTGCATAGTTATCAATTAGTATTTTTCTCATTTGTGTACTGTGTATATAATGTATGCATAGTAATTGAAATAAAAACATAATATACCACTTTTTTTATATAATTTCAAACGTAAAAATGTTTGCAACTTGTATGGGTTTATACAAACAGTCAGCAAATATTTTTATCAAATCACTCAAATGCTTTGTATGAACGTCACATACGTTTACATAACACTGAAACTATATTGTGAAAAGATAAAATATATTCATAAAAATAACAACAAAAATAAATTACAACGAAACACACAGAGAGCACGACTCCTGTGTATGTACATTTTGTTTTGTTTGATATTTGATTAGTTACTAATTATTTTAAATTTACATGATACTACCGCATCTTATAAAGTGTTGAAATTGATCACGGCATAAAAACGAACTAAAATTTCGCCACTTATATAAGTAACGATAAACCTCATATTGTTTACGTACATTAAGCAATCACTTTAAATTTCAATGATCGTTAAAAATGTTTCTATCCAAGCACTATGTAGTAAATGGCCTAGATTTTTGCTGCTGTTATATCCTCTTACATATATTCCAACGGTTATCGTTTGTCGAAAACAGTATTGAAATCAGTTGCTTACTAATTTATTTGCCAAAAGGTGTAAAGGAAACCCTTCCATTTGATGTTTTTAAATGGACCATTTTGACCCTTTGTCCAACGGCACGTGGGTCGTCCATTATAAAAGAATTTCGATCTTAAAGAGTTTAGTACCTGAGATGCTTTCAAAACGTGCGGATTAAAGAAAATAGGTTTTTTTTCAAGTAAAGAGTTATTTTGGCCTGTCTTTTTTCAACTTGATTTAAACTTACTATTATGATATAAACCAGTAACTTTTAGCCTGCACATGGTTAAACAATAATTTTTAGAGCACTGGAGAATCCTTTGAAACGTACGCACTAGTACATCAGTGTTTTAGTTTTATTAAATATTCAATAAATACTTGTGTTAAAATAAACGTACACACCATGGCGGAGACTATGATAACCGTTATAGAAGTTTACAAGATACACATAGAAAGTTCAAATATGATAAAACCTTAAATAAAAACAGGGCTTAAAGTTTGAAGACTTATTAATAGTCAGGACAGTTTTATATGTATATAATATTGCAAATCTTTTCACAAAGATTATATTCGTAGGATACAAATACACTTGGTCTTCAAGAAATTTTTTCACTTTAAATGGCCCAAGGTAGTATAAGTTAGTAAGTTAGCATACATATACTATTTCAATTAAATATCATTCCAAATAATGTTGATAATATTTTTGAGACGGGAATTACTGTTTTAAAAATTATATCCTACACACAAAGTTACTCAATTCACTGCTTTGTACGGATGGGAATGAAAAATAAATAGGTTTAATACTGTATAACACCTTTTCTCTCTGTCCAGAACAACGAGATTATCCTGTGTATTGTGAGCCTAAAGTACACTTGTAGTGATTGAAAATCTGAAAGGACTCGGACTCTACCAACACTCACGGTATATGAAAAAAATAAAATTTGCAATATATTTGACACTGAAATTCTATTCCTTAAATCTCTACATAACTAAAAAATTCAAAATCAATCTATATTTTTAGATGTCTTTTGGAAGTTTCAAGGAAACTCATGCTCCATAAAGGTTTTATTTATGATATAATAATAATATTAGGAATTTGAAATTAACAACATCATGAATCGAATTATATGGAAAATTAAAAATATCACAATGAACGTTAGATCTTTCAAATTATAACATTGGCTAGATAGCGGCTAACAGCTAACTAAAGCGGCTGGTATTGATCAAAAGAATTGGTGTGGTCTTTCATCACGATAACCACACACATTTTTACCCACTCAGCAATGATTAAGAGAGTTTTATTGATTATAGCCCTTATCTTATATTTTCAGGATTCTTTACACTTTGTCAGGTTAACAAGAGAGGACTACCAAAACTACTTGTCTCATTGTTTTGATCAGAAGTCTTGAAATTTCTTCGGCAAAGGGATTATGTTACTACCTGCAAAAAGTTATCGATCAATATGGTACATATCTATAATAAATGTAAATAATCTTTGAAAAAAACTTCTTCCCCAAATTAATGGTAATATAAATGATAAGGTCGATATCGTTTCGCTTATACTCTAATCTCGCGGAAACTTTTCGTAGAGACGTGTGACTGCTGACTGCGTGCATTTAATGGAGCAATATTACTTCAAATCTCGCAGTTTATTAAGACGTGAACCCCAGTCACCCTTCCAGTTATCAATTTATCATTTTGAGGGATCTTTGTAACCGGACATATTTCCCAAATCTTACATTTAATGTTTCACATAACATAAGTAAGCAAAGTTTATTTTGTAATAAAGGTTTTAAAATAATAATAATTATACTGATATGAGATTATTATTCAAATAACTACATGCGATATTACATTTTAATAATACTCACATCGATATAAAATGGGAATAATTAAACTTATTAACTTTGATAATTTAAAAAGCAAAAAGTACTTCTTGTAAAAATGAAATATTTAGCAATGACATTAATAATTATAGTAATTAGTAGTTATAATCATTGCATCGATAGTTACAAAACGCATGTACAGCGTTTTAAATAATTCTTGAAGAGATCATTTAATAAGAGACTAGCGAGCGACTTCGCCCGCGAAGTAAGTTTTTTTATTATCTCTCGGGGACAGTACTTTTTAGGGATTAATTATTTCTTATATTCTTTTCTTTACCCCTCACAATCTGTGTGCGAAGTTGCGCGTTGAACAGTTGAATAGTTAAAATGTGTAAGCGTAACAAATTAAAACTCACACACTTCTTTAAGATATTAATTAGGATTATACAAAAGTAATGTTTGAAAATATCTTTAAACATGTATAGCCATGTTAAGCTTATTTAAATTTATATAAATAAAGAATGAAAAATAAACCGATACGGGCAGGGATTCGAACCCGCGACTACTGGGAAACCGTCCCGTCGCTCTACCAACTGAGCTACCGTATCGCTCTCCGTCTCAGTGAATTAAGCATTCTATATATTATATATGATCGTCTTTATCGGGACGGTGGTGACCTATTAGGTTTCTTTCGAAAATCCTAACCAATGTTTCTAACTTTGCAGTATAGATAAACATTGAAAAGATGCCACTACCGAAATTAATGTTTGCAAATATCTTTACCTTACCTTACCTATCTTGGCCTTTCTAGAACTAGCAGTGGTTCATTTCTAGAACGTCTTTCAAAGGCGGCATTAGTAGGTTCTTTCCAAATTTGGTTAGGTAGGGAGAGGAGTGTAGGCAGTGAAGGCGAGCGTATTTGCGTATCATAAAGGGGCCCCTTAAACCTACCCCTGGGTCACAAGGCCCAGGCACTGTTTGTACATCTCTCCTTGCAACGCGATGGGCCCGGCACTCGCACGGTGAATCCATGGAATGCTAAGAAGCATCGTCGTCGTCTATGTAGAATACATATTATTTGGTATATTTTAGTGCATATATATTATTACCTAGTATTATGTTATCTATGTATGTATTTTTATTATTTCCTAAACAAAAAACTTATTCCACACTAATACTTCTTGTCCTGTAGCCAAAGGTAGCCTGGAAGAGTTTGCTCTTTAGCAATAAGGCCGCCTATTGTACTTTTGCTTTTTGTTTTTATTTTGGGTTTATCCTTTTTTTATGTATTTGTACAATAAATAATACCATATTATATCAGACGTATTGAACTAATTTTTATACTTGAAGTAATGATTCAAATATGATTAATTCTTAACACAATATTTTCTTTAACAAGTCAATAATTCAGTTCTGATTCACCCCGGTTATGTTTGTTAAATTTTAACATATATCACCAACAAAATACAGTTTTTAGAGTAGGACAAAAATATAAAATATATTTTTAAGCTCTAAATAAAAGTGTACAAATAACTTATTACTATTAGCAAAAACTATGAAAAATGTTCTATTAGATTCTTCTAAAGACCTTAACTCTGTATTATTTTGTAATGAAGCAAACGTTCTCCGAGTGGAGATTTATAACCTGCTCTGGTTTAGTTGCAATAAAATGTACATTTATTTAAGTTGTAACTTCTGTAAAAATATTTATTTCTCGGGAAATAAATTACATAGTATTTATATAATCTAACGTTGACTATAAATTATTGAACTTATATATTAATTATATTTCGAAAATGATTTAATTTAACTACAAATATCACTCTATATCATTACATAGATAAGTATTTTCAGTTAAATTTATTCACAAAACTTAGTACAAATGTTTGTGTGTTATAATTTTATTACAATATCACAAATATTGGAATGTTAAAATTTAGTTATAACATTACTATTTTTAAGCGACTCTGCCCCCGTTGTGACCGGGACAAAACTATAAAATGATACTATAGAGATGAGTGAAGCATGGAAAGAAAGTGGTTGTAGTGACAATAGGCAAAGGAGAGTTGCGATGGTTTGGGCATGTACAGCAGATGGACGAAGGAAGAATAACAAAAGAGATTTATAATGCAGGTTTAGATGGAAGAGCCTTAAAAGCACGTCCTATAGTGATCAAATCAGCAATGTATTTAAATAAAGTTGGGGGTTTGAAGTTGTAAGAATAAAAGGAGTTGCATGAAAATTATTGTGGATATGAAAGACCAGAAAGAGTTGTGTCACGACAAAGTGAACTGGCGCTACATAGTTTTTTCCTAAGCCTTTCGTGGAATAATGGCGTGAGCTCTATTTATGTATGAAATATTATGAAAGATCATTTATAAATGGGGTCAAAATATTAGGCTAGTTACCCCAAAACTTCACAGCCCTATTTCTTGAGGGGTATATAAATTAGTAATATTAATATAAAATCACTTAAATTTATTTCTTTATTCTAACTGAAGAATATCTTATAATCAATTATTACTATATGATTGCAGCCAAAGTTTAGTGCAGTGGAGATTATAGGGCTATAAAAGTTATATAAAGTAAGTAAGTAAAGGAATCATGACATACAGTACTTTGAGGTGCTTGATTTTTGTCCCTTATGAATATGTAAGACATAAAACTTTGTTTTTTAACAAATTCTTCTTCTTGTGAACCACTGTGTGATAATAAATATAATGTATATTTATTGTTACTATTTACTTAAAAATTTCTTGTCATCTTTTCATTCTTAACCTCTGTTTATTCTTCTGAATGGAGTCATAAATAAAACATCTATGGAAAATAAGGTTACCGGAAAACCTAAAAATCAGAACAAGGTAGTGAAAGTGAGATCTATTTAACTACATTACAGTCGCTTCTTTGTGTTCGTTGACGTTGAAAACATTCAAATACTAGAATGTGCTTTTAGCACTTAAACTTGCCAGAGTAAAAACCAAGTTTTAAATGATGAGTGAAAGAGTTAAACAGACTTTTCAGCAGCGACAAACTAGCAATTTAATGTGTAGCAAACTTTTTTAAGCTTAGCAATTTCATACCACGATCAAAGACAAGTTTTGACTTCTTGTATTGAAAAACACTTACTGGAATATTCATTAACATTTTAGATTTATACTTTATTGTTTAAACAACAAATGTCCTGAAATTAAAATAAGCATAAGTTGTAAATTAAAAAAAAAAAAAGTTCAACTGGAAGAATTCTTATATAAAACTCTTTTTTATGAGCTTTTTCCCAGCGGATGTCTTTTTGTTGTCCGCTTCATAAAGGAAGAAATTAAAATCCAAGTAAGTTACCAAGACAAATAAAGAAATAACTATATCGAATCGTATAGTCCTCAATGATTAATTTCCTAAAATAGACACCATCTTCAATCTACTTACAACGGTCCCCCGACGCAACGACTTCAATAATTACATAATTATATTATTTTTATTCTTTTTAGAGGTCTTTTTGAATCGGGGTTTTTTTAAATTTTTAATTTAATTCTTGTTAACTAGATCTCTACATTGAAATCTATTTATACGGATTTAATCCCTCTTTTTTCTAAAAAGTCACGTGGCAACAAACTGGCACATGGACCCCGGCCTCGGTACATTTTAACTAATACTCAAATATTGAAATGTTATTTGTTTGCAGCCCACATTATACCTTATTATCATCCCTATGATTCCTATAGAAATCCATTAAAATTAATAAAGCGTTTATAAAAAAAGTCCTCTATCAATAATAATTCAATTGTAAAACAATATGTAGATTATTTAAAGAATGCCGTTCAAGAATAAAAAAATTAATGCAATAAGTTTTTTTATAAAGCGATTGTACTAAAGCTATATTTCCTCAGGAGTACAGCCATTACTAACAATAGAAAATACTTTTTTTAGATTTATATATTGTTTTTTTTATATAGTATTAATAAAGGTTTTAAAACAAATTATTTTTTATTTAACAATACAGCTGAATCTTTCAACTACTTCGTTGCGTAATTTAATTCTTACAATTCTTACAACTTTATGATATGAAAATAATTAGTCTTATAAAACTTTTGAATTTTTAAAATTAAAGTAAAATATTTAGAAATGACGTTTTTAATCAGTATTATCATTTGTAATCGTTGCATAGACAGTTAAAAATCTTATGCAGAGCGTTGGAAATAATTCTTAAAAAATGTGTTCTACTTTCCAAAGAAAGTCTAGTGAAAGAAAAGAAATCTTGGAGAAGTCGTTTTATAAGAGATTTTAAGGCTTATTTTTAGTTCTATCCATTTCTCATTATACAGAGAATGATATTCTACACTTTCATCTAACGTTTGATAGTGTATTATATTCACATTTACATACTTTATTCACAACACGACGGGTATTTGTTTAATATTCAATTTCATTACTACTTTATACTAACAGAGATCGGCATCCTCTGGTAACTCGGAATTATTAGAGTACATTTCATAACATAACTGAAAAAAAGTGATGTTTTCATTTAATTTAATATATATATATATATTCAATATTTTTATGTTACATATACAGCGAGGGCGAAGCCATTGGAAGAAGCCAGTATTAAGCAAAGATCAATATAAAAATACTTTCCAATCTAAGATGCGTTAAATTGTTAAAACAAAAGAGCGACCGCTTCTTATAAAAATTCTTTCAGAAGGTATTCATCTGTGTATTCACCAACTTTGGAAAAATGTTTCATATAAAATATGCATTAATTATTTTAATTTAAGCACATTTTTTGTTAACATAAAACAAAATAAAATATAAGGGTAAGGTTTAATGAATATTCCAGTGAACTATTTTCATTACATCATGTCAAATCTTCTGGTCCTCTTTTTGATCCTAATATGTAATTTCCATACTTAAAAAGTTGGCTACATATTGTATCCGTTGGTTGGTCGAGTGACTGTGATGTTCACTCGTCAATTAAAACCTGTTTTTTTATTTTTAGGTTTAAGTTTTAAAGCACATTCGAATGGCCAAAGCAGCGACTTTATAGTATTTTTTTTTTATTAAATATGGAATGAAAAATAACCTCATACGAGCAGGGAGTTGAACCGGAAGGTCGACAACAATATAAGAGATTCAAAGTAAACAAGGTGATAAATTGGTATATCTTTAAGTAAATAGTAAGAAAATATATAATTTTATTTTACTTTACTTAGTTATAAATTAATTATAAGAAACATGAAGGTAAGAAAAAAGTTACAGTTTCATATCTTACATATTCATAGACTACAATAATTAAGCACCTCAAAGTGTTACTGTATATCATGATGTTCTTTCATGGAAAATTTAAATAATATTACAAAGCTTGAACAGTAAAGGAGAAGGAAGTGGAGTGATAAGTTGGTTTCTGTTTTCAGAACGAAGGCTGCAGTCGTGAGACTCCTTATAGAGGTTGCTTCCGAAAAAGACCGTAAGATATATCTCCCTCAGGGACAGAGGTCTAAGCTACAGATATGAAACGTTAATACCATCCTACATCACTTATCCGAAATTCGACCACCACTCATCCCCAAACAGGGTTTATGTCAGTACAGAAGCCGGTTTTCAAATCTTTAGTAAACCTTTTGCAATATGCTAAATATACTACACAATATGTATGTTTTCGGGTTACTATCATTTGACACATTATTTTTAAGTAGGTTAAGACTGAGACGAGACGAAGCTTCTTAGCAATCCATGGATTCACCGTGCGGGTGCCGGGCCCATCGCGTTGCAAGGAGAGGAGTGCAAGCAGTGCCTGGGACTTGCGACCCAGGAGTAGGTTTAAGGGGCCCCTTTATTATGCGCAAAAACGCTCACCCTCCACACTCCTCTCCCTACCTAACCAAATTTGGAAAGAACCTACTAATGCTGCCTTTGAAGTACGTTCTAGAAATGAACCGATGCTTGTTCTAGAAAGGCCAAGATCTTTAAGTAGGCTATAGAGAGATTTTGCTGTTATACCTCTCGCTCCCACTTCTACCGCGTACAAACTAACTATAAATGTATTCCTGATCAGTTCGTTGGTTAGTTCGTAATACTTATTGAGCTTGAATGTGTGATCCCTTGGGATGTTTGTTTCCCAAGGAACAGTAAGCTCCACAAGTATCACGCGCCTCAGATGTTTCGAATACAGGAATAAGTCCGGTCTGGATGACGAAACACCAACATCCCCAGGGATTTTGTAATGCTTTTCATACGTGTCCATCATGAGAATCCAATCAGGAGCCGCGCCTAATATTGAAAAAGGCTTCGCTTTTGATTTTTTGGAGGAGCCTTCTTTTACGAATTCTATAGATCGTTCGGTGGTTGTTATACCCTTCCGCGCTCTTGCTACTGAAAGACTAACCGCTTCCCGTATAATTTCTAATACCTTGTCGTGGCGACGCGAGTATTGACCTTTATCTAGAAGTACCCTACACCCTACTAATAGGTGTTTCGCGGTTCCTATTGCCTCCCCACAGATGTTGCAAGACTTTTCGGTGGCTTTGCCCCATCTTACTAAATTACTTTGATCTGGGAGAGTCATTTGGAATGCATTAAGATAGAATTTTAATAATGCTGGGGACCAATCATAAATTAAGGTGCGCCACTTCAAAGCTAGTGGAATACAAAAATCTCCTATGGTCACCCATTCGTTTTGAATTTCTAGGCTCATTGCGTGGAGTCTGTAATTATCGTTTTCGTCTTGTCGAATAAAAGATTTTGTTATGTCTATGTCTTGAACTTTCCTACTTGATCCTAGCCCTACTTTATTTGTTTGAACACCTATCATAAACTTTTTATGGAATTGAAGTCGTGACTCGAGCTCTGAGGCAACTTTGTCTTTTGGGAGAGAAGTTACAGTATCATCTTTAGATTTTCCGATGATATGTCTTTTGGTAACTCTTAGATGTTTGTAGAGCTCCGATGGTTTCTTTAATTTTAATCCAAAGTTGTTACGGTCTCTAAATAAGGTTGAAGAGTCCGCTGAGTGCGCTAACCCGAGCCATAACTTCAATGTCTTTATGACGCTTGCATCTAACTTTGACAAAAGGGTTTTATTTATATCATAAATTCAAATTCAAATTCAAAATATCTTTATTCAAGTAGGCATTTACACGCACTTTTGAATCGTCAATTACATTAAATTGGTCAGTATAGTCAGTCTGTGAGTAAGCTACCACCAGCTCGGAATGCTGTTCTGCTGAGAAGAGCTGGCCAGAAACTCAACAGTTGCTCTTTTTAAATAAAATTTAACAATGTTTGACTTATAAATTATAACATCAACCCTGCAAATGAGTCAATGACCCAAGTTCCACACATTTCGATCAACCAAAAACTCTTGAATGTTATAGTAAGATTTATTTAATAATATACCTTTAATTTTAGATTTGAAACCAAGAAAAGGAAGATCTAAGATATCTTGTGGAACCTTATTATATATGCGTACACTCAAGCCCATGAAGGATTTCTTAACTTTTTGAAGTCGAAATTTAGGCGTTACGAGCCTATTTTTATTTCTTGTATTGATTGTATGTCTGTCGCTGTTTTTTTTATAGTCATTTAAATTTTGGCGTATATATAGTAAGTTATTAAAAATGTATTGAGAAGCGACCGTAAGAATACCGATTTCTTTAAAAACTTCCCTTAGGGAGTCTCTAGCTTTTAAGTTACAAATAGCCCGTATAGCTCGTTTTTGTAAAATAAATATAGAATTAATTTCGGCAGCGCTGCCCCATAGTAAGATACCGTAAGACAATATACTATGAAAATAACTAAAATAAACGAGTCGAGCCGTATTAACGTCTGTTAATTGTCTTACTTTTTTAATTGCAAAGACGGCTGAGCTAAGTTTGCTTGCGAGTGTCGAGAGATGGGGGTTCCACTGGAGCTTTTTATCTAAAGTTATACCTAAGAAAGTTGTCGAGTCAGTCAGTTCTAACACTTCATTGTTAAGGAATAAACTACAATCTTGACTTTTTACATTAGGAAGTGTAAATTCCATGCATTTAGTTTTCTTAGTATTTAATGCCAAATTATTAATTTCAAACCAATGAAGAACACGTGACAGAGCACAGTTAACTTTGTCAAAATTAGCATTATTACGATCAACTTTAAAAATAAGTGAGGTATCATCAGCAAAAGTACAATGTCACATAGTCCTTTTACGTAAAAAGGCAAATCATTAATATAGAGTAAAAATAAGCAAATCATTAATATAGAGTAAAAATAAGAAAGAAAGAAAGAAAGAGAAAAAAAAAAGAAAGCCTAGAATAGATCCTTGTGGAACACCCATTTTTAGATGAGATCCAACCGATTTACAATTATTTACATCAACCGTCTGAACTCTTTGATTCAAGTAAGAGGCAATAAGATCAAGCGCAGCACTACGCACACCATAGTGATTAAGTTTGCAAAGTAGTGTTTGATGGTCCACGCAATCAAAGGCTTTAGATAAATCACAAAACACTCCGATTGCATTCTGTGACTTTTCCCATGCGTCGTAAATGTGCTTTAGAAGCGCGGCACCCGCATCAGTTGTTGATTTGCCTTTGGTGAAACCATATTGTTCACTATGCATGATTTCATTGCTACAAACAAATTCTGACATTTGGTTTAGTATAATTTTTTCGAAGATTTTACTTAAAATAGGTAAAATAGAGATAGGTCTATAATTTCCGGGTTCTAGTTTATCGCCACTTTTGAACAAAGGAACTACTTTACTATTTTTCATTAAATCTGGGAAAGTACCGGTTTCAATACATTTGTTAAAAATTAAGGATAATTGTGGAGCAATATCATTTATAATATTTATTATTAATTTTACTGACATACCCCAAAGATCACCGGTTTTTTTCATATTTAGATTTCTAAAAGTTTTAACAATTTCATATGATGTAACAGGTTTAAAAACAAAACATTTATTACTGACTCTTACGTTATTCGTCAATTCGACGATTGCATCACATGGTGAAGAATTTAAATTACGCGTGACTGTTAAAGGAATTTCGTTAAAAAAAGTCTCAAAAATTGCCGCCACAGTTAAATTTGAATTTATTTCAATATTATCAATTTTTAACTTAATAGGTCCATTAGCAGCCCTATTTTTCCCAGAGACACTAGACAAAACATCCCAAGTTGCCTTTATTTTATTTTCTGAGTTTAAGATTTTATTTCTTATGTAAATCGACTTAGCTTGTATGCAAACGGTCTTAAATATTTTAGAAAAAATCCTAACTTTATTCAAGAATACCGGATCTTGATTCCATTGCCTCTCACTATATAAATCATATAACTTATCTCTACTTTTATATATTCCCACGGTAGCCCAATCACTAAATTTAAGTTTTAGGTATTTAGTCATAGTTTTTGGCTTAAAAACATTATTAAATTCTTGTAACAAAAAACCGAAAATGTTATTATATAAATTATTTGGATTATCATCGCTAATACACGATAACACGATAATATACTAATACACGAGGAAAGGCCAATTTAGACGTGATGTTAAATAATTATCGTAAATCCAAGCTTTTTTGACGTTACTTATTGGTTGGTTGTCTTCCTTTTTGAGATCGTTTAAAAAGCTATCGACTATTACATCCAACGATGGAGTACGGCCTTGGTAATCGATTTTTTTACCTAAAAATTTAAACGGAGCTGCTTCCGTAACCGTACTAACGCACTGACCGCCTATTATAAGACCCGGATCGTAAGAGGTATATTTGGTATTCCGTCTACCCAGACACAGACTAAAACATTTACTTGGTTTTGTCCTCAATCCGCCCGTCCACGTACAGAAATCCTCAACTACATTTAAAAGTACCTGACATTGTTTCGGATTACGTGTCAGTATCGCGAGATCATCTGCAAAAGCTAGTATGGATTCTGTGTATTTGTTGTTGAACTTAAACCGATAGCCCCACTTTTTTTCATTTCTAATTAATTTATCTATTAAAATATTAATAACTATATTAAATATAATAGGAGAAATACAACAGCCCTGAAATAAACCAACGTTATAATTAAGTGGTTTTGAATGGTTTTCATTAAAAATTATTGAGAATTTTAATTTTGAATAATATGATGCAATAATGTCGCGAACTACCGTAGGAAAGTTATACCATTTCAGCGCGAACATCATTAGTTCATGTCGTACCGACCCAAAGGCGTTTTCTAAGTCTATCCAACAAACCGTAATTTGTCTCTCGCTAGTTCTAGCATCTTTAAGGCTTTCCGATATTAACGTATTATGTTCCAGGCATCCAGAAATTCCGGGCAAAAACCCTTTCTGGTGATTAGGCCTGAAATATCTATTGTTAATCATGAATTGCGTCATTTTAGTTTGTAAAAAAGAGATTATTTTTATATATATAGGGTAAAACTAGATAAAATTAATATGAATATAATATTTATTATATTTTCAGAAACTACTATCCAACCAGACAATTCGCAAAAGTATTTCCTATCTGCGAAGGCTCTCGTTGCAGCATAATAAAATTCTAAAATTTTACCGTGTATTGTAAGGAATATAAAAATGGAATAACTGAATTAAGTGACTTAATTTTGTATAAATATAAAGATTATTTCTTTTTCATTTCGTTCAATGCCAAAGAATTCTAGTTTGGCAAATTATCAAACTATTAATTAGATTTAGATTTATCTATTTTACTAAAAATAAGGTCAAGACTGCACATTTACAAATTCTTATAGATTATTTTAAATTAATATAGCCATGCTGTGGAACGCTTAATAGATAACACTGACGATTCCTTTTAATTTGTTCCTGACAGTCGAAAGCGGAATTACGTAATTAAAGTTTTGTTTGAAAAATATGTTCAGTTAAAACTCATTAAGTCAGGGTAAGCCCATAATTAACCAAACAAAAATTAAACAAAACTGAACTGGTTGTATGTGAGAGAATTAATAGTATGGCTGCAAGCTGATGACATGGGAAGTAAACGGTGGTGATGGATTTTATTGAGTTTAGTCCACACAGTAGAGAGTCTAACTTCCGTTTATAAAACTTTTAACCTAGAGCTACCTTTTGTTTTACCTCTTGAATCAATCTTAAGATGTGTCATTATATATTTAGTAATACGTATCGTATTATAGTATTATATATTATTATGGACTAGATAAATATAAAGTAAATTAACAAGCTTGCTATTGATCATTATAAACGATAAATAATAAATATTTCAACCACTTACAGTTTAAGTATTAACCTCGAAGAAGAAAGTATTTTGATTGATTGAAAGCTGTTTAATATTTAAGTTGAAATTCTGCAAACTTAGATATTTCAACTTTTCAGCTATAAATCTATATTTGTTTCTGATAGATGAAGAGCACAACAATGGCATATATACCTATAAGACATTTATTAAAATAGGTTAAGGTTTTGGATTGTGTACAACAAACATACTTTGAGATTACAAAACAATATTATATACATAGATTTCCTAACTATAAAGCAGCAAATAGTGTCAGTTTTAATTAATTTCAAATCGATTATTTACATTCCAACTGTTTTTATTTCAAAATACATATTAAGTTTTAGGTTTTTGATTGCTGTGTCTCTATATTACTTGTGTCCTTTTTATTTGTTCCTCCATAGTCCAGTGTAGAATTATGATTTTACAGCCATGCTTCAAAAATATGTAAATTAATACAAGCCGTAAGTTTATGAAATTTCAAGAAAACAGTGGTGGTGTTTTGGTTTTTATTGAGCTTACTCCACGCAGTCGAGAGTCCAAAGTCTGTATAACACAACTTTATCCCAGAAATAGCTTTTATTTTACTTCTTGAATCCGCCTTAAGATGTATTGCTCTGCATTTTATTCATGAAAATGAAAGTTCTTGAATTGTAGTTGGTTTTTTATTTGAATATTGAAAAGGATTTTTTTTTACTTTACAAGCATAAAAAAACATTACAATACTTCACTAGCGCAAATAACTCAGTCAACATTCTTGCTCATCTACAGTTAATGAGTTAAAGAAAAAATAGAACGGCGTAGTCGATATTGTTTATACATACATTTATAGACTAAATAACCTGGATCCATCACTCTTTTGGTTAGTTATTGTATGGAGTTCTAATAATACCAACATAATAATAAAATTGAGAAGAAACAGATACTTCTATTTTTATAAAATAAAGTATGTGAATGTGTAGCTATAATACACCGTGGTTTTAACAAATGTTAGATGTAAGTGTAGTCAAAATGGGTAGGGCTAAAAATAAGTCTTAAAATCTCTAATAAAAAGACTTTTCCAAGACTTTTTCTTTTACTAGACTTTCTTTGGAAAGTAGAACACATCTTTGAAAGAAAGAAAACATATTTATTTGTGACCAACAACTCACAGACATGTTTACACACAGAATTACCAAAAAATGGGCAACACTTAAATAAATATAAATATAATCAAACAACCAAAAAAAACACATTAAAAAAATATAATTTAAGACAAAGAAAAATAAAATTCTACTTGAGATTAAAGTTAATTAAATAAAAATAAAATAAAAATACAAATGCTGTCTATGACGTTGCACTAAAAAAAGGTGTACCATTCGGCTTTAAGTTGGGTTTCATAAACCCTGCACTGATTTTCAGTGGTACCATGAATATTGCGTAAGTATCATTTAAATTCCATACTAAAAATACTATATACATATAAATAGGGATATTAAAAATACAACATACATACAAATAGTCATATTAAAAATACTAAATACTGGATATTTAATAATATATAATATTTAATAATTTTTAATTTTAAGATATTACGGAGATATATATAAATACAAAAAAAAAACCCAAATAAACTCTATAAAAGATTATAATACAAAACACAAAACAGTCAGAAACTACCAAAACAGCAAACGAAAATATAATACGAATACCAATACATAAATCCAAGTTACGTCATATATACATCGTCATCATCATACATAAATACAAGTTAGGTTGAGTTGAACAAAAGCAAAACAATTTCTTCGTGGCGGTCACCGCAACCCGTGTTGGACTAACCTATCGTCGTGGCCTTGGCCGTGATATTATATTATATATTTAGCTTTTTACAATACACATACCTAATTAAAATTAAAAACAAAAATAGTAATAATAATGATAATTGAATTATTACAATTCTTGAAAGAATTATTTCAAACGCTCTACCTCTCTACATTCTTATATGCAACGACTACAAATTATATTATTGATTTACTAAAAAATATAAAAGTTTAATACAACTAATTATTCTTACATCATAAAGTTATTAAAATTAACTGTTGGAATGAAATTACGCAAAGAAATTTTAAAAATTCAGTTACATTCTCAAATTAGCAAAAATAAATTTATCGGTGGCCGGGAACTGTGTTTTCGACTCTTCATTGTGGTACATAGTTTACAGTTAAACCAGAGGTCATCTGTCAAGATCCGGGTACCACGGGACCCTGGTACCTATTCCTCCGGCGGCGTTGCATGCCCTTGCGTTTGTAAACCGTCGGGTCACCGGTTTTGGTGTTGGATTCGTGGTCGTAATGTCGTTAGCTGCAGGGATTTGGCAACGTTTGTCTGCTTTCACATAGTTGTCGGGGGAACATCGGATTTCACCGACAGCAAGAGGTGGAATAAACCAGCTTAAGGTGAAGGGCTGCTGCAGTCTTTCACTTTGGAGCTTGGAACATCCTTTAAGGAGACGTTCTTTCGGGGGCCACTATGGTTCGGGTACCCCCCCCCCCCCCCTTTGAGGTTAGATGAATGTTCTAACATCTATCCGATCGCCCGACTGTATCGTAGGGTAGACTAATGGCCTATGTCCAGCAGTGGACTGCAAAAGGCTGATGTGATGACTGGGATGTACCAAGGACAGGTACCAATATTTAAAAATGTATAAATCCTTTTTTAAGTTTTTTTAGAAACAAAAAAAATAATTTTGTTGGATACTTACAGGTTTTTTAGGTATAGAAATAAGGTGTAGCCTACATTACTCCCTATGCCATTTTCTTCAAAATATATTTAAGGGTTTTTCTTAATTCTTGTTATCACTTTCTTCTTATAGAGATTAGGATATAATAAAAATAGAGTTGCCGTTTATTATATCATTAAATAGTTACGTGCTGGTTTCAAAAAGATTTTTTAATAAAATTGTGACTATTCAGGATTTGTATTAAGCAGAGCGGACTCTCGGAATTTTATTTTGAAGTTATATTATAATTGTATTCAACATTAGATTATATAGATACTGTACCTGTACTGTAGGTAACAAATAAATATGTTTAAATAATAATAAATTAAAATTTGTATTCTGTGAAATATATATATTACTTTACATTTGTAACAATAAAATGAAATGTATAATTTATTGCAACTTAACTGGAGCAAGTTATAAATCTCCATTCGGAGAACGTTAACTTTTATTTCAAATAATACAAAGTAAGATCTTCGGATAAACCAACATAAAAAAATAGTTTTCAAAAAGAAGGCAATTTTCTTTTTTTTGTAATATAATTTGAATAGTTTATTTAGGTACAAATTATGTAGGACTTTCTTACATGCTCTTAAAAAAGGTCTTTTTGTCTATTTTTCTTCTCGAAAAAAACGTATTTCGCGACAGATAGTTTTTGGAATTGATACTAAATTGAAATATGTACAATTGATTGACATATAATTGATACAAAAAATGATACAAAAAGATCATACAAATGATACAAAATTGAAAAGAAAAAAAAAAATATATACACAATCTCCTTTGACTTTGTTTGAAAAATAGAATAGAAATTTAAAGTATAATTACAAACGTTGATGAATGATGAATACTGAATTTCTTTTTATTGTGATTATATCTAAAACCAACTGTTTCTGTTCTTTCTTCTTCTCAATTTGACTGACTTGAAGATTTTTAACAGTAAAAAGCTACATATTTGCCTACAATTTGTAAATTACTATTGTTCTGAGGTACATGTTTGTCTGTGTCAAGTACTTACAAAAAAATATATATAATATTCAGATCTGGCCTGAGTATTATTTTATTATAATATGTATAAATGTGTGATCCAATTTCTTCAAGCAAAATCATTTAATTCGAATTTGTTTGACGTTATTATATTGTCATTTTAATGATATTATATCGAATTATATATAGAAAATAACAATACAGTCTTGTTATAAAACTTCAAACCATTACCGTGGAATGCTGTCCGCTAATATTTGTTTTTTAAAGAGTATTCTTGTAACACATATGAAGTGGTTGACAACCTGCTATTTAACATTATAAATTAAAAAATAAGAAATATTTCAATCAAGTATACTATGAATATTGACCTTTAGGTGTCATTTTGTTTCTTAGCAATCTCTTTTATTTTACTATTTTACAATTAAAATTATGAGTTTACAGAAAGGATACCTTATAAAACCTTTTAAGTAAAATTTTTGTATATACGATATATATTAAAAAAAATGCAAATATATTTATTTTATAAGGAAATTTTTCATAAATAAATATAAAGGTAAATAAATAAATATAAGGCAAGAAGCTGCTTTTTTAATTATGAATTGTAAATATATAAAGTTTTTATATCCCATTATTTGAATGTTGACCTCGTAAGAACTATTTGTTTTGTAGAAATAAGCTTTTTTTATTATCTGCCTTAGCCAAAGTTTACTTCAATCATAATAACATCGGTTATAAAACATATTTTGTTGGTATTTTTGATTATATTTTATTATATTATTATATTTTAAAATATATTTCATTGTTTTTAAACTAAGTTTAAACTAGTCCAATTTTTTTTTTATAGCATGGATTAAACATATATATATATATATATATATATATATATACATATAATTTCAAATAAGTTTTAGATGTTTCTAGATATTTTCAAACATTTCTGAAACAATTAAAAATATATATTAAGTACAAGTAAATGGGATTATATCGGTAATACAATTTAAAATATCACAATCTCTTTATATATATATAGCAATTAAGCCTTACCGCTTTATATATAAACAGCAAAAAAAAAAATGATTTAATACTATATAACACCTTTCCTCTCTGTGTCCAATACTACGAGATTATTTTGTATTGATTCTTAAGTACACTTGTACTGATTGAAATTCTGAAAGGACTTGGACTCTACCAACACTCATGGTATATGAAAAATATACAAACCAAAATGTTTTAGAAAATTCTTTTTTTAAATCTCTTCATATTTCCTAACGATTTTATTCTAATTTATGTTTTATTTATCATATGTTTTTTTATAAAGTATAATATATGTATATAGTGCAAAATCTTATATTTTTACATATATAGTATAGGTAGTTTACGTACATTTTTATGAAAAGATCTTGGTTTTAAATAATATTTAATATCTTTAGTACAGTTGTTATATATTTGTTAGAATTTAACATTGGGTTCATCTGAGGATGTCGCCACGTGATGAAGTTGAATAGCAGGTCTCTTAATCGTCGTAGTATTGAAAATATAATAGAGACTTCATGACATTCTTTGAATATTTTCACCATATCCTAACCCACTCATACTACCAAAAATTTAATCAGCATATAATTTATTGTAGATGGCGTTTTTAAATATAATTTAATAGCTTTTCAATATAATTGAACTATACATATGTATGAATATATGTCTACCAATCCTACAAAAATATTTATTCCATTCGTGAACTTTAATTAAGAATATTTTTATTACATAATTATTATCACTTATCACTTGGCCATAAAAAATATTTTTGGTGCATTGGTTTATTATAAATAAAAATAAAAAATAAAACGAGGGTTTGAATCTCTGCCCGTATTGGTTTATTTTTTATTCCATATTTATAAAAAATTAAATAAGCTTAACATGGCTATGCATGTTTATAGATATTTTCAAACATTATTAATATATATTTGTAATAAGAGTGAGCATGATATTTTATTTCACCCACCTTTACTTCTTACAAAGCGTTTAAAAAAAGTTTATTTGATAGTTGGTTTTTTAGTCATATCTACTTAACCAACCATCAGTACAGAAAAGGACAGAAGGTTTATTTGTTTTGTTTTGTTTTTGTTTATTGGTTTACCAACAATTGTTACACCAATACATTATATAACTACAGACTAAGGGCAATAAAAAAAAATAGTGTACAATTTCTTAAAGGTAAACACCACATGCAATACTAACAAAACTTATTCATACAAATTACGAACAAAAGTATAAAAAAAAATATATATAATATAAGAAAAAAAAAAGAACTGACAAAATAAACAATGTTGAATCGCTATAGTTCAATTTGAAGTTATTATCCTAGTTTACATCTATGGACGCTTGCAAATGCTTTCGAAATATGTTAATACTGATTTGGAATATATCTGAAGACTTTTCATAACTATTCAGTAACCTACTCAATCTCGGAACGGGAGAATTCATACCAAAAGCTGTGGATCTGTATGGAGGAACAAGTACTAAACGAGATCTGGGCAATTTGCAAGGCGCTCTAAAATTAAATTTTTGAAGCAATTGAGAACAGTCTATTTCATTTTTAAACAATTTATATAAAAATATTAGGTCGTTTATAATTCTACGTTTTTCGAGAGAAGTATATTTAAAATATTTGAGTTTTGATTCATAGGAATTTTTACTATGTTTACCGAAAGAGTACGCTAAGTGCCAAAGATAGCGTTTCTGGATTCTTTCTAACCTCAGGGACTGACAAGCATAGTGCGGTCGCCAAACTACCGTACAATATTCTAAGATGCTAAGAACATAGTGCTGTATAGTGACTTCTTAGTTTGCAAGTAACGAAACTCTTTTCCGTTTCTCATAATAAAACCAAGCATTTTTGAAGCTTTTTTGGTGATGTATTCTATATGGTCATCAAAAGTAAGTTTTTTATCGAATATTACACCAAGATCTCTTACACTGCTCACTTCTTTGACCAAGACCCCGTTAAGAAAATAATTAGATTTAGTTTCTGTATGTTTTCTAGTGAACTTGATGTGAAAACACTTCTCAACATTAAGTTTCATTTTATTCATTTCGCACCAGTTTACGAGACTGTCCAAATCCTTCTGAAGTAAGATAATATCGGATTCAGTTTTTATTATCCTCGCAAGTTTCAAATCGTCTGCATAAATATATGGTATGGAATTCGGTAAGGACTCAACAACATCATTCATGAAAATATTAAATAATACAGGTCCTATGTTAGAGCCCTGAGGGACTCCTGATTTAATATCATGTACTTTTGAACTAAAACCATTAACTACTACATAAAATTTGCGTTTATTTAAATAAGATCTAAACCACTCCAACATATTCCCAAAGAAACCAAACCTACATAACTTTCCCAGCAAAATATCGTGGGGGACACTATCAAATGCTTTGCTCAAATCCGTGTAAACAACGTCTACTTCCAATCGCGAATCAAGGGCCCCTGTAAGACACTCAACAAAATCAACAAGGTTAGTTGTAGTTGACCTTGATTTCATAAAACCATGTTGGTGGCAGGTAATATATGATTTTATACGGTCATTGATAATAGGACAAACAATAGTCTCAAGCACCTTAGAAGCGGTTGGTAAAACAGATATTGGTCTATAATTTGTAATAGAATGTCTGTCACCCGATTTAAGTACTGGAGTAACTTTAGCCAATTTCCAAGCATCAGGAAAAACGCCTGTGCTAAGAGATTTATTATAAATATAACAAAGGGGTTCAGTCAGAGACAAAGCACAATTTTTTAAAAATAGCGGTGGTATACCATCAGATCCACAACCTTTGGCAGGGTCAAGCTGTTTCAAGGCAAAAGTTACTGCTTCGCGTTTTATGCTTATGTTATTAAAAGTCATGATGTTATCCCCATAATTTTCAATGGGAAGTCGGTTCGTCTGTGCGTCTGAGCTAATAAATAATTCAGAGAAGCTGTGAGCAAAGAGATTACATATATCAAAGCCATCACAAACAGTAGTTTCACCATAGGTCATTGAGGTAGGATAGGTGGTTGAACCTCCACGCTTTGATTTAATGAATGACCAAAAACTTTTCGCGTTTTTGGCAATTCTCTCTTCTACATGCTTTAGGTAGTTATTATAGCATTCCGTTGACAATTTTTTACATCTTTTTGTCAAAATATTCAGTTCTAACTTATCCAGGGGGTTGTTATATTTTCTATATCTTATGCGAATAGAGTTTTTCTCACGAAGTCTTTTTCTTAAACACTGACTAAACCACGGGGGATATCTATTTTTTTGAGTAATATTTTTTTCAGGAACATACTTTTTAACTATATCTCTTAGTATGGTATAAAATAATTCTATCATTTGGTTGACATCATCTAAAAGCGAAAACCGCTGCGTCCAATCTATCCTGAAAATAACGTTATTGATATATTCATAATCAGCTTTAAAAAAATTATGTGTCTTAATCACGTTGTTACTAAGGTGTTCGCTGAACTTAGCAATTTCTAAATTAATTAGCAAAGGGGGATGATAGGGGTCAATATTACTTAAGTAGTCAATAGAATTTTGCACATCGCAAGCCTCCACATCCGTAAGTACTAGATCAAGTATTTTATTATTATGATTAGGAACTAAATTACACTGTCTTAAACTATTAATATTAATAAAATCTATTAATTTTTCAGCGATTGCAGTTAATCTATAACTACTAAGTGAACTGTTTAGTAAATTCCAGTTCATATTGCTTAGGTTAAAATCTCCAATTATACAAACATGATCATTAATCCTTTCGAGCACGGAGTTACAATTGTTTAAAAAAATTTCGAGAGTGTTATGAGTAACAGGAGGGGGAAGATAAACTGTACACAAAGCAATCCGTTTTAGAGATCCGGCAACAGAGATATCTATTAGGATCCAAAGGTCCTCACTGGAACTTTGCCAAATGTCAATTGATTTAGCTTTTATTTTATTAGACACTGCTATAAGTACCCCCCCACCCTCCTTTGCGACCCGTGAGCCAGATGATTCTCTATCTCGTCTAAAAACTTTATATCTGTTATCAAATAATTCAGTGCTTAAAACATTATGATTGAGCCATGTTTCTGTTAATACAATAATATCAAAGTTAACTGTAGCTAAAGAACTATAAAATGAGCTAATTTTGGTTCTAAGACCACGTGTATTCTGGTAATAGATTGTTAAAGGAGTGAATTTTAAAATTATAAAACTTATCTTACATTCTAATTAATACAAAAAGTAGAAATAAAAAAAAAAATAAAATAAAAAAACAGAAAATAAACTACTTGATCGACGCCAAAGATTCCAAATTCTTAACGACGATATATCCAGCATTTTCATTTTTTCTTAAATAAACTTTACCTCCTCTCACCCATACAAACTTGAACCCTTTTTCAACAGCAGTTCGCCTTGCAGCGGCATGGAGTGTCTTATTAGCAACAGATAGGTGTTCACAAATATAGATTGGAGTTTTATCACCATTACAATCAAGATGGGAAGTATTAAGTCGGTCACTTGGGTGGTTTTTATTAAAGTTAAATCCCGCCGCCAAAAACGCATCACGCAATTTCTGATTTTTAAATTCTACAACAATCGATCGCGGACGAAGACTATCTTTATCCATTTTGGCAATTCTAGTGATTCTTAAAATGTCTTCATCAGCAACCTCACATTTAATTACACTACCCATGTGTTTGACAGTTGACATCAAATTTTCAGTTTTACGCTCAGGCATGCATTGTATTTCAATATTATTCGATCTAGCATTTTGTTCCAAATGATTTACTCTTGCTTGTAAGTTTATTACTGTAGACTGTAGATTATTATTTTTTTCTTCCATCATTTTTATGTTTTCTAGCGCCTCTTTATGTTCTATTATTATTTCATCAAATTTTCCACTCATGAAATCCATTGAATCCTTCATCACTTTTATTTCTTCTTTAAACGCTTTCAACTCTTTACCCAGAAGTACACGCACTGTGGAGTTAACTTCCTCCACAAAATATGCCATATGGTCTTTAAGAACATCAGTCATAATGCTTCTAACATCTTCTCGCGTTACTATGCTTGTTTCGTTATTTTGCGGGGAAGACAACGTCTGCTTTTTTGTTGAGCGTACGGTGATATTATGGTTTTTATTTTTATCGGCCATTTTTATAATTCTACGTCTTATAAAGAATCGAACAAAATACAAAAACAAATTATAAAAATGTTTAATATGTACAGTAGTAAAGGTTCCACGTTCAAAGTCTAACGCAATGTAGGCACACTAATAAATGCTCCTCCTCTGTCTTCTCGATCGCACGACAATGTTTAGTTTGGCGGGTAGATACAAATTAGTTCTCAATGATTGTAACTTATATCCTGTGATTAAGCACTATATTTTAACTTATATAAGTCAGCACACTGGTAAGCACACTCACTGGCCTCTATATATTAAATTAAACACTCTTGTATTTGCTAAATATAGGTATTAATTGTCACATTCCTTTTATTTTTGGGAGCAATGACACGTTAGGTATGATACGTTAGTCGGTATTCCTATAAAATAGATTATTTTACTTTACTTATAGATAGTAAGCTCCATCTAATGAAAATATGTTAGGTGTACTTTTTACTTTGTATATATATAGCGCGACAAAAGCTTCTGGTAGATCCATACAAAACTACTTTTCATTCTTCTGTGTTATTAAACCAAAAGGTCAATCGCTGCATAGAGAAATTCCTTAACAAAGTAATCATAAGACAATTCACTAATTTTGAAAAAACTTTCAATATACAACATAAGCAGTATACAAAATATAACAGAATGTACTCTCCAACCATTGATTTCCCTATAGAATTCGTTTTCTGCGAAGACTTTGCTGCAACATTTAAATTTCCTAAAGGTATAATTAGAATATTTTTATTTCTAGCCGATGAGATTGAAATAATATTTCCAAAAAAAATGGCAGTAATGCTTCATTCTTATAATCCTTATTGCACACCGTAAGTAGTAAAGCATCAAACTATTAATTAAATTTTTGTGTTTACTCTAGACAGTCGAAAATTTCACGTCTACATAACACAATTTGAATCCTAAAGATCTCCGTCTTTTGTTTAAATTCTTGATTGCGTCTTAAGATGTATTGTTCTGCACTTGTTTGCGAAAATGAAAATTCTAGAATTGTAGCTAGTATTTATGTGTAAGCAACGAGTGACCTGTCATTAAGTCATTGTCTGTTTGTTGATTTACAGACATCTTCACACAACGCTTAAAAAATATATAGCAATATTTCCATGTATAAATAGCGCAAATACTTTTATTAACATACCCGTTCCTTTACAATGAAAGCGTAAGAATAAAATAGAGCTGCGTCGTCAATACTGCTTATCTATATATAAGTTACATTACAAGTCACTATTCTTTGTTTATTGTATGGATTGAATCCTAATACTTCCGAGATTCCAGATGGAGATTACTACTTCAGTGAAGTAGTAATAAAATTCGAGAAGAAACAGATACTTCTAGTCTTATAAAATAAATAAGGTAAATGTGTATATAATACATAGAATATTTACCAAACGTTTGATGGAAACAACCTAAGATTATATAGGACTAAAAATGAGTCTTACAATCTCTAATAAAATGACTTCTTCAAGATTTTTCTTTCACTAGACTTTCTTTGGAAAATATAACACAAGTTTGAAGAACAATTTCAAACACTTTACATAATATTTTTAATGGTTAACGCAACCACCATAAATAGTATTATTATTTTATTAATATAATTTCTGAAGATTTTTTTTGAACGAAAATTACTCTTTTGCTTTTAAAATGATAAAAAAATATATTTAAATGTAGTTTCACTAACTTTATAAAGTTGTTTTAATTATTAAAATATTACTCAAGTATTTAAAACATTTAATTAAAATATCTAAGTAGTAAAAGTAAGATTATTTTGAAATCTTTTGTATATAAGAAAATAAACTCAACACATATTTATTGTGTTATGTAAGTTTGGGACGTGTGTTCAATTATAAAATTACTTCAAAATGATAAACCGATGATTGAGTAGGGTGACTGGGATTTGGAAGTATTGTCACTCCATTAAACAGACCCAGTGGGTGTTATGACGTCACTCGGAAAAGTTTCCGCGCCATCACAAATATCAAATTATAAAGTTGCAACATATTTCTTAAAGTTTAAATAGAATTGACGTTTCAGTAGGACAAAAAAAAGGAAGGTTCAATGTAATTTTTAAGTCACATATACGAGCATGTCATATACTAAATAGGAATACAATAAGATTATATTAACATCTATTTTGCAAAACAAAGTATTTATTAATCATGATGCATTTTTAAAATGATATTATTTTTGCTAATACATGCTTTCATGTTTCTCGTGTATAGAATCGAAATAACAGATACATAGCTTTATATACAGCTTTATATAAATATATTTAAGAGTGACAATTTTAAATTGTCACTCATTTTTATTATTTAATTACGTTTTGTAAATATTTAAGGAAAAAAGTTAACAAAGAACTGGGTATTAGTTAAATATTTTACATTATGTTTAAGCTAAGTAAACATCGAAAATACAATTTTGTATTATTATTTTATATGACATAAAAGGGGTTACTTAGTATGAATCAAGCTTACGTTTATCGGGAAAGTCATTTAATAGATTTAAATATTAAATCACCACACCCAAAAATATGAACATTACTTCAAAATATTAGACGTAATATAACGTCTATAGAAGTAAAAAAAGATAACATAAGATAAAGTATAAAAGTTAAGATAATTTAATTTATTTGTAACAAGTAGGAGATTTTGTTATAAAAATAGGAAATAAAGAATAGAATAGATTTTTAAGTGGTTTTCACAAAAAAATACAAAAAATATATACTATAAACTTTTTTATATTATTGTATTGAACTTTTACACAATAAAATGGAAATACTCTAATTTGTTCCACAGTAAGTGACTTCATCAAATATTGTGTAAGTCAAAAATATATTCATAAAGCTTTATCTTTATAAAATAATTTTTATTTAATACAGCTTGATAGAAAACAGTCCCTCGGTTAACGTAGTAAATATTTTGATGTATTTTGTATTTAGGCTCTTACTGTATACATCCGATATATATCCGATATATCCGATAAAACCATCTATTTAAAGTTTTTTTATTATATTTTAATAACTGCGATAATCATTACAAGAACTTATCAGTATTGAACATAACAATATTTACAACTATAACTGGCTTTACAATTTGTTGGCTTGTTAATTGTTTGTACCGGAAGAAGCTAAGGCAGTTCGTTGAGTTGTAAAGAAAGTAGGGCAAGGGTTTTATTAAAGGATTAAGGAAACTTATAATAAGTACTGTTGTAATTCGAAGAACATTAACGAATAGTAAATCAAATTTTCTTTCTTTTTCATTCAAACTTTTATAAAAGTCAATCCATTTTCACTGCCATAATCTACTGAGAGTTAGTAAAAGATTCCATTTAGTAATTTTGTTCAGCAACATATCGCACGTACTTTCATTACATATATATAGTTCTATACAAAAGTTTTGAAAGTACTTCATCTTTTTCAATTAAAAATTGTTTTTTTTGATGGATGTAATATGAACTTTGAACTGATTCATATGGCTTTATTTCAAAAAAGCTTTTAAAAACTAAACTATGCTTGTGGTATAAATAATTCCACATATTTTTTATTGAAATATATTCATAGCATTTGTTACATCTGTCGTTATTCAACAAACGTCAGATGTCACAAATCATACTACTAACGGTCTTTTAGGTTTTTTTTAATTTCCTCTATTTTTTTTAATACTAAACATTGGTTGCATAAATAATTTATTTTTATCTTCTGATTTTTCTGATTAAAAAATATATTTATTTACAGTTTTATTGTAATAGTAATTTCATTTTACAATTGAACTGTGTACATACAAATTAAACAAATAATACCAAGGATAATAGGTCTATTCTTCCACTCAAATAATACTTGAGAGAATAAAAAACGTCTGCAATAGATTATCGATGAAGTAACAAATAAAATTACAAATCTAATAATTATACGGACCTACGGATCTCCTTATCTAGTCTTTTTATTTTTCTATTTCTTTCCCATTTAGTGAAAGCACTTTTATTTTGCAATCCGACAAATCTAGTTTGTAGACAAATAATTTAAACGAAGAATTCTTGTATAAAACGTGACAGAATGGAATGAATACCCAAAATTTTTTTTAACGTTACTTCGAATAAATCAAGTTAAAATATAAGCATATTTAAAAAGGGAACGCTTTACTTTCTCAGTTCAAATTATTCAGAGTGATATTACCAAAAAAAAAAAACATGAATATTTAATAGCATGATCCATTGAACCACCTGGTACAATGTAAACAAAATACTGGACATTATTTTAACATATAAATCTATAAACACTTGAGACTGGTTGTTTAATAAGCTGTAAACGGCAATTAATAAGAAGGTTAAGTGACTGTATTTATTATTATTTGAAAGCGCGACTGTGCATGGCTAAGAGAGCCCAGTATCACTACGACATAAAAGATCTATTGTAATCGCCACTGCCTACAGTTCACTATAAAGGTCTGCCACTCTGAGGTATTGCAGAATTTCCTTTGCAGAGTGGTGTCAGACCTCCACTGGGTCCAGGATGTGTCTCGCCACGGTGTCACTGTGTTTACGCATCAGCAGGCCGCACTCTCATAGAAGATGGATCGTGGTTTCATCTGCCTCGTGGCAACCTTCACTCTTTTCCATCCTTTAATTTGAGGGTCGCTAGGTGCTTATTCAGACAATAATGCCGTGTAAGCGTTCTAGTTATGCGTAGATTATTGCTGCTCAGCCTAATGCGCTCCTTAGTTGCTTTCGCATTAAAGGGTTTGATGAGTGCTTTGGTATGCTTGAGGCCTGGGTTCTCCTCCCAACGCCTTATAGCCTCACACCTAGTAAGGTTATTCAGGGTCATACGAGCTAGGCTGTTTGAAAAACCACATATTGGTTCTGGACCGCATGTTTTAATCTCAGCTCCTGCACAGGCCAGCTCGTCAGCAATAAGAGACTGTAAAAAGATAGCTTATGATATTGTTTACACTATGGACTTCACATATTGACACCTCCTTGATATAGATATACTTCTATAAATTAGCTTTAACAAGCGATTTTACTGGCATTCCATTGGTTATTGGTAATTGGTGTGCTGTTTTTTAACAATCAACGAGACTGTTTATATATAAAACGTAAGTGTATCCGTTACTAGGTTAAGAAAGCCGTTGCAAAGAAATACATTTTCTTAGGAAAACCTCGAGCACAATGTCTGGTCACTAACCTGTTTTTGTTAAGCCTAGACCAAGCATAAAGTGTTCATGTTTTTATAATGGTTAACAGTTCTCTACGAAAATATAATCTTACGAAACTTTCTGAAGATTATTGCTTATTGAGGATTGTTTAATACAATCATCTGAAATTATTTCAATGTTATGGTTTTTTTTGACAATTGTGTTGTTACCAAAGTATAATTAAATAGTAGTTTTCAAACGTTTCTATTATTTCGTAAATCACAGTTTACATTTATATATATGAGATTGCTATAATTAGACTGTTGCTCCGAGTCTATTTTAAGTTTAAACAAATTGTGCGACTGAAAAGTTTCGCTTCAGTTGAAAAATTCAGTTTAAAATTCTTATGTTAACTTCTCGCGAATTGAACGCGAATAGTCTTATATTAAGCTATTAAACTGACTGTTAGACAACTGTTATTGTACTGTTATATAGTAAAAGATCTAGAACATCCAATAATCTTACGATTTATTCTAGATGCTAATCTAATCTCATACGTTCAAGCTATCAATCTATCTAGAAGTTTACGAGTGTGGATGCAATGCAAAATAATTCGCTATTCAAACCATTTGGCATTTTGTGTTATTATACGTATAAGGCTTTTTTTCGATTGAACAATTATTTTGCCAAGTTACACATTAGTATCTTTTACATCTATATCAAAAGATATTATAATCAAAATGTATTAAACGGTTAAAGTTATATAGAGATACTACAAAAATAATGATTATGTTTATTTCGTCCCCTGATGCAACGACTTCAATAAGTACATAATAATATTATTTTTATGCTTTTCAGAGGTACATTTGTACCGGGGGTTTTTAAAATTTTTATTTTTTTTATTCTTAGCAATTTATCGGCAAAAATTCTGATTTAAATAACATTTTGTACCGATTTTACCGGTAACCAAAACCGCACAGATAGGGTTGCTGTGCGTTTCTATTTCAATTTATTCCGGTCCGCAACGGTGGTGCTGATAAAAGCGCTATAAAGGATAAATTCTATATTGAGTAGCAAAAGTTCGGTCAACATAAATTTTAAAATAGTGCAGGGATGAAATATTCCTGTAATATCAAAGTTTTGAATAATAAAAGAAACTAAACTTATAAAAATGAGTTTGTATAAATGTATAATAATTTACTGCTTTAACCTTTATTAATACCAGAAGTAAATCTTATTACAATCCTTTTATTAGTTTTCCGTATTATGAAACACAGATAATATTGAATTTTATATTTTAGTACCAGTATCTCTGCTGCAATCCACTCAAGAAGTTAGTGTTGGCATTTTTGTTTTATATGACAAAGTCTATAATATAAAATGCCTATAAACAAAATAAATAATGAATTTTAAAACAAATATAAAATAAATTTAAAAATAGATTCCGAAAATATAAGATACATTCATCTAAGAGAAAACGTTTATGGGAGATTAATATATATAACACGTAACCTTTAAATTAAGTTAGCTAACCGCTTTGGCAGCTCTAAGAAACGGGCTTAAGTATAAAATCCAATATTATTCAAGTTTCCAGTCAAAGGAGTAACTTGGTCAAAGGAGTTATTTTTGGAAAATTATTAAATTTATATATTTAACATATATAAAATATAACATAAAGTATAATTCAAAACTAAAACTAAATATAATGGTTTAAAAGAAAGCTTTTTAAAATTTTGTGAAAAAAGTGTTGTAATTTTGATGTTTTGATTTTGATGAGCTGAAATTAATGAATAAATTAAAAAACAGTACTTTATAAAAAAAAAAAAAAAAAACTTTACTGTAATTAAAAATATGTCCTTCATTCGTACTTGTGTTTTTAAATTAATTCTTAATATGACTAAAAGTAATAGTTTTTCTGTAGTTATTTATGTCTCGCAAATGAAATTTTCTCAAAGTGTCTTGTGTTACCTCCAGTAAATGATCTTGCTTCATTATACAACGTGTGAGTAGTTTCCTATATATTGCATAATCCAAACTAAGCTGATTGAACTGATTGATTGACGAAATTACATTAGTACCTAAACCTTGAAAATGTCTATGATTGTAATATATCGTTTTTCTTTTAATACTACACAAAGTAAAGAAAATATAATTTTGTATCATATATTTAAAAATAGGAATATATTTATACTTGTACCTATAATGTGTGGCCTGATGTATTACAGTAAAAACCAACATAAAATATTCATGCTCTTAGTTAATATTGGTAATACTAACAACAATGTTGTTGTTACCATGTAACATATAAAAAATTGTTCGAAAATATCTATAAACATGTTTAGCTGATTTAAATTTTTATCTATACTGCCAAGTTAGAAACATTGGTTAGGATTTTCGAAAGAAACCTAATAGATATCACCACCGTCCCGATAAAGACGATCACATATAGAATGCTTAATTCACCGAGGCGGACAGCGATACGGTAGCTCAATTGGTGGAGCGACGGGACGGTTTCCCAGAGGTCGCGAGTTCGAATCCCTGCCTATCAGTTTATTTTTCATTCTATATTTATACAAAAAATCCTATATATTTAATTATAAAATCTTCGATCCATCAATTGTTTTGTGACAGTTGATTTATGTCAGTAATAACATATCACATGCTCTATTGTTACGCAAGCATAGCCACGAAATATTCATATAGCAAGAACCAACTTGGTTTCACACGATTAATGCTGACACGACGCCTCGTGTATCCTGAAGACGACACCACACGGCTTGCGTTCTCACCATCGTGATGCATCGATGGGAATCGAGGACAAAAAACATTCATTCTTGGGTCAATCGCTGACTAACAAGCACATTACCTTATTTTGTATTAGTTTTAATTTCATTTTAAATATATTTTATTAAGTAAATTGATTTTCTTTGCACCCTTCGCTGCCACCAAACTTAATTCTATCACATGTTGTTTTGATAGAGCAGCTTTATTTTTCTCAATGGAAATTAAAATTTATAAATATTTTTTATCATGATATAATATTCAAACGGAAAGCTTAATTCTCGTTCACTTTTTGTAATTTTTTTTTAAGTTTAGTGTCCTATATCTTAAAATATTAATAAATGAAAAAAGTAGATAGTTTTCTATCATATTAAATATAAATAACTTTATTAGAATATATTGGAACTATTATTATTACTATTATTATTACTATTATTATACTAACTAATACATAACTATTATTATTACTATTATTATTTCATAACTTATTAAAAAAAATATTATCAGAAATAAACACAAGAAAATCTAAGGCCTGACCGTTTATGATTCACTCAAATTTTCAAAATTTTCAATTTTCAAAAGAACTTTTAATGGAGACTGAGAATGTTTCTTATATTGTTTTTTTTACTAAACCAATGATTTATTTTCAACAGAACCCATGTATTTACCTTTTAAATTATTATAAATAAATATGATTAACCGTACTAAAACTATCGTAATAGGGTGATTATATATTTAGTTCTGCTAAAAATACTTTTTTTTTATGTCTGTCTATGCTGTTAGCCCTGTTGGCTATTACAGCGTCACCGGGGGAGCGGGTGGGTCAGGAGACCCGCCCTTACGAGGGGGGGCCAGATGGGCCCCCATGGGGAACGACGTCCCGAGGGCGTCTCAGATTGAGACACGGACCTCGGCTCCGGGCGTCGTTAGTCAGGAGGGAAACTAAGGAAATTTGGACACTAGCGTCCTCCGACGGCAGAACGCTGGAGCAACGGAGCACTTACTCAGTTGGGACCTCGTCTATACCGGTATAGACGGTGTGTGTCTGTATGTTGTGTGGTGTCACTTATGCCTACGCGTACACGTTATTACCTACTGTGAACGCGTCGTCGGGGTAACCAGAGAGCGATACAACATTTTAACTCTATAGCCAATCCGCACAAAGTAAAATGCTGGAAAGATTTCTAACAAGTGCGTTATATTTTATTTTATTCTTAAAAACTTTACCGAGTTCTTAATAAAATTGTGCCATTTCCGCAGTTAGTATTTATTGATACATTTTTAGTGTTGACGTTTTTGGAAAATTTTAATTTTTCAAAAATGTGGACAGCCTAATCACTTCTTAAATTATGTGTAAATAAGTTAATGTGTTATAAAAAAGTTTAGTTCAAATATTTTGGAATTGTTTATTAACAAATTTCATAAAAAGTATTAAATGAGTATTGAAAAAGTGAAACCCTCACTTTCTACAACTACAATTTACTATATATTACACTGCATTTTTTATAATTTTGGTCTTAAATAAAATAGTAGTTATAAGTCAATAAAACTATCAAGCTATTGAAACAATAGTGTAATATTTTTTTTATATTTAAAACTATGTACATAAAAAAATCAATTTAAACCTTTACCCTACCCTTTACCCTTACTTTTCTAAATGAACATTTGAAAACTTGAAAGTAAATATGACGTTGGCTTCGAAAACGCTGTAAATTTAATTTCCTAGTAGTATTAAAGTACTCTATTACATTTAAGAAACCTTTTTGTATGCATTTTAGAATTAAACTCAATGTCATATTATTAATTATAATTTGCTACTGCAAATTTCACAATTTATCGAATAAGAGTTTTCGGTGCACAAATTATTTTTAGTGTCGACATATCGATAAGTGATGTAAATTTTTTTTGTTTTTTTTTATATTGATATAATTCAACAAATTTGAGATAAATACATGGAACTTTTTACAGTGGCATAACTTTTATGGCAACATAATAATTCAGCTGCAAAGTTTTTTTTTTAAATGTCATTTTAATCACTCATAATGCACATTTGAGCAAGTGCTGAATGCATTGCATTTAGATAACCTTCAATATCTAACTTACGAGCAGTTCTGAGTAATATGCAATATCTTTAGTAAAGATTATTTATTAGTTATATTCAAAATATCGACCATATCTCCTCTCTACACAATTACACGCCCGTCGTCGCCTCCGTTAATGGCATCTCGCATAATGCACACTAGGCAATTCATTTTATAATGAAACTAGGGGTCGCCCGCGACTCCGTCCGCGCGGTTTTTAGTGTTTCCTCAGCGCCCGCGAGGAAAGCTCTCAAAAAAGAAATCTTTTCCCGTTTTTGCAGCATTTTTCATTGCTGCTTGACTTCTATAAGTCACAGCGAGATGACATATACCCTAAAGCCTTCATCAATAAGCGGACTATTCAACACAAAAAGAATTTTTCAATTCGGGCCAGTAGTTCCAGAGATTAGTGCGTTCAAAGAAACAAACTCTTCAGCTTTATAATATTAGTATAGATTCATTTAAAAAGGTTGTACATTGGGTTTTGTATTTTATCTTGGAATCCTATATTGCAAGTCATTTTTCAACAAGTATAACTAAAACTAGCTGTTTAAGCGTAGAGAAATAAGGAATACCTTTTTTTTAAATAAATATGTAATCATATTGGCAATCATTTTACGAATATCCGAGATTATTTAGAAATATATTAGTGATATGCTGTATTTATTTATTTTATTATGTATACATAAAGAATATAAAATATAAATATATTTACGGGCTCGAACCTGTGACCTCGTGACGTATCGCTTACTAAAAACAGAATAGAATAATGATTCCAGATAACTTAAGCACTATTGTGTCTAATAACTTTCCAAAACAGAGATGAAGATTTGTTTTACACTTGAGTAGACTCGTTTGTTCTTTGGGATAAGCCTTATACAATTCAGAGCACAAGATAAACATTGACGCCTACATATACGTGTATAGCAAATTCAAACATGGCTAAGAATATAAAATAAAACAAATACATTTGTCAAAACAATTATTTATTCGTAGCTCAAGATACTTATTCTTATTTTAAGTTATCTTATTCATTGTTCAGGTAATAAATAGAAAGGGCAGTAATAAATTATTACGTTTATTGCTTTACTTTTATTTCATTGTTAGCTTTTTCTTTTAAGATAAAATATGTTAGCAACTGTTTGTCGCGATAAAAATATAATAAATAAATAAATAATAACAATCTTCAAGAGCCATACACAAAGATAAATTATAATATGCCATCACGAAGTTTCAGTTCTAGATAGATATACAAAAAGCCTCTCAAATTAGATATATCGTATCTAGTATATATATTCTTTTTATGAATTAATATATTTTATTTGTGTATGAGAAGATACAGTATTAAGTAGATACAAGTATATTTAAAGGTAAGGTAAGTATAAGTTCAGGCTGATAAAAAAAACAAAAACGCCCCGGATTTACTTATACTAAGTAAAATATTATAACCATAAATAATGTTGACAAGAAAATCCTAATTAATGGAGATATTATTCTCATATTAAACTAGGAGTGAATAATCTTTCAGAGACACTGTGATTAATGTCGTTTATTCTCGTATAACAATATTTTTTTGTCCTAAACTGAAGTTTTATTTTGTAATGTAAATGATGGCCAACACTTTATCGATAAATATTGTCTGAATTAAATAAAACTAATATGTTTACTAATAGGATTACAAAAATGAAATTTAAAAAATTATAAGTTGTTTTGTATTTTATATATCTAGGATTCCATAAGAATAACTGAATCCATTTAAATAAAATTTACCATCATTTAAATTAATTAAAAGGGCCATACATGTTTATAGACATTTTTAAACATTTACTTAGAAACATTGATAAGAAATTTGGAAAGAAACCTAATAGATACCACCACCGACCACCGTCCGACCACTGTCCCAATAAAGACTCTAGTAGCTCAATTAGTAGAGCAAGGGGACGGTTATTCTTTTATTCAATATTTATTTTAAAAAAATTACAACGATTTAAGACGCAGCTTTCCGATGAAATTATGATTTTCTACGGTTTATTCCAGTTCATATCAGTGTATAAGTTCTATAGAATAGCTTCCGTTTGATGAAGTATTTTAAGGGATTGAAATATCAACGTGAGCATATTGAAGTTACTTTTCAGTTTCAAAATGACACCTCCATTATCCTCCTCTATATCTCTATATTTGAGATGATAAATGGTATGCATTAATATACAAAACGGAACAACAAAGAACCACAAAAATCGATTAAAGTTTTTTTTTTACAAAACAAGATGTCAATAGTCTGCTCATCGGTGTATTCCGATTCACTTGGAATAAAGAGGTAAGAAAAAAACCTTATTTCCGAATGGAGCTGACAGAATAATTTACCACGCGTAGGTCTGACATGAAATCTAGCTTTTGTCTGGTTAGAAGTTTATTAAAATTTTTAATCTCATACCAAACTATAAAATATGAAAAGATTTCTATTAAAATTGGTATTAAAATTGATAATAAAAATTTATGGTGAGAAATATTATGAAAAAAAATATATGTGTAGGAATCGGCGAAAATATAAATGATTTACGAAAAATAATTAAAAATTATTATTATTATTTAAACTTTCTTAAAGTTTACATTGAAAATTATTACATTAAGTAATTGTATTAACTTATTTTTTCTTTTTAATTGTATTTTGCTAATGTAATTATTTTTGGAAACCTATTTTTGACACCGTTACTTTAAATATTACTATAACGCGTTCCCGAATACTATTTCTTACTCTTGTGTTTATGTGTAATTTTATTTAGCCATAATGCTTTATTGTACTCAATTTCAAGAATAACATTACGTTATGAGGTCATTTAACTAAAATACTCATAACGTATTCTATTTTTCACCGTATTATATATTTGTTTGTGATAAAAAATCTCTAACATTACCTGCAATAACATAATATAGACTTTTATAAAATATAGAGCGATGTTAGTTTGTGTTATCATTTTTCTCATGGGTAGTCTAAAGCAGTTTTCCAATTACTATTAAAAACTAAACACAGTTCTAGTTCTATAAGTGTTATTATAAATTATAATAAGAACCGTTATTTAAGTATACCTTTCGTTGAAACAAATTTAGAAATTTAAATGTTAAATATTTGTTTAAACTTTGTTAATCATTGTATTAGCTTTTTCCAGTGTTATTTTAGGATTTCTGCAAAAGTAATCTTTGGCTTGATTAGGTTAGTTTACTACGAAACGATTGCCTCACATCCTCGAAACTCCGGACGGACTAATCTATACGTATAAGATGTATGTTAGCAACTGGATGAAATGGAAACATTGTTTTTTTTTGAAAAAGGTAATTGCTATAATAAATCTATACATATAATAAAATTGTCACTTATCGATTTTTGAATATGAGAAATATTAAAAAAAAACATTTATAGGAGCAAGAGAACCCAAAACAATGGTTTTTCATTTTATCTGTTTGTCTGGATGTCTCTATATCTCTATGTCTGTATGTTGGTGCACGCTAATCTCAGCAACGGCTTAACCAATTTGGATGCAGTTGGAATATATAGTAAAAGTCTTCACTAAACATTTAGTTTTTTTTGTTCATTTAAATCGGTTAAGAAATTAAAAAGTTTTGTAAATTTAAGTAAATCACATAATATGTATCAAGCAAATCTTCTTCTATACATGTAATAAATCTGTAGAGGATCAGTCTCTGTACTTTGAAAATATTACAAAAATAAATAGCAAATAACAAACAGAAACCGTTTCTTATATTTTTATCTCTTTGTTTTTTAGTTGTGAATGTAAATAACTTTAGTACATAAAAATTGTTTACATGTAAAGTATTTAAAAAAAATCATAAAGGGGGGAATTTATATAAGCAAGAGAACACAAAACAATAGATTTTTGTTTTGTCTGTTCGTCTTTATGTCGATGTTTGTATATCTATATCTATACACTCTTATGTCATGGACTTGACCTTAATAACATTTTGTGTTTTTGTTCATTTAAATCTGTTAACAAATAAAGAAATTAATAATCTCTTATTTTCATACCATTGCGGTAAGACATTTTTTCCAAAATTTAAATACCGGTCCTACCCTCAGGAAATAATAAAACCCTTTACGATAAAAAAAATACAAATCGGACGACCAACTATTTAAAAAAATATGTGTGATTAAACAAAAAAAATTAAACTAGAAAACAAAACACGCAAATACTGCTTGACAGTTTAATGAAACTTTGAAAGGATTATATTTTGTACATTGGTGTATACAGAGGGTACTTTTTATTGAATTTACGCGTACGAAGGCGAAGGCACAGCATAGTATATAATAAATTTCCAATTTATTGTCCGAGGTAATGTGAAATTCTATAATTTTCATACAAAAATATAAAATAAAATGTCCATTATTTATTATTTCCATATTAAATAAATTACACAGATCCATCCCTAATGCACAGTTCACTCAAAGATACCAGATATTTCAAATCAGTAATAGTGGACCGAACTAATAAAATTTGAGATAAAACAGATATCTTTAGTCTTAAACATAAAACAACTATAAAATCAAGAATGTTTAAAAAGCGTTAGTTGGAAGTAATCTTAGTATGGATAGGGTTAAAAATAAGTCTTACAGATTCTAAATTAAAAAAACGAATTCCACAACATTCTTTATGGCGTTTAAAGGGCGTGAGTTCTATAAATGTATGATTTACTTCATTATTTTATAAATATGTATCTATGTATTGAAAGTACAGAAAAATGTAAAAATCGAATCAATACATTATTGATACTATCTTAAATATTACATGAATATTTGGGAATTACGTTCCATTACCCAGATCACTTAAAAAGTTAGACTGTGGTCTGGGTAGGATGATGAGGTCGTTTTTCGGCGTACCGAAAGTAACGGAACGGTAGGAACGGAACCCTATTACTAAGACTTCGCTGTCCGTCTGTCTGTCTCCAGGCATAGGTTATATTTCATGAACCATTGTTTTCGTGTAGGTAGTTGAAATTTTCACAAATTATGTGTTTGTTGTTGCTGCTATAACTACAAATACTAAAAACATGAATGGTACGGAAACCTTCTTGCGAGAGTCCGATTTGCTCTTGGCCGGTTTTTTAATGAACAGAGTGATCTGAGGTACTGAGGTATTACTCCATTAAACTGAGACTAACTGGGTAATATGATCTCATTCCGAGTAGTTTCGCGAGATAAAAGTCGCTGCTGTCTAAAATATATTTTTAGTTTAGATACTAAGTAAATTTAAATTATGGGTAATTTTAAAGATTAAAAAAAAAATCCTGGGGTTCTAAACGTTTCTTAGATAAAATGTAACCTTTGTGTTTTTCCAAAAGCTCCTCTATCTTTCGATAAGAGTCCCATTAGAGTCGGATAATCCGTTCTAAAGATTACCCCGGACCAAGATACCCAGATATACAGACAGCTGCAGAAAAAAAGTAGAACTAAATTTGTTCTTGCCTTGGTATCATAAAAATAAACATTCGATAAAATACGGTTATATTATAGGTATAGATGCTTTCTATTATATAAACTAAGTAATTATTTTAACCGATATAGACTTCGATGAAGATGCATTATTATTAATTTTACAACTGAACCAACGGTCAGCTTAAATAAATATAAAGAAAGCTTTTTATAAAAATAGTATTTTTATTATATTTCAATAGTATAATATTTCTAGTTCTATATGATTAGTTTGATATATTTGTTCCTATGAGACGAAGCTTCTTAGCAATCCATGGATTCACCGTGCGGGTGCCGGGCCCATCGCGTTGCAAGGAGAGGAGTGCAAGCAGTGCCTGGGACTTGCGACCCAGGAGTAGGTTTAAGGGGCCCCTTTATTATGCGCAAAAACGCTCACCTTCACCCTAAACACTCCCCTCCCTACCTAACCAAATTTGGAAAGAACCTACTAATGCCGCCTTTGAAGTACGTTCTAGAAATGAACCGATGCTTGTTCTAGAAAGGCCAAGATCTTTAAGTAGGCTATAGAGAGATTTTGCTGTTATACCTCTCGCTCCCACTTCTACTCTTCTTCTCGCTCCCAGTTGTGATGAATGAATATGATCAATCACCCTAATGTTGCAATCGCTGAGATTTCGAGACATGGCCTTATCCTGGTAATTTAAAGTTGTCTTGTAAATCCTGATTTTTGCGTGTCTTCGGGATAAATTGTATGATGGCTATAGTCATGGTCTACTACTATCTACTACCAATTAATAAATTTCTTACCTTTTCTCGTATCTCTCTTCTATCATTTTAATGCAGTTGCAGCTAACATCGAAATTTTTCTTATATTATCTTATTAATCTGCCTTAAAAATTTTGAATAACATTCAAGTTAAATGTCTCTGTTTTACATGCGATGCCATGAAGTCATCTCCCATCGTTGCCGTGCAATTGGAATGTTCGTAACCCACATTTTTATAAGATATCTTTTTGCTGTTAGGTTTCTTTTTAGTACTGCCCAGTTGGCTTCACATTGTTTTTTACCAAAACTTATGTCTATTTCCTTTCTATCTAACACATAGTTATAATAAACATATTAATATGCTTATTACAAACTACCAATCAAAGGTTAATCCATATGTTGAAATTCTTGTAGTGCTCTTATATTTCAACCACATATTTTACTGCATATTGGAATTTTTAAAAGTGCTCTAAAAGCCAATTCTGAATTTTTACAAATGTTAGACAAAAACTGGTCAGAGTGGCTTTTAATGTTTACGGACGCATCTCAGCTTGCAAAAATGAATGATGTTGGTTCTGTTGTTTGGATCCCCAAATTATTATAAATATATTTTAGGTGTTATTTTCTCACAACAGCAATTTAAGAAGAAAATAATAAATAAATATTTAATTAAAAAAAAATCTGCAATTTCCAATTATAATTTCATATTTGACACATTTTTAACAAAATTTCTATGTATTATTATATAAACAACAGGAATATTGAGAACACTTGGTTCATGGATAAATAAGATTATGGATAAGATTTTGGATTCTATGACAATACTATACAAAAATTTATATAATTTCAAAAGTATATTATCAATTCAAATTATGTAAAATATTACAGGTATGTTTTGAAAGTATATTCTATTACACTGGTAGGTCAATGATTGAATAAAGTCACATATATTTCTTGTATTAGATAGACGTATGAAAAAAAATATTGAGTTGCTAAAATTTTACTATTTTTGAACACATAATCATCAGAAAGAGAACCATAATTCATAATTGTGGAAATGGTTAAATATTTTTAACCCCCGACTAAAAAGAGGGGTGTTATAAGTTTGACCTGGCGATCTGTGTAATTGTGTATCTGTGTATCTGTGTATATGTGTATCTGTGTATCTGTCTGTGGCAAAGTTCCGGCCAAACGCGTAAACGGATTTAAATGCGGTTTTTTTAATCGAAAGCTATGTTCGTTGAGATGGTTCTTATCTATGTTTGATTGAAATAGTAATAGTCGTCTCCAAGATATTGATGTTTTATTCGTGCAATTCTTCTTCAATAATTAGGTTCTTATGCAATAATGAGCCGTTTGCGGCGAAACGCGTGGATGGATTTGAATGCGGTTTTGTTTAATCGAAAGCTATGCTCGTCGAGATGGTTCTTATCCATATTTGATTGAAATAAAAATAGTCGTCTTCAAGACATTGACGTTTTATTCGTGCGGGGAAGAGGTTCTTATGCAATAATTAGCTGTTCCTGGCGGCGCGGTGGCGACACCGGATGAAGGCCAAAAGGTTTTAACACCTACGTACTGTACGTAAGTAAAGTACTTTATTAGGGATAGCTGTTGCCCGTGCCCGTTAAAAATTTAAAAAACCCCCGATACAAAAAGACGTCTAAAAAGAGTAAAAATAATACTTATATGTACTTATTGAACTCGTTGCGACGGGGGACCGTTTAATAAAGGAAGAAATTAAAATGCAAGTAAGTTAACAAGGCAAATAAAGAAATTACGATATCGAATCGTATAGTCCAAGTCCTCAATGATTAACTTCGTAATATATACACTATCAACGTACGTACAACGGTCTCCCGACGCAACGAGTTCAATAAGTACATAAAAATATTATTTTTACTCTTTTTAGACGTCTTTTTGTATCAGGGGTTTTTTTAATTTTTAATTTAATTTTTAAAGTTATTATTTTATTAGATCTTGTTGGCGACTTTGTAATAATTAACAAATACCCATTGATTATCAAATTCATGCTTTCAGTGTTGTAATTAAATCTAAAATAATTTGTGTAACCTTTAAATCGATCGATCGATATTTTATATAGTGAAAATCAATATATTAATTTCTGCAAAAATACAATTGTGTGTGTGTGTTGTGTAGGGCATAACAAATAAACAAAAAATATTACAAACAGGATAAAAAATCCAAAACTGTTGTTTATATTTTTACATCTGTCCGTGTCCAGTTTTAAAAATATATATTTTATATTCAGATCTGATTATAAAATTCTATAGGTCGTAAAAATATAGAATATTAATATTTCAAACGGTTTCAGTGGGATGCTTTTCGCGAATACATTTACTTTGTGAGGTGTTTTCACTCAATAAATATAAATTCGTTTGAATAAGTTGCTATTTAACATTAAATATTGTGATAGATAGATAATATTTAAATTATATAGGGTATTAAAAATATCAACGGGAGGGCATTTTGCGTCATAGATGCTTATTTTTGGAGTTTTGTAAAATTTGATGTTTTCTACCCTTACAATAATCAAAATCAAAGATAGACCGAGCACCTAAACGATAATATATCTTATGGGCTAGGAGTTTACAAAAAAAGTTCAAGAATAAAGGACTGTAAAGTATCTTTAGAGATTATTGTGATAGCAAAAAATATGAATTGATTTATTTTTTTTTTTCTTTTTTTATTGACTTTGTATTTGTCTTTTCCGTTTTTTTTTGCATTTACGTTTCTTCGTAATCCACTTATGGAATGACTAAAATCATAAAATCAAATGAGATTATGAGACGTTTTATCTCTTATAGTTTTTTGAGGTTGAACGAACAATTTAAATACTAGTGAAATATAAATTAGTACTAATGGTCAATATACCGTGCATTAGGGTCACGCCCTAATGCAGGTTCGTTTGCAGTCGGCTGCCTTCATGAACTTTTACATTTGTTATTTTATTGCTTTAACCTTGAAGAACTTATAATGTTATGACAATTCTCAACATTTAACTGTGCATGTACTAAAAGAGATTGTGATAATAGTACCAGACATTGAATTGAATAATTACAAAGTACCACCGTCCCGATAAAGACGATCACATATAGAATGCTTAATTCACCGAGGCGGACAGCGATACGGTAGCTCAGTTGGTAGAGCGACGGGACGGTTTCCCAGTAGTCGCGGGTTCGAATCCCTGCCCGTATCGGTTTATTTTTCATTCTATATTTATATAAATTTAAATAAGCTTAACATGGCTATACATGTTTATAGATATTTTCAAACATTAATTACGAAGTATTTAGTAACGTTATATTGAAATTTACTTTTGTCATTTATATATATGGAGATATCAAAATTATGATCATTGTGATAATTTCATCTAGATATGTCAATAAGCACATCGTATTCATTAAGAACTAGTGAGGCAAATTCTAATCATCATTTAGTAACTGATGGATTCAGAGCTGTGAGATAATCGGTTTGTCGAAAACAAGCCTATTGAAGACAACTGTGAGATTATTAATTCATAATTAAAGTTATGGTGACCAAAATTAAATAATCAGAATAATTGGTTACTCTAATTGTATTTGTCAAATAGTTTTATTGAAAGTATACCTTATTCCTTTCAAGACTAACTACTTGTTTGATTTTTATGTATGGTCTATATTTAAAAAACTGTTGGAGCGGTTTTCATGGAAGTAAGTTTATTAAGTACCTTTAAAAAGAAAGTTTAATTAAGTAGTAGCGTAAATATAAAACAGTGTTTTGCTATAATATAACAATGCGGATCCAAAGACGCATATATGATACATGTGTACACAATAAAAATAAAATACCCTAGCACACTAAAAACATTAAAAACATTAACTATAAACCTTAACAAAATAAAATCACGCTTATATTTTACACACAATCAACCAAATACATTTATCCTGATAAGATAACAGCACCTTATACGTTTAGATCTATAGCATTTTAAACATTTTTGATAACTTTGATTGATGTTGTACGTGAAAAAAATCTAAATTTTTTTAATTATCGAGTTGCTTTAAATTATTCTGTCAGTTGCTTTACTAAAAATAAATCCATTTTTAGAGTTCCTTCAATAGGTTGTGTAATTTTATTTTAGACAAAGTTATATCTTACCTGTGATTATATTTAGGTGAATAATATATTTGAATTTAGACAATAAAAATGAAAATTTAAAAAATCCCCGATAAAAAAGACCTCTAAAAAGAATAAAAATAATATTATTATGTATAATAGACACCATCGGCAACGAATGTAAACGGTCCCCCGACGCAACTACTTCAATAAGTAGATATTAATATTATTTTTATTCTTTTTAAAGGTGTTTTTGTACGGGGGGGTTTTGTGTTTGTGTGGGGGTTACATTTTTTTTTCTGCTATTTAAAGTAATGTTACTGGTTTCTTTAGTATACTAAATGAACCTTTGGACACACAAATTTTTATTTAAGTGTGTCTATGAATATTGGATAAGAACCTTTCACCCACACCCTTAAAACCTTAATGTCGTCCCTAAGGACGACTATGTCTATTTCGATCAAACATAGCTAAAAACCATCTCGACAAACATAGCCTTCGATTTAAAAAAACCGCATTCAAATCCGTCCACGCGTTTGGCCGCCACGTTGCCACAGACAGACACACAAACACACAGATACACAGATACAAAGATCTACTGGTCAAACTTATAACACCTCTCTTTATAGTGGGGAGTAAAAAGAGGTAACTGTCTAACTTGGTCGTTTTTTTTGTTTATTTTAACTATAGAAGAGAAATCAAATGTAACTTTTAATTTCTGTTTAATGTTATTAAGTATCATAACTTATATAAATTGATTGGAGTACTGACATGACGTCCGTGATGGTAGTACGATAGTTGGGAGACGAAACTGTTTGTTCGTCCAATTGTTCAACTCGGCAATCCAGACAAAACTCGACTGTGAGATATTAATTTGTTGTCTTTTACAAAAACTTTCACCATCTAATGTTAAGAATTTCAACTATTACATCAAACATATACTACAATTAATAAATTCAATTTGCAAAAAGTTTTTAAATTTTTATCTCATTTTTAAAATTTTTATCTTCATTTAGTTAAAAGTTTTTCTGCGATACAGAGGCAAACACTGAAAGTGACATTTTTATAGTAAGGTACACAGTAAAACAGTAGTAGTAGTAAGGTATACAGTCAGGTACATAGAATAAAAGAGAAGGTTTGACTATAATGAAAAGTGTTCGCTGGAATATTAATTAAAATTTGACTCTTTTACTTATTCTTTTGAAATAGCTGAAGTCTTTTACGAACATCACTATTTTACTACATTTTGTACAGGCAATGGCTATTATGTTATGCATGGTCTTATGTCTGGAATATTATTTATAATTTTATTATTAAATTTTAATAATATTATAGATAGAAATATATATGATGATGTTATATAATAACGTATATATATATAAATGTATTTTAACCTATCTAATTTTTATTATAATATAATCGGGTTTGTATGTTTGTTATTGTTTCACAACCAACGGTCTCTTATTATGTTTTAACGCCAGCATCTTACGCCACTCCGTATTATACTAAAAGCTTTTTAAATATTATGTAGAACCTATAATTTGCGAAACCACTTTTACTACCTACATAAATACCTATTCTCATCAAAACCCCTCCGAACTTTTATGAAATATAGATCATACAATTCAAAATTAGACTTAAAAAATATCGGTTCGTTAGTCTTGAATCTAATAAGCTTTCCCATCTACCCATTTGAAAATACAATAAGAATGAATAATTATTCTATCCTTCTTGTCCATAACTTTAATGTGATTCAGTGAAGTTTTATACGAACTTAACTTAACCCCTAGGCTTGATTAGGGTAGTTTGCCACACAGAACTTAATTCAGATAACTACGTGAGTAACTAAATGATACTGTGTTGGAATTGTTATGTATCTATTAAATTTATAGGAAATAATATTACATTAAACTTAACACTTCTTGGGAACTAGACTAGAAATAGAGAGAGGAATATTTAAATAGACAGAAACTATTGCTATTTAAAAATTACAAGAATATGACCCGGAGAAATGTAATAATATTATATTTTCTTTTAAGTAAAAGATTTAAAATACAAAATGTTAACATTTATTACACAGTAACGGCTGACTGCACACAAACCTGGACTAGAGTCTCCAAGCTACGATCATGTTGACGACAAACGCTACACGCAGTTTAAAATAATTGCCCACCAACTAGCCTTTGAATTTTTTTTACAAAGAACATTTAAGCATGTTGGACATCCAGTCGTATTTAGAATTTTATATTTTCGTATCTTGTTTTTATAAAAAAAAAAATAAAAAATACTAGAGACAGAATATCCGATTACGAATTTAATATTAGGAATTTCTTTTGTTAAATTCCTTGCCCATAATTTGTTTTATTGATTATGTGGTCTCTAATAATCAGTACATTATATAAATTTACAGCTTAAAAAGTTAGAAACATCAATGGTTGCAGTACAACAAACAAACATCGTCAAAATTAAACGGCTTTCTATAAAGCAAAATGTACTCCTGAGATTACTATTCCTTCTCTACATGGTTTAAATATTATTATTTTATAACTATTAACGTTAACTGCAGCTTGTTAAATTAACTTGATATTGAACAGAAGCTTTTTAGGATCTAAGATATTTTTTACTATTTCATTGAATTACCAACATAAATACGCCAAGCATGTTAAAAGCCAATTTATACTTGTTGAAATGAAATACATTTGTAATTTCTATTTTAATAAAACAATATTTAAATCAAACCAGATGATAAGTAACTTGTTTAAAGAACTTCATATTTATTGACTAAATACTCGTCACAAAGTAAATGTACTCTCGCAAACATTTCACCGAGACAGTTTGAAATTTAATAAAAATACTATCATTTTACGAACTATAAAATTTTATACCAAGTCATAGAAACGTCAATATAAAAATGTCAAGCATATTCACATAAAACAAGAGGCATTTTTTATTTGTTGAAGTTTAATCATACATTTATACATATCGTAATAAAATAATATTCAGACCAGGTCTGAATATAAAAAGTATTTTTTGACATACTCCTATAAAAATGTTTTTTGTATCTTTTCAATAAATTGTTGGCAAGTATTGATGCTTTTTTACATTAAAGGCAAGTGCCATCAAATTGTTTTAAATATATTATTTACTTACAAGATTAGGTCCATATCATTTCGTTTATATACAGGAGAAATAACATTTTTTTGTACTAATTTTCCTAATGACATGAGCGACGATGATATATGATCTCATGAAAAATCATATTACTTTATTGATTTGGTTGATTGATTCATTGATTATATTGACTCAGTTTTCTAATAAAGGGATTTGAGAATTATCTTATGACCTTCGTCAATCATTGAAAATGACTATTCCTTTTACAATTTGAAATTATTTGTAATTCGAAGAATGCATTTTGTATGAAAAGAAGATGCTCTGAATGTTGCATAATAATATTTTGTTTATCCTTTTTAGAGGTCTTTATGTATCAGGGGTTTTTAATAAAAAAAACTGTTTTTTAATATTATTTTGCTAGTTTCATATATTATAATAAATGAACATACGAACACACAAATTTTTACTCGTTATAGTGTTTACTATCAATATTGCCTAAAAACTTTTCACCTGCACCAATAAAAGCTCAATAACTTGGAAACTACCAATGTTATTTCGATCAAACATAGCTAAGAACCATCTTAACGGATCAGGTCTTCGACAAAAAAATAACTGCAAACCAATCGCTCCCCTCATTAGGTTGCGACGATGCCACAGACAGACACACAGGTAAAATTTATACTACCCCTCTTTTTGTGTCGGGGGTAAAAAGTGGAATAATTAGCAGTAATTTATGTGACGGTGATTATCTATCTACATTGCAGGTGGTACTATTATAGATATATCGTAATTTATTTAATAACAGTCGAAATTCAGTGTGTTTCATATGCCAGGCTTTGACAAAATAGCTAACAAGTCAATTCCATACATATCAGTCACCAATACATAAGCCTTCCACTTAGAAAAGAAAATCTTAAACTAGCTGTTTAATAATACAACTTTGTTCTTGTTTATATAGTGACCTTTCAATTCGAGGGCGTTTTATTTCTACGCATATCTCGTTAAAGATTTTGTACTAACTCAATATAGACTTACAAAAAAAAAAAAATCCTTTTTTACATACGATAACCTTGACATGCGATTAAAATTTTTCGATACAAGCAAAGAGATCACCGCGGTCACAAGCCACACCTGTTACTGCAAGTTTGTCATTTTAAACGAGAAGATAATTGGTGATATGTTGTTTATGACATAAAGATGTCAGTGAAACTTTGGAGTGATAAACAAAATAGTTTCCAGACAATACATTTTCGTTGTCGGACTGCCAGAATGATTCGGTGGTGCTCTTCACTATAGTATTTACTTGCTGTTTATTTGATATTGCAGTTTTTTAGCCTTAGAAAACATAAAAATAAAAGAAGACAAAGTATTTAAAAAAAACAGAGAGAGAGCCAGATTAACCATCCTGGTTGAGTAAAGAGAGTTATAATAATAATATCTTAAGACAAATTATTAAATGTTGCATCTTCTTCTACGACAAATTACTTAGAATTTCTAGAAGATTTAGAAAAATACCAGATTTTGAATTCTGAATCCCTAACATGTAAAAAAAAACAAGAAGAGGTAGAACGAATCCTGGGACACCTAAGCTAGCCGCATCTTTAGATCGATGACACTTAAATAAAAAAACTCCTTTAACATTCTATGCGGTCGTAGCTCTTGGTTTGAGCAGGGATGATTTCCCACTTAACGAATGCTTGATTCAGTGAATCAGAACTCAGAGCAGAAAACCCAGGGCAGACGTAATAATAACTGACTTTCAGAACAATGTACTATGATAATGTAATGTGTAGGATATTGGGCAATTATTATTATTAAAATAACTTGGTCAGCACGGGCTGCAATCATTATAGAAAGATGAAATTTAATATTTGAATATATTTCGGCATTTATACATATTAAGATTCGAGATTTATAGCGATGAAGATTTTTTTACAAAAATATAGTACTTACATATTAATAACAAACATGCCCTGGCATGCAACTTTCTCTGGCATATATATATATATATTTATTTATTTATTATATATATATATTTAATACGTTTTTATTGAGTTCATTTTCATTAAACTAACAGACGTTCGTAGCAAACATGATGAGAATATTAGGAGAGAGGAACGAAGCAAATAAAAGTTTATATGACCCACCAAACCTCAATATCCGAGCGCACATCCGTCGCTGATCTTTTGAAAATCAAATATTCTGGCTACGTAGAAAAATGTTTTCTACCTGCCTTTTTATTTTTTAAGCCCCTTGTATAAATTGTAAGGATGTGACTTTAATTTTCTTTTACGTCCAAAATCTCGGCTGTTGTTGTTATGTGTGAGGATCTTTTCTTCTTATTTTTTTTTCCGTCAGATAATTGCTTATTTGTTAAAATAAAGTACTATTACATTGTTTTTGTATTAAAACTTTCGTGAACCATGATGATTATTAAATGTATATTTACCCGGCTATAATCTTGTAATCAGTTCACGCCGCGAGTCCGCCATACTTCGAGCTGAAACATAGGAACTCCGAATGGTTTCGAAACTGGTCGGACAAAATTTCGATTAAAAATTACATGATTAAAGCCGGGTAAATAAATATACATGATACATTTTTAATATTGAAAATAAACAAATTATGTATATATAATATTCTATGGTGTTCTTCAAGGTTAAGCATATTTTATTAAACCGCATAATAGCAACACAAACTTGGCAGACGTTTCTAAATCTACGCTGTTATACCAACTTAAATCCTTTTACAATATCTTCCAAACTATGAACTAGAGAAATGCGAATTATCTCTCTCGACGACAGAGAAAATCTTATTATGACTGGTAAGAATTATACGGAATACCTACTTTGTAGTTTTTTACTTATTTCTTATCTTTGTGTTTTGGTAGAAATTCCTTGTTCAAAAGAAAAGGAATCTGATTTCAACCGTGTCATTTTGTTGTTTTATTTAATGAGTGAAGAAAGCCTTGAAAAACAATTTAATTACCATATCGCCTCTCTTAGTTAATGATATAATTGTTTTATAAAGACTACGTTCTTGAAAATATTTGAAGTATGCTGGAATACCTTATGCAACTTTATGATGAAATATTTTTATAATTACGTACTTAGAGATGATTTGCAATATCTCAACGGTAATTTTACATATAATAACAGATATCATAAACATTCTGAAAATAATGGAGAGGTAATAAACATTATTCTTTCTTTTTGTTTCAGATTGCTCACAACAGTTAATAAGCTAGCACAAAATAATAACAATGTTGCAGGAAAGAGTGACCTAACCGAATAAATGTGACGGCTTTGAGTTTGGATATGATGAGTTATACTTATTTAAATCCAACTCTAGATGATTTGAAATGCCAGTTAATTTCTGGCGAGAGCTGTGTAAACGAAACCATTTCCTCTGGTCTTGAGTGTATTAGCTTCGGAAATTCTACTGAATATAGCTGCGAATTGAATTTAGATATTCAAAATGAAACTTCTTACAGTTGTTTCAAATGCTCAAATAATTCCATGGATAAAGATGGCAACTATACTATGTGTAATGCTAGACTCAAGCTAAATATGATGTCTATTTTAATTGAAAGTGCTTTAAGAAAGTTATGGTTGAAGATACCAGAGTTGGAATTATGTGATTGGGACACGTTATTCTGTTATGGTGATGTTTCAAATCGGACGTTTTACATTGATACTTTAGATGGAAGTGTAAATAGTAGTGTATTTGATAGATTTCAGTGTAGATGGGGCTTTAGTAATGATACTGAAGAAGTTAGTGGAGGTTACGAATGGAGTTTTTTGTTTGTGATTTTATTTATTGTTGCCGGTGGTGTTGGTAATATTTTAGTTTGTTTAGCCGTTTGTTTGGATAAAAGATTGCAAAATGTGACAAACTATTTTCTTTTATCGTTAGCAATAGCTGATTTACTAGTCAGCTTATTTGTGATGCCGATGGGAGCTATTCCAGGATTTTTAGGTAAGTGAGTGAATCGAAACATTATTATTGTTGTGTGTTAATTATTTTTTCGTAACAATTTATTCATATTAATAATATTTACATTATTTTATAAAATAAAAATTCCAAGTGTGTTTTGATGTAATGTTCTTGATGTGTATGATATATAATTTGGTGTTTTCTAGTTAGTTTTGTCCTTTAGTCGTATAGACATATCAACTATTTATTTTCAGCATCCCTAGAATATATCCTATAAGCCTCAAACTTGGTAATTCAAATATAAATCATGTTATCCTAGGACAGATCTTAGTTTAGTCTATTTGGCGATTACATAAAACTATCTTTCAAGAAAGGATAAACTGAATAATTTATGGCGTAATGCTCGAGCAAACTTTCAAGTTTTCGGGAGATTTTAAACAGTGGTATTTTTATTTATTCCTTTTATATATTATTTTCTTTTCTTGAATAAATGCATAAAATTTTATTGACGTAAGAGTCTTTTGTCGTTCTGTTTAATGGATTAAGAACATTTTTTTTTAATATTTTAATATAATAGTTCCGGTATACTAGATTCACTGATTTTTTTATCTGTCGTCTGTTAGAAATAAAAGTCCACAGACACTTATCCAATTGTAATACCAAAAGTTTTAAAGAGTTTTTGCTTCAGAGGTAAAGGTTCTTTAAAATGTTGAGTCAGTTTAGTTAGTATAAATTGGAGTTTTAAAACTGTAACCGGTGCAAGAAATATATTTTTGCACTAAGAAGTTTTTACTATATCCCTTTTTTCTTTCTTTTCTTTTTATTTTTTTTATAGATTACCTCATTTTCTTTTACTCAAGGATAGTATAGATCTTTACTGTACACAGTGGCGTACAATACGAATCATTAGTTAAACGCTCTCTAGTTGACTATATTTATTATCGTTTCAAATTGCATTTATCTTCAAAATTTAATTAAAAATACTATTTCATATAAGTATAACAGGTTCAATGTTATGTCCAGGTTATTGGCCTCTAGGGGTAGTTTGGTGCAACGTATACGTGACATGTGATGTCCTGGCCTGCTCCGCCAGCATCATGCATATGTGCTTCATCAGCATTGGAAGGTATGAAAGTTATTTATTTTATATTTATTTTAATATTTATTTTATTATAGAAATTCAAATTACTTCTAATATTCGTTTTTCAAAACAGACATTTCATAAATATTAAATTACACAATTGTATGTAGTATTAAAATACATTAGTATTGGTTTTTCATACTAGGAATGAATAAGTAAAAAAATAATAAAAAAATTTGATTGAGAAAATACGCTCAGATAAAATTATATTTGAGGGGAAAATTATCAATCATGATTAAAAAAGTGTTTTGAACACCGTATTTATCAAAGCACTTTGTCTTTGTTACGGAGGATACTGGACCAAATGATTAAGATAAGGTATCTGATGTCGTAAAGATTCTGATATCATCTTTCTATTGGATCACTCAGATGGAAATATAGTGTATTTAGGTTTATTAGCTTATACAATTTTATGAATGTTATAAAATAATATATCATCATGATAAGGAAAACAATTCATCATTAAAAGTAGGTATCTTAGAATTTTATCAATTTATTTTTCTATCATATTTAAAAATTTTAATTATATTCCAATATTTAATAGGATGTTAATTTAATTAATATTCGACTACTAAAATATTATCTAATGGTATTATTATACTATTCCTGAAATCTTAAAACTTTAGAATAACATAGTCGCGATAATAGTTCAATTAAACAATAACTACTTGGGTTCGCGAACTTGTGAACGCCATTTACAAACAACTATCTTTAATATAATAACATATATAACCTTGAAATAATATAAACAGAACATACTAGTAACATGCAAAATATACATTCAAAGTCTACGGATTTTTAGAAATATTATGGAAAGCGAGACAAATTGGCGTATAAATTATAAATTTTCGAAACGGATTTCTAGCGTAAATATACATTTTAGAGATATAATAATATTTTGCATCTTATTTTTATATCGTCTAGAAATAGTGCTTTACACGTAAATTTACATATTGCACGTAAATTTACATATTTCTTAAATTAAACTAAATAATTAAAATGTTTTATTTTATATGTGTATAATTTCAAATGTATTATTTTATATTACAAAAGAAATTTAACTCACAAGTAAACATGAGTAATAATCAAATTTATTTATTTTTAGATGAGCAGTACATAATTTATTTATGAGTATAAATTTAAATGGATTTTCATTTACTTCTATTAATATTTTTTCAACTAATATTTATATATTTGTTGGACCGACAGAATGGCTGGCACTATCGTCAGAGTTTTTGTAGGCTAGATATGGTAATCGAGAAGAAGAGTAACAGCGAATACAATATAATCACATTTATAGGGTAATGTCTTACAACACAAAAGTATATTAACTAACTTAACTTTTAACAAAACAAATTAAAGTTTTTATTTAGGACACCGTACGAGCAACATCTACAGAATAAGTGTCTGTCGTCAGCCCATGTTCTAGAGCTTTTGGTAGCACAAAGTTAGTCAATTGACATGTCATGTGATTTGTGTCGCGTTTAGTTTAGCGTCTGTGCTAATAATTGTTTGCAGCACGGCCATCCGGTGTAGACAGCCGTCCTTGTCTGTCATTCTGAAACAATATTCATCGCGCAGTACCAAACTGCTCGGTCACTTCTGACATAACATCAATCACTACTTATTGACTATCTGGCTAGTCAATAAAAAAAACGAAGGAAAATCCTTAGATAAAACAATTCAAAGTATTACTGACTTTATTATTTCTGTATCCTATAAGAGATATCAATCAGACCAGATACACTGAAACATTTAATCTCTATATGTCATTTCTGGCTAAGCGCAGCCCAGTAACCTCCAGTTACTAATCTCTCGCGAACCACCTAAGTGAACGCTAAGTCTCTCCTAAATTCCATGGTTCCTACTAAACGCAACCTTGGGTACGGTCACAATTATCACTCAAACTCAAGTATTCTCTTGACTATCATGATTACTTTACTCTTCATGAAAATCAATTATAATCTGATTATCTGTCATTTTTCGTAACCTGTAATGAGCATATTTGTAGCAATTAAAATTTAATAGTTTTAAAGTATACCCATATCCCTTTATGTTTTGGATTTTATTTAGTCTGATTAGATTCTTCAAATACCTTTATGTTTGTAATAATACATCTGCACCGTAAACGACTACACTCTTTCTTTAGTAGAGACAAAACGCGATTATCCATAATCTTAATAGCTTTAATTTTCATTGAAAAACTTTACAATTTATTGAGATCAATACGAGAGAAATCTGTCACCACAAAACGTAAATAAACGTTCTTACTTTTACAAATTTAACTAACCGCTTTACTGAACCGTTTCATGGGCCGTCCGTGCTACTAATTGTCTCGGACATATTTAAATGTGACCTTCATGGAGTTTTAAGTTTGATAGTTTAAAGTCTGTTAGTATGTTATAGAATTGATGTTGACTAACAATTGTGAAAGTTAAGTTAGTAGTTTCACTAAATTTCGACAATACAAGCTTTTCCATTAATGTTCTGTCACTCCGACGAGAGCTTAGCTGAAGCGCAACTTCTTAGATTAAAACCCGGAATGTGTTAAGATCTAAGTAACACAATTTAATAGACAGAATATAAGATTTGATTTTCAAATCAATTCCTATATTGATTTATTATGTTAGACCAAATAATAGCTATATTATTATTTGTTAGATCTTTTTTTAATACATAATTATTATGCTGAAATAACCTTATTACCTACTACGTCTATACATATAATAAAATTGTCACTGATCCATTCATGTACATGGAATTACAAAAAAAAACATCATAGGGGGCTTAAACGGCTTAACCAATTTAAATGCGGTTTTCAGGAATATATTATCACAGCCGTCACTTAACATTTAGTGTTTATTTCATCTAAATCGGTTAAGTAATAAAAAAGTTATGATAATTTATGTCAATGACGTAATAGGTACCATGAAAACCTTATTCTATACATGTAATAAATCTGTAGAGGAGTAGTCTTTGCACATTGAAAATATTTAAAAAAATATACCAGGATGTGAAGTAATAACTAATAGAATCCATTTTCAGCAGTTTTAAAATCTTTATCTGTTAATATGTTTGTCTTTTAGTTGTGCACACAACACGAAAAAAAAAATTTTTCAATTTTCATACAGGGGGACCTTTATATAAGCAAGAAAACCCAAAACAATGTTTTTTTCATTTTGTCTGTTCGTCTGGAATGTCTGTATGTGTGTGCACGCTAATCTCAGAAACGGATTAATCGATTTGGATGCAGTTTTCGGGAATATATAGTGATGGGATTCACTTAATATTTTGTTTTTTTTGACGATCGCTTAACAAATAAAGAAGTTAATAATCTCTTATTGTCGTACCATTGCTTCTTACCAGTTTGAATGTTTATAGTTTTTACATACATTAGTAAGTACAAAGGGTACTTTTTATCAAAATTGAAAACTACGCGTACGAAGTCGCAGGCATAGCTAGTTTCAAATAAACATAAAAAGATTAACTCTTATAATCATTATTATCACTTACTATTTTATAATACCATTGTATAATAAGCTTATTTGCATACAATAATTGCAGTTTTGTATGAGTTTAGTAATTAGAATTTAAATGTTCATTTTAATAAACTGAATCACATAGGAAATCAATAGTTAATAACCAAATAATATGGTTGTTAAATTATAAAATTGTATCCTCTGAATGTCACTCAAATTTTTTTTAAACCTTCTGTGTATTTTTCGACATTATGAATAACTGTAAAAATTATACCTACACGTTTGAAATATATTAATATAAATGATAGTTTGCAGTCGACAGTGATAAGTTATTAGTTCTCTGTATATAAATATTGTCACATACTGTTTACATATAAGTTTTATGTTTATAGTAAATTCTTTATTTGTCACTATGTGAGGTCATACATTGCTTAAAATATAATCACTCAGGATATATACTATTACATATTTCTTATAATTCTATCGTAAATTTAGTATTTGTACCTGTAATCGGATTCTATATTAATACTATGTTTAATGAGACATGTGACATGCTTTTTCTACAAGGTATAACTACCACCCAATAGTGGTCATCATTGGCTAATTTGCTATATGCTTAAGTGTGTTTATTTTTTATTATCTAGACTGAATCGAGCCTCAAACTAAACTAAACTTTATTAAAATTATTATTTGATTTAAAATTTAATATATAAACTTTTAATAATGCGTGAGGATTAAAAAGTTACCTTTGCTCGAATAGTTTCTATTAGAATTTCATCTTCGCCTGTGGCTTTCCTATACTTAAGATGTTAAATGGCGTCTTTTACTTCTGATTCAAGGACACCTGGGTCCAGAATATCACTCGTAGGTTCTGCAGGACCTTCAAATCTTAGGAAGATCTTCAAACAAGTAAAATTTTCAAAACTTGGTCCATTTCAATGACTATTTGGCCATTATGGTCTCATTAACCCAGGTTCCAGATGAGAACGTTTTTGTGATGAGTTGTATGTTGTGGTACAAGCCTGCCTGTCTCTTGACTCGTACCCGACTGCATGCGCCTCTATTTGTATATAAATATTATGCAAGTAGCTATTAAATAGTTATATAATTGACACATACAGCAGCTATAATACTTAGTTTTGTACCATTATTCAATATACGTATGAAAATCAAACAAGGATTCTGTTACTCCTGAAGAATTGTTTAAAATTCTGCCCACATGCTCAAAAAGTCTAGTTGATCACTAGACTTTCTTTTTTAAAAAAATTCAATAGTTGTTAAGCTAACATGTAAAACATTAATAATATAGACGCTTCAAGATCCAAATCAACGACGTCGATAAAAACAGGAATTAGGGCGGTTACGTTTTTAAGTTATGGTAAGAAAATCTTAAGATTTAGGATTTTAAACTAAAACTAACTAACGGAATTGTGAAGACTCTGCTGTTTGATAATTACGAATGAATAATAAATAATCATATATTTTTTAATAATATTATTATCTTGACAATTGGTAATATGTAATGAATGATACTTACTTAGTTATTTAAGGTATGCATTATTTTTGAAGATACAAGTTTTTATCCGCTATGGAATTAATTAACCAGTTTAAACTCCTTAGATAATATATCAACAAAGATTTAACTCGCAGATTTGCAAGCATCAATTTCAATTTGAAATACATTCTAGTAAATTGTTTAGATCGTTCGTTGGAAGCGTGAATAGCAACTTTGACGTGTGAGAATCGCTTAAGATAATATAATTTGATACGAAAGCTATATAGAGACCTTATATGCTGCCAAAGGTAAATCTTTATTAGTAAATATTCATATTTAAGAAAGTAAATTAAAAATTTACATTTTTCTATACTTCAAGGGACAGTTAAATGGTTTAACGAATAATTGGTTTTCCTAGGTTTTTTTAAAGATAAAAATAATATTAGAGGTCTAACTTCTATAAATATAGCAGTTTAAATGAAAAGTAGAATCTTCCATTATCTTATGTGGAATATCCACAAGTACTACGAAATCGCTTTATTTTGCCACAATCAACTTGTATAAATTTAATAATAATTTATAAAAATTTCATTTTCAACCTTTAAAATTAAATTTATGACAATAGACTGCTAAAACTTATCTGAAATAAGCTTAACTTTGTTGGAGTTTGTAGTTGCTAGTTGTAAGACATTTTAATCACCGAACTGAATTACTAAGCTTTAGAATCGCAATACTTCTCAGTTCTAATACTTCTTTTTTAGAAAATATTATTTACTTAAATACCTCTATAAGTAGTCAGCCGTTTGATAAAAGATTTTCAACCCAAGGTATATGGTATATCATAGTCAGCCATCTTTCCCTCTTTTTGTTTAGTTCAGAGAGAATAAGATACAGGAGGTTGTGATGGGCTTGTAAAAAAGCCCGATATTTGATCATCCCATGCTGGCGACACACTACTCTCTATCATCGAAGCTGGTGCCTGGTGTACTTACTTCCCTCGAGACTGCTGGCACTACCACGTGTTACTTTTTTGGCCTTTTTATTTCCGTAAACTCGCTAATATGACTAGAAATAATAAAATATGTAACGGTTTTACAGTAGCTCTTAGTTCCACATTTGATGTGGACTTCTGCAACACAAGGGGTCGTCATAAAAACTTGAATGCCGTCTTGAGACGACAAGGTCTTACTCTTTCTTGTTGAGACACAATTACCTACTCCTGAAGATACTTCGTATCTGTGCTATCTAGGATACAATTATGAACACGCCTTTCTACCGTAGGCCGGCGTGTGTATGTATGTCAGGAGTGATATCTGTTGTCAGCGACTCAAAAATTTATGATTAATAAATGTCAGAGATCTGTCCGTTTTATGGGTGTGCCTAGACTTTAGTGGCGTCACACGTTTCTACGCTTGCTTGTACAGGTGTCATAGCGCTGATTTAGAAGCTTATCGTCTCTTTGGGCACGTCGAGAAGACTTAAAATTACACGGAAAAATTGTTACACCGTTACCCATGCGCGGGAGTGGTGATACTAGGTAACTGGGCGTTAAAATTATTTAACGCCCACCATGTTGACTAGCTAGGTTCACGTACCACAGACCAGGCTGGGAAAACTGTATACAACTTTGTCTAGGTGTTTTTATTAACTTGTATCAGATGTTACCAGTATTTAGTATTTTAATCATAGGGATAAAATAAAATATAACAATTATGGGGTTAACAAATATTTAGAGTGGTCCTCAAATTTAGCAAATGTACGTTTGTTAAGGTCACAAAGCAATTTTTTAAGAAAAAAACCAGTTGGTCAATTTGAAATTCGTTTCATTTTTTATTTAAATAACCTTAATGAATGACGGATAAATGTTTACAATAATTTTAACTAGTGACAATTCAACAGAAAGAGGACTTTTAGTGTACCGTGTAATGTTCCAATGTCTCCAATGTCTCCAATCAAGTTCTGACTCTTTAATTTTGACCCTTATTATCTGCCCGATAGCCATATTTCTAAATTACCTCTATCAATAACCCTTCTCATTATGAGTAGCTGAAAATGACCTCTAGTTTTTGCCCGTTCTAATAACCAAGGTCACGGCAGTATCTTTGATCTCTGTAGGGTAGGGTGGTAGAAATCTTAGAATTATGGAAGACAGTCAACAAAAACTAACCTTGGCAACGTATAACGGACGTAGTCTACGGCTAGAGGAGGGCCACCAAATCCTTGAAGTAGGATTAGAGAAGACGCGGAGGCATGTTCTACGATTATCAGAAGTTCAAAGAGAGGGGAGGACTCAATATCGGGACCTATTCTTCTTAAGGGGAGGTAGCCAACAAATCCTGTGCGGGGGGATTTCTCCTCGACAATGCCCTTCGTGACAATGTGATTTAGATTTGTAGCGTCTGCAAAGTCAGCATGCAGGGACTGTATTGTATGAATACCTTCAACCAGAAAATATCTCATCGGTAACACGAAGATCGAGATTGACTTCATCATAACGGATAAGAAGTACTTATTTGGTTGTTTTAGTGATTTACAGGTTCAATATTGGAAGCGATAATAATACTGGAGGCATAATAGGAGTTGTAGGTGAAATTGGATTGAGGCATTTTCGAAAAAAGCAACCAGATAAAAAGTCCGAACTTTCTACGTAGCCCCCGTAACTGATGCGATTTCGACGGTCAACATTAGGAGTTCCTTTTTTAGACACGCAGTCACTTTACGAAAAGATCTGTTGTAATTTTCAATATTATTTTTATTTTCAAGACATTGCAGTAAGATGCACTGGGCATCGATGTCAATGTTGAATATCTCATGCATCTCCGCTTTGCCTATGACATAGTCATAATAGAAGAATCGCTGTAAGATCTGAAGGAAATGCTGTCTAGTCTTAATGCTTAACATAAAATTTGGGAATATATTAGCACATACATGTTTAATTTTCATAAGTAAATTTTATAATGATAGAAAGATCAAATTAAAAACCTTGTATAGAAATATAATTTGAAATAAAAGAAAGAAATATAAGAAAAGTTGTTAGTCAGATTGTCATATTAGTTTTCAAACTAAAATAACAGATACAAAGGATAACTGAAACAAAATATACAAACTTACATAAGCCAGCTCAGATTGTGTTGAATGCGCTGAGTATTGGATAAGTTTCTTTGAATGAACTTCATGATGCGTTACAATAATTTAGGGTAAAAATAAATCATCTGTTATTTCAAATAATACAAGTATATTATATTCAACAGTGCCAAATATTTTTCAGGGCTAGAAAATTGTTAGCTGTCTGAGAATCTCATTTTTAACGATTACAGCTTCAGTGTAATAAGCTTATTTATTATTAAACTATCTTAAATAATATATTTTGTCTTGTGTATTGTTGAATAAAAGTCTATCAAACCATGTTATGTTTGCTTTATTTTTAGAAAAATGAATTTAATTTTATTTAGAATAATATATACTTATATTATTTTAACTTTATTATAATATTCATATTCAGACTCTTCAATATAAATATTGTAAATATAATTAAAAGCCTTAGCTTCAATAAGTGATTAAATTGAATATCGATTCTAACAGCTCTACATAACACAGGTATCTGGGTATACGGAATCCGTTGAAGAGTCGACACCACTCAACCAAGCGACTGGTAGTCATCAAGATTGCACTCGTGTGGCTCCTGAGCATGTTCGTATCAAGTTCCATCACAGTTCTAGGTAAGTGGACTTATCGATAATTTGTTTAATACAATTTAGTTTAATAATAATATAACATTTTATTTCGAACCTTTTTAACAAATATATAAATATATTTTATTAAATAAATTATAAACCATTATATTTATGGTGTTTTTAATTTAAGTTAACACGAAAACTACACATATTGTATAAATTATATAATACTCATTAAACACATTTCTTTCCTTGTATTAGAGTTGATAATATCAATCGAACAGTTATGGTTTTAGATCAAAGACTTCCTTTGGCTAACGGATGCGAACAATTAAAATAATCAAAACTCTTTGATCCGATTCTAACTTTTAGTATATAAAGTGTTTGATTCTTTTTTTATATGTTGTTGTTCAATAGCAGCAGTTATATAATAATAATAGTTTTATAAGTGATATCAGCATAATTAGTTAAAAAAAGAGACAGAGTCATCAGAAAAAAACATTTGTTTCCAATCAGTTCATCTTCATTTAGGTTTTCCTACTGTTCTGTGAATGGTTCTATTTCTTCTAATAATATTAAAATATCTTTATAAATAAGTTATATAAGTTAAAGCTGTAATAATGAAGTTGTAGATTTATGTTATAGTGATATTCTATTTCCATTCAACAAATAGATTCCATCAAGTCAATAAAAAATGTTTATACAATCTATATATGGGGCACAGATTACTTCAGAATTCCTAATGTTTACACCTGTAACTTTCTATTTTGATCTAATATAAATAATCATATAGATATTTTTAAATTATTATAAACCAACTCGAAACCAATATCGAAAAATATAAATTATGTACATATTTGAATGATATTTTAGCGTCTAAAGAATGTGACTGGTGGGACAGTCAAAAATATCTCCTCTCCGCCTTCCGCAATGTCAACCAAGATTTTAGCCCAAATACAAGCATAGCAAAGATAGCAAGCAAGATGTCTTCAGATATGCTATAAAAGGAGTAAATGAATTATACTACAAAAACTACTACATAAGTTAATTATAAGCACTAAATTAAATTTCTACAAGAAATTAATTCAAACCAAAAAATGGTGACTGGTGGGACATCGGTTTGTGACTGGTGGGATAAATACGAAATCGGCTAAAAAAATAACTCTTTTTATGTCATATTTATACATATTTATAATTCTTAAAGATAAAAATTGTAATGGATCATGTTTTTTATTAAATTTCTCAATGAGTAAAAATCAACACAGTACTTTCTTATACAAAATCAACGTTACAGTTTTTAGTCATTTTCTTAAATTAACCATTTAATCATTATTGCCACACCATTAAAAATCAATGGACTATGGAAACTTATAATAAATTCGATAGCCATACATCTTTATTAGTGGTTGCAGCACTCGGTCTATAGAAATGTGGTACGAGGTCTCTAATTCGTCCATGACGAATCTGATGAAGTCTCCTGCGGATGTTTTCAAATATTTGACTTGGATCGTTTGTCCTTTCATATCGCTATATACAATATGAATTTTTAAGCATGTCTCTTTTCTTTTAACTCTAATTTAACAATAATAAACTTTCCTAATTTGATATTGATTGATCAGATGAATTAAAAAAAATAACACATTCCCATTTCCCGTGGAATGCCCTATATGAAAAAATATATATAAATACCTTTATTCCATCGTTTTCTAAACCTAGGATCCCCTTGGAAAAAAACTTTATCGTGACTCTCCCGAAACGCCTCGACAGCGGCCATTACTTCAATATCGTCTTCAAATCTTCTTTCTACCTTTTGAGGTGTTCTTTGAGAAAATGACACCTATCTCAACTGCGGCTTTGTGGGCGAGTGCATTGTCTTGGTAAAACAGCGCTTCACCTCGCAATTTGTCGCATATTTTCTCCTTCATGGCTTCTCGCAATTTTATTATTTGGGTGGCGTAGTAAGAGGCTTTAAAAGTAGCTCTTTTTTTCAAATATTCCTCCGTTTTTATGCCTTCAGCGTCCTAAAAGACGGACGCCATGACTTTTCCTGCTAAACTTTTCGTCGCTTAACATTTTCAATACTCTAAGACTTTCTTTATGAGCAATCTTTGAATGCTACCAAATGAGATCCCTGTCATCTCAGCTATATGCCCGATAACCACTCTTTAATCTTCGAAAGCTATATCTTCAACTTTTTGACGTTATTTGCAGTGTGAGATGTGAATGGTCATCCTCCGCGATATTCATTTCAGTCGATGTTTTGCCCCGCTTAAACTCCTTGGTCCAAGAGAGTCCTTCGATGTTTCCACCAAGTTATTATGTATGTCTGTGGTAGACATTTTTTCAAACAGCGTTACTTGATCACAACTCTAATTTCGATTTTATCCATTTTGATGTTATCTCTCTGGGGGTTCGTATTCAAATGAATGCAACTCCCGGAAATCGAGGCCTATTTATATGATTTTTTTAAATTTGATTAGTGAGTTTATTGGAAAGATATTTTTTTTTAGAATCTTGTGCTAACAAGAAATAATCGATTATCATTAGTTTTCGATCACCCCGTATTGAATTTAATGTCAAACTAGTTCATAAAATAGTATGAAAGTAAATCATCTAAATATTAATATTTAGGCTTTTCAATTTATTTGACGACCAACGATGACTCTTTTCTTTCCCAAGCTTCAAACTATCTCTGCATAAATTTTTATCACAAGGTTTGGTCGTGAAAACGAAACAATCAGAGATAACAGGTTACCTTAAAATTTATTTGAATAGATCATAGTGTTGAGCGGTTACGATAATTAGAATTTTATATCACCGGTAATTATTTTTTATGTTTTCTGAGTAGTGCTTTTGAATGTACATTAATTCTCAAAAAAAATGCTTATTATATAATACACTGGTCTTTCACAGAGGTTCTACTCGTATATGTACAAATAGACTTACATACACTTATCATACCCACTTATTGGTATATATCTTTTTAAAACAAATTTTGTCTTCCAATAGAAATATTATATCCTTTGTATTTTTTAGGTATTAAGGTTTTTTTAAACTCGGCTGGGCATTGTACTCACTAGTATTAGCATTAACATTATTAGATTGAGAATATATATATGTATTAAGCCTGATAGTTTAATCATTATTTAATTTAATTGAAAAGTTTCTCGGGGACCATGTTCGATAGTAATTTTTGTGACCTCCAACACCTTTCTTTACTCTGCACAAAAATAACACTTATGTACCTCGAATGTTATATGTAGGCATTTTACTTGGGTCAAAGTTACAGATCTTAAGTCATTATAATATATAAAAAATAAAGGTACCTTATTTATTTATTAACTGGCTTTATGTAAATAATAAAGCTAGTTAATAAATGTATGTATAGTAATGTTGAGTCTCTTTTTTAGAATTCGTAATACTAGAAACAAAATAAAAAAAAACAACTTATTTTTCTTATTTTCAAATAACTTTTCAACTTTAATTGTATACCAGTCAGTTTCCACAGGAGATATGTTAAGAGAACTTAGAATAGTTAACAGGGATAAAAGTCTACAGCATTGGTTGCATTACTGAAATAAATTACGTCTTATTAGACGTAATTGACTTCAGTAATGACATAATAATGATAATGACAATCAGGTTATAGTATTCTATAACCTGATTATCTATACTTTTTCGAATATCATCTGTGACAATAACCAGGACGGAAGTCAAATTGGAAAGGGTTTAAGAGCATTGGAGATAAGAAAGGGAAAATGGATGTAAGATGATATTGAAAAAGGACGTGCGTTTCCCTTTTTCGGTTACGGTATAACTTAAGCTTTATACCAACAGTTTTTAAACATATGGAAAGCCATGTTTAGAAAACTGTTGGTATAATGGAATTATTACAGATGGAGTTTATAATGAAAGTTTTAATATAGGAAGGATCATGTTACGCCTAAAATAGGACTTCCAATATTTATTTGATCTTTTTTTTGGCACAAAACAAAGGCAGACTTAATGCTAAAAAGGTATTGGCTATAAGTTCGAAAACAAACAATACAAAATAAATATATATTTATTTAGAACATTAAAAGATTAATATTTTTTTTGGTAATATCAATAAAATAAAATATTATTTCGGGAATACTTTTGTTTTATAATTTTTACTTCTATCCACGGTTACGTCGTCTAGTACGATAAGTTAATAGTACTATAAATGTCTATAATAAAACAAAACAAATTATTTCAAAATTATATAAATAATAATATTTAAAAAGAGACAAGAAAACAACATACTATTTTTCCCATGTAGCAGGAGTGCCATGTACCCACCAACAGCATATAAAAAGTGGAGGAACATTTATATATATATATATATATATAGAGTCAAAAACATAATTATGAAAAAAAAATCAAGTCATATAAATAAGAATTATTTTTTTATATAAATAAAACTATCAAGTAGCTTAAATTACATTAATGATAGCCTGGCACCCTAGTTGAAAAACCATTGCAACAGAGAATAACAAAAAACGACAACTGATTGTAATAATATCATAATAACTGTCAGCCGACAATACAACAAATAACAATTGTCACTATTTTAATAACATCAAAGCTTCTGTAACTTATAACAATAACATACTTGTAACTTGTAAAAAAAATTAAGACATTTGCAAAAAGAAATAATAAAAATTTATCTAATTATTTGTTTATATGTATTATATAATATAGGATACGACAGTGACTGTGATATAAAAGTGATAATAAATCTTACTTTCTAAAAAATCTTTTTGAACGATGTACTTCCTCTTTGTTTTGCACTGTAATTGAAGCTGCTGCAGAAATGGCCATTGATCGTGTAACTATCATAACTACGACTGCGATAAACTAGACAAAAACAAAACAAACAGCCCTGAAACTTTTTTCATTTGGCTAATTAGATAAACGCGTCCAGAATTTGTTAATGTTGAAAAGCTGTCTAGCCCCAAAATAGCTTCGTGTCATATCTTTGTTAAGGACTCTGACCGAGTCAGTCCAGTTAATTTAAGCTTGGTTTTGACAAACATAACTATCACACATGCCAGATTATTAGAGATAATTACAAGGGAATGTGAAAAAATAGCAATATAAGATATTACATAGATTATAGTGCTCCAATATAATTGATGCAACAGGAGTAGTGAAAACTACATCCTTATCTTCCGGGAATCTTTGAATTAAACAACATCTTTCGATGAGTTCTCATGACTTGACGAAACAATTTAGTATTTACAAATCCCATTCCCTTTTTTTAACTATTTTACGCTCGTCAAATAAAACTCTCAGAAATAATTAAATTCTGTCGTCAAAGACATTCATCCTTGAAGGGCTCTGTCATTGAGGATAGAGGAAATTTTAGGGACTCCACTGATTCATCCTTCGAAGAAATAAATATGTTACAACTTTTGTACGTTATATAATATACAATTGTTTCTACAAAATTACTGGAAAGAGCTTTATAACATTTCCGTGAATGAGAGCACTCGGTCCAGTGCGTTTGACTTTCATCTCCTCTCGCTTCACTGAAGTTCAACATTTACTGACTGGTAGATACAATGTTTGCAATAAACTAATCTAATTTCACAATTGGAATAAGTTAGAAAATAATTTTATAAATATACGTATACATTTTAAAGGCGGAAAATTGTGTCATTGGAATGTAATTGTATATTTTTACATTCATAAGTAACAAGCAATATCAACAAAATGTAGTAAAATTCCTTCGTTATATTTTTATTTAATAGTGTTTTCTGTGTAATTTCAAACTTAATTGAAATTGTGATATCTGTTCAAATGTTTAAAAAAATTCAGTCAACAGATTTTGTATTGATATAAAAACATTGTTTGTCAAATTATAGCACAATTATTAATTGAGGACAACTTATTTATTAAATTAGTTTATCCAAAATTAAGATGATAATTAAGATACTCAACGGTTCAATGAAATTAATATTTGTGTGTGCAAATACTAAAGTGTGGATTCAAATACAAAACATTATACAAATTAATATCATTTAAGTTTTATAATAATTTACAACAAATAAGTTTCGATAAAATACTAAGTATAACATTTTTTATAGTATATCTTATAAAGCGTGTTATATTTTTATATCATATTTAAATATCGGAATAGGAAAAATACAAAAAAAATATTAAAATTAATAAATGTAGTTAAATAACTTACTAATATTATGTTTATAACTTTATTTACATCATGCTTATAAAAATAAAACATATCATACTTAATGAACCAAAAAAATTCTAGTTAATTAAACTTAAACTTTTCTTTGTGACATCCAATTTTTGACGCGTGGCCGACCTAAGCCTTGGCCCTTTGACGACTTCATTAAAAATAAAATGGTACTTGTACCAATTTTGCTGAGTCTCATGAGTCGGAAATGGGATAAATATTGGTTTAATAATTACATTTATTATACTTGACTGACTTTCATCTTCAGATCTTGTAGTAATATTACTGACAGATTTTCATCTTCAAATCTTGTAGTAATATTATATACTTGAGCTCATTAAACATAAATATACATACTAGTTAAAAAAAAACAAGCTATTAATTTTACGAATACACTTTTAACTCAAGGTTAGAGTTTCGAGACCCGAATAAATATTCTGTATAATAAAAGTTTCGTATGTGACAAATGAACGAACACAACATAACACACGATTAAACAAATTAACTGCTTGAAGCAAGAGCATTGGGAAAACACCGATTTTTATCTTTGGTTTCTTCAACGCTACTCAGTTTTTTAACATTTACTTATAATTTTCAATAAATATGGAATGAAAAATAAGCCGATACGAGCAGGAATTCGACCCGCCAACCCCGGAAAACCTTCTCGTCGCTCTACCAATTGTGTATTAAACATTGTATATATGGTCTTCTTTATCTGGATAGTCGTGGCTAGATGGCCTCTTTAGAAAATTCTAACCAATGTTTCGTACTATCTCTTAATTGAGAAGTAATTAAAAGTTTTTAATAATCCAATAACACAGCCTTGGTAATCAATCACAAGTATTGATATTTAAAGGACCCTTAGGACGGTTTCTCAAGAGGGTCGCAATTGTTTAAATGATACCAAGTTTTTATGGCAAAGATTGTTAGTCTTGAGTTACTCCATTGCTAGTACCACTGTTCAGATAACACATATTTGCTGTCAAGCTAGTCATCTTCATAGCTTAAGTCTTACCATTTATTAGTACAGAATAATTCTTAGCATTTTTATAAAGCCAATAATGATGAATAGATAAACATTATTAGTCGTTAATAATTGAATTCATAGGAATAGGAACATCAATTTATATCCAAATTGCAAATCCAACTTTGTATCTAAAAATACAACACAAAATTGCTTTTATTTGCATTCTTATTCGGTGGAAGAAGTTCTGATATATCTCATTACTCTTCTAAACGGGATGTAAAAGCTACTAAAGCTCTGGGACACCTGAGCTCAGTTATTCAATGTCTCCCGCGATAATATCAGCGCTGGTTTTTTCGATTTATATATATAATTTTTCCATTGTTTGAAATCAAAATGTATATCTTGTTAGTACGCTTTTCCTTCCATCTTGCAAATGAGCGAAGTATCCATATATTTGCACTGACCGTCGTAAGTCTAAAAAGTGCAATATTTATTTAAGACACCCCGGAAATTGTTACCTAAAAACACGAGTGTAAAGCCCTTGTTGACTGGCAGAAAAATTAAAGGCAAATAATAGTAGCTGCTTTGGCAAGAAATATAATCCAATGAAGGCTTATCATTTTTTTTCTTCTTTTTTTTTTCCTTTGGAAAAAATGCGTTTCCGCATTGTCACACCAGCCAGGAACGCGATGGCCGGGTGGTATGTGCGGCACCCGGCAACTGCCATTTTTAAGGCACCCCACTAAAAAACCAACGGTTGCCCTCATCGCTACAATGAGACGCCACGGGAAGCCTCCTGATGAGGGTACTCCGGGTAACCAGAGTACCCCTACTTCATAGACCTGTGCAATGGCAAGAGAGGTCGCCTCCCGCTCCCCCTCTCACCTAGCCCTACGGCTGGAGAGGCACAGGCAGAACCCTTCTCCTTCCCAACCTCTCTCTCTGACATGGACCGGCCACGAACCTGAAGGTTCTCAGTAACCGTTGTTGTCCAGGGAGCACCACGAGAAGGTTCCCGGTGTATAGACCCCAGGCTTGTCCTAACCCTAGTAGATATATACTAACATACTATTGTATTTAGTAATGAAGTAAGGATTATTAAAACAATTTTTATATTTTATGAACCTTAATTAAACAATATTAAATTTATAATGTTGATTAGGGGTTATAAAAAACATTTAATCTTTATTATGTATAATCTTATATAAATATAAAACTATATTTTATGAAAATAATTATAACAAACCCTTTATATTATCAGGTATTATCAACAGAAGCAACATTATGCCAACACCAGAACTCTGTGTAATCAACAATCGTCTATTTTGGATCTTTGGATCCTTGGTGGCCTTCTACATCCCGATGCTGACGATGGTGGTATCCTTCGCGTTAACAGTGCAGCTGTTGAAGAGACAAGCAAGGCTGGCTGCTAATCCTGTACCTGGTGGAACTCAGAGACGGTAACAATTTAGTTAGTTAAATTAATATAGAATGAATTTAATGTTTTATAATATTTATATAATTATCATATTAAGTTTATAACATTGTAGCTCTCAAAATGTAGTTTCTCTCAATGTGTTTTTTGTATCACTTAGATTTGCTTACGTCGGAAATTGAAAGCAAATTCTCGGTAATTACAACATTTACTTATTGACCTATTAGATAAACTATTAACGGAACTACTACTCTTCATCAATATTTTCTTATTTGTATTGACGCAGTAATGACCTAAGTCATGTATAAGTTTTAATTTAACATCATTGGTATATACCAAGCCTCTATCAATACAACTCGATGTTATAAAATTGGTATATTATTTATTATAAAAAGGGTTTTTATAACTTATGACGTTTTATTCATAAAATTAATATATCTTGAACTGAAATATAAGTTGCAGATAGAGTAAATCACAGCCTTAACTAAATCGACGTTTGATGGAAGAGGAAAATAAATAATAGTATATCACAATTTCTTTAGCAGTGCTTGCTGACTGATGCCGGGAATTATTCAGTTTTCCCGATTCCCTGGTTTGGACCTTTGCCAATATATCAAAGACACGTAGTTCAAATAAGTTGTAATTTATGGTTTTTATACAAGAAACGAACGATAAATGTGTTTACAGAGTAATTGTTAGAATAATTGTTTCGTAATTGTAAAAGAAGAGTTATGGAATTATTTAAACCTTTATTATGTTTAATATTTTATTAAAATTTAAAAGAAATAATATCGTGAAGAGAAAATAAATTAAAAAAAATAAATCATTATGTTTGAAGAAGTATTAGAACAAAAAATAAGATCACTGATATTCTTGGCAAATTACACTTTTGAATAAGTCGGATAAGAAATATATAAATACTATCGGCATGAAGCAGCGCTCACGAACTAGAACTGCGCAGAAGTTTATATTAAGGTATCTGAGGGTAGTGCGAGTGATAAAGCACGGGCGTACATAGCGCTGATTGGCTCTCCAGTCAATTATTATGTATTTCTTATTGCGTTTTTTATTATGTATTTTTTATTTTGACTTATTTATTTTTTATTTTTGTTATGTTTGTTGGTGTCTTTGAACAATAATGAATTTTGATAGTGTTTTTATTACTATATGTAATCCTCATAAACTTCAGTACAATATAAAAATATCTTAGATACAAAAATTATCAAAAAAAAAATACAATATAAACTTTAAATTAACACAATACGACTTTTAGGTAATTATTACATTACCTACTATTTAAAATGTATAAAAAAAAATATTTGTTACAAAAATATTGTGCGCGCGATAGTACACATGCGCAATTATCCTCTCCAAATTTCGCTCAAAGTTTTTAGTCAATATCCATACCTATATTATTATTTATTTAAATTGTGAATTATTCTAATTGTTAACCTGATCAAGAATTAATAAATACTATGCTTACATTTAAATTGCCTTAACTTTACTGTTGCTCGATAACTTAACATTATACTGAGACTGTAACTCGATGTGTCGATTCTGTTTTGATTTTTGTTCCATTAGCACCCAACTCGTAATTGTTCGACCATGCTATGAAATAATGACCGCAAAGAAAAATATTACATTTATTTGTAAGTAGCAATGTCGATAATAAGTTTTTTTAACATAGACTTTTAGACCTATATCGTTGGTTATATATTTTGCATATTTAGTGTAGTATATTTTTATATTTTGACTCAAAATCTACCTATAAATTTGGTTGCCATTTAAATATAGATAAAAATGTGCCATAAATATAGTTACATATTAACATGTATTTAAAAACGAAAAAAAAAAACATATTATTAATATTAATTTGATCGGATCCAGGAGTAATTTTTTTTATATAATATTAAAATATTACTCAATTAATTGAACTTAACGAACAAACTGTGGGTTCTACTAAATGATTTAAAAAAAAAAATAAAAAAGATCTTAAAATTTTAAATGATAACAAATCCCTGTGTAGTATTCGAATAATCGAACCTATATTGAACAAGTAAATATTACGCCATACTAAGATAACACATCAAACATGGGTGACACACATACTATAAATGGGTAATCCCATTATTCTTTTACGACTTATTATACTGCAGACTACAAATAAATGTATTATTCAGAGTCACTTTCGATTTATCGCCCAATTCATGGATGATCACTATAAATATTGTAGCTAAAATCAATTACGACTAAATTGTACTAATATATATAATTTCGCATTGCTCTTTACTTTGATCGATTCATTATATATGATGTCAATAGGCTTACAATGATCCTGTTATAATATTAATAATACTGTTCATTGATGTCGTAATACTTTTCCTATATTACTGGTACTTTATGGTAACAAATAAACGTGGTAAGTTCCTACAACTGAGTTAAATAAGATAAGTTTTTCTAGTAAGTAATTGACATATTTAAATCGATTTTTTAACATCCTGTTTGACATGATTTCATTTCCTTATACACGAAAATGATAATAATTTTTATGTTTATTTTGTTATAATGTTTAAAATATCTATAGTAATAATATATAACAATTTTAATATTAGACCAATTCTGTATAAATAGATTTCAATTCATATGTATCAATAATCAGCAGCATTATGCTCCTACTGATTATTTTATTTAGGAAAACTAATTATCAAAAACCGGTCAAGGTGGTTAGACTTATTTATATTTAAGTTGTAAGAAAACCCTTTGAAAAACACTTTGATAAAAAATCTGCTGTTTGCTTTACTTAAGTTTGTTTGAGCAAAGAATACAATATCTTAAGAGGAATGTAAACTATTCGGTAACAAGGCAGAAGCTTTTAGATTGACAGAAAAGTTTCTACTGTTTTAAGAAGATAAGATGGGTCAACGATCTGTCTATTTATTATTATTACTAGCCGTGTCTGCGACTTCGTACACGTAGATTTCGATTTTGATAAAATGTACGTACCAAGTGTACTTACCAATGTATGTAAAAACTATAAACCTTCAAACTGGTAAGAAGCAATGGTACGACAATAAGAGATTATTAACTTCTTTATTTGTTAACCGATTTTTAAATAAAAACAAAATGTAAAATGAATCCCATGACAATATATTCACGAAAAGTGAATCCAAATAGATGAATCCATTTTTGAGATGACCTTGCACAAACATATAGACATACAGACGAACAGACAAAATGAAAGAACATTGTTTTGGGTTCTCTTGCTTATTTAAAGATCTCCCTGTATGATATTTTTAATTTTTTTTTCGTGTTGTGTGCACAACTAAAAGACAAACAGATAAACAGACAAAGAAATTAAAAAAACTGAAAATGGATTCTGTTAGTTATAACTTCATATCCTGGTATATTTTTTTTTATATTTTCAATGTACAAAGACTTACTCCTCTACAGATTTATTACATGTATAGAATAAGATTTGTATGGTACCTATTACGTGATTGAAATAAATTGACATAACTTTTTTATTTCTTAACCGATTTAGATAAAATAAAAACTAAATGTTAAGTAAAGATTGCGATAATATAGTCCTGAAAACCGCATTCAAATTGATTAAGCCGTTTCTAAGATACAGACATAGAGACGTACAGACATACAGACAAACTGAAAAACCATTGTTTTGGGTTCACTTGCTGTAATAAATTCTGATCTATATTTGATATATATTTTTTTATATTTTCCATGTACAGAAATGGATCAGTGACAATTTTATTATATGTGTAGATAACACCATCTAGTTATCTATAAAAGATATGGGTCATTCTAGAAGAAGATAACGATAACAACCCACTCTCATAATAACCGCAGTATTTTCAAATGAATCGGTCACAGAATACATTTTATTTTTAATTGCTTAACTTCTAGTCGTGTTTAAAAGTAATAAAGCATATCTTCTTCTAATTTCAATTGCTATAATTAATAAGAATTTATTTTTTTGTACTAAAAAATAACAGTTTTGAAAAATATATAAAATAAATGAAAATAAATTTTGCTATAATAAGCTTCAACAGACAACATTAATATGTATTAATTAAAAGATATATACCAGTTAATGATTGGATAATTTGCTACAATGTGTGATATAATTATTAAAAAAATATGAATTACGGTATATATGGTTTATTCAACTTATTGTGGTCGAAGTATAAAACATGTTATAGTATCAGCACTACAGGAAAATCACTAATGTATTTATAATATCTTGTGTGTTATCCCCATTTTCAATGTTTAAAGCTTCCAAAAGCGCTCTTAGGAAAATGTTACCTTGGGAATGATTGTTAAATTATTTTTCATTATATGAACTTTTTGATCGCCATATTATTTTGATACCAGATAGTTTTATCTGCAGAGCATATTTTGCAAATTTATGTACACTTCTTATTATGTGAAATGTTCTAAATATCTAAAATTCTCTGTAAACTCTTATTTTTCATTCCTAGGCAATGCGGACGCTTTGATAACGGCCCCCTGCATTGCGTTCGTCGGCTGGGTACCAGGAGCTCTCCAGAGTTGTCACCTGGTGCAGTTCCCAGACAAATGACCTGGCGGGTCACTTCAACTTCTCGGTGAGTTATTGAATTTTCAATTAGGTTAGTTATGTATATTTTTACAAAAGAAACTTTACACCAATTTGTACAAATTATACTTATGTTGTATTTTTTGTACTTTGAGTAATATTTATGGAAGTGACCACTGGCTTTGTCAGTGGGTTTTCCTCGGTTTTTGAAGTGGGGTAATTAGGGAAAAAAAGCTATTTCTTCAAAAAGCTTCTCTTATTAGTTTTACGGTCTTTAAGATGACAATTTTAAATTAATAGACGTAGGAATAACCTACTGGTTACTGTACTCAGCTGTACTCAGCAATGCATCACTCGTCGCTAGTGTAATAGTTCAAACTTTATAAGTCCCGTAACATGTATAACATTAATCTTATCTCTCCTGGTTATATTTAAGAGCATCGACATATCAAAGTGTTGCAGGATTGACTATGTTTGTATGGAAAAAGACTTATATAGATTTGTTATAATCGTGTCCGAAAGTTTTACCTAACACTATATACTTACAACTATACTATACTTACAACTGTTTAAATTATAATATATATATATATATATATATATATATATATATATATATATATATATACAAGAATACGTCACAACATTTTGACTTCATCTAACAATTTTATTAACTGACCCTTAACGATTTCATTGGCTTTGGAGTAGGGGTCAAATTTGTATCGCAGATTGAAACGTTTACAAAATATTTTTACATATGTTTGTTTTATATTATGTATATTTTTAAATGTGTTTGTTTTGATTATAATAATAGTACAATTTTTTTTAAGATCACAGCGTAACCGGATAGGAATGAGCGTATCTCACCCGCAGCTAAGTTACATGAATGGATGCGGGAACGGAGCGGGTTCGGGGTCTACTCGACAGGGCCGCGACGTGGCGACGCAGACACCTCCGAGCATAGCTGCGGAGACTAGAAGAGCACGACTGAGACCATTAAAGATATCTCTGGCAGCGCCTAATGCTTTATCATTACGGTGGGTTCTAAATATTGATTAATAAGTGCTATAACCACTTCTACCACATATGTTAACTAATACCAAATTCATCAGTTAGCAGAAGCTGGTATGAGAATTATGCTGAATTAATCTATATTTAATAAATAAAAATATGAATTTGGGTTTTAAAAATTGAAGTACCTAATCCTTAACTTAAATATAAATATTTAATAAAAACTTGTGAAGTAAATACTTTCTTTCTGAGATAATCTCATTTTTATAAGATCAATATCATGTTACGTGTAAAATTTGTTAAAATCACCCGTCAGAGTATACTAAAAGATTCCATACATCAAATTAACTACATACTATTACATATACATAGTATGTACTTGTAGATTTCAAGTTAAAATGAAATACAAAATATCCTATCCTAGCTCCAAGAATAATGCAATCATGCACAATCAGTTAGATAAAAAAAAATGATCATGGGATATAATTTTTTTTACTGTTTATGAATAACTAAGGTTCAAGTTTAATTATAATTTTAGCATAACCCTTTTGTTTGCACAATTGTACCGACCTTCCAATAATAATATGAAGCAAAATTATTACTATTTGTTTTCGTCACCCTCTTATGGCGTTGTGTGATCTGAATATCTTAACAGTATTAAAGGTTATGCCCTTGCCGGGAGCAGCTTTGAGCTCATTTTTTAAAGGCTTATAAATTAGGGTAATCCTGTTAATCAAAGTACTGTATTAAATTCTAAATTATTTAATTAGTTACCAGTGTCGGCGGTTTTGCTTTCATGTCTATTTATTTATTTTGTAATATTTTTATCTTTATTTTTTTACAACTTATAAGCTATAAATGATTTGAGGTGCTTTACTGATTGAATTCTGTAATGTTTATATTAAATAAATGAAAAAATATTTATTAAAGAAAGTATAGATTAAAGAAAGAGAAATAAGATCTATGAAGTACATTTGGAATATTTTACTCCTGTGCAGGTTTTTAGCGAACCGTAAGAAAGACCGCTCGATGTCAGCCAACGCGGTGGCAAATGAACAGAAAGCGACCAAGGTTCTCGGGTTGGTCTTCTTTACCTTCGTGCTATGCTGGGCGCCATTCTTCTTACTCAATATCCTGTTTGCATCTTGCCCTGCTTGCATTGTGCCAGGTAAGTGCCATAACACTAAAATAAATAACTAAATGTAATTTACACAAGAAATCGAATTCTTTTTATCGTTTAATAACCGTAGGTCTTAAACTATGACTACAAAAAAGGCCATGGGTTTTTGAATAAAAAAAACTACTTCAATGAAAAGGCCTTTAAAAATCGTAACAGTATTTTTGAAATAAAAAAGTTTTTACCTGCGTCTACAAGTTCAATTCGTATCAAATGTCTTTAAGTAAAGTTTGTTTTTATTTGAAATTGATTATGAAATATTTCCAGATAATTATGTACATAATTTCAATGTTCTCTCTTCAATCGTTTCCTCATTACCGAGGTGCGCTGACGTAAGGCAAACAAGGTGATATCTTCGGCGTATTGAAGATTCGATATTTTCATTCCATTAATGCTGATCCCTCTCTCATCCATCCAGGGTTATACGCCTGATTTATTCACCGTATCTGTTAAACAGGATGGGAGCGATTATACATCCTTGCCGCATTCCCTTTTCGAATTTATACCACGATCTCCAAGAGCGCTGAGTGCTTTGTCGTCAATCTGATGGACTTCAGGAGCTTTTTTGCGATTTAGTTTTCTAATTGTGTCTTCTACGTTCGACGATCACCGGCTCACTCTCAGATACTGCGAATTCACATACACTAGTACCAGCCGTAATGCATAGATCTAGATAGAGCTTACTGCATTAGTCGCCTTAAAGCTCTGGCGCCATATTGAAGTCAAAGATTGAATTGGACAGTTTATAATTAAAGACCCACAATCTGGGCTTGAAATTGCGCTCGACTTGGCGTATTTTGATTTCTGTACATATTTTCTCTTGAAACTAGTTCTTGTTTTGTCTACACATGTAATGTACGTGACGATTCAGCTTTAAGTAACCATGTTTCCCTACAACGGAGCGTTCTTTGCAGTTTTTTTCTGTTTTCGCTCTTGAACGAGCTTTAAGGTATCGTTTGCTAAAGTCTTGGTTGGCTTAAATTGACTAAGGTAGTAAAAAAGTACATTGCTGATCATCTGACCTTACAACATTCTTTAAGTTTACTTGCATGTTCGTTTGGTCGGGATTTTCATGGGAGAATAAACGTAGCGGTGTCCCGTTGCCTGCTAGGTCGGGTTGTTCAGGGAGTATTTGGTGAGCACCGTCCCGAACATGCTGAGAGATAGGTTATTTTCCGCCGCTTGTAGCTTGGCCGTGCTGCTCATTTGCACGTATTGGGTCTTGAGGGTAAACCTAGGGCCGGGAACATCACGAGTCCCCAAAGCAGAACCAACATGATTTTAACAAAATCAAGTCACGTTTTATTCATAGAGATTATTGATAATCGTAATCGTTTTGAGAAAGTCTGTGAACAATGTATGATGTCGCAAACAAGTTTTAAATTGTCAAATAATATTCTTAAGTTGAGATATGGGTAGCAATACGAATTCTTTATATGTTCATATAGTAATATAAATATTATTATTTTTACACAAACACTTTAAACGGATTCGTCTTAAATATGTGTGTATGTTAACTAATTCCATTATTACAGAACACGTGGTCGACATCTGTTTGTGGCTGGGATACGTGTCATCTACCATAAATCCTATAATCTACACCGTGTTCAATAGGACGTTTAGAGCGGCTTTTTTGAGGCTTTTGAGATGTCATTGCAGCAGGTAATAGGTTTATGACATTTTATAATTTTAAGTCATCAGGAAATTATTTCCTGAGCATTAGCCCAGAATGTTTTAATATGTTAGGAAATTTTTTATTTGAGAAATGTAGTATTAACAATAGCAATTAGCTTTTATATATTAATGTAACATCATAAAAACTAAAAAGGAATTACAATATATTTATTACTCGTAAATTGAACAAGCTTTACCTTATGATAAGCAGTATTTAGTATGTATTTAAATTTAACATATTTATACTTTTTAAATTTTAGTTGCTTAGGATAAGAGATACACGCTTTAATTTGTCTTGTAAATTACAGGCTGTTGATTTAGGACCAAAATCTCGTATTTCATTAAATTACGGAAAGGTTCTTTATTAAGCTCTTAATAAAACGACTAATGGGAGATTACGATACCATTCATTAAAGAATCTTTATGTTAACAGTTAAACATTTCATGTAAAACATTTTATGTGTTTATGTAAAACAATTACATGATTATTGTTTATTTTTCTGAAGCATACTGAGAGGTATAAAATCAACTGACTAACTAACTAAACTACCTACATGTAGAACTTCGTTTAGGTCAGTAGAGTAATCGAAAAAATTAGGTTAATAATATTATTGTGAGAATCATTAAATTGAATTGAATATGATTAAATACTCAAAACTTACATGTATAAGATCAATTGCCAATTTAATTTCGCAAAAACTTTTCTAGTTTTAAAATGACTAATAATATAGGAAACAGAGCAAAAATAGTGGTAATTTGGTATGAACATAGACTCGTTGACGGACTTATCGCTTACAGGCGTGATAAACGTAACTGTACCATTATTATCATCCGGTTGTGGAAAATTGTTTTTCGTTTACTCATAAAAAAATATTTTGATGATTAAAAAAAAACCTTCTTACATCGATAGTATACACTTTATATTATGCATTTTATATTATACAGGACCATTTTATGCTTACTTTCAATATAATAACTACATCAATTTCTTTGTTAACATTCACAACAACATCAGAATTAATTTTGCAAGATAAATGTTTTACCTACTAGAATTTCTGTTACAACTTCTGGAATTGAATCATTTATTCTTATAAGTTTATTTCATGATAATTAAAGAACATAATATCCAGATATTATTAATAAAAAACTGATACATATAAACGATATAATACCACTTATTCAAAGTCTTAAAACACTTGTTTAGAAGATTGTAATATGTGCTCTAGAACAAGCATTTTGAAAAAACATTGGTTTTGTAGCGCAATATACTTTAAATGTTTAAAAATTATAGAAAATGTATAGTATATAATAAAACAGACTTGATAACGATATAAATTTTTCATCATATGAGTCTACTAACATTTAATTGACTTTTATCAGCACACTCTTTCCTCGTTAGAGAATTTCGTTGGCGAATAAATGACAATTATATATTCGTTATATTATTCACAAATTAAAGCAGCTTGCTTCCACGAGTTGATTAATACATAAATTGCTTTAAAAATGCTGTTCCTTTTATCTTTATAGATATGTTAACAAGTTTTTAATTATAATTTAATTTGTTTGACATAATATATATATATATATATATTATGTAAAATGTTTATATATATAAGTATTCTTTTATTTATTATTTTTGTAGTATAAAACATTTGGTTATTTTCAATTATAATTTAAAGAGAATTGTCCAGTTGATAATTGAGAAGACACCTGCCATCCTAGGATACCAGAGATTAATATTCTTGCAGGCGCGGTCGCTGCACTCGCTACAGGTCCGTCAACTCCACTCGTGGAGCATCACAACTTTGTGCCAGATCAGCGCTTCCACTAGCAATCTCACTACGACCTTCAGCCATGCCGACAACCAATCATCCGCAGCACGAGACGACGGAGACAGTTCTCATAGAACCACAGATAGGAGAATTTCAAATACGCTACTAATGTACTGTTATAATTTGTTTCATTATTTTTTTTTATTATAGTATTATAGTAGAGAGTAAAAATAATTTACAGATTGTACATTGTCAATGAAATTATTATTTTAATAAATCTAGTCAATGTTTTATTATGATTTGATTTGTAGTGTTGAGTCATTATTTCTTTTTCTTTTTCGTAATTTTTTTTAGGTTGGAAATGATTTACAAAAGATATCTAAACGTAATCCAGAGGTAGATTGTAATATCCAAATATTATGTAAAGTATATTTTGTCAAAGCACTAAATGTATAAAACAGAATAAATACGTTAGTAAAATAAATGAAACACGAATTACTACGAGTATTTCCGTTTGTTAAGACTAGTGACGGAAATTAGAATTATAATTGAATATACCTAATAATATATCATAATATTTTAGTAATAGAGGATATGATCTTCTTTAGACTATGTGCACAATTTCTATGCAATAATATAGGAATTTAAAAAATGTAAGGGTAATTCTTTTTAAGTTAGTTATAGTTCCTATATTTAAAAGTTCAAGTAAGAAATGGTTTGACCAAATCATTATACCAAAGAATATAGATTATTTATTTAAAACAAAAGATATAGCCTGTTTAATTAAGACTTCACGTTTAGTAATAATATGAAATATATTTATCGATTATCTGGTTATAATTATCTTACAACAATTGTATTATTAATAAATACTTCCATTCGCCAAATGTAACGTTTATATATTTGTATAGTTTCTTTTGTGTAAATATATATATGTATATTGTAATTCTTATTATGTGTTCTCATTGACGTGCAATAAATAATATAATTTATTATTCTTAGATGTACATAGACGGCACATGCAATAGAATTGTGGATTAAATGAATGTTCAATTACTTATTATGTATATGTCTGAACGTTAGAATAAAAGTTATTTTGGACACATCGTTTTTTATTACAAGACTCGACAAGATTGTCCTTTTTTATAATAAAAAATTTAGTGTAACAGACTTCTATGTCTGTTATGTTATAATATTTATATGTGAAATATCTTTTGTATGTGAAATTAAACCCTCACAATCGTCATAATTTAACATGTGAATTCCTATTAATTTGATGTCTGTACGTGCTTGGACATGTGACCAATATGCATTAATATGTTTATTTTACACGACTTTTACAGTCAATCTAACTAAATATAATATTATTTTATCAATAACGGTATAATTACTTGTAAATTATTTAATTTCATATCGAATTGCAAGAAAAGAGAGGAAAAAAGGGTTTCGGACAGTTATGCTAAACCCTCCTGCAGGTTTTTATTCATCCTTCTTAGTTGGAAAAAGGATACAAGCGTAAGATGAAAGCCGGTAATTTTTTACTGTTAATTGAATTGAGTTATTTGTTGGGAACGATAGTTTTCTTTTTGGCCGCTTATATAAAATATATATTATTTTACAGTATCCATATCTAATTAATTTTTACTGATACCTAATTAAAAAATTTTTAAGAAATTTATTATATTTAGAATATATAGAGAAGCATTGAATATGCTAAGTTATTACATTCATTACATCAAAAATACTTTATTCATATGCTGTCTCAGCGGATATATAAGTAATATATTATGGTCATAATAATAACTCTCGTATTTAGCCTTTTAGACTTCGTAGTTTTGGCTAGACACTGATATATGCAAGTCATTAAGAGTATAATGATATCGTCGCGTGAGAATCTATATCACGTAACATACCAGATTAAGTTCTCTGATATTCATTATCAAAGCACATTAATGAAAGCCAGTACCTGGTTTTGAAGACCGTAAGCTTAATACTAAGCTTTGGTATGTAAGCAGCTTTATATTTCAGTTAAAGTACCAGCAGTGTAGTTGTTTTTAATATCCGGCTTTGTGTTAAGTCACGAAACTAAAACTAAACTCCTCTTTAAATTATTAAAATGACTATTCAACCAACAAGTACTGAATAGTATATGTTGAGAATCTCAATAATATTACGTGCAGAGTATTTAAATAACATGAAATGATTGTCACCTTTAGTATTTATTTTTACAAAAATATGTCAATTCAGTAAGTCATACAAAGATTTTAATATGATGGATGGTCCACTAGAATGTTGACTGCTGTATTATACAAGTTTTATCTACAGAATTCTGTGTAAGTGAAAGAAACAATAGTGCGGCTGTAAGCTGAGAAAATTAAAAAAAATGTTGGTAGTAGATTTTTTTTGGTTAATTCAAGGCAGTCGAGAACTTAACTTCTGTATAATACAACTTCAATCCCAGAGATTGCTGTTGAATGTTGTTGTTTTATTTCTTGATTCCGTGTTAAAATGTATTGTTTTGTATTTGTTTGAAAATTAAAATTCTAGAATTGTAGCCAGTATTTACGAATAAGCAACGATTTATGACCTATCTTTGTGTAGTTGTCCTATGGTTGATTAATATACTCAATAGGTTTTCTTTATCTCATAGATATTTTCACAAAAAGCTTAAAAAATATATTAAATTATTCCAATCTATAAAAATCGTAAATTAGTTAGCATTCCCCTTTTTTATAAGTAGGAGAAAAAAAAAAGAATCCTTTTGTCAATATTGCTGATCTCTATATAGGTTAAATTACAAGTCACTTTTGTTGATTTACTGTATGGAATGAATTTTAATAATTCCGAGATTCCAGATGCAGATTACTACTACAGTGAAGTAGTAATAAAATTCGAGAAGAAACAGATACTTGTAGTTATATAAAATGAAGTAGATAGATCATTATCATTGAAATGTGTATATAAGTCATTGTATATTTACCAAACGTTATATGGTACTAAACTAAAAATGTATAGGGCAAAAATAAGTCTTACGATCTTAAGTTTGAAGGACAATTTAATACGCTCTACATAATATTTTCAAGTGTTAATGCAACGACTAAAAATTATAATAATAAGTTATTAATGTAAATTCTGAAGATTTATTTTACTTTTCCAAAAAAATATTTATTTATATTATATATAAATTACTTACTTACTAAATTACAAAATTCTTATATTTATATTATATATATTTATATATAAATTACTTTTGGAATGATCGAAGATTTATTAAGATTAGTAGTTGTCACATCATAAATATTAGAATATAATAGAGTTATTAGAATATCTATATATCAAATATTAAAAAAAATCTTATGTAATGAATTGTGTGTTAAGCTGTTGGTGTGTAAATGAATAATGCACATTTGAGCACATGCTCAGTAGATTTCATTCAGATAACTTCAATATGTAATTTACGAGCAGTTCTGAGTAATATGCAATATCTTTAGTAAAGATTATTTATTAGTTATAATCAAAATATCGACCATATCTCCGCTCTACACAATTACACGGCCATCGTCGCTTCCGCTAATGGCTTCTTATATATTAAACGCACACTAGTAGAATTCAACGTCATTTTATAATTTAATCTTAGAATTGGATATTACACTGTATTTTGAATTTTATTTTAGGATCTTATATTGCAAGTCACTATTTAATAAATATAATCAACACTAACTATTAAAGCATAGAAAAAAAATATATCCTTATAAAAATAAATAATCATATTTTAAAACATTGTACAAGGATTTGAACAAACATATTAGCCCTGATATGCTTTCAGACTTTGCCACAATATATCACTCCATCAATATCAGATTACTCAAACACTTTTGTGTCTAATTACTTTCCTAAAAATAGACGAAGATTTGTTTAACACTTGAGTAGGTTCGTTTGTTTTTGGGATAAGCTTTATACAATTTAGGACCAAAGCTAACACTGACTCCGACGTATACGAGTACCTATAGCCAATTCACAGATTGCTAAAAATATTAAATAAAACAAATACATTTGTCAAAACAATTATTTATTGGTAGCTGAGGATAGTTAGTCTTAACTTATTAATCCATACTGAGGTAATAAATAACAAAGGTTGTAAGTAATAAATGATTATGTTCATTGTTCTACCTTTGTTTTATTTTTAGTTTTTTCTATTTTTTTAATGGGTTTATATAAAATGCTGTTGTAGATGATATACAGAAGGATAAAATATATTTTCAATTGTTTAGAGCGACTTAAATATGAATTAAGCATTACAAAAGTTATAATAATTTTTGAAAATATTTTTAAACATGTATAGCCATGTTAAGCTTATTTAAATTTATATAAATATAGAATGTAAAAAACCGATACGGGCAGAGATTCGAACCCGCGACTACTGGGAAACCGTCCCGTCGCTCTACCAACTGAGCTACCGTATCGCTGTCCGTCTCGGTGAATTAAGCATTCTATATGTGATCGTATAGATGTCACCACCGTCCCGATAAAGACGATCACATATAGAATGCTTAATTCACCGAGACGGACAGCGATACGGTAGCTCAGTTGGTAGAGCGACGGGACGGTTTCCCAGTAGTCGCGGGTTCGAATCTCTGCCCGTATCGGTTTTTTACATTCTATATTTATATAAAGTTATAATAATTCTCAAGATGTATACACAAAGATAAATTATCATATGTTATCATGAAGTTTTAATTCCAGATTAGGCCTTATAATAAACATATCACATATAAAATATATCTTACCTAGTATTCGATATATTTTAATTGTGTCAATGCACCTTATTTGTATGAGTTACTTTATGATATGTGTTATGGTATGAGTACATTAGAAAGGTAAGTATAGGTTGAGGTTGATTTAAAAACAAAACAATAAATCTCGGTTTACTTATACTATGTAAAATATTACACCATAAATAACGTTGACAAGTTAATATTAAGGAATATTATTCTCATATTAAACTAGAAGAGAATAATCTTTCAGGCAGTGATTAATGGCGTGACTTCTTATTTAATAAGATTTTTTTTGTCCTAGGTTTCAACTTTTTTTGTAATGTAAATTATGGCCGTCGTTATATTGACAAATGTTGTCTCAGTTAAAAAAATATATTATGTTTAAAATATAAAATAAAACAAATACATTTGTCAAAATAATAATTTATTGGTAGCTATGGAAACTTCTTTTTAAATTATTTTTAAATATCTCATTCCATGATCAGGTAATAAATAACAAATGTAATAATAAATTCTTACTTTGCTTTAGTATATGTAAGCAAGACACCTATCTTCTATTTTTAGCTTTTCTTCTGCTTCTGTCATTCTTGATAAACAGAAGGATAAAATATGTTTACAAGTATTTGGAGTGATTAAAATAGGAGGTTAGCCATATAAATGATAAAAATCCTCAAGAGGTATACACAAAGATAAACTATCATATGATTTTTTGTTCTTGATAGATAGGTCATATAACAAACATAGCACAAATATTTTATTTGTGTGTCAATATATTTTATTTGTATATAGTACGGTATTAGCTACAAGTATACATTAAAAGTAATCATAACTTCAGGTTTTTTAAAAAATATAAGAAAGGCTATCACTATATCGAAAAGCGTTGTCTGAATTAAATTCAAAATCAAAAGATAACAAAATGGTTGCACAAGAATTAAAAGTTATATTTTTAGATAGATAGAAGATAGAAGATATTTTGGATTCCACACTCCTAACAGAAACCTTTTTAATATAGCCTACCAACATTTAAATTAATCTTACTAAGATGCAGCTTTACGGTATAAAGATTTTCTACGATTTGTTCCAGTTTACCCTAGCATATAAGCCCTACGCAAAGGCATCTTTTGTAATGAAATATTTCCAGGGAATGAATGATCAATATGACGTTATTAAAATCCGTTTCAGTATAAATAAGACACTTTCATAATATTCCTTTAGAAGCCTGAATTGAACATGATAAATGTTAATATTCAAAGCGCAACAACAAAGAACGATAAAAAATGATTTTTAAGCTTTTTATAAAACAAGATTCCAATAGTCCGCTCATTGGTGAATTCCGATTCACTTAGAATGTCAGAGGTAAGAAGTATTCCTTATTTACGAAAGCAGCTGACAGAATAGTTTTCGAACTTTTAGGTTTGACAACAAATCAAGATTTTGTCTGAGTTCATTTTACAATTGAGTAAATATATTATAACTAATGAGAAAGTCCAGTAAGGATTTAAATCCCATACCAATACTACCAAAAAATTAAGATGTCCAGTTACTTTTTGTTACAAGTTTTAATTAATTCGTGGATAGTCTAAAGCCGTTTTCCAATTACTGTTAAAAACTAAACACAATTTTAGTTATATAAATATTATGATAAAGCGAACCCTTACCTAAGCAAACCTTTCGATGAAATGAATTTATAAATTTAAAATTAATATTTTTTTATTTTGTTAATCACTGTTCTAGTATTTTCCAGTATTATTTTAGGTTGTCTGTGAATGTAAGCCCTGGCTTTATTAGTCTAGTTTACCACGAAACAGTTGCTAGGATAATCTCATCCTTGAAATTCGAGAAGGACAATCTATACATATAACAATATGTTAACAACTAGACAAATACTTTTTATTTAATTTTCTATATTAAGCCCAATTTATAATAATAATTTTCCTAATATCCATAACATCCACAACATTTATTGTTCGATTAATGTGAAATTCTTTAATTTTCACACAAAAAATAACAACTGATTTAGGCTATAATAGTCATATTCTTTTCTTCTTTAATTTTAGTGAACGATCATGATATATGTCAAATTAATCTAAATATAGAATAAAAAATAATCCAATACGGGCAGTTATTCGAACCCGTGACCACTGGAAAATCGTTCCGTTGCTCTACCAACTGAGCTACCGTATCTGTATAACTTTCATGTCAACTTAGTAGGGATAAGCCGATAAGTGCTATTTCAAAAATATTACGTACTTGATAGTGATTTTACTAATAATTAGTATTTGTGTAACTATTTGAATATTATGTATGAATGATTATTATTTCTAATAAGTTAAACAAAACAAATAATTGAAATAAACAAATATGTTGACATATTTACCGTTTATAAATTGTTTTAGGAGGAGAACATTGTGGAGGTAGTCGGGATGACTAATGAATCGAATTACTGTTCGTAAAATATAATTAGTCTATGTTTGCAAGGGTTTATGAAGATTAGGTATAGCAATAAAAAAACTACTACTTTTACGGATTTAACTAGCGTATTATTAAATTTTAAATTTAACCCGACGTTTCGAATGCTTTGCAGCAATCGTGTTCATGTTAGGACTGGGTGGTGTCTCTTAATCGTTATTTAAAATTTAAATTTTCATTATTTTTTTTATCATAAAAAACGAGTTATTTAACTTGTTTTTTATGATAAAAATAATTTTATTTCAACCAACAGTATTAACAAAACCATTCTGTACTCGAATATACATTGGAAGTGCGCGGGGAGTCGTATCCGTGCGGGAAACGAATTCAACTGGGGAGCCAATCGGCGCTACGCCTGCACATTTTTCCAATATTTCAGACTTCCTAATTTTTTACTTCCGCGTAATGAAGGTTAGCGCTATAGTTACGTGCCCCTACTTATATGTAAAATGACAACACCCGGGTGCCCCTATCTCGCCGCCCGCATCCATTTAACATTGGTACTAACTGCCTACTACAACTTGGGGCGCTTTTTTTAGCCGGTCAATTCAAGTCAAATTTACACTAGGAAATTAATATCTATCTTAAAACTAATTCAGATTATTACATTTTTACGTTAACTTTATGAATTCCGTTTCTTTAATGTTAGCTTTTATACATGTAGTAGTTTGGTTTTGACTAAAAATAAAAATAAGTTGTTGATTTGACTAAAACAATTGAATTTCTGTATAGAAGTTTAATTGATAAAATAAATTTAATATTGGATACTGATTTGACTAAGAATAAGGAGTATATAAATCGCAGCTCGGTTAAGAGAAGGCATTGTGAAATTGGAAGTACAAGTTATGTGGTGGTGCTATTGTGATAAAAGTGTAACAGTTATAATAAACCGCTGAGTGTATGATCGAGAGACTAAGTTGTGTAACAGTGATAGAAAAGGATTTAAATGTTAGAGAGTTCTAATATTAAAGAAGTTAGTTTGTAAAAACCTAAGTACGTCGCGATATTGACTGTAGGTAGTAGGTAGGCTACTACCTACAGTCAATTAAAACGAAATGACAGTTTATATAATAACTCGTTCGCACTCTGAATCGACTTTCTCTTCATACTTAATCAGGCTTAGAACTGTCTACATTATTCACTCAAAAAAAGTTACTATTTAAAAAGTGGAATCAGCTTATTTACAATAATTCAATATCTTTAGTTACAAAAGGATTAAATATTTACAAATTGCCTATTAAATTCCAATCTTGCAGATTGCAGATGCCGGTGCAAAATAGTCCGCCACACATCAAATACAAAGACTACACTTTATAAACAACTGTTCACCAACTCGTGTCACCACAGCCAGCTAGCACTCGCTCCATTTCAGTATACTCGATATTTGTGTAACGATACAGCATCGCAGCACTGTTTTCATTTATCGAAATTCGGTTATGCGGCAATGGGGACAAAAGACGCGCGGTTCACGCGTTTCTAATCGACCGTGTCGTACGACTGAGGTCAAGTTCAAAAGTGCATGGCCGCCACTTCGTCACCCCGCAACACCCCATGCGGCGGTGCACGTGGCCTTGGCTACGCAAGGTACGTGGCAAGTTCATACATAAAAATAATATATATTTTAGTGTTAAACTTAAGTTTTAAAAACTATTAATTTTAAAAAGTCTTAGAACAAAGGTTTTTGGAATTGATGTAAAGGTTGACTTCAAGAGGTGGTGCATTAATTACAATTAACCCCATCACTTCATGTCACATCACGTCATATTTGTTATGTGCTACAAACATGACGTGCGCGGGTAAAATCTGAATAAATAACATGAATATAATGAAATAAAATTAAATCACGGATTTTAATATCATTTGGTATAGAGACATCTTATCGCCTACATATGACATAAATAATAGTTTTTATTGGAGCAACGATTTTCATTTCCTTGAAACGGATGGTGCCAAACTTTAATGTGATGATAGTTATATCCGGTTGTATATCTATGTCAAATATCACCTAAGATTTTACCAATGAAAACTTATGAACCGTCGAGCAGTTATTTGAAATCTCAATTAATATCAGTGGAGAGTTGGTTATCTTGCTCGCATTATTTATAGAACTCCCAGTCAGATGTAGAAAATTTATTTGTGTTTGATAGTCTAATTATTATGAAAGGTTATATATTATAGGATCCGCAAGGTTACAATGCTACCCTTAGAACTATTGTATAAATCTTCTTATCTATAACTTAGAAAAGCTGTAGTATTGTCTTCTACCAAAATAGGTACATTTGAAAATCCGGATAACACTTTTTCTGTTTTAAGTTTTTTAAGTCTTTTGCAGGTGATGTTACATCTGACTGGATTTTTTTGTAAATTTGGATGTTTAAGTGCCACTCAGATACTGTTTTTTTTTGCGTGATGCACAAATAAACATTCAAATTTTCAAATGTAATTCTCAATAACAGCTCGTTAAAACGACTTAATACATTTCTAGTAAACACTCTTTACAATATAATTTTATTTTCGCACATCATTCCAGGGTAACATTTAAAAATTTATAAATATGTTTTTACGACTGACCGAATTTAATATAATGTTATAGAAACAAATACGTGAAACTAATAATATTATACTATTGAAATATAATAAAAATACTAGATATATAAAAAGAAGTTAGGTATTTACATACGCTGACTGTTGGTTGAGTTTGTAAATTAATAATAATATATCTCCATCCCACTCTTGTCGAATAAAATAATTACTTAGTTTATAAGAGTAAAGTTATCTATACCCATAATATAATCTTATTTTCTCGAAACTGTATTATTATGATACCCAAGCAAGAACCATCTTTGTTCTATTTTTTTCTCGGTGACTATCTGTTTTTTTGTTTTGTAGTTAACCGATTCTCATGTGATTTTCATCTGAAGATAGAGCAGTTTTTGGAAAAATACATAAGTTAAATTTTATCCTACAATCATTTGGAATACCAGGGAGAATGTTGAAAAATATTAAAAACGACCTATCATTTTGAGGGATCTATGTAATAGAACATATTTTCCAAACATTTATGTAATGTTTTACATAATATTAATATATATTTATTTATTTATTTTTGATCTTACAGTAATTTCAATACTAATGCATGAAATAATGTACTGATTAATGTGTTAAAACAATAAAATAAATTATAAAAATAATGTTGAGGAAGTAACTTTTCTTAATTTGTACGACTTATTTTTAACCCTATTCATTCTAAGAGCACTTCCAACTAACGCTTTTAAAAATACATACTTAAATTTTATACAAATCCACATTATGCTTAGAACTAAAGATATCTATCTGTATCTTCTCGAATTTTATTAGTTCGATTCACTAGTAGTGTTTTGCATTATCTGGTATCATTGAATTATTACTTCCATGTGAACTAGGCAGTAGTGATGGATCCCTGTAATTTATTAAATATGGAGATAAAAAATAAAAGATATTTCGGTTTTAGCATCTGTTTCATATCACAGTGTAAAATAAATGAGATAAATATAGTTTCAAATATATCGTAATATTTCAAAATCATTTTATTTCACTTTGCCTTATATAAGTATTGAAAATAATAGTTTTAATATAGTGTTTTATTACATAGAAACATTATTTTAATTAGAAATAACACAGATCATATGTCGACAGGATAGCCGTATTTCAAAAATAATGACACGAGATCGGAGTACACCCAAATCAAAAATTAGTACTTATAAGAGTCATAGAGTATTAAGATTAAGAGTTTGAAATTAAAATATTTGGAATAAAGTCATTATTGCCCATTATTAAATTTTAATTTCAAACTGTTATTAAGTGTATTTTGTATAATTTAACTAGGAAAGGAAAAATACCAATAACGACTAATGATCTGATGGATAAATACTTTTCTAGGTCTATTTTTAATAAACGCGTAGCACACTTGTTTTAATGACAACAACAAAAGCAAAAAACTAAAATCATCATCCACCAAGCCTTTTGTATTACTCGATAGGAATTATGAAAAATATCCCAACAGAACATGCAGGAGTTTTTAGAATCAGCTGAGGTTCTATCAGGTTGTGGTGAAATTACTAGGTTCCAACGCTTAAACCGTAAAAGAGTTCTAAATAAGATGCCCAGTAGGGTTAGAACATAGTCTGTAGTTTGAAAATATATATAAACATGTATAGCCTTGTTAAGTTTATTCAAATTTATATAAATATAAAATAAACCGATATGGGCAGGGATTTGAACCCGCGATTACTGGGAAACCGTCCCGTTGCTCTACCAACTGAGCTACCGTATCGCTGTCCGCCTCGGTGAATTAAGCATTATATATGTGTTGTTACTTTATTTGAGAAAATTTCATATGTTTATTTACTCTATACTTCTCTTTCTGTGGAACCTTAGTTTTACCCGACAACGACAACATTTTATACATTGAATATTTATTCAATGTATAAAAAGATGTCGATTTGGCCACACTATTCACTACGCTATTATGAATGTCTTTTAGAACTCTTAACTAAAATTCAGAGACTCGTGTACTGACGTGACAAGAACTCTACATTCTATTTTTAATATTATTAACAATCCCCCACCCCCCAAAACAAAACCAAAACAAAACCTTGTCTCTACTTCAGTGGAACATTAGTGAAGAATGAAGAAGATCAATCACCATTAGTTGAAATTTCAATGAAGTATTTGTACTACAACCAGGTGTTCTACTTCACACTGAAATGTCTAAAGGGTTCTGAGTAACTCGTGAAGCTAGTTCTTATAAATATTATTAATATTATTCTGAGTTTTTATAAATATTAGACAAAAACTGACTAGAGTGGTTTTTAATGTTTAAGGACGCATCTCAATTTGCAGAAATGAACTATGTTTTTGTTGCTGTTTGGATCCCCAAATAATTTTATATTTTAAATTTTATATGTTATATTTTCTCCAAAGTACTAAAATTGTAGTATTTTTCAAGAGACAACACATACATATTAGACAATCATAATAAGGATAATACATTTAAGAGAATTGGAATGAAACGACATGGACACGGTAATATAAATAAATTTAAAATAATTAAAAATTATTATTAAAAATAATTAATAATAATTAGTTAGTTTTTGATTTATGCTATTTAGTTTTTGGACTAAATATTTTCGGATGAAAGAATCATTATTTATAGTTGTGGAAACAATTCAATATAATAATGTTATTATTTTACTAAGTCTTGTTAGCGGCTTCGTCTACTGCCACCCGTCCCAAGTAATAAGTAACTAGTAAACATTAATTATTAAATTCTACTGTTTTTAGTATTGTTGTAATTTACGTCATAAGTCAATCTTTGTGTGTAATCTTGAAATCGACAACATTTCTACAGTGAAAAGTATATTAATAAAATTGTGTGTCTAAAAATATAGTCTTATAATATTTCAAACAGTTACTGTTAGATGCTGTGCGCAAATAAATTTAGTTTGTGAGGTATTTTCACTAAATAAATATAAATTCATTCAACAAACTGCTATTTAATATTATTTTGAGTGATAAATAATATTTCAATCATCAAGAGTATTACTAATATCATCGAGATGGCATATTGCTTTATAAAACGCTCTTTATTTTTAGAGTTAACTTTTCAATGCTTAGATTAATCAAATTGAATGATAGACAGAGAGCATATAAATAAAAATAAATTTTATGGGCTAGGAATTTACTAAATATCTTCAAGAATAGAGAATTATGTAGAGTATCCCTACAGATAATCGTATTAAAAGAATGTTGCAATAAATATTTGCTTTCAGGACATCAGACAAACTGAAAACTACGTGGGCGAATTCTGATCATTATTTAGTAACTGATGTACTTCTCAGGGTTCAAAGCTGTAAGATAAAGGGTTTGTCAAAACAAGCCTCATTGGCTTCATTAAGCCAAGGGTCTAGTTAATAATTTCGAGCAAAATTCCATTGTATAATATTAGAGTCACGATTAACAAGTTTAAATAAGAAGAATAATTGTTAATTAAAATTGTATTTGTCAAATGGTTTTATTGAAAGTATACTTTAATGCCTTTCAAGATTAACTGCTACGTAAATTATATGTATTAATTATGATCTATATTTCAAGGACGGTTGGAGCAGTTTTTATGTAAATAAGAACCTATATAGTAAGAACGCATAATTAAATAGTAGGCTAAATATATAAAAAGTTTTTAATATGATACACGTTGGCAAAACACATGTATGTTTACACAATAAAAGCACAAGAGTAAAAGTATACTCTTAGGCTCAGGCTCTTGTCACACCACTCCCAAAAACCAATCCATTATTATCATCTCACTTTTCATTCCCCATTTTCATTACCTCCATTTTACCATTTTCTTTCTCCATTTCTCTCTAAGATCATTGAATCCTTGGTTAGTTTTAAATTTCCCAATGCCTTACTAAATACGATCTCCTCAAAACATTACAGTAAGGTTTACGTATTGGATATTACGTGCTGGACAAAGCACTTTTCAAAATTACCTTAGACGTCAGAGAAGGTATAAAGTAATCAAAAGGTGTAAGGTATAAGGTAACCAGAAGGTGACCATTCTTGTTTTGTTCGATTTTAGAAACGTATTTATATGTTGACCATGACATTTTACTTGCCATGCTATTATGGTAATATATTTAGGTTGATTCGAACAAGTGGTTCTCCTTACATCTACGGGGTCGCTGACAGGCCATTCGCATTGATGACGATTCTCTCAGATTAGTGTGTGATTACTGACCATACCGACAACGCGGTACTCTTTTCTATTAAAAACGTGATTTATTTTAATACAAATTAATGATTCTTTTTTATTTAGTATAATTTGAATAAACATAATTTATTCAACATAAATTTTTCGAGTACCCAATAATAAAATTACTCAACGACTATATAACGTACACACTGGGTCACAAAATGAATGCCTAAGTCACCTAACTCCGAAATGACGTTTCCGCGGTATTTTCCGTCGCTTAATACAATAATATAAGCGCGTAATTGTTGTGGAAGGTTAAGCCCTGATAGCGAGTCCCTTGTTAGGGGAATGAGCTATGTGCTGCCCGGGCGTTCTGCCGAGGCATATGAGGCATATGAGACCCTTGTTATCTAGGCCTAGCTTAGGCGACCAGCGGCCGGAGCGGCAGTTCAGGAATCTCTTGGGGTAGTGGAATGGGTTGGGGAAGGTAGAATATCTCTGCCCGTTTCGTGTGCGTGCGCGGTTTTATAAAAAATATTCTTCATTTGTTCCAGATTGCTCACAACAGCTAATAAGCTAGCACAGACCTAACCGAATAAATGTGACGGCTTTGAGTTTGGATATGATGAGTTATACTTCTTTAAATTAAACTCTAGATGATTTGAAATGCCAGTTCGTTTCTGGCGAGAGCTGTGTAAACGAAACCATTTCCTCTGAGCTTGAGTGTATTAGCTACGGTAATTCTGCTGAATACGGCTGCGAATTGAATTTATATCTTCAAAATGAACCTTCTTACAGTTGTTTCAAATCCTCATATAATTCCTTGGATAAAAATGGCAACTATCTAGCTAGTTTTGTCCTCATAAACAAAGTCTCATAAACATATCAACTATTTGTTTTCAGGATCCCTAGAAATAAATATATCCTAAAAAAACAAAGATAGTAGTTCAAATATAAATCATATTATCCTAGGACTGATCTAAGATTAGTCTATTTGGCGTTTACATAAAACTCATTTTCAAGAAAGGTTAAACTAAATAACTAAATAAGGCAATGCTCGAGCAAACTTTTAAGAATTCGGGAGATGATTTTATAAAGTGGTATTTTTATTTATTATTTTATTACGACTGAAGTCTTATTGGTATCTTGATCAAATATATAAAATTGAAATATACGTCATTTTTACTACTGGATTAGGAAGATTGGCCTCTTGGGATAGTATGGTGCAACGTATACGTTATGTGTGATATGATGACCTGCTCCGCTAGCATCATGCATATGTGTTTTATCAGCGTTAAATGCTAAGTTCTTTAATTTATGTACACTTAAAATAGGTTATTTTGTTTATAGTAATTCAAATTACTTCAGATATTCTATTTTTAATATTTATACACTCAAAAAAATATGAAATTACATACTTTTCTATAGTTTTGAAATATATTCGTGTGATGTTTCATGCTAGGAATGAAAAGGAAAAAAGTTAAATTATAATAATTTTGGTTCGTCGTTTTCTAACCTATATATCATTCTGAAAATTTATCAGAAAGAAAAATCAGTAAGAAAAAACATTATAATATACACACGTATATATCATGATTAAAAAAGTGTTTTGATCACCGTATTGGTTCAAAACACTTTCCCTAAATTACGGAGAAAGCTGAAGCAAATGATTAAGATAGGGTATCTGATGTCGTAAATATTCTGATTCCATCTGTTCATTAAATCTCTCAGATGGAAATATTTGGTATTTGGGTTTCTTAGTTTATTAAATATTTTGAATATTAAAAAATATTAGTCACACTGATTAGTAAAACCATTTCATATATAAGTGTCTATTAGTCTTAGCAAATTATTTTTTTATTATTCTGATAGGGTTTAAAAGCTTTTTCATGTCACTAGAATGTTTCAAAAACATTATGGTTATTTTTTTTACTGGACATCGCACGTCATTGTTTATTTAAGGAAAATTTAAACCTGCCTTAAGTCCGCATCCAAAACCCTTTTAAACCCCGGACTAAAATCAGGGATGCTATAAGTTTGACCTATCGATCTATGTATCTGTGTATCTGTCTGTGGCAAATTTGCAGCCAAACGCGTGGACGGATTTGAATGCGGTTTTTTTTATTTGAAAGCTATGCTCGTCGAAATAGTTCTTATTCATGTTTGATTGAAATAAAAATAGTCGTCTTCTAAGATATGACGTTTTATTCGTGCGAGGGAGAGGTTCTTTCGCAATAATTAGCTGTTTGCGGCCAAACGCGTGGACGGATTTGGATGCGGTTTTTTTATCGAAAGCTATGCTTGTCGAGATGATTCTTATTCATGTTTGATTGAAATAGAAATAGTCGTCTCCAAGATATTAACGTTTAATTCGTGCAGAGGAGAGGTTCTTATGCAATAATTAGGTGTTCCCAGCGGCTTCGCCATCGCTTCGCAACGACTTCAATAAGGATATAATAATATGTATTACTTTTATTTTTTATAGAGGTCTTTGTGTATCGGGGGTTTTTTTTAATTTTAAAGTGAAACTTTTATTACCTCGTCTCAAACTTTTTCGTCTGTGTGTTGCATGTCGCGTGACGGTCGGCCGCGGAGTAGGGATAAAGTGAAAGGCGCTCGTCAGAGCAGCCGAGGCCAATATGGCGGCGCCTATAGTCCGCATCAGCTGACCGTGTAGTGTATAGACTATTACTCATTTGTGCCAGTGCTCCACGCTATTTTGTTTGTTTTTGTCAGTGTTTAATGTAAATGTTGTTATTTATTCATTATTATGATTAAGATATAATTAATTTTAATTAAATTCATGATGAAGATGGAATTGATAATAGAATTATTGAAAATAATTGAAAAACGGATCAAAATGACTCAACGATTATAAAATATTGTTTTCAGTGTTTTAATATGTGTATATCATCTAAATAATTGTTAAGTATTATGTATGTTGTACTCTAAGACACAGAGTTCAATAAAAATATTAGTTGGAGACCTAGTCTACTTTTATCATTTCCCATTATCATTCCCATTTTCTAAGTATAAAATTAAGATTGATGAAGCAATTTCTATACCCTTAATGGAATATTATTCCGAAAATTTTTAGTTAAATGTCTATAATGTGAAAAAAAGTTTCACTTTTACGGTGGTTTCATAAAACCACACAATCTTTTTTTTAATTTATCATTAAAAAAATACATATTACGGACTATGTGCATTTGCAAGAGGAGGCCCCTGTATGCTGCAATACAGGTCACATTTGTCACTTTACATGGATTTGAAAATTGTTTATTGGCCAATTAGGAATAATCATTTAATAAAATATTATGGAATTGTATAATTATACCATTCCTGAAGTCTTTAAGCTTTAGAATAACTTAGTGTAATGGTACGATTAAAACAATAACCACTTAAGTTCGCGAACTTGTGAACTTCATTTACATACAAATATAACCTTGGAATAATATAGACGGAAGACACTAGTAGCAAAATATACATTCAAAGTCTATAGATTTCTAGAAATATATTATCATAGTGTTAACTTTTACATAATTAGAGGGTTGGTTTGGATAAAAAATAAAGATATCAGTTGTTGATTTGAGTAAAACTAATGTTATGATTGTATAGAAGTTTAATTAACTAAATAAATAATTGTAATATTTTATACTGATTTGACTAAGAGTAGTGAATATATAAGTCCACTCCCAACTAATAGAACGCAGTGTGTGGTTGAGAGACTAAGTTGTGTAACAGAATAGAGCTCTTTATATAAAATATTTTGTTATTGCATGGTTCTTTTCGTCTATTTTTATTTAACTCTAAAATATTCAAAATTCAAAAATTCTAAATTCAAAATATCTTTATTCAAGCAGGCACTTACACGCACTTTTGAGTCGTCAATTACATTAAATTGGTCAGTATAGTCAGTCTGTGAGCAACTCGGAATGCTGTTCTGCTGAGAAGAGCTGGCCAAAAACTCAACAGTTGCTCTTTTGTTGAACAATGTTTGACTTATACATTATAACATTAACCCTGTAAATTAGTCAATGACCCAAGTTCCATACATTTCGATCATCCAAAAATTCTTGAATTTTATAATAAGATTTATTTAATAATATGCTTTTAATTTTAGATTTAAAACTAAGAAAAGGAAGATCCAAGATATCTTGTGGAACCTTATTATATATGCAAACACTGAAGCCCATTTTGAAAATATCTTTAAACATGTACAGCCATGTTAAGCTTATTTAAATTTATAAATAAAGAATGAAAAATAAACCGATACGGGCCGGGACGGTTTCCCAGTAGTCGCGGTTCGTATCCCTGCCCGTATCGGTTTATTTTTCATTCTTTATTTATAAACTGAAGCCCATGATGGATTTGTTAACTTTTTGAAGTCGAAATTTAGGCGTTACGAGTTTATTTCTTGTATTGACGTTCTTGCGAAGGTCCGTCAGTACTTTACACCGGAACAGCTTCTTGTTTTATGCAAAGCACAGATCCGGTCGTGTGGAGTACTGTGGTTACGTATTTGCTGGTGCCGCAAAGTCTGATCTTGCGGTTCTGGACTCAATTGAGAGGCGAGCGAAGACCTCTTCAAACTTGAACACAGGCGTAGAATTGCTAACCTCTCAGTATTCTATAGGATACATTTTGGTGAGTGTGCGCAGAAATTACACGATCTAATTCCCCCGGCCCCTTTCCATCACCGGACGTTCCAACGCACGGCAGGTTTCCATCCCCTTATTGTGAACATTTCATCGTCCGAACGAAGCGCTTTGCTTCTTCTTTTTTACTTTAAAGTTTTTTTTTACTTTTTTTACTGCTAAGGATTGGAACAGCTTACCTGCGTTGGTATTTCGGGCCGAATACAATGTGGATACCTTTAAGAGAAACGTGAATAGGATGCTAGGGTAATGCGCCCATTTTTAGGTGAGAACCAGCCGATTTACAATTATTTGTATTAACCGTCTATACTCTTTGATTATAGAAAGACGCAATCAGATCAAGACTTGTTTTTTTGACAACGGTGTGTTAAAATATCTTCCATTATGTTTTCAAATTTATCAAAGTCACCAAAGGGGGCACACGCGTAAAATAATATGTTCATTAAGCTCAATGCAGGATAGTTCAATAATTGAATCGACAGAGAGCGCCACTATGTTTGATCGAAACTTTATCACTACATCGTTACGAGCTAGGATAAGTGAGCCACCGAGAATAGTTTTCTCTTTACAGAACAAACTTGACAATTTATAATTTTATACATTTATAACATTGTTATTCTTCAACAACCAGTGCTTTGTAATGGACAATTAACTAATGTTATATTTTTGAACAAACACTTCCATTTTCGATTCCTTGCCACCTAAGCAAACCACTAGAGTAAATTTCAATATTCAAATTTGGTAAGCAGACGGCAAGCTAAGCGCCTAGGATATAAAAGTTCTGGGCACTCTCAAAAGCTGCTTTAAGTAACTTCCAGTTCTCCCTCCAGTTCTTACATGTAATTCTCCATGGAGAATGACTTCCTGTTTCTCTCGGCAAAAAAAGGGATCTTTTTTACTCTTTTTTTTAGATTTCAGTGCTGAACATTATGTTCGGACAAATATTGTCTAATATAGTGGAACTGTATGCATGATATGCCGAGTATATTTCCCTGGCACCACATCTCTAGAACAACAGGCATATCAATCTTCCTCTTTTCTAACTCACGCACTGTCGACATCTCTGCCGCTTTAAGAAAGATTGTGGATACTAGTATTGATGATAGACATGAGCCTGACTTTGGTAGCTTCGGGGAAGTTACGATTCCTTAACACTTCTGGTAGGACAATATGTTTTAGTTCATCTACGCAAATACCGTTGTTTGAGATATTAAGGCCCTAAAATAAACGTAGGTTTAAATCTATGTAACAACTTGTGAGTTCTTATTGACGTGATCCACGATGAGGATCTAGGTGTTAGATTGGTTAATCTTCACTCCTAACGTTAGATTTACGCGCTTCATATTGTTAAGTAATTCCTGCATCACAACCGCATTACTCGTAAAAGAGGTCGTGTCATCTGCATATCACAGGTTCGCAATATTTTAGCCCTTAATTATAACACATCGCACACCCGCTTTATAATGGAAATTATGTTATCTTATTAGTCACTGTCCTCCTTTATAGAGTCCTCTCAGCACATGTATGAAGATTTGTAGTATGCCCATATTGCTTAAAAAATCGCCACATGCTGCAATAAAAGCCTGTAAGTAGTAACTTTTATTGCAGCACTCAATGAAAATAAACCTTGAAATTCATGAAAGAATTACCTGTTCTTTGAAAATAGACTAGAAGGTTGCACTCGGGGTTTTTTTCGAAAAACTTTGAATAGTCGATAAGCTAATATGTATGACCGCATGTGAAACAGTAGGTACCTTAGATACTTCGAGATACGAATTGGCGACGCTGATAAAAATAGGAAAATTAGACTGGTAAGGAAATCTTAAGATTTAAGACTGATATCAGGATAATAAAATGTCTGCTGTATGATGAATATGAATGAATAATAAATAATTATATATTTATTAATAATGTTATTATCTTGAAAGTTGAGAATGTGTTATGATGCTTACTTAGTTATTTAAAGTATGCATTATTTCAGAGGATAAAATGTTACTCCGATATTAAATGAAATGATCAGTTTAAACGTCGTAGGTAATAAACAAAGACTTAACTCGCAGATTTTGCAAGCATCAATTTCCAATTCAAATACATTCAAGTAAATTGTTTAGATTGTTCGATGGAAACTTGAATAGCAACTTCGACATGTGAGAATTGCTTTAGATAATTTAATTTGATAAAGAAGCTATATAGCGACCTCATATGGTGCAAAAGGTTACTGTTATTAACAATGCAAGTAAATTAAAGATATGTAGTTGTGTATACTTCAAAAGATATATAAACGGTGAAATAATTTGGATTTTATATTTTCGTTTTTTACATAAACATAATATCATTCATGATGGACACGTATGAAAAGCATTACAAAATCCCTGGGGATGTTGGTGTTTCGTCATCCAGACCGGACTTATTCCTGTATTCGAAACATCTGAGGCGCGTGATACTTGTGGAGCTTACTGTACCTTGGGAAACAAACATCCCAAGGGATCACACATACCAGCTCAATAAACATTACGAACTGACCAACGAACTGATCAGGAATAAATTTATAGTTAGTTTGTACGCGGTAGAAGTGGGAGCGAGAGGTATAACAGCGAAATCTCTCTATAGCCTACTTAAAGACCTTGGCCTTTCTAGAACAAGCACCGATTCATTTCTAGAACGTATTTCAAAGGCGGCATTAGTAGGTTCTTTCCAAATTTGGTTAGGTAGGGAGAGGAGTGTGGAGGGTGAAGGTGAGCGTTTTTGCGCATAATAAAGGGGCCCCTTAAACCTACTGCTAGGTCGCAAGTCCCAGGCACTGCTTGCACTCCTCTACTTGCAACGCGATGGGCCCGGCACCCGCACGGTGAATCCATGGAATGCTAAGAAGCTTCGTCACACTTTTCAGATCTAACTTTTCTACATGTAATTCTTCAATTTAAATTTTCGATTGTTTTGTCTGAAATCTTTAGAAGTACTACGAAATCTCGTAACTTTGCCACATAATATTCTTTTGACTTTTGAATTTAATATTAGTTTATTAATTAACATTTCGAACTTCGAAACTGAACTTATGACAATAGCCTACTGAAATTATCTGAAATAAGTTTAACTTTGTTGAAGTTTGTAGTTGCTAGAAGTAAGACAATTTCATCACTGAACTGAATCACTGAATCATAATATTGAACTGGTTCTAATTATCTAATCTAGTAATTAAATAATCTAGTACAATATCTATAGTCAATATAATTACAACATATGAAAATACAGCACTTATATACAAATCTCTATATAATATATAATATAATTTGCTTAAAATATTATTTTACTTGCTTTGTTAATAAATAATATGCTTTTCACTAATAAGCTGTGGAAATATACGGCGATAAATATTTTAAATTAATATAATAAAATAAAAGCAAATATAATAAAACTTACAATTTTTTATTAAATATTAGTACGCAGGTGGGTCAAAAAGTTCGCGAAATGGAGGGTAAAAAGTAAGAGATAAAACACAAAATTATTTTTCCTTCTCAATGTATTCCCCCTTAACTCTAATACATTTATTAGACCTATCAGTTAATTTATTAATACCATAAAAAAAAAATGATTTCTCTTTGTCGTCAAAATAGGCCGAAATAGCGCTCTTCACTTCTTCATCACTGGAAAATTTCTTCCCTCGAAGCTCTTTTTTAATTTTTGGGAACAAATAAAAATCAGTAGGGGCTAGATCTGGGCTATAGGGAGGATGTTCTAAGATTTCAAAGCCCATTCTTAGAATTTCCCCGTTTTTTCTCCGTTCGCAGACGTTCTAATAATGTAGCGTAGTACTTTTCAGTTATAGAAACACCCTTTTCTTTATAATCAATAAGGAGGATTCCTTCTGAATCCCAGAAAACAGAAGCCATGAGCTTTCCAGCCGACGGAGACACTTTAAATTTCTTCGGGAGTGGTGTGCCCTTTTTGTGCCACTGCATGGAGTCTTGTTTAGAATCAGGCTCATAATGATGAACCCAAGTTTCATCGCCAGTCACAATTCGTTTCAAAACTTCATCCTTTTGATCACCACAGAGCGCCAAAAACTCGCGACAACACTCAACTCGCCGCTTCTTTTCTCCATATTGCAAAAATTCTTCCGGATTGACTTGTTGATTGACGTGTAGCTCAGTGAATTATGACCTAATTGTTTTGAAACTTCGTATTTATACTCTTAATGAGTGTCACAACTAGTGCAGGTAGTAAAAAGTTGCCTTTTCCCCCTCCATACCCCTCATTCCGCGAACTTTTTGACCCCCCCTCGTATAACCATTGTAACGATGTATCGAATTTTTACATTACAACTACAACTTTTACATTATGCATTAAGAATTATTTGCTATTCGATTGGTTTTGTTAATTAAAAGATTGAACTAAGTGACGTAAAACCGCCTTACCACAAAAAATTACATTGTGTTATATGTCTCAATATAATGGAAATTAATATTTTACTAGACCGGACTAAGTTTATTAAAAAAATAAATATACCTTTATTATTAAATAGTTTAGATTTATCTTTTTTAGTTTCTCGAATATATTATTCTTGATTTCCACGACAATAACTCCCAACCACGTAAAGAAATGTAAGTATATATAACTTAAATAATAAATCAAGCTTATTACACGGAAACCCTAATCGATGAAAATGGGTTAGAAAATTGGTAGCTACCAGACAGCTAACAATTTTCTAGCCCAGAAAAAAAAATGGCACTGTTGAACATTATATACTAGTGTTATTTATAATAAGGGAGGATTACTTTTACCCTTAATTATTGTAACGCTAATTTATTTACCTAAATCTAGTCAAGATATGAAAATTAGAACATCGTTAATAGTGTAATTATGGCTTACAAAATGCAGTAGTGCATTATTATCCGGTTTAACGGTACTACAACAAACTTTCAGTTTAAGCAAAGTAACTTATCCAATACTCCCCACTTTCAATACAGTTTGAGTTGGCTTCTGAAAGTTTGTGTGTATGTTTCAATTCTTTTGTATCTGTTATTTTAATTTCAAACAAATATGGCAATCCGTGTAACAAGTTTTGCTTTGAAAGTTTGGGAATTTTAATACTATATTTATTTTTGATTATGTTGTTTTTTACTTATGAAAAATAAATTACTTATAAAAAATGAATATGCATGTGCTTGTTATTATATTAAAAAAAAATATGATAATAAATTTGTACGATAAAATAGGTTTAAATTAATTTATGATAAGGAATCAAAAGTTAAGGACAAATTGACTAGTTATTTATAATTTTGGTATTATACTTAGATATTATTTTAAGTCTTGTAATATACTTACCATGCCATATATTTGTAAGATTTTACTTTTGTATAATATTAATATTTAGTCTCTTAAATAAAAATATTATACACATAAGTTTTATACATATAATAATAAGTCATAAGGCTTATAATTTATACACCCAGATACAGAGGTATCTGGGTATACGGAATCCGTTGAAGAGTCGACACCACTCACCCAAGCGACTGGTAGTCATCAAGATTGCACTCGTGTGGCTCCTGAGTATGTTCGTATCAAATTCCATCACAGTTGAAGGTGAGTGGACTTATCGAAAATTCGTCTAATACAATTTAGTTTAATAATAATAAAAGAATTTATTTCAAACCTTTTTAACGAATATATAAATATACTAGCTATACGACTTTCTTAATTCTTGCTAAAATATATATATTTTTTTAATAAAAAGTATCTTTTGTTACTTCTAATACCTCCAAAAGTATGTGGACAAAGTTTCAGAATGATCGGTTGAGTAGTTTTCGCGTCAACGAGTAACAAACAAACTTAACATTCGCATTTATAATGTTAGTACCATTTATATTAAAAATCTTATAAACTGTTATTTTTATGGTGTTTTTAATTTTAAGTTTACACGAAAATAATAATTGTACAAATTATATAGTAAAGACTTTTTCTTCCTAAGGAATGCGAACAATTAAAATACCCTTATAAATGTCCCCTATGATGTTTTTTTTTAATATTTCGAATTTTAACCCCCGACTAAAAAGAGGGGTCTTATAAGTTTGACCTGTCGATCTGTGTATTTGTGTATTTGTGTATCTATCTGTGGCAAATTTGCGGCCAAACGCGTGCACGGATTTAAATGTGGTTTTTTTAATCGAAAGCTATGCTCGTCGAGATGGTTTTTATCTATGTTTGATTGAAATAGAAATAGTTGTCTCCAAGATATTGACGTTTTATTAGTGCGGGGGAGAAGTTCTTATGCAATAATCAGCTGTTTGCGGCCAAACGGATTTAAATGCGGTTTTTTTAATCGAAAGCTATGCTCGTCGAGATGGTTTTTATCTATGTTTGATTGAAATAGAAATAGTTGTCTCTAAGATATTGACGTTTTATTCGTGCGGAGGAGAGGTTCTTATGCAATAATTAGCTCGCTCTATATAGGAAAAAAAGCCTTATTATGAAGTCCAAAAAGTTTTTACACTTACTCAGTGCTTTATTAGGGACTAGCTTTTGCCCGCGGTTTTGCACGCCTTAAATACGTAGTAAAACAATTCCCACTTCCCTTTTTTTGTGTCGGTTTCTATATGACTTATTTTAAGTGATACAATCAAAATTACGACATCGGCAGACATCGCTCACTGTAAAAAGTATATTTAAAGTTTTTAATAAGGATACAATATTAAGTACTGGAATTATTTCTATACATCTCTTGTTTTTACTTAAACGTCCATTTAAATACTTTTTAAACAGAGTACTTAATAACCATTCTAACCATATATCACACTTACAGATTTTCATTGAACATAATCAAAATAATAATATAGAATAATAATATAGAAAATAATAATATAGAACATAATTAAACTTAAGGAATTCTGAGCTACACAATCGACGTTATTTTCACCATCAACTTGCAGGTCTAGTTTTATTAAAAAAATCTATTTTAAATGATAAACATTCAATTAGATATAGGCATTAACAAAATTTTCAATTTTTCAACATTCACAAAAGCCTTTTTTGAGACGCTTTGCACGGTTTCATACCAGAGTGCGCTGGTAGACCGTAGCGCCGCAAACGCGAAGACCCTATATTTTAAATCTGTAATATCTTCGAAAATATTTACTTAAATTACATGCTGTACGGGGCTATCTTGTTTCATATTAAATGTAAAATGTATTTAAGTTACTTAATTAGATAAGGATTAAGGCTGTATTTCTTAAAATCGCTTCGTAAATAACCTATTATTTTTCGTAAAAGTTAAGGATAAAAATTTGCTATTGTGGGTTATCCCTAAGAGATAAACATGTACCATCGCGGATTTTCTTGTAGAACTTTTTAAGGTATACAATACTTAGTACATTATTTTAATCTATCTCGTAGAGTTCAGCCAGCATTTGTATTGTAAGTACAAAACAATGTGTTTGTTTACGACTTCGCATTAGAAATCTTCAAATGATCAGTGGTTCTCTGATATATTAAGCATGTTATTATACATATAAACCTTCCTCTTGCATCACTATCTATTAAAAAAAAAACTGCATCAAAATCCGTTGCTTAGTTTTAAATATCTAAGCATACATATATACAGACATAGGGACATACGCGAAAAGCGACTTTGCTTTATAGTATGTAACTTTTGATTTTGATAAAAAGTACACTTTGTACTTACTAACGTATGTAAAAACTATAAACCTTCAAACTGGTAAGAAGCAATGGTACGACAATAAGAGATTGTTAACTTCCTTTTTTGTTAACCAATTGTTAAATAAAAACAAAATATAAGGTAAATCCCATGACTATATATTCCCGAAAACAGCATCCAAATCTGTTTCTGAGATTAGCGTGCACAAACATACAGACATTCAGACGAACAGACAAAATGAAAAAAACATTGTTTTGGGTTCTCTTGCTTATATAAAGATTATATATGCTAAATAAATTTTTGAAAATATTTTTTTTTCGTGTTGTGTGCACAACTAAAAGACAAAGAGATAAACAGACAAAGATATACAGAAGACAAATGCTGAAAATGGATTCTGTTAGTTATTACTTTACATCCTGGTATATTTTTTAAAATATTTTCAATGTACAAAGACTACTCCTCTACAGAATTATTACATGTATAGAATAAGATTTTCATGGTACCTAATACGTCATTGAAATAAATTGTCATAACTTTTTTATTTCTAAACCGATTTAGATAAAATAAATACTAAATGTTAAATGAAGACTGTGATAATATATTCCTGAAAACCACATTCAAATTGGTTAAGCCGTTTCTGAGATTAGCGTGCACAAACATACAGACATACAGACATACAGACATACAGACAAACAGACAAACTGAAAAGCCATTGTTTTGGGTTCTCTTGCTCTTATAAAGCCCCCCTATGATGTTTTTTTTTTTTTTTAGTTCCATGTACATGAATGGATCAGTGACAATTTTATTATGTTGCCTGTGACTGCGTCCACGTAGACTGTAAAAAATATATTTTTATATTTTAAAATTTATAATATTGGAAACAGAATTTCAAAGAAAAATATTTCATCTTTTTTATTTCAAAGTAACCCTTTATCTTTAATTGTATACGATTTAAATAATAATACCAGAATATCTATTTGAAGATAAGAATGAAATTAAATAAACCAACTTCAATATGATAAATGAAAGAAAGTCAAACAAAGCTTGTCATTCAAACTTTATACTAAGTACCACTCAATGACTCAATCTCCAACTAAATTGAGGTACTTTTTCATGAGCAATTTCACTCGTAAATGTCTAATGATTATTCTTTTTTGAGTCATTGCTGAAAGCTTTTGAAATTGGATTGTTAAGTGCTGATCTAAATCAGCTAAAATAATTCAACTGTAGCTTTCGACTGTCATTTTTTTATTTGAACCCAAATCTAAATATTTATTGTCATACATAATTCAGATCCGATATTTTATTGTCTGAAATGAATTGTAGGCGGTATTGTTACGAATTTGTGTTTTATATAATTACTTGTTGTAAACGCTCGTAGCTAATTTCCCGAATATGTAAGTGTATAATATTCGAATATCATATGGCGGGAAAAACATTAATATAACAGAAAGATTAATGCAGAATGTACAATTTCGACGAAATTTCAGTAAATTGTATATGGATAATTTTAAAACCAACTAATTTTGAAATAGTTATATAATAAAAAAAAATTGGTACGGGCAGCGATTCAAACCCGCGACTTGTTTATAATATTACAGAAGCTTAATTAGTAGGGCGGCAAGAGGGTTTTTTAGAGGTAATTTTTTTCATTATATATTTATTAAAAAAAACTTGTGTGGTTTTATGAAACCACCGTAAAAGTGAAACTTTTTTTCACATTATAGACATTTAACTAAAACCATTAAGGGTATAAAAATTGTTTCATCAATCTTAATTTTATACTTAGAAAATGGGAATGATAATGGGAAATGATAAAAGTAGACTAGGTCTCCAACTAATATTTTTATTGAACTCTGTGTCTTAGAGTACGACATACATAATACTTAACAATTATTTAGATGATATACACATATTAAAACACTGAAAACAATATTTTATAATCGTTGAGTCATTTTGATCCGTTTTTCAATTATTTTCAATCATTCTATTATCAATTCCATCTTCATCATGAATTTCACAGTTTATAAATGTAACCAATATTTTATGGTAACTAAAATACGTGAACAGTGACTTACATTCGATTTTTTCAATGTATCTAGTAAAAACCGCATCGATACGAGCGCCTTTCACTTTATCCCTACTCCGCGGCCGACCGTCACGCGACATGCAACACACAGACGAAAAAGTTTGAGACGATGTAATAAAAGTTTCACTTTAAAAAATTACAAGCTTAACATGGCGTCACATGATATTATATTATATTCTTTTTTTGTGCAAAAATATAAAAAAAAATTTAATTTACAGAGAGACATTACAGAGCAATCTCTTCCAGGCAATCTTAGGGTATGTTTTTGTGTGAACTAGGAAAAAGAAATTAAGAATGTATATACTTAGATAATATAAAACAAAGTAAGATTATATATCCGATATAAAACAAAGTAAGATTATATATCTTTTGACCGCCCCGTTGGTTGAGTGGTTAGCGCAGACGCCTAACGTGTCACGGCGCAATGGGGCTCGGGTTCGATTCCCGGCAGAGACAGGCATTTATGTCATGAGCATAGATGTGTGTTTCTGGGTTTGGTCGTTTATTAAATATATTCTCAGTTTTTATATGTGTATTTCTATGTATTTGTATCGTTGTCTAACACCCTTTACACAAGCAAATAATTTGCTTACTTAGGGGTTAGATCAATGTGTGTAATTTGTCCCGATATTATTATTATATCCTCCAATCCAAACAGCTTTGGACTACCAATAATTATAGCTTGGGTTTTAGACCAGTCGATATTAGGACTTTTATACCATCTAGCTATTGCGCGCCAACTTGAGGGACACAGGTGTTGATTTAAAGCCACTTAGAATACAAATTTCTTGCAAAAACTTTTTGCCGTCTTCCCTTTTCCTTAGCTTTTAATACTTTTATTTCTGAGGACTAGAATGACTAGATGATGACTCAAACCTCTTAAGACGTTTCTTAAATGGATAAAAATTAATTGAATTAATGCATCATTGGAAAAACGAGTACGGTATGTACTTTTTTTAGTACTGACAGAGCTAATCGAGTTCGATGAGTAAAGAAAAAAATACCATGTAATAAAGAATTGAAGAAAAAAGGCAGGGAAGCTTTTGCTCAAGTCGTGTCTAACGAACACAATGTCGTTGTTGTGAAGTAGTTTGAGAATAAGTTTGTTATAGCCGCAAGTAGTTATAGTGACGCCTACCCTGTACAAAATATAATGCGTTACGAGAAAGACAAAAAAACTCCATTCCAAGCAAGCCGATGTGTTAGTCGCTTTATACCGTACGCAAGTATTAAGTATTGTTTCCGCATATCCTGGATATCAGTGTGAATAATGCCTTGCTGGTGTATAGTCCAAAACAGTGGTAAACAATAATTACTGCCCCTCATGAAGTTTCGAGTCGCGTTATTTAGGCAACTGCATTTTTTTAGGGGAGCTTTTCTATTCTGCAATCTGATGTTTTTTTTTCAGATATATAATAAAAGTAAAGAAACCAGTTGCGGAGAGGCCTTATTATGCTATTCGTTATGTCCTGATGGGACATGTTCCCACTTTTACGATCAAGGCTGTAAAAACTGTACCAAACATCAAACAAAATTTTTCTGTTTAAAATGTAATGCATGGCTATGTGTAGTTGAAGAAATTGTTTTATGGATTTACAGACTAACTAGTATTTAAGTTTTTTATATTTTAAAATAAATTTTGTATATTTTAAAATAAATTTAAAATATAAAAAACTTAAATACTAGTTAGTCTGTAAATCCATAAAACAATTTCTTCAACTACACATAGCCATGCATTACATTTTAAACAGAAAAATTTTGTTTGATGTTTGGTACAGTTTTTACAGCCTTGATCGTAAAAGTGGGAACATGTCCCATCAGGACATAACGAATAGCATAATAAGGCCTCTCCGCAACTGGTTTCTTTACTTTTATTATATATCTGAAAAAAAAACATCAGATTGCAGAATAGAAAAGCTCCCCTAAAAAAATGCAGTTGCCTAAATAACGCGACTCGAAACTTCATGAGGGGCAGTAATTATTGTTTACCACTGTTTTGGACTATACACCAGCAAGGCATTATTCACACTGATATCCAGGATATGCGGAAACAATACTTAATACTTGCGTACGGTATAAAGCGACTAACACATCGACTTGCTTGGAATGGAGTTTTTTTGTCTTTCTCGTAACGCATTATATTTTGTACAGGGTAGGCGTCACTATAACTACTTGCGGCTATAACAAACTTATTCTCAAACTACTTCACAACAACGACATTGTGTTCGTTAGACACGACTTGAGCAAAAGCTTCCCTGCCTTTTTTCTTCAATTCTTTATTACATGGTATTTTTTTCTTTACTCACCGAACTCGATTAGCTCTGTCAGTACTAAAAAAAGTACATACCGTACTCGTTTTTCCAATGATGCATTAATTCAATTAATTTTTATCCATTTAAGAAACGTCTTAAGAGGTTTGAGTCATCATCTAGTCATTCTAGTCCTCAGAAATAAAAGTATTAAAAGCTAAGGAAAAGGGAAGACGGCAATAAGTTTTTGCAAGAAATTTGTATTCTAAGTGGCCTGTTAGCAGCAAAAATTATAGTTGTTTCACTTACTACATCTCACAAACAAAAATATAGGGATAATAACCATTAGAATAAGAAGTAGATATGTTTTGTTACTTATTAATACAAACAGAAGTAACAGAAGTTGAGGAATTAAAGATAAACTATATTCTGTGTCCCATTCATAACTGGTAATATTATGGTTACTACGAGAATGGGTCTTTCGTGGTATTCTTAAACATTTACCCATATCTATTGTGGATAGCTATGTCATATTATTATAATAAATACATTATATTATTGGTGCATCTTATTCTCTTAAATATTAAATACTTATTGCCGATCTAATATTTTCAGCTTTGTTACCATATTATTAGAAGTGTTGGGAAGTGTAATGTCGGTATAATCCTTCTAAAATTACATAAATCAAAATATGTTCATTAATACCTGTACCGGGCAGCAACTATTTTTTTAATATATTTCCTTATTGTCATCTCTCCTTTGTATTCTCTCGAAAAATGCACGGAGCTGGCAATAAATTAATAATTATTTCACATATTGCGAACCCATTAGTTTACAATCCTTGTCATATGATATGGTATCCTTTTCTCAAACAAACTTAAATAAAGCCAACAGCAGATGTTATGCCAAAATTGTTTAAGGGATTTTCTTATAACTTAAATATCAAGTTCCACTAAGTGTAAGCACCTTAACCCCTTTTTAATTATTTTTCCTAAAAAAACTGATTAGCAGCAGCTGTAATTGATATGTATGTGTATTTATACAGAATTGGTCTAACATGTATATGACAATATTTTATTACTATACATAAGACAAAAAATTTAAAAACTAAGAGGTGTCAAGGGACACCCGGATGGAACGAAGTTCCTTTCGATTAATTATTGAAGGAATTGTAATAAAAAAATTACCTCAAAAGCTTTTAATATTTATAAACATAAAAAAAATAACTAAATTAAAAAGTGGAAATCAATAAACCCGCGAGTTATTGCCGCGCCACCTAGCGGTTTCACTATGTTTATATAACAGATGTAGTTATGTTTCGCTAAGGTATAAACAGGTGGTGTTGTTACAAACTTCAACAAACTCCAATATCAAATAAATAATAAAGAACTACTAAGCAATTAAATATAATACAAAAAATAATAATAAAAATAATTAATTAAAACCTAAAATATTTATTATTTGTAATGTAGGTAAGTAAAGACTTCTTATATTTCCATGTTGGGAATGATACATTTCTAATTATTATGGTATTAAATTATTAATACAAGCTAATATGTTAATAAATAATATTTGTATTGTTGTGTGATATTTCGCCGATAATTTATAATAAATGTAAATAAAATGAATAACTAAATTAAAAAGTGTTAATCAATAAACCCATGAGTTATTGTCCCGCCACCTAGCGTTTTCACTTTGTACTGATATGTTTATATAACAGATGTAGTTATGTTTCCCTAAGGTATAAATAGATGGCGTTGTTTCAAGAGATTATGAGTATATTTAATCACAAATTTGTATTATTATTTTCTTTTAAACTGTCTTATTTGCAAATTGATTCTAAAAGAACAAACTCCAATATTAAATAAATAATAAAGAACTACTAAGCAATTTAATATAATACAAAAAAATAATAATGATAGAAATGAAAATATCTCGCTTGCTTTCTATAAGAGAGAGAGCTAGCAAAAAGGGTCGTGCCAACTTTAAGTGAGAACTTTTACCGTCTAGCCCCCTTTCACAACGCGCGATAAGGAACTACGTTCCAAAAATATTTTCCATGGCGTGGGTAGGAAACTAGGATTTTTTTAAATAGACTTAAATACCATAGTAACAATTAAAACATTACAAAAGTTTACTTTATTTAACTGTAGTACGTTGTGGGTACTTACCTAGTTAATTGGTTGACATAAGGTGCCACTAATAAGAGAAAGTAATAACACAAGAATTAACAGTATTATTAATATAGTACCAGGATCATTGTAATCCTATTGACGTTATATATAATGAATTAATCAAAGTAAATAACAATGCAAAACTAAATGTATTAATACGATTCTGTATTAATAGAATGAAGTTACAATATTCATAGTAATCATCCGAAAATTGGGCTATAAATCCAAAGAGACTATTTTAATACATTTATTTATAGTCTGACATATAAGAAGTCGTAAAAGATTAATAGGATTGTCCTTTTGTAGTATGTGTGTCGATGTTTGATGTGTAAACTAAGTTGTGGCGTAATATTATGTACTTGAATAATATACAGGGTAGGCCAAATATTTACAAAGAGCATCACTTGATTTCTCAAAAACATGACAGTAAGGTGGGGATAGTGAGGAACTGTGCTCCGCTTAATGCAGTTTTAGTCACGACGAAACGCTTCAAAGGACAACAACGCGCTTTTGTGTGAAAAATAAATACAAAAACAACAATTAATACGTTATTGTACGACGCCTCTTTAGAGTTGAAAACGGATGACGACGTATAAGTGAGTATATAAGTGCTAATTTAATAAAAACTTGAATCAAAAAGATCCAGCAAGCAAAAGAAATTGACAACGAATATTAAACAAACTGGATGGCCACGTTTAAGAAGAAGCAAAAACAACATTTGAAAGATTGAAATTTCCATAAAGGACGAAGCAAAATCATCTACGCTTAAGCGTTTGGTAACACTGGCAATACCAAGAACTAGTCTACTGCTAATTATGCAATTGGACCTTAAAAACAAACTTATCAGCTTCAAAATATGCTGAAGATAAAGCCAAACGATTACGTTCAACGTAAATTATTGGCTGACACTATACAAGAGTCATTCTTTAGCCTTGAGATAGTATTGTTTACGGACGAGGCCCATTTTCACTTCAAGTTTCATGTAAATAAACCCTTTTACTACTAAAATGACAATCACGACACGACTTTTTACATTCACCTAAACAACAATATGGTCTGCCATAATAGCACAAGGCATCTTTAAAATTAATACTCTATTATAAACTCAGTGAAATAAGTGTCGATGATACCAGAGTTTTTGATACTACAGTTACATGAATTTGAAGGACATAATAGCAGGACTTGGATGCAACAAGATGGACCAAAATACCAAACAACCTCCGAAAACCCTTACGACTTTTTCTTGATGGGAAATGTGCAGAGTCGAGTGTACCTTAATAAACTAATGAATTTTCTAAATCAAAACAAATAGATTCGATCATTCGAATACTAAGCACCGTATTATTATACATTAACATTTTAAGTTCGTCATATTATTACCATCAAAAAACATATTATCTCCGTCATCATTTTATCATAATGCAGAATATGGCGTCCAACAATCTTGCTAGAGAGCCAAAAATCAAAACAGCATCGCCACATGGAGTCTCGATCATAATTCAGTATAATAACTGTAATTTAATGATCAACATTATAGTCAAGATAATTTAGGTACATGTAAGCTTTGGGTCAGAATACGAATTTGATACAGGATTCTGCCGTTAAATCCGTAGGTTCTCAATAAATACTATCTACGAATGGCCTGAAAAACAAGAAGTGCTTACAGTTAAGGACTCGTAGCTATCCAGACCAGATACGAGATGACCTTCAATGTCTTATGCTAAAAGTTTAGGGGGTAGATGGCACCTTCACCACCATCACCTTTACACTTACATTCCCAAATCACAGTAACTCCCGAGGAAGGAAGGAAGGAAGGAAGGAAGACGCCATTTTTTTTTCTATTTCAATCAAACATAGATAAAAACCATCTCGATGAGCAAAGCTTTCGATTAAAAAAAACCACATTCAAATCCGTCCACGCGTTTGGCCGGAAATTTGCCACTGACAGATATACAGATACAAAGATACACAGATCGACAGGTCAAACTTATAACACCCCTCTTTTTAGACGGGGGTTAAAAATATAACGGAACAGTTATCCTTACAACAGTTGATCTGTACACATTTTTTTTATTTCTTATATATGGAACCACAAATTACAGCTGATGTAAACTACGTATCTCTTATATATTGGCGAGAGTCCAAACTGCGAAATCGGGCAAAGTGAATAATTCCCGGCATCAATCAGCAAGCACTGCCAAAGAAGTTGTGATGTACTATAACTTATTTTCCTCTTCCATCAAACGTCGATTTAGGGTCGAACCGTTAAGGCTGATTTTACTCTACTTATATTTCACGTTCAGAATGTAATATTTTTATGAATAAAACGTCATAAGTTAAGGACGTTTTTTATAATAACATGTATTGTTAAATATAAAAAGTGATATACATATATATGTATATATATTACGCGGGACATTAACGGTACAGGATTAGCAGCCAGCCTTGCTGGTCTCTTTAGAACGGAGAAGGCGACCAAGGATCCAAAGACCGACAATAGACCATTGTTAATCACTCAGAGTTCTCTGTTACTCCTGTTGATAATACCTAAAAATTTAAAAGGTTTACTAAAATTATTATCGTAAGGAGTATAAGATTTGAGTTCCTTAAAAGATACTAGATAAAATGTTGCTAGATTGAAAATGTTCCATTAATATTCTTTAGTTGACAAGATTTAATATGGATAAATATAATTTATACCACCTAACTAAACAACATTATAAATTTAATATTGTTTATTTAAGATTTATAAATTGTAAAAATTGTTTTAACCCCATACTTGGCATAGAATTTTACCTCAAAAAAAATACTTTTGCTACTTTTATGCATTATTTGATTAAAATGATATAAGTTTTTAGGATATCTTATTTGTCTTTATATGCCTATTGCCATGTGTTTACTAAACTAAATAAGACAAAAAAACCTTAAAATAAAATACATTTTCAAAATAACTAAGATAAAGTCCTCTTATTATAGTATATTAAAAGAAAATGTTAAGCTTTATATTAATTTTTATGACAAAATTGAGTCGTCTGAGACCTAAGTTTTTTAAATTATTATCTATTATAAATAGATGGGGTTAAAACAATTTTTACAATTTATAAATCTTAAATAAACAATATTAAATTTATAATGTTGTTTAGTTAGGTGGTATAAATTATATTTATCCATATTAAATCTTGTCAACTAAAGAATATTAATGGAACATTTTCAATCTAGCAACATTTTATCTAGTATCTTTTAAGGAACTCAAATCTTATACTCTTTACGATAATAATTTTAGTAAACCTTTTAAATTTTTAGGTATTATCAACAGGAGTAACAGAGAACTCTGAGTGATTAACAATGGTCTATTGTCGGTCTTTGGATCCTTGGTCGCCTTCTCCGTTCTAAAGAGACCAGCAAGGCTGGCTGCTAATCCTGTACCGTTAATGTCCCGCGTAATATATATACATATATATGTATATCACTTTTTATATTTAACAATACATGTTATTATAAAAAACGTCCTTAACTTATGACGTTTTATTCATAAAAATATTACATTCTGAACGTGAAATATAAGTAGAGTAAAATCAGCCTTAACGGTTCGACCCTAAATCGACGTTTGATGGAAGAGGAAAATAAGTTATAGTACATCACAACTTCTTTGGCAGTGCTTGCTGATTGATGCCGGGAATTATTCACTTTGCCCGATTTCGCAGTTTGGACTCTCGCCAATATATAAGAGATACGTAGTTTACATCAGCTGTAATTTGTGGTTCCATATATAAGAAATAAAAAAAATGTGTACAGATCAACTGTTGTAAGGATAACTGTTCCGTTATATTTTTAACCCCCGTCTAAAAAGAGGGGTGTTATAAGTTTGACCTGTCGATCTGTGTATCTTTGTATCTGTATATCTGTCAGTGGCAAATTTCCGGCCAAACGCGTGGACGGATTTGAATGTGGTTTTTTTTAATCGAAAGCTTTGCTCATCGAGATGGTTTTTATCTATGTTTGATTGAAATAGAAAAAAAAATGGCGTCTTCCTTCCTTCCTCGGGAGTTACTGTGATTTGGGAATGTAAGTGTAAAGGTGATGGTGGTGAAGGTGCCATCTACCCCCTAAACTTTTAGCATAAGACATTGAAGGTCATCTCGTATCTGGTCTGGATAGCTACGAGTCCTTAACTGTAAGCACTTCTTGTTTTTCAGGCCATTCGTAGATAGTATTTATTGAGAACCTACGGATTTAACGGCAGAATCCTGTATCAAATTCGTATTCTGACCCAAAGCTTACATGTACCTAAATTATCTTGACTATAATGTTGATCATTAAATTACAGTTATTATACTGAATTATGATCGAGACTCCATGTGGCGATGCTGTTTTGATTTTTGGCTCTCTAGCAAGATTGTTGGACGCCATATTCTGCATTATGATAAAATGATGACGGAGATAATATGTTTTTTGATGGTAATAATATGACGAACTTAAAATGTTAATGTATAATAATACGGTGCTTAGTATTCGAATGATCGAATCTATTTGTTTTGATTTAGAAAATTCATTAGTTTATTAAGGTACACTCGACTCTGCACATTTCCCATCAAGAAAAAGTCGTAAGGGTTTTCGGAGGTTGTTTGGTATTTTGGTCCATCTTGTTGCATCCAAGTCCTGCTATTATGTCCTTCAAATTCATGTAACTGTAGTATCAAAAACTCTGGTATCATCGACACTTATTTCACTGAGTTTATAATAGAGTATTAATTTTAAAGATGCCTTGTGCTATTATGGCAGACCATATTGTTGTTTAGGTGAATGTAAAAAGTCGTGTCGTGATTGTCATTTTAGTAGTAAAAGGGTTTATTTACATGAAACTTGAAGTGAAAATGGGCCTCGTCCGTAAACAATACTATCTCAAGGCTAAAGAATGGCTCTTGTATAGTGTCAGCCAATAATTTACGTTGAACGTAATCGTTTGGCTTTATCTTCAGCATATTTTGAAGCTGATAAGTTTGTTTTTAAGGTCCAATTGCATAATTAGCAGTAGACTAGTTCTTGGTATTGCCAGTGTTACCAAACGCTTAAGCGTAGATGATTTTGCTTCGTCCTTTATGGAAATTTCAATCTTTCAAATGTTGTTTTTGCTTCTTCTTAAACGTGGCCATCCAGTTTGTTTAATATTCGTTGTCAATTTCTTTTGCTTGCTGGATCTTTTTGATTCAAGTTTTTATTAAATTAGCACTTATATACTCACTTATACGTCGTCATCCGTTTTCAACTCTAAAGAGGCGTCGTACAATAACGTATTAATTGTTGTTTTTGTATTTATTTTTCACACAAAAGCGCGTTGTTGTCCTTTGAAGCGTTTCGTCGTGACTAAAACTGCATTAAGCGGAGCACAGTTCCTCACTATCCCCACCTTACTGTCATGTTTTTGAGAAATCAAGTGATGCTCTTTGTAAATATTTGGCCTACCCTGTATATTATTCAAGTACATAATATTACGCCACAACTTAGTTTACACATCAAACATCGACACACATACTACAAAAGGACAATCCTATTAATCTTTTACGACTTCTTATATGTCAGACTATAAATAAATGTATTAAAATAGTCTCTTTGGATTTATAGCCCAATTTTCGGATGATTACTATGAATATTGTAACTTCATTCTATTAATACAGAATCGTATTAATACATTTAGTTTTGCATTGTTATTTACTTTGATTAATTCATTATATATAACGTCAATAGGATTACAATGATCCTGGTACTATATTAATAATACTGTTAATTCTTGTGTTATTACTTTCTCTTATTAGTGGCACCTTATGTCAACCAATTAACTAGGTAAGTACCCACAACGTACTACAGTTAAATAAAGTAAACTTTTGTAATGTTTTAATTGTTACTATGGTATTTAAGTCTATTTAAAAAAATCCTAGTTTCCTACCCACGCCATGGAAAATATTTTTGGAACGTAGTTCCTTATCGCGCGTTGTGAAAGGGGGCTAGACGGTAAAAGTTCTCACTTAAAGTTGGCACGACCCTTTTTGCTAGCTCTCTCTCTTATAGAAAGCAAGCGAGATATTTTCATTTCTATCATTATTATTTTTTTGTATTATATTAAATTGCTTAGTAGTTCTTTATTATTTATTTAATATTGGAGTTTGTTCTTTTAGAATCAATTTGCAAATAAGACAGTTTAAAAGAAAATAATAATACAAATTTGTGATTAAATATACTCATAATCTCTTGAAACAACGCCATCTATTTATACCTTAGGGAAACATAACTACATCTGTTATATAAACATATCAGTACAAAGTGAAAACGCTAGGTGGCGGGACAATAACTCATGGGTTTATTGATTAACACTTTTTAATTTAGTTATTCATTTTATTTACATTTATTATAAATTATCGGCGAAATATCACACAACAATACAAATATTATTTATTAACATATTAGCTTGTATTAATAATTTAATACCATAATAATTAGAAATGTATCATTCCCAACATGGAAATATAAGAAGTCTTTACTTACCTACATTACAAATAATAAATATTTTAGGTTTTAATTAATTATTTTTATTATTATTTTTTGTATTATATTTAATTGCTTAGTAGTTCTTTATTATTTATTTGATATTGGAGTTTGTTGAAGTTTGTAACAACACCACCTGTTTATACCTTAGCGAAACATAACTACATCTGTTATATAAACATAGTGAAACCGCTAGGTGGCGCGGCAATAACTCGCGGGTTTATTGATTTCCACTTTTTAATTTAGTTATTTTTTTTATGTTTATAAATATTAAAAGCTTTTGAGGTAATTTTTTTATTACAATTCCTTCAATAATTAATCGAAAGGAACTTCGTTCCATCCGGGTGTCCCTTGACACCTCTTAGTTTTTAAATTTTTTGTTTTATGTATAGTAATAAAATATTGTCATATACATGTTAGACCAATTCTGTATAAATACACATACATATCAATTACAGCTGCTGCTAATCAGTTTTTTTAGGAAAAATAATTAAAAAGGGGTTAAGGTGCTTACACTTAGTGGAACTTGATATTTAAGTTATAAGAAAATCCCTTAAACAATTTTGGCATAACATCTGCTGTTGGCTTTATTTAAGTTTGTTTGAGGAAAGGATACCATATCATATGACAAGGATTGTAAACTAATGGGTTCGCAATATGTGAAATAATTATTAATTTATTGCCAGCTCCGTGCATTTTTCGAGAGAATACAAAGGAGAGATGACAATAAGGAAATATATTAAAAAAATAGTTGCTGCCCGGTACAGGTATTAATGAACATATTTTGATTTATGTAATTTTAGAAGGATTATACCGACATTACACTTCCCAACACTTCTAATAATATGGTAACAAAGCTGAAAATATTAGATCGGCAATAAGTATTTAATATTTAAGAGAATAAGATGCACCAATAATATAATGTATTTATTATAATAATATGACATAGCTATCCACAATAGATATGGGTAAATGTTTAAGAATACCACGAAAGACCCATTCTCGTAGTAACCATAATATTACCAGTTATGAATGGGACACAGAATATAGTTTATCTTTAATTCCTCAACTTCTGTTACTTCTGTTTGTATTAATAAGTAACAAAACATATCTACTTCTTATTCTAATGGTTATTATCCCTATATTTTTTTTTGTGAGATGTAGTAAGTGAAACAACTATAATTTTTGCTGCTAACAGTTTTGTTTATAAAAAAATAAATATTTTCAATAAGTCAATCTTTTTATGCAATATTATTAAGTGTTAAGATTCTCTACACTACCTGGCATAATCACACAATTTCTGACCAACATCTTTATTAAAAAAATGGATCTACACAGTCAAGTCACAAAAAACATGGAGGACATTGTCACAATGTTCGAATCCAGAATGGAAAACTTTGATAAAGCACTGTCACAATCACTTGCATCCACGAAACAGCAACCAAATAGCACCTTTAATGATATTTCTGTCTTCGCTCATGATTATACAACTTTCAAGGATCTGGTATGGAAGACACTTTCTATGCTTCAGCATCAGTTGCAGTTACTTTCTGCGGGTTTTGATAGGCATGAAGTACTCTCACGTAGAAAAGTTCTTTTATTCCATGGCATACCTGAAGATAGTAACGAGAAAGCTGAAGTAGCAATTCATGACACCATTATAAAATATAATTTTAGTGGTTTTGATGTCTCTCACATTGATGTTTGCCATCGTTTGGGAGTCAAAAGGTATAAACCTAGACCAATATTGGTTCGGTTTAATTCTTTAAGGCAGAGGTCTGCTATTTGGAATTCCAAAACTGCCTTGAAGGGCTCTGGTGTCTCAATATCGGAATTCCTAACAAAACCGAGGTAGGAAGTCTTTACTGAAGCCAGACGTCACTTTGGTGTTAAGAACTCCTGGTCCATGGATGGGGCCATTTTTGTCTCTTTGCCCGATAAGAGTCGTAAGAAGATAGAATCCATGAAGGAGTTGCGTGTGTTAATGGGAAGTTTCCCATCTTCTCTGAATACTCAGGAACAAAAAACAAGACCCAGGCGATTTCCTAAGGCCGTAGCTAAGTAATAGTTTCATATTTTCTCCTTATACTACTTATACTTTTACATAGCGTCAACCGGTTTACATTTATATTGCTTTTTGTTTTTGTCTTGACTTCACATTTGTACATTATGTATAACATTGTTTATAAACTTAATCAATACTTAATGTTATATTAACAAAATATGTACCTTCCACATATTAATTTCATTATTATTAAGTGTCAAAACTCAATTGCATTATTACATATTGACTTCTTCAAGGCTTCTTTAGGCTTAAACCTTCTCTTTCTTCCTCACTCTATTGTTTAGCCAATTACACATTAATTCGCAACGATCACCTTGAAAAGCGTGGTGGTGGAGTCTGCGTATTCTTAAGACATAACATACCTTCAAAACAATCAGCTTTTCACCTCCGTCTACTTTTGGCACCTTAGAATACCTTCTTCTTGAAGTTGTAGTCCAACATTCTAAATTACTTCTTGGTGTAATGTACAGTCCCTCTCCCAACACTGACTACTTCAACGATCTAGATTTACGGCTAGATTCTTTTTCACCCTATTACGAACATGTTATTATCATGGGCGACTTAAATACATGTCTTGTCATGAATAACTTAAGGTCTAAAAGATTAAGATCTTTACTAACTTCGTACAATTTTTCTATTCTTCCTCTTTCCGAAACCCATTTCTCACCTCACTCAAAACCATCTCTCCTCGACCTTATTTTTGTTTCAAATTCTGACAACGTGCTAGTCCATGGACAGCTGACTGCTCCTTTCTCTTACCACGATCTTTTATTTCTTCGGTACAATCTGACTCCCCCTAGACGCAAGGGCAAGACTATTCTTCGACGTAACTTTAAATCCATTAAATGGGATCTTTTACATAAAGATGCCATCAATATTGATTGGTCCATTTTGTATGAAGCTTTAACAGTAGACTCCAAACTTGAAATTTTTAATTTAAATATCATTAATTTATACGATTCCCACGCACCTTTAAAACTTATCAAAGTAAAACACTTTCCAGCTCCTTGGCTTTCTGACGACATCAAATGTTTTATGAAGAAACGCAATAGAGCTAAGACAAGCTATAAGAAACACCCTTCAAACGAAAATCATGCTTCTTATAAGAAGTTACGTAATCGCTGCAACAGGATGTGTAGAGATGCGAAATGCCGTTATATTTATTCCTGCGCTAATAATTCTACACCTTCACAACTGTGGAGGCTTTTTAAGTCACTAGGTGTGGGTAAATCTCTACTTTCCTCTAATAATTCTTTTAACTTAAATTTACTAAATGACCATTTTTCGACTTCCTCACTTATCATAAGTGATTTAAAGAAATCAGCTGTGCTTAATAAATTAAACAAGGTTGCCCTACCTATCTGTGACAGTTTTACTTTTAGAGAAATTACGGAGTGTGATGTTAAGGCAACTCCAATAAATCTCAGTGCCAAAGCAGTAGGTAATGATAACATTAGTCGTGACATGCTGATTCCTTTGCTCGACACTATATTGGCTGTTATAACCCATATCCTAAACTTTTCTTTAACAACCAATTCTTTTCCTAATTCTTGGAAATTGGCTCATGTTATCCCACTACCTAAATCCAATAATCCAAGCTCTCCCTCTCAGTTTCGTCCCATATCTATCCTTCCTTTCCTGTCCAAAGTTATAGAAAAAGTAGTTTTTAAGCAAATCTACCTTCTTAACATCCAACCATCTCCTTAGTCCTTTCCAGTCCGGTTTCCGCACTGCACATAGCACATCCACAGCTTTACTTAAGGTTACCGATGACATACGGCTCGATATGGATAACAAAAACCTAACTATCCTCGTCCTTCTTGATTTCAGCAATGCTTTTAATATTTTAGATTTCGACATACTACTAGGTGTTTTGCGCAGCCTTAACATTTCTCCACCCGTGGTTAACTGGTTTCACACTTACCTTTATGGTCGCCGACAGATTACCTGCTGTGATGGTTCCTCCTCTCAGTGGGATGATCTATCTGCTGGTGTTCCTCAGGGCGGCATTTTATCCCCTTTACTTTTTTCCATTTTTATAAATGAATTATCTAAAATATTATCTTCTCCCTACCATCTTTATGCAGACGATTTAGAACTATATAGGCATTCCTCTCTTAATGACATTAACCACAGTATCGGAATAATAAATAATGATTTGAACAATATTAGAGAATGGGCAGAGTCTTTTGGACTCCAAGTGAATCCGAAATAATCACAAGCAATTATAATCGGCAGTAGATTTTTTCTTAATAAATTGCACCTCAACCAACTTTTAGTGTAATATACCATAACACTGTCATAACTTTTTCTGAAGAGGTTAAAAATCTGAGATTGACTTTCGATAAATATTTATGTTGGTCAGCGCAAGTCAATGAAACTAGTAAGCGAGTTCACATGTCATTCCACTCTCTCAGGCGTTTGCAGAATTTCTTGCCTCTGCGGACTATAATCTTGGTAGCACAATCCCTCTTGTTACCCCTCCTCGACTACGGTGACGTTTGCTATCTGGATGCTTCTGAAGAGCTACTCAATAAATTAGAGCGCCTTCAAAACTTGTGCATTCGATTTGTCTTCGGTTTACGCAAATTTGTTCACGTTTCAGATTTTCGGCGTCAACTAAAGTGGTTCCCCATCCGCCTTCGCCGGAATATGCATATATTGACCACGCTATACAACGTTCTTAAAAAATCCTCACCTCCTTATTTATACGAACGTTTCCGTTTATCCTTGCCTAATAATCGCCCCAAACGCTCCTCTGCATCAAAGTAAAAACTTTTGATATCCCCTCTTATAATACTACTTTTTTCTCCAAATCCTTTACTGTAAATGCTGCGAGGTTATGGAATTCACTTCCTAACGACATTATAAGTAGCCGATCTGTCCTTACTTTTAAAAAAAAATTAAAGCAACACTATCTGTCACTGTCTTAAGTTTTATGTTTATGTAAGTTTATGTAAGCAATCTATATTCTTTAATTATATATGTATTATAGTTATTATATTTGTTATTATATATTTTACTGAATATTTATTTATGAGTAAGTGTATGTACTGTATATATTGTTAAAATTTATGTGTACCTATTTCTGCCCTCACAAATGTTCTTTTCCAACTCTCATGGGTAGCTGGAAGAGATCTCTTTATAGGGATAAGCTTATCCTATGTGTACTTTTATGTCATTTTTTTTGTTGTTTATGAAAATTCTGGTACATGAAATAAATAAATAAAAATAAATAAATAATAATACATGTAGTCATAATATATGCCAATTAATAAAAATCTTTATTTTACCATTAGAAAATATAATAGCTAGTAAATTGGCCATTTAACTTTTTTAACGAATTTTACTTAATTTATTTAGTAAATGTTTAAACATTTTTAATTAACCAATACGAAATTTATCAACTCGAATATTCAGCGGGGCAACAGGTATGACGATGAAGACGATTCAAACAATTTTTAGTAATTTAAGAATATTAATATGGCTTTTTACAATGTAACTGATATTTGAGATCATTGGTTAGGATTATATTATTTAATAGAGTAATCTTTTACCTTAATAATTAATTTTCATCCCTTTTATTAAAAATTGTGAAGTAAATTATTTATTTCCGAGTCGATCTCTTTTCGTATCAATAATATGTTACGTGTTTACGATTTGAAATTTGTTCAAATTCACCGGTCGGAGTTTTATAAAAGGTTTCATACATCAAACAAAATACATTCTATTACATAGTTGTAAGTAAGAAATACTTTTAGCTCCAATGATAATGTAATTATGCACATTCAGTATTTTCAGTGTTATGTGCGAAAAAATAAAAATGAAATAAATACTTCAAAGAAATCCTTAAAGTATTTGGGTCTTACAATACTATGGCGCTAAAACTGAAATAAATAATTTTGTCAATGAATCAGACAGTAAATTAAATCAATTGTTTTATTAAATATTATTAATTATGAATAAAGCATTAGATATTTGATGCGTTTTTTTCTCAACAAATCTAGCATGTTTTTTTATTCAGTGATGTAGAATACATAACTTTGCTTTTTCCATTCATTTTATCAGTATCAAATTTTATTTAACATATCATTTAATCCGTCGCATGGCTCAATATAAAGCTGTATTTTGTATTCAATATTCGTAAAAAGGCTTTAGGTATTACTTGTTTGACAATCCAAAATATCCAACACAGTTTATAAATTAACACAACAAGAGAAACAAATTTTAAGCACAGAATTAAAACAACAGCAACTTGTGGCAATGTGGAAACTTTTTAGTATTTAGTAAAATGATAAAACAAAACTAAAATATTCTCAATATTTATGTTTTTTTTTATAACTTTTTAAAAAAGGTTTGTAAAAAGACTTCAGTTGGAAAAACATTTTAAATGGATATATCCCGAGTTTTCATATTCATATATATAAAGAACTTATATATATTATTGCGATTATAATTATTATTGCGATTATTTTTAATGGATTTCCATCCTTTTTTATTGTATGAGGATTGGTGTTAATAGGACTTGTTTACATAAAGGCATTATTTATTTGATTGTAAAAGACCTAAATCGTACCACCATATTATAGTAACGCTGTACTGCTGTTGCCGGTGACTTCGTCCACGTAGACTGTAAAAATATTTTTTTTATAGCTAGGAATATAAGCCATAAAAATATTATTTTCGATTATTTTTGACGTATCTAACGATACTTCATACCTCAAAATCCTTTAATCCGTTTAGACTCTACCAGGGAACATAAAAATAGCATAATTGGCTATATTTATATAAACATACGTACATGTATATATTTCAGTAACATAACACTCCTTCTAAAGTCGCCGGTTAATAAGAATGATTTTATGGAATAGTTATGGAAAATTCAGTAAACCAAATGATTAAAAACAGGATTTCCTGTGACAATTAGTTATCGTTCTACAATCTATTTTATGTCACAGACAAAATCATGTTCAAAAGTTATATATTTCTATAACCTATGTGTTATTCTGGTACATAAGCTACAATATTGTTAAGTTTCATCAAGATCCGATCGTAGTTTTGGCATGATTGAGTAAGAAACATCCATCCATACAAACATCCATTAGGATTGATGTAAAGAGGCTGCCTGCAAGAGGTGGTCTACTAATTTAAAATAACCCTTTATAAGCAAGAAAACTCAAAACAATGATTTTTTTAATTTGTCTGTTTGTCTGTATATTTGTATGTTTGTGCACGCTAATCTCAGAAACGGCTTAACCAATTTGGTTGCAGTTTTCAGTAATATATTTTAGTTACAGTAAGATATTGTTTTAGATGTTAAATGGATCTTGCACTTGAGAAGATAACATTAAACATCTTAATTTGTACCATTATAACAAAACAATTTTAATTAAATATTTTTACAGTATTTTTCATTATTAAAATAAAAACTGTCACATAAATAAGTTTGAATTAATGAATACATTTTATTGAAAGTACTATTTGGTAAATATGAAAAACGTAAATTTAAATTCTTAATATAATTACCAGTAAGATTAAAGAAAGAGTTATGCCGATATAATTCTTGACCATTTCACTTCTGTGCGGGTTTTATCGAACCGTATGAAAGAGCGGCTCTCGATGTCAGCCAAGGCAAATGAACAAAAGCCGACCAAGGTTCTTGGGTTGGTCTTCTTTATCTTCATACAATTCCGGGCGCCATTTTTCTTACTCAATATCCTGTTTGCATCTTGTTCTAATTACTTTAAAATTTAATTAGGTGGGCAAATGAAAAAGCTTTTGATTCGATCGACACTTAGGGTGTGCTTCAGTCTCGCCAGCGGTGCCATATTGACTATCGGTATATCGAAGTATTGAAGCGTTTGTACAAAAACGCCACCATGTCGATCCGAGTACAAGGAGAGCCTACTAAAGCTATTTCAATACAGCGCGGGGTAAGACAAAGAGACGTTATATCTCCGAAACTGTTTACCATCGCGCTAGAAGACGTCTTCAAGCTTCTTGTGTGGAAAGGGTTCGGCATCAACATTAACGGAAAGTACATCACTCACCTTCGATTTGCAGATGATATCGTTGTCATGGCTGAATCGCTGGAGAAATTAGGCACTATGCTCGAAGACCTCAACAGAGTCTCCCAACAGGTGGGCCTTAAAATGAATATGGACAAGATAAAGGTCAAGGAATGTCCATGTTGTGCCAACCGCTGTAACCGTTGGAAACTCTGTTCTCGAAGTTGTCGACCATTATATTTATCTAGGCCAAGTGGTTTAACTAGGTAAGTCCAACTTTGAGAAATAGATCAATCGACGAATCCATCTCGGCTGAGCAGCGCTCGGGAAACTTCGTCACTTCTTCTTGTCCAAAATTTCTCAGTGCTTGAAGACGATAGTCTTCAACCATTGTGTGTTACCAGTGATGACTTATGGAACTGAAACGTGGCCTCTCACCATGGGTCTCATAAGAAAGTTCAAGGTCACTCAATGAGCTATGAAGAGGGCTATGCTAGGTGTTTCTCTAAGTGCTCGATTTAGAAATGAGGAGATCCGTAGAAGAACAAAAGTCACCGACATAGCCCAGCATATTAGCAAGTTGAAGTGGCAATGGGCGGGGCACATAGTTCGACAAACCAATGGCCGTTGGGGCCGTAACGTTCTGGAATGGACGCCACAAACGGGAAGGCGCATCGTGGGTCGGCCCTCCACTCGATGGACAGACGACCTAGTAAGGGTCGCAGGGCGCCATTGGACGCAGACCGCTCTAAACCGTCCGTATTGGAGGTGCATTAGTGGAGGCTTATGTCCAGCAGTGGACGTCGGTTGACTGATGATGATGTCATCATTTAGTCAATCGATATCAAATAGCCGTAGCAAAAAAGAAAGCAAAAAAAGGGCAAATGAGCGGAAGAAGCCATCTGATGTTAAATGGCTACCGTCGCCCTTGGAGAACTGCAACATAAAGGAGTTGTGGGTGCGTTGCCGGCCTTATTATACCAGTGCCTGCTTGTATTTTACAAGGTAGAAGGAATTTTAAAGTAAAATAAATAAATAAATGTTATTTCTATTAAAAACTGAGTTCTTTTTTTATGGAAGTCCTATAATCACAAACAAGACTTTGAATATCAAAACAAAACTTTAATGATGCCAATGACAATTGCCATTAAAGAATAATATTAGTGTTCCAGAAATAAGAATGAAAGTTTTTCAATTGCTTCTAACAATTAAATTTGTTTGAAATGTTACTGTAACTCTCTTGTTACAAGTTTTAATGGCTTTTCAACGAAATACGATAAATTTTCAAGACGTTTCTGCAAAATGGAGATTCATATCACAATGTTTGAAGTAGTTGTTTCAAAGTCTGTGCATATTGTGTTTAAAACTTTCATACATTATTCACTTTAAAATACTATTGTATTACAATATTAAATAAACTGTGCACACTTATCTTGTGTAGATCTTATAAGCATGGTGTTATTATTGAAAATTTGTTAGATAAAGTGGTAAAAGCAGTTCTTTTAAATTTAAGCCAGCAAAATATTGGTATGATGAATTTTGTCGAAGTTTTCCCGTACCCGTCGGGGAAATAACCAACCGTTTTACACTTTGGTATAAAACCGACCGTTTTAACCTTCTTTAAATGGATTGAAATAACTTACATGTATTAAATTTGACTATTTTTTTAATGTTAAGTTCATCAACAAAGTAGAAAGTTTATTGAGAATATATATATCCGTACCCCTATTACGAGTTTCGTAATGAAACCGAGTACGAGTAAAATAATGACAGAGTACGAAACCGTTGAATCAAAATAAGAATAACTTAGGATTATTATTAATATTTAGTAATTGATCTTAGTTAGTTCTCGGAACGTCAAAACTCTTACTAGTGGTACAGATCATTATTTACAAAATTTCATTATATTCTAACATATTCAAGTCACGTTTTGTTCATAGATTATTGTTAATCATAATTGTCTGGAAAGAGTCCATATGAAATAACCCCTTAAGTTATCTAAATCTATCTGTTAACTTATTCCAATATTACAGAACACAGGGTTTACATCTGTTTTTGTCATTCATCATAACACCCGTCATTTACACCGTGTTCAATAGGACCCTTAAAGCTGTTTTTTAAGGCTCTCGAGGTATCATTGCAGCAAGTAATAATAATTTTATGATATTTTATAATTTTAAGTTATCAGAAAATAGGGCCCAGAGTGTTGTAATAAGTTGTATACATTTATTGTTTGAAAATTCTAACATTAATAATAGCATTTAACTATTATGCATTAATGTAACACCATAAAAAATGGGATGACAAAACATTTTTTTGACGTAAATTGAATAATTTTACTTTATAATAAACGAAAACAAAAGTAAATGATTTATTATTTGTTTTGAGTATTATTTTACTGATTTACTTTGTATTATTTAGAGTATACAAAGTGTAAAAAAAGGAACCCTATTATTAGGACCTCGCTGTCCATCTGTCTATTTCCAAACTGTATTTAAAAAATCATGATAGCGAGGCAGTTAATTTTTTTACAGATGATGTATTTCGTTAACGCTATAACAACCAACACTAAAATAAAAAATATATATATTGATGGAGTTTTCCCATATAGCCAACGTAATTCTTTTGCTCGATTTTAACAAAGGCAACAAGTTGGCGCTTGAAATATTGAAATATTTACTAAATATTTAATTAGGAATTCACTTTAAATATAAATTAATTAATTAAAATAAAATAAAGACTAAGGGGGCTCCCATACAACAAACTAGATCTTTTTCCATTTTTTTTAAATAACGGTATAGAACCTTTCGTGCACGAGTCCGACTCGCACTTGGCTGGTTCTTAGTATTCAAGATATACACGTTTTAATATATGTTGTAAATTTGGTGCTGTTGATTTAAGACCAAAACCTCGTACGAGAATTTCCTTTCATTAACTTACAGAAAGGTTCTTAATTAAGCACTTTATAAAACGACTTATGAAAGGTTACGATGTAATAATAAAAAAATGGTATGTTAACTGTTAAACATTTTATGTACCTATAGTATATGTACTTGTAGATTTTTAATTAAGTGGTACAAAAGCTGTTTTAAGTAACTGGGCAGTAAAATGATTACACGCTTATTATTTATGTTGTTTCAAAAGATTAAGAGGTATAAATCTACGTCTACTACTGCATCTAAGTCATATAGAAAACAAAAATATTCGATTCATTCTATTATTATGATAATGTTGGTGAGGATAAAAAGAATACTTGGTAACATTTATAGTATACACTTTGCATAATATAATACAATGGAGTCAATCAAATATTATTCTTCTGTACAAAAAAGGAGACCAGTATGATATCGGAAACTACCGACCCATAAGTTTGATCATACTCAAGCGAGTTGAAGGGAAACTCGACGAACAACAGCCAATAGAACAGGCAGGTTTTAGAAGAAATTACTCAGTACTTGATCATATCCATGTTGTTAGGCAAATCATCGAGATATATGCAGAATATCAACTTACATACTACCTAGCATTTGTCGACTATAGCAAGGCATTTGATTCGATAATACATACAAACGTCTGGGAGGCGTTAAGAGAACAAGGGATTGAACAAAAATACATAAGACTCATTAGAAATGTGTACGAAAACAGCACAGCGTGGATTCAGCTAGAGAAGAAAGGAGATTCATTTAAGATACAAAAAGGAGTTAGACAAGGAGATCCTCTCTCCCCAAAACTTTTCTCTGCTGTTCTGGAAATGATCTTTAGAAACTTCGACTGGGAAAATTTGGGCCTTAGAATTGACGGCCACACATAAACACATTTAAGATTTGCCGATGATATTGTGTTATTTGCAAGAAAGCCAGGAGACCTCAACATAATGCTAAACGAACTAGCATATGAAAGTAAGAAAGTAGGACTAAGACTAAATCCACAAAAAACAAAAATAATGACAAACGGATATCAAAGGAAGCATACATGTAGGAGAGTCAGAAATCAGTTATGTGGAAGAAACAAACAAACAAGGTATTGGGGCTTAAGGGAAGTGATGAAAGACAAAAAAGTTCACATAAAAACAAAAAGCAGAGTATTCAATGTTTGCCTCTTATCAATTTTAATATATGGATGCCAAACATGGGCATTACCAAAAGACTCAATAAATAAAATTGGCACCTGCCAACGAGCAATGGAGAGAAGCATGCTAGGAGTAAAGAAAGGGGATAGAATAAGAAACATCAAAATTAGGGAAAGAACCAAGATACAGGACGTGACACTGAAAATAAAAAGACTAAAATGGAAGTGGTCTGGCCATATGGTAAGAGGTCAGGACAAATGGAGCAAAAATTACACATTGGTATCCAAGGGAAAGTACAAGGAAGAGAGGTAGACAAAAAAAACGATGGGACGATGATATCAGACAGGTTGCAGGCATAACATGGAATAGAGTGGCCAGACAGAGATCAGAATGGAGTAGGTTGGAGGAGGCCTTTGCCAATTGGCAAACAGATTTACAAAAACTGAAGAAGCACCAAATACGAGAGTTATAGTAAGATTAAGTAAAATAATATAAGTATAATATGTAATAGTGCAGTAGTGTAAGAAAACGTAACTGTATATGTAATGTCCGAATAAAAGGCTTATTATTATTATTATTATTATTATTACTTTGCATAATGCCACAGTACAATGTTATGGTCACTTTTACTATAACAACAACATAATGGTCTTTGTTACCGTTCACAGCAGTATCAGTATCAATTTAAAAATTTGACAAACATTTTGAAAATACTAAGACAATTAATATTTCACGTACTAGGAATCCTGTTACTACTTCTGGATGCTAATCATCAATTTTTATCAATTTACTTCATAGGATGGATGGATGGAATTCGGATGATACAGTTGACCAGCGTTGTGTTCCAAGCGAGAATGAACCGAGTCATTATCAAAGAATTGCAGAATAAAGGAAAATGATAATTAAGAAAACTTAATATCATACTACACTATTTATATAAAGTAATATACATACATGTTAAATACACATTATTCGCAATGTTAAACACATATGTTTAGGAGATTGTTATTCTAGTATAGTTATGTATAGAAAAATGCTAAATGTATTGTATAATAATATTTTACTAAAGTTTGTAAAATTGTATTATACATCGTTAAAGAGCACTCAAGTAAATAGAATATTTACTGCTCAAAATTAGTCGCATCGTGGACCACATTCCGATTCGCTTTCAAAGGAGGGTTCACTTCGTTGTTTGTTCGGCCAATTTGAAGTTAACCGGTGGGATTATAACGTTATATCTTTCTTTGACTGATTTAAAAGGTCTATTTGAAGTAATTAAAGGTACTTTTCGAGTTGATTGAGCATTCGAATATTATTATATATTATTTCTGGCAGGTTAATTTCAAAGTTGGTTCTGAACATACCTTTTTATATAATTTTTTTTTTAATTATTTGCTTGTTTTTGAAGTGAAACTTCTTTATCGGGGTTGGAAAAAAAATTGTGTAATATTTTTTCGTTACGCGTCACATTTTTCCGTCACGCGCCATCTTTTTGAAGTGAAACTTCTTTATCGACAGATGGGATAACATTTTATAGCAATGTCAAAAAATTATGACGTTTTTTGTTACGCGCCATCTTTATTTCTAGTGAATCATCTTTCAAAAAATTATGTCGTAAAGAAGTTTCACTTCTTACATGTGTACACTAATACACACACACATTTATTTTTTTATATTTAAGAACTGATAATTAAAAATAAATGTTATTTTAAAGGTTACCTTCATTATTGTTAACAGAGTTATTAGTTCATTATGACCTTCGCACAATAATTTTGGTTTTTAAAACCAAATTTGTTAAAGATATCAGTTTGTCATCATATGAGCCTATTTACATTTTATTGCATTAAACCATTTATCTCGTTAGATTGTTTGTTAACTAATTCGTAATTATTTTATATACATTATATTACTCATAAATTGAAGCAGTTTCATTTCACGAGTTGATTTATACATAAATTGCTTAACAAAGTCTGTTCCTTTTATCTTTATACATATTATGTTAACATGTCCTTTATGATAATTTTATTTATTTTACAGAATATACATAAATTTTGTACCTACTTTTGATTTACTAAAAGTAATTATGATGTATATTGTATCTTTGATTATATTTGCAAAGGTACGGAAAATAAACTGACAAAGCACAATGAAGCCAGATTCAAGAAATGATATAAAAGACGGCTATCTCCGGATAAAAAACCATATTCCATGGACGTTTGGTTCTCGAATTACGACTTAGCACGAATAAGTGAGTTTGAAATTTACATATTATTGATGCAAGATTTTAATAGCATAGTTCCGCACTTGACTGACAGGAAACAGATTAAGATGAATTGTCACTTTGGTATACTACTACTAGTAACAAACGCTCCATGACGTAGCAATTTAATTAAATTTAATCCATAATTTTTTTTTTATATAGAGCCTAGAGTTAATAGTTAATACTAAAGAGATGGTATTCATTTCTATTATGCTAGAAATATAATTAAGGATGTCAGTATTCCAGTAAGCTTATATCACAAAGAGTAGAAGATCTAGTAATATTAGAGGTTAAAAGTTAATAAGATGATAAATCGTTACATCTTGAAGTAAATAGTTAGAAAATGTATATTTTTGTCTGTAAGTTTGTGTTCACGAAGACATGATATTTATATATAAAAAACAGGCTGGTAGAAAATTATAAAGTTTTGTGTCTTACATATTCATATGTGGCAACCACCAAGTAGGTACCTTAAAGTGTCACTATATTTTATGTTGTAATAACTACTGTGGAAAATGGTATTAAGGTTATAAATAAACATTTTCGTTATACAACAAACAAGATAAAGATGAGATTTTTATTTACTATAATTTCAGTAAAATTGTTATTTCTTTTTATGTATTGTACATAAGTTATATATAATGTAATGAATTTGGTTTCACTCTATTTAATAGTAGCTTTAATTGGAGATTTTCAATAAGTCACTTTAATTAAGACTGATGTTGGGAGGAATAACAGTGCTAAGTGTGATCTGATATTTTTTTTTTTTTTTTTTTTTTTTATACAAAAACTAGGTTAATGCTTGACTACATTCCACCTGATGGTAAGTGAAATGTAGTCATTGGTGGTAAAGCGCATTAACCCAGCAGCCTATTCACTCTCCTCTTGAAGATACCCACATTATATTTGGCCGGAAATACCGACGCAGGCAGATTGTTCCAGTCCTTCGCTGTACGCACTAAAAAAGACGAAGCATAGCGCTTCGTTCGGACAGGTGGAATGTCCACAACGTAGGGATGGATACCTGCCGTGCGACGGAACGTCCGGTAATGGAACGGGGATGGGGGAATTAAATCGTGTAATTCCTGCGCACACTCACCAAAATGTATCCTATAGAATACTGAGAGGCTAGCAATTCTACGCCTATGTTCAAGGCTGTGGAGTTTGGCGTCAACCAATTTAGGGTCACCGATAAGCCTCTTTGCTCGCCTCTCAATTGAGTCCAGAACCGCAAGGTGAGTCTTTGCGGCACCAGCAAATATGTGGCCACAGTACTCTACACACGACCGGATCTGTGCTTTGTATAGTACAAGAAGCTGTCCCGGTGTAAAGTACCGTCACACCTTCGCAAGTACGCCAAGCTTTCCTGCAGCTGCTCTTGCTCTGGTCTCAATGTACCGACCAAAGTTGAGGTTCGAGGAAATCTCTAAGCCTAACAACTGAAGCCAGTCACTGTATTCCAAGGATACATTCTGGAAAGTAGGAGCCAAGGTGAAAGGGCTCCTTTTGGCATTTATACACAAATATAACATTAAATATTATAATTGATATTAACATAAATTTGTCAAATTAATTTTAACATAAAAAGCACATCTAATTACTTAAATATAAGCGTTGAGGTAAATTGTTTGAGTTTTCAAAAATTCTTAATCAATTTCAAACAGATTATTTTTGCTTTTATTATTTGTAAATAAGACAGGACTTTAGATTATTTGCTTAAAATATAATGTTTTAAAATCGCCCTATTTATATTATATTAAAACTTGCAGATATCTCCAATTCAGTATTATTGGTGATATTGTTCAATAATAAAGAAATGCAAGCGTAAAATATTTAAAATGTTTTTTAAAGATAATTTTCGAAAATTTTCGTAAATTTTCGAAGTTATTCTATACTGACTAGAAAGATTGGTTAAAAATTTTCAGAGGAGCCATATATCTGCCGTAATCGTTCTGATAAAAGACATTGAGGGTTGATGTTATAATTAATATGTCAAACATTGTTAAATTTTATTTAAAAAGAACAACTATTGAGGACCTTTTTTATTCTGTACTATGCTATACACTCTGCTATAGCGTCACCCGGGGAGTGCCCGGGTACAGTGACTGCTGAACTGATGTCGTCGGCTCAGGATGTCGTCGGGATCATCGAGTACCGTTTTAGGTGTTCCTTTTTTGCCTGGAAAAGTAATCTGAGACCTTAGTCACCAGTGAGTTCGGGTGACACTCAGTAGTTTTGGGAAAGCCTTTGAAATACCAGCGATAGTCGGAAGGTCTAAGTCCTTATGGAGGTTTATGTTGCGGACGAACCACAACACTCCGGTAGTAATCCGTGAACCTTTTTTCTCTGAAACCCCTGAAGGGTTTTCAGATTTCCAACATCAAAGCGCACATAGGACATCAAGGGGCGTTTGCAAGCTTTGTGAAGTATGACCTTATTTCGAAGAAACTCCTTTTTACTCCGTTTTCCTATCAGGAATACCTATAGATGATCGATATGAAGGCCGTTATTTCACAAACGGCCCTTACGTACGAAGCAAAACCTAACTTTCTATCTAATGTCAATAGACTAAACGGTATACATAATGAGTTTAGTCGCTCGCCAGTATTATATTAATAACTTTTTATGTATTACATTTAGTCTATTTGGGTAATTATACGTTTGGGTATTTTTATATTTGGGTAGGTATATTCATAAAAGTTGCTCCGACAGACTTCGAAATATAAATAAATAAAAATAACAAAGACTAATAAGTAGTTACTCAGTCTTGAGAAGTTCCTTTTACAAATACATTTTAATTAACAGTTATTCTGCTTATTAAAACTTATTAATGACGACTTCATTAATTAGAATTAATAACTTAACCTTTGTCATGATTAGGCCTGATTTCTACAAGGAGATTATGTCACATAGATATATATCATAGATAGATCACTTACTAAACCATAATTAGAATTGGGTTAACTAGGTTCCAATTTATCCGATGTCTTTACTGACGGCTCTTGACGATTTTTTCATAATAATTAGAACTTTTATATCTTCATAAAAATATATGACATAAAAGTAAAATTCAATTTATTGTAATTTACTTAGTAGCTATTGAATTCCTGTTACCATTGTAAAAAAAAAATGGGACCATATGTCCGGTCAAAATAGACATTGAAGGTTACTTTAATTCGCACCTTGCTATAAATGGGCATGAATGTTGGGAACCCTATTATACACAATTTGTCAATTATGAAAAAAAATATTCAAGGTCAAATGTTGCCAAAAACGGATTTTTTTAGTTTTCTAGCTAAACGGTAAGTTTTATAATAAAAATAGGTGAGAAAAAAATTATTCATCATGCAATTATCTATAAAAATTGTTTAAATTTATTTTATTTTTTAAAGGTAAAAACAATACAATACCAAATGTTTAAAAAAAAGAAAAACGATTTTTAAAAGATCTCTAAACAGGATAAACATAATACTATTATGTACTATTAAAGTTGTTAAGCTGCGAGTCCGTTGTACGTACGTTGAAGAGGGTGTCTATTTAAAAAAAAAGTCGGAGCTAATGAGAACTCGTTTGGCTGCTACGATGCCACAGACAGTCACAAAGATAGAAGAGATATACACGTCAAACTTATAAAACCTCTTTTTTGGTTATACATAAAGTATGTAATAATATATAGATATAAATTAAAATCGATGAATGATCTCTTTCAAAATAATAATATGAATGTATTTGCTACAACAACCAATTAGGTAACATATATTATAAAAAATAGTATCCAAACAGAATGTGAAGTACATCTCCTACAAATTCTGTCAAATAACTACATAGAGTTGATTGTCTCACTTGAGGTAATAGAATAAAAAACAAAAACTACATCTAACATTATAAACTAATTTTATAAAATAAATATGCAAAATGTTTTTAAACTTAATATACATTTTTTCGTTTTATCTTAAACACGACACATTTTGGTTACTTAAAAAGCTTTCCTTGAAAACGGATGCATAATTTATCTCACATAATATGTCATACGTAATAACGTGTCAGGATGAAAGAGAAGGTTTTACTTGATGTAATAAAAAGCGTTTTATGAAATATTCATTAAAATTTTACTATAATACTTTATTTTAACTAGTAGTATAAAATATATATTGTGGTATTAATGAAACGAAATATTTTCAAAATACCTGAATCCTTACATGCATTAAAAAATTCAAATCTTCTATTCGATTATTACATGCAAAGATAGCTATAATGTACTAACTTCTTTTTATTTTTTTACATATAACAGAAAAGTTGGAGGAAATTAACATATTTTATCGACCCCAATTAATTGGGAAAAGAAAAGGTGGATAATGATTTTAGTTTTTAATTTTGTTGTTATCACTAAAACACGTGTTCTTCACGTTTATTGCTAATAGAATAGATCATAAGTTTATCTGTTAATTAAATAAATAATTAATAAAATAATTAAATTTTATCTGTTTCTTTGATGTCAAGAAAAAATATGTTTTTATAAATCGATAAAATCCCTCGTATTGTTTTTAAGAAGTGTGACATCAGCAAACTGCCTGTCTAGTTTCTATCGACACAATTGTAGCTCTGGTGATGATATTATTGGATCTTTCCAACTAAATAAAAATTCGTTCGTTTTAAGGGCCACTTAAAACTTTTAAGAAAAGTTCGTATTGCTATTCAAGCAAGAATACTTACCTCCGACATTGGAGCCGTATACTTGTAAGCAGTATAGGTTTTAAACATTGATATTATAATAATATAAATAGTAACATACTTTGACTATGAATTTACATTGTAATAAGATGACAATAAATATATTTGTCGGAGTTAATTCTACAATAATCAACTTAATTAACGACGACTCTTATTAAAGACAACATTTTGATTTGTCTTTTTTCTTGAAATACCGCTAGCCGCCAACATACACATAATTTGAACAAAATAGTATAGTATATTTGTTTAGGACACTAGCAGTAATTTGCATCATGCAAATTACGGTTTTCTTCATTATTTTTTTTACAAGTTTTTTAAAATATAGCACATATGTTGCGATAATTATTTTAGATTTCAAACTATTTTTCACAATTCATAACTGTTTTTAAACCCAGCATCATTTATTATTGTTTTGTTTTCATTTAGTTAAATTCATTTATGACTATGTTAGGTAATGGTAGGAACTTGGTTTTAATTCATCACTATTCTATTAATTTACTTTTTTTTTATTTTAATGTATCAATATTACTGTCAAATTCAATTTCTAAATCCGTTTACTTGTCAATCATCCAGTTAATGTAAATCATTAAGTAATTTATTTAACTTATAATTTTTGAGCTTTAATTTTGACCAAAACTTGTTTCAGACTCTAAATAGGCTGGTAGAATCCGCTGAGCAGGCCGGGCTCGGCTAACCCGGGCCATAATTTCAATGTCTTTATGACGCTTGCATCTAACTTTGACAAAAGGGTTTTATGAATATCATAAACGAGGAAAGGACAACTAATACGTGATGTTAAAAAGTTAACATCAAAATAGGTCATAAAAATATTTATTAATTATAAATATTTATTTGGATGTTGTGCTCAAACAAAATAGTCTTTTAAAGAATGTTTATTAGGTAAATAATAAGTCGTTTTATAAAGCTGATATTTAGAATTACATGTGGAAGTTTGGATGTTTTGTATGTGAATCACGCAAAAAGAAAAAGATAAATTTCAAAAAAATTGCACACAAATGTAACATTACCTAGAAAAATAAATAGATTACCTTTGATCTAAAAGAAACAAGTTTTTTGATTAAGTCTGACTAAGCAGGCATCATCATCCTCCCAGTATAGTATTGTTAAAATCCTGGTTAAAGTCAGTTAATTTAGAATAAACTGAGTATGAGTATGGTACTAAAAAAATATTTCCCGGATTTGCAACAGAATTTTTGTAGGTGGCAATAAATGATTTTCTTTTTAAAAGAAACTTTCAATAACTGTTTATAAAGAGGGTAGTGCAATGTTTTATAACATAACATGATAATTGGACTGTCAAATACATTAATGTTTACTATATCTGGCTGAAAGTTCTATAAATAGCAACGCAACAAAACAAACTATCCACTAAAATATTAATTGAGATAACTATTTGATTATGCTAAGATATTTTTTTGTAAGATGTTATATGTGATTCAACATAATTTATACAACCGTTTATAATTATGATTACTTTAAAGTTTTGCACAATGAAGCGAGGAAACGAGGATCGTTTAACCAATATAAACTATTATTTATGTATTATGTAGGTGACCAAATAATATCTATACTAAAAAATATTAAAAATTTTTAGGTCCGCCATGTTTTGAGTTCATTAAATATATATAGAAATATATAATGTGTAAAATATAGGATGGTAATTATTAATATTTTATTAAAATGACATCTGAATTTATCTCATGGTCTTTTTTTTCATTAAATGAGGTGAAATCAGGCATTGTAGCTTTACAATTATTTAAGAAGTACATCTAGGGAAAATGAAGATTTGTAAAGTAATTTAAAAACTCGTTAAAGTAACTTTTTACTTAACTTTTGCTTGAATTATCTCTATTTATCTCTCTGCCCAAAAAATATTTTCTAAATTTATTTATATTTGCTGAATATGATGATATGATTTGCTGATATGATTTACAAGTGTTAAGAGGACTAAATAGTCCTCTTAACACTTGTAAACCATTTGGTTTACAAGAATAAATATTACACTTTCTTCATCAAATCGTGGTGTTATGTTCAACTATTATTTTGGGTACATACTGAATAGCTATGTCTTGTATAATATTATTAGTTATTGTTCTGAACATTGTAAGAAATATTATTTTCGGTTTTTAACTATTTTAGTACTTTGGTATGTTATTAAAATTTTACCAAACTTGCTGCAGATAAAGATACATTTGTAACACAGACAAGAGCTAAATTTCGTTTCAGACCTACATTTGGTAAATTACTCTGTCAACTGCAGTCGAAAATAAGGATTTAATCTTATCTCTGGCATTTAAAGTAAATCGTAATGCCCTATAAGCAGACTATCGAAATTTTGTTTGGTAAAAAGTTTTAAAATCGATTATTATGGTTCTTTAATATTCCGTTTTGGATGTTAATGCATAGAAGATTTATCATTTCATAGAAGACTCATGTTTAAACTCAAACGTATATTTAATATAGGCACTTACGTTGATATGTCATTCCATTGAAGTAAGTATTCAATCAAAAGGAAGGGCTTAAATACTGATGTTAACAGAAAAATAAAAAACATAAATATAAACGTAAAAATAATGATTTGATCCTATACTTTATATATATATATATAATTGTTACTATGTTTATTATAAGACATACCTTTTTAGAATTAAATTCATGGCATATGAGATTTTGAGGATTATTATAATTTATGTATTGTTTACCACATATATTGATAACTCAAACAGTTGCAAATATATTTTATCCTTCTCTATATCAACAACGATAGCAGTAAAACCCTTTTTAATAAAACAAAAAGCTAAAAACAAAACAAAGACAAAGCAATGACCCTAACAATAAATTACTACCTTTGTAATTTATTACTTAAGCAAGGAATAAGATAATATAAATAAGAGGTATCCTAAGCTACCAAATAATTAATAATCACATGGACAAATGAATTTGTTTTATTTTATATCTTTAACAGTCTTTGAATTGGGTACATATATCGGCGTCAGTTTATTTTTCGCTTTGAAGTGTATAAGAATTATCCCAAAGAAAAAAAACGAGCCTACTTCAGTGTTAAACAAATCTTCATCTCGGTTTACTAAAGTAATTAGACGCAATATTGTTTATATTATGTGATATGAAAACAAGTGTTAATGGGGCAATCATTTTTGTGTTATAAAATAGAAATTAAGATATTACATTTCTGAATAATTCTTTTAATGAATACAGATTCAGTTAACGGTCAGTATCGTGTTCCCAGGTTTGAGCCCTGATAGTGTTGATTATTTTTTTGTTATATATGTAAAGATAATTTTCAAGCATATAATATCTAGTATGTTTGTAATTAATAATTCGTAAAATGTTCAAAATCATGATTATTTATCTGCAAAAAGATTTCCTTTGTGTTTATGTTTAAAGAGCTAGTTTTAGCGATTCTTGTTAAAAAGTTACTAATCATAATAAATAAAATGCACAAAAATTGCCTTTATTTAAGGAATTAAATTATAAAATGACGATGAATTTGTCTAGTATGCATTATGCGAGATGACATTTACGCAAGCGACAACCGTTTAATTGTGTAGAGAGGAGATACAGTCGATATTTTAATATTACTAATAAATAATCTCTACAAAAGATATTGGATATTACTCAAAACTCTTCATAAATTGGATCTAAATAAAAACGTACTCAGCACATGCAATATGTTTTATGACACTGACATTTAAAGAACATATGCTTTTTGCAATTGAATTTTTATGTTGGCGTAAAAGTTATAATACTTAAGTTTTGCTGCTACCGAAAATTTATCGTATTAAAATTGTTTGGATTATATCATTTCTAGGGTAAAATAAAAAAAATAAAAACGTACAAAACTCACATTATTTATCGACATGTTATATTTTTCGATATGTTCTACACTAAAAATAATTTGAGCTTTGCAAGCTCCACGTCGTCAAAATGTCTTACTGCACATTTTCATTAATGACTGAATAAAACTCAATTTCAAAATTGAGCTTTATAGTAAGCTATGATACTAATAAAATATAATACTTGAACGATTTCTTACAAGTGCATTATATCACAAACATAAACATCTGTTTTAAGGTTTAAGTGCCCATGTAATTCCATCGATCAATCAATTCAATCGGCTTAACTCAGATACTAGAGAACTATATAATATATTCCTGACGGCGCGCCGCGGTTGAGAGCGAAAGAGATCTCATGACCCATGTAGAGTAAGAGTCTCACCTAACCGTCCCCATCTTGCCCTGATTGGGGTCGTACAGCCATGATGGGTTCCAAACATTAAAAAAAAGTAGATTTTATGATATAAAGAAATATTCTGAATTTGTAAAATAAAGCAAGAACATTTATCAAAGAGAACTAAGAACACTCTGAGCGAATTACATTTTCCATTTAAAAAACTATTACTTAATGAGTTATATTAAGAAATTTCGTTCGTTTATATGTTTTAAGTGATTTTATAATATAGAATTTTTAATGTCAAATTGAAATGCCACAATTAGTTTTTAATTAAAAGCTATACCGCGGGATTATTCGTGATTTACAATACTATTCCTTGCTACACAGATACGTGAGTAAAATTATATATAATATTTAATATTTTTATGTGGGTTTCATAATTATTTTACTAAAAGACGGATTTAAATGGAATTTGCTTGTTATATAAATATTATTGATAATGAATCGGATTGGATCACTAGGGTAATATAGAAAAGTATTATATTTATTTTGACTTAAACAATTTAATGTTTATAATTATAATGTTTAGTTGGTTTTGTATTCAAATCTTTCATATTTCAGAAATAATTTTTGCACTTACTATTTTTCAATCTTAGTTGTACAAAATTATATAGAATATAAAGAATAAATTTTCAATATAGAGTTTATTCTTTATAGGGCTTATATCAGCAGCATGGCTGCGGATCGAAATAAATTGAAATAGAAACGCATTGTAACCAGGGCTTTGAGGTTCCGGTTACAGATTTAGTACTATTTGAATAGGACTCTTAGCATATGAACTGTTGAGAATGAAATGAAACTTGACTTGGAAAATTAAATACATGACAAGTGAAGAAAGGATAACCATATTATCAACAATATTGTTTAGTAAGTAAACGAATTAATTTATTAAAATTTCAATAGAATTATTTCAAAATAAATTCTTTGTAAATTGATATCTTAAAATAATTTTCTCTTTTGTATAACCATAACCTTAAAAATATTTTGAAAATCAAATTTCACTAAATTACGATCCTTCTGATATTTTTTCAATAAACGTTTCGAATAAATTGTTTTCTTAATATATAAAATAATCTTAATATTAACACGGACAATTACAAAGTCTCAGTAATATTTTTTTGTCAAATGCTACTTAGAACTTATTACAGAGCTTTATAAGAATTGTATAAAATCAATGCTTCTTAACCAATAAGACCAGCTCAAACCAGTGATCACGGATACAGTGATCGAAACGGGGTCGTTGACTATTTTTCTAATTGAAAGCTCAAAATTGCTCAGCTATAGAAACGGCTATGTTTGGAGTTTCACAGTAGACATAGTGTTTGTGACATAGCCTTTAAAATGTGTTCAAGATGAAGTGGCAATGAGATGACCATAAAGCTCCCAAAATCGATAACCGATGGCTAGTCAAGTTTCTGGAATAGCGTATTCAATTAAAGGTTAAGTGTGTAAAGACTCGATGGACTGATGTCATAGTATGAATGACAAGACGTCAATGGATTGAGTATCTTTATATAAAAATAATAACTAAAATATAAACCGAAATGTATACTATAAATCAACAAATGTAAATTGGAGGATATTATATTCTTTAATTCATAGTGAAATAAAGCCTTACATATTACTACATAATGCCGATGCCAATAATAAATTGAATAGTGGATGATATTGCAATGGATGGAATATGCAATCACACTCGAAAATTTCTAGGTTTCTCAATAGCTTTACTATATGAGATCAGATTAGCATTATGAATAAACAGTAAGTTTATTGGATGTTCTAGATCTTTTCAAATGTTTTATGTTATTTTCATGTAACAAAACTTCAACGCAACATTTTTAAATTCATACTTGGATAAGAAGTTGAAGTCATCAGTTGAAGAGAGATTTTTCGACCTCGCAATGTTCTAAAGTTCAAAATAGATTTGAAGTCTAATTATGGTAATCTGATAAATAAAAATATAACGTGAGATTAATGAAATTATTAAAACGTTTAATATTTTTTACGTGTAGAATATCCAACTTTAAACCGTTGTGAAACATGACTATTTTTTATGCTTTTTTATGTTTTTGGATTAAAAAAGTCAGGTCAGAACAGGAGGTGATATTGAGGACGGAATCTATTGACCAACCACTCAGCCCGAGTTTTCCTTAGGAAAACGTACTTCGTTACATCGGCTCTCTTATCATAGTAACGGCTACACGTATGTTCGCTTTATTACTAAAAACTTGCCTTGTTTATTGTTACTAATAAGAAATGGATAAAATCACCAGCTAAATAAAAAGCTACTATATAAATATACAATAGAGGTGTCAATGTGTAAAACCTGTAGAGTAAAACGGAGAAAAGACCTCCGTTAGTGTTTTTAAAAAGTGTGACGTCAACAATGCTGCCATAACTGTCTTTGTCTTCGTGAGGATTGTTCATTGTTCCGACTTCAAAATAAAACTTCACAGTTAATTATAACTTCATTTATTCAATGGACCGCGTAATAGTGACCTTAAAAAGATCCGAAGCCTCGAGCAGGAATGCCCGTAGCGCCTCTGTGTGCGGCTTCTTTATAGCATTTTCATGTCTCTACAAGTTTGTTCAAGTACTATAAGAACGAAAATAAAAAAGAACTATATATTTACTTTAAATTAAATGTACCGCAAAGATACTGTGCAATACTGTAATTGTGATATCAATTTATAAGACTTGCAAATGTAAAGAATATATATTTTCCAAATATAACAATGAAGGAAATTAAATTGTCCTTTTTTTACTTGATCACTACAATATGTATTTTTTCTCTTACCTGTTACTTGAGTAATAAAAGAAAGCAAAAAAAGGTGGCAACTTTAGTTATTATTGTAATATTATTATTCAGTTGCTGATGTCTCCATAGAGTCCTATAAAATTGTCTCACCGGTACAATACAGTCGACACCAAAGCAATATGGCGGCAGTGCTATCCCGTCATTAGAATACTGGTATGCCTTTCGGAACACAGCCAAAGAAAACTTCATTTTCTCAGATTTCTTTTAGTGCTGACGTTTAAATGTCAGCTGTCGAATCTTTTACTTACGCTGTACCAAGGAGTTCAATGGAGCATGCTATGTTAGATGGACTCTTTATAATTGTTCTTGTCAAGATTTTGTTCTCAAAGAATGATTGCATTGCATTTGCATTGGCAAAAAATATTTATGCTGTCTTAGGTAATGGTTATAAGTTTTTTCTCGGTTATGTCACTCTGGATAATGTGGACTAATAAAATTAAACGGATTTATTATTTTATATCTTTTAAACTATTCTTATATTTAAACTTGACCTATTCGACGTATCGATTTTAGAAATATATTGAATATTCAATATAGTTTATGTTTTTTGGACGAATTAGATATGTAAATTCAAATTCAAATTCAAAATATCTTTATTCAAGTAGGCATTTACACGCACTTTTGAATCGTCAATTACATTAAATTGGTCAGTATAGTCAGTCTGTGAGTAAGCTACCACCAGCTCGGAATGCTGTTCTGCTGAGAAGAGCTGGCCAGAAACTCAACAGTTGCTCTTTTTAAATAAAATTTAACAATGTTTGACTTATAAATTATAACATCAACCCTGCAAATGAGTCAATTTTATTTATTTTATAAACTTAAATGCAATTTTGGAACAACTAGAACCGTCGCAATCAATCGGAAAAGAAGCCCAATGATTTCAGGCAACGAAAATTAAATAATAACAGTAAACATATATATATATATATAGATATATATACATATATATATACAAATCTTCGGCCTGCCACACAACCAGTCACCGCAAGCAGCACCCGTTCACGAGCATAACACAAGAATATAAGGAGCATAACAATAGAATATAATAGAGCATAACATAAGGGCTCGAAACTGTATTTCTTATTTATTTTTCTTAATTTTATTATACCGAAGCCCTAAGCAAGGCAAAATAAATAAGACTAATTATAATTTTTGTCAGGTTTTTAGAAGAACTCTTCGTTTAAATTATTTGTCAAAAAGCTGTTGCTCTCAGAATACGAAAAAAATTATAGAGAATAAGAATTAAAGGGTCTTTCAACTAAATGGGAAAGAAATATGTGACTAGAAAAGAAAATGAGAAAAGAAAAAATAATAATGTTATGCAGTAAAATAAAAAGATAATAAAACAGCTTATTTATTCAACCGACATTAAGTATTAATATATTATTATCTAACATGATAGTATAGTTAAAAAATTAAAAAAAACCTAAAAATTAGAAGTAGTGTGATTTGTTATATCTGTCGTTGCTAATATGGCGTGAAATACTATGCGTGTAACTAAAATAATATTCATTTTAATAACTTTTTCGAGCTTTATGAACCTCCTTAAAGATCATATTAGTTACTAAGATATAATAATAAGAGATAAGCTCTAACAAAATATTATTTTTATTACATGAAATGAAAAATATAAAATATTTTACAGGCTTCTATCTATAACTATTTTGTAATGTAGTTTGGTGCAATTGGCTTCGTTTTTTAGTGGACTACAATAGTGAAAATTCATGTATCTTTTTATAGTTTTAGTGAAGAAAGAAAGACGTCAATTTATATGCCGTTGAACGTTCGGAAAATAAAAAATATATATGTTTTTATTAAGAACACTGTTGTTAAGTATTTCTTGAATCAAATCGGTTCTATTTATAAGTTTCCCTAAACCGCTAATGTATTCGCTGCTCTATTTTTTTTTTGCTTAACCTACTGACTTGGCTTATTCCGCCACAAACAATTAACATAATAAACACGGTTAGGCCATTGTAAACTGGATTGTTACTTTTACATAGATAGGTTCGGGCAATCATGTACATGGCTCTGTAAATTTAAGCCTTGTCAGACCCTTTATATTTTGGTTTTTGAACACATCTTTGATTTAAGAAATATTTCATTTTTATCAACACATTAACAGATTGTATTGTAAATAAAAAGATATTTTATAAATATAAAGCATATTTGAATATATTTTTGATGACCACCAAATATTTTAGGTATTCTTATAGTATGGGACAATAAAAAATTTTATAACATTTTTCAAGCTTTTACTAAATTGCAGTGTAAAAGTTCAATGATGCAGTACAAGAGATAGAACCTTAAACTATGTTTTTTTTCTATATGATGTGATGTCTTTAATGACGGAGAGGAATATTTATAAAAATAAAAACTCAGTTTTGTGTTCTCAATCTCAATTTGCTTATTTGATATAGAAAAATATTTTCGATATTTTTCATTGATCTTTGTGTTTATTTAGAGTTATATCTGATTTTAAAAATATTTTTTCTAGATAAACCTATAATAAAAAAAAAACTTCAATTTACGTCATCTATTAATTCCTAAACCTACTTTAAAATAAAGACCTTTCATGCCCATCGTAATTATATTAGGAACCAGTTCATATAATATTATCAGTTAATGTTTTATAAATATGATGATATCTTATCGTCGATAATATTGTCAAAATCAATTTAATATTTTTTTTTGAGATATATTATATTAAATATGTCGTTTATAATCGAAGGTGTTATTATTTTACATTATCAGTACAAGTACAAGTGACACGTCGCATGGCGTCGTCAACTCTTTATCAAATTACGTCAATACAATAAACCAACCAAAACCCCTTAGATCATATTCTTATTAGTAATATAAATTTTTCCATTTAATTAAATTTCAAATTTAAATGCTATTTCTACTAACAAAACCTATTCTAAGATGGTAAGTGATCCCTTTCATGTTATTAAAAAAATAGTGTTTCCTTTGTCTAAAGACAATTTAAGACTCAAACATTATTTGGCAAATACCCAAGGCTTTGGTAATTTATCGACCATCAAATGAAATGTTGAATATAATAAAAACAGCAATATTTAGTTCAAGATAGTTATGCTAAGTTTCTTAACAGACTCTTATAAATCGGTTTTATTTTAAACATGACTTTAATTCAGGCTTGTCTAATAAATGAAGTTAATTGAACTTTAATTTCATCCAACTTTAGAATGAAGAGATTTGGATAACATTTTTAATATTTGATTTCTAAGAATTATCTCGATGTAAGTTAATTTAAGTAAGGTAAATATCAAGAATATCTCGTATACATAATTAAACTATTATTGTATATTAATATAGTTTTAGTGGCAAGTAGATTTTAAAAATACCAGTAGTGAAATTAGTAATAAATCAATTATTATTAATCTAATTGTAGTTTACAACCTACTTGTAATCAATTTGATCCTGTAAAGCCATATATCTTATTTCCTATGACCACTTTATATTCTCATCTCCATGAGGACTTTCATAATATCCTTATTGTGTTAGGGTGTGGTTCGTTTGGGAGCGGGTAAAATATATATTATTGTCTATAATTTTAATTTAGGAAATGTGAAATAGGAGAAAAAAATGCAGATAGCATTTTTATAGATTTTCGATTATAAACTTTATATAAATATAGAATGAAAAATAAACCGATACCAGCAGGGATTCGAACCCGCCACTACTGGGAAACCGTCCCGTCGCTCTACCAACTGAGCTACCGTATCGTGGTCCGCCTCGGTGAATTAAGCATTCTATATGTGATCGTTTTTATGAAGACGGTAATGACATCTATTAGGTTTCTTTTGAAAATCTTAACTGATGTTTTTAACTTTGCAGTAAAGACAAACATTGAAAAGATGCCGCTACCGAAATTAATGTTTGAAAATATCTTTAAACATGTATAGCCATGTTAAGCTTATTTAAATTAATATAAATATAGAATGAAAAATAAACCGATACGGGCAGGAATTCGAACCCGCGACTACTGGGAAACCGTCCCGTCGCTCTACCAATTGTGCTACCGTGTCGCTGTCTGTCTCGATAAATTAAGCATTATATATGTGATCGTCTTTATCGGGACGGTAGTGACATCTATTAGGTTTCTTTCGAAATCGAAATATAAACTTTACAATACTTATTAAAAGAAATATTTTTGATTCGTTTTAGCTTTTGGATCTGTGTAATATGAAGATGTTTCCTTAATAAAACATAATCACATTCCGCTCTAAATCTTGACTGTGGACTGTTGACACTTGTTTCGTCACAAGTAAATTGACATGACCCTGACCTTCAACGGATGTCAATATCAAGGCGCTTATTGCTTTTAAAATGACCATTCTATATGCAAATTGAAATTAATTGTAATATTACAAACTCATGGTTTATGAAAGAGATGTCCTAATTTTGTAATGCGTAGGAGGTTGAGGTTGAGGTGATGAAAAAGAGCATGAAACTTAGAAAGATGATTACAGTTTATACTATATAGTATTTTTATCTCGTCAAAAGCTTTTATTGTATTTTTTTTGTGATATTTAATAATTAGTATCGATAATTAAATAAGGGAATTCGCAAAATTTGTATTATTAGTTTTGGCGCGTACAATCACACTAAAGGATAATAGTTTCTTAATAGAACATGCAATGTTTTCAATTAACATTAAGGTTCCTATCAGAGGTCGTAAATCATTATACCAGTTTTATATTTAGATTATATATAGAATTGAACAAATGATTAGGTACATGTTATATAAAAAGAAAATGATGGAAACAAAGTAGGTCTAACAGATGAAAATGTAAAGTAAAATCTAAAAGTACACATTAGCTCTTTATTCGACGTTAAATAATACTTTTCGAGTTTCGAACCTTCAAAGGGAGAACAAATGTTTCCTCTCGACGAGTTGTTCATATAATTTCCTTTGACATTCAAACTTTATCTGGATCAAAATAAAAGACTGAAAAGTGGTCCAATTAGCAGTAATTTGTACGACGGTGCTAATTTACTACCATTATATTGTTTAGGTTTTAATATTGTACATATATATTTCATAACAGACAACGTTTAGTGTACGCTTTGTTAAATGAGGTAACAAGTTATTTTCATACCAACATATGGCTTCTGCTTTTGAAAGAAGAATCTTACCCCAGCTGTATAATAAAACAACTTTGCTTAAGTCGTAAATGTTTTATATTATTTTATATATATCTTTATATACAAATTTTAGAACACACTTTTAAAGACTCTTGTAATGAATTTTCCGAATTTTATACAAATCAAGCAATAAGTGCTAGAGTGCTAACAAAATATTTGTTGAGTAAGAAATATAAGGGTATTTATAAATAACAAATTTAATAATACCTTCATATTCATTCATTTTTATAAGGCTAAAAGGCGTTACAAACACTATGAAAATATTGGGAGGCACATAACAAATAAAAGGTCGTCTGAATCTACAAAGCCTCAATATCCGGGACCACATCCGTCTCTGAACTTTTGGAAATAAAATATTCTGGTTGCGTAGAAAAATGAAATATGTCTATATTTTTGATATTCTCTTTAACCCGCTTCTTTAAACTATGTTGACTCTTATTGTACTTTTATTTACTTCAAAATAAGATTTATTGTTATAAAGGAATCAAAATTCTGTTGTCATGCGTGAGGCTCTTTAATTTAGTTTTTTTTCTTTTTGACAAATAATGCTTATTTGTTAAAGATGTTTTATACTTCAAATATCACAAATCTTGAAAATAAAAATTAAATATCATACTTGAAGGTTATTTCATAATAAAATTTAACATATTATATTAAACCGCATAATGGCAACACATAATTTGTGACCTAGAGAAATGCGAATTATACCCTCGTGACGACGAAGAAAATCTAATTATGTATGATAAAAGTAATACCGAATATCTCTTTGTGTTTTTTTTACTTGTCTTTGAGTTCTGGTAGAAATTCTTTCAAAAGAAAACGAATTTTGTTTTATTCATGTCATTCTGTTGTTTTATTTTGAGACGGAAGATAGCCTTTGAAAAGAATTTAATTAACAACTTGTCTCTTACTTAATGTTCTAATTGTTTTGTAGAAGACTAAGCTCTAGAAAATGTTTAAAATATATTCTAACCTTGAAGACAAGTTTATTATGATATCATTTTATAATTATCAGAAAAAGATACTCTAAGATATAAGAACGAACATCGTAAATATTGCACATTCTGATTATAATGGTGAGCTAATAAGTATTATTCTTTCTTTTTGTTCCAGATTGCTCACAACACATAATAAGCTAGCACAAAATAATACAAATTTTGCAGGATAGAGTGACCTAAAAATTGTGCTTAGCTTTGATGTGATATGTTATACTAATTTAAATCCATTTCGATGACGATTTGAAATGCCACTAGAAAGCTGAATCTCATTAGATTTAGCTTTCCAGTGGCATAAGATAGGGTGTCTAAAGTGATAAATATTCTGATACCATCGTTCTACTTATTTCATTTAGATTAAAATGTGGGATATTCGGTTTTATTAAATATTTAATTATAAAAGCAATATAGTGCACATGTAGTTATTGATCGCAAGATTTTTTAAATATTATATTTCTAAATAAAAAAAACTCTTAATAGTAATAATATTCTAATAATGGGTAAAGAGGTAAACTTTAGTAATAATCGACTAATAGAATATTATGGAATGGGATAATTATACTTTTCCTTGAACCTTTAAACTTTAGAAAGACTTAGCCTGAATAATGTCTCAATTAAAACAATGTGCTGCGATCCGCGAATTTGTGAACATCATTTATATACAAATATCCTTAATGTAAATGGTAATAACATTCTATTGGTGTACGCAAAACTACCACTTCTGATTATAGCTCTTCTGTACCCATAGATGACATTAACAATTATTTTATCTCCACTTCAAAGTTGGACTGCAAAATTCTTTCTGAAACACTTTCCTTTATTTCATCAATGCACAGTCCCTTGGTCCCATTTTTTAATTTCTCAACCATCCATGAGGATGAAGTAAAGAAAACCATTTCTTCAATTAAATCTAAAGCCGTGGGCTGCGACGACATAAGCAGTTCTATGATATTCAATATCTTAGATTGCCTCTTATCACCAATCACTCATATCATAAACTTTTCTCTGAGTTCTGGGGACTACCCTCAAATTTGGAAAAAAGCTTTTGTGCACCCTTTACCTAAAATTCCTCAACCTACTCTCCCAAATCATTATAGGCCCATCTCTATTTTGCCATTCCTCTCTAAAATATTAGAAGCCTGTGTATATAAGCAAATCTCCTCTCACATTGCAAAACATAACCTACTTAGTACTTATCAGTCTGGGTTTCGCTCTGGTCACGGCACCAACACTGCTCTCATTAAAGTAACTGATGATATTCGGTTTGGCATGGAGAATAAAAAATTGACAGTGTTGGTGCTTGTAGACTTTTCTAATGCTTTTAACACAGTTGACCATGAAATCCTGATTGCGATCCTATCTCTCCTTAAATTCAGCCCATCGGTTATCAAATGGTTTTCATCGTATCTTTGGGGACGCCAGCAGTCAGTTCGCACAGGGGATGCCTCTTCCAAATGGACTGATATGAAAACTGGTGTTCCACAAGGCGGTATACTTTCTCCCATGCTGTTTTCCTTATTCATAAATACACTTGTTTCTAATTTCAGCTGTTCGTATCATTTGTATGCTGATGACCTCCAGATTTATGCACAATCCAAGGTCGATGACCTTACTAATGCCATTGGCTCTATCAATAACAACTTAAATAAGTTAAGTCAATGGTCACACAGATTTGGCGTATCAGTAAATCCTGATAAGTGTCAGGCTATAGTCATCGGAAGTTCTAGACTCTTAGCCAAAACGGATTTTACAAGCTTGCCAACCGTACAGTATAATGGCAACATAATACCTTTTTCCATGACTGTGAAGAACCTGGGATTATGCATGGACAATAGACTGAGTTGGCACCAGCAGGTAAAAGAGTTATCTCGTAAGGTTACCTGTACTCTACGGTCGCTATATCGGACCAAAAATTTTTTTGCCCCTTAAAACCAAAATTATTTTAGTTAACGCCCTCATCTTACCTATTATCGATTACGCAGATGTTTGCTATCCAAGCCTGAATAATGAACTTCTCGATAAATTAGAACGCCTCCTCAACAATTGCATTCGCTACATCTTCGGCTTGCGTAATCCTTCACTATCCAAGCCTCACTTCTTTGGAACCAACTTCCTGAGAAGATAAGAAGAGCTCCATCCAAAAGTACCTTTAAGAAACTTGTTAAAGAGCACTTTTTAAAGTCCCCATAACCCGTGCGTTAATTTGAAATGTGTAAAACATGATGTTATAATAATAGTAATATGTATAGTATGTATGTATTTAGATATATGTATACGTTTATTCAATTTATATATCAGTATATATATGTATCAGTGTGTAAGTGTATATAGATAGATGTATGTATTTAATGTTTACAATGTCCTTTTTTTTTTTTTTTTTTTTCTAATTTATTTTTTATTTTATTTTTAAACGCCTACCACAATTTTTCACCACACACAGAGGTTAACTGGGAGAGAATGCCATTAGGCATTAAGTTCGCCTTTTGTTGATTCAATAAAGTGTAAATAAATAAATAAATAACAATAGTTCAAGTAGGTTTAACAAAAACGGGAGACACTAGTAATATGCATTATTTACGTACAAAGCCTACTTATTTCTAGAAATATAATATCATAGAAAGCGAAACGACTTGGCCTTAGAAAGGATTTTTAATAAATATTTCTAAGGTAAAGTAAATTTCCGTATTTTATTTTTATATTTATCTATCTATAAATAGAGTTTTATAGGCCTATAATATGTTTAAAGTATCTATATACAAGATTATTTGTTTTTGCTACACAAGTTACACTTTATATATATTTTAATTTTACTATAAAAAACGTAATGCTCCTTGATAGACGTTTTTTTTTTAAACATTTTATGTAATGAACTAAATCAATAAAGTAAAAAGTATTATTTTACGATAAAAAGGTAATTTTATTCATAAACACGATTAATACACAAATTTATTTACTTTTAAATGAACAGTAAAGAGTGTTTTTATGGGAATACATTTAAATGGATAGTACTTATTCTTGGAAATTTTAATTGCTATAATTTTTTGTGTTAACATGTTCATTGATTTAAAACTGTTAAGCGGAAAAAACTACAATATTGCCTATAATATTTCCGGTCAACATAAAAACATTAACTCTTGCAAAGTGTTTTATTATTATTTTATTATATATTATTGTATTATTACATATTTTATATAAATAAAGAATGAAAAATAAACCGATACGGGCAGGGATTCGAACCCGCGACTACTGGGAAACCGTCCCGTCGCTCTACCAACTGAGCTACCGTATCGCTGCCCGTCTCGGTGAATTAGCATTCTATATGTGATCGTCTTTATCGGGACGGTGGTGACATCTATTAGGTTTCTTTCGAAAATCCTAACCAATGTTTCTAACTTTGCAGTATAGATAAACATTAAAAAGATGCCACTACCGAAATTAATGTTTGAAAATATCTTTAAACATGTACAGCCATGTTAAGCTTATTTAATTTTATATAAATAAAGAATGAAAAATAAACCGATACGGGCAGGGATTCGAACCCGCGGTTTCAAAGCTTAACATGGCTATACATGTTTAAAGATATTTTCAAACATTATTACATATTGCTTTTATTTCGTAAGTAAAATTCATTATTGGTATCTGTAATCAAAGGCTATATTATTACTATGATTAATGAGACATCTGATAGTCCGTTCTGTAATAATCAATCTTGTGTAATTACTACTTACTAGTTGTTATCATATGCAAATTTATTATGGGCTTAATACTTAGTTTGTTTATTTTTATTATTATATTTACGAAATAGAGTCCCAAAGAAAAAGTGTTCACTTTATTAAAATATGAGTAAGTAGAGTTTATAATATAATATAAATTCTCTTAATAATCGACGTGAACTGCTAAATCTAAGTTATATGAGACACGCATTGGATCAACTGTTTGGTCGTCAACAATATGGTCACCACGAAAGGTCGTCTTTAGAAAAATGTTTATAGTTGTAAATGTATATTAATGTAATTTTGAAATAATAACACATATTAATAACATCGCTCTACAGCTCTTTTGCACACGGGTTATGCATACATTCTTTCTAATGCTTTTATGTTCAGAAATAAGAATAAGAACAAGAAACAATTCTGAATACACTTTTGTTTGAAAAAAATAGAACAACTTAAAATCAATGAAAGTACATAAAAAATAACATTGAGACGATTTATTAACCAAACATTAATATATGATTCATTATTACAATATAAGTTTTAAAACCAAATCTATACGTTTAAAAATGAACAGTTTTACTTTTCCTGTCATGTTCAGTAGAAGTTTCTCTTACCAAATATGCGAGTAGTAGTAACATTTCTTAAACTCCATTATATCCTGATGGTTTCCCTTGTTTTACTCAATAAGTTCCCATATTTTTTTTATTTATTCAAATGATAATGTAACGTGTTCATCTTTAGAGACATTCTATATTCCATGAAAGAAAAATCAATTATCATGTCAGTGATAAACTTTTCAATTTTCAGCCCTATTGTTTCCAAGAAAACAATGAATGCCTTAAAACTGTTTTTACGTCTGTTTTGTCCTCACTGTTAGGTAACTCCAGAAAAATATAAGAATTCATTTTTTTTATTTGATGGCCAACAAAGATTTAATTTTCGCCTTCGAAAGCTCTGCAATAAAACTCTCCAAATACTTGAAAGCTCACTCTCACAGTCTCATGATTAAAACCTAATTCAATATGCAACGGTGGCATTAACATGGTTTTAAAATCGACAATCGCTTACATCATTTCGACTATCTCACAGGCAAAGATGACAGATGTGTTCAGTATATCCACTCTGCATTCCAGACAAACCACACCATCAAGTCCATAATGACGTCTCACTGGTATTTCATATATTTAATTGTAACTTATAGCATTTTAATAATAAAAATTTCTTTGAGGTGTACGAAAATTGCTAGTAGAATAAATGTTTTCTTTTCTCTTTTAATTTGTATTTTCAACAGGTATTTAAATATGTGCTTAAACTATATTATTTCTCTTTATAAAAATTCGTCACAAATATAGTAAGACGAGTCAGGGTCTCGCTTACAACTTCTCGAAAACATTTTGTGCAGGTAATACAAGGAGCTATTTATCGACATTCTATGGTCTCACAGATATAATGTACTCTAAGTGTTTTAGAAAGTAAATTTAAGATAAAGAGTTGTGTTTATTATTATAAGAAACAGTTAAACAGTGCACTAATATTGCCTTTATAGTTTTTTACATGAAAAGAATATTCCCTACCAAATTTTTTTTACGCATAGCGGTATACTTAAAAAGTAGAATGAATAAAGTTGGGTCGTAATAGCATAAAAACATACAACCTGAATACTGTTACTAAGGATACATTTTAAATCTAAAAAAATTGATGGTTATTGGGTCAATCAAATATTTATAGTGGTCCCCAAATTTTGAAAGTGTTCCAGCAGTATAGGGACAGAAAGTGTTATAGTAATCTGTTAAGAATAAGTTTAACTACCATTAAAATTAAAAGATATAAATATAAAGATTAATTTCTTTAGATTTAGTATTTAAATGCGCACAAAAATGGTAGAAAAATGACTATACAAACAAGTAATGCTTAAAACCATAAAATTGTCAACAAGCAACAATTCTTCAGAAAAAAAAATTCAATTTAACCTGTGATGCACGTTGTCTTCAATCAAGGTTTCTATCCTATATTTAATTTTAATTTTATGTATAAGAATATATTTAGATTATCAGTTGCACATATTTATTATAAGCAATATATTATAATTAATTCTTGAAAAAATTAAAATCAAATTCTAATATAAAGTGAAATGAGGAACGAGGAGGGAATAGAACAAATGGACATGAAAGGCTTAAATCAATACACTTTCTTGCATTCCACGTGCATTACCTGTGTAGATTAGGAGATTAAAGTAAAATATTTTTTAACGTAAAAGTTCAGTAATACGCATCGACTTTTTTGCATTAGAGACTTAAAACACCTCGTAAACATAAGAACTGAAATAAAATATTCATAATAATAATTTGCTTATACGCATTTGACTGGGTTAGACACTCGAAATACCTTTTATACATTATATAATTAAAGTAAATTAATAGCTTATACGTCTGGAGTTACCTGGATTTGATACTCAAAATACTCTGAATAAATTAAAAGACAGCATAAAATATTAATAATCATAATTTGGTTATACCTATGCGTCCATGGGAACCTCATCTATATCATGGGAACGTCATATATAAAGAGTAAAAAGTTTATGTACAGTTATAGTTAACCAAATTTATTACAATACAAATAGACATCCTTACAATTTCATTCCAAGTTGTATTGAGTTCAATCATAATTTTCGTTAATCAAATGATATACATGATGTAGAAAGTTTGATTCCTAGAATAAATGAACTTAAATAAAGAATAAAAAAACTTTTCCAACTAAATTTCTTTCTTCCATAATATTTGTCAAAGAACAAAGATATCACTATTAGGTTATTAGGTTAACTCTCCTGTCAGTAGCTCGTGACTATCTGAGATCAGTTGCTTGAAAATCTTTTATCCAAATAAGCTGGAAATACTTCAATCAACGTTTTGCTTCGGTTTAATTTATTTGCATTAAATTGAAATATAAAAAATATTTTTATACTAATGTATTTAATAATATTTTCTCTAATCTTTTCTCTCATCTAATCTTTTAATTTTATATTATAAAAAAATTATACACATATCTAGATAATTTAAGCCTTCAAAAAACTTATATTTATTGTTATATTGTTTACAAGAACCTTTAGGCAATTCATTTTGTTTGCGTAACGTGTTCAAATTTGTGGTCGTTATTGTTGTGGTTTTCCATTAGGTTCCGGTATTTGTATTGTATTTAAAATAGAAGTAGTGTATACTATATTTAGCAAATTTATATCCTTATGTAGCGTTGGTTTATTTTATAAAACTTAAAACTTTTATTATGAGGATATACTCTTTCTAGTTAATTTGTTAGGTTGCTAATATCATAAAATATGAAAAAAGCCCTAATATAAAGATAAATACTTATCTCATAGCCCTTTTCTTTGCTCTTTATTAGTGGGGTGAGCACAAAATGTTCATCTGTTTCATTCTTGGCTATCGCCGTAATTGTCACTTCTTTTTTACTTATACCTTTCACGCAATCCTGAATGGATCTCTTCTTTGGTCTTCTTGAATCCATACATCGGAACAGGAACGGGTCATTATATACGTTTTTGAAAAGCGTCAGCTAGGGACAAGATTTTAGTACCCGAGTAAAGTACGTGAAGATATCAAAATCAGCCGTCTACTTAATTTCAATAGGGATAGCGGTTGGATGCTACCTACGGCCTGGAAACCGGTTATTAACACAACAAAAGACACTAACAATAAGTTTCATATATTTATTACTGATACAGTGAGTCCAGTGTGTTTACAACGTTATATAAAGACGAATAGACTTCTTGGTGGTAGACCATAACATCGGGTCGCCGGCAAAGTTACCACCCATCGTGCAAAGTCGTGCTGCAAAGCCGTGTCGTGTTCCGGCACGTTGCTCGATGAAGCCGTTAATGGGAAATGGGTCTGAAGAGCTGCGGTGCGTTGGTGAACCGGTTTGACGTCGAGTTGGTGTTTGTTTTGTCGGGTGTCTAGTCGAGGAGGGTAGCGGGATCCGAAGCAACGGCTTTCCGCTGGCCGCCCGCAGATAGTTGGGGAAAGTTAAAAAGAAGAAAGTGTTTTTACAGCGGTTGCACTCCTCCTCATTTAAAGTGCACCTCACTAATATCAGGGGTTTGCACTCTAATATCCTAGCTGTCCATCACCACCTGGAGACAGAGAAGCCGCACCTCTTCTTTTTTACGGAGACGCAGATACAATGTCCTTTGAGCGCTGCGCACCTGCATTATCCCGGATACACGTTAGAGCACAATTTTCGCTCACGTGCCGGAGTCTGCGTGTACGCGCGGAACGAACTCTATATCCAGCGTCTCCGTCACTTTGAAGACCCCACTTTTTCTTTTATATGGGTTTTAGTAGACACAGGAAACGAAAAAATCTTACTGGGTAAAAACTGAAAATGGGGAAGTTTATAGACGAAATAGACAAGATATCATAAAAACGCCGCATTCATAAAATTTTAAATTACACAAGAACATTCATTCAGATCCATTTAATAAATTAGAATGGGATTTTGATTCTGACCATAACATAGCAACAGGCAGTAACAGTAACACTAAGTGTCCAAGTGCGGTGCAGACGCCACTCCCACAATCTTTAAAAAAGACTAAGAGTGGTAGGATTGTTCGTCTTCCTATTCGATTTGGATATGTTTGAGTTTTAGTTTTAAATCTTTGGAGAATAATATATATATATATATATATATATATATATATATATATATATATATATATATATATATGTTTATATATTTTTTTACTATGTTATTAATTCATTATAAAATATATATTTTTTTTATAATTTTTAAGGGGGTAATAATGGAAATATAATATTGTGTTTTAGTGTTTTCCTTGTGTAAAGCGGGGAGATGTAGTGGGTATCAGTATAATAATATATGAGGGTATGTGTGCATGGCTTCATAAGGAATATACCAGTCGTTATTCACATGTCGTTTTATTAAGACGCTCCTCAAATATTAGATATTTATTTAAGTCTCCTCCTTACATATTTATTTAAGTCTTATTTTAGGTGGTTGAGGCTAAATATAGTCAATTTACTGCGGCTCTTATATGGGCCTGCTCATCCTGGATAGTACCACCCTCTCACAGATGATCAGAAGAAGTTGACGCCTGGCCGATAGCTCAGTCAAAACAAACAAACAGATAGTTAAAACAAACAGGCAAAACGTTCTACAGAATGTTCTTAAGATTATTAGGTAATGACGTTATAAGTTGTTGCAAGACAATAATGAGTGTTAAAAGTATAATTATTGAAATAAAAAAATAATAATAAAATTTCAAAAAACTCTCGATACAAAAAGACATCTAAAAAGGATAAAAATAACATTGTTATGTACTTTTTGAAGTCGTTGCGTCGGGGGATCATTGTACGTACGTTGACGATGGTGTCTATTTTACAAAATTTTCGGAGCTAATGAATGAGGACTTAGACTATACGATTTGCTATTGTTATTTCGTTATTCGCTTTGGTAACTTACTTGCATTTTGAATTATTCCTTTATTTAGCGGTTCCCCGACGCAACGACTTCAATGAATACATAATAATGTTTTTTGTCCTTTTTAAATTGTTAAAGTTTTATATCTAACTAAAAATATAAGTATAAACCGGACAAGGTATGTTAGAAAATAAATGTTTGTTTTTTAATTTTGGAGAATAACTTTAAAGTACGGGATATTTTCTGCATAAAGACAAAATTATTAATTAATTTTAAATGTTGAATGAGTTTAATGTACTAATATTCTTACTGTACTTTAGTTTGTAACTACTTTATGTATCTATTTTTAATAATTACGTTGGATTATAATATCACATACCTACCTATTAATTTTCAAAAATAAATTAATATTCGCAACTACATAATGAAAATTTCATATTTAAAACTAAAAAATCACAAATTATCGAAGAAAAAAATACTACACAAAATTATTATATTTGATTTAAAACTAAAATAACAGAAGCAAAGGACAATTTAAACAAACACACAGCGTTGCACAAGCCAACTCAAACTCCGTTGAAAGTTCCGACTGAGTATTGGATAAGTTTTTGTAATTAAACTTTCCTAAACTATGACAATTATTAAATAAATATTTACCCGGCTAGTTTATAAAATTTAAATAAATAGAAAATGAAAAATAAACCGATACGAGCTGGGTTTCGAAGCCGTAACCTCTGGGAATAAGCTTAAACTGGCTATACATGTTTATATAAATTTATTATTTTGAATTTAAGTTTTACCCGACTAGTTTCAGCAGAGCAAGCTGTGAATCTACCATGCTTCTAGCTCATTAATAAAAACCACGAATGTATTGAAAATATAGCAAAAAGAAAATCCGAATAAAATACGAGAACGTAGCCGGATAAACTTAAAGGTTAAAATATATATATATTATAGGTAGTAGCGGTGTAAAGTTAGATTTAGATAATAATCGAAGCACTTCAAAAAATTGTTTCGAATTAATTTTACAACGATGCATAACGGCTAACTAAGAAGTCGGTTACAGTTTATTTATGTATGTATAAAGATAAATTTCTAGACCACTTTAAAGACATACATCTTTTGATAGAGTGAAGAGTGTTCAATAAAAATTAAAACTATATTATGTTACTAAGAGTGTTTTTTTATGAGATTATCGTCTACAAATATAGAGACATACAGACAAACAGACATAATGAAAAACCATTGTTTTGCGTTCTCCTTCTCTTATAAAGGTCCCCATCATGTTTATATTTAAATATTTAACATGTACAGTTTTCGATCAGTGACAGTTTTATTATATGTTAAGATTGTGCAAATTATAAAATTAAAATTATTTCAAGTTTAAGTTAACATGTATAAGGATATTTATAAATGAGATTGTCAAAAAGAAAGAATGTTACATCCAATTGGGTTAGCACTAATAATATAAATCAAGTAGGATTTGTTCTACATCAAAGGCTCTTTCTTTCGGATGCGAACAATTAGAATAATCAAGACTCTTGGATACAATTTTAACTTGTACTATATTTAGTGTTTGATCCTTTTCCTACGCTGTTAATTAAAAGCAGTTTATAGAATAATAATATTTTTTTTAAAAAACGAGGTTTGTTAAGAAATAACGAGATAAAACACAGAGAGTATTAATTAGAAATATTAAAAAAAACCCGATACAGAAACACATCTAAAAAGGATAAAAATAATATTTTTATGTACTTATTGAAGTCATTACGTCGCGGACTGTTATAGGTACTTTGAGTATGGTGTCTTTTTACGAAGTTTTCCGAGGTAATAAATGAGGACTTAGACTATACGATTAGATATTGTTATTTCTTTATATGTCTTGGTAACTTACTTGCATTTTGATTTCTTCCTTTATTTAGCGGACTCTTTAACCAGAACAATTGAAAGTTCTGTATCTTGGAGACGACTGCTTTTATTGCGACCAAACAAAGGTAAGCACCATCTCGACGGACCAGATTTTTGATAACTAAAAAAACGCAATCAAATCTGTTTACTCTTTTGCCTGCTACGAGGCCACAGACAAACACACAAATACACAAATAAAATTTATAATACCTTTCTTTTTTGGTCGGGGGTTAAAAGGCATAATATATATCGGTATATTAAAATAATTTGTTTCAAATCAGTTGCATGGAACTTTGAATAAGTTTAAAAAATTAAAACATTCGTCTTTACTTATTCACGGTTTTCCTTCTGTAGCTAATATTGTAATATCTTTATATATAAATCATAAATGAAAGCTTTATAATTATATTGTTCTATGCTTATGTTTCTATTTCTATGTTTATGGTTCTAGTTAAATTATATTTCTATTAGACAAATAGAATCTAATAAGTTAATTGTATTTAATGTCATGGTAGGGCATAAAATAACATAAAAATAAATCGTAGTCAAACAAGTTGAAGTACTCTTACGAACAATTGCACGCGGGAGTGTCAAATCATATTTTTTTATGATTATTGTATATTTTTGTTATATTCATGATATGGCATCATCGCTTTTAAAGACGATAGCATATGACATTTATAATTAATAAAGTAAATAAAACTGTTCACATTTTTCGTTAAACTATTTTGAAACCATGTTACAGATAAAGAATCAATCCATTTTTATTTCTTTTTCATACATTTCTGAAGTTCGTAAAATATAACACTTCAGTTTATGTTTTGTAATAAAAGGTAGTTTTCAAAGTTAGTGCTTTCGTGACAATTAGTTGAAAATTCAAAAAGTGTAACTTAAAAACTAAATCAACTTAAGTTCACATAAAATACTCATAGTATATGTATATAGTATAAATATATTAAGTAGTTCGGTAAATAAAAAAATTACATACAAATTAAGAAATCATCTTCAACCAGCGTAGAGAAATAATTATACACAAAAGATAAAAAAACCGTTATTCTTGTTCATAATTCTCATTCTTAACAAAATCCTAAATATGAATATTACCTTACTTGAGAAATGATTAGTTTCCCATAAAAACTTTCGTACCCTATTCTACCTTTTTGTATCTGTATTATTGGAGGCAAAAGAATAACCCTTTCCTTTCCCAACACTATCTCTATATTTAATTTTATCCCAAAGTTTGCCCGTAAAAACGGAAAAATCATAGAAATATACTTACTATATATATAATAGGGTTTACTGTATTATAATACTATTTATTATGGCTAAACTCGGTATTATAATTTAATTATAATGATAATAATTTAGTACTTATGTATATTATAAAGAAAGTTAATAAGCTAAAACCAATATTCTTTAATATAACTTCAAAGATAAAAAAGTTTTGCATTCCAATCGTTTTTACTCTATATTTTAGAATCCATAATAATAGACACAGAATTTAAGTAAAATTATCCATTATTCGAATTTCAAAGTCAAATTAAATTAAATAATTATAAAAGAAAATCGATTTGAAGATATTAATGCAATTAAACAAAAAGAAGTTCGATATTCTAAATTAAAGGTGTTTAAACAAAGCTTTTCAGTAATTATAATTGAAATTACACTAAATACCGCTCAATCTCCAACAAAATTGTAACACTTGTGGATGAACAATTTCACTCGAAGAAGATAACTAATGATTGTTCTTTCTTGAGTCATTGTTGATAACTTTCCTTATTGAGTTATTAAGTTTCAAGTTTAATTTTCTATTTGAACGATATCTGAACAAGTATAATCATTCATATTTAATTAAATCTTTTATTCAAAAAAAGGTATTGTTGGAATGGTTAGGAATCTTTGTTTTTTTTTTATAATGACATTGTAAACGACCGTTGTGGCGAACGACGAACATTGTGGCTAATGATCTCAATATGTGTAGGATATATGTTGCGGACATATCCGAGTATCATATCGCGGACAATCCATTAATATATAAAAAAATAGAGAATATCACATCCTTCTAATTAATTTTTATTATGTTAATTAATTTCAATGTATTTTTGAAAATCTAGTTCATTATTATTTAAATAAATTATAGGTAATATTTTCAACCGACCAAAAGCTTTTCCGATTTGAAATGACTAAATATATTATAATCAGCCTTTCTTGATATATTTATTGAAAACAGTTTTGTTATTATTATATAGTCAAAAAAAGTAAAAAAAAATCAACAAGTCTTTACATAAAATATGTATGTAAATACAATAACATTGAATTATTTTTTTCAACAGTCTAAATATATTATATATATTTTATTTTATCTGTGGAAATGAATACATGACATAAGTGTAGCACAAAACTGAAACCGAAATCATGTCCCCAATATGACAGTACCTGCAGTGATATGTATTCTGTGGTTACATTTCAGATAAGATCGTTTTAGTGGAAGAGTGAGGCATTAATGTAACCAAAATTAAAAAGTCATGTATTTGACTGCGGGTTTTGTCTTTATATATCGAGATTATTGTATTATTTTACTATAATATGTATACAGCCATTTCAATAATTAATGTATCGAAATATTACATAAAATAATCAGTATTCCTGGTCCTGTATTCTGACTGGTATTCTAAGTTCTCGTTTTCATATTGTATAGTACAATGGAGTTTTTTAACAATATGTCTTTGTATGATTTTTCATTCATTAATTTCTTAATGACTCCTTTTAATAATGATCCAAATCTATTAATTATTTAAGTATTTTTTTTATTGCTAGTACTCCTCAGCGATTCCGACTGCGTTAACTAAAAATACTTGTACAGTTGTGACAGTCTGACATTTTTTTTTGTGAGTATTTTGAAACAAAAATGATTTGAAATTGAGAGTAATTATTAATGAACAGTCTTATGAACAATCCTAATATTGAAACGATCGCATATTCATATTATATTTCTTTACCCGGCTGCACTCACTAATATAATCGGCATTTTGCTCGGCTAGTTTCGAACTCATTCGGGGTTTCCATTCATTAGCTTGAAGCGTGGCAGACTCGTGGCGCGAACTGTCAAACTGAACTGACTTCACGTGAATATAGTCGGATAAATAAACCGGTGGACATATTTAGCGGAACGCAAAAAACAGACTGCAAGATCATATGAAAACACATTTTTGTTGTACAATACATTTGATTATTATTCTGAATTAATTAAATTAACATTTTTGAACATAAAAAATCACAAAATTAAAGCGAAAGAAACGAAATTAAAGACAATAAGGTCAGTGACTTAATTCTGAAGAGTTTTGACCTAACACAATGAAATCTAAAGAAAAGTTAATATTTTCCAAATGACTGGTTTTTTCGCGATGGGTGATACAATCAGTATTTAGTGTTGCCACCTCTTGCTGTTAAAACTGCCTGCATGCGTCTGGGCATGCTCTCTATTAAATTGTCAATAAAACTTTGCGGCATTGAGTTCCATTCTTCAACCAATGCGGTTTTGAGGTCTCTTACGTTGACAGGTGATGGATTTCTTTGTTTAATTTGTCTTCCCAGTTTGTCCCAAACGTGTTCTATTGGATTTAGGTCTGGCGAGCGTGCCGGCCACCCCAAAACCTGGATTCCGACCTCATTAAGATATTCCGAAACTAATGCCGCAATGTGAGGTCGAGCGTTGTCATGCATTAGAAGAAAATTGTCTCCAATGAAAGGGGCAAAAGGCATCACAATCTGCTCTAAAATGTCGGTTACGTATCTTGCCGCAGTCAGGGAGCCGTTTTCTACGATGTGTAGCTCCGTGCGTGCTCCTAAGCAAATACCGCCCCATACCATTACTGACCCTCCACTATACGGCTCTCTCCCAATAATGTTACACTGAGCGTATCTTTCTCCGGGTCGTCGCCATACTTTGGTCCTTCCATCATCTGGTTTGAGACAAAATCTGGACTCATCACTAAAAAAAACTTTTCCCCAAGCGTCATTATTCCAATTTAGGTGGAAACGAGCAAAGCTGGCCCGAGCCACTCGATGACCTGCGGTGAGCTGTGGACCTCTGGCAGGCAAGTACGCCCCTATACCAGCTGCCTTCAGTCTTCTTCTGACGGTTTTGATACTAATTATCACTTGTCGAACTTCCTGCAGCTGGTTTCGTACCTCAGAAGAAGTCAAGGTACGGTTTCTGAGAACACTGCTGACAATAAATCTATCGTCTCTCTCTCCTGTTACTCTTTTGCGACCTTGTCCTTTACGCCTGGTATACTCTCCAGTCTGCCGGTATCGTTTAACATTGCGGAAAATCACAGACTTGGAAACATGTAATGTTTGAGCCACTTCATTGTAAGTGTAACCATTTTCAATTAAAGTTACAGCTTTAGAACCCAGAGCAACGCTGAGATCCGGCATTATCGCCTAAATTTATCGAATTAAGTTCACTTCACTCAATAATGACAATTTTTCGTCAAAAAAACCACAGAAATAAAGTTTTTGTTAAAAACAACAAAAGCCGACGAAAATTCCATACACTACGTGTCTCAGAAATTAGCAGATAAACAAAAAAAACAAATGAAATTTAAAATAAAATTATTATGAAAATCATCTTTTTTTTTTAATATTGGTATAGTGGCCAGTTATTCGACCTTTTTTTTTGCGTTACCCTAAATATGTCCATGAGTGTATATATTTAATAATAACTATGAAGGTTTAATTTAAGTAATATTAATTTAATTTTCCTTTTAATTAAAAAAAATAACTTTTGGGAAAACTGCTTAATTTGTTTAATAAATTCAGCATGAGGGACTAGAAGTATTATTTTTTAAATATTTTATACATATTATATAATATTATTTTATTTACAGGAAATAAATAATAAATAACTTTTAATTCCCTGACGTTATATTATATAGAAATGGTTTTACAAAGCTACGCGACAGTGCTCTTATAACATTTCCGTGAATAAGAGCACTCGGTTCAGCGCATATGACTTTCATCTTACCTCGCTTCACTGAAGCTCATCATTTACTTACTCATAGATACAATGTTTTTGATAAATTAATCTAAACACACAATTCGAATGCTCTTGTAAATGTTTATATAAATAGACGTATACATATTTAAACTTAATTTTGACATTTATTCTCCAACTGTATCTGTTAATTTATAGAAATGCATAATTTTTAAAGTTGCAGTAGGTATATAGGTTTTTCGAAAATTGTAACTATGTTCCAGCCGCTAAATAATAAATGGAAACGGAGTCACTGGACTTTTAGTATTTTACTTCTAAAACATTTTTTTATGCCAATATCGTGGATTATTATAAAAAATATTTTTAAAAAACGTTTTGCGTCGTCCGCCATATTGGATTTCAGATGACGGAAACTAAGAGATTGATCGATCTTACATTGTCATAAGCACATTGTGTGTCAAATTATAGCTCAATTTAATCTCTTCCGTGTGTTCTCCACCCTACGTGACATTGGCGGAATCGACCGTGCTTTACTGGCACAACTGAAATCCATTAAATCAATCAATCAATCAATAGCTCAATTTATTAATAAATAAATTCAAGACTTATTGATAATAAGAAATAATAATCAAGATAAAACAGAAATATCCATGTTAATGAAAATAAAATAGTAATTAGGATACTAACAGGTCAAGCGATATAAATACTTTAAGTGCGGACGTAAATAAAAAACATGAAAAAATAATATCATACAAGTTTGGTAATAATTAAAAATCTGACATTGTCGATAAATTAAATATTATATTTTTTTATGGTTTTTCTTATAAAGTTATATTTTTGTAACTTGCTCTTCGGAACCTATTAAAATAATAAATACAAGTACATGAACTAGAAATATTAATATTTATAACTTCATTTACATTTTTCAATATTATGCAATATATTTTTATATAAATTATATTTTATAATAGTGTAATGCAGAAACTTAATGAGCCAAAAAAGTTCCCGGTAAATAAAGCTTCAACTTGTCTTTGTGACATCTAACTATTATTATATTTTTATGAAGTCGAAAAAGACGTTTATAGTTCGGTTCCATGAACCGAACTATAATAATACATATACAATACATATAATAATACATATAGGTACCAATTATACCGATTAATGAAACGGTATAAGTATTGGCTCAATAATAACTTTTGAACAACAAAGAACGATATAATCCTATTTCAATTTAAATATTGTTTGAATTGTTTCATTGATTTAAAACCAAATATTTTAAATAGAAATTAAATAAAAACAATTTGAGCATGTTCCAAGTAAGTTTGTGAGTTCGTTTATTACGTATGAAATTGGTTTGAGCTTAATAATTTAAAAGTATATCCTAATTGAAACTCCACTCAATGTTATTTTAATTAAGAAGTCATTAAGAGTTTATGTTAAGCCAATAAAACAGCTTTGATAATCAGTCACAAGTAATGAAATTTAAAGTTACTTCTACTGGTCTTAAATACCTACTGTTCAATATTAATATTTACAAATATATTTTTTTACTATTTCTGAATAGCTTTATAAAATTTATTTGAACATCGATGTCAATTAATTAGAATAAATTAATATAAGGCTATCTATATTAACTAATGAATGTAAATGTTTAAAATGACAAAATTTCTTCCAGTACTTCCGTCATGATATTTAAGCGTAGACTGAAAAATTATTATATGTCACAAACATAAGTTATATTTATTATATTATATTTATTATGTATGTAAGTATGTATGTATTCTTATATATTGTAATTATATGTATTTTTGCATTTATGTTGATATATATGTAAGTATTTTATTTACCATTTGTATTACTATGTTTATAAAATATAATGTCAATGTACCTTTCTCTGCCCTCTATAACTACGTCTCCAACACTCTTGGGTAGCTGGAAGAGATCTCTTTGAAGAGATAAGTTCATCCTATGTGTACGTCTTTGTTATTGCTCTAATTTTTGTAACTGATTATGGTACATGAATAAATAAATGAAAATAAATAAATAAAATTTGCGAAGATTTACTCCATTGCCAGTATTGCTTGTACTACATGGCCAGTATTACTTGAGCTCAGAGAACCAATATGTGCTGCTAAGCTGGTCATCGTAATTACTTAAGCTTTTTGATCTAGTACACAATAATTCTGATCCTTAGCGTATTTTAAAGCCAACAAAGGTAAACTAAATTAAATTAAATATAATAAATTAAGTGTCAAATAATTACATTAATAAACAAAAGGAAAAGCAATTTATATACATTAATTTATCTACATTGCTAAAAAAAAGTGTGTCAAATATACAACACAAAATTGCGTTTATTAAAGTGCGTATTTTGTGGAAAAACGTCTGACAAATCTCATTACTCTTTTAAATGGGATCCAAAAGCTACTAAATGGTTCTGGGACACCTGAACGCAGTTATTTAATGTCACAAGCGATGATATCAGCAATGGAGCATCCACAACTGTATAAAATAAATTACATTTGCTGTCAGTACTATTGATATTTATTTACTGAATACTATTTTGACACATGGATATTATTTGGTGTATCCAATTATGTTAGACTTGGTGATACAATATAAGTAAAAAATGTGACCACAAGCGCTACTAATATTTATTTATTATTTAAAAAACTTTCTTTTTATGCGAAAATTATTTCTATTTCATAGATTTTTCTTGCCACGTTAGCACTACATTATAACTGTTAATTGAGCTAGCGTATGCGAAGCTTTTAACCATTTGGGAGTAAATTTTTTGACCAATTTTAACCAAAATTGGCACGATTGTCAAGGACGTATCTGGGCTAGAATTCCAAAAAACAGAATAAAAAAATATTGTTTTGTATTAAAGATATGGTGAAAAAACTGAATCTTCCATAGACTTAAGCTAACAGTTTCTAGACCTCATCAGAGGTCGCTGTGCATGTCCATCGTATTTCTGAATTGAGGTATCATATACAAAAATGTTGTTATCATAGAAAATTGGCTTGTTATATTAATATCTTCTGAATATTTAGCACAGTTCTCCCCTGGAATAGAAATAAAAATCATCTGACGCCATTTTGTTCATGTTCATTTGGTCGTTTTAATACCATTATTTACAGTTTATTATAATTTATAATACATAACTGTTTCGAATGAATTGAGCTGAGCGTAAGCTTGGGAATCAATTTTTTTGGAGCAACATCGCAGGAAAATCACTTGACGAATTTTAACCAAAATTGGCACGCATGACAAGAACATGACTGGTCTTGTACTCCAAAAAACAGAATTAAAAAATATTGTTTTGTTTTAAAGATATGGTCAAAAAACTGAAAAGGGCGCTCAGCTCAACTCCCGCAGCGCATTGTGGCGGATCCCAGTATATCTTACGTCACGTTTAAACTGTTTATATATCTTATATAAAAATAGAAATATCACAAAAATAAAATATCATGGATTTATCATTCTACGGCTTAATTGCCTTTAAATCTAATAGTAGTCTTACTACGCCTAAGAATCAGATTGAAAAAATTTATTTGAACATCGGTGTCAATTAATTATAATAAATTAATATAAGGCCATCTATATTAACTAATGAATAATTTAATTATTTGTTTGTTAAATCTATATTAACTAAGTAAATGTTTAAAATGTCAAAATTTGCGAAGAAATACTCCATTGCCAGTATTACTTGTACTACATGGCCAGTATTACTTGTGCTCAGAGAACCAAAATGTGCCGCTAAGCTGGTCATCGTAATTACTTAAGCTTTTTGATCTAGTACACAATAATTCTGAGCCTTAGCGTATTTTAAAGCCAACAAAGGTAAATTAAATTAAATTAAATATAATAAATAAAATGTCAAATAATTACATTAATAAACAAAAGGAACAGCAATTTATATACATTAATTTATCTACATTGCTAAAAAAAAGTGTGTCAAATATACAACACAAAATTTGCGTTTATTAAAGTGCGTATTTTGTGGAAAAAAGTCTGACAAATCTCATTACTCTTTTAAATGGGATCCAAAATCTACTAAATGGTTCTGGGACACCTGAACGCAGTTATTTAATGTCACAAGCGATGATATCAGCAATGGAGCATCCACAACTGTATAAAATAAATTACATTTGCTGTCAGTACTATTGATATTTATTTACTGAATACTATTTTGTCACATGGATATTATTTGGCGTATCCAATTATGTTAGACTTGGTGATACAATATAAGTAAAAAATGTGACAACAAGCGCTACTAATATTTATTTATTATTTTAAAAACTTTCTTTTTATGCGAAAATTATTTCTATTTCATAGATTTTTCTTGCCACGTTAGCACTACATTATAACTGTTAATTGAGCTGAGCGAATGCGAAGCTCTTAACCATTTGGGAGTCAATTTTTTGAGGCAACATCATAGGAAAACACTTGACCAATTTTAACCAATATTAGCACGCATGTCAATACCTTATCGTGTTGATCTCTATCTAGAAGTCAATACCTATTAACAAATATTTTGCGATTATATATTGCGATGCACCGTCTCAAAGCTAGTGGAGGATCATTTATCATTTACCTGAGTAGAGAAATGAAATCAAGGAAACCAGGACGACAAAATTAGACATAAATCCCATTACCATAACTAATTAAAAAGTTTACTTTATCTAACTTAGTTGTAGTTACTTACCGAGTAACCTACTGAGTTCACTTCTTAACATAGAGTGCTACTAATAAGGAAAAGTAATACGACAGTCAGTTAAGAGTATTATAAGTATTAATATATAATCATTATAAAGAGCAGTACAAAACTAAATACATTAATCAAATTTTGTCTTTATTGAATTGGGTGACGAAACAAAGGAGACTCTAAATAGTACCCATTTAATTATAGTTTGATATATTATAAGTCGTAAAAGACTAATATGATTGTCCATTTGTTGTATGTGTGTCACTGATGTTTGATGTGTAAACCGAATTATGAGTAATATTGACTTGAATACTATAGATTCGCTTATTGGAATACTAAACATCTAATTGTTATCATGAAGATATATTTTTTTTCTTTCTTAAACTTTCTTGCAACCTAAACTTTATTAATTTTTTTTAAGTTCAATATAGTAATATTATAATATACTTTTCTTATTTTTTCTCCAACATTATTGCATCATTACCATTATAATAATACATAGGCGTTCTAACAGTACTGCCAGTGCTATTAAGTACTCTATTCATAATTCTTGTTATCATCAACAACTGTCTCAGAATTATAATGCTAAGTCATCGATCAACATTATTTTCAGGATGATTTAAATGTAAGCAAATTAGTAGTAGAGTCTTGTTTCTTGACCAGGATTATAATTAGTTAATTAATTTAATTATAAATTATTTAAATATTGGTAAATAGTCGTATAATATTCACAAATATTAACACCACATCCGTAAGTTTTCTGATCACGAAATGCTTAGGGCTACTGTCACAATTCAAATAAAAAGACGAGCGGAAAAAACTATAGATGACAAACTGAATAAGAAAGGTGATCCGACTTTTGTAAATCTTTTATTTTTTTAGAATATAATTGGTATTATTATTTGATACTTCTTTAATGATAATGATTTATTTCCGTACATTAATTTTCACCTTACGATATCATTTATTTTGAACTTTAATGAAATATAACTGTAATTTTACAATTAAAAAACTTATATCTTTACAATTTATTTGTGCTTATCATTTGTTGATAACCACAAATTACGCTGAATTGAACTAAGTCCCTCTTATATATTGGCGAGGATCCAAACTGCGGAATCAGGAAAACTTAATAATTCCCGGCATCAATCAGCAAGCAATTCCAAAGAAGTTGTGATATATTCTAATTTATTTTCCTATTCGAAACAAACATCGATTTATTTTCGAACTGTTAAGGCTGTGATTGTCCGTATCTGCAAGTTACATTTCACGATAATTATGTAATATGTTTGAATAAAATTTCATGAGTAAAGTTTCTTTTTTTATAATAACATTTAATGTTGATTATAAAAAAAAACATATATTTAAGGAAATAATCTAAAGAACAACAGCAACAGCCCGGAAAATCTTAATAACAAAAAACGAAAGTTTCATCTACTTTATTCTTAGGGGATTCAATATTGTACAGTTAGACAATGGCATTTAGAGAATTACAATAGATAACAGTGAACTAAACTGACGATTGGCAAACAGACCTTTGACCTATTAACATTTCCTTCGAAAAAATCTTGTGTGACTTCAGGGAAACTGTCCCGTTATTCTAATATTTGATATAAAATTAGCATTCTATATATGATCGTCTTTATCGGGACGGTGGTGATATGTAGACGTCTTTTGAAAATCCTAACTAATGTTTCTAACTTTGCAAAACACTTATAACATTAAAAAGATTTCACAGCCTAAATTATTGTTTGAAAATGTCTAATAAACATTTGTAGTATACTAATTAAGCTACCGCATCTATATCTTTTTAAAAAGCATAAATAAAAATAAAGAGTTAAAATTTTAATAATATTAACATTGTTACATATATATCCATAGACATACAAATCAACGAAAATATGTATATTCAATTTACCTTCAAGGAAATAAAAAGTTAAATGTTCAAATTTGCTCACGAGTCCATTTACTTATAATTTATTATTTACGATCCTCAGGTTGCATCACATTTCAGTATCATTTTCCCTCCACTTTGTTACGTTGGAGTTCCTTTCGACTTTTAGAAAACTCTTACAATCTATATAACTTATCTTGCGCCTCGGTCTCTAGCAATGACTACAACAATATTTTCTCAATTTCTTTCACACTTTAATGGTCATACAATTATTTTTGCCATTGGTTAAGCATATTGTTCTTTTTTTTAAAAACCTTTTGTATATTTCCATTCTACTCACAATGTTCTTTGCCTATCGTATATTTTCCTTTCGTTTCGCGGAATACATCTCTTGCCACTATACCGCTATTTTATTCCAGCAATCATTCACAAATTTCTCATCTATACCGATTATATTTTTTATTTTACTAACCGCCCTTTTTTAAACGTTACTCATAAACCTATTTGCCCGCACATGAAAATAAATTTACATAAAAAGGAAACTATTTTATCAGGCTACGCTTTTACCCGATTTCGTGCGTTGCAGTTTTTTTCTCCAGTATTAGCTATTGGATACTGTTCGGAACTACTGACACTGATGATATTTTACTGCAGTATAAAATGAAACAGTAAAATACCAGAAGATATTTTATCAATTGAATAAATCGAAAATATCGGAAGATAAAAAATCTTGTGTTCTATGCATGGCCTGTTCCTTTAAATATAGACGTAAAACCTCTACTCCATTTATCGTATCGCATTATGCGTACTAATACGCGGACTAATATCAAATTTGTTTTTGTTTTAGTAATCGCAGAATTTAAAATTATCTTAAATAATATTAATTTATTTTATTATTTATTCTTGATTATTAATTTTTATATCTATTATTGTACATACAATTAATAATAAAAATGTTACAAAAAATAATAAAAATGTTGGCTTGCTATAATCTTTAAAAACACTCCCTTTCCTATTTATAACAGGAAGCCAAATCCAATGAAGCGTTCACGATGATACTTACGTTACACTTAAAGGCATCAGCATATATCAAGGCTTTTTCAAAACATACAAATAAAAGATAAATGGTATATTAAAGACTTGTGCGTGTAAAAAAGTTCTAAAATATATTTACCATTTTATTGTCCGAAAGTTTTTTCTAGTTAATTTATTTTAGGCTTTAAATAGGTGGCTATATTGAAATCATATTTTTTTTGTTAAAGATATGTAATATCAAATGATTTAGCAATATGTATAATATATAATTTCTTCATGTATAAGGGTCAAATTTCCAATGTGGATTGACAGGTTAACAAAGTTTTTATATATATTAACTTATGTTTGTGTTGATTTTGATATTTATGTGGATACATATTTTTATAGATTACAGCGTAATCGGATAAGAATAAGCGTTTCGCACCGGAAGCTAAGCTATATGCCATTGTCGTCACTTGGCGACGCATACCGCCGAGCCTATCCACGGAAACTAATTAAGGATGACTGAAACCACTAAAGATATTTCTGGCAGAGCCCAATGTTTTAGCGAGTTTATGTTGTTTATGTTGAGTTCACTATTTTAATATATTATAATTATACATTTTATTTATATTGTAATTTTAACATAACCTTTTTGTTCCTCCCTAGATTCTTCTATAATTAAAATCACCAGCCAGCTGATTTAGCTGTTGCGATATTAGTCAGTTGTTATTATAAAGAACAAAGTATCTGATAATGGTTATTCATGAATGGTCTCATAAAGTTATATAACACATGATTTTATCCTTCACATGACTCAATAGAAAGCTGTATTTTGTATTCAATGTTCGTAAAAAGGCTTTAGGTATCACTTGTTTGACAATCCAAAATATTCAACATGGTTTTTAAATAGACTTAAGGTTAATTTTTGGTTATTGAATGTGTTCTGTAATAGTATTATCTTAGGAATGTAACGTAAAAATAAGTTGTAATTTGTGGCAATGTGGATTTTTTTTATTAAATTGTTGCCAACATCGTCCTTTTTTATGTACCTACTTTGTCATATGATAATAAAAAAAAATATATTCTCAATATTTATGTTTTTTTTAAAACATTGATAAAAAAAGGTTTGTAAACAGATTTCTGTTGGAAAAACCTTTTAAAGACACCTAATTTACACTTTTAAAGCTACTAAGATAATATGGAAAACATGAAAACTCGGCCTTTATATTTATGATTATTATTGTGATTTTTAATGGACTTCCTTCCCTTTTCTCTGTATGATGTTATTGGTGTTAATAGGACTTGTTTTCATAAGGGAACTTTTTATTTGGTTGTTAGAGGCTCATTCATACAGGCATACTATAGTACCATTTTATTTAACTACTGTTATATTAAATGAATTATGAGTTTTGGTTTTCTAATTAATATTACTTGAAAAACTTTGAAGTAAATAACAAAGTCAAAAATATTATCATACAAGGAGTTAAGAACAAAAGACCTTATGATAGTACTGACCTTCATATAATAGGTATTTATTTTTGTCATCCTCTTTGTATGAGCTGAATATCTTAACTGTATTAAAGGCATAGCGACGGCAACTTTTAGCACATATTATAGAAGATAAATTAGGGTAATCTTGTTGATTATAAGACTTAATTAAATTCTAAATTATAACCGGGCGGTGTTCGTGGTTTTGCTCCCATCTCTTATTTATTTTTATAATATCTCCTTTACCAGTAATAAGCTATAAATTATAAAATTTAAAGATAAAAGGACGTCGTAGGTTACGTGCTTTATGCTTTGAAATCGGTAAAGTTCACTTTTAATATATTAAATAGAAAAGCATTTCTTATAATATGTTTAAAACTTCTGTGTTGTACTATTGTTACTTAATAGGTTAAAAATCTTAAAGATTTAAAAAGACATTATTTAAAAGAACATTAAAAATATATATTTTGATAAAACAGATTAAATATGTTTATTTCTTACTTTATTACTAAACATTATTAAACAAACATAATTTCATTAATTATTAAAATAAAAGTAATTGACTATTAAAGAAAGAAGAAAACCGATAAAAATCACTAAAAAAACCGTTTCATGTCAGTATACGTAGTAGCGAATGAACAAAAGGCGACTTAAGTTCTCGAGTTAGTATTTTTACCTTCGTTCTGTGCCGGGTCCTTTTTTATCTATACATATAATAAAATCGTCACTGATCCATTTCTGTACATGGAAAATATAAAAAAAAACATTATAGGGGGCCTTTATAAGAGCAAGAGAATCCAAAACAATGGTTTTTTAGTTTGTCTGTTTGTTTGTTAAATATACCATGATGTGATATGATAACTAACAGTATCTATTTTCAGCATTTTAAAAATTCATACAGAGGACCTTATTATAAGCAAGAGAACCCAAAAACAATGTTTTTCATTTTGTCTCTTCGTCAGTATGTCTGTGCACGCTAATCTCAGAAACAGACTAATCGATTTGGATACAGTTTTCGGGAATATATTTTCAGGGGACTCACTTTATATTTTGTTTTTTTTTTACCAATCGGTTAACAAATAAAGAAGTTAATAATCTTTTATTGTCGTACCATTATTGCTGATTACCAGTTTGAAGGTTTATAGTTTTTACATACATTGCTAAGTACAAAGGGTACGTTTTATCAAAATGGAAATCTACGCGTACGAAGTCGCAGGCACATCTAGTTTTCAAAATTTTTACCACTCTCGCTGCGGCCCTATATACCGAAATATTATTACTAACATAACGAGACGTAACAAAAATGTAACGCAACGGCAGTGAATGCTAGTAACTAATACATTGACATATTTATGTTTTAATTAATTGTTAAACGAATGGCTTAGGTTTATTGGTATAAACGTACTAATCTAAAAAACGTATCTAATAATAATGATTCTGATTTATTACGAAAATTTAAAAATAAAATAAAATTAATACATAAATAGATTTTGATTTAAAGAATGTATAATAATTCTATATTTTGGTTTTACAATTCGTTTTCGTAACGATAAAACTCGTTTTAGGAGTACAATTTAATATTTTTATAATTTTAATTTTATTGTAACGAATTCAATTCACATTTTGTTCATATACATAATTGAGAATCTTAATTATCTGGAGAGAGTTAAAACGTATAGATCCCTAACATATTTAATGTGAAATAAATATAAGGGAGATAAAACTATAATTGATTATAAAAAAATGTATTTATATTTTAATGATAACCTTATAACTTTTACACGAACAGCTTTTAACAGGTTTGTCTTAAATATATGTTTATGTTAATGTATTCCAATATTACAGAACAAGTGTGGTTGATATCTTTGTTTTGGCTGGAATATGTGTCATCTTTTATAATGTTAATTTATCAGCAGGAAATATTGACACGAAATGTTATAATATTTTGAGGTAATTAATTATTTGTGAAATGAAATATTAACAGTGGTAATTGATAATTAGGTATTAATGTAACATTATAGAAACTCAAATGGGTTGACAAAACATTTATTAGTCGTAATCTAATCTACTTATAATAATGTAGACAAAATTAGTGTGGAAGAGTTGTTTTTAATATAAGTTTATTCATAAACTTATGTTTGTTACATGTTTTAATTTTACTGACAGATCAGTCACTGATAGATCAGAATACAAATAATGGAGTAGAACTCTTTTATTTGTATTCTTTTTTTAAATGATGTTTGTTTAGGCTCAGGAGATACACGCTTTTATTTGTCTTACAAATTTCGCGCTGTTGATTTAAGAGCAGAACGTTGTATTCGTTAAATTACGGAAAGGTTCTTAATTAGTGACTTAATAAACTGACTAATAAAAGCATTTACGATATCATTCATTATCTTTTTATGTTGACCATAAAAAACTTGTTTTATATTAAATATTAAATTTAATAAAAATATATAAATAAATAAAATATATAAAATATAAACTTTATTAAATTCTAATTAATACTCATATTGTAATAATGATTCTAATATAATAAAACACACTTCATCCATATTTATGAGAATTATTGCTTTCACTAATATCACTAAAAAAAAGTAATGTAAAACATACACAACTCTCATATTCCGTCCGTATGTGTTAAAATGTTTTTAGAGAAAAAAATACACTTGGTGCATCGAATATTGCATGTACACATAATTACATACATAAAGTTTTATAATTAAGAATTATTATACTTTATATGTACAGAAATATGCTAAATGTATTTAATAACAATAACTTATTCGAGTTCGTAAAGCTTTATTTAACTTTAAATAAACGCTTTATTAAACGTTAAACAGCACTCAAGTAATTAGATTATTTAAAGCTAAAACTTTGTCACGTCGTTGACCACATTCCGTATCGTTGTCAAAGGAGAGTTCAGGTCTTTGTTTGGTGGCCCAATTTGAAGTTTACCGGTGGGATTAAATTGTTACAACTTTGATTTACCCATTTTCATGTAATTTTATATATTTAATGGCAACTTTTCAAGTTGATTAAACTTTAAAAGACTTCTTGTTTCAGGTTATTTCGAAAGTGTGATGTGATTTGATCTGTTTTTTTATTATTTTTATTAAAAAAATGTTAGCCATGTTCTTATCACTTAAGTAGGTATTGTAACATACATGTAAAAATAATTCCTATTCTAAGCATTTGTCCCTTTATTACTACTAGCAAAATTATTTGTTCATTATGACTTTTTCGTTATCGTGATAATTATAGTTTACATCGAGATTAGAGTCCGGGATGTGCGGCGAATAGCGGTCCTTTACTAGGTCGTACGTGTCTCACTGAGAGGACGCCCGATACGTGTGCTGCATTATTTGAAGGTGAGGTATTTAATTCTTTTTTTAAATTTTAAATAAATATAGAGAAAACAGGGATTAGGACCCGCAACCTCTGGGAAACCTTCCCATCGCTCTACTAATAGAGCTACCGTATTGCTACCTGTCTCAGTGAATTAAGCATTTTATATATAATCGTCTTTAGAGGGACGGTGATGATATCTATTAGGCTTCTATCGAAAATCCTAACCAATATTTTTAACTTTGCAGTATAGATAAACATTGGAAAGATGCCACAAACGAAATAAAAGATTGAAATTATCCGCATATCTACGCTAATAATTATTCTGAGAGTGGTATCTGGGGGTAACCATGCGTTGTGGAACCGTGATAAGACTTGTTTACACCTCAGATCTCTCTTCATTATGTTTGTTTTGCTGGGATACTTCAACACGTATGGTTATGATCAGTGTATTGGCTAGCCTAGATAGATAAGGATCCGGCCGGATGCATGTCGGGAACGGTCGGTTCAGTTCATCGTGTCGGAGAAAAACTATGGCCCACCACATCCAGGATACAGTATAGTAAAAAAGAAACTACAATGTTGCGTTACGTCTCATCGGGAGATGATATTTTGGGAGATGATATTTATTTCTAGTTTCGGACATAAAAATATTCAAATTTAAAAGGTGGGCCCCGAGAACGTGTTAAATCATTTGAGAGCGAAAGCTCTGCAGTTGTGAATAGTGATTGACGGTGTGATATTTGAGTACATTATATAGATTTATGACTGTGTTAAATTTATCTTCGTTATTAAATTATGTGAAATATGTTAAAATGAACAAACCAACGATTACTTTTATAACCTGAATCTGACGCTATGGGACTAATACTTTCACATTCACCATGATGCCCTGTGAGAACTCCCCATATTAGCAAGTATGGTTAGTCCGTGCTGCGATTAATATTAGTTGAAAATGTTGCCAACATGTCTGTAACATCTTAAATCGCAGATATTTTTTTTATATTTGTTCATCTTGATTGCCTAAACCTGGTGCAACAGGTGGTCTTCATTATTAAAAGCATTCTTTGCCAGTTAACCCGAAAATATAAAATAAAATAAAAAGTTAGGCGCTTAGGATTAAAAAGACGGCTTTAAAATAACATTAACATAATTTGTATAAGAATAAGCTAATGGCGTTATCCTTCGTGGGATATGAATAACGGTCGTAAAAAATATTATAATTTGATAAAAAATGTGTTATAGTTTAGGAGTGTAGAGTAGAAGGTAAAAAGTTGTGGATGAATAAAGAAAATTGCTTCAACAGTGTATTTAAGTAAATATTCGGCTTCCTTTGTGAAATATTTTCTGAATTAGATTTTTTGCGTAAATCCTTAGATATTAGTTTAAATAACGTACAAAATATTGGATATTTAAATATTTTATCTTTACTTGTATTTTTAGCCCCCGACCCAAAAAAGGTTTGTTTTTTAATTGAAAGCCTGGTCTGTCGAGATAATTCTTAGTTATGTTTAGTCAAATTAAAATGATGAAGGGTTTATATTCAATATTAATAGTAAAAACCTTAACAAGAGAAAATTAGTCTGTTAGTAGGTTCGTTTGTTTATAGGGACCCATGGGGGCGACCGTATCGCGATGCGCGGAATAAAATCCGCGCCGCGACCGCCCCGGTCATGGAGTCCCTTCAGCCGGATTTCCTCGAGCGGCTGGTGGGGGAACTCTTCCCGGATTCCACCGGCCACTCTCCTCCTGTTATGGCTCCCCCCTCTCAAGGGGGAGGAGCTGGTTGCGCCGGGGCCGGACGGTATTCCAGGGCGGGTTCTGGTCATCGCCCTGGAATGCCTGGGAGGCAGGCTTCGGGAACTGTTCAACCTGTGTTTGCGCACTGGACAGTTCCCGAAAGCCTGGAAGGAGGGCAGGTTGTGCCTGTTGCGGAAGGACGGTCGTTCTGTCGATTCTCCTTCCGCATACAGGCCGATTGTGCTGCTGGACGAGGCGGGCAAGCTCTTCGAGAGAGTCCTCTCTGCCCGTCTCGTCCAGCACCTCCAAGAGGTAGGTCCGGGTCTCTCAGACGCTCAGTTCGGCTTCAGGGCGGGTCGTTCAACGATCGACGCCCTGAGAGCTCTGAGAGACCTGACCGAAGAGGCTGTTTCCGAGGGGGATGTTGTCCTGGCGGTTTCGCTGGACGTCGCCAACGCCTTCAACAGCCTGCCATTCGAGACTTTGGTTGAGGCACTCCGGTTCCATGGAGTGCCTCCCTATCTCCGCAGACTGTTGAGGGCGTACCTGCAGGATAGAGAGGTCCTGTGGGAGTGCTGCGACCGGCGGGTCTACCGACGTGGTGTGAGCCGAGGGGTTCCACAAGGGTCCGTTTTGGGACCGGTCTTGTGGAACCTGGGCTACGACTGGCTGCTTCGCTGTCCGCTCCTCCCCCGGACGAGGGTGCTGTGTTACGCAGATGATACCCTCGTCACGGCGCGCGGAGGGAGCTTTGCTGAGGCAGCCCGTCTTGCCACGGTCGGCGCTACGTTGGTAGCGGACCGCATAGGGCTGTTGGGACTGGAGGTCTCCGTTTCCAAGACGGAGGCCATCCTGTTCCACGGCCCTCGCCGGGGTCCCCCTTGTCGGGCGTACATCTCCGTCTAGGGTGCGCGGGTGGCGGTGAAGGCCCAGATGAAGTATTTGGGCCTCACCATGGACGGTAGATGGAACTTCGGGGCCTACTTCTCTCTGCTGGCCCCGAAGTTACTCTCCACTGCAGTCGCCTTGAGTAGGCTTCTACCCAACGCCGGAGGGCCGCAGGCTCCTTGCCGCCGGTTATACGCCGGAGTGGTGAGGAGCATGGCCCTGTACGGTGCTCCCATATGATCGGGAGCCCTAACCGCGGATTCCAACGCCCTTTTGCGTCGCACGCAAAGGGTCCTAGTGGTGAGGGTGATAAGGGGGTACCGTACGGTGTCATACACTGCGGCCACACTCCTGGCGAGCGATCCGCCCTGGGATCTACATGCGCGGGTCCTCGCCGGAGTGTATTGGAACCGGGTAGAAGCCCGGATCGGGCGGGTTAGGCTCGAGGCGGATCGGATCAGGGCTCTAGCTCACCGAGGCCTGATCCGACAGTGGAGTAGGGACTTAGAGTCCCCGTCGGCCGGTCTTGCGACGGTGGGGGCTATTTCCCCCCATCTCGATCGTTGGATCGGCCGGAGGCACGGGACTCTAACGTTCCGTCTTGTGCAGGTGCTCACGGGGCATGGGTGCTTCGGTGAGTACCTGCACAAGATCGCACGCAGAGAGGCGGCCCCCTCCTGCCACCACTGTGACGAGCCCGTGGACATGGGTCGTCACACCTTGGCGGAGTGCGCAGCCTGGGACCGTCAGTGTACTGAGCTGACGGCCGTGGTTGGCAGCGACCTCTCGTTGCCGAGCGTTGTTTCCGCGATGCTCGACGACGAGAGGTCCTGGGTTGCTATGGTCTCCTTCTGCGAGCAATTCATTGCCGCGAAGGAGGCCGCGGAGCGGGACAGAGAGGCAGCCTCCTCTGAACCGCTTCGCAGGGGTAGGCTGGGTCGAAGGAGGCGGGATTACGCCCGCAGCCTCCTTCCCCAGCTGTAGTGCCTGGACGGGAGAGGGGGGTGACCTCTCCCGCCGGTTATGGCCTACTAGGTGAGGGTGTCCCTAAGTTGATCGGGGCCCCTCGCAGGATCCCGTGGCGCCCCACTAAGGCGATGAGGTCAACCGTTGGTTTTTTAGTGGGTAGCCTTAAAAATGGCAGCGTCTTCTATGTTGCCGGGTAGTCCCACATACCCCCTCGGTCATCACCTTCCTGGCCGCAGGGAGGATGCGTAACGCATTTTTCCAACGATAAAAAAAAAAAAAAAAAAGATTCGTTTGTTTATTGAATACTATATACAAACCAGTTACATAACTTAAAAAAAAAATAAAAAATAAAAAACCCGCGATACAAAAAAACCTCTAAAAAGAATAAAAATAATATTATTAAGTACTTATTTGACTACGTTGCATCGGGGGACCGCTTAATAATGAACAAAACGAAATGCAAGTAAGACAAATAATGAAATAACGTTATCAAGTAGTCTTCATAGTTCCAAAAACTTAGTGCAATAGTCACACCACGTACAACGGTCCCCTGACGCAACGACTTCAATAAGTAGATAATAATATTATTTTTAATTCTTTTTCGAGGTGTTTTCGTATCGGGGGTGTTTTATTTAATATATAATGATCGTGGATACAATTTTGTATGTAATAAATATGTAATTTCTTTACTTGGAAACATATATTTTTACAGGTTTTACAATTCAAATAAAATACAACGTATCATTTATTGCAACTAAACAAGAGCAGGTAATAAACCTCAATTCAGAGAAGGCTTGCTTACATTACAAAATAATACAAAGTAAGAGCTTTAGAAAAATTCGAGGAAATGGTTTTATTTTGTTACCTCACTTATATTTGTTAGAATTTAACTAGATTAGCCGAGGAGTATTATAAATTTGTTGTCGTTGTCGCGTCGTTCTCTAAACCGGTTTTTCAGCGCCGACAACTAGGGCGTATTGAATACGGGGCGAAGAAGCCCATAATAAAGAAGTTTTAAAGAAGCCCATAATAAAGAATTTTTAAAGAAGCCTATAATAAAGAATTTTCATATAAGAACCATGATTTTTTTTTTGTAATATAAAACAAAAGAGCAACCGCTGTGTATTAAAATTCTTTAAGAAGGTATTCATAAAAGAATTCACCAAGTTTGAACATAAATGTTTTAATATAGAAACAAGCATTATATTTACAGAACAATAAAGTATAAGGTTAAAATTTAATAAATATTTCAGTAAAGATGTTTTAATACATCAACTTAAAGAAAAGTTTCTTCTATTTGATCGTGATATGTTTCCATACTTAATATGTTTCAAATTCAAATTCAAATTCAAATTCAAAATATCTTTATTCAAGTAGGCATTTACATGCACTTTTGAATCGTCAATTACATTAGATTGGTCAGTATAGTCAGTCTGTGAGTAAGCTACCACCAGCTCGGAATGCTGTTCTGCTGAGAAGAGCTGGCCAGAAACTCAACAGTTGCTCTTTTTAAATAAAATTTAACAATGTTTGACTTATAAATTATAACATCAACCCTGCAAATGAGTCAATGACCCAAGTTCCACACATTTCGATCAACCAAAAACTCTTGAATGTTTTGTCTTGATTTTCACTGTTTCAAGCTTGAGGATTTAAAAGTATATTTCTATCTATATTTCTAGTATATAAAAATTGTATCTTACACATACATAAGCGACAATAACCAACCACCTCAAAGTCTTAGATTATGAAACAACATTGTCGCTGTAAAAGAAACAAGAATAAATTTATATTTTAATTTTTATATTTTTGATTATGCTTCGTAACGTCGTTTAATTTTATTATTCCTCTTTGCTTTAGTAACGAGACTTTTAAGACCTTTTTTGTTTACTCTCATACACATACATAAATATACAATATTGTTATTTGTACTTATTTCACATTAATAATATGACGAATTAGGTTGATCTCTTTCTAAAATAGCTTAAATCAATGCTTTTCAACATATTACTTTAATGTCGAGATGAATTATTTTGAAGAGTGTCATTTTATATAAGAGATCTTAGTTTACATTCATGGCATATATTATATATTAACATAAATTTGTCAAGGGCTAAACAGAGGCTGCTCATAAATTACCTTTAATTACTTAACTATAGCGTCGAGGTAAATCTAGTGAAATTTTAGGAAGCCTAATCCAATCTTAATTAGATTATTTTCCTATCAACTTTTCTTATTTAAAAGTAAGATAAAACTTTAAATTGTTTGCACAAAACAAATCCTCTAAAGGCAGTTAGTTCTTTAATAAACCCGATTTAGCAAAATTTTGGTCGTGTCCAATTTGGTGGACTTAGTTATGTTAATTAATAATCAGTTGTGGCATGCTTTTGAAGGTATTCCCTACTGCAAAGAAAATTTTCGTTACATTTTAACAATGCAATGTACAAATAACGCAAATACTCCACGTAAATACTTTTTCTTTTTCAATAAATGAGTTTTAGAAGAAAATAGAGCTACGTCGTCAATACGGCTTATCTCTTTATAAAATTAATGATACGAATCAGTCAGTATGGTTCAGTTTTCGTATGGAATAAATTCTAATTCTAAGATACCAGATGATGCAGATCACTACTACAGTACCGCTGTAATAAAATTTGAGGAGAAAAAGATATTTCCAGTCTTTGAAAATAAAGTATGTGAAGGTGTATATGATACATTGTTTATTTTCCAAACATTAGATGGAAGTATACTTAGAAGAGCTAAAAATAAGTCTTACAATCTCTTAGAAAACGACTTCAAGATCTTTTCTTTTACTTTGAAAATTCTTTGGAATGGACTTTCTTTAGAAACTAGAGTACATGTTTTAAGAATAATTTAAAACACTATTCATACGGTTTTTAACTATTAATGCAACGACTACAAATAATAACTTTTCAAGTTTTAATTCTATAAAAAAAATTAACAATAACTATTATTTTTACTTTATAAAGTAGTTTAAATTATTCGTGGTGGTAGACCATAACATCGGGTCGCCGGCAAAGTTACCACCCATCGGGCAAAGTCGTGCCGCAAAGCGACATAGTCGTGTTCCGGCACGTTGCTCGATGAAGCCGTTTATGGGAAATGGGTCTGAACAGCTGCGGTACGTTGGCGAACCGGTTGAAGTCGAGTTGGTGTTTGTTTTGTCGGGTGTCGAGGAGTCGAGTCGAGGAGGGTAGCGGGATCCGAAGCGACGGCTTTCCGCTGGCCGCCCGCAGATAGTTGGGGGCCCAATTAGTGGGTTAGCCACCCACGAAAGGCTGCCCCGCCAGCTGCGAAAAATCCCAGGGTGGCTCCATCGTGCTGGTTGGCGACCAGGCGAGGAGGCCCGATGGCGATCCCTGGGGGGGTTCGGGCGTCCCCGCAGTCTCCAGGCTAGCCTCCCAGCGACAAGACGTCACCAACTTCGAAGTCGGGTTTGATACGTACCGCCTCGTTCAACTGCCATTTCCCATCCCTATTCACTTTTATATTTATTTTTTTATGAAAAAGTTTAAAAAAGGGAACAAGTTAAAGCAGCGGTTGCACTCCTCCTCATATAAAGTGCACCTTACTAATATAAGGGGTTAGAACTCAAATCTTTTAGCTGTCCACCACCACCTGGAGACAGAGCAGCCGCACTTGCTCTTTTTGACGGAGACGCAGATACAATGTCCTTTGAGCGCTGCATACTTGGATTATCCCGGTTACTGGTTAGAGCACAACTTTCGCTCACGGGCCGGAGTCAGTGTGTATGCGCGAACGACCTCTGTATTCAGCGTCTCCGTCACCTTGAAGACCCCACTTTTTCTTCCCTATGGGTTTTAGTGGACACAGGAAACGAAAAAATCCTGTATTCCTGTGTCTACCATTCGCACAGCGGTGACCAGGAGACAACTCGTTTATTTGAGTATCTCAGTGAGGCTGCAGATATGGCTCTGTATCAGTACCCTTCGGCGCAGCTCGTCTTTCTGGGGGACTTTAATGCCTGTCATCAGGACTGGCTGTTCCCGTACCAGAAGACCGACCATGCTGGAAAAGAAGCGCGGAAATTTGCGTTGTCCTTGGACCTCTTTCAGCTGGTGAAGCAAGCGACAAGGGTACCAGATGTGGTAGGCCATACAGCCAATTGCCTGGACCTTCTGCTGACAACTGATCCGGACAGGTATCGTGTAGAAGTCACCTCCCCCTTGGGAACCTCCGATCACTGTCTGGTGAAATCTGTGTTTACATATTCCCCACCAGCTTTCGAACCTCATGGTGTTAGGCGAGTATGGAAATCCAAGTCAGAAGATTGGGATGAGATGAGACACTTTTTTGCGTCTTATCCTTGGCGGCAGGTCTGCTTCTCTTCTTTGGATCCGTCGAGTTGCGCGGATGCTATAACCGATATGGTGCATCAGGCAATGGAGTATTTTATTCCTTTTGCTGACGTACCCATCGGTGGCAAAGCTCGCCCATGGTTTAATGCCGAATGTGGTCATGCTCAAGACCGAAAACATTCGGCATATCTCATTTGGGCTGATGCTCGAACCCGCAAAACTCCGGATGTAAGTTTGAAGAAGAGAGCCTTTAACCAAGATGCCAAGTCCTACAAAAAGGCATTGCGGAAGGCTCGTCTCGATCGAATCGCTAAGAATGGCGAAAAGCTCTCTGTCAGACCAACTGGCAGTCGAGCTTTCTGGTCTCTTGCGAAAGCGATCGAGTCGAATTTCTGCCAACCCTCACTGCCTGCTCTGCTGAAGCCGGATGGATCCCTGGCCCATACAGCAACAGAGAAAGCGAACGTACTTGCTTCTCTGTTTGCTGATAATTCGCATCTAGACACTGGCAATGCTTCTCCAGCACATCTTCATCACTGCGGTATTTCGATGCCTGAAATCCGCATCACTAACAAAGACGTATGAAGAACATTGTGTCGTTTAGACGTGAATAAAGCCAGTGGTCCTGATGGTATACCAGCCATTCTGCTCAAGACATGCGCAGTTGAGTTGTCTCCTGTACTGACACGTCTGTATCGCCTCTCTTTCATGACTGGAATAGTGCCGAAATCCTGGAAGCTTGCTAATGTGCAACCCGTGCCCAAAAAAGGCAGCCGTGCCGACCCTGTCAATTACAGACCGATTTCAATCACCTCCATACTCTGCAAGATTATGGAGCGTGTATTGAACTCGCGCCTACTAGCATACCTAGAAGGTAACGATCTCCTCAGTGACCGACAGTACGGGTTTCGCCGTAATGGGTCTACTGGGGACCTCCTAGTGTATGCTACTCACATTTTAGGCGAGGCCATCGAGAAGAACGGAGAAGCGGTCGCCGTCTCTCTGGACGTCTCGAGGGCATTTGACAGGGTCTGGCATGCGAGCCTTATATGCAAGCTTTCAGCGTACGGTATATCTCCTGGTCTGATCGGCTGGGTAACGGACTTTCTGAGCCACAGATCTCTCCGAGTAGTTGTCGACGGGTGTTCCTCGGAACCCTTGACAATAAATGCCGGAGTGCCTCAGGGGTCCGTTCTTTCTGCAACTCTGTTTCTGCTGCACATTAATGATTTGTTGAAGCCCGGTATCTATGGGTATGCAGACGACAGCACAGTTGTAGAAAGATATCTGCCGAGTACTCGGTCTAGTCGAGATCAAGTACAGTCTGAAAGAAAAGCCATGGTGCAACGTTTGAATGACAAACTTCAGGCAGTCTCCGCATGGAGCAATGCCAATCTTGTCAAGTTCAACGCCACCAAAACGCAGACGTGTCTATTCACCGCCAAAAGGAGCCCTTTCACCTTATCTCCTACTTTCCAGAATGTATCCTTGGAATACAGTGACCGGCTTCAGTTGTTAGGCTTAGAGATTTCCTCGAACCTCAACTTTGGTCGGTTCATTGAGTCCAGAGCAAGAGCAGCAGCAGCAAAGCTTGCCATTCTTGCGAAGGTTCGGCAGTACTTTACACCGGGACAGCTTCTTGTTTTATACAAAGTACAGATCCGGTCGTGTGTAGAGTACTGTGGACACATATTTGCTGGTGCCGCAAAGTCTCATCTTGCGGTTCTGGACTCAATTGAGAGGCGAGCAAAGAGTCTTATAGGCGATCCCGAATTGGTCGAAGCCGACCTCCAAAGCCTTGAACACAGGCGTAAAATTGCTAGCCTCTCAGTATTCTACAGGATACATTTTGGTGAGTGTGCGCAGGAATTACACGAGTTAATTCCCCCGTCCCCCTTCCATCACCGGACGTCCCGACGCACGGCAGGTATCCATCCTTTTGTTGTGGACATTCCACCTGTCCGAACGAAGCGCTTTGCTTCCTCATTTTTAGTGCGTACAGCGAAGGACTGGAACAATTTGCCTGCGTCGGTATTTCCGGCCAAATATAATGTGGGTGTCTTCAAGAGAAGAGTGAATAGGTTGCTAGGGCAATGCGACTTACCATCTAAGACTACATTCCACTTACCATCAGGTGGAATGTAGTCAAGCATTGCCCTAGATCACATAAAAAAAAAAAAAAAAAACAAAAAAGAAAGAAAGTATTTGAAAGCTTGTAAATCATACAATCTCAAAATAAGTAAATAATTATTTTATTAACAATTTTAGATTTTTTACATAATAAAATAAATTATAAAAATATTGTAAAAACCGCTTAAAATGGTAAATCAAAGACTGAGTGTGGTAACTAAAATTCGTGTATGAATGAGCTGCGAGATTCAGAAGTGATATCATCCCAATAAACATACGAAGTAGATGCTAGGACGTGACTACGAGAAGTTTCCGCGAGACATCAAATAGCACAGTACCTAAATTACAAGGTTAGTGAGATAAAGTAGAATGCACGTTTGATTGTAAGAGATTAATTTAAGAGCAGTGACACTTATAAACTACAACTCAGAAATATCTCATATAATAAATACATGAAGACTATATAAGCACCTATTTATAAACTAAGATATTTTTAATGAGATAATTAGTGCATGCCCTCAAGTTATTAGGAAATTAAAAAAAACAACGCCATTACTTGGATATACAAACGAAACGATATAAACTACTAATACTATTTATATTTTAATATACGACTTAAATTATTTTAATATACGACTTAAACGATTTAAATTATTTTTATAATAAAAGCTCCTGCCCTAATTATTGTTTTTATAATAATAGCTCATAACCTGCAATCAAAGGTTTTTAAAAAATACCTACATTATTAACGCATTAAATATTGGTTTAATCATATCTGAAACCGATATTATTGTTTGTCCCTAGACATGACAAGGGTTTTATAGTAAAAAGCACCAAATGTGCCTACAGTTCGCTGAAAAAATAGACATGGTCTATGACATGTACTAAAATCGTAAAAGGTACTTTAAAAAAATGCTAAAAATATTCAGACCTTACCTGAATATTATTTTATTACTTTATCTATACATATAATACAATTGTCACTGATCCGATTCTGTACATGGAAAATATTAAAAAAAAAACATCACAGGGGACCCAAAACAAAGGTTTTTCAATTTGACTGTTTGTTTGTATGTCTATATGTGCACGCTAATCTCAGAAACGGATTAACTAATTTGATCGATTTGGATGCAGTTTTCGGGAATATATTGTCATGGGATTCCCTTTATATATTTTTTTAAGAATGGGTTAACAAATAAAGAAGTTAATAATCTGTTATTGTCGTAACATTGCTGCTGACCAGTTTGAAGGTGTATAGTTTTTACATACCAATGTATGCATGTATGTAAGTACATAGAGTACGTTTTATCAAAATCGAAATCTACGCGTACCAAGTCGCAGGTACAGCTAGTGCATAAATATAAATATGCTTCACATATATCAGACATGGTATAAAATTTATAGATCGTAAAAAGATAGTCTTTAAATAAAATTTTAAACTCTTACTATGGAATATATATATATATATATATATATATATATATATATATATATATATTATTTTTTAATACCTTTGAAATTTGGTATCATGTCATAAAATATAATAAATAACTATTTTATATATAAAATGGTTATTTATTGCAGTATTATATTAATATTTTTAAAAATATTAATAGGTTTACACACATTTACTTTACTTTTACTTTAACTTACATTTTTAATACATAGGGATTGACTGCAATCATTCAACCATATTCGAGATCAGGAAACATATTTTGTCTTTTGTAAATTGTAAGTTTGAATAAACTATTCAAATACTTTTTTTATTAAAACAAGATAGGAATACAAAATACAATACAAATTAATATTGATAATGTTTTTAAATGCTCTCATATAATTGTGATTTGCAAAAAAAATATCTAGGGCTTACAGGGAGGCAATTTATTTAAACTGCGTGTAGTACTTGTGCGTCGCGTCGTCTGCATACTCGTAGCTTGGAGACTCTGGTCCAGCATCATGTATAGTCGGCCGTGAGTCCTAGATTAACTTTAACATTTGGTGTTATAATACGAAATGCAAATGAAATGAATGGAAATGAATACAATGAATGAATGAAACCTTGTAGAAAATATATAATAATTACAATTCTCAACTGTCAACTGTGCATTTAAAAATATTTCTAGACATTGAATTTAATAATATAATATTGAAATTTACTTTTCATATATTTTTATAGTCATTACTATAAATTCATCGAAATCTGTCAATAAGGACATAAGATTGATTTGAAACTATTATGTAAAATTCTAGTTATCATTTAGTAACAATGTATGTCTCAGGATTCAGAGTTGTGACATTAATCCATTTGTAGAAAACAGGCCTAATCATGCCAAGAGTTAAGTTATTAAATCCGAATAAAATTTCATTGATAATACAATACATTAAAGTACTCCTGTTTGTTGTATAGTCAAATATTGTGTAAATTATCTCACTGTTATTGGAACTTGCGTTTTAATTTTTGAGACTCTCTGAAAGATATCTTCAAAGTCGTTGTGTAATACTTGTTTTCAGCCTAATCCATTTATAGAGCACTTTTAATTAAAGCTTGATAAATTAACAATGATTTTTATACTTATTTACTTAGTTTATGAACAAAAATTTGTTTCTTCTCAAATTTGATTTCTACGATACTCTAATGGCCATTGGCATCTTCTGTTTCTATATAATATATGGAATGATTAGATCTCATTCCTTATAAAAACGAATTATAGTGATGGATTCGTGTAATTTAATTTATATTTCATATATTATAAAAGCAATGATTGACATATTAAAAATTGTAAAAATAAAAAATATATTACATTTTAAGCTTATTTAAATAAAGATAGAATGTTAATTTTAAAGAAACAGTTAATGATACATCAAACATAAACTACAATAAATTAAAACTAATTCCAAAAGACTTTAAATGTTAAGGTTTGGTAATTACACAATAGGATAAAGCAGTAGATCTAATGTTATGAAAAGTGTGAGCTTAACAACGAAAATAAAACGAACTATTTTTTGTACATGCAATGGGTACTATATGCTTTAGGAATTTTCTTAGCCTTATCGGAGAAAATTATTAAAATATATATATATATATATATATATATATATATATATATATATATATATATATATATATATATATATTATTTTTTAATACCTTTGAAATTTGGTATCATGTCATAAAATATAATAAATAACTATTTTATATATAAAATGGTTATTTATTGCAGTATTATATTAATATTTTTAAAAATATTAATAGGTTGGTATTTTATATATTATGGAATGACTGCAATAATAAAATCATTACCGATCATAAAGCCTATTTTTTCTTTTGTATATTTAAAAGTTGTATAAACATTTGATTTACTTTTTTTATTATAACAAGTTACAAAGATATAAAATACAAAATACGAGTGAATGTTTAACATGCTCAAATATGCTTTGTAAAAAACTGTCAAAGGGTTGCAGGGAGGCAATTAGTTTGAACTGCGCGTAGTATCTGTCATCCGCTACTCCGTGGTTATTACATTTCTCAATAAAAATTTCTTGTTTTTTTTTAAATAGCAACAGTTCCTTGCTATTCATATGTATAGTACTCTTTTTATCTCTAGTCCAGTTTCCAAGTAGTATGTAGTAATTTATCTAATGTTCGATAAATTTAATACAAGTGCAATCATTAATATATATATATATATATATATTTTAATAATTTTCTCCGATAAGGCTAAGAAAATTCCTAAAGCATATAGTACCCATTGCATGTACAAAAAATAGTTCGTTTTATTTTCGTTGTTAAGCTCACACTTTTCATAACATTAGATCTACTGCTTTATCCTATTGTGTAATTACCAAACCTTAACATTTAAAGTCTTTTGGAATTAGTTTTAATTTATTGTAGTTTATGTTTGATGTATCATTAACTGTTTCTTTAAAATTAACATTCTATCTTTATTTAAATAAGCTTAAAATGTAATATATTTTTTATTTTTACAATTTTTAATATGTCAATCATTGCTTTTATAATATATGAAATATAAATTAAATTACACGAATCCATCACTATAATTCGTTTTTATAAGGAATGAGATCTAATCATTCCATATATTATATAGAAACAGAAGATGCCAATGGCCATTAGAGTATCGTAGAAATCAAATTTGAGAAGAAACAAATTTTTGTTCATAAACTAAGTAAATAAGTATAAAAATCATTGTTAATTTATCAAGCTTTAATTAAAAGTGCTCTATAAATGGATTAGGCTGAAAACAAGTATTACACAACGACTTTGAAGATATCTTTCAGAGAGTCTCAAAAATTAAAACGCAAGTTCCAATAACAGTGAGATAATTTACACAATATTTGACTATACAACAAACAGGAGTACTTTAATGTATTGTATTATCAATGAAATTTTATTCGGATTTAATAACTTAACTCTTGGCATGATTAGGCCTGTTTTCTACAAATGGATTAATGTCACAACTCTGAATCCTGAGACATACATTGTTACTAAATGATAACTAGAATTTTACATAATAGTTTCAAATCAATCTTATGTCCTTATTGACAGATTTCGATGAATTTATAGTAATGACTATAAAAATATATGAAAAGTAAATTTCAATATTATATTATTAAATTCAATGTCTAGAAATATTTTTAAATGCACAGTTGACAGTTGAGAATTGTAATTATTATATATTTTCTACAAGGTTTCATTCATTTATTGTATTCATTTCCATTCATTTCATTTGCATTTCGTATTATAACACCAAATGTTAAAGTTAATCTAGGACTCACGGCCGACTATACATGATGCTGGACCAGAGTCTCCAAGCTACGAGTATGCAGACGACGCGACGCACAAGTACTACACGCAGTTTAAATAAATTGCCTCCCTGTAAGCCCTAGATATTTTTTTTGCAAATCACAATTATATGAGAGCATTTAAAAACATTATCAATATTAATTTATATTGTATTTTGTATTCCTATCTTGTTTTAATAAAAAAAGTATTTGAATAGTTTATTCAAACTTACAATTTACAAAAGACAAAATATGTTTCCTGATCTCGAATATGGTTGAATGATTGCAGTCAATCCCTATGTATTAAAAATGTAAGTTAAAGTAAAAGTAAAGTAAATGTGGTTAAAAAAAAATTATAAAAGTAATGTAAATAGTATACAAAGCAATTAATATTTTGTTTGCAATCACAAAAATCTCTAAGGATACTTTACACAATCCCATTTTCTTGAACTTTTTTGGTAAATTCCCTTTCGTAAGATTTATTATCGTTTATGTCCTTTCTATCTTTTAGTAAATTAGATACACTTTTTGAGAAAAAAATTGGAAACATGCAGTTGAGCAGAACAATTTGAACATTAAAATAAAATAAAATAAAATTAAAATTGGCTTCCTGAGGTTATTACTAATACTCTACTTGATTGAATGATTATTTATCATAATTTATAACGGTACAGCGAAAATATTCATAAGTATTTCAAATTTCAAAATCAATTTATGTTTATTTTTATAGTATTCTCACTTCATAGAGAAGATGTAATCGAGCACAGCATCCCAAATTAATGAGTAGAGATATTATAAACGAGAATATATATTTCTACGACCTAACAAATGTCATGAAAATCAAACCCATTCTTAAAATTCTTTTATAAGCTTGAAAATCGATTATCATGTTTCATTGTTATTTTGTTTTGGATATTAATGTATACCATTTATCATGTTCAACCCAGGCTTTTTAAGGGATATAATGGAGGTTTCATATTGAAACTGAAATATATCTTTAATAATCTCATGATTGTATCTCATTCGCATTTCCGTGATCTTGTGATTTTTTTGTATTAATAATGTCAAACACAATAATTTAAATTAACCAATTAAAATATAATTAAACATGATAATTGTATTTCTTTCAGACAACGTTTGTCTGTATAGAGATGGCCATCATTTGCATATAGAAACAGAAAAAAGCTTAAACTTGGGCCCAAAAAAACTTTTTACACAAGAATTCACGCCATTTATCAGTGTCACTATCTGAAATATCTCAAATAAATATATAATAAGACAGTAAAAATCAAGTGTCTGTATATTAAATTATTTTCAAAAAACTAATAAGGGGCGATTAAAGGCGAGTAACAGAAATCAAAAAATCATTTTTTGGAATTTTTGTCTGTCTGTCTGGTACGTTATAACTTAGAAACTACTCAACGTATTTAAACGGGGTTTTCACAGGTGTATTAAATATAATCTGGAGCGTTGTTAAAACTTTGTTTTATCAAAATCGGGTAGGGGAAAAAGAAGTTATGGTCAATTGTAAATTTATTTTAAGCACTGTTTCAAAACTTTTAAACAGAATTGAATGCGGTCAATATAAACGTATTTAATTTAGATAAAGCTAGAATTTCTACTTTGCTTTATCTAAATTTTAATAAAATAACAAATTGAATATTTTTGACAAGTGAGCGTATGCCCATTTTTAATTTAGTTACATAAAATCTCAATAGATGGCGCTGCGTTTTTAAGTACTCGCTATGATTATTTTTTCGCATAGGGTATAGCAGTTTGAAATTCTACAAAGAAATTCTTTAATAAAAACCGGCCAATGGCGAGTCGGACTCAAGCGCGAAGGGTGCCGTACCATCATCTATAATAGAAAATCACGTTTGTTGTAGTTTGATAAAATCTATTGCTCAATTCGAAATTGTATCCATTAAGGGCTACGGTAACTAAATAGTGCACAGTACGTGCCAACATTTAAGTCAATATTGCTAAACACATTATCTATTTGAGTATAACCCGTTGTGGTAACAACATGAGCAAAAAACACGTTTATTGTATGAGGACACACCTTAATATATATAAACCGGTGGACATATTTAGCGGAACGCAAAAAACAGACTGCAAGATCATATGAAAACACATTTTTGTTGTACAATACATTTGATTATTATTCTGAATTAATTAAATTAACATTTTTGAACATAAAAAATCACAAAATTAAAGCGAAAGAAACGAAATTAAAGACAATAAGGTCAGTGACTTAATTCTGAAGAGTTTTGACCTAACACAATGAAAACTAAAGAAAAGTTAATATTGTCCAAATGACTGGTTTTTTCGCGATGGGTGATACAATCAGTATTTAATGTTGCCACCTCTTGCTGTTAAAACTGCCTGCATGCGTCTGGGCATGCTCTCTATTAAATTGTCAATAAAACTCTGGCGAGCGTGCCGGCCACCCCAAAACCTGGATTCCGACCTCATTAAGATATTCCGAAACTAATGCCCCAATGTGAGGTCGAGCGTTGTCATGCATTAGAAGAAAATTGTCTCCAATTAAAGGGGCAAAAGGCATCACAATCTGCTCTAAAATGTCGGTTACGTATCTTGCCGCAGTCAGGGAGCCGTTTTCTACGATGTGTAGCTCCGTGCGTGCTCCTAAGCAAATACCGCCCCATACCATTACTGACCCTCCACCATACGGCTCTCTCCCAATAATGTTACACTGAGCGTATCTTTCTCCGGGTCGTCGCCATACTTTGGTCCTTTCATCATCTGGTTTGAGACAAAATCTGGACTCATCACTAAAAAGAACTTTTCCCCAAGCATCATTATTCCAATTTAGGTGGAAACGAGCAAAGCTTGCCCGAGCCACTCGATGACCTGCGGTGAGCTGTGGACCTCTGGCAGGCAAGTACGCCCCTATACCAGCTGCCTTCAGTCTTCTTCTGACGGTTTTGGTACTAATTATCACTTGTCGAACTTCCTGCAGCTGGTTTCGTACCTCAGAAGAAGTCAAGGTACGGTTTCTGAGAACACTGCTGACAATAAATCTATCGTCTCTCTCTCCTGTTACTCTTTTGCGACCTTGTCCTTTACGCCTGGTATACTCTCCAGTCTGCCGGTATCGTTTAACATTGCGGAAAATCACAGACTTGGAAACATGTAATGTTTGAGCCACTTCATTGTAAGTGTAACCATTTTCAATTAAAGTTACAGCTTTAGAAACCAGAGCAACGCCGAGATCCGGCATTATTGCCTAAATTTATCGAATTAAGTACACTTCACTCAATAATGACAATTTTTCGTGAAAAAAACAACAGAAATAAAGTTTTTGTTAAAAACAACAAAAGCCGACGAAAATTCCATACACTACGTGTCTCAGAAATTAGCAGATAAACAAAAAAAAAACAAATGAAATTTAAAATATTTTTTTTTTTTAAATCATCTTTTTTTTTAATACATAATATTGATATAGTGACCAGTACGAAAATATGAAAATATTTTCCGTTATTCGACCTTTTTTTTGCGTTCCCCTAAATATGTCCATGAGTGTATATATATATATATATATATATATATATATATATATATATATATATATATATATATATATATATATATATATATATATATAATGTGTGTAATTTGTCCTCATATTATTATTGATATATATTAAGGTGTGTAATTGTATCATTTGTATAGCAGTTTTTGTGGGCGTCATTGGGATAAAGTGTAAGCACTAAAGACAAGATCTCAATTTTACACGTTTATTTAGCAAATAGTTCACTTTTAATTTCGAACCGAGCAGCGGGTTCGGGGCACCGATCTTAGTATCGTCTTTTATTTTATAATAATCCAAATCAACCACTCCGTCAATATCTGATCACTTCAAAATATTTCGGAAACCCAAAATGATATCAGCGTCGTCCGCATCTCACTTTTCAAAGATGGCGCCTCGACCCCGCTCGAGGCGCATCCTCTGCTCTAATTAGTCGTTTCGAAAATACTTTTTAATAAACTTATAACCTTTTTTTAAAATTGTAAAATAATGAAACAAAACAAATAAAATTAAATAAAGAGGTTTGAAAGCAATTGGCATTTAAACAAATAAAATAATATTCTGGTACGTTCTAATAATAATCAATTCTATTGAATGGACTCGCTCCGACATATATATAAATATATATTTTTTTAATTTTTAGTATTTGTTGTTATAGCGGCAACGGAAATACATCATTTCTGAAAATTTTAGCTTTCTAGCTATCACCGTTTATGAGATACAGCCTGGAGACACAGAGAGACGGACAGACGTACGGAACTTTGGGTACGGAACCCTAAAAAAGGAACTTGCAATATAAGATCTGAAAAAAAATGATGTGTGTGTGTATTAGTGTACACATGTAAGAAGTGAAACTTCTTTATGACATAATTTTTTGAAAAATGATTCACTAATTACAATTTTACAGGAATGGCTAATTAATAACAGAAAAACGTTACAATTTTTTGACATTTGCTATAAAATTTCTCCCATCCGTTTCAAAAGTTTCACTTCAAATATGGCGCGTAACGGAAAAATGTGACTTAGAAATAAAGATGAATGAAAATGTTTGTATTTTGTCAAAAAGTTTTATTTTCTACCTTCTTTATAAATGGTTCTTTTAGAACAAATCAAAATATGTATCCAAACAATAATAATAACTGGACTGTATAATCGCAAACGTAGGGAAAAAAATCGTCGATTCAGTAATTTCGCGCTCGGTGTACCCTCATTTTTAATAAATAATTGTTAACGTATTACTTATATTTCTTGCTACTGTAATAATAATTCATTATTCAAGATTATTATAGTGATTTTATGTAGCTACAAAAAGCAATAGATTTTTCATAAATAGCTAAACATCTCAAACGTCCGTATGAATTATTAAGGTTTAGTTTCTAACAAATTTGAGTAATATTAACGTAATTTTGAGGTAAACTAAATCATTTCTTAATCAGAGGATAAAATTCTGAACTCATTGTCGTATAACACTAATATACTTATCATATAAAAACTTTTTTGAAAACGTTGAAAAAGTTTTAGTTTTATTTGTCTACGGTTTCAGGCAGCAGTAAAATATAGACTCTCATCAATACCTACTGATAAAAATAGGTGCTACACGAGTTAAAATAAAAAAAAAAATAATAAAAAAAAATAGAATAATAAATTTGCTATTAGAAATCGGGACTGTTGTAGTCTATTCATTTCAAGGTTACATACCTATTTGTTATTTTTTATCAATAAAAACACAAAACTCGCTGTTATTGTAATTTATATAGGTTGAAAACACCATCGGCTACAGAAATGAAACATTACTTTCCGCTTTTAATTCATAAATTTAAAGATATTCGTAACAATTGATCGTCTTGCAGTTCTACGCCCGTACTGAACAAAGGCGCTGAATTGAAAGACGATTACGTAATTATTTTCTACTAAGCCGAGTTAGTAAAAAAATTCTTACGGGCTTCTGGTTATTTGGCAATGCATTAGTAATGATAGAAATAAAAGAATATAAACATTTAATTCGTAAATTTATTCATTCCCAAGGAGTTATTTTTAGGGCGTTTCGTAACGCCCAAACGTTATCGCGGATGTTCAAGCTTTGTCAAAAGGTTCGTTTCCTAACGGCCGTCAGATTCTAAGGGGTATTAATTAATTAAAACGTAAGAAGTGAATCGACTGTTTCTGACGTATAATATAATAATAATATCTTATAGAAGAAACACACAAGTACCATAAAAACAGACAAGTGTACACAATCCACTTTAAAAATAATAACTTTAGGCTTCTTAACATGTTGGATCGTCAATATATCACAAATAAAATTATTCTTCATCATTGTTTCTGCTGTTTCGAGTTGTTGTTCGTTCTAGGTATAGCAAAACAGACCTTGTAAAGATCAGGACCCCAATGCTCCATTTCTCAGCCAAAACTCGTATTTCTTTTCATTCTTACTTCTTCTATTTCAGACAATCAATGTATTTTAAAAATATTATAAATTATATTTCATAATTTCTTCTTCATGTTATAATCTTGAATTTATTTATTAGTTTCAATAGCAAGTCCATAAAATCGTATTGTCCAGTATGTAATTACAATTCATTATTTAATTATAAAACTCTAATCCGATAATTTTATTTTTGGTTAATGTAAATTGTGTTTTGTAATCCACATACTTGTCATTTTGATTATTTAGTATTTCCATAGCAACATGGTGTAAAAGAGATGAAGCTATACGAAAAAAGCTGGCGTAACGAAAAAATGTTACACTAATTTTTTTTCCAACCCCGATAAAGAAGTTTCACTTCAATAAAATACAAAATCCAAAGTCGTATCTTTTATTAAATAAATTCAGTTATAAAATGACGTTGAATTTGTGCATTAAGCGAGATGCCATTAATTGAAGCGACCGTGGCCTTGTAATTGTGTAGAGAGGATACTGTGAATGTTTTGATAAAATTAATAATGAATTTAATAAAAAGCTAAAATTTTTATGTTGCCATAAAAGTAGAAATACTAAAGTTAATGTTGCTAGCCAACATTCTTATTTATTTGTATTTTTTTAAAATAGCTTTTATTATATCCTTTACAGTATACAATTAAACAAAACAAAAGCAGACAAAACTTACATTATTTATTTATATGTTCAATACTAAAAATAACTTCAGCTTTGAAAACTTTTCGTCGTCAAAAAGTTTTACTGCATATTGTATTTAAAAACACGAAATTGAGTTAGTTTTATTCTTAGATGCATCAAAAAGATTTGTTTTTATGCACTGTATTAAAGTAGCTTAATGCTACTGGGAAATTTACAGCGCTTTCGAAGCGAACGTGGTATTTGCTTTCAACTTTTAAAATATTTTGCTTCATTTAAAAAGTAATGCTTTTAACTGAATTATATCAATTGTATTTACGGCACAATTTTTTCAGCATTTAGACATATAGTTTAAAAGACTTTTGACGTGTTATTTCCAAAAATCAAAAATTAACAGAAACAATGTAGTGCATATATCTAAGTAGTAGTTATGTTAGATAATACTAACATTAAATCGCATCACATCTTAAATCTATGAGCTATATAAATATTTTAAGATTTAAGAGACCAATTTAAAAAAATGTTATTTAGAAAAATAAATCTGCTCCATCAAAACAACATGGAACATGTGATTTGTTTTCGCTGTCGAAAGTTAGCTGTCATGAAACAATTGATAGATCGGAAAAATTACAATTAAAAATGGAAGGATTTGTTTGAAATCTGTAAAAAGTAAAGTATGACTAATGTTAACTGATGGCATTAGTATTTATATTTCTTACTGTAATAAATCAGGCCACACATAACAGCGAATGTGGAATAAAATATAAAATATTTTTTAGGCATAACAGCCTCGTTCGAAATAGATTTTTTCTTGTTGGAGTGGAAATTATTTATTGGTCAATATTTGTACAAATTTAGATAATATATCTTAAAGCAAAAGGAGTAGAAATGTTGGACGACTTGTAGGTATTAAATCCAGCGTAATAAAGTTAGTTGTTTACAAATTAAGTTCGGTTAAATATGCATATATTTACATAGAATAATAGATTAACATTAATTCAACAAACAAAATTTAAAATATGTTCTTAAATCCTACTCCTACTAATATTATAAATGCGAAAGTTTGTAAGGATGTGTGTATGTTCGTTACTCTTTCACGCAAAAACTACTGAACGGATTTTCATGAAACTTTGCAGTAATATAGCTTTGATATCAGAATAAATAAGTTAAAATTTATAGGAATTTTTTATAATTGGGTGATAAAATAACGATAAATGTCAAGTAAGCCGGAAAAAAATCAGCCTCTGAGAGCTATATTGGCGTGCGCTGCCCTTATAGTTTGAGTTACACAAAGATAATTACTGTAAGATTATTTATCTTAAATAGTTCTAAATAAAAGTCCGCGACAGCATATATCTATCTTTTATGTGTAAGTCACTATGACCATAATAGTGAACCAAACATACAATTTAATTGGATATATTTTAACAATGAACATTTTAGAATATTTATCAAACTCTTTTGAAAATTGATACATCTGTCACTTTAAGTATTGAATGTAAATAAATTTTGTCTTTTACACTAATAAATTTGGAGGAAAATCACTCATCTCTAGCGATCCATCTACCCAATGGTGAGAGGGTTTATTTAACAGAAAATAATTTTAGAGAGAGATTGTCAGTACCACCGAAAACGACACTAACAGCATTTTTTCAGTTGTGCCAACGTGATTGTTTTGCAAAAACATTAATCTACATTGACGTACCTCGCTATTACACTTGGAATACGGCGAGGAAGGAGTGGAAACGTCGTTTGCAAGGAACACCTGTCCATGGCTGGCCGGGTGTAAAGGCAGGAGATGCTCTTGGTCGCATTTACACTGCACGTTAGCAATTTTGAATGCTATTGCTTACGATTGTTGCCAAATATAATAAGGGGTCCCACCAACTGTTTTTAAATCCAAGAGGATTTTAAAACAGTCGACGGACAAGAACTCGAAACTTTTCGGCAGGTGTGTGAGAAGATGGGATTGCTGGAAGACGATAATTTTAGGTAAACACTGCCTGTCATCGAGCGTGGTACGGCAGCGGATGAAATAAATGCATGTCTGAAGTCCTCGTATATATGGAGCAAAGTTCAAAAACTGCATCTTACCACCAACATGCGTGTACAGTTATTAAATGATATGGGGTCAGGCGCGTACGCTGAGAAACTGCTCAAGGTAGGTGAAGGTAGAATAGAAACTGTCTAACTGACTGACTAACCTAACCTTTTTTATTTTGGTAGAGCTTCTGATCTGAACTCAATGAAGATGTTTTTTGGTTCACGCGGACGAAGTCACGGGTAACAGCTAGTGTTAATATAAAAGTTAAATATCCAACAAAAATATTAGTGTGAAAACTTATTTTATAGGTTGTAAAAAAATATGAGCTCGATTTACTAATAATATTTTGGAGTAAGATGATAAGAATTTGAATAAATTCAAGAAATATTGCTTTACTTGACGATAAAAAATATGAGCCTTCTAAAAAGGCAAGAAGAAAGTGATATTAACTTTGGTACAGATATAACACGATATGGTCCGCATACGAAATTTATCAAAATATTTATTACGTTTACCGAGTGACCGTTTTTATCAAACTATAATAAATAAAAAGCTCTTTCATAAATATAAAGCATATATTTTTGATTAACACCAAATATTTATTATACTCTCATACCATGGAACATATTAAAGTATTTTTAATTACAATGATACACTTCAACGGCATAAAAATGAGATTTAATTGGAATTCAAGCTCAATGGATAGTCCTGAAATTCATTTATAACTACATTAAATATTATATAGATACATTATTAAATAAAATGGATTTTTTTCTTGTAATTTTAGGACAGTTAATTGAAACCTAGGTCTGCCTTGGGTGTACCTCTCTCGCCATTGCACGGGTCTATGACGTAGGGGAACGCTGGTTGCCCGGGGTACCCTTATCAGGGGGGGTTCCGCCGGGACGTATATGAGTACATATGAAATAAAAATTTCCACTTTTATGAAAAAGCTATTAGAAAATCAAATAGTATTTTATAAATAAGAATGAAAGTTTTTCAACTGCTTCTAACAGTTGAATTTCTTTCAAATGTTAATGTAGCAGTAGGTAACAGTCTTGTTACAAGTTTTAATGGCTTTTAAACCAAAGTCAATATCTTTGAAAAAGTTTTTAAAACGTGGACATTAATAGCATAATATTTGAAGTTGTTTTTTTCAAATTCTTTTCATATTGTGTTATATATATTTATTTTTATATATTATCTTTGAAATTTGTAATGCAATGTGAAAAAAAAGCCAAACTAGAATAATGTAAATACAATACTTATTAGAAAAACTTTATAAGTTCCGATGTTCAAAATTGTTAAATTTAATTTTGTATTATTTTCTCTAGTAAGTGAAAAGCATTCTAATGTTCTTTTAGAGGAATGATTTTTTTAAATTTAAATTGTGCAGACTTATCTCATTTAGATTTTACTAACATAACATTGTCCATAACAGCAATTATAAAAAAATCTAGTAATGTTGTATAAAGAGCTTTTAAATTTTCGGATTGTGAGACCGACGACAGTAAAAAAAAATGCTGGTACAATAAATTTTGTCAAGTAATTCTGGTCCAGGAAAAACTAATTAGTGAAAACCAACTAAAACTTTTATACCGAGGCCTCTCACCGTCTTTAAATTGATAGAAATAAGACTTTCACTTAGAAAATGGACTTTTTATTTCGATTATATTAATGTAATTCAATGACTACAAAGTTTGAGAAAAATATTATTCTAATTTTGTTAGATATAATAAAGTCCCGTTTTGTTCATAAGGATTATTGATAATCGTTATCATCCTTAGAGATTCCAAATGCAATGACTTCTTATATTATGTTAGATGTCGCAAAAATATGAGTAGCAATATGAAAACTATGTATTATACAAAATTATTTATTTATTCTGAATTACATATTGTTTATTAATGTAACATCATGAAAAATCAGTGCACACAAAACATTTATTAGTCGTAAATTGAACAGGTTTCTCCTTATGATAAACAAAAGGAGAGTAAAAGGGTTTCCTTTGAGTAGTATTTCAAATACATTTTTTTTTTCTGATCCACTCCGTATCTTTGTTTAATTTTGGTTGCTTAGGATCAGTAGATACACGCTTTAATTTGTTAAGTAAATTTCGCGCTGTTGAAGTAAAACCTTGTATTTCACTAACTAATGGAAACCTTCTTAATTAACATGTATAGTCATATAAAGCGAATAATGGTAATATTTTCTATATGTGTAAAACTTTTAATGTATATTTTCAATTAAATGTTATGAGAGCTGTATTATGTAAGAAGTAAAATTAGTTTATTTTAAAATATTTTTTGCTGCAGCAGACTGAGACGGAGGGAGACAGTAAACAAAAATATCAGATTAATATTATTATTGTAATAATGCTTGTTATATGATAAAATACACAAAATCTATTTTTAGAATATGAATTACTCTTCATTAGTCTCGTTAAGACTTTTTTAATTTAAAAATTATAAACGATATATTCAGAAAACATAATTTTGTATAGGCAACAAAACAGATAATTTCGTTTAGGCATAGACACTTTGCATTAATTTTATTAGATGTCGTTTGACATCACACACTTTGGTGCATCGCATATTATACAGAACTTTGTTAAAATTCACAACAGTATCACAAACAATTTAACAATCTCTCATACATAAGCAAATTCAAAGGTTTCACGTACTGTTATTACTACTGGATGCGGATCATCAATTCTTATACACTTATAGGATCTTCATGGGATAGATGGATATAATTATAATTGGCCACCGTCATGTCTAAATCTGAGAATGAATCGAACTATTACCGAAAATAATGTTTAATTAAAATTAACCAATATTTAAATACCATCATACCATACATACAATACACGTAATTCGAAATGACACAGTTGTAAAGAAGATTGCGAAAAGTGCTCTCGAACAATGATGTTAGGAGATCATCGTGTTTTACTAATAATAATACTATGGTTATTAATAAACGAATTTGGATAGATATATTATTTTACATTACAAGAGAATTTTAACATTTGGTAAAATTTTGTAGGCATGCTCGTTTCTCTTTAGAGTATTTCGTTGACCAATTAAAAACAATTTTAAATTCATAAATTAAAGCAGTTTGCTTCCACGGGTTTATTAATATATATTGAAGTCTCACACATACATATGAGGGAAGTATATGAGTGCGAAAGCGATCCCGTGGCGTCCCATTGTAGCGTTGAGGGCAGCCGTTGGTTTTTTTAGTGGGGTGCCTTAGAAATGGCAGCGTTTCCTATGCTGCCGGGTGCCGCACATACCACCGGACCATCGCCTTCCTGGCCGGTGTGACGATGCGGAAACGCATTTTTCCAACGATAAAAAAAAGGTCTGCCTTGCCACTAGGCAAACTATTTCATACACGAATTATATTACAGATTTGCAAGGTTCTTCTAAAGCTGTAAGTTCTTATTTTGTCTGGTAACATATATTTGGTTTGACACGCTACTACGTAATTTAGACATCATGTAAAAACATATTATATGACAACAGTCCTTAGCGGTATTAGTAATAAGTCAGTTTTTATTAATCAAATTATAGCCTACTACCCACTTGCAATCAATCAAATCTAATGAAGCCATAAATTTTATTTCCTATGACCACTTTATATTCTCATCTCTAAGAGGACTTTCATAATATCCTTATTATGTTAGGGTATGGTTCGTTTGGGAGCGGGTTATACATTATTATTACATTTATTAATACATTTAATACATTTATTTTTATCTATAACATTATTTCCACATACATGTACAGGAAAATTATAATGCAGATAACATTTTTATAACGAGTTTTTATGATAGGCTTTGTAGCCGATTCTGTACAAATTTATTTCTGTTCCTCCTTAATACAAGATTTTTAAAGAAATGTCTTTGTAAATTAATTTTATATTATATCCAGAATTAAGCATAAAAAATATAGAATGACATTCCGCTCTTTGCATATCCTGACTACACGTGTTGCGTCACAAGTAAACTAGCCCATGACCTTTAACGGATGTCAATATCAACGCGCTTATTGCTTTAAAAATTACCATTCTATATGCAAATTGAAATTAATTGTTATAAAGGAATGCATCTCTTATGAAAAAGATGTTCTGAATTATTTAATGCGTGGGAGGTTGCTCTAAATAAAATAAAATATAAAATTAAGAATATTTATAAATAACTAATTAAATATCTCCTATATTGAGTTCATTTTTACTATACTAAGAGGCGTCGTTAGCAAAGACTTTGAAATATTATGAGCAAAGAACGTGACAAATAAATAATAATATGAACATACAAAACCTCAATATCCGGGCGCACATTCGTCGCGGAGCTTTTGAAAAGAAAATATTCTGGTAACGTAGAAAAATGGTTTGTACCTATCTCTTTGATATTCTCTTTAAACCACTTCCTTAAATTGTATGGACGTGACTTTAATATCCATCTTATGTTGTTGCTATGTGTTTATCTTTTCGTCAGATACCTAATTGTTTATTTTATATATATAAAGATATATATATATTATTTATATTTCTATCTGTCTGTCTGTCCGCCCGTCTATCTATCTGTCTGTCTGTCCGTCTGTCTGTATTGGATAAAAATAATTTAACATGAATTTGTCCAAAGGCACTACTAATTTCAAAATGAAATCTCTTACAGCAGACCTGTTAAAGAAGAGTACAAAAATGAGTGGCGGTATATGTGGGCACCATATGAAAATCGTGAGAAATTAATTTAAGAAGTAAACTAAAGCTGTTACATATAATTATAACATTCTTATCTAAAATAATGTAAGCATACAAACTTTGAATTTTATTTATTTTATTTATTTTAGTGAAACTTTCATAAGTCTTAAAAAGAAATAAAAAGTATCATATCATATATAATATATAGAATTCACTGTTGCTTCTTCCAGGTTAAGCATATTTTATTGAACCACATAATGTAGGTGCAAATTTTGCAGGCATTTCTTAAATATGCCTTTTATGCCATGCTGTGCAAATATAATTAATTCCTCTTACAATAAATATCTTTCAAAGTGTGACCTAGTAAATGTGAATTGTCCTTCGAGTTGAAGGATAAAATCTGGATGGTAAAAATAATACGGCATAAAAAAATTATTATTATTGTTGTATGTAAATGTTCTTTCTTAAATGTTTTATTCATATTAGTTAGAAATATTAAATTTTAAGTTAAAAACTCAAAGTTTCTTTTTTTATTGTATTATGTTTTGGGTTTACAATTTTGTATTATCTGGTTTGTTTTATCCTTAAAATCATATATAGCAACTATTTGTTTTCGACATTCTTAGATTCAATCCTAAAAGCCTTGAAGTTGGTAATCCACCAATAAATCTCGTTATCCTACGACGGATCTAAGATCAGCCTATTTGGCGTTTACACAAAACTATCTTTCAAAAAAGGATAAACTGAATAATTTATGGAGCAATGTTCGAGCAAACTTTCAAGATCTCGGGAGAATTTATTCTGTGGTATTTTGTTTGAATAAAAAATAATGTTTTGTGATCGTATGTATAAAACATTCTTTATTTTTAAATTTCAAATATCTGATACTTTTAAATTCAACGTGATTGTGGTGATTGGAAAATCATTCAAAATTCTGCAGATATAAGTATTTTTTCAATAATTTTCTTAAAAATTGCATAATTTTGTATACCTACTGAAATACATTAGTGTTGTCACGCTAGGGGTAGAACAATGATATATCAAAAAATATCTTTTATGCACCCTCTTCTAAACTTGTATAATATTCTCATAAAATTTAATAATAATCGAATATTTTATAACATTCACACAAAATTTTATTTTAGAGAAAAACGTGTCGTACATAATAAGATAATTGTTTTAAGCATCGTATTTCTTCTTAAACATCGTATTTCTTCTTAAACATCGTATTTCTTCTGAAGGGTATCTGAAGTCGTAAATATTCTGATACTATCGTTCTATTAAATCACTCAAATGGAAATATTAGATGTACGGGTTTATTAGTTTATACCATATCATTATTATCAGAAACTGTTTTACTATTAATCATAAGGTTAAAAATATAGTAAATAAGGGTTCATTGTTTAGCGGAAATGTTTTTTTTTATTTATTGATTATTTTTAAATAACGATCTTTAAATTTTATAATACTCTAACGTATTCTAAAGTTTACATCCTTACTTTGAAAGACACTACATTTTTCAATCTTATAATACCTTACAATTACCAAGGTATCCTTACCTTAAGTAAACTTTAGAATACATAATCAGTAACTAAAATAATATAGAATTGAATATTAAATGTACCCTTATATCTTTTAACATTAGAATAACAATAACTATTCAGATTCGCAACCTTGTGAACGTCATTTGCAGGCAAATATCTTTAATGTAGATCCTAATAATAAAGATTCAGCTTGTTGTAATATTTAAAACAGAAGTCGCTAATAAGTCAAAGTCTTCGGATTTCTATGTTTTCATAAAAAGCGAGACAAATTGGCGTATATTTTTAAAAGTTACCGGAACAACTTTTTGGCGTAAATAAATATTTTAATCTATATACATATAATAAAGCTAAAGAGGTTCGAAAGTCTGTACATAGAATATTTTAGAAAAAATATTCTTTAGGGATACTTAATATTAATAACAGAACACGTTCCAACAGTTTTTAGAATTTTTGTCTGTTTGTCTGTTTATATGTAAACGCATCACACGAAAACGGCTGAACAGATTTTGATGAAAATTTTACAAACCTGTCAAGAAAATTCTCGGCCAGATTATAGGCATTTAACCCTTCTTAAGAGGGAGTTAGCACTACACTCAAAATAAGTTTGCACCTGAATTTTATAGTGGCGGGAGGATGTGCAAACTTTTTTGATATGTAATTCTCTTTGCCTCTAATCTTGCTTTCAACTGACACAAACCGAATTCCACGCCGGCGGAGCTGCGGGTACGGCGAGTATTATATATATTTATACAAAAAAAAGAAAAAGTTTTATATGTATTGTTAAGACTTGTTTTAGTAATACACAGTACTTGCACTTCAATGTTTAATATCCAACCATTTGTAATAGAATGGGCGAGAGCAGCCCTTACAACTCGTTTTATAATATTTTAATACTATAATATTTAGGCGAGGGTAATTTACAATTTCATAACCAACTTACAGATGATATTATTTATACCTTATAATAAGTTCTAATAATTAATAAAAGATTAAACATTATGTTAAAATATTCTATGCTTCTAATTCTTAAAACATTTATCAGTAAATATTAAATAATATTCCATAATTAAATAATATTCCATAAAAAAAATAAAGTTGTGCTCTCCTCTTTTACTAAGCTCTCGTCAGATTGGCAGAACATTAGTGGAAAAGCTTGTATCTCGAGATTTAGAGGAACTACTAACTTCACTTTCAATTGTGAGTCAACATAGATTTTATAATATACTAATATACTTTAAGCTCTAAGACATTGGGAACTATATGGAGGCGATTTTAAGATAAATATAGTGATATGAATGGTGAAGTCAGTGATAGAGAAAATAAAGTGAAAATACAAATTAAATAAATGAAATCTACTAATATGAAAATAAGATAATACAAAAACTACTCGAATGTTCATTTAATAGTGAATAAATTTGTAAATTAATGGTGTTTATGTATGAAATTACTTTTATATCACATAAAAATTTATACCATATGAAAAACAGTTATTTTATTAATTATATTAAAAAAGGTAACAAAAAATATTACGAATGTTATTCTATATTTAAGAATAAAAAATACACACATATATATATATATATATATATATATATATATATATATATATATATATATATATATATATATATATATATATATATTTAAATTATTATAAATAAATATGACTAACAGTATATATATATATATATATATACTGTTAGTCATATTTATTTATAATAATTTAAATGGTAAATACATTGGAATTTACATGTTTTAGTTCATAAGTTTCAACAGTAGCGCCACCTACATAATTAATTATGGAATATTATTTAATATTTACTGTTAAATGTTTTAAGAATTAGAAGCATAGAATATTTTAACATAATGTTTAATCTTTTATTAATTATTAGAACTTATTATAAGGTATAAATAATATCATCTGTAAGTTGGTTATGAAATTGTAAATTACCCTCGCCTAAATATTATAGTGTTAAAATATTATAAAAGGAGTTGTAAGGGCTGCTCTCGCCCATTCTATTACAAATGGTTGGATATTAAACATTGAAGTGCAAGTACTGTGTATTACTAAAACAAGTCTTAACAAGTCAGAAGTGTTCGACCGCTGTAGTATTACGCGCCACGTGTCGATATACACCGTTCGCAAGATATCCTGTCCAAGAATGCTGATGAAGATGATGTGCTGCCACTGCCGTTGAAAAGCCATGAAAATAAGAGACGACGTTAAAGTTACGTCTAAGAATGCTGATGAAGATGGAGTGCTGCCACTGTCGTTGAAAAGCCACGAAAATAAGAGACGACGTTAAAGTCAGTATTTGGGCCTTCTCCGAGTGCTGCTGTAGTAACCTCAAGCGACAAGGAGCCGTAGATTTAAAATGATATTGCAAGTACGTAAGTTTTTTTTTTTTCTTAATACCCACGTTTTGCCATCTGCTTAGCAGGCTAATTATCTAGCTGGTTATTTGGCAGCATGCTCAATATAGAATATTAATAACTTTGTAGCTTGAAGTTAATAGCACTACTATTAAATTCTATTCATCATATATATCATATTCACTATTAACCATATCCTGTTAAAGTTCAATCATATGCGAAATACAATAAGAGCCTGAATATTTACCAAAACTTTACAGTGTTATTAATACAATATCTCTCCATACATGTTTACATCGCTTGGAGTCTTTGGTGAAGACGTACGTCGGAGATGGAAAACTCTATACTACTACTTGACTGCTAATCTGAAAGGGAATTCGTTGCTATGTTATGAAAATCAACAACATATCAACATCTACTGGAAGAAGCGGTCAACCAAGTACTTTCTTCCTGATCGCGGGATGGCAGTGCAAGCAAGCAGCACTATACAACGATGGACCTGAACACAACGACAAGGTGACAGACAAAACTTTATTATAAGAAACTAGCCCTAGAAAAGTTTTGCATAATTAAGTGACCATGTGATTTATAATATTATTGTTACTACGTACACCAACTTTCAAAGCTTTTAAGACCCAGTTGTAGGTTAGAGACGCGATTTTTTTTTCTTTGCTTTTATTATGTTACTAGCTGTAGGCCGCGGCTCCGCCCGCGTGTAGGTCGCTTTTCGCGTAATCTGTGGAAACTACAATTATCCAGACCTATAATAGACTTATAGTTAATTCTATAGTATCCTATTCAAGTGGAAATTTTATCTATATAGGCATTACATTGCTACGATATCAAACTGAAAATAATAACATACATCTACATCACACACACACGACCAGGAGATTATTCAGATATACTTATTAAAGCATATGGATTCGAAATATTATGTTTTTGACAATATAAGTATAGATATAGATATAGAAAATCAAATGCTGTTTAGAGCAAGGTTGTTCATAATTGAATGTCTGTGACATTTAAATAATTTATTTGGATAAGGAATAGTATCGTAATTATTAAAACACCTTCGAAAGTGTATATTATTTTAGAACTAATTTTATAACCATAGAAAACGTTATAGTGAGTCAACCTTAAAAGCTAGATATATCTTGTCGCGGACTTCTTTTTAAAACATTTAAAGAAAAACAATTTCATAGAACATCATTTTTGCGTAACTTTCACCGTTTTCGCAGCGCACGCAGTTTTTTTGTTTATTTTTTTACACCTTGCGTTAGAATATTCAAGTTTTAGTAACTATTCTGTTAATCAACCAACGTCTGAGTCAGCTGATTATATAAGTGAGCATTGAAACAATGTAAATATATATTATAATATATATTATTTTATTACAATGTAAAACTATATTAATATCTCTTTTATTATAATTTCAATATTTAAACCCTATAAATACTCCTGTAATACCGAAACCTGTGGATTCTAGCTGGACCAATCTGACAGTATGAACTTCTCTGATAATATGTTACGTGGCTCGTTGAATAAACGAAGCTTTACTTAGTTGTGTGTGATGTGACCATGCTGGACGCCATTCTTGTGATTCAATATCCTGCCTGTATCATAACTTGTTTGTGTTGTACCAAGTAGAATGGACCAAAAGCTAAAATAAATAAAAATTATATTAAGATTACATTCCACTTTACGTTCAATAACCCTAAGTCTTAAATTATAGCCCCATGTTGAATAAAAATTTCCACTTTTATGAAAAAGCTATTAGAAAATCAAATAGTATTTTATAAATAAGAATGAAAGTTTTTCAACTGCTTCTAACAGTTGAATTTCTTTCAAATGTTAATGTAGCAGTAGGTAACAGTCTTGTTACAAGTTTTAATGGCTTTTAAACCAAAGTCAATATCTTTGAAAAAGTTTTTAAAACGTGGACATTAATAGCATAATATTTGAAGTTGTTTTTTTCAAATTCTTTTCATATTGTGTTATATATATTTATTTTTATATATTATCTTTGAAATTTGCAATGCAATGTGAAAAAAAAGTCAAACTAGAATAATGTAAATACAATACTTATTAGAAAAACTTTATAAGTTCCGATGTTGAAAATTGTTAAATTTAATTTTGTATTATTTTCTCTAGTAAATGAAAAGCATTCTAATGTTCTTTTAGAGGAATGATTTTTTTAAATTTAAATTGTGCAGACTTATCTCATTTAGATTTTACTAACATAACATTGTCCATAACAGCAATTATAAAAAAATCTAGTAATGTTGTATAAAGAGCTTTTAAATTTTCGGATTGTGAGACCGACGACAGTAAAAAAAAATGCTGGTACAATAAATTTTGTCAAGTAATTCTGGTCCAGGAAAAACTAATTAGTGAAAACCAACTAAAACTTTTATACCGAGGCCTCTCACCGTCTTTAAATTGATAGAAATAAGACTTTCACTTAGAAAATGGACTTTTTATTTCGATTATATTAATGTAATTCAATGACTACAAAGTTTGAGAAAAATATTATTCTAATTTTGTTAGATATAATAAAGTCCCGTTTTGTTCATAAGGATTATTGATAATCGTTATCATCCTTAGAGATTCCAAATGCAATGACTTCTTATATTATGTTAGATGTCGCAAAAATATGAGTAGCAATATGAAAACTATGTATTATACAAAATTATTTATTTATTCTGAATTACATATTGTTTATTAATGTAACATCATGAAAAATCAGTGCACACAAAACATTTATTAGTCGTAAATTGAACAGGTTTCTCCTTATGATAAACAAAAGGAGAGTAAAAGGGTTTCCTTTGAGTAGTATTTCAAATACATTTTTTTTTCTGATCCACTCCGTATCTTTGTTTAATTTTGGTTGCTTAGGATCAGTAGATACACGCTTTAATTTGTTAAGTAAATTTCGCGCTGTTGAAGTAAAACCTTGTATTTCACTAACTAATGGAAACCTTCTTAATTAACATGTATAGTCATATAAAGCGAATAATGATAACATTTTCTATATGTGTAAAACTTTTAATGTATATTTTCAATTAAATGTTATGAGAGCTGTATTATGTAAGAAGTAAAATTAGTTTATTTTAAAATATTTTTTGCTGCAGCAGACTGAGACGGAGGGAGACAGTAAACAAAAATATCAGATTAATATTATTATTGTAATAATGCTTGTTATATGATAAAATACACAAATCTATTTTTAGAATATGAATTACTCTTCATTAGTCTCGTTAAGACTTTTATAATTTAAAAATTATAAACGATATATTCAGAAAACATAATTTTGTATAGGCAACAAAACAGATAATTTCGTTTAGGCATAGACACTTTGCATTAATTTTATTAGATGTCGTTTGACATCACACACTTTGGTGCATCGCATATTATACAGGACTTTGTTAAAATTCACAACAGTATCACAAACAATTTAACAATCTCTCATACATAAGCAAATTCAAAGGTTTCACGTACTGTTATTACTACTGGATGCGGATCATTAATTCTTATAAACTTATAGGATCTTCATGGGATGGATGGATGTAATTTGAATGTTATAATTGGCCACCGTAATGTCTAAATCTGAGAATGAACCGAACTATTACCGAAAAAAAATGTTTAATTAAAATTAACCAATATTTAAATACCATCATACCATACATACAATACACGTAATTCGAAATGACACAGTTGTAAAGAAGATTGCGAAAAGTGCTCTCGAACAATGATGTTAGGAGATCATCGTGTTTTACTAATAATAATACTATGGTTATTAATAAACGAATTTGGATAGATATATTATTTTACATTACAAGAGAATTTTAACATTTGGTAAAATTTTGTAGGCATGCTCGTTTCTCTTTAGAGTATTTCGTTGACCAATTAAAAACAATTTTAAATTCATAAATTAAAGCAGTTTGCTTCCACGGGTTTATTAATATATAAATTACTTTTCGTAGGCTGTCCCTTTTAATCATGTATTATAAGATAAATTTATTTGATTTACAAAATCAATACATAAATTTTGGTTTAGGTACTTGAAGTAACTATGCAAATTATCAAAAACAAAGGTAGTTAATACTTTGTTGTGTCTTTTTTTGTGGTATCTTGTTAATAACTTGTTGTCTTTTTCTTATTTATTTCAGATACAAGATGAGGTTGCAAAACAGTTATGGCTCATTTAACCAGTCTCTTACTTGGACATGCAGGCGACTTGCTAAAGCAATGTTGTCGAAAACTTTTTATTACATTAGAATATATTGCACTCACATGATAATGTCTAAAATGTAAAGTTCTCGTGGGCACTTCTGTATAAATTGTAAGGGATATAGTAATTTAATGTTCAGGTAGTCTTACGAAATATATACAATATACTTCATCAGAACAAACTGCTTTACTTGAGTAAATAAAAGAGAATGGGAACAAATAAAAGAGAATGAAGGCCAGAATAATGACTATATAGGCAATAGATACGAATATAATTTTATTTACTACAACAAGAATAGATATGAGTATACCGACAGGGTTCAGAACTTCTTAGGAAAACACCAAAATGTAAATTGTAGCTTGAGCAGTGCTAATATAGCATTATAATAATTGCAATTGAAATAAATTAATAAGATATGCAACTATATGTTTTTTATTCCTTATTAGAGAATTACAATAAATTTGAAAACGGATATATTCAATGCTATATGAATTCCAACGTTGCCGTTTTGTACCTTTCATATAATGATAGAATAGTTGCGTTATACCGAGTTCATTAATAATTTTTATTTTTATGTTATCCTTACCTTAAACCGAATATAATTATTCATAGATTAACTACGGAATAGCAATTGCATAATAATTTTTTAAAAGTAGCATAGTTTTTAGGGTACAACGACAATCTGTAAGGATCTATATCCCCTAACCTACTGGATTTTCTAACATTCATTATCAAAGAATATTTTTAAAAGAACAACTTGTTTAAGTTACCCATTTTTATAGATTGAAAGTTTAATTGTAGATATAAGCAGTAAGTAGATTTCAGCTTAAATGCAAGCAAAGTAGTTGTTCTGTAAAATCCGGTGTTGTACGAGATACTAAACCAACTAAACTAAAACTACTCTTCTCTCTAAATTATTAAAACGAATATTAAACCGACAAGCACAAAACCATTTTATGTAGAGTATCTCAATAACATTACAAGAATGAGAAAATGTTCAGTATTTTTATATTCGGTAACAGAAGAAACTTTTGATCATATATCAAATTACAAATCAATCAGTCAAATAGAAATTTGCATTCCTTTATATAAAATTGGTCCCAAAATGGACGATACTAATAACTGAATGACAACCACGAGATAGCAAAAGAAATATTGGCAGACAAACTAGAAGATGGGAAGACGACGTCAGAAAAATAGCAGGTCCAGTATGGACCCGCATAGCGAAAGATAGAATAGAGTGGAAATCTTTGGAGGAAGCCTATATCGAAAGACAAGCTGCAACATAGAAATGACCGTTTATAAAATAAATAAAATAAAATAAAAAAGCCTTTAATTTCTAATAGGAAGAAGTTTACAGTTTTGAATTTACTTAAATTACTTAACTTACTAATTTTATTACTTATTTTATTACTAATTTGCGGATTTATTAACTGTCTTTCTTATCTAGAAGAACCCCTCCGCGGGTATAGGCCTCCTCCAAAGAAGCCCAGATTTCTCTGTCTTGTGCTGTCTGTATCCAGCTCGAACCTGTTGTTTTTCTTATGTCATCTGCCCATCTTGTAAGCGGTCGTCCTCTTTGACGTTTGCCCCATGGTCCTTTCCATAGTGTTACACTTTTGGTCCATCTGTCATCTGTTAATCTCGCTATATGACCCGCCCACTTCCATTTCAGTTTTAATGTATAGTTGAGCGCATCTGTTGCTTTAGTTATGCCCCTTATTTTAGTATGTCGTATTTTCTGGTGTTTCTTTATGTTCAGCATGCTTCTTTCTAGACTCCTTTGACATGTGGTGATTTTCTTCTTGATTTTAGTCGTGTGCTTCCAGGTCTGGCAAGCATAGGTTAGGCAAGGAAGAAGACAACTGGTCATAACTTTAGTCTTTAGTTTTATCAGCATATTGCTTTTAAAAATTTCTCTTAGACTCCAGTACTTGTTCCAGGTGAGTTGTATTCGCCTCTCGATTTCTGAGTAGTTGTTATCCTTTTCAAAACTGACTTGCTTTCCTAGATATATATATTTGTTAGTATATTTTAGTAATTCATTTTCAACCGAAATTTTCCTTTCTAAGCTATTTGTCATCAACATTGTTTTTGTTAGGTTCATCTTTAAGCCCACCTCTTTACTAGCTTCATTTAGTGAATGGATCATAATCTGTAATTGTGAGCTAGACTCTGATAGGAGCACTAAATCATCCGCAAATCGTAGATGGCTCAGGTGTTTTCCTTCTATATTTATGCCGCAAGTTTCCCAGTCCAGTCTTCTTATTATTGATTCTAGAATGGCTATAAACAGTTTTGGGGAGATCGGGTCGCCTTGTCTCACTCCTCTTTCTATGGGAAAACTAGGGCCCGTACTTTCTAGCTTAACTCTACCTCTGTTGTCTTTATATATATTTTTTAATATCTGTATATATTCCTTACCAACTCCTTGCTCCATGAGAGCCTTCCATATACTGGAATGCGATACAGTATCGAACGCCTTTTTGTAGTCTATGAAAACTATATATATAGGTCTACGTTTTTCCTGATATTTTTCGATAAGTTGTTCAAGAGTGTGAATATGGTCTATGGTGGAATATCTCTTCCTGAATCCGGCTTGTTCAATGGGTTGCTCGGCTTCTAGTGTGATGCTTATTCTTTGGTTTATGAGGGAGGAGAATAATTTGTACCCACTTGACAGCAAGCTAATTGGCCTATAGTTTTGGATATCGTATGGATCCCCCTTTTTGTAAATTAGTATTATATCTGACTGGGACCATTGTGTTGGTGTTATAGAAGATTTCAAAATACGGTTAAAAAGGTTAGTTAGTGGTTCAGCCAAAAGTGATACTACCGACTTTATGGCTTCGTTAGTGATGTTGTCTGAGCCGGGGCTTTTATTGGTTTTTAATTTATTTATGGCTTGGACTACTTCTGTTACATCAAACGGTGTGCATTTTGATGTATTTGCCTCCAGCCGGTGTGGGTATTGTTGATCAGAATTCATCTCAAAGTGTTCGTGTTTTTGGGCGCTATAAAGTGATTTGTAGTAAAAAGTTGCGATTTCTAAAACTACTTGACGACTATTTAGGATTTTTCCGTCGCTTTTTAAACTTTTTAAACCGTCGATCCACATCTTGTTTGTTCGTAGCTCCTTAAAAGCTCTTTTTGAGCTGCCTGATTGAACTAAGTATTTCCCGACGATATTCGATCTGTATCTTGTATAGTCGATTTTTATGCGCTTGCTTAGAAGTTTGTATAGTGCCGAGAGCTCTTTTTTCATAGACCTAGTTTTATTCCTAGTATTTTGTAGTAGTTTCCTTCTCTCCAAAAGCGTTAGTGTGTTTTCTGATAATATTTTATGTGGTTTTTTTGTACTTTTGATAGATATTCGAGCTTTCTGGAGGATTTGCGTTATTGTATTCAGTATGTTGTCATAAGCGGTTTGTACTGTGGTATTTTTTTGAAGGTCTAGTAAATTTGGTAAGCTTGCTGAAAGGTATTCGTTATATCGAATTATTTCTTCCTCGCTTTTAAAACTAGAGAGCTGGTCTATTGTTGTAAAACCAACCCGGCTTAGGTTTTGACAACTTTATTGTTGCTCTGATAGGTCTATGATCTGACGAAAAGTTTAGATTCAACACTTCGATATTTTCTACAATGCTAGGTCTGTTTGACAGGATGTAGTCTATTTCGTTCTTATATTCACCGTTGGGTGAGCGCCATGTCCATCTTCGGTTAGGTTTCTTTGAAAAATAAGTGTTTAAAATTGCAGTTTTGTTTTCTAGTGCAAAATCGATAAGTCTTTGCCCTCTTTCGTTTCTAGTGCCATAACCATTCGGTTTCGTTATAAGGTATTCATCGGTTCTAGGTTGGCCTATTTTGGCATTGAAATCGCCCATGATTATATACGTATCATGTGCAAGATTCATGGCTTTGTAGAGGTCTGCATAAAAAATTCCAATTTCTTCTTCTTTTGCTGACTCTGTGGGTGCATATGATTGTATAATTGACAACTTTGTGTCCTGCAATTTGAGGTTTAGTAATGCGACTCTTTCGGATATACCGATGAAGCTTTCTATGACTTTCTTAAGTTCTAATTTAATTAGAAAGCCGACACCGTACTGTCCCGGGGTGAGTCCTGTATAACAGAGTATACAATTTTCATATTGTTCGATTTTTGTACCCAACCGCCGAATTTCTGATAGTCCCATTATATCACAATTTATGTTATCAAGTGCTGCTGTCAGTTCTAGTAATCGCTCATACGACGACAACGTTCGGACGTTGTATGTTAGTACGTAGAGTTTATCGTTTGATCTGGTTGTAGTCTTTTGTACATCTAGGTTTGTATTTTTCTTTGGAGGGTTTTGGTCATAATCTACCACGGTGACCAACCGGTTTGGAAGATGTTTATTATTGCTTGTCTGATAATGTTCTGTTGTATAATTTGTGCGGGAGGGGAGATTTAATTGCTATGATTTATTGTCCCCCTTTTTGGTGTCCTGTCTATAAGCTGTATCGTTCTTATTATTATTTACTAATAAATTTAGTATACCTGGTTTTATAGCTCTCCCTGGGACGCTATTTAATCTTCGTATGGGAGATTGTGTTCCAAGCACTTTATTTCTTTTCTTGGTTTGTGTACTGCTCTCGTTTTGTAGTTTGTAATTATTCTCTGGTGATGATGGAAGTGACCTTTTTTTATTGGATGTCATTACGATCAGTTTATCATATTTTATTCTCACTTCGTTTCCCTTCTCCTTCTCCAGTCTCATTTGGATTTGCAGCTCTCTCCTCTTCTCTAATACTTGTTTTGGATAATCCTCTTTCAAATAGTATTGGGTGTCATTTAGGACTCTTTTCTGTTTCAAAATATTTATCTTTAGACCGAGAGTTGCAAAGGTTATTGTTATTGGACGTGGCTTACCTCCTAACTTACCTATTCTTTTTATCGCTTGTATGTCTCTGGCTTCTAAGTTAATATTGAAGCGTTCCTTTATAAAGTTACTTATATTGTTCTGTAAGCCGTCATAGGACGTTTCCTTCTCTTCAATTCCAAAGAAAACTAAGTTTCTCTCTCTTGCTTGTTTTTCCAAAAAGTAGAGTCTTTTTTCTTGATTTTCTATTTTCTCTTTTAGTTTTTCTTGATTTTTCTCCCATTTAAAGAACCTTTCTTCCAGTATTTTGTTAATATTTTCTGTAACCAGCTTCGCAACGCTTTCTCCGCTTTTCCGAATTTCTAATTTTTGATCGTCGAGTTCTTTCTGAATATTCTTAAGAGCGTTCATGATTTCCTCCATGATTGATTAATAAGTTTTTATATTGTTGTTTAGGTACAAGTGGTGCCCTCTTGTGTTTCTTATTCGTAGTACAACGTTTGTGTAGTTCCGATGCGCGTACGCACAGATCTTGGTAACTGCTGGCTATTGTAATCCTGTTTATGGCGTTTGACAAAAGATGGCGTTGTCGTTGTATTTTAATTTTGTGATGTTGGACGTATTTATTAAATTTTGCAAATCACTACAATTTGAGGTTATGATTCTACAAGATAGCCGCGAATGTTTTATTTTTTTTTTTCTTGTTTTAAACTATTATTATTAATGTTTCGTGATTATTTTGCACTTCACTTCTTTGTTCATAAATTTGATTGTAGGTTCATGATTAATAACAACAACACAGGTGATACAGTTTTAAGTTTTTGTTGATTATTGGAAACCAATTTGATCACTTTGGTGCTAGATTTCAATATATGATGTTTTTTGCACTTCAATTTTATTATATATAGCACTTTCCACTCTAGTATGTAATTTATTGATTTTTTAAAACTTGTTTTATTTCGGAGCAGATGTTAACATGACACGGTGGCGCCCTCAGTCCCCCAGAATTGAAATGACCGTTTACCGATACCTAAATAATGCAAAAGAAAAGAAACTATTATAAAGTAAACATATTTGTAAGAAAAAAATCATTGTAAAAATAAGTTCAGCAATAAAGACTATTTTATTTTATTTATTTTATTTTATATAACTCACTGGTTCATCGGTGTTGTTTAAGTGTTTGAAGGATGACCTTGAACAGTCAGGTACGATGTTGGAAAAGGATAATATTATATGTCATTGTTTGTCTCTCTCTAATTTTATGATATAAACATATAATGTTATTGAATAACCTTTGTATCTCTTATTAAATTTAAATAGTAGTTAAAATGTACAAACCAATGATTACTTTTATCACCTGAATGTGATACTAGTGGATCATGTTTAAGTTCATCCTGATGTCACTTCAGAAATCCATATAAGGTACTCCTAGGGAATGTGCGAAGTTAATTCGTGGTGCGATATATTATGGTGATGTGGATTTTGATAAATTTCTTTAAAAGCTTAAACAAACCATCATTTTATAAACTTGTCACTTTAATTTATTTTATGTATGTAAGAGTATAGAGTATAAATGGAAGATATAGAATTGTATTACATAGAATTGTGAATTGTTTTAAAGAATATTGTCTTAACAGTGGCTATTTGGTCAACTTATTTTTTATAATGAAGTAATTCCTGGTGATAGTTTTTTCGTGTATCTATATCAGTTCAACTAATAGACCAAAGGTTGGCTACCAAATTACCATAACTAACTATATATAAAATATTAAGTTAATAAATGCTGCTTTATAGCAATCAGCTGTTTGAATGAACAGTTCAATATCCTATTTTAAATCTGCATTTACTAACCATATAGTATAGGCGTTATTTCCACTCAGATAATAATACTCACCAAGTTTAATTACGTTTAAGTATATTAACGACTACAACTTGAAAGTTAAACTTATGACAATTGTTTGCAGACTGTAATTTGAAATACGCCTTCCCAACTTTAGCAAAGTTTAGCAAAGCTGTAGCTGTTCTTTGTCAGACAATTTTGTAACTAAATGATTTTCTTTGATATATTAATAATTTCGACAAGATAGGTTTAACCTTATATAAGTTTAAAGATTTTTTTTTTCTCTAAAACACTACAGTTCACTTTTGAGCGCAGTACTACACCGAAAGGGGCTAGTACAAAACTTGGACAAAAACGCTCATAAAATAAAAACTAATGGGCCTACCTGAATCAATTTTTTATGATTCGAAACTCGGGCCAATTCGAAACTATTCCGCATCAAACACAAAAAGGATTACGTAAATCGGTTTACTGACCTCGGAGAAACAGGTGTACAACAATAATAAAAAAAACCGGCCGAATTGAGAACCTCCTCCTTTTTGAAGTCGGTTAAAAATGATTAGTGTTACTAAAAATTTCCTAGAAGCTTACGATGTAACTAGTAAAATAAGTAATTGTATTGACTTTTTACTATGAGATTGTGATTGGCTCATGTAATCGTTTTAGTATTACCTTAAAACACCATCAAGGAATAAGATAGTGACGGCATCAATGCTGACGTTACACACTACTGAAGTTTTTCTCACATATACAAACTTATAAAATATATTCTTTGGTCGTATTTTCTTATCATGTTTGAAACCATGTTGGTTAATTACGTTTGTCAATCAAGTGATGCTTGAAGCCTATTTACGAATTTTGAATACTAAACACGGCTTTGTACTGAGCCATTTTAAATGATGTGTCAAATAACTAAATTCCGGTCTATTTTATACATTTGAGAATATAACACTTTGTCATTTGAAACGATTATAAAATACGCTAATTAGAATATATTATTTGTAATTTTAAATGTATTTATTTAATTTAATAGTAAAATATTTTATTCAATGTATAATATTATTCTGTTCAGAAAAAGCTATTTGAGATATAATTACTATTGGGACAGTATTCTTATTAGTATTGTGACATACACATACCTAAATATTACATATTATTATATATATATATAAACATGGAATTTTTAATATTTAAAAATAACTACGTTAAAAAAACCAACCCTAAAAATATGTTCGAATATTGTCATAATATATAATGTGTCGTTTTTACTTAATTTTCTTGTTTAATAATTTTAATTACTCGATATTTATTTACCTTAAATCACATTTTATAGACTTTTTAAAATGAAATGAACTTGAAATGCAATAATGTGATTAATGCATAATGTGTGCAAAGAATGTGATTCATGCAAATAATGTAATGTATATTAATACTAACTATTAATGAATATTGAAATGAAATGGAATTGAAATGGTCTATGAAATATATAAACTACAGATTAGTCATAATTCGCAGTTTTTTTTTAAAACAATATGTATTGAAAAAAAATTGTTAAAACCTGTTCGAATAAAGACGGTTATATGAAGAATGCTACAATCATCGAGGTGGATAATGCTACGTTTGATAAGTTAGTAGATTGACCGGGACGAATTTTCATAGGTCGTAGGTTTGACTCCTAAAAAGATGCAGAAATTGCATTTTTGATTCTATGTTTATGTTAAAAAAGCATTTGGCAAGGGAAGAACAAACGAAGATTATGTGGTTTAGGGAAGAGATTATCTTAACTTGTAAACAAAAAAAAAGTTATTTGTAAATTAAAACCATAAATTTACATTAAAGCAGTCGGCTTTCTAAAGATAACTTTTAAAACAATAACAATTGTTAACTCCAAATGTTGTCACGATATATTTATAGCCTGAGGAATCACATCACTATATTTATGGTTGAAGTTGTTATTACTCCTCAAAGACACTCTTTGTTTTAATCTACCTTAATATCACTGTAAAGGAACACATTATTAGTTTTTTGGTTGAGAGCTTAATAGTGTGGTATGAAGTTGAATGTGACTTTATAGGGTAAATTATTTCCTTTTTATTTGCCTTAACTTACTTCGTTATTCTTACTAAAGAGCCTAATGCCTCAGGACTTTAGCAACAAACAAATACCAAACGCAAGAACTGATATGACTTACCTTCATATAACACGAGGGAAGGTATATTGGTGCTACTTATTTTATATGCTTTCTTTATGGCCTTGTGTGAGTTGAATATCTTAACTGTATTAAAGACAAAATGGCGCAGCTCTGTACGTATAAGATTTTATTAAGATCTGTTAATTTAGCTTATCCTCATTAAAAAAAATACTATACTAAACTAAACCGTATTATATTATATTTAGTTACACCTTTATTTATTTTATACAATAATGAAAGGACATGGAATTTAAGATATCTTCTAGCTTATTTGTTTATTAGCTCGTTTGCTGGAAGGTTTTAAATTGAGATTATTACGACAAAAAAATCTTAAAAGATGTACTAAGTAATTAAATGAGCATATTTTTAATTTTCATGTTTTCACACTTAGAGCACGTATTTTACACATATATTATATTTTTTTTTAATATATAAAAGCTTTTATGGTAGCACACTTTTTTTTAGATTTTATCGTAAATTCTCTCTAAGTCTTCATTCCGTCTTCAAATATTGTATTGATTTTTGGGGGTAATAATTTTATACACAATACTCTGTATTTAATCATCTTTATTTGAAGAAAAATCTATCAAAATCGCACGCTTTTAAACGGTAGGGCCATTCGTGATAAATTTAAGAACTGTTTCCATAGGAATCTTGGTCACTGCAGCCTCCAAAGATTTCTTGAAGGACTCAATATTTGGGTGACGCATAGAGGAGTCCATGTGCTCCAGAACAGACCACAATTTATCGTCCAAAGGGTTTAAGTCCGAACTAGCCGAAGATCAATCATCAGCCTTTATGAAGTCTGGAACATTTTGCTCTAGACAAATTTGGCTTTGGCTGAATCTTGTTGGAATGTTTACACTTCGTGTTTGAATAAGATGTTGTTGAGATTTTTAACTAACACTTCTAACACCTTATTTTGATACACTTTGGCTGAAGTTTTCGTTCCTTTTTCACAAAAATGGAGTTTCCTATTCCGTGGTGTCCCATTATGACCGCAGCGGCAACCGTCTAGTTTAGTGAGTTTTACATAACCGCCTCCATCATCCACTGGTTGGAGGTGTGTACTCATGATGGGTTCAAGACGTTAAAAAAAAGGAAAAGGAGAGAACAGAATTCTGTTTATGGCTAGACTAGTTATATACTTGTGTATATGGCAGGGCTAGCATGCTTGTTAACACGAGTTTAAATATTTAAAGGACGTCTTTACATCAATTATTTTTTTTTTATTTATTACAATCCTATTATTTGATTATTTACATAATTACTAGTAATTGCACTTGAAATACACAAATAGTGTAAACTGTTGGTATATTTTTTGGATTTAGTCATCTTACATTATATATATATTATTTACGATTATCTTATTATATCAGATTGATGAAAAATTAGTGCCACTTTCAAGAGAAATACAAGAACTAAGGACAGAAAACCAGATATTAAAAGAAAAAATATATTACCTTGAAAAACATAGGAAAATAAACAACATAATTTTATACGGAATAAAAGAGTGTGAAAAGTCGACCGATGCTCTTATGGAAATAGTAACAACGCAACTAAAAGATAATCTAAATATTTCCCTTGAAAATAATGATATAAATACTATCTACAGAATTGGAAATCCCGACAGGAATAGTGGAAAGGTTCGGCCGGTACTCGTATCATTTGTTAACAACTGGAAAAAAAATGAAATCTTGAAAAACAAAAAACAACTTAAAAATATCTATGCTTCCGAAGACTACCCTAAGGAGGTCCTCGACAAGAGGAGGGAACTACAGACCAAATTAGAAGAGGAAAGGGCAAAGGGAAATTATGCTTACATAAATTATGATAAACTAGTCATCAAGGAGGGGAAAACTGAAAACGGAAGGCGAAAAAGAGACCTATCAACCTCGCCCAATGCTACGGAACGGCCTTGTAAACAACAAACAACAGCAAAAACAAATAGGTTAAACGCATATGACTTACTGAGGAACAGAAGCAATTCCCTGCCAACTAAAAATCGCCACACAGAACAACAAGCATAGGATACAACCATCAGCCACCGGAACTCAACAATACATAAGCCAGAACAAACTAAACTAAGAAATACAACATTCCCCAAGCCGACTGGTCCTCGTGGGGAATTAGACCACTACCCTCCACTTAAAAACAATAAATACGAAAACAAAGAAAACGTCTTAAAAATTTGTACTTATAATGTAAAATCCCTATCATCAACAGAAAGATACCTCGAACTAAAAAATGTTAATTGTGACATCTTAGGACTAGCAGAAGTCAGAAAAATGGGCTGCAATATTGAAGAACACCAGGATTATGTTTTTTGCTACATCGGGCAAACCAAAGGGTTACATGGAGTAGGTTTTCTAGTAAAGAAAAAGTACAAAGATAACATAAAAAACTTTTCAGGAATTTCTGAAAGGGTAGCACTCTTGCAATTAAACTTTGACAATATTGCTATATCATTAATACAAGTATATGCCCCAACAGAAAGATCATCCGAAGATGAAATTGAGCAATTCTACAGCGAAATTGAAATAGCCCACGGATTAGCAGATGAGAAAGTGATAGTAATGGGAGACTTTAATGCTAAAATAGGTTGCCCAATTATAGATCACCATCCTGTTATGGGCCTTCATGGGTTTGGACAACGCAATGGAAGAGGTGACCGTCTTATAAGTTATGCTTTCCAATATAAACTATCCATAATGAATACATTTTTTAAGAAAAAAGGAAACCGTAAATGGACTTGGATATCACCTGACCAGAAAACAAAAAACGAAATTGATTTCATAATGACAAACAAACCCAAGCTAATAACGAATATTGAGGTATTAAATAATATACAGTTTTCCTCAGATCATAGACCATTGAGAGCTACATTACTTCTTAATAGACAAATAAAAAGTAGAAGAAATTTTATAATACCACCAAAATTACCAAAGACAGAAGATGAAGTAAAAAACTATATTGAATGCCTAAAAACAAATCTAGAAATAAAACGAGCCGAACAAATGGATATTCAAACATATAATAACCAGTTACATAAGGGCATAACGGAGAGTTTGAAGTCAAATATCTCAGACAAAATAAAACAACATAAAGTACTGAACAAAGAGACTGAACAACTAATAAAAAGACGTACCGAATTAACACTCACAAAACCTAAAACGAAAGATATGAAAAACGAACTTAGAATAATATATAAAGAAACCAAAAAATCTATTAGGAAAGACTACAGCAGATACAGACATGAAGTCATTACCAAAAATATAAACAATTTTAAAAGTACCAAAAAAGCTTACAAGGAATTAATCGCATACAAAACATGGATACAAAAACTTGAACAAAATTCAGTGCAAACAAAATCAAGGGATGACGTTATACACCTTGCAACCAAATTCTATCAAGACCTATACCGAAACAGAAATAACACTAAAACCGAAATCCAGCCAAATCACAAAAGTAGTACTACCTACATAAAACCCATCGAAGACATAGAAGTTTACGAACACATAAAGCGGTTAAAGACGGACAAAAGTCCTGGACCAGACGGACTGTGTAACGAAGTTCTGAAGATAGGTGCACCAATATTAGTTCGCCACCTGTCGCAATTATTCAATATGGTGCTAGAAACAGAAACCGTACCCACACAATGGTGCACATCCGACATAATTCTTCTCTTCAAAAAAGGGAATCCTTTAGATATAGGAAACTACAGGCCCATTAGCCTGCTAGCAAGTGTCTATAAGCTATTCTCTTCCATATTACTACAAAGGATAGCACAAGACATTGACAAACAGCAACCAAAGGAGCAAGCAGGCTTCCGATCAGGATTCAGCACGATTGATCACATACAAGCACTAGAACAAATTGTAGAAAAATATCGTGAGTTTAATAGACCTCTGTACTTGGCGTTTGTAGACTACAGCAAAGCTTTTGACAGCCTCAGTCACTGCTACATCTGGAAAGCACTACAAAGTTCGAATGTTGAACAAAAATACATTAACATCTTAAAATACATCTATGCACATAGTACAAGCAAAGTAAAACTAGAAACTAGAGGTGAAGAAATTAAAATAGAAAGAGTAGTCAGACAGGGAGATCCTCTATCACCAAAGCTTTTTATAGCGGTCCTTGAAGATATATTTAAGAATTTAGACTGGTCAAAAAAGGCGTGCAAGTAAATGGATCCTATCTAAACCATCTCAGATTTGCTGATGACATAGTTATATTAGCCGAAACATCTAGGGATCTAGAAGAAATGATGAGATCACTTGACCATGAAAGCTACAAAGTAGGTTTAGAAATGAACGTAAACAAAACTAAAATAATGACTAACAACCATAAGAGTCCAATTGTGATAAAAGGGAACAACATAGAATATGTCAACAAATACATATATTTGGGAAAACAGATAACATTAGATAAAACCAGAAATGAAGAGGAGGTAACAAGAAGAATTAACGTAACATGGAACAAATATTGGTCATTGAAAGAAATTCTAAAAGGAAATTATAATTTGCACTTGAAAAAGACTGTTTTCGACACATGCCTCTTACCTTGTTTATTGTACGGCTGTCAAACTTGGATATTCACAAACAGAGTAAAACATAAAATCAAATGTACTCAAAGGGCAATGGAAAGGAGCATGCTAAAAATTAGAAGAGTGCACAAGGTGAAGAGTGAAGCAATAAGAGAGATAACCAAAGTCACTGACGCACTCGCACATGCATTGACATTAAAGTGGAGGTGGGCCGGACACATCTCCCGCTACACGGACAAAAGATGGACCATAGAAGTCACGAGATGGAAGGGCCCAAGAGGAAAAAGAAATGTTGGCAGACCAATCAGACGGTGGGCTGATGACATAGTGCAGGTGATAGGAACTGACTGGATCACCATAAGTAAGGATAGAGAAGCGTGGAGGAAGCTGGAGGAGGCCTTTACCCAAAGAGGGGTCCATATTTCCATAGATTTAAAATAAAAAATATAATAGGATAAGGAAAACTAACAATAATTTAAGCAATTTACTAACAAAAATCCAAATGTATATAGGTAGGAAATATGGAATAAATGGCTTTTTATTTATTTTATTATTTACGATTATCCAGATCAAACTAACAAGTGATGCTTAATACCAATTTAAGAATATTCAATTCATAATTTAAAATTTATTTATTTTTTCAGACTTATTTTTCCCTGTATATTAATATAAACGTTCTTAACAGCAAAATCAAGTTCACCAAAATAACCTTCGTGACAGTTCTATCATTAGTCTCGTGACATCGGTATAACTTTGGACGGGACAATTACATAAAACATGATTTATTTTTCCATCTGACTTGTAGCGTGTTAAATTAAATATCACATATTTTCTTTCAGTATATTCAATCTTATATTCATTTTATTATGATTATTATTATTATCCTATCTTTACTTATTATCTTAGTTCTACGATCGTTTTACGGTAGTACTAGAAAAATTGGATTTAAGAATTTTCACAGTACGGCATTCATACTAAATCAAAAATAATTACCTTAATTTAGTGAAATATTCAACTCAGACTAGCAACAGAATACATTTATTAAAGAATACATCCTAAAATGTATTGCCAATAACTTTCAAAATTTGTTGGCAATACATTTTAGGATGTATTCTTTATATTCAAATGAAAAACTGTAAGACAGTGAATCCAAGGTACTGTCCTACATCCTTTGTTGACTTTATTATTACTTAAAGATAATGGTACCCTGAAAAATGACGAGTGCTTATGGGAATTTAAGCACGCAATCATTTATATGACTACGGTACAGTACAGTGACTACAGTAGAGATTTAATAAAAAAGAAGAGTAGAAGAAACATTAAAATTATCAACCTATTGTTCCAAGTGTGGAATCAAAAACTTGACTAATCTGATAAATACATTGCCCCACCAAAGATTCCAATCTCGTAACTCTTAGCTACAACTTGAGAATTGATAATAAAGTTTTTATAGTTGGAGATACTATAGACGTAAGAAGTTAATGTAGAAATTATAGGTATAATAAACTGAAAGCTTCTCTTTTATATACGATAATAAATCAATGTTCCGCATAATCTGGGTGGAAACCAAGGGACATATCTAAATAGATTTCAGGACTCAGTCGACTAAAGTACTGCAGAAATTAATTGTAAAAAATAAACAACAAACCGTACCATTGAAGCAGGATAAACCAAATGTGGCTAATTATTGTATCATGTTGTTGATTTTTATTAATAATTAAAGGTTTCATATTTGTTTGAAAATAAAATCATCTGTGATGATATATTTTTTTAAACTTTAAAATTGAAATGATTATGCCTTTCCTACACCGTTATATAATTAAAAGCTATTACCAGGACAAGTTTTGATCATCTAAATAGTTATTTATTAACTGTAAAACTTAGATGGGATGCTTCTTTTAAGGTAACAAAATTTAAAACATATTTTCTAGAACCCATAATCCGATTTAATACCATTATCAGTATATTTCGTTTAAATTTCGTTTGAATTCTATTTTCAGTCCTTATAGTGGTTATGACCAAAAACCTAGTAAGTTAAAAATCTCCTGTAGAGATTTCTGGTTTTTATCATTATATAAAATTATAAATTTAAATTACTAACAATGCAGCGGTTGTAATAATCGCATCATTTTTTAGTCCATTAGTTTTCTCCCATTTTAATGAAAATTCTTTTCGCTTAAAGAAATAATATAAAACCTATATCAATTTATACAAAACAAATTCTTTCTAATAAAAGCAAGTTTAAAACAAATATTTTTTCTTTGTCAATGCTAGTAACCAGTAGTAAACCAGAAGCTTGGAAAGTTAACTGCTACAGATCGGAGAGGTCTTATGTATGGCCTTAAAGTCAACATTATATAAATACGATACCATAAATCTTGCAGTACTTGGCATATTTATATGATGATACATCGTTTCATGACTACGATGCATCACCCTTTAAATATTCAGAAATACTGTATAACGGATACTACAGTAATTGAGTTCCTCACACAAATATTCTTTGGTTAATTGATAACACTTGAATGTTTTCGGGTAGCTTGTTAAAAAAGATATACATTGCACCATTAAAGAGTTATGAAATTTTTGAAGTCATGTAATTACAATCAAAAGTGATTGCTAGAAAAACTAGATTCCACGGTTTCTATCGCTGTCTCATTTAGAAGTATATTAGTTTGCTACTCTTTTACGTTCGATGCCTAAAAACTAAGAAAATTTGTGATTTTATTAATTAACAGAGTTTTTAAAATAATTAATACTAAACAAATGAATTAAATCATTTCACTATTTGAGGTAGATCTTTGTTTACATCGTCATACTTAGCCTGACGCCATTTTGCTTTAAATATCTACCGTGCATAATATTATCTCTTTACGTTTGTCAATAGAAGCATTTCCATACAAAACCCTGTAAATTCAATTATGTAAGTGGGAGATCAAAAACTTGAGATCATTGTTCTTAATACTTCCATTCATATTTCTATCATTTCCAACGTATTATGCTGAACACATTCGATTGACTTACATGAACGACAAAAGTTTTCCCGGATTCCTTTCACTCTCATTTGAGATGTTCAACACAATATTTTCATTCAACATATAATCATAGGTTTTATGAAAAGGCAATTTTTGCAAGTGTAAGTAATACAGCAACAAAATTGTTACAATTATACACAAAATATAATTTCTTAACAATTCAAATGGGTGTTGAATTTTAAATTAAGTCGTTTTTTTACTTTTTTCGAACTTACTTGGACTTAAGGACTTGTTAGCCCCTATATCCTTATTCGTACTAGAGGAACAGTGGAAACCAAACCTATGTCCAAATTAAAGCCGCTAGTAATAAAATAAGTTGCATATTTTTCCTTCCGTCTGTCCTGTCATACACCCGGTCGCCCGGGGGCACTATGATAAATTATTAAATCTTAATCTTTCAAGATTTTATTAATGGAATTTGTCTTTGTCTTACTTGAAAATAGCAAACAGCGAGTTAAAATTTTCGAGTGCAATAGCGAGTGTTTTCATTGATATAAGACGTGCATTCTATTTTATATTACTATCGTATACATATATTATAAACTATATATCTACCATGCTAGATATCTACTTAGATATAGATCCATATGTTTAGTCATCGTAACAATATTTTTGTAAGCCATAATATGATAATATTACCACTTAAAATATTAATTGATAACTAATAAGAAATCGATTTAAAAATAAGAAGAGGTAACTGTCATTTGTCCTAAAATATATAATGCCATTAGGATTCAACATAAGGCAATGTTATGAATTATTTATTAAATTAAGTCTATAAAATAAGTAATTAAAAAGTATAATTTTTTATTGTTAATAAAACGACACTTTTTAATCTTGCCAACTCTGTTTGAACTAATTCAACTAGCCTAAGTTAGTTACTAAATGGGAGAGTCAACTATCGATACATGACAAGTGCAAGACCTTTTGAAGGTAATAAAAATTTAAAAAACATTTTTTTTTATTATCACGTAACTTGATAACTTGAAATATCAGCAATATATATCGTTGTTATATTAATATATATATATATATATATATATATATATATATATATATATATATATATATATATATATATATATATATATATATTAATGTTACATATATATATATATATATATACATACATCATAATATTTACATTTCAAATATGTACCAACAACAGGAAATATGTTCTTAAGTACACAAAATTTAGACACTCCTCATGGTATTGAGACACCTGTTAGGAGTATATCTAGTATCTGCGTCACAAGGTGCTTGTTTTGAAAAAAGTACTTTAAATATGTTTTTCTCACATCGGGGCGATGTTCACTTTCACAACCTACTTAATTGTGTAAGTGCCTTTTTTACTCTATGAAATGTTTAAATAAATTCGGAATTCGGTTTAATTTTAACTTGGAGTTATTTTATTAAATTTTCTTGTAAATGGGTCCCTAAGCTCCTTAAGCTTAAAATTAAGCTTAAAATCTAGTTATTTCATAACAATTTTAAATAAAATATAATTATCTCAGCTCCTTTCTAAGAAGACTGAACATAAATTAATATTTAAGTATAATTTTTGGAATCGTTTGAAAGTTTAAGGAATATTTTAATAAATTAGTATCAAATAAAAATAACTTTGTAATTTCTATGAGAATCGATTTCTTCGATCGAGAATTATCATAGAAATACTAAAATTGTTTATTAAATATCTTCTTTCATAAAATGGATTTAAATGAATAAACCAATCAAAATAACAGCTTAATATAATTTATTTTATGAGAAGTTAATTTTAAAATGTAGAATAAAGGATGTTTTATAAAATAAAGAGGTTGGTGGGGTTGAAGTAAATGATATTCAAGTATTTTTAATGTATACGTATGTAGATTGAACAATCCTGAGTCACATTAAAAAGTCGAATTGTGTAGTCAATTTAAAAACGATTTTTTTTTGGTTTATCTGTGCTTTTGACTCTACTAAATTATCCTTAAATAGGCAGAACCTGATATATAACAATAATAACAAGAAGTCTTAAAGTACCACATTTCTACTTATCTATTTTATGTTAATATTTGTGTGACTTTATTTATTGATAGCTTTTTTATGCAATAAAATCTGGTTTTATCAGTGATAAGCCATCTCTATAAGTAAATATATTAAAACCTTGATAATTTTAGTTTTATTATAGTCATACCACTCTTAACTATCTCAAGATGATGTTACAATAAATTTGTAGCAATTAATGTGTTTGAAAATATTTCTTGCACGAGGAAATTATACGACTTTCAATGAATTTCAATGAATTTTCACATTAGTTTTATAATAGAAAACTTTCATGGTAATGTATATACATATTTACACATACAAAGAAGTGAATGAGCCTGACTTATTTCTCGCATAAGGTACAGTACTAGTGATTTTTTGTTTTTGTGACTTGCTGTATTATATATGTTACTTAAAAAATCATAATGTCATAAAATTTTTGAGGTGAATAATATATTTAATTAATTTAAGTTTTTTTTATAAATAAAGAGCGTTTGACAACAGTAAAAATTATCTATTTTCTATAATTTGAAGCTTATGCAAAGGGTTGTGAAAATTAGAGAAAACTGATTTTGTTATTATTATTATATCACGCTTTTCATTCTTTTATCAAAAATTCTATAAGTATACAGAAGTATACTTTTTAAAATTCCTGAAATTCTATAATACCAGCAATTCAGTTTCTATTCCCTCTAGGTATTATTTATTTATTAATTTATTTATTTACCCTTTATTGATTAATACAAAAGGCGAACTTAATGCCTATTTAACTTTCTCTACCAGTTAACCTCTGCGAATGGTGAGAAATTGCGGTAGGCTACTAAAAATCTATTTATAAGTCCTTATTATATATTTATTATTTAAATACGATTCTATTCTTAAGTAATATAATAATACTTACACGTAAAAAGCAAAGACACACGTACTCATTTTCGCGGGAGGCATATAACGAAGTGTAGAATAACCCTTATTAGCTCAATTTAGATTCGCTCCATTTACTACGTGAGCTGAATGTTTCGTTTTCATTTA